>VHKM01000457.1:32500-1297500 GCA_007210695.1 Neogobius melanostomus | reverse complement strand
GACCCGTCTGATGCTGCACTGATGAATAAATAATATGAGATTTATGAGGATATTCATCTTAAGTTAGTGTTTAGTTAAAGCGTGTGAGCGAGAGAGAACTCCCGCTGAAGCCAGATCAAATAAACCACCAGAGAGGGCGCCACGTCCTACCAGCTCTTCTTACACGGATGCATTATTGATTCGTATTTGCGTTTCAACATCTTTTTGTCCCAAATGATTTTTTTTTTTTTTTTTTTTTTTTTTTTTTACAGCAAAACAAACTTTTTTTTCCAGGACTTAAAAAATGTCGACTCCTTCTTGGTTTGCTGGATTCAAGGGAGTTCGTCTCTAAATCTAAGAAAGGCTTGAGTGACCTATTTATCATAATCTGTCATTTATGCAAAATGAATAGACTCATCTGCCTGCCGTCAAAATACACATGAACTGTATTTCCCTGCAGTAAATGACTATAGTCAGTCTCACTCAGAGCAAGTGCTGGGTAAAAAAAAAAAAGAAATTCGATACCAGTACTTTAACAATACTTTTTCGAAACCTACACGGAAATATTTGTCATCTAGAACCAGAAAACAGAACAATAATGTGTGGAAGATGTGCAAGTTTCATCTCCCATGTCAAGAAATGGGGAAAATGAGGGGCTATAGGGAAATTAGAAAAAAAAAAAATGGGGAAAATGGGGCAAACATTACACAAAAACTAACTAAATAAATAAATAAAAAGGGAAAAACACTAAAAGAAAAGAAAAAAGTTAAAACAACTTCCTTTAATGCCGTCCCTGAACTGACTCAAGACTTGGATCTAAAAAATGTTTTCGGTACCTGCTCGGTACTAGTTTGCATTTTGATACTCAGTAATAAGTTGTTCTTAGACGATAGATATTTGAAGAACATGCTCTTCAGTTAACATGCGCGTCAATGCATTATTTACATTGTTCAGGAATAATCACTTGCAGCTTTCAGGCATTTAAAGTAAGTTTGACCCATCCTTCAGCCAGCGCCTCGGGTAAAACTGCCTGGGGCCAAGTCAAAAGCACTGACCGCTGCACGGCTGTGGCCCCAACTTCATGAGATATTCATTCAGTCCTCACTGTTCAGATCAGAGACTGAAGCGCATTATTTATTATTTGCATGAATATTGTTAGTCATATTTTGCTCAAAGCTGTTGCTTCCTTATTAACAAATGAATGTTTTCTGCCTTAATCAGACTGTCATGGAGACTGCATTTACAGAACACAACTTTGATTGAAAAAACACATTGCTTGAGGGGTCAGCGGTCATTATTAACCCCCCTGTATGATGTGTGAGGGATTGTGGTGACCAGGACAGAAGAACTACATTATTCCCCATTATTCCAAAGAATGAACACATTTGTTAAAATCTACTACTTTAAATCATTTAGGCTTAAGTAGTAATGGTTTGTAATTTCAAACTGTAGAACATGCCTAATTATTTTGAATAGAGTGAATTATTTTTATGTGGGGGGGCCCCATGGGATCTTCAGGGGCTGCGAAGGAAATAGGCGCCTTAAGCTGTTGTGTGTTGGGAGTGAATAATAATTATGTGAAGATCAATCGATCTTCCACTTCTCCTCGGCGGCACAGTTGTACAGCGGTTAGTGCTCGTGAGTCACAGCTAGAAGGTCATGGGTTCGATTCCCACCTGGACGAGGCCTTTCTGTGTGGAGTTTGCATGTTCTCCCCGTGTCTGCATAGGGTTCCCCTACCACTAAAAACATGTACAATAGGCCAGGATGAATGATGTGTGTGCGTGAATGTGCATGAATGATGGTGGTCAGAGGGACCATTGGCGCAGGTGTGTGTGGCGACTTTGAATTGTTTTACTGAAAGTTCACACACAAGTAACAGACAACTGTGAAGTGAAAGCAAAATGATACATGATTCTGTTATTTTTCAAAAAATAGAAAAGTGAAAAGTCGGGCGTGCATAAGTATTCATACAGCATGACTTAATACTTTGTGGAACCCCCTTTTGCTGTAATAACAGCAGCAGGTTTTTGGGGTATGACTCTACAAGATTTTCACATCTAGAGACTGACATTTTAGCCCATTCCTCTTTACAAAACAACTCAAGCTCTGTCAAATTAGAAGGAGAG
The DNA here is from genome assembly GCA_007210695.1 of Neogobius melanostomus. Classification (NCBI taxonomy): domain Eukaryota; kingdom Metazoa; phylum Chordata; class Actinopteri; order Gobiiformes; family Gobiidae; genus Neogobius; species Neogobius melanostomus. The sequence continues at coordinate 1,295,392 of VHKM01000457.1, read as the reverse complement.
CGTTTGTGAACACTATACAAATAAAGTCCTTTCCTTCCTTTCCTTTACAATTCAGTACGAGTAGGTGAGCAGCATGAGAGATTATTGCCTATTTCCCTAGTTTTGGGATATCAGATCAAAATCTGAATACTCGCCCGATTATATTTGGTTTTGGATAAAGAAAAGAATGATTATTTGTCCACTCTAGTGCTTTCAGGAGCTTGTAAATCAAAACAAATCCAATCTTCAACACACTAGTATCTTGTTCTAAACATAGCAAAACATAAGAGGCATGTTCTGTGTACAGGCCTGGAAGGACCCAACAAACATCAACACATTTAACCTGCGCCCTCCTCCCCATCCGCTCCAATCTGCTCTGCGAACATGAAACATTTAACCACTGTATTTTCTAATAGCCTGTGTCACGTATTATGGCAATCACCGCGTACTAATGATTTGTTTACAGCCTCACCAATCACAAACCGTCAAAACATGAGCAGGAAATGTCAGCGAGATGCAGTAAAATCCGAAACAAAGTAATTCTTGAGTGACGACAAAAGGAGCTCTAGGGATTTACGCCGAGCGCACTCCTGCCAAACATCTACGTGACGCGCAGAGAATAAAAGCTACTGTATATAGACACTTACAGCCTCGTTATTCCTGTCAAACTCAAACTCACGGCAGTTTATAGCTTTCTCTAGGGCCCCAAGGCAAGATGATGTTTTGGGGTCAACGGTACACGCTGCAGGTGAGTACACAAGAATAGATTAATACATTTCGAGATATACATTTGGAACTTTTTTCTGTAGATTACTGACATAAGAAAATATGATACTGTCCAGATATTGAAATAGAGTAGGGTGACCCGATTTTCCAACTTAAACATTGGGACACAATTCGGGAAGATGCCGCAAGGGTTCCAGATCTTTCCCATGCTGAAAGGTAAAACTTTTAAAGGGGGGGTATTGTGTAAAATCGACTTTTTCAAGCTTTATATCATGTTATTATGTCATTCCCTCATTAAACACATGCCTGGAGTGTTGCCTTGGCTCATTCACATATTTTTGAGTAATCAGTAAAAACTTAGACGGCAGCCATTTTAGGTGTAGCTATGCCTCAGTCCTCCTAGGAACGCCCCCACCTCCTGGAGACGCCTCTGGACCTTTCGTCACCAGCCAAGCCACCAACCACTGCTCCTCAGCTCAGCAGAGCCCCCTCCCCGCACAGTAGTGTTGTTTAGATGCCACAGCAGTGTGCTGAAGGGGGCGTGTCGGAAAGCTTCTTAAAGAGACAGAGGCCTATTTCAAGACGTTCAGTACAGCCATTTTGAGAGAGCAATTTTATTCAAGGCAGTTATTTTAATTTACTGCATATACAGACCAACAGAAGGTTACGTCATCATTGTAGTATGCTATAGACTGGTGCTATGTGATTGGAGGAGGAGATGCTAAACTTGAGCTTTTTAATCAGTTTATATTTGGTAAGTGATATTCACATGGGCTAAAACATTCTTTTCCAAGGTAAGTGTGTTATTTTGGGGACTATGTTGCCCCAAAACTGGGACAAATCAGTGGTTTTGGAGAAATCTATTGGGACGTGGGACAAAGGACTCAGACATCTGGTCGCCCTAAAACAGAGCCATGTTTAAATGTGTAGTTTTATTTTGTTCATATGTTACAATATTTTTTTTGCCGTGGCAATTTTGTATTTCTTGTTTAGGTGGCTTCATTTAAAGATATACAGGTGAAACTCGGAAAATTAGAATATCGTTCAAAAGTTCATTTATTTCTGTAATTCAACTTATAATGTGAAACTAATGTATGATATAGACTCATCACATGCAAAGTGACATATGTCAGACCTTTGTTTTAATTTTTGATGATTATGGCTTACAGTCCATTTTCAAATATTCACATTTTCTGACATTTTTCATTTTGGGTTTTTACAAGCTGAGCCATAATCATCAAAATTATAACAAATAAAGGCTACACATATCTCACTTTGCATTAGTGAGCCTATTAGTTTCAGAGTTTAAGTTGAATTAGAGAAGTGAACGCACGTTTGAACGATACTCTAATTTTCCGAGTTTCACTGTGGGGAGGTCAAAAAGAAATCAAGCAAAACATCACAAAAAATAACCTTCAAAAGTAAGTACAAGACTGGAAAACTAAAGCAGAGATAATTTGTGCTCTAAACACATCTATGAACGCTCATGTGTGTCTCTGTGATCTTTTGTTGCTCTTGGATAACAAGAGTTTTGTCCGGGGATTCCGTGCCAGACACGTGAGTCTTTGAGGATGGATACGCGTGGGATGTTGTAGTGATTCCTGACCAAATATAACGTGTTATTGATCTGACATTTTAAAGGGAGTCTGGTCTATTTTAAAACAATGTTAAGGCGAGACACATTTTATCACAGAGTGGTCAATGTTTCCCCCAGGGGAAACTGAAGCTATAAAGGTAGGTTACCACCATCGAGTGTTGAGTGAATGTAAATATTCTCATGTAAAGCGCTTTGTGACAGGCCTCTATATAAATAAAGCTCTTATTATTATTCAAAAACTACAGTAAACAAGATATCCAAAATCCCCTCTGAAATAATCTTAATAACTCTTATACAAACAAAATAATAAAATAAATGTAAACCTGGGTCTATCCATTATTTCGATTTTGTTGCTGAACATATAGGCAATTTTGTTCATTTTTATGCATCTTATTGTTATATGAAAACAGAAAATGACAGAAAACTTACATTTCATTTTTTTTCTCATGTCAGGGATCTACAGCAGAAGTTTCAAATTGATATCACTTATTGTATCATTCACCTGCTGTGTCTCGCATTAAAAGCGAAAAACAGCCAATCATCTCAAAATGGACCACCGCTTGCCGTGTCTCTCCACCCACAAAGAACCAGTCTCTTATCAGACATGTGTGCGCTGAACAGATTTGTAAACCATCCTTCTGTCAAGCATTGCCCCGGACCACAGACAGATACCCACACGTATGGAGGGTTAACACAGAGACAGAGATGGGAGCAGAGACAGAGCGCTCACTCAGACGTCGGGAGAGATTGAGATGTTTTGCTTTGACACCGACGGAGCGATGTGTGTCTGTGTGACGGAGAGAAAGCGGAGCTGAGAGGAGAAGACTGTGCAGACTGAGAGAAGAGGGCAAAGTCTCACAGCGGAACAGGCTGCGTATACAGACTGTGTACAGGCACGAGCCGCAGTGTGGCTTCATACACATCCACCCAGTCGACTCGGAAACGTCAAACCCAGTGTGCATTTATTTCCAGACTCAGGAATGATAAGAGAAAGCTTTGTTTGTGTTTGTTTGTTTAAAGGCATTCACATAGGGATAGAGTTTAAAGCAGTACTAAGTAACTCTTGCCTAGGGCTGGGCCATATGGACCAAAAGCCATATCCCGATATATGTAGGTTGATTACCGATATACAATATATATCCCAATATATATATGTTTTCTGCAAAGTGAGAGCTGTGAAATGAAATGTTAAGTCAAAGAGTAGTTTTATTGAAAACACACTATAAAATGTAAACATAACACAAAGCTCCGTAAGGTGCACATTTAAATAAAAACATTTTTTGGATAAAAATAGCCTATACAATAAAATAGGTAAATCTTTTTCTAAGGGCAGCATTTATACATAAAGAGATAATAAAATAAAGTGCTCAGTTTAAGATAAACTTTTTTTTTTTTAAATCAGCTTGAGATTAGCTGTTTCTTTTTGTTAACTTAATAGCTTATCTGATTTTGAAATATCCCGATATACGCGATATGGTCTAATTCCATATCTCATTTAAAAATATATCGATATATCTTAAATATCGATATATCGCACAGCCCTACTCTTGCCCCTAGAGGCCATAAGCGCAACTGCAGGTGTCGTAGCAAATTACGATATTTTTAACTTATTAAATGTTTTGGAGAGTAAATATTACGCTGACAGAAAAGGTGAAGGGAGAGAGGGGTGTTTTACATCCAGTTATACAATGGAAATAATTTTTTCACTCAAACTTGGCTGTAAATACTGTTTAAAGTGGCGCTATCCCGCAGTTAGCTTTGCCCGTTAGCCTGTTAGCTTCTTCTTCGTGATTCCATTAGTGTGTGTTGGTGGCTCCGCCCCGGTGGCAGGCAATCCAATCATCCCTTTAACATTTGTATTACCCCAAAGGACTACGGGAAGGATTTATTTAGGTAAACACGTTACTTAGTACTGCTTTAACGTCTGTTGTGGGCAATGGGCATAACCACACAGAAAATACAAATCGTGTTAGCAAGATACTTTTCAGAGTCCGTTAGCCCGCTCAGTGTATTTTATTTCCTCATAGCCGTTAGCATTAGCCACCAAACATACATACAAAACATACAAATTATGAACTTTCCAGATGTTTTCAGCTGTCAACCACATTTAAGTCAAAACCTTGTTTGAAATCAGTAATGAATGTACTGACCTGAACATCATCTTATATGACGTGGATGATAAATAAACCACAGAAATGATATAAACGCTGTTGACGCCCTATTCTTTCGTATGGGGCTGGAACGTTCCATTTCAGTCGGGTACGGGATCCGACGGCAAACAGAATGTGCGCATTTGTAGTAAGAGGCTCAGATAGCGAAAGGCATTTCTGTGATTTCTATGGCAGAGCGTAAAGCCTTGTCCAGCTCATCCCAAAGATTGTCAAAAGGGTTTAGATCCGGACTCTGTGGCGGCCGATCCATCTCATGCTCCCTGAACTTCTTTGGGCTCATAGTGTTGTTGTACCTATAGACCTGTCCAACATAGCAGCTAGTTAAATCCAGGTGGCGACTTTGTTTTTGGCCAGGCACTGCACGATGTGAAGAGCCACAGAACAACTTATTTAACTGAACTTAAAAGTCACACTGCATCATGTGAACACTAACTCAATTATTTTAAAATCTCATCACTAACTTGCAACTTTTACCCTGAATACTTTCATCTCATCTCAGTGAAATATGAGGTGCAGCTGAAATGCTCTGTGTTTAAGTCGATGTTCAATGAGTTACGAGTCTGACATTATTGCTCGAAATGAATGCGGTAAATGTGCCGTACCAGTGGGCAGGGCGGGGTCCATGGTGGTCTTCTCCCAGGAGTTGACCTGCTCCCAGGTGAATCCATTGGTGCCAAGTGACACACTGTATCCACAGCTGCTGTAGGACTCCTCGAACGTACAGCCTCCTGCAACAACAAGGGCACAGGTTAGGTCTTGGACAGAGCGTAAAAACAACTCAACCTGCCGTATATCTAAAACAAAAGGTGCCTTATTAATGTATTTTTTCCAAATAATTCAAAGCACTATGACGGATTTTTTTTTCTCATAATGGAACGGAATTTGCTTTGTCCTTGTTTGGTATATTGTAAACACGCTCTATTTCGGTATTAAATAGTCCTCACTACATCGCCTTTTGACAAACACATCCAGACGCTCCCACATCACCCTGATCCTCACTGTCTTCCACTGGCTCCCGGTTTGTTTCTCAGATGAAAGTGCCCAGGTCCGGGGTCCAGGCCTTGGAGTGATCGTGTCGCTCCCAGTCGAGCTACGAGTCATCACTGAACTGCCACTGATTAAGTTCAGCCTAATGCTGTAACTTGCCTGTGTTTTTACATTTTATGTCATTTAATGTTAATGTTTTTCTATTCTGGGTTTATGGAATGTACTTTGTGCTGCCAAGTGTAGTTTTAAAGTGCTATAGAAATACTTTGACATATTGAAGTGATCCTGTAAGTTGTGAAATGTGCCAAGAATCGGAATGCTATAAGGCATGAGTTTGAAAAGTTTTATAAACATTGTTGCTGAACCAAAGTTTTTGAAAATGGTCTCAATTTATAAAGTACTTTTATCCAAAGCGCTTCACAGCAAGGAACCGCTCACCCTCACACACTCTCATTTAGGGATGGGAATCGAGAACCGGTTCTACAAGTAGACCTGGTTCTGTTTGAGCAAAGCATCGGAACCGTACGTCTACTTCATTATTGATCCCTCTTATCGATGCTCCCGCTCTGAAAACACGTTTTTCCCCCTTTTCGGACACCATAGCGCGCCGCGGAGCTAGACGCATGTGTGATGATGTTCTCCGAGTCTGTTGACGCTGCTTCGAAGTAAGCAAGGAAACATCGGCCCAATCTCAATTCTACCCCTTAGCCTCCACTTCGCCTTTCCCCTCCGTTTTACGCGTTCACGAGAAACGAGTCGTCAATTAAAACAGTCCATTGTTATAAACGTGTCAGTTCTACGTTTTCGCTTTGCTGCTGCGAACGCTCCGCTGTATTGGCTTGGAGTTTCTTTCCAAACTTGCGATACGTCGCTATTGTCATGACACACGGGGTTCAGTGCCTCGCTGCTGCGCCCGCTGCCGCTGTGTTCTGAGCGCGGGTCCGAGGCTGTCTGTCCCCGGTCTGAGCGCACCTCTGCAGCCTCCGCACAGGCCCGGGGCTCAGAGCGGAGCCTGCGGCTGCCTGTCCCCGCCCTGAGTGCACTGTGAGCGGGGCTACCTCTGCCTGTTCCCGCCCTGAGTGCGCTATATGAGCGGAACGGCTGATCTCTCGCAGCTCTGGCTAACGGGCTGCAGCCACAGCGACCCGCGGTAGAAGCAGCAACACACGGACAGGGGGAAGGAGAATGTAGCGCAGGATGAAGCAAAAATAGATGAAAATCTGTAGGGTTTGGGCTGAGACCGAGTCCTGTTGTTTAGGTGTTACAAAACAGCATCAGTCTGTTATAAGTTACAGACACTTGGTGAAAAAGTACAAATGTTACCATTATATTTTAGAGGATGCCAGGCAGGCTGAGTGCCAGCAGGAGCCACAGTATATTTGGGAACTTGCTTTATTTAATACATATTTTTTCTTGGGAAAACTAACAATGTGTCTTTTTTGATAAAGTTTATCAAAAGCACATTCATTCCTTGCTTTTCCCAACACACAGACAAGTCAGGTATCGATAAGAGAATCGATAAAGAATCGCATCGATACACTCAAAATAAGTAAACTAGGGGCTGTTACATTAACTAAATTGTAACATGTATTATGGAAGCAATAATTTCACGTTTCCAAGATGAACATGATTAAATCATGATGGGATGAAGGAAATCAGAAATAACTCTTTGAATGAACGTAAAAAAATCATGGAAAGTATTTCCACATGATAAAATGGCTTTCTTTCAGCATTAAACAATTGTGTTAGTCCAACGTGATGCACTTGAGTAGGTTCAACGCAAAATATTAGGATTGATCGGGTGCCAGTTAGGTCCGGGCAGTTGGACGCAATTGGACACAAGGGGCGCCCTTCCAACTTTGTCAGTGGAAACGTGATTTGACTTTCTTCAGAGTTAGACTTTAAGTCAGACACCATGAGTGACAATAATATGAGGCTAAATACAATGTGGCCTTTATTTTCAACAAAAAGCCAGAGAACATGTACTTCAGTCAGTCACAGACCAACAGGTGAAGAAGGAAGTCATGGAGATTCTGCTTTAGACAGAACTTCAAACTTCTGCTGCATATAGAAGTTCAGTCATATTTTGACTCAAACATATTACATACTTAAATATGTAGTAAAATCACAAAATATATGGACAATTATTGCTACAGTTACAAAAAGCGCACACCTGATCCATGCATATAAAGGTTAAAATATCCTGAATTTATATGATTAGAATATCACTTATTAACTAATTATTAATTACTCTCCTTCTTTAAAAAAAACAAAAAAAAAACACTTGTCATTTGTATCTGATGTGGAGTCATGTGTGTCCCGGTTCCTCTGAGTCACGGTGGGTCATGGTGGACCATGACAGATGTGGACAGGACTGTGGTAGATCTACTTTGACTTTGAAGAAAGTAGTTACTATAGTAACTGTTGAAGAGAAGAACCTTATGAGCTTCTTCTGTAACAGTCCTGCTGCACCACGACTCAGGAACTGGGACAGACTTTACTGTACAGCAGATACAAGTGACAAGGTGTTTGTTTTAAGAATGAGAATAATAAAGTCATATTTAAATATATACAGAATTTTCCACACATACATCACAAAGGAATACTTGAAATTCAATCGTTCATTCTTACGTCACACAGAAGTATGAAAGTTCTGACTAAAGCAGAAGCTCCATGACTTCCTTCTTCACTTCTCAGTCTGTGACTGAAGAGCATTGAGGCCTTAGCCTTTTTAGTGAAAATAAAGGGCTTACTATTTAGCGTCATGTTACTGTCACTCACGGTGTCTGACCCAAACCTAGTAAATAAGTTCAATCAACCCTAATATATGGCGTTGAACCTACTCAAGTGCATCACATTGGACGAACACAATTGTTTAATGCTGAAAGAAAGCCATTTAATCATGTGGAAATACTTTCCATGATTTTTTTACGTTCATTCAAAGAGTTATTTTTTTGAGTGTAGGTAAAATTATTGATGGTATTGATATCGATAAAATCTTATCAATTCCCATCCCTACTCTCATTCATACATCAATGTACGCAGACGCGGGTGGTGAGGTGATTGAACTGTCTTGCCCAAGGAAACAATGACACTGTGCACCTGCAGGAGCCGGGATTCGAACCCCCGATCTTCCGATCACGACCCGCTCTTCCATCTGTGCCACTGTGAGAAGAACAAGATGTCACGACTGGCAACTAAAAGGGCCTCACCAAAAAAAGTTTGCCACAAAAAAAAAAAGTAACACTTTAAAGGGGGGTATTATGTAAAATCGACTTTTTCAAGCTTTATATCATGTTATTATGTCATTCCCTCATTAAACACATGCCTGGAGTGTTGCCTTGACTCATTCACATATTTTTGAGTAATCAGTAAAAACTTAGATGGCAGCCATTTTAGGTGTAGCTATGCCTCAGTCCTCCTAGGAACGCCCCCACCTCCTGGAGACGCCTCTGGACCTTTTGTCACCAGCCAAGCCACCAACCACTACTCCTCAGCTCAGCAGAGCCCCCTCCCCGCACAGTAGTGTTGTTTAGATGCCACAGCAGTGTGCTGAAGGGGGCGTGTCGGAAAGCTTCTTAAAGAGACAGAGGCCTATTTCAAGACGTTCAGTACAGCCATTTTGAGAGAGCAATTTTATTCAAGGCAGTTATTTTAATTTACTGCATATACAGACCAACAGAAGGTTACGTCATCATTGTAGTATGCTATAGACTGGTGCTATGTGATTGAAAAAAGCATAATACCCCCTCTTTAATGTCTAGTTGGAGCAACGTTAGCCTTGAGTCCAGCACACATTTGCAGTGGCAATAATGCATTAATGTTTCACCAAGATCTTGTATTGTTGATGGGAGAGTGTGACCACTGTGCAAAGCCTTCTCCAGCACATACCACAGATTCTCAGTGGGGTTAAGATCTGGACTCTGGCAGTGTGAAAATGATGTCTCATGCTCCTGAACCACTCCTTCACAATGTGAACCAGATCAACCCTGACACTGACATCTTGGAATATGCCCCTGCCATCAGGGAAGAAGAAATCCATTGATGTAATAACCTGGTCATTCAGGATGTTAAGGCAGAGCTTATTTTTTGCTGAGCCTAAACCTGACCAACTACAGCAATCCCAGATCCGAACAGTTGGTTTAATCAACATTAGGCACCTGGTTCCTCTTTGAAATAGGCAAACTTACTTCCTGCACGGCCCAAATACGATGAGACAAAGACATCCCTGTCCAGTTTGACTCAGCGGCAGAGAATACAGCATTTCTCAAACATGACTGACAACAGTATATGCAGATTGTGCGTTTCTCATCCCCGACACCACCGTGCGATCCAATTCTGTGAACACGATGCGGCCACTTTCACCGTGGGACGCGGTAATTTTTATGGCTATTTCATGCTTTATTCCCCGGCTCATTTTCCAGGGCATTAGCCTTCACTGCTCGCCCCCGGGACAGTCACACACTCATAGCTGCACATATGTTTGACACACAACAGTTAAATGTGTTGTGAAGTGTGTAATGTGGCTGTCAGCACGCACTTATATACCGCCGTTTGATACTGTCAGCTCCGTGAATGAAGCATTAGTTCAATTAGAGCAAGTCTACGTGTAACGTGGAGCGGGAGCCGGGGGCAAAAACAAGCCGCGCATTTGTTTTAATTAGACTCTGGGACACAACTGTTTTCAGTACATGTATATTTTAGAATAACAAGGAGATTTCAGTCTGTTTCTGTGCATAGTCTTCTAAGTAAATACGACAGTGTGAACAGAAAAGTGGAAAGATAGTTTCAGTGAAATTTTGATCAAGAGTAAGGACGCACCGAGCTGATACTGGAAAAAATACGATATCGGGTATCGGCTACAAATATCCGATACTGAACCGATACCAGTTTTGGCTCTCAATGCCTTAAAAACACAACTTTTACCACCTAAATCTAAGTGAATATGGGCATGCTGTATGTCATTGTAAAGCTAAGAACCAGGAAAATTCACCCGCTGAGTTAGTGTAATGTATTTTTGATCACTGCGCAAAATTCTGCAGTTAGCAATAGCATGCTAAAGCTAGCGGGAGCATGCTAATGCTAACTAAAACAAATCAAGGCTGGGTCAGAAACTATGATAGAAATACCTAAAGAAGCCTAATACAATAAGATAAGTGTTTGTATTTTAGTTTAAGAAATAACTGATCTCACATATTTGAAATGATCAGATCACTTAATGTGAGATGTTTATATTAATATAACTTAAAGCCTATCACATAGCCTGCCTATTTAGAAAAGTCATCCTTGTTAAATGTTTATCCAAGAGTTTATCAATAGATATAATTGATAATCTGTAACATGACAATAAAATATAACTTTATTGATCTTACAATGGAGAAGAGTTAATACAATTTTTCACTTTTAAGAAAGTCTCTTGGTATCGGTGAATATAGGATATCGGCAGATACTCATCTCTAATCAAGAGGGAATTGCACCTTTCTTCCCAAATCAAACTTTCCTTTCAAATATTATTTAAGAGTATTTCTTTCTGAGATATAAATATCTGTTTGTATTGATAATAGGAAGTCTCATTATGCCTCTGTTAAAGCCACATTGCAGACCATGTACAGTAACCCATCAAAGGTTTTGAAACACTTCTCATGCATTGGCTTTTCTTTATTCCCAGCTCTATTTACAATGTGTGATTCTCATTGAAGACATTAAACTATGAATAAGCATGGGATTATGTTGGAAACAAAAAATGAAATAACTCAGAATATGTTTTAGATTTTAAATTCCTCTAAATTGACACCCTTTATTCTTGGCATTTTCTCAATGAGCTTCATAAGTTCGTCCCCTGAAATGATTTTCAACGGTCTCTGAAGTAAAAACCATTTCTGTGACGACATCGTGAAGCTCATTGAGATAATGTTGAAAGTGCAAAGCAGAAATGAAAGCAAAAGGCGGTTATTTTGAAGGCCATATTTCACCTTTTTGTTTTGTTTAAAACATCATTCCAAATGTGAAAAACAATACATTAAAGAACGTTTCCAAACTTTTGACCGGCACTATATGTTGCAACAAAGACATACACTGACACAAAAAAAACATGCCGGCAATACTGAACATGCTCCTAATTCTGGAGTTGGTTATAAAAGTAAAGCATTCAAAAGGGAACGTAATGTATTTAAGCCTCTTATTGGATACTGTAACGGTCAAATCAAAGCAGCGACATCTCCATGGCAACAAGCTGGGGTCCCGCTTTACAGGGAAGACTAATGGTTTGGGGGTATTTTCCAACAAGTAAAACATTTGCAAATAGTAATTAAAAAAAAGTTATGTCATTAACCTCTTAAGCCCCACTGGAACCGATCACATTTTCTCCAGTTTGTCATTACTCAAATCTAAAAGCTTCTTGAATAATAGCGACGAAAATAAGATGGAAACGAGGATTAAAGCGCAACAAAAAAAACATTAAAAAGTGACATATAAGGGACAGAAAAAGAGATAAAAATCTGACAAAAATGCAATAAAAAAGTGACAAAAGAGCAACAAAAGAGAAACAAAACACTGTGGAAAAATTGGCAAAAATGTGACAAGAATGCTAAAAAAAAAATTGACAATTGAGCAACAAAAAAGTGATGAAAATAAAACTCAAAACAGTGAAGACAACACGGCAACAACGCAAGGAAAAGATCCGTTTAGATCAGTTTTGTTGGTCTTTCAAATGAGACATTGCACTGGCCTATTAGTTCTCCAGTCAGAGAAACCTTTAGATTTGGGTAATGACGAATAGGAGATGTACTTGGTTATGGTGGGGGTTAAGAGGTTAAGTAGATGCATTCATAACCTGCACAAACAAAGCAGATTTCCCCAGGATTTACTTCGATTAAACCAACCAATAATATGATAACCCAGTATTTCACTTGCTCACAAACACCAGCGAGGGTAGATTATGTGCGTTCTGTAATCCAAATAGTTCAAGTAAATTCAGATTCATTTCTCTGAGCCAGTTGTTGATGCATTTCTCCATGTGGGTGAACACAGTCTCCATATGAATATTTAATAGTATATTTAGCAGTATGGCTCAGATGGAGGATCGCGGATCAAGCTTCTCACAAATGAGCTGTATGTATCTGACACTGGCCTGGTTTCTGTTTGCCGTACAGTGTAATTGTGTTTGTGCGGAGGAGATGAAAAGAGCAGAGGGAGGGGCCGCGCTCATTCAGGAACTAAACCAGGACTTTGGACCAAAAACAGTCCCACATATACTACAATCCTCTGATCGTGACTTCAGTGATGATTATCGTGACTTGAGTGGTTTCGACTGGCAGACACAGCTGTGAGAAAAGTATCTTTCCATTTGCAGAGGGCCCCACATCTGCAAATGGAAACCCCAAGGCTGAACGTCTAACCCCATGAGAGCAGTGAATGAGATTTGCAGATCATAGTTGACATCTTTATTACTTTTAATGTATATTTAAAGTGTTAAGTCTTTCTTCTTTCGAGTGCTCTCTCGGCTTTCTTGACACTTTTTACTTATTTATTGAGTTCTACTCCGAGGTTGAACAGACTGAGGTCGCGTTCACGCCTGAGACTCGGTTCGATTGGGGACCAAAATTGCAACATTGGCGCAGTTTGCCTCTTTTTTGTCAATCGAAGCAACATTAGGAGCACTGCATCAAAACCTTCCACAGGAAAAACAGTGAACAAGAAACACGCTTCTCTGATTGGTCGATTAAACTCCACTTCCTGTCCAGTCTCTTGTTTACAAAATGGAGCGGTATCAGACTGTGGCCGTGTTGGGGTTTCTTCCCCGCAATTTTTAATATGACAGTGGCAGTAACTATGCTAGGAACGTACGGATGTTTTTACGGATGAGCCGATACTCATCATGAGCAGCAGACGAGGAAAAACCGGGACCAAAGCAGGACTAATGTAGGACTAATGGACCATGGAGATATGTTTTCTTCACTAGAGACAACTGCGAAGGCTCCGGGCAGAGACATCAAGGTACTAAAATTAATCTAATCAGGGCTTTGCTCTCCGGCCTCCGTCGCTTCAAAGGGTTCTGCCTAATATTTACGAGTCATTGCTATGTTTGGGTGTAAATTTCGTATTAACTCTGTTAGCTCTAATTCTAGAAAGTCTGCACATGCGTTTTAATCAATCAATCAATCAATGGTTTTGTATAGCCCAATATCACAAAGCCTCATAGGGCTGCACCGAACATTAAGGCAATAAAACAGAGCAGTAAATAAGACAATGTAAAGTTCAGATGAATCAAGTATCCAGGCAAACATAATGTCCAAATAAGCGTCAGCAGTGGGTGGTGACGAGCGGCGCGGGTGTCCCCTGTCCTTAGGCTCTCCAGCACGGCAAGGAAAAACTCAAAAACCCAGTGGGAGAAAAGAGAAACCTTGGGGAGAACCACAGAAGGAGAGATCCACTCCCATGGACGGACAGGCTATAGAGACCCAGGGCCGATGGAGTCCCTTCAGCAGACGGGCCAAGGTCGCAGACTGTCCAGTCCTTGTTGTCAATCCAGTAGGCAGGGTTCCTCCGTTCAGCCGGGTTCCTCCTTAATTTTCAACATTCCGTAATGAAACATTCCCACAATTTTCACTTCCTGGTTTTGTTCCGCTCTCCAAATGACCCACTTCACAGTTCGTCTGAACCGCACCGAGAACCATGTTTTCAGCCGGACTAGGGTTTGCTTCTTTGGCCCAGATCAGAGTCCGTTTGCGCGTTCACAACACCTCAAATGAACTGGACTATCCGAGCAAACGGGCCAGGATTCGGATCAAGAGGGTGTTGTCTAAGGGAGGACTGATCTGTTAACTAAAGCAGAAGTAGTAGAGATGATCCCTGGACTAAGCAAAAGCAAAGTTGTAAATCAGGTGTAAAACAGGAATGAACCAGATGTAAACCAGGTCTAAACTGGGACGCTTTAAAGTTTACATACACAGAATCATGGCAATTGGGTGTGGAAATGTTGAAAACCTTGGGCGAGCAACCAAGAAAGGGCTGGAGAGCTGGTGGGCTTTTCCCACAGAATTATGACACTTTGAATATTTTAATAGGTTCAGATCTAAGGCCTCCTGATTTTCTCTGCTGTACTGTAGCTTTGCAAAGAATATTTTACACACAGTTAGGAAAAGCCTTGTTGGCTAGTCTGTGGCCTAGTAGTTAAAAGAGAAAAGTTGACATATCATTATCAAGGTCTCTGACATGTAGCTTATTTACAGTATTGGTATCATTGGAAGTCCTCTTGGAAAATAAGACCCAAACTAATATTTGGGGAGGCTATCAGGCTTATCTGAAAACGAAGGTGCTAAGGAACATATTTGGCGCATGCATCCCAAAGTAAACCATATTTTTAGTATTTGGCTGGAGTAGCATGAACATTTTGCGTTGATGGGGAAACCCAAAGGAATCTCAGTACATGCAAACTTCACAGACAAAGTCCATGAACCCGAGACCTTCTTCCTAAGAAAGCATTCACTAACTCAACAAAGTCCATCCTTATAAACAAAGAAATAATGAACCTGCACTGCATGGCTTGATTGACGTATTTGATTAAATTATACCCGGCACGACAACACCGTGCATTGATAATTTCATTAGGCTTCGGGTCACTTATCAGCCCCGTGAGCCAAATTAATCGACGTAATAAGAGGACTGCATTACTTTCCTGACATTTCACATAAAAAAAGCTTTCAGATGCGAGGACATGGTAACTAGTGAACTGTCATTTGTAATTTCACAAGTTAGTTTGACACGTTATTTGACATCAAAATCAAATGTTGCTTGCAGCACGTAAATAACATCGAACTGGACAATGTTTTTATGATTATTACAAATGGCTGTAAATACAGAGCATGGGCATGTAGTTTAGAGCGACAGACAGGATTTAGGTAATGCTAACATAATCAGACGCAAGATTGTTGACTTTAACTTGAAATCATCTTTTCCCATCTAAATGTAAAACTAATAAAAGGTGGACAATACAAAGAACTAACTCAATAAAGTCAGTTATGGAACTTTATGGAGAGAATCGTAGCTACGACCAAAGTTTATCGTAGCAAATATCAGGCTACAGACGGCTTTGTGTATAGCTTAGACAAGTGCCGTGCAGAGAATGTCCAGTAAAATGCGGAGTCGGACCCTCTCAGGCCTGGCCTCTGTTGCCTCTGTAGCGAGAGGATGGCTCACTCTGCGACTGGCCTTCCAAAATATCAGACACTGCCTGATGTCGCTCGTCTTTGGTCGTACGACAGTTTTATTTTAAAGGTCCTATATCATGCAAAATCGACTTTTTGGAGCGTTTAGCCATGTTGTTATGCTATTTCCTTATCAAAAACACCCCCAGAGCGGTTTGTGGCTTCATTCACGCAGTTCTAAGTAATCCTCCTGAATCCTGCTCTCTGAGCAGCTGCTCCGCCCTCTCCTGGTAAATGACTGAGCTGTTCAGTTGTGTCGTCACAAAGGAACGGAAGTGCTCTACGTCTGTAATGTAATGCCTTACGGCCTGATTTTAATTTATAAAACAGCTTTTTCATTATTTTTGTGTTGTAAAAAATAAAATAAAAAAAGAACTCTCCGATGTGTCTGTGCTGTCCCACGAGGCTAAACAAGCGCACCCACGGCCGGAGGATCCATGGATCGGAGCAGAAGTCTTGTTTTTGAAGACTGAGCTCTTTCTAACCTACTCTGGACACGCCTGTTCTTTTTTCTTACCGAACGATAATGTCACGGATGCGCGTTTGGCTACGAGAGGAACAGGACTATTCAACCTTCCTAAAGAAGAGTGCACTCGCCAGAAGTTGGAATTTCTTTCTGGGATTCAGCGACTATATCAACCAACCTGATGGATGCTTGGTGAACCTTGGCCAGAATCAAAGTGGATTAACTTTATAACCAACGCGATCCCAAAACCCGATGGGGAGGCCAGGCTGAGCGGAGAGTCAATCAAAACGCGTGTTAGTGTGTGTGTTAGCGTGTGTGTTAGCCATTTATGAAACTGTGTTGCACATGTCAACTCCTTATAACTGCATTATGTGAAGTAACTTTTGCAGCGATATTTATATTTATAATACTGTAAATGTGGAATGAGTGGAGAGAGGGGCGGAGTTAACTGAATCGAAGCGTCTTGTCTTCCGGGTTTGGAAAATACCCCCCAAAAATACTTATATTTCTCTCAAAAATGAGTACTCCATAGTGATAGAGGTACAATATATCATATAAATGCCTATACTTTACTTTGGAATGGCTAAAATAGCATGATACAGATCCTTTAAATCTTTGTCCCTGTCTCACTGTACGACCAATGACTTGCGATTTTCAGCTACGACCTAAGATTTTCCCCACGACGAGTGATCGTTCGTTGCAAAATCGTGCCGTGTACACACGGCTTAACACACAGTAGTGTCTGAATATTTTAATGTGAACAATAACTCCAGTATTTAAGAGGAAGCTTCTGTGACGAGAAGCGAAACGTCCTCAATTGTACCAAAACCCAGTCCAGTTGATGATTTAACCTATGATGGATACTCCCTGGATGAATGAGAGCCTTCACAAACACTTGGTGAGTTCAATTAACAGTTTGAAAAAGCAGGTAGAACAGTACAATATGACAGGTTTATTAATGGCTTGAGATAACCATAGAGCAGGGATGGGGCAACATAAAGCTAGTCCGGCGTCTCATTATTCCGAAAATGTCCCATTAAGTAGGGGTTGAAAAATAAAATCAGGTTCAGGCAAGAGTCCACTGACCTTAAGGTTAGGGCCACTGGTTGTATATGGCTCTCTAATCCAGAGCCGGACCAATGGCATGGCACCAACATAAAGTCCTAAAAGTCTCTGGATTATTGATAACCGCTGTTGACTGTCCATTATTACCTTTACAGTGCTTTCATGTCGTCTTTAGAGCAGAGTCAGAACTCTGGTAGAGTCGAGCCAGCAGCTGTAATCGGGGCGCTGAAGTACGTCCTTTTGCTCACGCATATTAATTAATAGAACTGGGAAGGCCTTTAGAAGCCAAAAGTACTTAAATAGCATGCGTCTGTCACTGTGAGGGTTATAATGCTGCATCTGCTGGTGCTTGATGAAGTCTTTAAAATGCTGGGGAATGCTTAATGTTTATGTCCCAACTGCGGTCTTTCTCCGATGTTTGCGCAGGCTCGACACTGACCGAGCACGTATTTCTGAAGTGCAGGGTTTAAGCTGTGACTCACTCTTATGCAAACCTTATGTCTCCAGTTTGTCTCTTATTATCTCGAATCAAATCTACTGTCAGCGAACAGGCCCCATCTGTAAACATTCACATTATGTCTCTAAACGTTTGTCATCCGGCCATGCCCCGCCGCAGACAGCACAGAGCCAACGAAGGGTAAGTGACTAAATGCTTTTACCGGCACTTGACTGCACACAGATAATAAGAGAGGGGAGCAGAGGCAGCCACAGGGCACGTGTGTCCAAGTGGCACTAACATGTTTAGCCCGTGTGTTCATCTTTGCAAAGTCGACTTGGAACTTGGCGCAACTTGGTCCAGTTTACTACAGTTATCCCTTAATTGATAAGACACTGTTCCTGATGCATGCCACAGGGTTCGCCAAACAATGGAGGCTGCTGTTCACGCTATAGCTACCGCTCTCTAGTTGTGCCATTACTTAAGCAAACCCCAATGAAGGAAGTAAACACATTTAGAACACCGTGATTAGCAAGGAAATTGCACAACATAGGAAACAAACAATGTACGAACTGAATAACATGGAAATCAAACATCCTCAGTGACAAACTAACATTCTTCAAGACTAATGTTATATCTGGAGCAGTGTTGTTTATCGCAGCCCTCCTCTGCTCCACCGCGAGCCACAGGTGACATACAGGAAAACACAGCAGAAATAGCCTCCTGTTTTTAGACTGACAGTAAAGGTCCGGTCACTGACAGTTTTTCTGCTTTAGTCCCTTAACGTCAGAGTCAAAAATTCACCTCCCTGTCCCTTCTGTGGATCGTAAATCCATGGAAGATTTCCATAATCACACACTGTTATTGTTTTCAGAACGTTTGTGTCGTTGTGTGTCTCATAGTGTTGTCCACTGGTCCCTGACATTATTCTGACATTAAAGCGCAAACGTGTAAAATCCTAACTTTGGCCTGAAAACGAATGGGTTGCGCCCCCTTCAGGGTAAACTCTGCTACTAAATTAGATTTTCCTGATTGGCTGGAGACGTGTCCACGGCCTCCACAAAACGTCATAAGCCGCACCAGCTCCACACATCGTCATCAGGTGCTGCCAATTGTCCTGCCCCTGCACCTGTGGTATATAACCAAGTCCCTCCCACGTAATCTGTCTGCTGTGATTGTGCCAATGCAAAGGCCACACACTCACACCCCACATGTCACCCCCAAACTTCAGAGACCGCCTCTTTCACAGCACTTTTTGACTTTTGTTTGTGGGTGGGGAAAGGCTTTGGCACGCCCGTTTAGTTACTCTTTAAGAAGCTTTCCGACACGCCCCCTTCAGCACACTGCTGTGGCATCTAAACAACACTACTGTGCGGGGAGGGGCCTCTGCTGAGCTGAGGAGCAGTGGTTGGTGGCTTGGCTGGTGACGAAAGGTCCAGAGGCGTCTCCAGGAGGTGGGGGCGTTCCTAGGAGGACTGAGGCATAGCTACACCTAAAATGGCTGCCGTCTAAGTTTTTACTGATTACTCAAAAATATGTGAATGAGCCAAGGCAACACTCCAGGCATGTGTTTAATGAGGGAATGACATAATAACATGATATAAAGCTTGAAAAGTCGATTTTACATAATACCCCCCTTTAAGGTCAGTGGACTTTTGCCTGAACTTAATTTTATTTTTCAACCCCTACTCAATGGGACATTTTAGGAATAATGAGACGTCGAACTAATGGGTCGACCCTTAGTCCTGAGCTTCACTTCATGTGGACAGGGACTCAGTCTTGTTTTAGTCATTTATACATTTAATAGTCCTGGTCCAGTTTTCGTCGACCACAACTCAAAGGGTTCCAGTCAAGTTTTAGTTTGAAAATAAAACAAAATAAGTATTAGTATTTCAACAAATGAATTTAGGTCGATAAGTAGGCTATTGAAATTACTTGATGCACAATAATACCCCGTGCATGATAATACGATATCTCGTTGTTGATGATAGTGACTGTACGTAAGAAGCTGCACATTTGTTTTGATTGAGCTTTATATTTTTGGCTGCAATGAAAATATAGCAGAAACTGAATGTCACTGAGAAAGTTTGACGTCTGTGAGAGTTGCCAAAGATCCACTGAGACGTTGCTGATAAAGAGTTGACTATTTTTACGGCATCAACCTTTCACTAGATGGATAAATAAAAATGCATTTAAGTGACAAGATCCCCTGAAAGTTAAAGACGTCAACTCGACTATTTAATTCAGAAAGTCACGAGCTATAAAAATGTATAGAGTTTGTTCACTGCGAGGAAATGTATCGCATTTACATTTACGGAGACATTTCGAAAAGGTCACTTCAGAATGTGATGTGCATTACAGAGAAACGCGCACAAATGATAACTTTCGAAACAAACTTTTGTGTTTCTCCAGAGAGCAGCCTCCCTCCATGTCGGGCCATTATGTTCTCTGCATTGGACTGAAATGACCTGTCTGCCATTATGTACTCTAGACCGACAATGCACAGTCCATCTATCTATCTATTGAGAGTATGTGGCTGGCACAGTGGCGCAGCTGTTTGCACTCTTGCCTCACAACAAGAAGGTCCTGCCTGTGAGAGACCTGCTCTGAGAGACTGAGAGATTGTTAAAGGAACAGGCCACCGCTTTTCCATACTGAGATATGTTCTTACCTGAGCTTAGACGAGTTGATACGTACCTGTCTGGTCTTTGTCCCGTGGAAGAGCATGGTCGCTTCCAACTTCACCCCCGTTTGGAGCTATAGGAATATGCTGGGGGAGGCCAAATGCTAACAATATCTCTGGTCTTTTTGCATGACTGAGCGCACACACAAAGACCAGCCAGGTACGTATCAACTCATCAAAGCTCAGGTAGGAACATATCTCAGTATATAAAAACGGTAGCTTGTCATTAAGTATGGGGAGCTAATATAATGCAATGGAAAGTTCCTTTGATCACTGAAAACAGCACCATAAAAGATCAATGCTTTGTTAGTACATTAAAAAGTTATAAAGAAAACACTGTCCAGTTGTCCTTGGTTGTTCCAGATTAAATCCCCAGCTGAGCAGAAGAAAAAAGCCGTGAAACAACTCTGTTAGATGCTGAGTCACTACTGGTAAATCCATGGGACTTAGACGATTCTGAGTTTGTCCAGGACTCATAAAGAGTTTCTATTTTTACAATTTGTTGTTGCCCCAAATTCAACATGACTTCGTTTGCCTTAATTGGTGAGTGTTTTTCCATTTATTTGTGTCTTGTAAACTTTTAGCTCTCTCTACTTCCTGGGAGACACTTGAATGTCCGGTTAACTTATTGCCCTTCTAACTCAAACAAACATTTTGGTGATGTTACATCAGGGTGTTCATGTTTTGAGTCTAAACCCAGCTTCCCCCGGTAAGCCTTGGGCTTGTGCGTTAGATTCTCTGGGCTGGGGCTGTTGTGGCTCTCAGTCTGGCTTTGACCGAGGCGTCCCGGCCCTCAGTGCGTCTGGACCTGACACAATCAGGACCTGAGGCAGAGCTGGAGGCACTCTGGTATGGCCTTTCCTGAGTGTTTATCACAACACAAAAGTATAGCGCACATCGTCTCAGAGACTGCCAAAGCCCAGAGCTCATTAACAAGCGTGAACTAGTAATCACAAGAGAGTTCTGCCTCTGGAGCAGTGTGACCACCTACACTTGCATTTATAGTTTCACATTTTTTCTTTATGTGGCTGTGAACTGTGTCTAAAACAACTGTACAGCCATGGATCCTTTCAGATGTGTCTGTGAAAAGATGAGGCTTCATTATAAAACAAACAAACTTAGATTTAATCATGTTATAATAACAAGGAAACTCCTCCTTGTTAGAGTTTCTGTCCTTTGTGTTCACTTTGTCCGCAATCCTTTGTGAAACTTAGGGGGAGGGACCAGGATGATTGGCAGGCGCTCTGACCAGTTCAGTGGGGCGTAACGGAGCTGCACAGCTCAGTACACAGGGCCCTCTCTGCTCCTCTGTCGGCTCTGACAGCTCAGAGACACACAGCTCCACTCTGTTTACTGTGAGCTGTGGGGCCGGGCGGGAGACAGGCTGACTTTTATGCACTCAACTTTGCCAGTCTTTGAAATAATCCAGAAGACAAAACATTGTAGGACTAAATTAAAGGAGATATACAGTAGTAGTTCAACTTATACAGTTAAAGCAGCGGCAAATGGATTTATAGTTAGTCAGTCAAAGAGTTATTATGTTAATTAATTGAGGTAATTAAAAAGCTCACCAACATTGTGTTTGTATGTAATGTACGCTCTATAGATACACACAGCGAAGCGTCATACCAGGGGGCGTGGCCTAGGCGAGGGGAAGAAAACATCTCATGGGAACAATGGGTGCTGGCTGCTCTGCTTTGCGACGACGACACTGGAGGCCGCCATTGCTGTAGTACCGCCATATACCCGCTAGGCCCCCATTGGAATGCATTGGACTTCAGACACGTTAAAAACAACTTTAATGCCCGGTGCCTAATTGTTTGGAACTGTCTAGAGCTAGATATTCCTCCTGTGATTACGCTGGGTTAGACACAACTAGAGGCACCGGGCTGGTTATGGTAGGATACATTTTAGAAATCTCCTACTTAACGGGGGTCGGACTGTTAGCATTGGAGCTGCGCGAGCTACACGTCACGCAAGGGCCGAGTCTACAGTGAAGATCCCGCCCTTATGCCCTTATTAGGAACATGCTTCGTCAGAGCTGGGGAGGAGGAGCCTGTAAATCCGCCATGATTTCCCCTCGAACGTGGTCATTATGGTAAACGGGGAGGAGTGAGTAATGACGGTCTATTAATAATATGTCTATGCATGGGAATCACAATTTTTCACTCTTTTTAGTCGTTTTCTGGTGGACTATAAACATATTAATCACACACTAATGAAGTCAAGAAAAATACAGTCCATATTGATGTTTTTTCACAGAAACTTCAGTAGAAGCTAATGTTAGCATAATTAGCATGAAGCTAACGTAGCTTGCTGGTTAGCATTGTCTGTTTTTAAAAAATATATATATTTATGGGCTGTTAAAGTCTGTTAAATGTGACAGCTACTTCCGGGTCCAAACCGTTAAGAGCTCCATAGAGAAACACAGCAAAAACCACAACTTTATCTAAATCTTCGGCTGAAATAACGACAGATAAAAGGCCAACAACTGTTTTACCTCATATTAGTATAATAAAGCTCACCATTTCTCCAGGTAAAATTACGTTATTTTTATATTGAAAATGTCCATTGTGTGTTAAAAGAAGATAATTAATGACAGAAAAGCATTGCTAAAGAAAATCCAGAGTTATTGTCAATAGGGCTAAAGTTCCGTCGGATCCGGAAGTAGAGCGATGACATCATCACTGAAAATGGGTGCATCCCTTAATTATAAATCAATGTAAATTTGAAGATATTGCCATTCACATTAAAGCATTTGGTCGCTACAGCAGAGAGAGCTGTTTTCAGACAGTGTTAGTTTATGTATAAATTGCCAGTTCCCCACAAATGGTAGACTTCTATAGTAACGTTTCATTTTTTTTACATTCAGTCCTGAACTCTATTTGTGAGACTGTGTGGCCAATTTATCCTCATCATTTAAGCTCCAACATAACATTTATTGAGATAGCTCTGAATGGATCTTTACAAGCAGGGAGCTGACATCACAGCACTCGGCTCGACTCGACCGTCAAGCCACAAGACACACTGATGATGAAGTGCTGAGTGAAATGATCAACACAATAGAGTGCTCACAGCTGAAAAAACCAAGGCTTACAGTAAGGCTCTGTGGAGAAGTGGAGCCTATATAATGTGAGAGGAGTCTATTCAATTCAAGTTTGTTCATCCGAAAGAGACGCCGAAGCCTCGAGCAGCTTCAAAAACACATGCCTTGTTTCGGCCAACTTTGAGCACAGGACACAGTTCATGGTTCGGAGCCACAAAACTCGGGGACAATCTGAGGGCACTTGGAAATATGTTTACCAAAAGCAAACCGAGCAACAGGCCCCGTGCTCAGGACAACCTTTGCTTTGCATCTATTTAAAAATCTGTGTAGGTGTGTTAGCGGATTTTAAGCCTCATTAACCTTCATGTCCCACGGCTCCTTACAAACACTGCCCCCGCTGCAGCAGCTGTTTTTACAGTCATTAGCCACTTAGCATTCAAGCATGCTAACACTCTAACAACACACTTTGCCTCAGTGAACACGCTTCCTAAATAAAAGTCCTTTTCAAGTCTTTCAGAAGTCGAAGTTATTTCCAGAGCAGAAAGCACCGTCTGTATGTAACACTGGCCTGTCTATAAAGGGAGTGAGTCAATGTAAACAGACACATTTTAGGAGTAAGTCCGTCAGGGGGAGGTTGTCATATTGCTTTTTATAGCCACAGAAGGGGGCGCTGTGATATTGTTATTGAACATCAAGTTTAACATCCCGATTCCACGCTTCCATTCGCACAAGCAAAAATTGAAATGAAATTATGCGTCTGATGTTTTTGTGTTAAGAGCCTAGAGGTGATTAGATTCACATATTTTACTGGATGGGTTGAATTTCTTCAAAACACTGAGGTGAACCCATCTTGCATTTATTGGTGAATGTTTAAATCTTGTTTGTCTTTTTCAAGAAACAAAAGAAGTTCTCAAATTCATCTTGATCTAAAACACCATTAAAGGAGCCGGCCACCGTTTTTCCATACTGAGATATGTTCTTACAATACCTGCGCTTAGACGAGTTGATGCGTAGATGTCTGGTCTTTACGCGTGCGCTCAGTCACGCAAAAAGACCAAAGATGTTGTTAGCATTTAGCCTCTCCTCCTCTCCTCGGGGGGTGAAGCGACAATGCTCTTCCACGTTTTCCCTGTTTGAATACTGTTACTTGAGTAGTTACACAATCCAAATATAGTTACACAAAATTAAACATGTCGATTTTTCTTAGTGGATAAAAAGGGGAACTATATTGTGAGGCGTAGTAACACCTTAGGAGCACTTTGACGTCAGTAAAGTGAAGTTATTACTTCTAACTTCACCTCGTTTGGCCCCATAGAGCAGAGGTTCCTCTTATGCTACTACTTTAGGCCAGAAAAACATTCAATTGTCAATATGTTCAAAAGTTAATATGTGTTTAAACAGTTTATTTTAAATAATTGAATAGATTTAACTAATTATAGGCAGTTTTACGCTCAAAAATATGCTAAAACCAGTAGCATTTTTCTTTTTGTTATATCTTGAAAGAGAGGTCCCGACCCCCACTTTGGGAACCACTGCCATAGAGGAGAGGAGGAGAGGCTAAATGTTAACAACATCTTTGGTCTTTTTGTGTGACTGAGCGCACGCGTACAGACCAGACAGTTACGCATCAACTCGTCTAAGCTCAGGTAAGAACACGTCAGTATGGAAAAACAGTGGCCTATTCCTTCAATAATAACAACAGGAACGACCAACCTACACATGGGACACATATTCACAGTTTACTTTCCTCTTTTTGTTGATTAATAACTAACTTTAATGCAATTCACCTTATTCCTGAAGTTTGCATGGACGCCGCCATGAATTGTGCCCGCCCCTTCACTTCTATTAGTTTGCATAGGAATGGAGAAGTCAAGAGAAAATCTGTTACTACACGGACACAAAGACGTTTTTAGGCCGCGCAGAGTATGAAGCTTGAAATACATCTTGTTTCCACAGGCACAAAAAGGTATTCTCACATCATGGGTTGTAATTATGAACATTTCAAAAAACAAGTTGACAAAATGTGCTTTCTTTCCACTCGAACATAGGGTGGACCACGCACCTGCAGAGCACTCAATTACGTCAAAATTAGCTTTCACTCGGCAAAACACACTGTCCTGAGAGAAAAGGAAATAAAAGCAGATGCTAACGCAATTATACCATTTAAAAAACACCGAAAAAAATTCATCTTTTTTAAAAACCACATTGACAATACATCACAGTCTGGCATAGACATACAGCATTAGACCTATCGTTAAAGAAGACATACTTAGGACTCAAAGGCAATATGAAATGGGGCGAATTCAAAAGCCCACGTGCCCCCTGCCTTTATAATCACATGTAATTCCCAAAGCAGTGAAGTGTGAAGAGTCTGCACCTGGTCCAGAGCAAAACACAGATCCAGGAGACGCTTCAATCGTGGAATATACGGCTCACACAAACTCTCAGTGACCTACTATAGAGAGAGAGGCAGCGGTGGCTCAGGTGGTAGAACGAGCGCCCCGACACCGGAAAGCTTTGTGGTTCACATCCATCTCAGGTTCACACTATTCACTCAGACTAGTCCAAGAAGCTTCACAAAGGCCAAACAACCCAAATGTATGCAGCTACTGTGCATTTTCTGTTTGTGCACCTAATGGTAGAGAACATGTTTAACACACAATCCCTAATATGTAACCTCTATATTTATCTAAAAGTAGCAGTAAACAAAATCTATATAATTTATTTGTTGCATGTCGCATGGTTCAGTGTGGAGTTTACATTTTAATTAATCCTCTCCAGTCTACGTGATTCTGACCGTTAGCCTGGCTCTGCATGCTGTCGCCCACTGCTCCTCAGTGACATTAATGGTTTGTTCGAATGCAGAGGACAAACATCTCTACTGGGACATTAAAGTCTACAAATGCAAATAAGCCTCAGTCGAGTCTAAGTCCCACAGTTACTCAAGTATCCCCAATGTATAAGTAGCTCATTTTCTAAAAGTAGCTTAAAGCGCATATGAAACATTAGAGACGGGTTTTGCAATAAACAGAGTTAACACAATTACCGTATTTTCCGGACTATAAGTCGCTCCGGAGTATAAGACGCACCAGCCAAACATTGCCTAATGAAAAAAAAAACAGGCTGAATAGGCGTACGGTAAGCTAACACATTGATGGTTAGCTACATGACGCATAAACAACAAACTAAATAGGTGTCTGGTATGTTCATGTCGCATAAACAGATCAGATAACTATAGCAGAACATACTAAGCTCTCAATCTCACTCGAAATCACTAAATCCATTGAAATCTTCATCTTCTGAACCATTGCCTTGACACGGAGGACACCTGGGCACGGCGGTGTAACTGCACCGTTGACAAGCCTCTCCCAACAGCACGGTGTTTAATCTCCCATTTGTAAACTCGTTCCTCTACCTGTGGCCATCTAGCTTATAGCCCATGATTAGCTTTTTTTGTTTTTGTTTTGTTTACTTCATTGTAGTAACCTCCGCTTTTCACTCACTCCAAACTTTCTTTCTGCTGCTCGATTAGCCTGCAGTGCCCTCTAGTGGCATGTGAAATTATATATTTGGATTAAAAAAGGGAAAAATGAACACATATTAGTCGCTCCGGAGTATAAGACGCCCCCACCCCCAGCCAAACTACGAAAAGAAAAATATGGGATATGTAAGATTTTGATTAAAATGTTTACCCAATTTGTGATGTTTATAGTTTATTGGACACTGACAGGAAGTGACATAGATAGAGGCAAACAATTTTAAACTGTTGCCGTGCCGACCATGTTATGTCAGTGGAAAATGAGTGAGTCAAACCACTCTGGAACTTTACCTCTATCTATGTCACTTCCTGTTAGCAGCTTAAAAATTCAAATACAAACTTTCCTGCCCAACATTTCTTCATTATATTACTGCTTCACTGAAATAAAAATGATAAATATACAACATATGTTATTCATCTAAATAAATCAGATTTTCAATAGCATTAAAACCTGTCATATTGTCAGATCGGACTTATGCTGAATGAAATGTAGTGTGATTGGTAAAGTGTTATGTGATTGACTATGCAATTGACTGTTAGAAGAATGAATGGTCATGCTGTATAGTGTTATTTATGTTTGATGTAACCAGGGACTACGGATGGAAACTAGCTATTTAGCTATAATCTGGTGCAGTGCATCTCTGTCACTTTACTTTAATCTTTATTGAAGGGACAATGTACAGAGACATTAAAGTCAAAGTCATATGCACTTTAAGGGGGAATAAGGTTGAGGCCTTTATGTGTGATTGTATAGTGGGATTGGTGGTATTGTCAGAGGCAGTTGCAGTTCTATCAATTAGCCCCAGGGAAAACACGATTTAAAGTTTAAAGTTCTGGCTTCTGTCTATTATGTAATAAAATGCAGGATGTCTAAATGAGTGGTTTACTTAAGTTGTAGAAGAACAGCCTAAAAGGAATACAGGTAACAACATTACGTAAGATCTGGCTATATGCTCAAAAAAGTCAATTTTGCTTGATATGTCTCTTTTAAGGTGTAATACAGTGCCATCATGTCAAACAATTCCCCGGCTGTACATGTATAATGGTGATAAACAGACCCAACACATTGTAATGAGCAGCTGAGAGCAGCAGGTAAACAGAGTGTGAAAATTCATTCTCACATGTCCAGCGCCGATCAGGGCTATAATTACTGCCTTCCTCCTCTCTCTTCGCTCATCTAAATGCTAATGCACAATCTAACCTTTGTGCTGCTGCGCGCTAAGCTAACTATCGTCATCTTTTGCAGTTTGCTCTTTAGCGCTGAACTCTGGGCCAATTAACCAAACACTTGAGATTGTCAAGGAGACAACTGTTGTTATGGAAATAATGACTTTTGCAAACAAAGACCGTGAGGTCTTGTCCAAATGATCTTTCACCTATGGGACCTCAGATTAAATTTCTACCACAACAGCTTCTAAAATAAATAAGCTGGGATATTATATTGTGCAGATGAGTGGGATACGTCCAAACTGTGACACCTGCAGCTCTCCATCTCCACACGCACAACTTTATGTGTGGATTTGGAGCTGTTATTGCATCTTTGTCACGTCAGAGTTCTTTCATTAGAAATAGTCAAGTGTTGTTGGACCCACTCGTATTAAATGTAGATGCATTGTTATTGATAACAGTATGACTGTGAAAAATCTCTAAATTAGCTGCGTCACTGTATAGGTCGCAAGGTTCAAAGTTTGTGAAAAAAAGTGGAGGCTTATAGTCCAGTTAATACAATAGATTAAAAAGGCATGAAAACAATTTTTCACATTCGTTTCACTAATGTGCACTTGTGACAAGGATGTTGTATGGTGATTGTGTACATGTAACTTTGAGCTGCTGCCCTGTTCCAATACAAATTTCTCCTCTGGGAGATTAATAAAAGAAACTAAATAACTAACATAACCTAACCAGAGCTTGCTTTTGTGGAGCTCTATTTCTGTTTTTACAAAAACACACCGGTGCGTTCAAGGATACATTAATACTACATTGTTAAACCCCTCGCCCTGTATTTTGAATTCTGTCTCCAAACCACCCATATCTGTATTCAACAAGAGTCTCATTCACTGTTTTTCTAAAGCAACGAGGATCCAATTACTGCTGCCACTCACCTCTGTACACACAGAGTAAAAGAACAGTGTGCTGCAGCCCGGGGCATTCCAAGTCAATTCAGTTCAGTGCTATTAAGCCCCTGTGATTATTTATGGGCTCATTTACAATGCGCCTGGCTACAGAAGAAGGGAATCCCTACTGGAGGTGCGCAAATCAAGACTGTTTGGAACCTGGAGGTGAGTTGAGTCAAAGTGAAGTTTGTGGGGCTCAGAGGGCGACCTTGTCCGTGGCCTTTGAGGCTGGTGAGTATGAGGCCCTTTAGGCTCACAGTCACATTTATTCATCCAGTGCATGAATCCTTTTGTTTAATCAGTGCCCGCTGCACCTGAAACGCAGCGGGCAAGGTCAGGAATATTCTCTGTATTTAATGTTGTCTTGCAGCATAACACATTGTCCGAGAATTACTCAAACATAACGCTTTGCACAGGCTTTTAAGACACCATTTTGGACGCCACAGACACACAGTATTTCTAGTATGACTTAATGCAATACATGTGTCTAGAAAATACTCCTACAACTTAAAGTGGACATTGCATATGGAGCCTAAAATTTGGATTTGGCATTATGTGCTAGAGCAAATTTTTATGAAATACAATGCGCCTGACAAAGTAACCATAATGTTACTGCACCCATCAATTACACACTAAGAACAATTTCTGTCATAATAAAAAAAGAAACAACAATAAAAATCACTGTATTTTCCTCATTTTTGCTTTTTGAGGTAAAAAGACAAAATGTGTTTTAAAACAGTTGTAATGCAATGCCAGATGTGTTATGATACTCATTAGAATGTCATTATTTGCAAAATGCTCTATGAGGTGTAAAATGTACAAATTCACTAAAATGACCCAACCATACAGCCTCTGTAAAAGCTAATGTTAAAATAAAGTGATAAGAAAAACATTAGACACAAAGAAAAAAATTGTCCCACCATGTTATTCCCCATGTGACAAATAACCCTAAGTTGTGTGACAAATAACCCCGAGTGTTGAATGTACCATCAACGTAAGCTAGCTAACAAACAGCTTTAGCATGCTAGCTCTAAAATGGCTCAAATCGAAGTGATGTCTTTCAGATCAGTGTCTTTTGTTTAAGGCTCCATATGTTTTGGATTTTTGTATTTCAACAGTGATAATCAGAAAGTACAGAACGAGGCGCTGACACCGTAGAAGAAGAAACAGCTAAATTTAACAGCTTTGTCCGAGGATTAACTCAAAACTGCTTGAATGTTGTGAAATACGACTCCAGGCCTGTTTGTGACGAGGGAACGACGTTAAAACATGGTTTAAACCTCAAAAAAGTCAATTTTGCATGATATGTTCACTTTAACTTGTTGTAACATGTCGGTATACAACAAGCCAGCAGAGAGGTTACACGTTGCCATTTCGACACCGTCCCACTCCGACATTGAGGTCTAATTGTCTTTGAGTTTTATCAAATGTCCCGACACTCCGACATGTTTTTTCCCCCTTTGTCGGAGTGGTGACACTGTACCTTTTGTGCAACGTCCTGCCATTCCGACACACAAGATCATTATTAATTATTATTAACCGTTACAAAATCCTCGACTGCTTCATCCATGATTAGTTTTGGCTAATAATCTTCTGCACGTGTCACTGTTGATTGAACTTCATCATACTTCAGCCACCTTCTTTCGCGCAGAAAAGAAGCGGGTGTGGTTTACCAGGCTACGAATCTTTGTCCCTGTGGCTATGAGTAAAAGGCCCAGAGGCTCAAAAGACGAGAGTTCAGGATCAGCACAAGTTCAATGAAGATGTCTGAACTTGAAAACTCAGAGAAGCTGCTTTGATCGCTCTGAGTGACGTTTACCGGGCATTTTGAGAGAGAAAGATGGGTAGAGGTTACAGTCAATATGCAAGATTTCTGAAACATGCACAAATGAAACACAACACCACTCCATTTATGTTTTTGATGAGGATACGACATGACTTAGGCCCTGCAAAGTCTCCATATAAGCTGTGTCTTATCTTTCTTTCGTTTAAAGAGGGGGTATTGTGCTTTTTTCAATCACATAGCACCAGTCTATAGCATACTACAATGATGACGTAACCTTCTGTTGGTCTGTATATGCAGTAAATTAAAATAACTGCCTTGAATAAAATTGCTCTCTCAAAATGGCTGTACGGAACGTCTTGAAATAGGCCTCTGTCTCTTTAAGAAGCTTTCCGACACGCCCCCTTCAGCACACTGCTGTGGCATCTAAACAACACTACTGTGCGGGGAGGGGGCTCTGCTGAGCTGAGGAGCAGTGGTTGGTGGCTTGGCTGGTGACGAAAGGTCCAGAGGCGTCTCCAGGAGGTGGGGCGTTCCTAGGAGGACTGAGGCATAGCTACACCTGAAATGGCTGCCGTCTAAGTTTTTACTGATTACTCAAAATATGTGAATGAGCCAAGGCAACACTCCAGGCATGTGTTTAATGAGGGAATGACATAATAACATGATATAAAGCTTGAAAAAGTCGATTTTACATAATACCCCCCGTTTAAGATTCACACTGGATTCAACTCCTGGACAAAGTGAGGCCATTCTGTATTAAGTTTGCACATCCTCCCTGTGTCTGCATACTTTCTAGTAGCGCTGCTTTAAATCAAAAGGGATGATTCTGATTTAAGGATCACTGTCTCTGAGCAGATGACGATAAAGTACATAAAGTACCTTCATAATTATTCATGATTCATAATTCTCACATAAGCCTCAGCAGCTGCATCTGCCCCACTAATATTTCACACAAGCTAACACATTAAACTGCTGTTCACAACAATATAAAATGAAAGAAGTCCTTTACGTACATGCCGTATTCCACATTATAGTGTCCCAGAGGTCCATACTTTTACTTTTTTCTAGAATGCTTACCATAAACAGGTCTACTGCAGGACTTAACCAGCACAAGATCAATACTAATCCAGAATGAAACCCAACATCAGAATTGAAACAGGAAATAAAACGTATACAAAGGACTTACGAAAAATGTGGACGGATGCAGCTTGACACTACAAGTAAGTCCAACTAAATGTTTACTTGACATACTATATAATACACAAACAATCATTTGAGAAACATTCTGAATGAAGAAGAACCTACTGGTGATCATTATACTCATTATATAGGCCTGGTCTCTGTCTATTCTAACTACATTTCCACTGAAGAAACACACCACATGACACAACGTTCATTTAAATAGACTTTATGAATGGTCAGGTAAAGAATCAATATCAGCCTTCTCATTACAGCTAAATGAGTGATAGCTGTCCGGGCTACACATAACCCTAAATGAATTAAGTCAAGATGGAAATATGAATGCAGAAAGGGCATGATACATGGACGAGAGTTGCAGCCTTTACTGTACACATCAATGCTGACAGGCTCAAGCTTTTATTTTATTCATTAGTGTAAGCTGTAGCAGTGCATATTAATTTAAAGCTCACAAATAAATATACCAGAGTAACCCAAGGGCTAGTTTTTATCTAGGGCAGGTTGATGTTTACAGACAGGACAGGCCGCACAACTTTGTGGAGAATAAAAAGCTATGCAATTCATAAGCATCTTAAGCAAAGATGCTTTATGTATAAAGCATCTTTATACATAAGGAAGTAACCAAATAATAATAATGGCTTGCAGTCGTATTGCGCTTTATAAACCGGTGTTATCAAGTTTCTCAAAGCACTGCACTGGAGTCATTATTCATTCACGCTGTACTTGGTGGTAAGCTACTATTGTAGCCACAACTGCCCTGGGGTAGACTGGCGGAAGTGAGGCTTCCAGTCAGTGCCATTGGCCCTCCGACCACCACCAACCACTCACTACATTTATTCTGGCCTATTGTACATGTTTTTAGTGGTAGGGGAAACCGAAGTACCCGGAGGAAACCTACACAGACACAGGGAGAACATGCAAACTCCACACAGAAAGGCCCCGTCTGGCCAGGCATCGAACCCGGGACCGTCTAGCTATGAAGCACAAGCGCTAACCACTGAACCACCGTGCCGCCTGTAATACAATTATTACAGAGATAAACCTTTCACACAAGGTGTGACACAAGGTGTGAAAGGTCACAAGACACAAAATTGTCTATTGAGCATAAAATTAATATAACGTCTCTATACTCCCCAATAACACAATATAAGACTGTCTAATTTCTGCAACAACATTGCTAAGTAAACAAATCCAGGTTTGGCAAAAGCAGTGAACCAAGTCCAAACCAGCACAAACGGTGCTTTGTACAGGGCTGTCATTAAAATGCGCTAGGGGTAATCAGGTCAGGCTACACTACAGAGGTTTTGTTTTGTTTTGTCATAGTGCAAAACTCCAAATTAAATGGCTGTATAAAACTAAATAAGCAGTATAGTGGCAGTATAAATATTAGTATGTGAAATATTAGTTTTAATGGCCCCTCCTGGAACCGCCACCTTAACGTGGTGGAGGGGTTGAGCGCCCGAATGATCCTGGAGCTCTGTTGTCAGGGACTTTGTGCCCCTGGTAGGGTCTCCCATGGCAAACAGGTCCTAGGTGACGGGTCAGACAAAGAGCGGTTCAGAAGCCCCTTATGAGAGACCAACAGGCCCGGTTAGAACCATGAGGCCGTCCTTCTGTGGACGCACCACCTGCAGGAGGAGCCATAGGGGCTGGTGCAATGTGATTTGGGCAGCTCCAACAGCTGCCCCACGACCCGGCAACGGACAAGTGGAAGAAAATGGATGGATAGTTTTAATGGGAAATGTGAAATATAAAACAAAGATAATTGAAAACCCCACCTTACATTCAGATCAGATCAAAATCCAAATGGTTGGTTAATGTATTAATACGCCATAATGACAACAGAAAACTACACTGGGAATTTGTGCTGATTTTGAGAAGGTTTGGACCATTTTATTGCCAATGGAACAAGGATGATTTTTCTTACTTTGACATGTTGTAAGTAATGTAAGTAAATTTCTTCTATTTTAAGCGACCTAATGCTTGTTCCATTGGCGATCTTATTTCAAGACACTCCAAACCTGCTCATAATCGGCATTAAATGTCTTGATTCAAGCTCTCTTAAAGCCATTTTGCTAAGATATGATGGCATTTTGTTCTAGTACAAAGCTTTTTATGAAACATTTCTGTATCAGACTCCATTAGGTTTTACAGTAGCCTCTGGTGCATAACTGATTGGGTTTCTGTCCTTCCTACTCTTAAAAAAATATAATGATCTGCAATAAATCTATAATTAGGCTAGGTTACATTTTAAATTGCACCTGGAGAATTAACCTCAGAGTCCATCAGGAAAATGTTTTATTAAAGTATTAAAAGCAGTACAGATGCATAATGCTGAAGGGCACTGGTAATGAATACCTTGGACTATAATGGGATTTTTGTATTTCTACTGCTGGGCAAACGTAATGGAATTGGTCTCATTGTGCACATTTAGGCATTTATGTCTACGGTCTTCAGTGGCATTGAGATAAAGTGCTGTTTTGTGTGTTTGCCCTTGGGGTCAACCTTGTTTTCAGAAGAAAGAGAAATCGGGACAGTCACAGAAAAACGAAGCTGCCACGATGTTATAAAGGTTTTTAAAAGGTTTACCAGTAATATCTCCACTGGATTGTTTCGAATTGAAAACATTTGGCTCATCACAACTGAAAAGCTTCCCCTGGCCCAGTCTCAATTCTCTTTGCTACCCCTTCCCCTTAGCCCTCACCCTTCCCTTAAACTTTAAAACAGAAGACTGAGGGCTCGGGTTGAAAAAAAAAAAAACAGCTCTAAGAAATGAGACAGCCCTCAATTTGTCTCAATTTACTACAAAGATATGAGATGAGCTATAGAGTTTTCGCAGCAGCAGCAAAGCAAAAACGTAAAATTCACACATTTACCACAATTTCCCATTTTAATTGACTTCAAATCAGGACAACGCCGCCCAAGAAGTGACTTCCTGTTTCGATCCAGCCTGCCAAAATAAAAGCACACAGCTCGTCTCATTGATTAGTTCAGCAGGTAGTTGTAACATTACAAGAATATAATTAAATACACACATTTTAAGTGTTTTGTCTGTTAATAGTTAGGCAGAAAGAAAGCTGAACTAATGAATAAGATGGTGCTTTTATTTTGTTGTGCTGGATCGAAACAGGAAGTAACTTCTTGGGCAGCGAACAAAGTCACGAACGAAGAGTCCAATAACTTTATAAATGCTGTAAAAGTGCTGGTAACACTATAATAACTACTAGGGCTGAGACAAAATATCGGATCGGATTTGGATTGCAATACTTTTTGCTGCAATACCAAGTATCGATACTTTATCAAGTATCGCAATGCTTTCAATACTTGTATTTGGAGGCATTTTTATCACACACTTTTTGTTAATGCGCTTTTCAATCTTAAAGCAGTACTGAGTAACTTGTGCACCTTAGAGGCCATAAGCTCCACTGCAGGTGTCGTAGCAGCGTTGTTTTACTTATAAATTGTCCATGAGAGTAAATACTACGCTGACAGAAAATGTGAATACTGTTTAAGTGGCGCTAGCCCGCAGTTAGCTTTGCCCGTTAGCCTGTTAGCTTCTTCTTTGTGATTCCATTAGTGTGTATTGTATTGTGACTCCGACCCAGTGGCAATCAAGTTGCAATTGTGGTTTAACCCTCGAAGGATTATGGAAAGGATTTGTTAAGGTAAACAAGTTGCTTAGTACAGCTTTAACAGTTCAATACATGTCAAATGGCTTATAAACTTTGGACACTTCACTGTTTTCTTTTTACACATTTTAAGGTAAAAACATTATCATAATTTTCTTACTGTATCGCAAGACGTATCAGATCGGCCCCTGAGTATCGTGATATGTATCGGATCATGATGAAAGTGGATCGTCCCAGCCCTAATAACTACACCTTATTTAGCCTTTTGAGTTAAGACTTAATTCGTCATCAACAAATCATTAATTATGAGTTAGGCATAAACGGTAGTAGTTAAGTAGTTATTAAGTGTTAACTAATGATTTGTCCATGATTGATGAATTTATGAAGGCTACATAAGTTGCAGTTATTATAAAGTGTTACCAAAGTGCTTATCGATTATGTTTGTGAAATGGTTTCGCCAGCTTGTTTCCGTGTTTTGTCAAACTCCACCTCACCCTCCGTTTTTGAGTCGGCGTCATCTCTGCTTGGAGGTGTATCTCTTCCCCTATGCCTCGCCGGAAAACAGAATTGGGAGGGACACCCTTTCGGATCTCGTGAACGGACAAAATGGAGGGGAAGGGCTAATGGGGAGAATTGAGATTGAGCCGAAGTGGCGCTGTGTGTATGCCTAGCAACGCATTGCTCAGAAGATAGCTATTATCCACAGCCAACCGCCATATAACAGCAAACAAAAAGGCCTTTCACCCTTTTTACAG
The DNA here is from genome assembly GCA_007210695.1 of Neogobius melanostomus. Classification (NCBI taxonomy): domain Eukaryota; kingdom Metazoa; phylum Chordata; class Actinopteri; order Gobiiformes; family Gobiidae; genus Neogobius; species Neogobius melanostomus. The sequence goes on along the minus strand of VHKM01000457.1, from coordinate 1,259,012 downwards.
TCACATAATATACATTCTTCACATCATCAGTCTGTCCTTGTCAAACGGAAAGAATAAGAACTGGTGATCTGTATTTTTCTTTTCTTTTTTTTTTTTTTTTTTTTACTGCCTGACCTGCTGCATAACAGACTTTCCAAACAGTTGCCTTTCCTCAGCCACACAGCTCTATCGTTGTGTTGGTCCTAATCAAACAACCATTACTTGCATCACTTGTCAAGTTCCCAGAGTTGGAAGCGCCGTATTAATTGCATTTGAATAAAAAACACAATTTGAATAGTTGCAGTTGGCATTTATAAAAAAAAAAAAAAAAAAAACTGCAATTATTAAGGTGATATTAAACTAAAATATCTCATATCTGTGGTGGATTAGACATCTACAAGCATGTTCTGAAATGCATGAGATTGTCATGTGATCTATATTGCAATGTCATGACCATAGACCGTTAAAAAGAATAGACAGCTCCTCCTCACTCCTCCCGTTTACCATAATGACCACGTTCGAGGGGGAAATCATGGCGGATTTACAGACTCCTCCTCCCCAGCTCTGATGAAGCATGTTCCTAATAAGGGCATGAGGGCGGGATCTTCACTGTAGACTCGGCCTTGCGTGACGTGTAGCTCGCGCAGCTCCAATGCTAACAGTCCGACCTCCGTTAAGTAGGAGATTTAAAAAAAAATCTTTCGAAAACCAGCCTGGTTTCTTTTTTGTGAGTAACCCAGCGTTATCTCAGGAGGAATATGTAGCCATAGAAAGTGTTGAAAAAATTGAAACCAGGCGTTAAAGTTGTTTTTAACGTGTCTAAAGTCCAATGCTTTTCAATGGGGGCCTAGCGATGATATGGAGGTACTACAGCAATGGCGGCTTCCAGTGTTGCGGTCATAAAGCAAAGCAGCCAGCGGCCATTGGTCATGACTCAAAACTGCAGCACTTTAAAGCAACATTTAAATAAAGTTAAGCCATGCACAGACAAACTCGATCCCTGTGCCCTCGCTCCTCTTTCAACACATTCTTTGGAGTGTCCTGCAAATCACACAGAGAGCTCCATAATCTGATCTGAGACTGGCCCCGCAGGCCTGTCCCTCTGAAATGTCCCACAAAGGACGCAAAGGAGGGACACTAAAGGACACTGTATGTTTCCTTAAGGACACAATGAAACCAAAGAAAATCTATATTATGGGGGGGAAATGTGAGACTCCGCCGTGACACTGACGCAGAGGAGCGTAAACAAAAGAACGTAGCAGAAGAAAAAGAAAACAGAAACATCATTAAACAGTAAAGGAACAGTTTTCACGACACGGTTAGTTTATTCATTTAGATTTAACGAGGAAAAACTAGTTCCGTTCGCGCTCTCGTTTACAAAAGAGTTCAGCTGCGCGCGTCAAAACAGAACCAAGGGACTCAACAGACGCATCAACAATGTAGTCACGAGAATTTGGAGTATTTGCGAATAAACCAGGGCGGGATGTTCGGGCATATCAATGTCGCCCCTAAAGACACCAGGGAAAAACAACACGAGCTTTACGCACGCAAAACACTCAGTAACATCAATGAATGTCGCAAATTCGCACGAGCAGATGAGCACGTTGTCAACTCACTGTCGGATTGGAGATTGGAGTGAGTATTGAGTTAGTGGTGTTTGATCGAAATAATAAAACAAAAACAATTACGCACACGGTAGGCTGTTTTGATAAGTTTTTGAAGCGCGGTTGCACATTGTTCCAAATCTTTACGCACAGGGAATAGGCTACTTTTTTTGGATTCCTTTGGTCTGTCTAATGAAGAGGCAACAGTTGCAGCGGAGACAGGGAGAGTTTGAGCCAGTATACTCCCCTGAAAGCCGCTCGTTTCGCAGCCTCCACACAGGACATGCATACCAAACAGAAGGTGTGAGAGGAAGAGAGAGGGAGAGAGAGAGAGACGCCAGAGGACAGTTCAGAGACATGTCAATTTTCACAAAAACTGCCAGGTATGTAGATACAAATATAGCCTAATACAGTGATTGCCGATTTTATCAACGATATGACGTATTCATACAATAGCAATCTTCAGCAATCACTAAGCCTTGAAGATTAAAAAAAACATAAAAATAAAGAAACAACAACTCTACTGACTGTTTTATTAATTTACACAAATCGGCCGTGTCTCTACATATTTCACTCATAAAAGATTGATCCCGTTTTGCTTGATTCAAAAATGTAGTTCACTCGAGCAACAAGTGAACGAGTGCCAAATCATCCGCGTATCAGAACTTTAAGTATAACGTGTAGGGGGGAAAAACAAACGTATTGGGTCAAATATTGATATTATTTGACCCGCGTTGATCTAATCAGTTATATGAAAACGGAAACTTTGCTCTTCGCGTACAATTACCAACAACATAAAATAAAATGTGCACAAGCCTAAACGCAGACACAAATCAATTCAGCCAGTGAGAAGTAGCAAAATTATGTGATATTTCGACGCGTTTGCAGGTGTGATGCTGAACTCAAACATACAACTCCGGACGAGGCAAACTCCGCTGCGCGTATTGGAGCAGTGGCACATGGAGAACACGTTCATGAGGCAGGCAAATACAGTGCGTGAGTGTTAAATGTGTGGATTAAGGACACATAGGTAAGGTGAAATGAACGAATTCCTTTGGATGCAGCTTTCTTAAGGGTCCGAAGCCCCGTCTATATAAGCTCTATGAATTTACAAGTGACTCCGTGAATCCTGGACTGTGGCGCAATGTTGACGTTTTACACTTTTCCATCATACAGTTGTATATAAATGAGACCGACTCCACTGAGCCCAAAAGTTATTTACCTCTAAACTTAGTTATACAATTGTCTCAGTTGTAGGTCTGCACTTACAACTGATAAACAAGCCGCGAACAGCGAGGGTAAAGCGTTTACCTGGAAAGAACTGTCCGTGCGTAAATCCCAATAGAGTAAAGCAGATAAAAGCTGTAGTCAAAGCGCCAGAATAACTCCACGTGTCCATGATGTGGGTCAGTAGCGTCCCGTTCAAACGTCACTGACAGACATACTCCAGCATGGGTCCAACAAAGTACTGATCCACGGTCCGGGTTCTCTATCCAAGAGGAGCGCGTAAAATCCTCGCATTTGTGGGGGGGAAAATAGAGAGTCAAAGGGGTGTAAAGAAGTTGGAGAGAGTCCTGCGCTGCGCGTCGTAGCGCGCGGTGTATCTGGAGTGTGTGCCGCTCAGATGCGCTCTGGCAGACTGATCGGACATACCAGAGCAGAGCTGAGCAGAGCAAAGCACGCGCCAGGCGCACGCGTAAAGACGCCGCGGTTATGTGTGTCAGGACTTCCGGGAAAGGACTTAAAACAATAAAGGCAGCCCGAGGATGAATGACTGTCCACTATGACCTGACATAACAATAAAAGTAAAGTGCGCGCAGTTTATTGTTATAATATGTTTTATTACATAGGCGTATTATTTATTGACAATATTTTGGACGAATATACGGGATTCGTCAACAATAAAGGTGGCCTCAGCTGTGTTTGTGGAGAGGGTTCCAAATACTACTTGTCCGCAGGGTCCTAGTGCCATCTCTCTCCGCTAAACGTGGCTCTCACAACGTGGTGCTCTGGCAGACCGCACACAGGCTCTGACCGTAGCCCTGTCTGTGCCAACCCTCCTCCCTCCCACCCACCCCTCTCCTCCTCCTCTCTCTCTCTCTCTCTCTCTCTCTCCCGGGGCTCATTAAATGTCCTGATTTCTATTTCCAGTCGGTCTCAAACAGGATTCCTACACCTCTCATGCTGAAGCGGGTAGAGAATGGCATTGTCATTTGAATCAAAATTTATAATGTATTTATGTGACGTTAGAGAAAACATTCATTGAGTTAATTTGTCATATTTGGTTAGATTTTGAATTTCTCCATTATGCGAGCAACAAAGTTCTCTCTTATCTTATTATACCCACTAAAACAGGCTGTGTCATTTGGGACTGTCTTTAGTGCGAAAGAATGAAGAAAAAACCTGGTGACTCTTTTCAGTTGCAGCCGGTGGGCGCTGGTTGCATCACTCTCTACATGGAGGGTCATGACAATCCTCCATCCATCACTATTAATCTGTGAGTGTGTGTGAGTACACGGACGTAGCGGTGGATGCAGTGTCTTGCTCAAGCACACAAAGACAGTATGCACCTGCAAGGATCAGAACCACCAAACCTTCCAGTCTTGAAACGTCCCGCGCTACCATTTGAGTCACAAACTACAATACAATGCCGTGTACGATCTCACGTGGAGCATAATGTAATGGAAGTCATACAAGTGAGGAATCCTTCATTTTCTCAATCTCATTTACATCAATCAATTACATGTGAGTTTAGCAAACCAGCATATCGTGTCCCACAGCATGAAACGTCAGCATGCACCTGCAACCATAACTCCAAACCATAATTCTGTTTTGGCTCAGATGCACATCGCTAAAAGCCTTTTCGTCAGTAGGCAGTTTCCTTGTGCTGCAGCTTGTGTTGTGTGTTGCTTATTTGATCATTCAGAGACTTGTATTTCTGACGCCGTTCATCTTTCACCTGTGTTTGTGCTGTAGCTTCAACATGTGCTGAACCCTGACGTCTCTGTTTGAATGTGAACTGTCTTCATGTGTTTTATACAAACACACAGCAGCTGAATATATCTGTACTGAGTGAACCTGCCTCAACAACATGAACACAAGACATTTTCTACTATAGGCAATCTATTATTTAGGTCAGAATCACCTGGCTGGAGGATTCACCTATTGTGCATATTTTTCGGTTGATGGGGGAAACTGGAGCTCTCGGTGGAAACCCATCCAGTGGAAACCCATCCAGACACATGCAAACTACACACAGGAAGACCCACATGGTCCAGAAATCGAAACTTGGGAATTCTTGCTACTACAACTCTCTCTCCACTGGGATTGGTTCAGTCCTTCTAACACTCACTCAGATGGCGAAGGAGACAGACCAATAGGAAGAAAGGATGGGTAAAGGTTTCTACATTTGAGCTGAGTGAAAAAGAGAAACCACTAAATCACAATCGTCCCATATTTTCGCATGGATCAGCTCATTTTGTCTTATCCCGAAGTAAGTAAGTATGTGCTTTATTTGTCATTGTACAATTGCACAAAGACATTGTGAGCCGCTGCGACTGAGCACTCTGCCTTTGTGGGCCTACCTGCGCACCGGTGCACCACCTACTGGGTTTGTCCCTGTTTCAGAGCGTGGTGTCCTGCACTGCTCAGCTCCTCCATCTCCTCTTCATTCTGCGCAGCTCCCTCCGCTCCACAACAGTCTTTCACCATCTTCTGAGAAGAGTGTAGCAGAGGAATATAATCAGTTTTATTCTCGAGTGAACGTACATTAGCCAGAACAATAGTAGGGATTGAACGCTTGTGTGGCTTAGCTGCGAATCTTGCCCGGATACCTCCTCGTTTGTCCCTTTTTGTTTCCTGTAGCGCCTCTTGTGACGCCTGCTGCAGATGTGTGGGGCTCTTGGTGCCTCTTGAGCGTTTCAGACAAAGGAATGTGTCTCAAATGTCTTTAGCTCATAAGCTAGCTGTTTGTTTACGTTTAAAAAGCCGGGTCCTTCATGGCTAGTACAGATTCTCTGTGGTAAAAAAAACAACAACAAAAAACACCGAACCTTCCAAAGAAACAGCAAAGACGTACACAAGTATCCAGTAAAACAATGTCTAACACAGAAACTGCAAAAAAAAAAAACGCTGCTGTACCAAGAGAGAGGAACGTTGCCTCTTGTTTAATCACCCATGTTACAGTGAACTCAATCTACTTCCATACAACCCTCCAGGAGTTCAGTTTCATTCATTAACAATCACATAAATACCTGTTCAAACATGCATGAGCAATGACTTCAAAACACTCTGCGATAGTTAAACGTACACATGGGGGTCTGAATCAGCAGGGGCTTTAACAAACCCATATGTTATATTCATATACAGAATAATAATATATGAACAGCCACATTTATGTATCCAGAAAAGGCATATGGATCGGCATCATACTGTTCCTCTGATGAAAATGACTCTACATTAGATAATATATTGATATTTCTTTAACCTTTATTAGCATCAATGTGTTTGCTCTACTTTATTGAAGAGACCATTTTATGCTAAGTTGTACATCATATTACTTGTGTTTACTGTTGTGGTTGAAGTGCAGTCTGAAGAAAAATAAATGGTACTGTAAGTATAACTTTGGTTGTTACATTATTTGATTCCAGGTACTAGTATTAAACTCTAAGCAGTATTAAACAATATTAATGGTCTCATTTTAACCCATTAAAGTGGTAATTATTAGCCAATATAAATTGTTCCAGTCAAACCAATTTACATTGGTTGCTTATAAGGCTCTACAATATTAACCAATATCAAAATGACCAATTCATATTGGTTGGCCCTATAACAAATCTGTATTGGTTAAAAGCCATACCATATTAGATTGGTTGTTTTAACCAGTAGATCGTTTGGGCACATATCTACCAACCAGATTGGTTAAATATGACCAATATTCTGGTTATATTAACCATTCTGTTTTTAGGGTGTAACACAGCCAGCATAGTCAAGAAGGCCCACCAAACGCCTCTTCTTTCTGAGAAAACTCAAAGACGCTGGCCTCGGCCCCCAAGCCCTCACCTCTTTTTACAGGTGTGGGGTGGCACACCTGTAAACTGTTTGTCCCTCTTCCCTCGAAGAAGACTGAGGAGTATCAAAGCGAAGCACTTCTCACCTACGGTCCAGCTTCTTTCCTGAGGCAGTGAGAATAGTGAACAAGCTACACTAAATGCCTATGAACGCCTCCCATGCTGCGTTACCTGTTGCTCTTATATCAATGCATTGTTTTTAAATCAGTATTTATTATATAGTTATATTCTTATATTTTTATTTAGGCACATCACTGGGCCTTAAGGACCAAATTTCATTCTGTCATGTTTATGAATGACAAAGAACCTTGACATTTCATTTCCATATCTTCTGTATAATATCCATCCATCCATCCATTTTCTTCCGCTTTATCCGGGGTCGGGTCGCGGAGGCAGCAGTCTCAGCAAAGATGCCCAGACTTCCCGATCCAAGCACACCTCCTCCAGCTGTTCTGGGGGACCCTGAGGCGACACCAGGCCAGCTCGGAGACATAGTCCCACCAGCGTGTCCTGGGCCTTCCACGAGGCCTCCTCCCAATAGGACATGCCTGGAGCTGTATAATAATTCTTCTGTGTAATAAATCCTCTATATATTAAACACAATTCCATATGTGTTCATTCACAAATAAACGCCTTCAGTGAGAATCTACAATGTTAATCTTTAAATTAAAGAGAAAAGCATTAAGGCATTTCCAAACTTTTGATGGTTATCCGATACGTGCCTGTGATTCTAATAAATCGCTATTCAAACTCATTTATCCCTTCGCTGCAAAGAATTGCCCTTCACGGGATTAATAAAGTTTTCTGATTCTGATTCAAGTGAACAAGATGAAAATACCTTGCGCTGATTTATTTAGGCTCATTCGTACTTCACCAGACGCAAGAACTTATTGTTCTTGCACCCTGAGCTGCAGAACAAAATAAAGTCACTTTTGACTTCGCCATGGAACTGTCGTCAATTGCAAAACGTTTTCATCGCTACAAGGCAAAAGTTACTTCATTTTGTTCTGCAGCTTCAAGAACAAGAAGTTATTGCGTCTTGTGAAGTATGAGCCTTAAGGCTCATTCATACTTCACAAGACACGAGAACTTTGTTCTTGTTCTTGAGGCAAAAAGAACAAAGTTCGTCAGGGCTCTGATATTTCATACTCCATAAGACATGTTGCTGCCGAACTGCCACGCCCCCCGTTTCAGCAGCTAAAGAAATTACAGAAATTAAACTAGCTCAAACTATTATAAAATGTATCAGTCACGGTATTGCAAACATTTTGAAGATTGACTACATGTTTAGCACACATCTCCCGCTGGTATATCACGTTAAAAACGTGTCACTTGGTAAAAAACGTGTCACATGTTGTCTGACGTCTGTGTCGGCTCTCAGTACAGGCGTTGTCCATCCAAGAACTTTCATTGAACATGTTGGTTTATGTTTCCCGGTGTTTGGTGAAGGGGTCTAAGGTGTATAAGCTTGGTATCCCTTGCTGTCCATGAGCCTGACCACTTTTTTATCACTCGCTTCTTTGCCTTGGCGAACTTGTCACACAGATAATTCTTCAGCTAAGTATTTTACTGCCGCGAGCGGTGCCTCAAAACTATCCATGTTGTGTCCCGTCTTTCGCACCGGTGTTAGAAAGTAAACACTGGATTCTCGCTTCCCGGTTCCGGCAAATTAACCCCGCCCACTAAACATCCAGCCAATCACAGCGAAGTGTTCTCGGAGCCCTGCCAAACAAAGTACTGCTCAGCTGAGGTGTCAAGAACAACCTGCAAGAGCTGCCGAACAGGAGCTGCGAGAACAACATGACGTACTCCACAAGTTCTTGCGTCTTGTGGAGTAGGCCTTTAGACTCCTCTGTGTTTGTGATGGTTAAAAAAAAATCTACTTCTAGATACTAACACCCAAATAAATTGATTAACACATCAGTATTGTACGTTTTGATGCAACTAAAGCTGAGGGGGTGAATATTTTATGCTTTACAATGAGTTTGCAATGCATCTTTTTGAACCCCTTTGGCACAATAGACTCTGGGATTTTGTTATAAATCAGAGAGTCCTTTTAAGTTTGAACTGGTTCACAGCCTCACAGCCCTTGACATACAAAGCAGCACTGTTTTTGACCTGAACATGTTATCCATATCTGAGGACAGAGACAAATTAGGTTTATTTAAGTTAAAATAAATAGAGAGACAGAGAGATTCTATCCTATTTTTCATTGGAATCACACGCAGGTCAGTCTCTCAGATGAACAAACTCAGAGCCTGTTTTCTCCCCGGCCCCTCCTCTCTGTGCTGGTAACAGGAGCCAGACCACTATTGAGTATTCAGGGCAGCTCCTCAGTCTGAGCTCACTGTTGTGTGTGAATGTGTGAGTGAAGGAGAGACAGGACAGTCCTGCTGCTGTCAGACTGGGACAGGCGAGTCACCTCTGAGTCTGTCTCTGACGGGACCTGCCTCCTCCTCGACCACGAGAGACGAAACCGGGAAATATAAAGGTTACATCAAAGCAGATCTGATTGTATTTTGATTGGCACCTGTCATAAATGATTCACTTTTTAAGGGCTCATTTTTGGGATAAACATTTATTGTCTGTACATTTATTTGCATTTTTTCCCCATTTTACTAAAGTAATACTTTACTTTTTACCCAAAGTAAGTTGTGTTTTATTGTATTTCATGTTAAATGTGGGATATTTTAAGATTTAAGTACTTTTCAAACAAAGCTTTACGGTCATGTTTAAGCTTTAGAGTTAGTTTCTGTCGCATTAAAGGTCTTCAATGACATTATTCATCACAACATTTTCCTGCCTCATTATATCAAACTTCAAATTTTGATATCATGACAGGCTTATGTATACAGTATGAAGTAATGTTCAAATCAAATGTCATCAGCCAAATGTCATTTGTTTATTTTATTTTGTTTTTACACTTATATGTTGCATTCACGTGACATCACAACATTCTAAAGAGCCTATACATTTGTTAAGTGGTGACGTCACAGCTCTACTTCCGGGTCCGGCAGATGTGCGAGAAACTACAAAAAACTCTTTAATACCACAATCAATATTTCTGAAACTCAACAGAGAGTTACTGAACATACTTATTTATCAGGCCCATTAGCCAAAAATGCTGTACCTACTGCTATAAAAGTAATATTTACCAAAATCGCTACATCCGGGTTAGCGGAGAAAAATGCTAACGGCGCAGCAGCTCGCTAACTCGGAAGTAGCGACTTTAGTAAATATTACTTTTTTATCAGTAGGTGCAGCATTTTTGGCTAATGAGTCTGAGAAATAAGTATGTTCAGTAACTCTCTGTTGAGTTTCAGAAATATTGATTTTTTTTGAGATTTTTATGTTTTTTTCTCGCATATTTTGCCTGTCTGCTAGGACCCGGAACCGGAAGTCATGACGTCACACTTAACAAACCTAGATACAGACGACATTGCGTCATAGAAGGGGGTGTGGCTTCACAGAATAACGTCAAGTCTAGATTGGGTCCATTTGGATATTTTTTCACAGCAGATTGTTCAGTAGAAGCAAAAAAACAGCAGTAATAGCTAACGTTTGCTAGCGTTAGCATGTAGCACAATGCTAACATGAAGCTCCATGTCATAACATGAAGCATCATGTCATGTTATTTATGTATTTATGGGCTGTTGAACCACTTTGCTCCTCTCCATGTCTTTGTATCTGTATTGGGTAGAAAACTATATCAATAATTCCGCATTTGTTAAAGTCGTTTTTGAATAATTGGAGAAAGTTAAGATTTTTCTCTTCTTTGGTTCCCCCTTAACTGTTTTAAACATGACCCTATATGGGCGATTCCAGAGATGCCGTCTGTATAGTTTAAAATTGAGGCGGAGCAGCTGAAAATTCCATGGTGGTAACTATGGTAACAGCCAAAATGCAGATTTCTAGTCTTAGTTTATCGCTAATTTCTCTGTAATTCCTGGGCCAATTCACATAAACAAATCACTATGAAATAATGATGAGGGAAAACATTTGGACATTTTCTGGTTGGAAACTTCTTTCAAAATCTGTTTCTCTCCCGTGGAGTTGTATCGGCACTTGCTCCAACAGATATAGAATTCTATAATATGAACACAACCTATAAAACATGGTTCATAATGTGAACGCTGATGTTGTAGGTTGTATAGTTTTGCTCGTCCTATTTACATCCACAAGTGAAACGCTCAAGGTTGATAAACGTTTACCTCTTGGACACATGCAATCATTGACCATTTCTCATTAATCTGCTTTGTGTGCAGTAAGGTCGCAGACGTTATACGCTCTACTCCTTTCCGCTCCTTTTCTTTCAGATGTTAAATGCTGTTGTGCTTTTGCTTTTTAAATGAATGAAATAAAACATAAATATCGTTGCAAATTAAGTCGATCTACAGCTTCAAAACAGGTCTCAGAACTTAAAGGTGCTGTACCGATTGTATAGTGCTGCATGTTTCACCTCTTCTCCAAGAAGCTTCATCAGCACTAATAATATTTGTTTGGCAGCTGGTAAATATATAAAACTGTGTTGGCTTGGAAGTTTTGTTGTGAATATTTTAATATCATTTTTTGTTTGTTTGTTTGTTTGAATGAAATAAATGAATACAATGAAAAAACAAACACAAATCAATCTAATCTATTGCCTTTGTTAACGCATTGTAACATCATTTGTTCTGTATATGGACAGATTGAAAATGCTTCTGAGGCGACACCAAAGCTTCTAGAGGTTTGTATCTGGACACAGGTTTGCGGGTTGGGGACCCCATATTGTCATGTCGTCCTAAACCCAGTTATCCCGCCCAACTGGCCTTTTGCAGCCCATTGCTAATGTTGTTTTGCTGTGCCTGTGTCATGGCTCTCTGTAGAATGTGTGCGTCTGTGAAGGGCGTGTGGAGGTGAGCCGTGTCTCGGTGATTTATAGTGTCCCAGCTGTGGACACAGGCTGCATCTCTGTGGACCTCCGCACATCAGGACAGACCCAGGAAACACACACAGATATACACGGATAAAGCAAACAATGTAAAACACAGAAGAAGAAATACAAGTGGTTTTCTTGTGACGTTCTTGGAGGTCAAAGCACAAGCAAGTGCAATGGTAACGCTCGCTTGGAAGGCAAACAGCAAGTTAATGTTCCTGCACTATTTGAAGCACCGTTTACTCAAGTTAAACAGACGTCTGGGCTTCGTTTACATGATCACATGTTCAGAAAGAACTGACTTCGAAAGACTGAGCTGATGTTCTGGTTTGTCTAGGTCTTTCTAAAATAAGTTAACATTCACAAGCTGGTGTTAGCTAAATTAGAATTTATTTTATTTTGGAAAAACACTATCAAAGGAACAAAGAACACAGGCCCTCGTATGGATCACAGTGCTGCAAAAGGAACAGTTTATTTCATATTGTATTTTTTGTTGTTGTCAATCTCTAAAGCGTGTGATGTTTTGATATTGTCCTCTGGGTCCAATGGAAGTGAGTCCTTTTCACTGATGGGATTTAGCTGATTTTAATCGGCCTCAAAGCTTAGTACAAGGCTCCTTTTAAACATTTGATTCGCACAGAAATGTACTCTTTTTTCCATGCACTGTGAAGGCTTATTTTAAATATACAAAATACATATTAATTTTAACTGGAGAAATACTTTCAAATATATTACTATAATTAAGATAAGATAAGATCAACTTTATTGTCTGTCCCTGAAGGAGACAGAAGTTCGTCTTTGACAGGCTCAAAACATGCACACTTAAAATCAACATAACAATAATGAACAACAGGACTATTATTTGTGACCGTTCATAGTGCTGATATATGTTTTTGTGGGCCAGGGGGGACTTTAAAGCTTTTTACCGGCTACGTTATTAGGTACATATAACTACTGAAATTACAGTAAAGCCTGGATGTTAACAGAAATGTGTTTATATTCCTTAAAGAGGACATTTCATGTTACGGGTATGAACGAATATGAGACTCATGCTGTAGACAAACTGAAGGTCTGGAATAAACTCATAATGTGTCCTCTATTCATGCACAAATACAGTCTTTTATACATCAGCGGGTATTGAAGATGACAGATTTTTCTCAAGGACAAAATGGCAGTAAGTAATGATTGATCAGAGCTGGAATCGAACTGCCAAAATTCACATTAGAATATAGTGTTCAGAAGTTCAATATGCAAAGCTTGTGTGGCTAATAGAGTCATGGATGCCTCACTTCAGGCGTTATTTGCTTCAAGATATGCAAATAATGTATTTTCTTTTTGATGTATTCACTAAATCGTCAACATGGAAACCGTCATGTCGACTTCTACAACTGCCCTAAAGAGCTAAGAATATCCATATCAAAGGAAAATGCAAAGATGTCTGTTGTGCTCTTAGAATAAGGACGTGTCGGATCGAGAGTGTTTGGAGACACAGTGAAAGGCACAGCACAAATGAGTCGGTCCACACAGAGCGCGAGGGTGTGTCGGCCGCATGCTTTGCTCAAGGGCTCAGCGGAGGCTCTTTGATACGGATCTGAAGTGGTCCCATGTTGAGTCTAGTCAAACTCCCCACATGCTCCCACAGCAGCCCCGGGACAAGTGTGCGCAGCGGCAACACCGAGTTCACCGTGAAAACATCAACAATACATCGAATAGAGAAACTGAATAGTGAACATGTTGACCATCGATCTAAATATTTGCAAAGTAATTCATTTTTATTGATGGATAAGACACAAATATGGACACACCGATATGGATTTTTGGGGTCCGATATTAATATGAAGGTTGTTGGCCGATAGCCGATATATCGATCAGACGGCATCTCTGGAATCGCCCATAATATGGTCATGTTTGAAAACAGTTAAGGGGGAAACAATTTGGAGAAAAATCTAAACTTTCTCTAATTATTCAAAAACTACTTTAACAAATGCTGAGTTATGAATATAGTTTTCTACTAAATAAAGATACAAAGACATGGGGAGGAGGAAAGTGGTTCAACAGCCCATGAATACTGTACATAAATAACGGAGAATGCTAACACGATGCTTTATGTTAGCATCGTGCTAATGCTAACGTTAGCTAGCACTGAACAATCTGCTGTGAACAAACATCCATATGGACCCGATTTAGACTTGACTTTATTTGTAAGTAAGTTTATGTTTCACCAGAAAATGGCTAAAAAAAGTGAAAACTTGTGTTTCCCAAAAGATTCTGTTTTCCCCCTCGGCGAGGCCACACCCCCTTCTGTATCTATAGGCCGATATTTTCATTAATTTAATTGTATGTATTTTTTTTTTAATCTCTCAAATAGCCTGTAGTTAAAATGTATTATTGTAGTGAAGGTTTCCATCATAGAAATATATCTAATGGAGGTCGACTGATAAGGGTTTTTCCAAGGCTGATGCTGATATGCACTGCTGATATTTTTGGCCATTTTTTTTTCCTTTTCTAATTGCGTCGTCTATAATTCTATCTGTGTATGATGCTTCTAAACATGTCAGTGTTGATTGAAATAAATCTTCGAAGCCTTGGTTTTAAGAATTCTCAGTTCCTTCCTTTTCGAAATAGATTCATTAAGAGAGAAAGTAAATCCTTTCTCTCTTAATGAATCTATTTTGAAGATTGGCGAATAGTTGATTGAACACTGTTTGTGTTTTGCTGTGACTGCTCTGACAGGTTTTGACAACAAAGTTCACATTTAAAGAAAGTGCGCTTTGTATTTCTGATAGAAAATAAAATATGGTGCAGTGTTTAGCCAAATGGGTGCCAGGAACAATGAGAGAGAGTAAAGGGAGGGAACAGAATACATTTCCTCTCTTTGTCTTTAAAAATAATCTTCAAAATCTAATATTTCACCTATACCACAAGGCCTGGGTTAAGATCAAGGGTCTGCAATACATGTAAATGACACTAACTCGTGTAAATTGAGAACACCGACAATGATTTTAGTGTTTTACATGTAACCGAGAAAGAAGAGAATACAACCAACAAAGGGAGAATAACAGGACGCCCTTGTGGGGACAGACTTTATGAGGTTGATCAGGTTTAGACTCTGATTAAGGACACTCTTCATCACAACTATGTCCTCTATCTCCCCTGTCCTCCCCCGTCCTCTGTCTACCAGGGCGGACGCAGGACACTCCCTCTCCGTAATAAAAGTGACGTAATGAGTGTCCTACAATAACACTGGCTGTATTTAAGTCTATTGTATCCATCTGAATTTCAGTTGTCTGCTCTCCCCTTTTCAAGCCAGGCCAGCCCAGACAAACTCAAAATCCCGGTCTGTCACTTTAATGCTGCCCCTTAGAAATACTAACAGATATGGTCATTACAGAGTTAGAGAGCGCATGAATGAATAATAAAGGCACTAAGCAACTAAATAAATCCCTCCTCAGTGGATTAGCAGAGGCTGACTCTTGGCAACATTGGCTTTTTTTCAAATTTAGCACCGAGAAATCACGGCTGAAAAACGTTTATTTCTTTTCAGTCGATACTTAAACATTTTTTCAGGCCACATAAAGGATAAATAATGCCAATGCCAAGGTGTACAAGCAGTCGATAAAAAGCTGAATAACACTCGGGGCTGTTTTCCCATTGGTCAGATGTCGGCCCTGCAGAGTCTGACCCGGCTACAGAGGTCAATCCATTTAATCCACACGTGTTAGAGATGGGCGGCTAACCGGGAGGTGCATCTGAACCAATGACGTGTTACAATATGACCACACGCTGAACAGTCCTGGTGCCATGCTTCTTTTCAAACTGAAGATAGTTAAAAATAAGAATAAATATTTCTTATGATAAAAATAACAATAAATGTATAAATGTAAGTGTACACATATTTATCAAACCATCAGCATGTTTATTACAATATAGTTTCCATATATGAATACCTGACCAACTTAAAGTGCGTTTTCATCTGTGGTGTGGGACCTGTCTTACTCCGAAGGTGCCAATCCTTTTAAGCTTAGTGTCACTCAGTGGAAGCCTCCAGTCAAAGACTGACAAGCCGAGCTCGACATGAACTTTCCTGCTCAGGCGAACGCAGCCGGTCCTTCTGAAATGTTCCTACTAATGAATGTTTTCACTTCAGAGAATTATCTGTAACACACTGGACAATCCTAATAAATGTTGTTGTAAAAGGCTCTGTACCTGACCTCTGTTTTAATCCAATCCTTTACACAAACAAACCAAGGAATGACGTCGCAATTTTCAGTCTTGGTTGCTGTCATAGACTGTAGAACAGTGAGTGAGTGAGTGAGTGAGTGAGTGAGGGTGTTTATTCCCCATAGTGTTCAATGTAAGTGAAGCTCATGCAAGCAAGCAACATGGCTGGTTATTTGCTCCTATTTAGAATAAGACAAATATAGCGGAAGGATAAGACATAGGAGTATGGTGTGTGTGTGTTGGGACAAACAGGTGCTGTTGTCAAGCCTGAGTTAAAAAAAATGTTCTAAAGGAAAGTCCATTAATACTGTTAAGCTTCCCGCAGCTAGTAGTGATGCTTCGTCCATGCTTTTCACAGTCTGTGGTTGCTGCACGTCAATTCCTGTGTAAAGGACTGGTTTGAGTCTTTAATTAGGCTACATGGTTGATTTGATTACGTCCGCTGTATTATACTCTGAAAAAGAGATTCTTAATCTCAGTGGGACTTTCCTAGTTAAATAAAGGTCAAAAATAAAAATAAAATACTCACAAAATGCCTACGAGAGCAAACAGGTGTACAACCTTAATAGACCACATCATTATATTTCAAAAATATGAAATAAGGGCAGCATCGCCAATCATGTCTTATTTAAGGCAAGGCAAGTTTATTTGTAGAGCACAAGTCATTCAAAGTGCTTCACAGTTGCATAAAATTACAAGAAACCAGATCAAATCAATCAATAAAACATCAACATAAAGTTAATCAATGACAGTAAAAGGCAAGAGTGCAGATAAAATACTTTCAGTTTTCATATGCACGGGTAAAAAGAGCTGTTTTCAGCCTGGATTTGAACATTGTCAGAGTTGAGGCCTGTCTCACATCCTCATGAAGACTGTTCCAGATTTTAGCTGCATGAAACTGAAACGCAGCCTCACCGTGTTTATTATTGACTCTGGGAACCACCAGGAGACCCCTCCCTATTTAAGCGTTTGGCGTTTGTGAATTGTGCTGCTGACCAGAAAACCTGGT
The DNA here is from genome assembly GCA_007210695.1 of Neogobius melanostomus. Lineage (NCBI taxonomy): Eukaryota > Metazoa > Chordata > Actinopteri > Gobiiformes > Gobiidae > Neogobius > Neogobius melanostomus. Next base: position 1,242,215 of record VHKM01000457.1, on the reverse strand, counting down.
CTTGAACATACAGTTGATGGGTCGAACGGGGTCCCCCAAGTTTTAGAGCTGCGAACCCCAAAACAACAGCTCAACAACGCGAGGACCCATATGTAATGTGAAGTTTGTAGCAAAATATGCAAAAAAAAAATCTGGTTTATTTTGTGTTTGTTTTGACACTAAATAAACCAATTTCAATAAAACATTAATCAGATTCAATGTTATGCATTTTTAATAGGGGATTCCAACCCCCACTTAGGGAATCCCTGGGAAATGCAAGAACTGAAATTTGGGGAATACTTGTCAATGTCAATGTCAATGTCAACTTTATTTATTTAGCACATTTAAAAACAGCTACAACTGCCCAAAGTGCTGTACAACAAACATTATAAAATACAATTAAAGAGTAAAAACAGTCACAACATATACAACATGAAACAATAATAATAAAATACATGGGATCTGCTCAGCTTGTATTGAAGGCCAAAGCAAAAAAGATGAGTTTTCAACAACGACTTAAAAACATGAATGGACTGGGCCATTTTGACACTTGTTAATCTTCGCCAAAGCTGAAGGCATGGTAAAGAGCCTGTTATTGTCCTTGTTGGGAAACGTATCCTCTGAATTTGACCCGCTGGAGCGTCCTCAGAAGATCAACCGCAGTGAAGGGGTGACTCATCTCCAGGTCCAGAGTTAGTTTAGCTAGTGTCAGGTCAACATTTAGCCGGAGTATGCATAGTATAGGCTCCTCGTACTGCAAGTGATTTGACGCTAATTCCCGACACTAAGCCCCTGTGTGCCGCTATACTTCAGACTGTCCAAGTTCAAATGCAGCGTGTATTTATAGCCGCCGCCGCAGACTCGGGCCGTTGATCTTTGCGGCCTGACGTCTAAATAAGAGTGACGCTCAATCCCATTAACACTCGCAGCGCTAAAGACGTTTACCGGGCAGCGCAGGGAATTAGCACACATCCAGCACATGTCACCAGAGCTGTCAGCTAAACGCCGGGGATGCCGTCTTCAGCCTCAATCTAATCGAGCTTGATTTATGCAGATCACTTGCGGCAGACCTCCACTAAAGTTCATTTGCGTCATATTTATTCTACATGGGGCTAGTTGTTGAGCACACACTAAACCCAGTAAAACAAAATAGATAATACGATAAATAGACAAATCCATGGGTCATCATTTGGTCAACAATGGGCCGTTTATGTTTTATAGGAAAAAGGTAAAAGTACTTCAGAACTGATTATCATCCATACATGAAAATCTCAAGTAAGAGTGCGCCCACTGCTGGTGACAATAGAGAATGTGAATCAGACAATGTGAATGCGCCTAACAACATTAGCTGCGAGGAAATGTTAGTTAAAGAGGGGGTATTATGCTTTTTTCAATCACATAGCACCAGTCTATAGCATACTACAATGATGACGTAACCTTCTGTTGGTCTGTATATGCAGTAAATTAAAATAACTGCCTTGAATAAAATTGCTCTCTCAAAATGGCTGTACTGAACGTCTTGAAATAGGCCTCTGTCTCTTTAAGAAGCTTTCCGACACGCCCCCTTCAGCACACTGCTGTGGCATCTAAACAACACTACTGTGCGGGGAGGGGCTCTGCTGAGCTGAGGAGCAGTGGTTGGTGGCTTGGCTGGTGACGAAAGGTCCAGAGGCGTCTCCAGGAGGTGGGGGCGTTCCTAGGAGGACTGAGGCATAGCTACACCTAAAATGGCTGCCGTCTAAGTTTTTACTGATTACTCAAAAATATGTGAATGAGCCAAGGCAACACTCCAGGCATGTGTTTAATGAGGGAATGACATAATAACATGATATAAAGCTTGAAAAAGTCAATTTTACATAATACCCCCCCTTTAATAGTGATCGAAAGAAACGCATCATGAGTGAAGTGAAGGCAATTTGGTTTCAGAACAAGTCAAGTGAAGGTGTTGTGCAGATGGAGAAGATGCTCTTGATCTTATTAAGGTCAGCACACACTACACGTTTTTTATGCCCGATTTTGATACAATTTTCAGTCGTGCCGAGTCTTCCCGAGTCGTGTCTAGTCGAAGGCAGTCACACAGAGTCGTGTCTTGTAGTGTGGGGGGGTCACGACTGGACTTGCGTTCGAATCGTGTAGTGTGGGCAGCAGTCAGACGCAACTGGACTACAGTCGCAGGAAATATGTTTGATTTTTAAGCCCGATTTTGGACGCACAGGAGAAACGTGGGTGATTTTACCGTCCCCAAAGTGAACACACAGAAAGCAGAGGCCAATGACAGAGTGAAATAAAGACAGAAAAAACACATTTCTCTGTCAAAACAGCGGCACAAACAACTAATTTCACGGCCACAGCCCCACACGAAACAGCACAACCTTTATATCACCAAACATTCACGAGAACCACCTTTTCAAGCTGCATTTCAACCGCGAACAGAGTTTAGTTGCACTTACTGAGTTTGTTCAGCTTCACCTCGCGGCTAGCCTCTCTCCGCCTTCTCCGCTCGCCTCTCTCCGCTTTCTCCACAGTCTCCTCCTCCTCCATCTCGGGGCTGAGGTCCGTCTCCTTTTCTTATTAAATCCACTGAAATACGTCCCGCTTCTTTGCGTCGCCGACTTTTATCTCCATTTGACAGAACTATAGCCAAGTTGAAGGCTTCGTAGCAGCAGTAGCCTTGCACCGCGATGTTGTGACACTGTTGACACTGGTGACCAATCGGGACACGCACATGTTTTCCCACGCTCACAAACACCGGCCTATCATTGCGGATTTGGGGTCAGTTTTTGAAACCGGAGGAGAAATGAAGCAGTAGAGAGGACAGACGCGCTGTTTTATAATACATCCGCTGTTTGTCAGAATCGTGTATTGTGTTCGCTCTTACGATTCTCAGTCGTTATGTGTGAACCCCAGTCGTTCTATAATCGCACAAAAATCCAGTCGTGTAGTGTGGACCCCCCATTCTATATAAAATCGTTTAAGACTAGAAAAATCGTGTAGTGTGTGCTGACCTTTTATCACTGTGTGTGAGTCCCGCTGCCTCTTGACATGACACTGGACAAGCATAATCTTAATTTAAAAGGGGTATATCATGTCCTCATCAAAATAAAACCCGAGGTGGTGTTTTGTTTCACTTTCCTGTTTCTGTCGTCCTGCATATCAAGTCTCCCTCTTTTAAACTCAAAACGAGGGCTGTGACAAGATATCGATTTTGAGATGTATCGCGATATTTTGCTGAACGATACAATACCGATACTATTTACCCCAATTTACTTTTGATGACATCAGGTCCATAGGTTGCGTTCATGTTCTAGAATTATATTTCAGTCGGAGTGCCTGTGCCAATACAACTCTATGGGAGAGAAGCTGTTTTGGAGATTTTCTTTTGAGAAAATTCTTCCAAAAATGTTTTTTTCCCAATCATTATTTGACAGTGGTTGGACTCTAGCCTGGCTAACGCCAGACTAAAATCACAAGTGATATTTAGTCTGGGGACCACCAATTCATTTTCTCGTAGGAGAGGTGTGGTTTACGATTGTTCATAGCCGTTTATTGGGCGCTACGAATGTCTCTCATGCGTCTGCACGTAGCCATAGCCAATCGTATCATGGTATCAGATGACGTATGACGTACCTGCTGTAAACTTTTGAGCTAAACTATTTAGAACACGTTCTAAAGCTTGATCGAAAGATGGCATCGCATCTGCTGCTGTCATGTTGGATCCGTAAATATATATATATTTTTTTATCCCTAAACAAACTACAAGCTTCCGTATGTCAAATAGCGCGTCATCGTCTCACCGTCCCTCCTCGTTCTGTGATTGGTGCCCAAATCCATGGAAAAATGTCGGCCATGGTCCCCAGGCTGTTGTGAAGTTCGAAAAGATTCGAGCGCACACAGCAGTCTTGCTTTAGCCAGGCTAGTTGGACTCACAAACTTGATGGATTATTCTTGTGGCTGAAAGTCCTTTCTACTGACAAACATCGCACATGTTTTTGAATATTGTCACCACTTTTGGACACGTTTAATGAGGAAATAATTAGACCATATTCATATGCACTGGAAGATTATAGGTTATTTTTGTGCCAAATATAAATTATTGCAGTATTAGCAAATTGTAAGGTTATCCTTATCGTGAGCAGTGCATTGTGTGTCGCAGTGGGGTCCAGGGACCGCTGGGGGTCCTGAAAAGAAATGTTTATTTATTTGCTACATTTTAAAACCAGTATTTATCCTACTGTCATTACGAGCTGTTAGTTTATATGTAATTTTACCTGTAAAATAATGGAAAATTCCTTTGAGTAGAGCAAATACTGTATATTATTATTGAGGGGCCCGAGAGAGTTTCGGATCAATCAGGGGACCATGATGTTTCGGACATTGGGAATGGCTGGTGTATCGTATCAAATCGTGAGGTACCCAGAGGTCACCCCTACTCCAAACCCTCAGGAGCAGTCCACACAGTCCTCCAAACGTCACAGAGAAGCTTAAACTGAGTTTCGCTTCTACTCACGAAAACATCTTTGGAATAGAAGAAAAACTTCAGGTCAACGACTTGAGCTTCTTTACAATGAGTACTTCCTGGGCAGATGAGAGCCAACATACATAATAGTATCGTCAAACCTGATGCATTTATATTTTATTAGATTTACCTGATAACATAACTACAACTCTAACTAAGACGCTCTTCAAGGCAGGGCGATGTTGCTCATATTAACTTTACGGTGTGGGAATGTGGATGGTATTTGACGTTTTTAGACCATTGTTCACAGCTGCGAGAGGCGCTTTGTTCTTGTGTTACACCTCCACACGCTGAAGTCCCACTGTGATACGTAATGGTCTCATGTGCCAATTAAAAGCAGAACTATTGTTTAGCGAGAAACCTACTCAGAGAGTAAAAATTAATTATGCAAGGGTTTTGAAGATGAAAAATGGCGGCTGCATTGGTGCTCTTGCCTCACAACAGGACCGTCCCGGGTTCGATTCCCGGACTGTGGAATCTGTGAGGGGTTTTCATGTTCTCCCCGTATGATGGGTCGCCTTTGCTTTGATTTGCTTCATCAACCTAAAAGATGCACACTAGACAAATTCCACAGTCCAGACAGAACCTCGCTCATGATATGGAGAAGCAGAATGGGTTTAATCCAGCGTCACCAATTTTCAGTGTTCAAATTACCTGTGCTACATGACACAGCAATAGTTATCAGCCTTTGTTCTGAACAGTTTTTCCACATACGGAAGTTGTTTGATTTACAGTAGTTGACGTGTTACATGCAAAGGCAAAGCTACAAAAGTAGTTCTTAGTGAGTAACATGTATCATATTCCCTTCCAGTAAAACTAGCATGGATGAGGAACAGGGTGAAGGGCCCGGAGCCTTCATTACATGCTCCACAGAAACTGGTCTCCTTGTTATTACGCTTTTAATTAGACTCATTGTACCATCACTTATGACTACGGGCGCAAAGTGAGACCTATTTAGGGATAGACTGAACATTAGCAAAAATATACTTTAAAGGAGACATATCATGCAAAAATGACTTTTTTGAGTTGTTATAACAATCCTTCATCAAAAACATACCTGAGGTCATTGGCTAAGCGTTTGCCCATGTGCAAAAATTTACTTATCAAATTTGATGGAAGGATGAATGGAAGGAAGGATGGAAGGAAGAAAGGACAGATGGATGGATGGATGGATGGATGGATGGATGGATGGATGAATGGAAAGATGGAAGGATTCGATGGATGGATGGATGGATGGATGGATGAATGGATGTATGGAAAGATGGAAAGATGGAAGGGTGGATGGATGGAAAGATGGAAGGATGGATGGAAAGATGGAAGGATGGATGGATGGATGGATGGAAGGATTCGATGGATGGATGGATGGATTGGTGGAAAGATGGAAGGATGGATGTATGGAAAGATGGAAAGATGGAAGGATGGATGGAAAGATGGATGGATTTTTTCTGAATGTTGAGGCCACAATGTGAGAAAATGCATTTGGAGAAAATGTATTTTGAAGTTACAATTGCCCATACAAATGTATCGAGAAACAATGGGTCAATGCAATATTGAAACAGCTTATTGTGAATATCAGGCAGTTTATTTTTATGAAAAATTGTTCATAGTTCAGAAACCAAAGACTTAGTTCCTCCTTAAGTGCTGGACCGGTTACAATGTAAGACTTACATTTTGGAAACAGGAGCAAGAAAAAGCTTCTGAAGACAGAAGCAAAACATCCTCAATTCAACCAACCCAGTCCAGTCCTTGATATTTGAAAAACTCATCTTCAATGAATCATTCCTGGATGTTTGCGAGTCTACAGAAACATGTTACCATCTGTTATTAAATTTCCCCCCCTCCCAAAATCCTAAAAAGAAAATGGTTTCTGCCGGTTACAAAACAACCACCTGAGCCACTGTTGCTCAAGGGTACACTGTCCATGAGCGCACGGGACAGACTAATGTGTTGTTGAGACAGAAACACCTGTTCTTTAGTGATAAAAGGTCCAGCTCCAGAGAAAACACATGTCTGAGTCAAACAGATGGTGCCGTCCACAGCACACAAACACACGGGAGGAGCTCAGGGAGAGGTCGCTGTGTCGCTGCTCATTTGGCCTGTTGATTGAAAAGCATTGATTGGCTCCTCAAGGCGGCCTCTTTCACCCGTGTTGATCTTTGTCTACTTAGTGATAACAGTGACAGGCATCCGTGTGCCCGGGCGTTTTAGCACAATCTTTTTCGTTTAAATGCAGAATCATGGCATATCATGGCCAACAGAAATAAGATACTGTGTGTCAGGGGTAGGCAAGTTAGCGTGGTGAAGGGCTGATTTTCTTCATTGTCAAAAGACCAAGGGCCGGAGTAAAGCATCACTTTCTACTAATGTCAGTACATAATACCTATATAGCCTAAATGGGTGTTCTGCCAAGACATTTCAAATTGACAGTATTTTCCACGTTTGTAGAGCACTTAAACAGGCATTTTATCTCAAAATCACCTCATAGAAGGTGGTTCTATGAGAGGTTCTATGATGGGGGCTGGTTTTGGCCCCCGGGACTGACGTTGCCTTCTCCTGCTGTATGTTATGATGTATGTATGATGTATGATTGCTTTTTTATTCTTTATTTCCCATGTTTTGGTTTGGCAGATATTGCTTAATATCAAAATGAGTCCAGTGAAGGTGTCTATAGGTCAACTGATATTTGGGAATTTTACAATATCTGCTATCGGCCGATTTAAAGTTGATAAAAAGATGACGTCTCCAGAATCGAGACTTTCGTTTTTTTGCTTTGGAAACAGCTCAGTCAGTGCTTTAAAAATACAACTTCCTAGGCCTCAGGGGAACTGAGAAACACAATGAATATCGGTCACAAGTTTATTCACCTTGGATCATATTTTATATTTTTTTGTTGCAGATGTTTGCATATATTTTCAGAACCATACGAGATAGATGTTTGTTTTGTTTTGGAATCTGCTGATTTTTGTCTTTAAAACAAGCTCCTTCTGAAGCACCTGAAGCCCGGGAGTGTCCTGAATGAATCAGCCCTATACCCCTAATAAAGTGCCCCCTGCTGTAACAGTTCAACACTGACACATTTTACCCTTTAGAAGCTACATACACAAGATTACAGATGACATATATGAAAAAAATCGGTCAAAAATATCGGCCGTGGATTTCGGCATCGGCCTGAGAAAAACTCATATCAGTCGACCTTTAGTCTAGATGTAAAGAGAGGACGACCACTACGTCTAGAGCAGTGGTTCTCACCTAGTGGCTCGGGACCCAAAAATGGGTCTCGGAACTCTTCTCAGTGGGTCGCGAGCCTTTCTCAGAAAACTATTCTTTCAATATTTATTTATTGAAAAAATACAGAAACATTATACCTGAGTCTGACTGTTACTTGATTGTTTTTATTATGATTTCAGCTATTTGGGCTTATTAAATGCTTATTCAACAATCATTATATTTAACAATTTTAAATTATGTAACAAATTCAATCTTGCTCTAAAGCAGATTGAACAATGCCTTTTGAGCTTTGATAGGCAACATTACTCCCAAACGAAACACCGCTGAAACAAACACCACTGTCAAAACCCTGTTGAAGCCTGCAGAGTGATGTGATCGGCTCCATGCACTGTGTATTGAAACAAATGTGGAGTTAGCAAACACAACATCTTATAATAATGCAAATTGAATTTCATGCCAAAGTAAACGTTTTGAAGGATTTGTCCCCGCAGCGGTTGGCTCCGGCTCTGTAGATAGTGACAGTCTGTCAGCCTGATCGACTCTGACGCTAACACATGCTAATGCTCAGTGTGTGGCCTCTGGAGGAAGAGCAGAGCCACTGGGAAAAGCTTTTGTACTAAAGGTTCAGTGCTCGGAATGGTAGCAGTTTAATATTTGCTGACAAAGCAATGGGCACCTGACTATAGAGATAAGTATAAACATTTCCTCAGCTGATATCACATTATGGGAGCGCACTGGCCTGAAAGAATGAAGATTGTCTGGGATCAAACCTCATCTGTATTGTCTTCCATATACTATAGAGTTTGGGACTGCATTATATTACGGTATACGGCACCTCATTCCAAAGTGTCTCCCATTTGCGTCTTAGTTCCGTCCGTCAGGTCTGTGTGAATGTGCTGCTGACGTGAGCCATTTCACGGTGCACTGGTGAAGTGTGTGAACGGACAGAGAGGAACTCACCACCAAAGCTAATGAAAATGCTTAAGCTACGTTATTCTTCACCCACAGCTGGAGTACTGTTTTCAGTCAAGCAGCTTGGAGTGATCACTTGTATCTTCTGAATTTGACGATTCTGAAAAGTCATAACATGTACAATATCGATGTTGAGGTGCCAGAAATCAGCCTTCAAGCCACACTTATGCCTAATGTCTCCACTGTGAGGCAATGGTAAAACATTTGGCAGTTTATTAGGTACATGTCACCTGTTGTCAAGGCAAAGCACAGATTATGTTCCATCCATCCATCTTCTTCCACTTGTCCATTACCGGGTTGTGGGGGCAGCTGTTGGAGCTGCCCAAATCACATAGCACCAGCCCCTATGGCTCCTCCTGCAGGTGGTGGGTCCACAGAAGGACGGGCTCATGGTTCTAACCGGGCCTGTTTGTCTCTCATAAGGGGCTTCTGAACCGCTCTTTGTCTGACTCGTCTCCTAGGACCTGTTTGCCATGGGAGACCCTACCAGGGGCACGAAGCCCCCGACAACAGAGCTCTCAGGATCATTCGGGTGCTAAAACCTCTCCACCATGTTAAGGGGGGTATGTTCAAGACAATATTGTTTATAAATGTTTATTATACGGCCCTTCACAATGCAAGTAGAACGCTCCATTGACTTGAATAGGATTTTCCAACGTTCTGCCGGCCATTATTTTCTGCTAGAGGACCTCTGAAAAAAAGAAAAAGAAAGACCGCTGCCAATGGCAACAGAGTTTGTGCTTGTAATACAGGTCTTTCATATCACTCCACAGTAGTAGTAGCGGACACTATCTCTGTTCCCATCCCTGCGAGAGAAGTTGGGGGAATCGCTCGTGAAGTTAACGGGAGTCCGACTTTCAACTTACTCAGAGATTCACCACCATTCCTCCTCTCTAACTGCACCTTCAACTAAGTAGCTAGGCTAGCAATAAGTAGCTAGACTTGCTGCTACTAGCCTCGCCACACTGCCTGGAATCACAACAAATGTTGCAGAGCAACGCGCACACTTTTGGGAGCTATTTGCTGCGGAAATCATAAAATAAACCTTTCGGCCTTCATAAAAGTGTATGAAATGTATTTTGTGTGTGTTGAGTTGGCAAATAGCCGTATAATAAGTGGGATCATGTATAGAACGCTGGTCATTATCGGTGACCAGTGCATGTGTGTATCAAACGTCAAAAGGTCATTGTCTGCTTTATTGTTGATTCTTCTACATCCAGAATACAGAGACTTGATTGTTGTTGTGTTTTACTCTCAAACCTTCAGTGCAAACACGCAAAGGGTGTCTTTGAGAGGCTGGAGGGGAGTTTGTGAATGCAGGTGGAAGCAGAGGGAGAGAGTTCAGCTTCAGCGTATTGGATGAAGCTGCAGTCGGCTGGTCCTGGCCCACAAATGCTGTGGTGTTATATATAACAGTACACCCCTGATGTTAGAGTAGAATGTCACGGACAAAATAAGTCAGGCAAATTAGTGTTCAGACTGTGGTATCTCCGCTCATCTGGGAGCCTTTACCTGCAAACATCGATCACACAGAGCTCCGCAATTGAGGCTTGTGTCTCATCTCTGAAAAGAAAGAACAGATACATCAGTCCTCCAGTCGCCTCCCACTCCTCGCTGCTCCCCTGTCCATTACTTAGATCAATGTGTTAACCTTTAAAAGGGGCCCAAAAGGAAAAGGAGAAAGAAAAGAAATATTCTTCGGCTTGAAAGAACTAAAGTGACAGTTTTAGGGGTCTCCTCTGTGATGATATTTAACTTCATGCTCTGCTCTTTATGGGATGAAACACGTCTCTCTGGGGCCAGGTTCTCAGCAGAAGGTGGCTTTAAAAGGTGAGCACTTGGACAAACCATAAAAACGGATTGGAGTAGTTAAGTGATGTTGAGAACGGCTAATCACCCCTTCTGATTTTTCCCTTTGAAAACCCAGTCATAGAACATGTGGACGCTTCAGCATCAATATTATGTGTTTTATACTTTGAAATTGTGTCTCTGCAAGGACAACATTTGGCCTGGCACTCCCTCTTCAGGCAGCAGTGGGAAAACATCCAAAGTGTGGAAAAGGCCAGTTCCACATTGTGTATGTGAAACTGGCCTTTTCCAAAAGGATTGGACAGAAAAACAATGGACGCTGGTTGCAAACATTTATTTTCTTTCCTTCTACAGATATTGCTCCTGTGATAACGCTGGGTTAGTTACAATTAAAGGGGGGGTATTATGTAAAATCGACTTTTTCAAGCTTTATATCATGTTATTATGTCATTCCCTCATTAAACACATGCCTGGAGTGTTGCCTTGGCTCATTCACATATTTTTGAGTAATCAGTAAAAAGTTAGACGGCAGCCATTTTAGGTGTAGCTATGCCTCAGTCCTCCTAGGAACGCCCCCACCTCCTGGAGACGCCTCTGGACCTTTCGTCACCAGCCAAGCCACCAACCACTGCTCCTCAGCTCAGCAGAGCCCCCTCCCCGCACAGTAGTGTTGTTTAGATGCCACAGCAGTGTGCTGAAGGGGGCGTGTCGGAAAGCTTCTTAAAGAGACAGAGGCCTATTTCAAGACGTTCAGTACAGCCATTTTTGAGAGAGCAATTTTATTCAAGGCAGTTATTTTAATTTACTGCATATACAGACCAACAGAAGGTTACGTCATCATTGTAGTATGCTATAGACTGGTGCTATGTGATTGAAAAAAGCATAATACCCCTCTTTAAGGAAACCAGGCTGGTTTTCGTAAGGAACATTTTAGAAATCTCGTATACTAATGAGGGCCAGACTTTGATTGACAGCATTAGCATTAGAGCTAATGGTGTGGGCGCGCATACGACCGAACTACACATGGGGAGGAGTGAAGAGATGGAGTCTATTAATATTATGTCTATGAGAAAAAAAAAACAGCAATAGTCTGAATACTAATAAACAGAGCAGAAAATTATTAAAACAGTCTGCTGCGACTTTCATACAAACAATATATATGAGACATGGCAGTGATTGGCTAAAAAGAGGCTCGAGCCAATCAGCAGCAAACTGTCCGTCCTCATTCCATTTGATAGTGTTTCGTCATTCGAACAGATAACCCAGTGAAGTTCAGCTCTAAAGGGTAACTGAGTGCGTTTCCGGGGTCTGCTGTGACGCTATCGGCCCCCCGTCACCAAGCCTCACCAGAGCCGACTCACTCACACACAAAAGGGGCCGCGCAGGGCTCAACATTAATCACGAGGTTGACAGGTAATCTGCCCAGGCGCTCCCCGCTCTCCGCCGCTCTCTGTCCTCATCCCCCTCTCTATCCCTCTGAAAAAAAGATTGTGCAGTATTGGTCAAAAGTTTGGAAACACATTTTTTATTTATTGGTTTTTCTTTTCTTTTCTTTAGATTCTCATTCAGGCATCCATTTATGAATGAACACATACGAAAACAATTTCAGGGACGATCTTATGAAGCTCATTGAGAAAATGAAGGGCGGTGAATTTGAATCTTTTAAGATATAAACATATTTTGAGTTACTTTAGCCTTTTTGTGTTTCCTACATAATCTCACGTGTTCATTCATGTCTTCAATGAGAATCAGACAAGGTAAATAGTATTGAAAATAAAGAAAAGCCGAAACCATCAAAAGTGTTTCCAAACTTTTGTCGAATATTGTATCTGATACGCCATATATATACTGTATATCAAACATGTCCAAATAATTTTTTTTCCTTCGAAGTATCTAACCTTAAATTGTCCATTATGTCAGCACACGATTTTATAGACGGAAATTATATATAAAAATCAGACATTGCGTAACACTTTAGGCGATTACAGCAACGATTCAGCAAAACACTATTGTCAGGTTTAAAACAGTAAACCAAGCTCAATGGATCATTTTTAGTTCATCAAAGTAACCTAACATTTATCAACAGACAGGTCTCCATTTGAGTCGTTTAATATTGCAAATAATAGGTTCACGTAGGCGCTGCCATGAATCCCTTTTCTCCTATCAGTTAACATGGGACTGGAGAAGTCAAGATAAAATCAGTTACCACACGAAAACAAAGCCGATTTTAGGTCTTGCAGAGAAATGGTGCAGTGTTGACTTTTTGGTGCAAATGAACATCGGACATTTTACACAAATCAGTCGACTAAACATCAGATTTTAGCGGTGAACATTCTCCCTCGTTCTCCGCTTAAATGAACGGGCTTCGCGCTCTACGGGAAGTGTCAAGACAATGGAAGTGGCAAGGCAAAAAGAGGCAAAAAGAGGCAAAAGTGGGCGGGGCGGAATAAGGTCTTAATAAGTCTTCTCTAACACAGCACTTATTAACCTGTTAAAGCACTGACATATTTGTTTTAGTCTCAGAGCTTGGATCTTGGCGTTTGGTCACATTTGAGCCCAGCCCACTCTGAGTCTCTGTGATTTGATTGGCTTCAGAGTTACACTTTGAGTGACAGTAACATGAAGCTAAAACATGACGCTACAAGTGTGATATTTATTATAAACAAAAAGGCTGAGGCTTGATGCTCTTTAACCCGACAAGTGAAGAAAGTGCGTCATGGAGCTTCTGCGTCAGACAGTTATTTCATATTTCTGCAGAATGAAAGATTGAATATCAAGTATATCTTAGTCACTAGTGCAAGTGTGAAAATCCATTATTTCTAATAAAAATTAAGAAAAAAATGTGTATCTGTTGTCGAGTCATGATGAGGTTCTTTTCTTTGACACCAGTTACTATAGTAACTGTTGTTACCACAGTAAAGGTAGATCTACAGTCCTGTCCACATCTGTCATGGTCCACCATGAGCCACCATGACTCAGAGGAACTGGGGCACACAGCAGGTAATATACAGTACATAGATATTTCTTCTACATTCTTATGCATCAATCATGTGTTTGTTTTTTAATTGTAATAATAATTTGCCACAGTTTTTTTTTTTTGCCACATATTTGAGAGTGAGAATATGATTTAATGTGCAGAAGTCACAGAAAGTCACTTCACGTTTATACTAAGAAGGCTGGAAGGGCGCCCCCTTGTGTCACCTTGCATCCAAATGCCCAGGCCATACAGCTGGTCCTATAAGGGCTCAGGTATGTTAAGGGGCTACCTAAATCTAACACTTTTACCACAAAGGACAGCGGTGCAGCCATGGCATTTGCATACAGTGCCTCACTCAAATCCAAGCCAGGAACATGAATTCTCAATTTTTATCTTACATTTTAATCAGCATGTTCTCCACAATGATCAGTAAAATCCTGGCCCAGAGAGATGCACGCCCAAACCGTGCACCCGCGGAGCCTCGCAGGATGGACTTTGGTGAGTACGAAGAGAACTCAAACATTTCAACAATACCACGTGCGCTTTCTGAAACACACAGAAGGAAGACATTACGGTGGAGTGCACCCTCGGGAGTGACAGCCATTTTGTCCGTGATGAAGACAAATGACACACCGAGGCACTTCTGGGACACAGACCGGAAAGACTCACTGTGGCGCCTCCACGTGAATTATTTAAGCTGCGGATCGAGATGGACTTACGCGTCACAAGGTTGAAGTGTCACAGGTTGTGTTTTCATTGAGTGTGGGCGCTTTCTTGGTCGGCTCGACATCTGGGCAAACCGCACTTTTTTTTATCTTTTATTGCTGACAGTGATTGTTGCGGTGTCATGTGGAGCGACAGCACCAAAACAGCCTTGGGCCACAACAAAACCTTCCCCTTTATCTGTGACATATTTCTCTGGGTGTCCACCACCGGTTTCAAAGTTCCCCCCCAACTTTTTAACGACCCAGAACTCATTGTAAGATCCCTTTCTTTCGCCGTGTCCTCGCAGTCTGCGTTGAATAATTCACACATATTGATTTCTTTACTGTGTAGCAGCTAAACACGGAAGAGTGTGTGTCCTTCTCAGTTCACTTTCCTCCAAGAATAGACCTCAGAGGACGCCGTTGGTCTCACAAATGCAATACGAGCCTGTGGGCACTATTGAATTGTTTGCTTCAGCCTCAAACACAGGGTCAGGAGGTGGAGAGCGGAGGGAACAGACGGACATGAAGGAAAATGGAGAAGTGTTGGGGAAACGTGGTGACAGTGGGGGAAAAGCAGGAGGCTGTGCTGAAGAGACCAGTACAAAGCAAAAGGAATCTTATTTGTGAAGCGCTTTTCACATCACCCAAATCACCCAAAGCACCCAAGGAACGATCCTTCTCTCACTACTACTGGCGTACAGATGCTCGTCATATAATTACAATATCATGAAAAAGTTGATTTATTTCTGTAAAATGTAAAATGTGAAACTGATATACATGATATAGACTCATTACATGCAAAGTGACCTATGTCAAGCCTTTGTTATAATTTTGATGATTATGGCTTACAGTCAGAGATTTTTAATTTGGAGTTTTTACAAGCTGAGCCATAATAATCAAAACTATAACAAATAAAATAAAGGCTATATATATCTCACTTTTCATGCAATGAGTCCATCATATATTAGTTTCACAGTTGAAGTTGAATAACAGAAGTGAATGCACTTTTTCATGATATTCTAATTATATGACGAGCACCGCTACAGTGTTATAAAAAGTAATATGTTTGCTGTCGAAAATCTTACTAAAACTAAGACTAAAATGTCCAGATATTTTCGTCGACTAAAATAAGACTAAATAAAAATGAAAAGAAGCAACTAAAATCATCCAAACGTTAATCATCCAGACAGTTTGAAAGAGCCTCATATCATTTCAATTCTCTGCCAAAGGAACAGCTTTGTGCTTTGTTCATGTGGAGAACAAACATGAAGCCTTGACTGATAATGATTATAGTAAATATTATAAATAAATACAAAGTTGGCTAAATGAATCTGGGCCCGATCTTCCGCATGGCGCAAGGACAGCGCAGCTCCAAACAAGATGGCCATCTTGCCTGTGCACAGCCGTTGTACTATTTGACTATTCCATTACCATTAAAGGGCGTCGCTTATAAAAAAAAAGAGAAGAGGTCCACTGAGGTGGTTTACTGTACGCAGCACTGAGCGCTGCTCTCCTATAGCAGCCTCACATTCTTTTCCTGGTTTACATGGCGCTGCCTCGTGTTCTTCCTTAAGCGTTATAGGTTTTTATAAGCTCTCACAGGTCAAAATAAAAAGTGTATTTATCCGACTGTGAGTTAAACACTGTCCGTGTCCGGTTTCCTGGCGGAAAGAGCTGGTCCGGCTGTGGTGCCACTCTGCACTCGGCCGTTATTGCATTAACGCAACCTAACAAAAACTCTCCTATCATCAACAACCAGGCACACACTCACTATTCAGACACACAGGTCATATAATTAGAATGTCATGAAAAAAGTTCATTTATTTCTATAATTCAACTTAAAATGTGAAACTAATATATGATATAGACTCATTACGTGCAAAGTGACATATGTCAAGCCTTTGTTATAATGTTGATGATTATGGCTTACAGTCCATTTTCAAAATTCAAAATTTTATGAGATTTTTAATGTGGGGTTTTTACAATAATCATGAAAATTATAACAAATGAAGGCTATACATACAGTTTATCACTTTGCATGTGATGAGTCTATATCATACATTAGTTTCACAGTTTAAGTTGAATCACAGAAGTGAATGCACTTTTTCATGATATTCTAATTATATGATGAGCACCTGTACAGTACCTTCTTTTTTATTTCAAGACATTTATCTACCCAGGAAAGTCCCACTGAAATGAAGAATCTTAGCTTGAATTTAAAATGTACAATATAAAACATTTTGTATTTCTTCATAATCCAACGTGTTCATTCAGAGTTGAATGCCTTCAATGAGAAACACACAATGTAAATAGTGTTGAAAATAAAGAAAAGCCGATACATAAGAACATAGAAGTTGGCCATTTAAGACTGAATATGCAGGATAAGTGTGAATGAAATAACACAGGCAGAAAGTTGTAGTTTTTAGCTCATATACTGTAGAGAGACAAGCGCATGGGATCAAATAAAGAATAAAATAAAGTGGTAATGTGAAAGTGCGGCTTTTGCGGAAACTACACACACAGAAATGACACACAAACCTCTTAAACCTGCAGCTCTTTCATTAGAGGTGAGCCGGTGCGTTAAGTGAAGCGACAGAGGAGCCCGTCTGAAAGTGAGAGGACTGTACCGAGGTGCTGCTTGTGGATTAATGTCTTTTAAAGCGACTGACGCCTGGAGTTTCAGGCGCGTCTTCATAAGCTGCTTTAGCTCAAGTGGAGCAGAGAGGGGCTGGATGAGGAGCGGGGCTGAGGTGGGGGAAGGCTTCTGTCACTAAAACATGGGAGAAATTATTAGACATTTAGTGGTGCTATTCGGTGTATTCTTCTTGTAAATTTACATGTTTGTTCTCGTTTTAATTATATCTTTTCATTTCAGGTTTTGACAGTCACAAAATAAAGAACTCTCCTCTCCCTCCCATCTCTTGTCATAATCCCCAGGTCTGTTGACTCACCCGTCCCACCTCCACCTTGTTGGTTACCATGGCGACGGAGGCGGAGCAGTCTTGCCAAAGCCATCCTTCGGAAATCCCCCTCGCGCAGGGGCCCCGCAGCACAGATATACACACACTTTTGTGATTTAATACGTTATGCACTCACTGGACTAGGGAATCTCAAACTATTTTGAGATGGGGGACGACTTATCAAACAGAAAACTATCCCGAACGTCCTCCAAACCAAGTCAATGTGGTGTTATGATGAATTCAGGTGCCCTGTCCACACGAAGTCAAGCTCAGGACGCAACGTAAACATAATTATGCTGCCCTGGCAGATGAATCGCTGAGGTTTTACACACATGACGAGGCACTCAACAGAACCCAGCACAACAGTCAACACCCCTCCAGAAGAAGCTGCAGCTATCACACAGAGCGTGTGAAAAGATCTCTGCGCAGGATCAACATATGTAAAGCACCAGGTCCAGACAACATACCAGGTCGTGTTATGAAAGGTTGTGCTGATGAACTCACTGAAGTCTTCACAGATATTTTTAACACGTCATGGACCACATCAGGTCTGTTCTCCCTCCCACCCTGGACCCATACCAGTTTGCTTACCGGTCCTCAATCGCTCAACTGAAGATGCCATCTCCACTGCGCTTCATTCAGCCCTCACTCACCTTGAAACAAAGGACTCTTATGTTAGAATGCTGTTTTTAGACTTTAGCTCAGCATTCATCACTATAATCCCACAGCAGCTAATACACAAACTGCTCCACCTGGGCATCAACACATCACTGTGCAACTGGCTGCTGGACTTTCCGACAGGGAGACCACAGGCTGTACGTGTCGGCGGAAAGTCCTCCAGAACCATCACACTGAACACGGGGGCTCCCCAAGGCTGTGTGCTGAGCCCCCTCCTGTTCACTCTGCTGACCCATGACTGCGCTCCAAAGTACGACTCAAACCTCTTCATCAAGTTTGCAGACGACACAACAGTGGTGGGTCTCATCAGCAACAGAGACGAGTCAAACTACAGGAGTGAGGTGAGCAGTCTGGCCATGTGGTGCACACAGAACAATCTCTCTCTAAATGTGGAGAAGACAAAAGAGATTGTTATGGACTTTCGAAGAACGCGGGTCCAGCAAGCTCCTCTACCGTAACAATCAATCAAAATGCAGCGATGATAAAGCAACAAAAACGAACCAGAAATATGACAAAACAGTGACGACAACGCGACGATAACCTGAGGAGAAATCGTAGATCTGTTGTGTAGGTCTTAGCTTTCCAATGAGGAGTTCCAATGGCCTATAGGCTGTAAGCTCTCCAGTCAAGAAGCTTTTAGATTTGGGTAAAGCTGAACTGGAGAAAATGTGCTCAGTTAAAGCAGTATTAAGTAACTCTTGCCCCTAGAGGCCATAAGCGCAACTGCAGGTGTCTTAGCAAGTTACGATTTTTTAACTTATTAAATAAAGTAAATACTACGCTGACAGAAAAGGTGAAGGGAGAGAGGGGTGTTGTACATCCAGTTATACAATGGGAATATTTTCACTCAAACTTGGCTGTAAATACTGTTTAAAGTGGCGCTAGTCCGCAGTTAGCTTTGCCCGTTAGCCTGTTAGCTTCTTCTCCGTGATTCTATTAGTGTGTATTGGTTGCTCCGCCCCGGTGGCAGTCAAGTTGCAAGCATGGTTTTCTGGCCAGAGACACCAGGGGGAGATGAAAGACCCCCCAATCATCCCATTAACACTTGTATTACCCCCAGAGGGACTACGGAAAGGATTTATTAAGGTAAACACGTTACTTAGTACTGCTTTAAGGCGGGGCTAAGAGGTTAAAAAGTTCACATTGGAATTATTTTCAGTGAAATAAAAGATCATGCGGATCATAAGCAGGTGGCTCAGGAACCACCAGTGGGCCCCAGTTTGAGATTAGGTAAGATACCTTTTTTAGGAAAACTTTGTTGAGGTAAAACTAAGTGTAATAATTACCATGAAAATTCCCATTCAAACATAAGTAAAGTGTTTCGTTACAAATAAAGAAAAACACATCATTGGATGAAATATGAAAAATATCAAAGTACAGTCAGCGATGCACGCTCAGCATCAGGGCCTGAGCTCTGAGTCGATGTGGTCTTAAACCGCTCTGGGGGAGTATATTGGAGTCTTGCAGATTTAGGAGGTTGCGCTAATGTCCTTACGGCGACGCGCAGGAGCACATTTAGCAGCTGCTCAAACGCGCCGGTGCACGCAAATGTGAAATTTCCAACGCCTCGTGACAGGTCTTAATTACCTTGTGAGGCGATGTAATGTCTGGGTCTATGGTACCCCTGCGACACATGGAAAGCCAGCCGTAAAACGTGTGACATCATTGGTCCCCTCGGGTCACATGACCTTCCTCTACACTTATGAACCCGTATTCTCCGCTTTTATGGCTTTTATTGCTCCATAAACCCCGGCTGTGGACTTGGCGTGAGTTTATGTGCCTCTGTTAAAGGTGTTGAGACGAATAAACAAAAATCATGAGGATCATCTAAAATATGTTATGATGTAGTTTAACATGAGATGATCACGGTTTGTTACTGGAGAGTATGAGAGTGGAGAGTTGTACTTTTACAAACATGCACATTCAGACGGACCCCCGGCGGCTCAAGCAAAGTGTGGCTGCTTATTTGTACACAAGCTCGCCACTTTTCTTCCATGGCCCGAGTTTTGAGTGCACCTCGGTCAACTTTTCACCCAGAAAAGCTGCCCCAGTGCAGATCTGTAGCCAGCTGGTGACCCACATGCACTCCAACATGTGTTTGTGGTTTTTTTTTCCTTCTCTGTACAGTTTAGGTCCATGTCGCATCAGAGATATACAGTATAGTATAGTGAATATAAAAGCATTCACTATACTGCTGTGGCACGTGAAGAACTTCCATTTCTCTGGTTAGGTTTGACATTTGAGACCTACACATTCCTTTTCTGAAACACTGAAGAGGCACCAAGAGACCCCCACAACTGGAGCACAGTGGAGGCGTCACAAGAGGCGCTACAGGAAGGGACAAACGAGGAGGTATCCAGGCAAGACTCGCAGCTAAGCCACACAAGCCTCATTGTTGTTCTGGCTAATGTACGTTCACTGGAGAATAAACTGGATGGAATTTGTCTGTACGCTCTACCCAGAAGATTTAAGACTGTTGTGGAGCGGAGGGAGGAGGTGACCAGTGCAGGACACCACGCTCTGAAACAGGGACAAACCCAGCACCGTTTCAGAGGAGCACTGAGGGCACTACTCCGGTTTCCCCTACTTCTAAAAACATGGTCAGGTTGGCCCACAGTGGCGGCGCGCTTAGTGGCAGCGGCTCAGGACTAACCCGACACCTGAATGCAAATTCACTACACAATTGTACAATGACAAGTAAAGCACTTACTTACTTACTTGTTAGTCCCTGTGCTAATAAATCATAGTCGTCCGCTCTTCTCACTTCTTGTATGCAGTGTTAATACCGCCTTTGCTCTGCCCAATCCTGTCAGAGCTTGGAAGCTAAGCAGGGAAGGGCCTGGTCGGTACTTGGATGGGAGACACCAGGAAGCCTGGCGGATGTAGTGAGTGAGTGAATGGTTGGTGGTGGTCGGAGGGGCCGATGGCGCAGACTGGTTGCCTCGCTTCCGTCAGTCTATCCCAGGGCAGCTGTGGCTACAATAATAGCTTACCACCACCGAGTATGGAGTGGCTGAATAGTGCAATGTAAAGCGTCTTTGAGTGTCCAGAAAAGCTCTATATATATAAAACCGATGCATTATTATTATTATTAATTTCGTCAACTAAAATATTTAGTCATCATTTTAGTCAAAGTAATATTTTTGCATTGAAATTGGACTAAACTAAAATTCAACGTTTTTTTATGAGACTAAAATGTCCAGATATTTTCGTCAACTAAAATAAGACTAAATATAAAAGAAAAGAAGAGACTAAAATCATCCAAACTTCAGTGACAGTTTGAAAGAGCTTGAAATCATTTAAATGAATGATCTGCCAAAGGAACAGCTCTGAGCTTTGTTCATGAAGGAGAAGCTCCTTGAAACAGAGAACCTTGATTAAATATGATTATAATACATATTATAAATGTAAAGTCGACTAAATTCATCTTGAATTTGGTCAACAAAATTTACAGGCAATTTTAGTCGACTAAAACTAGAGTATTATTGAATAGACTAAAACTAAATCAAACTATGTTGTCAAAATTAACACTTCTTGTCTATGTGCAAAATCCCACTGACTCCTTTGACATGCAAACAATGCACACGGCTTATTTCTGACTGCCGGCTGGCATTCTCCCGCTCTGTCAAAAGAATCAGATTTTTGCACATAACAAATGCAAAGCCAGAGTGAGAGATGCGGGGGATGATACAGTATCTAATTAGCGCTAAGTGGAGAAATGTGCAAAGTTCGATAGAAAGAGCTGATATTCTAACCATATTTAGGATATGAAAAAGTGAAGCACATACTCATGGTGGAGTGCACAACCTTTTAATGACGCGCACATCACCAGTTTTACCGGACTATCACTTTTTCTGGGCAACCGGAAGACCAACTCATCGTCGGAGGCAAATAGCACTTCTTTCTCTTGAATGAGCTGCCTCGGCGTCTTTATTCATACAGGAAGTGTGGGATAAATGTGCAGAGCAGGATTCAAACCAGCAACCTTCTGTTTCTGAGATAAGAGTCGCACCGTATGACACTTACTACGCTCTTCCTTCCATTTCTTTCATGTGTCCCATTGTGACTTTTATTTGCACTTCCCAACACCTGTCCTCCTCTCTCTTTTTTATTTTATTTTGTAATCCACTTTCCCCAAAGCTCCACTCAAGGTCGATTTACAAATAAACATCTAAATTAAATAATAGCGGCGCTTTTAATTTCCATTTGGTGACGAATGAAACACGAGGACCGCGACCTTCCCTGGAGACGCGTCACCTTCATCACTCCAAATGTATTAATATCTTATAATTGTGCTCATTTTAATTAGTGCAGTCTCTCTGGAGCTGACGGGCCGCTGTGTCTCCATATTGTGTCTCTCATTCACAGCTCAGAGTTTGTCTTGCATAGTCCCGCTGTTCTCTTGATTGGAAATAGACATCATCAACATAAAAAAGCTCCTGATTAAAGTATGGAAAATAGTTTCTACCATAAGAAAGTCTAATTTGAAGGATGTTGCAACCGATGTCCTGCTTATAGGAGGAAATGTATTCATAATTTTCTTTGAATTTGCTTTGATCTTTTCAATGATTTTCAGAATGGGTTTTATTACCTGTCACTGAAGGTGCAATCACAAAAAGGATTTTTTTTCCCGGTGCTGTAAAACATGAAACATATAATATTGAGGGGTGCAGATGGTAGCTCGAAAGGTCGGGGGTTTGAAATCCGGCTCCTGCACAGCAAATGTTCCAGTGTTAATGTGACACTGTTTGGTGTTTATATGAGTCCAACCTTCTCAGTGTTAATGTGAGTTGACTCTCTTCAGAGTTAGACTGAAGGACAGAGAATCTGACACCATGAGTGACAGTAACATGACGTTAAATAGAATGTGTTCTTTATTTCCAATAATAAGGCTGAGGCCTCATTGGACTTCAGTCTGTCCTAGACTGACAGGTAAAGAAGCAGGATGTGTCATTCAACGAACGTGTAGGACTTCAGCTGGAAGTACAAATTAAAACTGAAAAAATCAAGCAATCATTAATAACAGATTAAAGGAAAGAATAAAACTGTATGTGTATGTGTATATATATTTAAATCTCTCGAACTGTATCTGATGTAGGGTCATGTGTGTCCCTGTTCCTCTGAGTCAGGGTGGACCATGACTGATGTGCACAGGTCTATGTTACAGCAGACTGCACTCGAGGGTTATTTTATTTTCTCCAAATTAAAACTGTGGACACCACAGTCCTGTCCACATCTGCTGTGGTCCACCCTGGCCATTTTCCTGCTTCTTTACCTGTCAGTCTAGGACAGACTGAAGTCCAATGAGGCCTCAGCCTCATTATTGGAAATAAAGAACACATTCTATTTAACGTCATGTTACTGTCACTCATGGTGTCAGATTCTCTGTCCTTCAGTCTAACTCTGAAGAGAGTCAACTCACATTTACTCTGAGAAGGTTGGACAGTGTCACATTAACACTGGAACATTTGCTGTGTGCAGGTGCCCACTGTCGTTGTGTTCTTGGGGGCAAGTAAGTTCACCCACCTTGTCTCCAGTGTCTGTGTACACTGGTGTATGACTGAGAGTGTGAATGGGTGAGTGGTTCCTTCCTAATGTAGGTGGGAAAGTGCTAAGTTGAGACAATTGTATATTAAAGAAATCGTTCAAAAATAAGGATGAAAAAGAATACGGATGCTCGTTCTATTAAAATCAAAATCATTGTTTTATTCCCTGAATTTACAATCTAAGACAGAAGCTATGGTACAAGGCTACATGATGCTCTGCAGTGGACGGCCAGCGGGTGAGAGAGAGGGGGGGCGTGGCTCGGTAGCTTCAGTTTATAGACACGGAGGTAGGCGGCTACTTGTTGAATAACCAATCAATGTCCTTGGGCTGCTTCTGCGCAATCTGACTCCATCTTATAACACACTGCCCCCAGTGGACTCAAAGAGTAAGGACAACAATACAACACTTCAAAGCACCCCAAAAGCACATATTACAATCAACACAGTTTCATATAATCATTAAAGCCTATTATAACAAAAACAAATATAGAAATAGCCAACAATCCTCCTTTCGATGTCTCTTAAGACATCGCAATCAGACTGAATATTTATCATGAAATTACAGTTACAAATGAAATGTTCTTGAGCTAGTCGTTGCCTCTGTCCGTGCAGCTTCAGCGTCTGGGGTATAGAATCATACTCACCACTGGGGTGTTTTTGTTTGGTGTGTTTTGTTTTGCACCTTTAATCATTTTTAATCATTTGGGTCTACTATTCTCATAATTACAACCACTTACGTGCACCCACAGAGGCAAGGAACCAAAACAGAGTTCTGTAACAGAAACACAAAGAACAGACATTAAAAAGTTACAAAAAATTCTCATCAAGATCGCTCACTGTGAGCCGGAAAAACGACCATGCCAGCTAATTTTGTAAAATATGGCTGTACTCAAATTTAACTATTTAACTTGATTTATCTGTTGGAATGTTGTTGTCAATTGTATCTGAAAAATTCAGGGATATAAGCACACAGGTTTCATTAATCCTAAATTTGTAGAGAATAAACTCCTTTTTAGCTTCTTGTTCTCCACACTCGCACAATTCTGTGTGCACCTCAGAATTGCAACAAATGCCGAAAACAGAGCATTATAAAATTTATCTATCTATCTGAAACGTATGTCTTATATCGTAGTTTGCCATAAAATTTATCAATTTGTCACCCTTTGTTTGTATTTTAGATATATTTGCATTTGTTCTTTCCCGTGCCCAAAATAAGCCAAATTATAATCGTCTCATAATTAACACCTCCTTTTTGGACTGAGCAAAACTCAGTCCAACAAAGAGTCATGTAAACGTGTAAAAACAACCTTCCATAGATGAGACCTCTATCCTTTAACAGGAAACACAGCAAACCAGCTCAAAAGTTCACTGGAGATTAATACTTGCGGCATCTGCAAAAACTAACACAATACATATATCACACAAAGAAAAAAATGAATAAAAACTAATAAATGTTAGGGCAAGTCCATGGAGATTCTATTTGGTTTTACTGAGTCACTGTGGTTCAACAGGGCGAGTGATAGGTTTGGGACCACTCGTCTGGTTTGGACCTTGGCAACAGCGTATGAGATCAGTCCATAACTCCAGAAACGATCAGACCAACTCTGTTCAGTCCAATTGCGGACCAGATTCAGGCAAGGTTGGCAAGGAGCATTCTCACCAGCTCCCGGGAATGACAGCAGAGACGTCAGATTCTGGGTGAATAAACTTAAAAAAACTAAATCAGTAAACATAGTTCCAATATAACATACATTCTTGTCAAAATCAGGGTCCTCTTTAGTCCCATGGGCAAAGAGGAGCCGGATCCAGGCATCAATCGGCCAGTAAAAGCTCATAAGAGTAACCTGTTGGTCTGCTCACGGACTGAGCACCGAGAACAGAGCAAGAGTAAGGGCCACAGCCCAATTCATTTCAGTCTAAGACCATTTAGGCAATTTATAATTATAGAGTTCTATTACTCCAACATACCAATGCCCTCTAAGGCTTCACATTTAAATTTTGTATTGAGGTATTCTAATTCTTTGAATTTAGTTGTAATTTTAAAGATAATTGATTAATTATTAGTAAATAAGCCAGCATCATCAGGTCTTTAGGACCACTATATATTTGGTGCATTTAAAAAATGTTCAGTTAAGTGAAAATGATTCTCCACCATTGTGTCGTGGAATGAATTGGAATGTTTTTTAAAAATTGTACAAGTCTAGCATTAACATCTAAAAAATAAGACACAGATTAAGAGTACAGGAGATTTGAAAAATTCAAAAATGTTACAAAACTTTTGTTTCACTCAGCGCTTTGATCATGGGGCCTAATTTTAGCTGTTGTCCAGGAGAGAGAGCAAATGAGAATCAAAACAAGACATTTCATATTATTGTTCCAATACAGGTGTAAACAATTTGCAGTCCCACCGTGTTTACCTTTTGCAATTTTGTTGGTTTAAGGGAACATTTATGTCCATTGAAGTTAACCTTAAAAGCTTCTCTATATACCAAATCTTAATTTGTCATAATAAAATTTTGTGTAGCAGTTTACGGGTGATTAGGCGGTATGCAGAGATGATTTGTGTTGGGTCCAGTTCAAGCGTCAGCAACCATTGTCCTGCGAGACCATTAGGCTCTGGGGTGGTGGCAGCTCACAGACCCTGTGGTTCTTCCAAGAAGCCCACTAATATGGTGTCTGGTAGCAATCTTATAGTTCAGATGTGTTTCACCTGTCTGCACCAACATGCCAAGAGAGATGTCTGTTCACTGGTAACAGTTCTGCCATGGCTGTAAGGAATGGCCCTCAGCGTTGTTGCAACCGCCTCGTTCTCGAACGTTGCTGGTCGAATTCTGGTTCTGGATCTCGTCTGAAAACACCTTAACCACAATTATCATCAAAACCACCACAACCATAAATCGCTCCACATTTAGGTAAACTTTAGATTTTTTCTTTATTAAATTTTGTTGCTTACTTCTTTAAGCTGCATCTTTAAAAGTTGCACTTAATTTTCTTTATATTTTAAATTCAGCTTGCTCTCACTTCGGGTCAATGGCGTACACCATATTATGTACCATAAATGTATTCATTAATTTATTAAATCTGTTTATTTGGTCTCCTAAAAATAATAATTCAAAATTTTGCATATTGCTTCTTCATAACTTTTAGTAATGCATCCAAGATGGTGCATAAACAAACAAACTTTAAATGGCTACAGTCTGTACTCCAAATCAATGCATCCAAAGTTATAACCTATAAACACTTTTGTTCTCATTCCATGTCACCACAGTGGAGAGAGAGATTCTAATTTTTTAGAAACCTCTCCTCTCATTCGCCTAAAATGTTCTATTCACCACAGACACACACAAAATTAAAAATTAAAAAATAGCATTTATCACACATTAGTTAATTTTGGATATTTCAAAATAGCAATTTTATGCTATTGACATAGCACTGCCTTCAGCAGAAATGTCTAAAAAAAATAACTTCGTTATTATACATTCAGGATGTTTTCCCTTTTTCAGGAGGGGGAGCTATTTCCTCCACACCTCCTTTACATAGGTCTCTGAATACAGATGGATTGGCCACTCCTCAATGTATCAAGACCTCATGTTTAATAATTTCTCAGTTTTCTTTCTTTGCTCCATCCACACTAATGCAGACAGAGCAAATACAACCTTTTTTTTTTATTTTATACCCGTGTAACATCTCTAAACTTTAACATGCACAGATTTCTTCTGAGCAAGGAACTCCCTTATTTTATAACTTTCCGTCACTTGCAACCACCTTCATTTTTCACTTACACACCTTATTAAATCGCAAACCACATTCAATGCCATTTCAGCATCCACCAAACACTTTTCAATACTTTCCAAATCTCTCTCTCTTGCCTCCACGCCACTCACAATCTGCTTTTCCGTTACACACAAATTTTCATTCAACCTCGTTTGTTCACACAACTCCACACTCCACAATAAACACATATGACAACAACACAAGACAACAAGACACCAGAATTTCACAATAATCCCATCAACCACATGTACAAATATCTAACCTGGCCATACAAGAGCTCATTTGCATTTGGCCAGTAGAATATTCACAAATATCATAACATAATAACATAACCTGGCCAGTACTTCAACACTTAATTTGTTTCTTTTTATTCTCCTCTTCTTTTATATACATTGGTTTTCTGAGGGCCACAAAACTCCCCAACGCGTAACCAAAAACGTCACAACAGGTGAACACGTCTGTTCAATCCTACCAGTCTACGGTGTGGCATTTAGGTCCGTCCTCTGACGCAAACCAAGGCAAAACACGTCCACCAAAACAATTTACCGAGATTATTAGCCAATTATTATCCCAAAACCTAAAAAGTGAAATCGCCGTCCACTTAAGAGTCATAGAGTTCGGAAATTCCACCCATCCGTGAAACAACACCCGAACTCCACTTACGACTCGGTGCGCCCGCATTTTCCTGCTTTTTATATATCATTTTCTAATGTTATAGTTTTTATTTTATTTTATGTTTTATATCACCAACAATCTAGGGCTGAGCAATGTAACATCAGACCGTCGTACGATCTCCAGAGCCATCTGCTCCGATTAACCTTTTACACAATAAAAGACACAGTATGTTATATTCTATTTTGTCACATCGCTCATCCCTACAACAACCAAACAAAACACAAAACAAGACACAAACACACAAGACAAAAACAAGACAAAAACAAGACAAAACAAGGCACCTCTCACCCTCCCTGCTGGCCGCCAAGATGACTTCAATTATACTTTAGTTGCTTTAACAAAATTACGTGTTCAGACAAAAAATGCTCCAAAAGCCTCAGATATAGGTTGAAAATACATTAAGAAATAAGAAAAAGAAAAAAAAATATGTTATTGGAATGTTAGGCTATTATTATTTAGTTTTTCCATGGGTGTTTGGATTTTCCTTATATTTATGTTTAATATTTAACAGCGAGTTCCACAGTTTATGAATCTGTGTTATGCTCAAAACAAAAGAAGCCAAAATCAATAAACGGACTGGATCCGTAAAAAACATGAACTCGGACTGGATTAACCAGATGGTCTATGGTGGTAACTCAAAAAACCCGAAATGGATTTGCGGAACGGATTTGGTTTAGCGGCCGTATCTAGTTACTACAACCATGCCGGCCATAATGACGGCCTACGGTACTACTTTGTAGATAAACCAATCAGCACAGCAGCAACAGAGAAAAAAAACAGTGTTTGTTTTAATTCTCTTGGCTCATCCTTCCTTTCTATAATCTGACTGGATGTTTATTTATTTATTTATTGGTTTATTTGGTCGGGACAGTGCATGTTAATGTACTCAGAGCGTCTTGCTCAACCTCTCCACCTTTGAACCCTGCCCCAGGGCTTCAAAGTAGAGACAAAGGAATGTCACACGTATATGTAAAACAGGCAGAGAGCTCCACTATCAGCTGCAACAGAACACAATCATTACCCGACATAGCTATAGTCACCACATCTAACAAAATAAAATATATATAGAGATGCTTCCACATTATTTAAAAATATCTCCACCTCAAACAATCGTCAAATAAAGCCTTCAACTACACAAAGCAGCATGGTCACACACTAAGCTATGCTTAACGCCCGGTTTTTAAATGCTTTTTATCAACTATGAGATGCTAGCGATCGCCAAGCTAACGCGGCTAATAGCTAACCAACAACATTTGAACAGGAAATAGACTTAAATACTAGGAACATTCTACACGATAAAACGTAACTAGACAGGTCTTATAGGCACATTTTTGACGCTTTAAGGCGTACAGTCTGAACACTTACTAAATTAGTTAAGTTGCATTTCTTAAGTTTCGTTTTTTTATTTTATTTCTTATTTTTAAATTTAGCGTGGTCTCAAAATCTCAAACACCATAAAACAGACGTACAAGGTTTTTTTTCTTTTATCATAGCCAATATGAACAAATTAAGGTATTTTTCTTACCTTGTGAGTCTGTTTTCTGGCGCGGGACCACACGTTTCTTTGTTCTGCAAAAACTCGGAGCCATCTCGTTTCTTTTTCAACCGAATATCACATTCAGGCGTCACCAATTAAAGAAATCGTTCAAAAATAAGGATGAAAAAGAATACGGATGCTCGTTCTATTAAAATCAAAATCATTGTTTTATTCCCTGAATTTACAATCTAAGACAGAAGCTATGGTACAAGGCTACATGATGCTCTGCAGTGGACGGCCAGCGGGTGAGAGAGAGGGGGGCGTGGCTCGGTAGCTTCAGTTTATAGACACGGAGGTAGGCGGCTACTTGTTGAATAACCAATCAATGTCCTTGGGCTGCTTCTGCGCAATCTGACTCCATCTTATAACACACTGCCCCCAGTGGACTCAAAGAGTAAGGACAACAATACAACACTTCAAAGCACCCCAAAAGCACATATTACAATCAACACAGTTTCATATAATCATTAAAGCCTATTATAACAAAACAAATATAGAAATAGCCAACAATATATATATTTTTAAAAAAGAATATAATTGACATGCAAGGTCGAATAGGATAACAAAATAAACAGCAGATGTGTTTGTGAATAATCAGGTAGTGCAACTCTCAGTGCAAATGGCAGATAACAGGTTATTTAGTGTGGCAGAGGCGTGTCCAGTCTCCAAACATTCTCTGAATCACAGCAATCTCCATTGTGATCACTCCTCTATCAAATGAACACAGGCTCTAACATTGTGTTAAGAGCAGTGTCAAAATCATGTCAAACACCTCTAATAAATGTCTTTTGATTTCAACCTGGATAAACTCAAACAGAGACGAGAGCGTGGGTAGAAGAGGCAGTAAAGGGGTGGAGGTGTGTGGCAGCACAGCTGGGCCGAGCTGCGATGAAAATTCTGGCTCTGTGCTGTTAGGCTGATGTGAAGGTGTGACCCTCACATATGCCATCATTGGCTGGAGGTAGGTGATTTGTCTTCGAGTTTGAAATTACGGCTATAGGCTTAATTTCAACAGCTTGCATCTACATAGATATCAAGTTGCATTTCGTAAGAAGTGCTGTAGGCTTGGACAATGGCAGCTGTTACAGGACTTACCCGTCCTGGTTTGCAAACCTGATGTCCCATGTCAATGCCACAAATCTGTATAATAAATCCGATCAATAAGATCTCCAACTTGTGTCTCATTATGTTTACTTTCTCCTTCAGTAGTGTTAACAAGAAAACCTGATCAAATACGTGCGCTCACAAAGATGCCAATGAAAAGCCTTTTGCAGTATCAGCATGAGTGTAGTGCCACGCTGTCTACAGTTCAGCACCAAGGCCAGCTCCTCTCACATTGCTCCTTTCATATCGACACTACAGAGCTGCACAAATAACCACCAATCGCTGGACGGGAAATGTAACCTCGTGGCAAATACCCATCTCCATTATCATTTCCGGGATCACCTTGGAGAAAATGATTTGTAAAACTTGTATGAGATTAAATTTGTACGTCCGACTGCGAGGCTACAATAACTGCGGTATGACTCCACTCTGATATTACTCTGTGAGCTGCTGCTCTCAGATGAAACACTAAAATACTGTATCATTAGTTTCATGAGCCTTTTCGGATTCCATTTTATGGGTGGGCATTACAGGAGGAGATCTTGACAAAATACCAAGTCTTCACATGTTGAACTATTGCACTGATTTAATGTTTCGCGATAGATTTATTTGAGAAATTGTTATTTCAAGGGCCATTTTCTCAAAATGCATTTTCTCACATTGGTGCCACAATATCTTCATAACAACAGACTTTCCAACCTTGGACTTAACAATATTTTGAAGTGTTTTGAGAGATTTTTTAAAATATCTTTTTTCCTAGACTGATTTTCAATAATAATAATATAAAAGGCAAATAGCATTTTTTACAGATTTATCCAAATAAGCAGCTTATTTTAAAACTAAACCATATATACAAAATCCTCTCTGAAAAAATAATCTTTGTAACTAAAATCATGGCAACGCATAAACAAGTGGCAACCTCCCTCCATCCCTGTACCGCAGTGTTTTTTGCTTTCAATCAATCAAGCAAAGTTTGTTTCTAATGCATTTTACAACAACACCAGGAAGACCAACGTGCTTCACTTAACCTCTTCAGCCCTACGGTCCCACCTGTGGGACCAAAATAAGTAAAAATTCGGTCCGGGCAGTTGGTCGCACTTGGACACAAGGGGGCGCTCTTCCAACCTTCTCAGTGTAAATGTGAATTGAATTTCTTCAGAGTTAGACTTTAGGTCAGACACCATGAGTGACAGTAACATCATGCTAAATAGTGAGCTCTTTATTGTCTGTAAAAAGCTGAGGCCTCGTTGCTCTTCAGTCACAGACTGAGAAGTGAAGAAGGAAGTCATGGAGATTCTGCTTTAGACAGAACTTCAGACTTCTGCTGGATATAAGAGTCATATCTTATTCTGAAACTCAAAAATATAGTAAAAACGAAACATATACAAAAACATATGTTTCCAATAAAAATGTAAAAATACAAATGTGAAAATCCTGAAATTATATTTTTAAAATATTAGTTAATTATTAATTACTCTCATTTTACAAAAAACAAAACAAAAGCATGACAATTATATCTGATGGAGTGTCATGTGTGTCCCAGTTCCTCTGAGTCACGGTGGTCATGGTGGACCATGACAGATGTGGACAGGACTGTGGTAGATCTACTTTTACTTTGGTGAAAATAGTTACTATAGTAACTGTGTTGAAAAAATGAAACTCATGAGCTTCTTCTGTAACATCTGTCCACATCAGTCCTGCTGCACCACGACTTAAACATGACTCTACAGCAGATACAAATGACAAGGGTTTGTTCTTGTAGAATGAGAGTAATTTCTCAACTATTACTAAGGAATACTTGAATTTCTATCTTTTGTTTGTTACATCCAGCAGAAGTGTAATGTTCTAAATGAGAATCTCCATGACTTCCTTCTTCACTTCTCACTCTGTGACTGAAGAGCAATGAGGCTTCAGCCTTTTTATTGAAAATAAAGGGTCACTATTCAGCGTCATGTTACTGTCACTCATGGTGTCTGACCTACAGTGTAACTCTGAAGCCAATCAAATCACAGAGACTCAGAGTGGGTTGGGCTCAAATGGGCACCAAACGCCAAGATCTAAGCTCTGAGAGGAAAATAATAAAACCCTGGGCTTAAGAGGTTAAAGATGAAACTTTAAAAACACAAAATGGAATGATCGCCCCACTGTTTGTACTGGGACCTGGGCACGTCCAGAAATATTTGATCGGAGGACCGGAGAGCTCTGCTGGGGTGATGTGTGGTCATCATCTCGAGACCATGAAGAGCTTGGAAAACAAACATTAACATTTAGGTTCAGTGGATTTGTTTGACTGCCTGTAGTAGCCATGAAGGACTTTGCATTTTATAAAAGTAAACAAACAGCTTGCTTATGAACTAAAGATATTTGAGACCTAGTACAAATTACTTCTTCTGAAATGGGAAGAGGCACCAAGATCCAACATCTGCAGCACCGAGGCAGCACAAGAGGCGCTACAGGAAACAAAAAAGGGACAAACGAGGAGGTATCCGGGCAAGACTCGCAGCTAAGCCTTCTATGCCTAATTGCCCCCGACCTACAATGGTTCTGACTAATGTTCGTTCACTGGAGAATAAAACGGATTATATTTCTCTGCTACGTTCTTCCCAGAAGATGGTGAAATATAGTAGTGGAGCGGGGGAGCTGCGCAGGAGGAAGAGGAAGGAGGACTTGGAGGAGCTGACCAGTGCAGGACACCACGCTCTGAAACAGGGACAAACCCAGGGGGCAGTGCACCATTTCAGAGGAACACTGAAGGTGCAAAGCAAATGTTCCAGTGTTAATGTGACACTGTTTGGTGTTTATATGAGTCCAACCTTCTCAGTGTTAATGTGAGTTGACTCTCTTCAGAGTTAGACTGAAGGACAGAGAATCTGACACCATGAGTGACAGTAACATGACGTTAAATAGAATGTGTTCTTTATTTACAATAATAAGGCTGAGGCCTCATTGGACTTCAGTCTGTCCTAGACTGACAGGTAAAGAAGCAGGAAAAGCTGTCATTCAATGAATGACTTCTAGGACTTCAGCTGGAAGTACAAATTAAAAACTGAAAAACAAGCAATCATTAATAACAGATTAAAGGAAAGAATAAAACTGCATATATATATGTTTAAAAAGCTCTCAAACTGTATCTGATGTAGGGTCATGTGTGTCCCTGTTCCTCTGAGTCAGGGTGGACCACAGCAGATGTGGACAGGACTGTGGTATCCACAGGTTTAATTTGGAGAAAATAAAATAACCCTGGAGTGCAGTCTGCTGTAACATAGACCTGTGCACATCAGTCATGGTCCACCCTGACTCAGAGGAACAGGGACACACATGACCCTACATCAGATACAGTTTGAGAGCTTTTAAAAATAAATATATATATATAGTTTTACTCTTTCCTTTAATCTAACTGTTATTAATGATTGCTTGTTTTTCAGTTTTTAATTTGTACTTCCAGCTGAAGTCCTAGACGTTTGTTGAATGACAAATTTTCCTGCTTCTTTACCTGTCAGTCTAGGACAGACTGAAGTCCAATGAGGCCTCAGCCTTATTATTGGAAATAAAGAACACATTCTATTTAACGTCATGTTACTGTCACTCATGGTGTCAGATTCTCTGTCCTTCAGTCTAACTCTGAAGAGAGACTCACATTAACACTGAGAAGGTTGGACTCATATAAACACCAAACAGTGTCACATTAACACTGGAACATTTGCTGTGTGATTGGAGGCTGAGGCCGAACCAATCACGACCGTCCCAGGGAATTGACAAAGTTACGTCACTCACTGCGCCAAGTATGTTGTAGTTCAATCAACAGTGACACATGCAGACGTTATGAGCCAAAACGAATCATGGATGAAGTAGTCGAGGATTTTGCCTCCACGTTCTTGTCAGTTTATATTCACTTCATATTTTCAGAATTGGACTACAGCTGTCGTCACGTCTAATTGCTAATTGGTTTATTTCACTGACAATCTGTGCGCGTTAGGCCGCCCGTTCAAACGGCTCCAATTGCTCCGTGACCAGACTAACTTCCCTGGAATGGACAGGGAATAGTTTTGCAGAGCCAGGCAACAGCGGCGCATGACTAACCCAACATCTGTTGCAAGAGTTTCAAATTCATACCTCTAATTTAAAAAGTTTCCCTATTCACCTGCAGTGTCTCGCCTTAATTGATATACATTTTAGAATATAATAACTTATGAGGTCACATGTTCAGTCTGTCTTCTTCCCACAAGCTCAAAACACTCACCCTCCACCTGGCGATGTCCTCTGTGTTTGCTCATCAGTGCTCAATTGTTCCCATGTCTTGAATCTGACCCTTTTCCGAGACTGCTTCTACAGCCCAGACATATTAGGCTGGAGTATTCTTCTCTTCTCAGATTGCTCTCATGTTTGCGAGTTTCTGGCAGCTCAGTGTTGACAGGTTTCATTACATCTTCTTCACCTTTTGTCCTTTGCCTGATTTGCTCATTTGATTCGATCCGTCCTCTCCCTCCTGTAGACAGCGGTAATTACACAGGCCTCATGTCGGCGGCTGTCATACAGATAAGAGTGTGGGCAGGAGAAGCCAATAATGTATGTGCTTTCAGATGGGTATACGGATAATGTAATAACATCAGCTGTCATTATTAAGCGATATGCTGATTTGAAATACTTCTGCTCATGGATTGGAACCAACGGAACGTCACAAAGGTCCCTAATGCAGAGACATTTTGTGTGGAGTTTGCAGGTTGTCCTGAAATTATTTCAAGACAATTACGTTGAATTTGATATATTTTAGATCAGTGGGTCTGAAGTGGTGAGTCATGAGCCTTTCCCAGAAAACATTAACATAAAGTGTAAAGTACAGAACCACTACTTGAGTCTCTTAAAATGACTGTTATCAGGCTGTTTTTACCATTATTTCCACTTTTGTGGCTCATTTAATGCTTATTCCACAATTTTTTTTTTTTGAGGAAAATACATGATTTTCCATTATATTTTACAAGTCTGAGTCGTATTTGGGTCGTGGCTTGCCATCCCAGGGTGATTGTGGGTCCTGACGCCATACCAGCTGAGAATATTTTGGATAGAAAAGTGTGTGTTTTGGTTTAAGGAATAGGCCACCATTTTCACATACTTTACCTTAGCTTAGATGAGTTCATTAGTACCTGTCTGGTTTTCACGTGTGTCTCTCTTCTCCTCTATAGCTCCAAACGAGGTGAAGATAGAAGCTACCAAACTCTTCCACGTTTTCCCTATTTAAATATGGTTACGTGAAGTGTTACACCACAAAGTATAATTACACAAAATTAAACAATGTGGATTTTCTAAGCGGATAAAAAGGGGAACTATATTGTAAGGCGTAATAATATCAGGAGTAATTCGGCATCCGTGCAGTGATATCTTCACTTTACTGTGCGGATGCCGAATTTCTCCTGGTATTATTACGCCTTACAATATAGTTCCCCTTTTTATCCGCTTAGAAAATCCACATTGTTTAATTTTGTGTAATTATACTTTGTGGTGTAACACTTCACGTAACCATATTTAAATAGGGAAAACGTGGAAGAGTTTGGTAGCTTCTATCTTCACCTCGTTTGGAGCTATAGAGGAGCAGTGAGAGGCTAAATGCTAACGCTGTCTGTGCTGTGTTTACGTTATGGAAGGCACACGTGGAGACCAGACAGGTACAAATGAACTTGTCAAAGCTAAGGTAAGAACATATCTCAGTATGTAAAACGGTGGCCTATTCCTTTAAAGGCCCACAGCATAACATTTTGTATTGTAGTGTTGCCAATACAAAACATGTACCTAATGACCTGTTCGATCCAGAAAAAGCTGTTTATCCAAATAATGGATTTGGATCAGAACCGAACCTATTTAAATCTCATATAGATACAGACGGCAAAGATTCCCAAAGATTTTGTTTTGACCGTCTATGACGCGATGCCGTCAAAACAAAATCTTTGGGAAACACAATTGTTCACTCTTTGTAGCCATTTTCTGGCAAAATATAAACTTATTCATCACATACAAATAAGGTCAAGTCTAAATTGGGTCCATATGGATATTTATTCACACCAGATTGTTCAGTGGAAGTGAAAAAACGGCAGTCGTAGCAAGCGCTAGCTAGCATCAGCACGATGCTAACATGAAGCATCAAACATCATTCTCTCTTCCCCCTCTGTGAAGCCACGCCCTCTTCTATGACGAGATGCCGCCTGTATCTATGGTCTGATCTCTGTTCTCCTGTTTTGGTTTGTTGTTTTTTTTCCCTGTGTTTTATGTTGACATGTCCTGTTCTTGTTCTGTTTTGCTTTACTCTCCCTCAAATGCCCTGATGTGTTACACCTGTGCCTTGTTCCCTCATGTGTTTCCCCATGTCCTTTTTCAGTTCATTGTCAGTGTGAGGGTCCGTGTACCTTTCGTTCAATCAATTTTACAATTTGAAAACGACAATGAAATTACTCAGAAATGTGTGCTATCAGCATTTTTCATTTCATAAAATGAAACAAAATCACTCAAATTGGCACGTATTTTCATATTTCAATATGATACAAAAACGGAAAAATGAAAATTGAAATCACAGCCTCAGAGCGTCATTATTTCGTTTTATCGATTTGCGTATAGCCGGAAGTTCGGCTGTACGGTTCACATTAAGGTCCGACCTGAAACAAAAATTTAGATAAAAACTAACGCGGAGATTGTATACATTGTTCAATTTTCAGTTCTTTGTCCTGGGGTATTAGCACTCCTTTATAATAATTCCTCAGAGATGGGATTGGTTATGCACAGAGCTAACTACAGCGCTATGCTAGGTGGCCAACGCGCCCGTAGTAGGCCGCAGATGGCACTACCTGGAGTGCGTAACTCGTGCGCTTCCCCGAGCTCCTTTCTCCTCCTCTAAACAATGCACGAGTCTTCTGTCCACCTAGATGCGGACTCTCTACATTGTGTAGAATCTGACATTCTGCGAGATGGATTGGACCGAACGCTTTAGCTACAATTACGCACGGAGCTAAACATACTGTGCCAAGTGTCCAGTGCGCCGTTCGCAGGCTGGGAAGGCGGCACAACATGGGGCGTGTAGGTCGTGCTGTCCCTTGAGCGTATCTCTCCTCCAGTTCTATAGCCCCAAGGAGAGCTTTAGTAAACAGCGGTTTATTGTAAAAAAAAAAGAAAAAAAAAGAAAAGAAAAGGAAAAAAAAACTGGTTAAATTGTATTATTATTAGTGAAACATTATGGAGTCATCGATCACTTATGATACTGAATATTTGTTCCGTCTTGTGCAGAACGGATCAGAATTTTTGCTTCATCAAATTGAAAAGTACAAGCCAAGCCATGCGCAAGATGTATACATTATATTGATAAATAAACCGCTGGCGTTGGCCACCTAGCATAGCGCTGTAGTTAGCTCCGTGCATAACCAATCCCATCTCTGAGGAATTATTATAAAGGAGTGCTAATACCCCAGGACAAAGAACTGAAAATTGAACAATGTTTCAACAATCTCCGTGTTAGTTTATCTAAATTTGTGTTTCAGGTCGGACCTTAATGTCAACCGTACAGCCGAACTTCCGGCTATACGCAAATCGATAAAACAAAATAATGACGCTCTGAGGCTGTGATTTCAATTTTCATTTTTCCGTTTTTGTATAATATTGAAATATGAAAATACGTGACAATTTGAGTGATTTCGTTTCATTTTATGAAATGAAAAATGCTGATAGCACACATTTCTGAGTAATTTCATTGTTGTTTTCAAATTGAAAATTGATTGAACGAAAGGTACACGGACCTGTGAGCCCTGGTCCTTTTGAGTTTGTGTTCCCTCACTTCCTCTTATCTCTTGCCTTTGTTGTGATTTTGGACACTTTCAGTTATTAAACATCACCCGTTTTTGTTGCAGTCCTGCTGTTCAATACACACACACAACAAAAGCCGTGATAAATAACAGGACTGAGGGGCTTTTAAAAAGAGATGTGCTTTCATTTTTAGATTGTGTTCAAATGCACTGCCTTTGTGTAATGTCGGAATGAATGTTACTGTAAATGGATTTTGGGACGGACGTTGTAAATAAGCCTTGTCTATAAATGTTGTAGTGTGTTTCTTGTTTATTGCTCACACTTGTCCCTATCAAATCAGAAACAACATTTTTATTTGATAAATGCCACAGCCAATTTGATTTCAGATTTCCCCACGACGGAAGCAGAACCAAGCCAGGACTTTACCGGATCATCTTTCAGTAGAGAGGTGCTCTGCGGGTTGCTCATTGCTCCTGACAGGTCGCTCCAGCTGCACTGAAGGACGATTCAAATGTAAAACTAATTCCCTATCAGGGCAATGAAATATAAATTCCTTTCAAAACAAGGCTCCTCTGAAGAAAAAGGCGCTTTCCGTCATAACCAGTTCGGAATCAATAGAGCTACAGCACTTGCTGCTCTTGTGAGTCCAAGGCCGGCGCATGTGAGCCAGTCCTCTGTAATGAGTCTCTCTGAACCAGCTCTCAGCGCCTCTCAGCGAGCTCCTTGTACTCTGGTAGTGAGCGTTGTTATTTGTGAGGGCAGAACATATTTACTCGCGGGGTCCAGGAAAAGGCCAAACTAAATAGACACGATCGTTGTGTGTCGGGGAGGATGAAAGAAGAAGCTGTAATTGAGTGGAAAAGCTGCAAACATCACAGCACACCTATTAACAATGGGCTGCAGCCTCTTTGGTCAGGGGTCAGCGTGGCATTATTAGCCTGTCATATCGATCTCTGAACTGCTTCCATTTCAAGAAGGACTTTCATCTGAGTGTTTGCAGCATGGACAAAACATTTCGAGCTAAAGATGGGAAACTCTCATATCTCAGAGCTATTTTCATTACCATTTACTGTGTATGTAACAGCAGGTAAAATGAAAGACTATTTAGACCGGGGTCAGGAATGATCTAAAGACGGATCTTCAAGGTTTTATGGATGATGAGATCAGAATGACTCTGATAGCCTTTGGCCTGTACCAGCACTTGAAGAAGCATACTCTAAAACAGTGTTTTTCAACCTTTTTTGAGCCAAAGCACATTTTTTTCTTGAAAAAATGACGAGGTACACCACCAGCAGAAAATGATAAAACATTTAACTCTATAGCCTTATTCATAGGCTTCATTCATAATATAAAGTTGTTCTCATCAAAGCATCTTAACTAGGAACACCATATCTCACTAGCCACAATGCCTCTGTCACCGCCACCTGTCGCATTCATGCATCACTAATTCTCTTGTCTCAAAGAAATGAGCTACCTGCGGCAACTTGATATGGACGAGTATTACATGGTTACTCTGCCGATCACTAGACAGAACAGACACTCAAAAACGGTACATTATATGCGGATAATAATGAATTTGTTTTCAAAAAAATATTAGGTGAAATTTCATAATTGCCCACGGCACACCAGACAATAAAAAATGGCAGCTTGAAAGGGTCCAACAAACTCTTAAATTATACCTACCCACCCAGTGCCCCTTCTCCATCTTGCTGGCGCCAAAGTCCAAAAAATTGCAGACACAAATTGCCACAAGTTAATTGAGCAACAGTTCCGTCATTAGAACAATTAAAGCGTGCTCTAAATGATCAATGAAACCTTACTCTTTACAAAGTAAAGTTTGCTTTAAAAAGAGTAAAGTTTCATTAATGACTTAGAGTAAAGTTTACTCTAAATCAGTAGCCCTAAAATACCTGAGCCCTTATAGGACCTGCTGTTCTGGGCCGGGCTTTTTTCAGAGTTAGACTTCTGTCAGAAACCATGAGTGACAGTAACATGACACTAAACACATTGTGGGCATTATATTCAGTAAAAAGGTGGAGGCCTCACTGCTGTAAATTCTAGAACTAAAGTAAGTAGTGAATAAATTAAACATAAAATGGGAATTATTATTAACACTTCAGGACGGTTACAGCTGCTGAAAATGGCAGCACTGGTCGATAATGGAGTCCTGATGGATTTATGCTTCATTTCAAGTCTTTGACCGTTACTTTGCGCCTTTTCTTGTCAACTCACTTCTTACGACTCTGTTGGCTATTGGCAACAAAACGTTGATGGTTCTGTGTCACGTCCCAATATTTATGGATATTTCAAGAGGGCTTTTCCATTTTGTGTGAGGGAAAATAGCTGCATAATAAATCTGCACTTGATTCAGAGCGTTTGGCCACACCTTCAATCCAACAACCCTTTGGCTTTACACCGTTTTGAGTTCGAAAAAATTAAGAAAAAATAATAATATGGTAAAACATTTCACGTATAATTGGGGACCAGCTGCTAGAAATGACCAAGACAATATTAGCAGGTGACATGGTAGCACAGCGGTTAGCGCTTGTGCTACACAGCTAGATGGTCCGGGTTCGATTCCGAGCAGGGACGGGGCCTTTCTGTGTGGAGTTTGCATGTTCTCCCCGTGTCTGCGTAGTAGGGATGGAACGAAACCGATTTGTATCGATACACGGATGTGTGCACGAGAGATGAGAAGCCACAGATCGATGCAGTTCAGGATAAACACAAGAAGCATCGGATTTTACCCGCTCACATCGGTTTAAGGCCTTTGTATAGTTCGGTGGCAGGTCCCGCCCACCGCTGCCCTGTTCGCTTGACGCAAGCCAGAATCATTCGAACTTAGCTCCTCTGCCTTCACGTTGTTATGTCTATTTTAAACATTTTTTAATAACATAAAAGTGAAAACACAAAGCACTAAATCATAGGAACAAATTATATTCAGAAAAATAACTTCACAGAGGGAGACTTAAGGAGTTTGTTGTGTGTTTCCTTGTTTTGCAAAAGGATCAACCAATCACGGCACTTGCGTTCTGCAGCACCTTGTGCAGCATGTGCACGTCAGCGGCAGCTGTCGCAAACTCTCTGATTGGCTCCCACGAGCGTCCAGCACGTAAACGCGGAGCTGTCGCTGAAGTATAAAAGAGCCTTTAATCTAGATACGTTACGGCTGCAAAGCCTTTGGGCCGTTGTACAAATTAAAAAAGTTCAATATGTAGTCTACATTTAAAAAAAAGTAGTTAACTTTAAAGTTGTCTAATATCAATTCATGGCCTAAATAATATGAATATTTGTCCAATCTTTAATTTATTTGAGCTGGTTCTATTGAATCATTGCATCAAGCATAGCGTGGATCACAAAACGAGATGCATTGTGATAATTGGCCTAAATGGAATTGTATCGGGCTGGTGGTGGTCACAGATGTGTGGATCGAGATGCATCGTGGTCATGGTGATGATTCGAATCGCATCGCAGCTCTGGTGTCGCCAGGTGTATCTTAAAGGCATCGTATCGTGGCAGGTGTATCGAGATGCGAATCGTATCGGACAGAGGCCTAAGATTCCCATCCCTACTGCATAGATTTCCTCCGGGTACTCCATCCTGATCCTTTATCCTTTTTTCTGACCTCTATGTAAATAAACAGCGCCAAATCCATCCATGTCTTTTTGGTTAGTCAACAAAGATGGTCTAATGGGGTAAACCTGCTTGGTGCCTCACACATTTAATATGAAGAGCTGAGAAACGTGTAGTGTTGGCATTCATGAAGCGCGAGTAAAACGCTCACAGAAGCAGGTCCAAAGTGCTGAAGCAGATGTTTGTGCCCCTTCACTGAGCAGGGATTGTGTCTGTCACAGATAAACTCAGTTCAGGC
The DNA here is from genome assembly GCA_007210695.1 of Neogobius melanostomus. Classification (NCBI taxonomy): domain Eukaryota; kingdom Metazoa; phylum Chordata; class Actinopteri; order Gobiiformes; family Gobiidae; genus Neogobius; species Neogobius melanostomus. The sequence continues at coordinate 1,200,103 of VHKM01000457.1, read as the reverse complement.
ACAGAGCGGCTCTGTCACCGCGGTGGGAATTAACATGTGTGTGCGTGTGCGTCTTGACACGTGTGCAGCCTGTACCTCAGAGTCTCTGCTCGCTCCGCTCCGGCCTCATGTTCTGGGGGATCTTTAAGGAGAATTATAAAAGACTTATTTCAACACATCCCTGTCCCGATACTACAGGGTTACTCTGTCAGCAAAACCGAGGCCTGTGCGAGTCTGTGAGGATACGATATGTGGGGCATTGAAGAGGGAAAGCCGACATCGCTTTTCAAACAAGCTCTGAACATTTCTAATCTTGAATTCTGTATTCCAACAGCAACTAGAAATGCCAAGACCACCAACAACAGAAGCGCTGAAGGCTACAAAGCCATGGATTTCTGAGACTACATAGTTCACCTTTTGAAAGTTGCTTTTTAAAAGATTGAACGTATAATAATTTGATATTTAGGAATGTAGATTGCTAGAGGTAAACCACAATTTACAATCCTTTTAAAAATGATTTGATGCCCTTGTATAAGTCTCTTAAACGTATAAATTGTAAATGTGCATTAAAACTATGTGAAACATGATGTTTTGGGGTTGATTACGTCAGGCACGGGGGCCAAATCCGGCCCTCCAGCATAAAACCTCTGGCCCTCAAGATGATTTTGAGAAATATTCAGAATCAGCGAGTACTTTGATATTTTTTAGAGTTAAAGTACTCTAAAGATGTGAGAAATACTGTCAATTACTTTATTCAAAATTCAAAGTTTGGCCATATATTAGTATAAAGAGAAAGTGGTGCTTTGGGCTAAAATTGGCAGGTTCAGCCCTTGGTCTTGGTACAATGAAGAAAATCAACCCTTCAAGCTAACTTGCCTACCCCGATAATATTCACCTTAATCCAGAGGTTCACATGGGCGCCGCCATGAATTGTGCCTGCCACTTCGCTCCTATTAGTTTACATAGGACTGGAGAAGTCCAGATAAATCGGTTACTACACTAACACAAACGGTGCAGTGTTGACTTGTTGGTATAAATTTGAACATTGGACATTTTACACAAATCAATCTATTAAACACCAGATTTTATTTATTTTTATTTAGTGGTTTATTTGGTCGGGACAGTGCATGTTAATGAACATACATGGGTCTAGAGGGACTCAACGCAAATCTTGCGGGAATGGGCGGCTAAAAAAAACCTGTGGATACAGCTAAGCCCACAGTGTCCCACAGTGTGTAGTGAATGAACCCCTCATTCAGTACTTAGGCCCACACTGACTATAGACTATAAGGGCACTGATTCTGTTTGTGTTTCACTACTTTCTTCCCGCTACGTGACGTCACGCGCGCTGCTCGTGCCGAAAGTTGGTCAGCTGCCCGGTGTCCGGACGCTGCAGGAAGAGTGACGACATCTGCTAAAGTTTGCTAAACTCCGGGAATCATCTATTTCTGTGATAAAGTCCAACCAAACTCAAGAGACAGTGGACTATTAATGGATAAATATGAGTCAGATACGTTCTATTTCACATGGATTTTACATGAATGGAGAAAACGGCGATGGATTATTGCCTTTTTCTGTCCGAGAGAGGAAGCTATCGATCATTTAACAGCTCGAGTTTAAGGTAAGCAGCTAACATTAGCATCTTTTCACCGTAACCGTTTATATTCAAGTCGTTTATTCATGAGAAATGCACAACACGGTATTGAAACAGCTGTTTTCATTCAGTTGTGTTGTTTAGTTCAAAGACCTGTGGCTGTCAGGCGTTCTCCGCCGACTGTCGCACTGTATTGCATATGAATAGTGAGGACATTCGGACAGAGCAGCAGGATGCGAGCAGGAGTGGACATACACATTGCGGGATTTGGCGGTCACGTTGTGCACACGTTGCGGGTGCGGAGGCGGTAATGGTCAGAAATTCACCGGGAGTGGGATGAAAAAAACAGTCACGCGCAGTTCTCTACATGGGTCTCATGCATGTAAATAAGCCACACCGGATTGTAGCCTTGGGCTAATTTCCATCCGTCGTCCCCAAAACACACTGTCCTATCCTGGCCTATTGTACATGTTTTTAGTGGTAGGGGAAACTGGAGTACCCGGAGGAAACCTACACAGACACGGGGAGAACATTCAAACTCCACACAGAAAGTCCCCGTCCAGGGGGGACTCAAACTCGGGACTTTCTAGCTGTGAAGCTCTAACCGCTGCGCCACTGTGCCCGTGTTCGCCGCTCAATGAACAGACTTCGAGCTCTACCGGAAGTGCCGATACAATGGAGGTGCCGATCCGTGGCAAAAAGAAGCAAAAGAGTGTGGCGGGGGCGGAATAAGGTGAATACAGTATATGAACTAATGCAATCTTATTGGGCCTCATTCACGTCACGTTTTTACACACACATTTGTTCTTAACGCCTTCTTATAAAGGTTTTAGGCATTCACAAAATGTGTTGTTCTGAAAGCTGAAAACATTCCTCTGTAAGAACAAATCCTAAGCACAGTCAGGAGGACTCTTATGCACAAAAACAGTTCTGTTATATATTCGTACATATTAAAGCTTGTATTAATTCATTCCAGAAAACATGTAAATATCATTATAATAAATGACAGATGCCCTGTTTATTCAGAAATAAGTTGGTAATATCACTTGTATTTTTATTCATGGCTAATTGAGATTGGTTTTCTTTGGGAGTTTTGTTTGTTATTAGTTTTGGATTCTTATTTTGCCATTCATATCCTCCTCTGACTCCATGTCACTGCACTTTTTTGTCCTTTTAAGGTGAAAGAGGTGGTGACATAAGCTAATTGGTCCTCACACTTAAGAGCGTGACTTGAATGTGGCGCCGTTTCCTGACACTGCCTTCGTAAGTACGGATTTTATGAAGTTTCTTTCGAAGATGTTCATGAATGAGGCCCACTGATCTCCGTGTGTCTTCTCCCCGTTTCAACAGCAGCACTTGCCATTAATCGTGACTAATTCAACAGATAATCAATTGCCACGCGCTGACAGTTTAATAATGTGGTCTCGTTACGGCTCTCGGCAGATATCAGCTCCTCGGCTCCACAAAATAATGAGAGATAATCACTAATGACCCACTTATAATTAAAAACACAATCACTGTGAACAATCTCTGCTGTGACTCTTCCTGATTTGATTATCTCTTTTCGTATTTAGTAGAAAGGGAAGTATTGACGGGCTTATTAACCAATCGGAAAAAGCACATCCATGTCTGTATCGAAACAAACAAACCATGGCTTAGTCACAACGGTATCTTCTTTTGAGAGACAAACTATGCTGAGGAGATCAGTTACCAAAGCGTTTGCTCTTGTGCAAAACAAGCAAAAGCGGATCAGCAGACTCATTTGCATCAAATTACGTGGCATTTCTATATTTACATTTTAGATTAGGGGCCTGAATAATACACACAATTTAAATGATAAATTAGGTGTAACATGACCACAAATATATAGCTATATGCTGCAGCTTGCTTTGTGGTATCCAAAGAGCGTGCGGTGGCCTTTACAATAGCGACAGGCGGATATATTCTGTTGCTATAATGATCAAAGCCTATATTTGCCAGCGATTGTGCGGCAGTAATGAAGAGGCCACGCTGAGCTGCAGCAGCACGAGTCCCGGGGCACATCAGAGTGAGTGATCAGGATGTGGATGTGGAGCTGCGTAATGTGCAAGTCTCTAATGATGTCCACCTCATCGTCTGGACTCACATTAAGAGCTGTAGCAGTGGCTCTGAATTGGTGAAGCTCCGGCACCCACCTCCAAGGTATTATGGCAAGCCTTAACTGAAAGAAAAAGACACACACGCAAAAAAACACAAACCTAGCTTTCTTTCTCCCAGCGCTGTTCTTCCATGGCTACGGACGAGGAATTCTCACTGGGCAACACTCCTGAGTCCTGCAGTGTCCTAAGCAACCAACGACGTGCTAATGTTAACCTGTGCAAACCTGATATCCTTTGAAAATCCAAAGCAAAAACTGTAACTACCTTTTATGTCTCTAAAAAGGTCATGAAATATTTACAAAAAGTTTAAAACTTACAAACCCTACATTTAAGGAGAGACACGGCAGGTGAAAATGTTGATTTTTCCACGCAGTAGTCGAAGTGGAGATGTTTAGCTAGTTTTCTCCCTTAAAGCAGTACTAAGTAACTTGTTTACCTTAATAAATCCTTTCCGTACCCCTGTGGGGGTAATACAAGTGTTAATGGGATGATTGGGGGGTCTTTCATCTCCCCCTGGTGTCTCTGGCCAGAAAACCATGCTTGCAACTTGACTGCCACCGGGGCGGAGCAACCAATAAACACTAATAGAATCACGGAGAAGAGGCTAACAGGCTAACGGGCAAAGCTAACTGCGGGCTAGCTCCACTTTAAACAGTATTTACAGCCAAGTTTGAGTGAAAAAAAATATTCTCATTGTATAACTGGATGTACAACACCCCTCTCTCCCTTCACCTTTTCTGTCAGCGTAGTATTTACTCTCCAAGACATTTAATAAGTAAAAAAATCGTAACTTGCTAAGACACCTGCAGTTGCGCTTATGGCCTCTAGGGGCAAGAGTTACTTAGTACTGCTTTAACATCTTAGTTTTCATGTTGGAGTATCAAACTTTTAAAACGTAGCCTGTTCACTTGCTTATTCCCTCGCACATTCATTTACAAATACTGACATAGCCGCTCTGTGTCACGTTTACCGGATGTGTTCTCTGCTGTGCGCGCAAGCTCTGTTTGCAAATGGTCTAACAAACCACTATCTCCCATTTTCGTCTCGTCTTGTCTCATGGACGTAAACTCATAATAATAATAATAATAATAATAATAATACATTAGTCTTATATAGCGCTTTTCCAGACGCACAAAGTCACTTTACAATTTCGTGCATTATTCATTCATACTCGGTGATGGTAAGCGAGCCAACCAGTCTGTGCACATCAGCCACCACCAACCACTCACACACACACTACATTTGCTAGGCTTCCTGGTGTTTTCAAGGTGTGTCAACAAATTATATCGTTATCATCTTTGTTGACAAAAACAACAGTGATTCACCTGCAGTTTAAATAAGTAAGTAAGTGCTTTATTTGTCATTGTACAAGCGTACAACGGAATAGCTGTGACAAGCCATTGTGGGCCGACCTGACCCGGAGGTCGGGGAAACCGTAGCACCCGGAGGAAACCTGGCTGGCTGCCTTCAGTCTCCTCTGATCCTCTGAAACGGTGCAGCGCCTCCTGGGTTTGTCCCTGTTTCAGAGCATGGTGTCCTGCACTGGTCAGCTCCACCTCCTCCTGCGCACCTCCCTCTGCACCCTCTACTCTACAACAGTCTTTCACCCTCTTCTGGGAACATTTAGCAGATAATCTGTTTTATTCTCCAGTGAACGTCCATTAGCCGGAACAATAGGAGGGACAGAAGGCATGTGTGGCTTTGCTGGGAGTCTTGCCTGGATACCTCCTCGTTTGTCCTGTTTTTGTTTCCTGTAGCTCCTCTTGTGACGCCTCCACAGGTGTGGGGGGCTCTTGGTGCCTCTTCAGTGTCTCACAAGAAGAAATGTGTAGGTATCAAATGGTTGCTTTTTGTTTACTTTTCAAAAGCTGCTTTCTTCAGGACCATTATTGACTCTTTGCAATGAAAAATTCCACCAAACCTCTCAAAAACACAGCAAAGACGTACAAAAGTATCCAGTAAAACAATGTGGAACACAGAAACCACAAATGCAGCTTGAAGAAAAAGGCAAAACATATTAGCTGTACCAAGAGAGAGGGAGGCTCCGTTTAGACGTGGCCATGATGCCGTTTCTTGCCTTAATTGGGATTTCTAATATCTGCTCAGTAACAGCCACACGACGTCTTTAGTTTCATTCTGAACTGCAGCTCCTCAGTGTATTACGTGATTTCGCACACTGACATGTGGACAAGGACTATCTCACGGCAGTGGGTTTGATGTCAAAGCCAAGGCTGAACCTGAAGGATTTCAAATGAAACAGGTCAGAAATGAATCAGCCTGTCAGGGACCAGGGTTGCCAGGTCTGGGAAGCCAAATCCGCCTAAAAATATCTGAAAACCCGCAGACATACGGCGCGGCTGGAATATTCAATATTGTTTACCAGTAAACAGAGCCCATGTGCTCCCGCAATGATGAGAAACCGCCGCTTTCTCCCTCTTATTGAAAAAGCAGCTCAAAGAGCCTTGGATTTGGAGATTTTGTCATTCGAAATAGTAATTTTGATTTAAAAAAAAAAAGAGAGATAGAAATAGCCAATTTTACATTGAAAACAGCAAGGCAAAAAAAACGCAGACAGTTATTTCACCCGCAGAATGGCTTAAAAAGCCGCCCAATTCCACGGTTTAACCGCATATCTGGCAACCCTGTCAGGGACTGAAGACCAACAGAAATATGATAAACGTTCTATCAGTACAAATGCTTTAATTACAAGGAGCTGGTAATGGAAAGTGTCCATCTCACTCCCAGCCATTTCACAAAGACTCCTTTCACTGGGAACATGTTTCAAAGACCCCACAGGAATTACTCCATATAATGTCTCTGTCAGGGACATATGGAGAGAGGCTGCTGATAGTGAGGACTAAATGAAAGAGGGATTATAGTTTTGATGGGAAAACAAACGCCAAATTATATATTACTAGGGGTGGACCGAGACACAAATTCCATCAGACGAGACACAAGATTGGGTTCACGAGAACGGACAAAGTGCAATGAAACAAAAGAAAAATTCACAATATTCATCTAAGGGCCAAAAAATCTTTTGGTGCAAGATCTTGACCCATAGATACAGACAGCATCTCTGGAATTGCCCATATAGGGTTATGTTTGAAGCAGTCCGAGGTGGAAAACAAAGAAGAGAAAAACATTTATTTTCTCCAATTACTTTAACAAATGCTGATTTATGAATATAGTTTCCTACTCAATAAAGACACAAAGGTGCGGAGAGGAGCAAAGTTGTTCGACAGCCCATTAATACTTAAAAAATGGAGAATGCTAATATGATGCTACATGCTAATGCTAGCTACAACTGCCAGTTCTTCACTTCTACTGAACAATCTGTTGCGAAAAAACATCCACATGGACCCGATTTTGACTTGACTTTATTTGTATGTGACAAATAAATGTGTAGCCCGCCAGAAAACGGCTAAAAAGAGTGAAAATTTGTGTTTCCCAAAACATACTTCCACGCCCCCTTGTATGACATGATGCCGTCTGTATCTATCCCTATCTATTACGAAATGTACTTTCGATTAAGGGCTGTTCTTGTTGGAATTCTCTACCAACGACGAGAAAGCACCACCTCGATCTCATGTAGGAGACAACTTAAAGAATGGCTTCTTGGTCGGCAAAATTGTGACCACTAGGAGGTGATCTAGTTCAGGGACATATTTAATTTAATATAATAGTTTAACCATGGGTGGGTATGTGTGCGAGGGGAGAGGGAGGAGTAATATTTGGTTTGTGTGATAAGGAGCCCTCATTTTAGCAATGTGTCACCTGAGTGTTGTTTGTGCATGTTGTACTGCTTGTATGTTCATACTGTATGTCATGTCATACATGTTTTGTCGTGTTCATGTATGTTCTGTGTTGGTGTTAGGCTTTTACCCCATGGGACTGCTTATGGAAATTACCTCTGAGCTAAATCCGGCATATTTACAGTACTGGTTGTCTGGTCAGTAATATAAATTGTCCCATACAAATAAATGAATTAATGAAATGAAAAATAAATTAGGAAACTTAACACTTAACATTGCTCAGTAGGGCTGGGTACTGTTACATTTTATACAAAGTTTTTTTTTAACTTTAATGATACTTTAATGATACTTGTTTCACGATACCAATAAATGAACAATACTAATAATACTACTACTAGAAACAGAAAACACAACAATAATAGAATACTGTCTCTTAAGGTCAGCACACACTACACGATCTTTATGCCCGATTTTGATACAATTCTCAGTGTCTAGTTGAAGGCAGTTGCAGAGAGTCGTGTCACGTAGTGTGGGGGGTTCACGACTGGACTCGTGTTCGAATCGTGTAGTGTGGGCAGCAGTCAGACGCAACTGGACTACAGTCGCAGGACATCAAACATGTTTGATTTTTAAGCCCGATTTTGGACGCACAGGAGAAACATGGGTGATTTTACTGTCCCCAAAGTGAACACACAGACTGCAGCGGCCAATGACAGAGTGAAATAAAGACAGAATAAACCCATTTCTCTGGCAAAACAGCGGCACAAACAAGTAATTTCATGGCCACAGCCCCACACCAAACAGCACAACTTTAAATCACCAAAAGTTCACGAGAACCACCTTTTCAAGCTACAGAACAGAGTTTAGCAGCACTTACTGAGTTTGGAGACGAACTGTTTAGCTTCACCTCGCCGCTAGCTGCTAGCCTCTCCGCTCGCCTCTCTCCGCTGTCTCCTCCTCCATCTCGGGGCTGAGGCCCATCTCCTTTTCTTATTAAATCCACTGAAATACGTCCAGCTTGTTGGTGTCGCCGACTTTTATCTTCATTTGACAGAACTATAGCCAAGTTGAAGGCTTCGTAGTAGCAGTAGCCTTGCACTGCGATGTTGTGACATTGTTGACACTGTTGACCAATCGAGACACGCACATGTTTTCCCACGCTCACAAACACAGGCCTATCTTTGCGGATTTGGGATCAGTTTTTGAAACCGGAGGAGAAATTAAGCGGTGGAGAGGACAGATGCGCTGTGTTATCAAACATCATCTGCTCACTGGCCTTTCTAAACGAGCTGTTCGAGCTGCAGAACATCCAAAACGCTGCTGCTCGAGTCCTGACAAGAACCAGGAAATACGACCACATTAGTCCAGTGCTCCGGTCTCTGCACTGGCTTCCTGTCACTCAGAGAATAGAATTTAAAACAGCTCTGCTTGTGTACAAGTCTTTTCATGGTTTAGCACCAAAGTACATCTTTGACATGTTAGAGCCGTATGAACCAACTCGGGCCCTGAGAACTTCAGGGAGGGGTCTCCTGGTGGTTCCCAGAGTCAATAATAAACACGGTGAGGCTGCGTTTCAGTTTCATGCAGCTAAAATCTGGAACAGTCTTCATGAGGATGTGAGACAGGCCTCAACTCTGACAATGTTCAAATCCAGGCTGAAAACAGCTCTTTTTACCTGTGCATATGAAAACTGAAAGTATTTTATCTGCACTCTTGCCTTTTGCTGTAACTGATTAACTTTATGTTGATGTTTTATTGATTGATTTTATCTGTTTTCTTGTAATTTATGCAACTGTGAAGCACTTTGAATTGCCTTGTGTATGAATTGTGCTCAACAAATAAACTTGCCTTGCATTGTTTGTCAGAATCGTGTAGAGTGTTCGCTCTTACGATTCTCAGTCGTTAAGTGTGAACCCCCAGACGTTCTATAATCGCACTAAATGTAGTGTGGACTCCCCGTTTCTATATAAAACCGTTTAAGACTAGAAAGATCGTGTAGTGTGTGCTGACCTTTAGATTTGTATCATTTATTTCAGCTGAAACAACCAAGTTACTTCCTTTAAAGCTGGGGTACCTGATTTTTCCCACACAAACTTTGACATTTTTTATTTGGCCCAAACTCGTTTGTAGCACTCACAATCCCTCCTGTATGTCCGAATTGTTCAAGCAAATTGTTTATATGCACGTTGCACGCCCTCATTTAGAGTGGAATTTCTATCTTCTATCGCTCTTCTTCTATATAAATAATTAGGTGAAGACAATTTAACACGATCTGTGTTGTTTATAACTCACTCTGAGTTGGTAAAAACAAATTTACTTTTCAACAACAAAAAGTCAGGTACCTTAGCTTTAATGCTGTCCCTGGACAAACAGCATCTCAATTTCTATTGGTACCTGCTGTCGATACTTTTATTTCTTCAATACCAGTAGTACCTAAACCTACCTTTTTTCAATATTTTAAATTTAATAGTACACAGCGTTATTTGTTAGTAACAGCTTTTCAGAAAGTTGCCAAGGTAATTTCACAGAAACACTCCCAATGCCACAACCACGGTATATTCAAACACCTCGCTGAAGCTGAAAAAGTTATTTGGGGGTTTTATGTTTATTTATAAACATTTAATTTATTATATACTTGAAAAAAAAACTCATTGTGACTTTTGTCCAGCACTTGTTGCAGCACAGTGTTTTTTGTCCTTTTTGGTGGTGTCCCAAGGGACGACCTGTTCGTCTGCCAAGGCTTCACAAGGACACACACTAACACAGACATAGTGAGTGGTGCAGACAGTGAAGATATGAAGGACATGTGGCCTCCTGCCCACAGCCTTCAGACAGATGGAGAGGCACAGGCTGCAGCGTTTACAGGAATTTTCATCAAAGCTGTGGAAAGCTTCCTCAAGGCCTTCCTGAAGGCGAGTTGTTTTGTTTTGTAAATTATTGCATTGTCTGCGATTCTTTTGTTCAGCAGTCCATATATTAATCTTCCTCAAATAGTAATGTCAACCTGTTACCTGCCACTTTAGGGTTATGGTCAGGGTTAGCAAATTATGCATATCCAAATGTCACTGTGCATTGACTGGAGAGCTTACAGCCTATACATGCGTTTCCAATGACATCACGCATAGTTCCGGCAGCCATTTTGAATACCGAAGTAGAAATATGCAGTACTACAACATGTAACAATATCTCTACTCAGGATGAAAATGAAAGACAACTGATTGACAGCAGCATTTTTATGTACTCGTAATCATTGAAGATAACAGTAAATACACGGCCCCAGAGACGCATATTTATGTGATATAACCAGCAAATGTGGCACAGACATAGCAGCTCTGTCTGTCGAGCTACAGCAGGATTTACTAAAGATCTGCTTCACTCCTCAGACTAAATTAACACATCAAAGAGGAAACAGAAAACCTTTCTCTGTGATTTTTACAGTGTGTCATGTCAATAGAGTCTCAGTCTGAGTCAGTGTTTAAGCTGCTCAAGACGTTAGCATGCTACCGGTTAGCAACTGTCAACCATTGACAGTTGATTAAATCAACTGTCAAATATTCAACACGATAAACACATGTGTGGCTCACATCTATGAACACTGAGGAAATACTACAGTAACAGCTCACCTCTGACCTCTGTCACATGTTGTATCCAAGGCTAGATGTTTGGAGTGTGGTTCAAGGCTTTCTCTTGGAGACGTCAGAGCGTTTAGCATTTAGCTGTTGACGCTAAATGCTAACCGGTAGCATGCTAACGTTTTGAGCAGCTTAAACACTGACTCACTGGTTTCTTACCATAAACCTGCGTCTCTGGGGCGGTGTTTTAACTGTTATCTTCTTGAGCAATGATTACGAGTATATAAAAATGCCACTGTCAATCAGCTGTCTTTCATTTATATCCTGAGTAGAGATATTATTACATGTTGTATGCTAATTCTGAATTGAAAATGGCCGCCATATCAACAAAAGTCACATGACTAAAAGACATGTATATGCCAGTGTGATACCTCATTTGAAAGTGTCATCGTGTTCGTTATTATATGGAATAGAAGACGGAGGCTCGATCTATTAAAATCAATCATAGTTTTATTCCCTCATAATACAATTCTAAAACACAAGTTATCTGAGCCATAGTAAGAATATGGTGAGTCCAAGCGGCCTCCGGCCAGAGAGAGAGCTCTTCCTGTGCTCGAGCAATTTAAAGGAACAGGAAGGAGTAGGTATGGCTGTGACGTAGGACCAATCAGTGCTCTGGAAATGTTCTTGTGGTCACTCTTCAATGAAGGTACATCAGACATCTTGTGGTCACTCCCTCTTCGTCAGACATTTTGTGGTCACTCCCTCTTCTGCACTCTGACTCCATGGCATTGTTCTCAGGCAGCCGCTTAGATCCCCCTTCAGCACCCCTCACCCCTGGTGACTTTCTGCAGTAACTTTACAGTAAAGGAACAATGGGGCAAGAATTTTGCACCCACGTGGAAGGACAGACCCAAGTTACATTTGAAACTTTAAGGTATATAACGCAGTTATATACAAAATCACTAGTATGATAAAAATATGTATAGAAATACTTCCACATTGTATAACAATATTTCCACAAAAGCCAAGACCTTCCAGTTTCTAAAAATGTGTGTCACAACCCTGAGAGTTAAACACGACTTACATAACATTTGCTGTTCCAAGTAAATGTAATAAACCCCCATAATTTACAATTCAGGGGTCGTTTAAGATGAGAAGGACTTTATTGTCATTATACAATATAACGAAATTGCGTCGATCAGATGTTGGGTTAGTCCTGAGCCGCCACTAACCTGACCAGCATGTTTTTGGAGGTAGGAGTACCCAAAGGAAACCTACATAGACACAGAGCTATCTCCACATACTGTATGGAGCATCTCGCTGTGAGGCAAGAGCATGAACCACTCAGCCACATTTACCAAGCGTTTGCTCATGTGCAAAATAAGTAGCACATGCAAAAGTGAATCAGAATCAGAGTCTGTTGCACAAAATTTACCTACGCATCATTTTCTCATTCCCATATCAGATTTGGGGCCCCATATAGTCATGCTCTTTCAATTGGTAAATTAAGTGCAACCTACCCACAGATATTTATATGTAATTTTCCAGCTTGCACTCGCTATTTAGCACCTGTCTTGATAAATGACCCCTGAGTGTGAGACAGAGCTCACATTATGGTTTGATCTATTTGTTTAGGTTCCAAGCCTAGATAAATGTGTGGTTGCAGAGTTACCTTCTTAACCCACCGCCTTAAGCGAGTGCATTTTCTCCAGTTCAGCTTTCCCCAAATCTATAAGGTCCATAAGGCCTGTAGGCCAGCGTAACGCCTCATTTGAAAGCTAAGACCTACCAAACTCATCTATATGGATCTTTTTCCTTGCATTGTCGTACATAAAAAAAAAAAATCCCATTCCTCTTTTTGCTTGGGTTTTCATCACATTTTTGATACATTTTCATCACTTTTGTCACTTTATTGTCATTTTTCATTACATTTTGTCACTTTTTCATAGCTTTTTTTTTTGCCATGTTTTTTTTTTCTTTTTCGCTCATTTGTTGCATTTTCATCTTTGTTTTTTGTCTAGTTTCCGTTGCTATTGTGACACCTTTTTTCAAGAAGCTTTTAGATCTGGGTAAAGCTAAACTGGAGAAAATATGCTTGGTTCAGGTGGGGGTTTAAAGAGGGGGTATTATGCTTTTTTTCAATCACATAGCACCAGTCTATAGCATACTACAATGATGACGTAACCTTCTGTTGGTCTGTATATGCAGTAAATTAAAATAACTGCCTTGAATAAAATTGCTCTCTCAAAATGGCTGCACTGAACGTCTTGAAATAGGCCTCTGTCTCTTTAAGAAGCTTTCCGACACGCCCCCTTCAGCACACTGCTGTGGCATCTAAACAACACTACTGTGCGGGGAGGGGGCTCTGCTGAGCTGAGGAGCAGTGGTTGGTGGCTTGGCTGGTGACGAAAGGTCCAGAGGCGTCTCCAGGAGGTGGGGGCGTTCCTAGGAGGACTGAGGCATAGCTACACCTAAAATGGCTGCCGTCTAAGTTTTTACTGATTTCTCAAAAATATGTGAATGAGCCAAGGCAACACTCCAGGCATGTGTTTAATGAGGGAATGACATAATAACATGATATAAAGCTTGAAAAAGTCGATTTTACATAATACCCCCCTTTAAGAGGTTAAAAGGTAAGGGGTAAGAGCACAGATATGTATTAAAACTCGAAACAAGATGTTGCCATGGTAATCCTTTCCAGTTGACCTGTAGTGATTCTCCGGTCTACAAACAAACACGTGTTAAGGATGGAAGGAATGAGATGGTGTAAAAACGAAATAAATAAATGTTCTATTTGATTTCCTATTTGCTGAAATGGAGCAGCCCGTTTATGGTTTATAATCTTTGACAGGCTGATCCTGTACTTGCCACAAACGTCACGCCGGTGCATTGGCTTTGAGGACTTCCTGTAGACATGAACAGGCTCCGCATAATGTCCTTTAAAGCAGTCCATTTTCCGGCTGAATCAGCGATGCGTTCAGGTGTCTGTCTCTGTCACAGCGCTTTTGGATTGTATGCAGGTCACACATGAGAAATTCAGAAAGCTGTTGTCGGCCATCTTTAGCCTGTAATGGCTCCAAAAGAAGACCTGTGTGAATGACCTCTGTCCGATGGTCCGCTTTGAGACTTGGGCTTTGGTGGCAGAGATTGGAGTAATTTAACTCTATATTTTTTATCCTGTACGATGTCCTTATGGGCCGTTCAGCCTGCTCTGCCAAATGAGTCCGCATTCCTTTACACACAAACAAAGCCAACGGTGTAAATACAGTCGGGTTTATCATACGGTTAGTGCTTCCACATTGTGTCCTTGCCATTTGTAAAAGAATTTCACACATTGTCCAAGAGCACGGCGGGGAGTTGAGACAATCTGTCGCGTTCACTGAACAATGGGGGGAAAAGGCCCGAAAATAGAATTAAGACTCGGTTCTGCTGCTGGTGATGAATACCCAGGTGATCCAGGCGCAATTTCTCTTCAGTATTAGCCACGGAAGTCATGCAGTGAAGTCGATGCCAGCGACAGTCGGGAGTCAGGACGTTTGAAACATTCAGTGTGTGCAACAACTTGGACTGCAGAGTCAAATGAGAGAACCTGGGACTGGTGCCATTTGTAAATAGGACATGACTTTAGTGCGGCAGCTCACAAAGTCAAACAGTCACACTTAAGTGCTCAAATTCTTTATTAACACACTCTTACTTTGTTGCTTCCTGCCATTGCGTTTGGAGATCATTTAGTGTGCGCTTGCGTTGGATATTTACAGTACATTTGAGCGCAGATATTCCGGACACATCAGGTGGGAGCGCCGTGGGAGGCTCATGTCTCTGTACATTTACATAAGCTGTGGGCTGGCCGCCTCCTGCTCGGCTGGAAAACACATTACACTCTATTTAACTCCTGTCCCCCGAGCCAAGATCTGTATCATTTTTTGCTTTATTAATATTCAGCAGAAGAGTCTGTTGTTGTGACTGAGCAGATAAAACACTTTCTCAACAGCAGAAGAAAAGGACCATTTTGAATTACTGTTACAATATTAAAATATCAAGAAGGGTAAGTGTATAGAGACTGCATTGTACACATTTTTGAGGTGTAAAATGGCAACACATATATATTGCGTCAATAGACCAACCTGCGTGCTTTATTTCACATTTAGAGGTTCGTTTTGCTTGTTAGGAGGTCATTTTGAGCGGTTAACGTCTGCTAACTCACACAAACAGAAAAGAAACCAAAGAGGCTTGTCTGTGTAATTGCAGAAAATGACGTTAAATGAAGTTGTTCGAGTTGAGAATGTTTTGCCTTTCTTTTCTCAGAAGCTTTGGAGCAGCACAATTAAACACCTCTCCAGAGGGGAGGAGGAAGAACCACCACGGCCCCACACTATTATTGTAAGTTTTACTCATTAAGCCATTCATTATTCTGAGCCATGGTGATAGGGCCATTCGTCTGATTAGAGAAGTAGAAGACCGTGAGAAGATAATAATAATAATCAATCAATCAGTCTTTATTTCAGACTCACAAAGGTCCATAAAAACATGTAAAAAAGACAAATGTAACAGAGAATATAACTATTATAGTCCATATAAGCATTTTCTCCAGCGCCTCTAAAGCTATACCTGATGCTGCTTTGGTCAGGCCGTGTAAGAACAATTACAATTTCATTATGCGAGTCCATGAGCCTCATCATAAATTTATAAACGACATTTGTTATTACAGCATTTAATGTGGTCACATTATTCTGCACAAACAGCAGACTCGCACTTGCCCTGTGAGGGACTTTAAAAAGAATCCTGAGAGCATTGTTGTATCTACTTGTAGCTTATGGAATTTAGCTTTTGTGTCACAGCACAAAAGCTGTAAGCATCACACTGTAGTCATTTTTCATTCACATCATACTGACGGAAGCGACGCTTCCATTCTGCGCCATCAGCCCCTCCGACCACCACCAACCACTCTCTCTCTCTTTCCCCCTGGCCTATTGTACATGTTTTTAGTGGTAGGCAAAACCGGAGTAGGACACCTGTGCGGGCACAGGGTACAGGGTTTAGTTTAGTTTATTGGTTTATTTGGTAGGGACAGTGCATGTTAATGAACAAGCCACACCGGATTGGGCTAATTTCCATCCGTCGTCCCACATGCACACTCTCAATCACTCTCGCATATTTCGAGTATCCGGAGGAAACCTAGGCAGACACGAGGAGAACATGCAAACTCCATACCGGAACCCGGGACCTTCAAGCTGTGAAGCACGAGCACTAACCACTGCGCCACCGTGCCGCAAATAACCAAGTCCAGTTGAAGACTTACAAAACTCTACTCAAGTTCTAGTGATTCAACTTATCTATCACCACATAAAGGCAACATAGATGACTGAGTGCTTACATTAACATTGTTTTATTCATCATTAAAATTACAATGAAAAAGCACTTGACCTTTATGGCAAAATGATGCCCATCAGACTGGACGATTCGCTCCAGTGCTTGTTTTGGGTTTATGTGGGAAAGAGGGTCCAGAGAAAACCCAGCCAGACAAGGCGAGAACATGCAGCTCCACTTGAACAGTCTGAGAACTGAACCTAGGACAGTCTTAATGTAGCGTGAAAGTGCTATAGCCATCATTTCAACTTACCTTCCAAGTGTTTGGATCTCAACAGGTGGCCACTTGTTACATATTTTCCTGGGTTGAATATAAAGACATGTCAGTTTCATCTTTAAAATGAAAGATACAACATGCTTGTTTGCTGGCGATAACCACGGTTCCATCTCCTCACAACTACAAAAATAAATCTCGCTTGTCTCTGAAACGTATCTGCAGACATGAACTCCAAGGACAGCAGTAAATGAAAATGTAATTTACGGCGTCTCCAAGGGACAAAATTCAATGTGCATGCAAATAGAGTCGCAAATAGAAAATATTCATTCTTGTGTCAGATTAAGATAGCTTTCTTGTGGGCTCCTTTTAAAGAATTTTTACCCTGAGACAAATGGAATGAAAGAGCAATAAGAGGGAAACAGAAAAACACAAAGGGATTCGAGATGCTCCGGGAAAATGAGCTCACGGTGCGATGCACATGGAACGATCAGGACGTGTCTGTGTGAGGAACTGCTTCAGGAGGAGTATTGTATAAAAGAGAAGAAGGAGGTGAAAGAGAGAAAGAAAAGACATCCCATCCTCACACGACTTTATTTAAATATGGGTATGGATAAAACGTAAACAATATCAATGCCAGTAACAAGTAAGGTTTGGCTTCAGACTTCACGCTCTTCAGGCTTCAAAATCACGCCCAAAGCCTGTGTTCTGAAGCGTAGCCGCATCTGGGAAGGAGTTCTTGCCTGAAAAATAACTAACTAGTCCCTCTTTGCCACTGCCATGACCTATGAATCTTTAACTTTACTCCCATGGTCTACGCGAGGATCACTCCAGTATTTAAGCCTATATCCAGCCCCTTGCTTGAATTTAGGGTGATTATTTGTGCCGGTGTGAAATAGTTGGTCTAGGTTAGCCCGGTTAGCTTGTTACAATCGCCTACAGCTCATTGTTGATGAAAAGTCTTCAATAAACCACAAATGGTTTGTGATCATCTTAAAGGGGGGGTATTATGTAAAATCGACTTTTTCAAGCTTTATATCATGTTATTATGTCATTCCCTCATTAAACACATGCCTGGAGTGTTGCCTTGGCTCATTCACATATTTTTGAGTAATCAGTAAAAACTTAGACGGCAGCCATTTTAGGTGTAGCTATGCCTCAGCCCTCCTAGGAACGCCCCCACCTCCTGGAGACGCCTCTGGACCTTTCGTCACCAGCCAAGCCACCAACCACTGCTCCTCAGCTCAGCAGAGCCCCCTCCCCACACAGTAGTGTTGTTTAGATGCCACAGCAGTGTGCTGAAGGGGGCGTGTCGGAAAGCTTCTTAAAGAGACAGAGGCCTATTTCAAGACGTTCAGTACAGCCATTTTGAGAGAGCAATTTTATTCAAGGCAGTTATTTTAATTTACTGCATATAGACCCTTTAATTGTTTGTAAACATTCCAGGCTTAGCTGGAGGCGGGAAGCTCAAATCCTATCTATTTCCATTATAGCTGTTGTCATAGTAACGATAAACAAATGTCTAACTGTTTTTGGAAATATCAGATAAACCTTATTTTATCGTCTCAAATGTCGTTCCTCTTGTTCTGGCACCTTAAGCCACAACAGGACCACATTTTGTTGTTGTAGTTTTACATTTAAAATCGCTAGTTTTAGTTTAATCTTATTTCTCTTGATCACTTCCTGCCTCCAGCTGATGTCACTGATGATGTCAGCAGTTAAAGGGTCTATACAGACCAACAGAAGGTTACGTCATCATTGTAGTATGCTATAGACTGGTGCTATGTGATTGAAAAAAGCATAATACCCCCTCTTAAAGGCTGCGTTATGTAGTTGCCGGCTTTATTGACATTAATAGTCCATACTGTACTTGGCTACTTGTTTTCACAGGATCGATCCGAGCTAGCTGCTAGTTAGCAGCTAAATGTGGGTGCTGACCGATCGGCTACGACCAATTGTAAATGAAATGTGAACAATAAACTGCAAAATCAACAAGCTCGGCTCAGTGTGTGATTGTTGTTAAACAGATGCTGTAGATGGTGGTTTAATTGACTTTATTCATGCATATTTCTCGTTTTCAAATGATCGATCGGAACTTATGGCGAGACACGGCAGGTGAAAGTATTGATTTTTCTCGAAGTGGAGATTTTTATCTAGTTTCCTCCATTTACATCTTAGTTTTCATGTCAGAGTATAAAAATGACAAAACTTACCCTGTATGATGCTTATTTTACGATGTTTTTGCTGCAAGTGACGTGGAGATAACCCGGAAGTAGCAACTCGGTACAAGACGTTCAGGGCTTGTTTTCTCTGAATGAGAGAAGGCCCCACTCGGGCAGCGGGTGAGCCCTTATAGTGGCTCATACAGACTTCAAACTTTCCAGTCTTGGATTTAACAATATTTTGAAGGTTTTTTCAGAGAGATTTTTTAATATCTAATTCCAAGCCTGATTTATTCAGCTTTGAACCCAAAAAAGACAAGGCGGAATTTGAGTTTTTATAGATTATTTCACTTATGATTAGTTTATTAAAAACTAAACAGTACTGTATATCCAAAATCCCCTCTGAAAAAAAATCATTGTTATTAATATGTCAATAAAATCAAACCACACATTTAATCCATTATTTCAATTTTGTTGCCCAAAACAGTGTTTCCCAACACGGGGTACGGGTACTTGAGCACTTAGCAGGGGGTACTTGGAATTATTTAAGATGAAAAAAGAAGGTGAAACTGTGTAGAATTTCAATGTGAATTTCAAAGGAAAGTTAGTTTTAATTATGTTTTTCAGTACAAGGTTTTCAGAAGCCCCTTATGAGAGACCAACAGGCCCGGTTAGAATCATGAGGCCGTCCTTCTGTGGACCCACCACCTGCAGGAGGAGCCATAGTGGGCTGGTGCAAAGTGATTTGGGCAGCTCCAACAGCTGCCCCCACGACCCGGCAACGGACAAGTGGAAGAAAATGGATGGATGGCTGGAGTACAAGGTTTGATTTTGAGAGTATTTTAGCTTAATGTTGAACACAAATCACTGTTAAACACTGTATAATCTTTATTTAGGTGGTCACTTTGTAATAATATTGGCAAGATCCTCAAGGTAGCGGTACTCAGAGTATAAATTAACGACTCAAGGGGTACAAAAAAGGTTGGGAACCACTGGCCCAAAATATAGGCAATTTTGGCCATTTTCATTTCATTTTTTATATGAAAACATAAAATGACGGAAAATGTGCGATACATTTTTTCTCATATTTATATCAGTGATGTTCAGCAACAGTTTCAAATCGATATCTCTACATTTATTTTGTTTCCCCTATTCACCTGCAGTGTCTCGCCTTAAGCTTGTAGCATTAGCTTGGTGAGAATACTCGTGCATTATCAAGGCCCAAACACATTCCTAGCGCAGATCCAGTCACTGAAAGTTTACAGTGTTGTCTTGTCGCCGCTGAAAGAAACCGTGATGTCTTTGTGTCTTTGTAAAAGTCTCAGAGCTGCTGTAGCTCCGGTTCACAACACGATGAGGCTAATGACTATTTACATGTGCGGCAGAGGATTTGCGTACGAAACCGTGCTGCACAGGAGGTACGGGACGCACTGCGGGATCTCTCGATGCTCCCCGAGGCTCGTCCACCATATATTGTGTATGTAAACCTGACGCTTTGGAGGCATTGGCCATGTTTGGTCTGAACGTGCCATTATAAATTAGAAAAATAGTAATAGACATATGTGTTTGCTACATTTTGACTAAACATCCTAGAATTTAAAGCATTTAATAAAGGCTATTGTAAAAGTATTTTTAAATTGAGAAGAATTCAACCTGTTTTATGAGACAGTAAACCGGGATGAGGGAGCTCTTCTGCTTTCGCACACTTGGGATGTCGCCATGTAAATGCTCTCCATCATACTAAGGTTTAGGTTCAGCAACATTATGTGCCCAGATAATGAGATCAGCTGATGACCTGAACATCCTGAATCACCAGATTATTCCTTCTATGGATTTCCTTTTCTTATTCCCAGATGACGTCGTCAGGATTCATCAGACTCACATTGTGAAAGAGTGGCTCAGGGAGCATGAGACATCATTTTCACGCATGTATTGGCACCAGATCTGAACCCCATTGAGAATCGTTGGGATGTGCTGGAGAAGGCTGTGCAACAGTGGTCACAGTCTCTCATCATCAATGCCAGATCTTGGTGGAAAATGAACGCAACACTGGATCTAATGTGTGCTGCAATCAAAGCTAAAGGCGGTCCCACAAAATTTGAGCGCGTGTGACTTTTATTTGTGTGACTGTGTATTCAATTACACCAGAAATTGTCTTATGAAATTGCTGTTTTTATGTTCCTCCCCCTAACTCTCACAGTGAAATAAATGTTTACATTCTGACACTTTTAATACATATCATAAAGCTGATCCATTAAGGTTTTCATTTGGTTTCAGCCATCAATTAAAATCATTGCAAAACATAAAATAAAATAAAGAGTTCTCACACTAGCCTCTAAAATTCACCCTTGACACCTCTATACGACGCACTGTACTTCCATGACTTATCACGCATATGCTGTAATGTAGAAAAGCTTTGGGGAGCTGCTTTGAAGGGAGAGAAGAGCCACATGGGGACGTCTCTGACACGCTCATGTAAAGTACAACTGGATGCTTTCGAAAAGTTGGAATTGTTTGATGTTTTCTGTAAAGCACAAGGTCAGGTGCAGAATCTCTCTCTTGTCTTTTCACTTCAGATGAAAAATCGCTCTGATATTTGGGGCCAGTGTTGCATGTAGTGGAACAAGCTGTAAAGTGTAAAATATGAGGGTATGAAAGCTGCCTGAGCTCCTGTTATGAAATAAGAGACTGTAGGGGAATAGAATGCAGAGATTAGTAGAGGTTTTTAGGATATGGACTTTACCTGAGTATTTTATCGAAAACGTATTACTTTTACTCCACTACATTTCTATAGTACACAGTGGCAAGAAAAAGTAAGTACACTGTTTAGAATTTGTCACATTTCTGCCTAAATTGGTCACTAAATGTGATCTGATCTTCATCAAAATCACAGGAATGATTAAACAGTGTCTGCCTGAACTAATACCATCCAAACATTTACATTTCATCATATTTTTATTGGCCACAACATGAGAGCGTGGAATAAGTAAGTACACCGCCTGAATCCAATGGCGTGCTGGCCATCAGAATAAAATAATGAAATAATAACAGACTCACAGTTGTGCTATTCCAGGCCTAAACTGGGCTGCAGCAGGAGCATGAGCTGCTGTTCCAGATATAAATGAAGTAACACAAGCGTAATTGTCATGGAAATCTATCAAAATAATGACTGATGAATGAAAATCTGAAAGATATTTGCATCGGACTTTTCATTCTTGTGGCAGGGAGATACCATTTGATATTGAACTAACTCAGAGGGGTGTTTAAGTGGAACACCCCTCCGCTTTAGTTCAAGTTGGTGCAGTCCAATCCAGCGGAGACAAGTGTCTGAGCGAGTAAAGAGAGAAATAGGCAGTGAAAGGGAGAAAAGTGGACAAATCTATGTTTTTATCTTCATAACTTGTGCTGATTGTGGGTTTGTATCAGGCTCAGACTGTGTGTGCAGCGGCCCATGTGAAAAGAGAAATTGTTAGAAAATTGTCAATGTGGTATTTGATCCAGCGACCTCTTGGACTTGAGACCAGCGCACTATTACGGAGCTATAATTCCGGGCCGGTCTCCTTCAAATTCCCGGGCCGAAATTAGGTATGAGGTATTGGTCCAAGATTCATCCTGATCGTTGTGAGCGTCTAATCTAAAATTAAACTTTGGGTCCATCAATCCTCTGAATATTATTCCAGCAGTGCTGTGGAGCATCCAAGTGCTCTTTCGCAAACCAAAGTTGAATTGTTTGAGCGGAACACACAAAGTCATGTGTGGAGGAAAAATGGAACAGCACATCAACATCAAAACCCTATCCCCACTGTGAAGTCTGGAGCAGGAGAATCATGGTGTGGGGCTGGTTTGTTGCCTCATGGCGTGGACATCATCAAAGGAAAAATTAATTCACAGGTTTATGAAGATATTTTGCGGAAAGACCTGAGAAATTCACAACAGCGTGGAATAAATAAGTGAACCCTTGTATTAAATAGCTGGCTGATCCTTCTTTTGCAGCTATAACTACTTTTCTGTAGTTGCAGATTAGACGCTCACAACACTCAGGATGAATCTTGGACCATTCCTCTTTACAAAACTGCTGCAGTTCAGTGAGATTCAGGCGGTGTACTCACTTACTCCACGCTGTCCTGTGAATGTTTACATGTTATGACCAATAAAAATATGATCAAATGTAAATGTTTGGGTGCTATTAGTTTAAGCAGACACTGTTTAATCATTCCTGTGATTTTGATGAAGAACGGTGTACTTACTTTTTATTGCCACTGTATATAAGGAGTCACATGATGATTTTAAGACAATATGTTTTACATTTCTGACATTGAATTGTATGTATTTGTTATTGAAAACAGCATATTTTAGTGAAATTAATACAGCAACTAAACGTGTTTTGCACCTTAAATTACTATAAATACTAATTACATTTTACAGAAGGGGTCCAGAGTTGTTGAGTGATTTTGGGGTTTGCAGTCTGAAAAGTTTGGGGAACCCCTGGTATATGATATAAATAAAAATACCGATTGTTTATGCCACAATATTAAAAACTATTTGAAATCTTTCTGAACTCACTATAGTTTGTAAACCGGCAGAGAAAAGGGACAAAGGGGCAAAACACATGGGTCAATATGTCCATCTGCAAAACTAACAATAAATCATGAAAGCAGAGTTAAGAACGACACGACAAATTCATAATCAATATTTAACGGCTGAAGGGACAATCCAATGACTCTGATGCTCCATCGATGCGGCTCGGATCGAAAGGACCAGAATAAAAGTGCTGTCGTCCCAATAAGAGAGCACTTAGAAATGACACGTTCGTAAGGCAGTCGATGCACTGTATGTGGCTAAAAACCAAGACACAGTATGTTATAGGAGAACGGATCTATTTTAGATTCACTTTGCATATGAGTGCATGTTTTCTCAAAAGTAAGGATAACATTATCATCCATCAAATTCCATTGTGACCCTGTGCAAGAGCCGGTGAAAAGTCCAGTCATGAACACAAAGGTTATTTCTAAATAAGAGCTTGTCGTTCCATCTTTTGTACTCTGGTGGTTCCTGGTGTTTACGCTCACTAGGAATAATTTAGTTCTACTTTTTAGACTTTTTAAAACCCGGTCCTTGTTTGATCTCGAACCTTAAAATATTTAATGTGAAGGTACTTGATGTAAAACCACTGAGGTTTGACATATTTTGATGAAATAACAAATTGCTTTATATTTTGACTGATCGTACTGTGTCGTAAGATTATCCAGCGTGTTCACTAGCAAGCACCGTAGCCTAAAAATACTGTTAAATAAAGGTAGAAGTAAACATGACGAACGAGGGTGAACGGTGAGACGACGGCTGTATTCGGGGCTTCGAAGGAGACGGTGAGCTCTCGGGCTTTCATCCCCCAAAAGAAGCCTGGAAGAATGGACAGCTGAGCAAACCAAGGACTGATATAACAAAGTGCAACTTAAGTTTAAAAAAGGGGAACGGGCGAATGTTATGCACAGAGCTTTTGTATGTACTCTTCTGATGCTCATGCCTACTGCACTGGGCGCTGCAAAGACTGGGATCTTCCCTTTTGTAGAACTAAGGCCAATCAAACTACACTCAAATACAGAGGGCCTTCCCTCTGGAATCATTTAGTCCTCGCTCTCAAAAGAGAGCTGAAAATAATGTTTATGTAAATAAGTTTATGCTGTTCAATTGATACATTTAAAATGCTTGATGTGTCATTGTTTTGCTTGTTCATGTCATTTTATGCCCGTTAAATGGGATTTTAAGGAGGTGGTTTTATAAGACCTCATGATCTTCTCACTCTCAGTAGTTTCAACACAGTAGTTTCATCTTCTTTTTATGGATTTGTAAACTTTTAAATGTTATATATGCAAATAAAAAAATCTAATCAAATAATCAGGGGTAGTCAAATAGTTTTGAGGGACTGATGTAAAAAGCTGATCAAAATGTTTGTTAAGCTTTGATTTTGACACATTTTATTGAAATCACAAATTGCTTGAAACGTTTTTCAAATGTTGCAGATTTTCTCACCGTTTATCTGTGCAGTTCACTCTTCATTCTTCATCTAATATTGTCAACTGGAGCTGTAACTCTAATCCAAGCCACACCTGGATGACCAAGCTCTACATCCAAACTCTAAAGAGAGACGAGATTTCTCTGAGATAAGCAGAAATGGGATTATTTGCAGTCAAGTGTGCCGATGCTTCAATGTATCCTTTTATTTATATAAATCACAGCTCCAGTTGACAATATTAGATGAAGAATGCAGAGTGAACTGCACAGATAAACGGTGAGAAAATCTGCAACATTTGAAAAAAAATTAAAAAAATAAATAAATATATATATATATATATATATATATATATAAATATATATATATATGTATATATATACAGTACAGTTATTCACCTACCGAAAAGGCGACTCTGAAGAGCGCTCTTTTGTGCTGCGTAGGTGAATCCTCTTGAGTGCGTCTGGATAATTAGACGTTTTTTTTTCTCAGAAGGGCACTTTCTCTGGAAAATGTCAGCCTGGCCTTTTGGGAGCTCGGCTGTTGAGAGCCAGGCGAGCTGCAGAGGGACTAATGCTGACCACCGCTGCCCTGAGCACCACGGTCCACGCTGAGTCCTGCGCTAATGTGTTTCAACGGCTTTCAGACACATTTGTAAGACTGGGCATTTTAAACTCTGACATTCAGAGGCTTTTAAGTGTGTTCAAGCACCTGCCACAGCACAGGAGGAACAGGAGGAACAGGAGCAGTCAATGGGCATCTCTTAGAACGAGAATGCAGCAAACAAAAAAAACTCCGGGGTGATGTGGCCTCCTGCATCATCACTGACTTCGGCCTTTTGAAATGTGTTCATTTCAGTCAGTCGATTTGTTTTTTTTGTACAGTCCAATATTATTTGATCAAACAGTTTGGAGACAAAATTACAGGCAAGTCTCCTCATGTTCATGTACAAAGTTATGATGGAAATAGAGAGAGCCCCATTTTTGTCTCTTTAACTCTTGTTTGGTGGGTTGTTGTATGACTCGCCAAGTGACATCAAATTCCTTGGTTGTTCCGGACAAGGGATTGGTACCGTTAAAGTTTATTTTCCGATACCGATACTTTAACGATACTTGATTTACTGTATCAATATCTGAACAATACTATTTTTGATACCTTTAAAATATTTGTCATCTAAAACCATAAAACAGAATGTAAATTTATTCCATAGAAGACCATTTATTTTAAATTTGTTTCATTCATTTGACTTGAAACAACCAAGTACCTCCCTTTAATGGTGTCCCTGGATCAACAGGCATCAAAACTAAAACTAAACGTTTTATCCGATATCATACTGGCATCGTTTAATGGTACCGAGCCCTGTCCCTGACCCAATAGTATGAAAAGAACTGTAATAGAGGAGCAAATGCTTCAGAAATACTAAAAATAACCTCAATTTTAAGCAGAAAATTAAAGAAAAATGGCTCAGTATGCCCCACCTGGAACCGCCAAATTAATGTGGAGGGGTTTGAGCACCTGGATGGTCCTGGGAGGTGATGGTGATAGGTGATGGGTCAGACAAAGAGCGGTTCAGAAGCCCCTTATGAGAGACCAAGGGCCAGGTTAGAATCATGAGGGCGACCTACTCTGGACCCACCACCTGTAGGGGCTGGAGCTATGTGATTTGGGCAGCTCCAACGGCTGCCCCCACGACCCGGCAATGGACAAGTGGTAGAAAATGGATGGATGGATGGCTCATTACTGTTTTGTAAATTTAAGTTTAAAGCAGTACTAAGTAACTTGTTTATCTTTTTAAATCCTGTCCGTAGTCCCTCTGGGGTAATACAAGTGTTAATGGGATGATTGGGGGGTCTTTCATCTCCCCCTGGTGTCTCTGGCCAGAAAACCACAATTGCAACTTGGCTGCCACCGGGTCGGAGTCACCAATACACACTAATGGAATCACAAAGAAGAAGCTAACAGGCTAATGGTCAAAGCTAACAGCGAGCTAGCGCCACTTAAACAGTATTTACAGCAAAGTTTGAGTTTAAAAAAAAATCTCCATTGTGTAATTGGATGTACAATATCCCTCTCTCCCTTTGTCTTTTCTGCCAGCGTAGTATTTACTCTCATGGACAATTAATGAGTAAATAAAAACGCAAAATGCTACGACACCTGAAGTGGCGCTTATGGCCTCTATGGGCATGAGTTACTTAGTACTGCTTTAATATTACCTCAGGACCCCAGGAGCTATTTGGGATCCTCATAAAGAATAAAGAATGAAAAAAGCAGTGAGACAAATAATAAAGAGTAAAGAAGACAAGCAGTAATGCAATGACAGTGAAGCAGCAGGTGGATAATTGTCCGTGGGCGTCTCGTTCTCTGCATTGGTTTTACATTGTTAGAGCTGTTTCTCTTCTCATTTAACCACCACATGTACATCTCGTGACTTCTGCTGCTGTTTTTTGTACACAACAAAAAACACATGGCAACAGATGAGTCTTGGTGGTATTTTCTAGACACATTGTAGTGACTCCTCAGCTCTGCTCTTTATCTGAACATCAATCAATGGTTGTTAGACCCTCCTACAAGGCACGGAAAAACTCAAAAACCCAGTGGGAGAAAAGAGAAACCTCAGGGAGAACCACAGATGGAGAGATCCACAACCTATAGATAGACCCAGGGCTGATGGGAGTCCCTCTGCAGACGGGAGGAACGTCCAGTCCTTGTTGGAGCTTCAGTTCTTGTTGTCAACATTAGGTCAGCCCAGTGTTTGAACATTGTCAAATCCATATTAAGGACTCATTTGTCTGCGCAGGCATTTATTTCTATGATGTTTGTGATTTTCACCTTCAAAACTAAGATGTGTATGGAGCCTGTACGTTGCATTAAGTTATCATTCTACTCACATGTTGGCTCTGGACTTCAAAATGGCAGTAATCAAGCAGCAGCTCACAGCAATCCCTCCTGACGTGTTGAAGACGCAGCCCCTGGACACATCTATCTGACAGAACAGACCTTTCCACTCAAACACACGGGCAATTTATTCTCCGTGAACATGTCTTTGAGGTTTGAAGACGTACTTACAGGAAATCTATACGGCCCTGGGAGAGAGCTGTTCACTGCCGACTCCCAACTGAGAAATGGAAAAACACTCCAAATGTTGCGACTCTTGAGGCGCTGAGACGTAAAGGAAAGGGGTCTTCTTCATTCATATGGATAGATAAATAGGCTTTTTGTAATAGAAATATATTGACATGTTTGGTGTAATGACGCTTAGATGGAGTTTTTGTTTATCAGGGTTTCTGTGGGGCATTACTCAAAATAGTAAAATAGACTCTTATCAAACAAGCCCATCCATCCATTTTCTTCCGCTTTATCCGGGGCCAGGTCGCCGAGGCAGCAGTCTAAGCAGAGATGCCTAGACTTCCCGATCCACACACACCTCCTCCAGCTGTTCTGGGGGGACCCCGAGGCGACACCAGGCCAGCTCGGAGACATAGTCCCACCAGCGTGTCCTGGGCCTTCCACGAGGCCTCCTCCCAATAGGACATGCCTGGAGCACCTCCCGAGAGAGGCGACCAGGAGGCATCCGGAACAGATGCCCTAGCCATCTCAGCTGGCTCCTTTCGACGTGAAGGAGCAGTGACTCTACTCTGAGCTCCTCCCGGGTAACTGAGCTCCTTACCCCCAGCCACCCTGCGAAGGAACCTCATTTCGGCCGCTTGTATCCGCGATCTTGTCCTTTCGGTCATTACCCAGATCACATGACCATAGGTGAGGGTGGGAACGTAGATCGATCCGTAAATCGAGAGCTTTGCCCCCGACTCAGCTCCCTCTTCACCACAACAGTCCGATACAGCGACCGCATCACTGCTGGCAACGCACGTATGATTAGTTTATTCAAAAACTAAACAAGATCCAAAATCCGCTCTGAAAAAATATTCATTACTAATAGGTCAACAAATAAATCCATACATTTAAATCTGGGTCTATCCATTATTTAGATTTCATCGCTGAACATTTTTAAAATTGTTATGCACTAAATTCCTAATTTTATATAAAGAAAATTTTCTCAGATTTACATCAGTAATGTTCAGCAAACATTTCAAATTGATACCTCTGAATTTTTCCTTTTCCCTATTCACCTGCAGTGTTTCACCTTAATGCAAGACTGGATCTTTTGACGGGTTACAAACCGCCATTCCGACATTGAGGTCTATTTGTCGGAGTGGGGGCATTTCCCCTACTCGAATTGACCCTTACCTTACCTTACCTTAGCCCTAACCTTAAAGGCCCTATACCCGTTTGTTTTTTTTATTGCAAACAATGAAAGGCTAAGCCACTAAATTACAATGTTAGTGGCGGTCCAAACTCATTCGTAATTTTCCTAATATATTTGTAGCATCCAAATTCTGTACAGGGACAATTTTATAAGCACATTTCCCCACTTGTCACTTTTCACAGTCACTTTTACAAAAATGCTGGAAAAATAGCCTGAAAGTTCATGAAATTGATACAAATGTTTTATAATTTGATGCACGCTGTTTTTCCCCGACAAACGTTTGAGTTTAAAATATACCAAAGGAGGATAAAATGATTTTCATTCCATTTCTAGAAGTGAAATCAGGTATAGCTCCTTTAAGGATGGTGGAGTTTACTGAACAGGCTACGCTCGGAATGGGGGTATCAAAAAGTGTCGGATTGGCGGGACGTCGCCATGGAGGGGTGTCAGAATGAAGGGTTTTGACGTTGCAGAAGCATTTTGAAACAATGCCACAGAGAGAGTGAGTGCAGTAAACAAATCTAAAAGTGGTCCAACAACATATTGGAGCGCGCTGACTTTTAAATTGTCTTTTTAGTCAGGCAATTTATTTTACAGCAAGTTTGTTAAGAATGCAAAAGTTCTTCTCCGAAAACATATTCAGCTGCAGAGATTGTACACAATTGTTTGCTCAAAAGTTTCCCGTTGTGTCCATTTAGAGGAAAGAGTGGAAATTTCAACATTCAGAAGCTGTTGATAAATTGAATAGCAAAGCACCTTTTTTTTTTTTGCATGTCTGGCATGACGAATTTTGTATTGGGGCATTACAATGACCCTTGTGTGTGTTATAAGATATCTCAAAGATTACTCAAATGTGCAAGTGGCTCCAAACGCAAGTCCAGGTACATTCCTGACGAGGGAACAACATTGTAACAACACGCTGAAGCTCGGAAAAGTCGTCTCCACACAGTAAATGAAAACGGGTGCATACCTATGTTCCCCGGGTGTGATTCTTCTTTTCCGTAGATGAGTTGATACTTCAACCAATCACAAGTCATGAGAGTGAAATGTCATACATATATCAAGCAGCTTAACCCTGACCCTGCCCTATCCACTAACCTTAAGGATAGTGGGCTGGTGCCTAATCTTAATCAATAGAAGTGGGGGAACATAGGTACCGGGGAACATAGGTGCCGGGGAACATAGGGCTGACCCCAATGAAAACACCCACACATCGGAAGAGGCATCAACTCCTGGCTTAGATTTTTTAGATTTATTTTATTTGAAAAGGGACAGTGCACATTAATCAACATCTTACAATGTAAATATGCCCGAGTTAGCAGAAGAAGCTAATTTTCATCGGTAGACCCTTTGGCAGATGTCAAAGCCAGCCTAAAAAGACAGGATTAAAATCACACAGCAATTTACAAAACACAATATAGTTACATACATACATAGTACATAAAATGAGCCAAGTATACATTTTCAATATAACTAGTGCTCACAAGTCTGAGTCTCCACGAGCTACTTTTTGGCATTCTTTTTAAATGAATTAAATGAGGAAGACTCGCGAATTGATTCAGGCACTGTGTTCCACTGTTGGGAGGCTTTATAAGAAAACCCGGCCTGACCAAATGCAGTTTTTCTGAGGGGGAGGACGCAGTCTTCCCTCACTGCCCCTCGAGTTACTCTGGCTGCACTCGATCTGAAGTTTACAAACTCGCTCAGTGAAGGGGGAGCAGAGCCAGTTTTAAATCTATACATTAAACAGATGTTTTTGAATTTTATAAGATTGTCCCAACTTAGTAACTTATATTTCTGTAAAATCTGACAATGGTGATATCTGTAGGGTTTTTATCCAATGTTTTAAAGGGGGTGGTATTATGTAAAATCGACTTTTTCAAGCTTTATATCATGTTATTATGTCATTCCCTCATTAAACACATGCCTGGAGTGTTGCCTTGGCTCATTCACATATTTTTGAGTAATCAGTAAAAACTTAGACGGCAGCCATTTTAGGTGTAGCTATGCCTCAGTCCTCCTAGGAACGCCCCCCACCTCCTGGAGACGCCTCTGGACCTTTCGTCACCAGCCAAGCCACCAACCACTGCTCCTCAGCTCAGCAGAGCCCCCTCCCCGCACAGTAGTGTTGTTTAGATGCCACAGCAGTGTGCCGAAGGGGGCGTGTCGGAAAGCTTCTTAAAGAGACAGAGACCTATTTCAAGACGTTCAGTACAGCCATTTTGAGAGAGCAATTTTATTCAAGGCAGTTATTTTAATTTACTGCATATACAGGCCAACAGAAGGTTACGTCATCATTGTAGTATGCTATAGACTGGTGCTATGTGATTGAAAAAAGCATAATACCCCCTCTTTAAGTGCTTGTTTATATAATGATTTCATGGGATTAATTGTCGTGGCATGTGTGTTTGACCAACTTATGATACAATATGTGATATGTGAGAGGATCATGGAAAAAAGTATATTTTGGCAGCTTGATTTGACAAACAGTCTCTAATGAAGCTACAATTTGATAAACAGAATTTGATCTTATTGCTAGCGTTTTGGATGTGCGTTTTGAAGCTGAGGTTTGAATCAATGTATAATCCTAGGTATTTGAATTCTGTGACTGCTTGTATTTTTTGTCCTGCTATTGAAATATCTGGTATAATGTTTATGTTTTTTTTTGGTGTTTTTTGAAAAGAACATACAAACAGTTTTGGAT
Organism: Neogobius melanostomus; assembly: GCA_007210695.1. Taxonomy (NCBI): domain Eukaryota; kingdom Metazoa; phylum Chordata; class Actinopteri; order Gobiiformes; family Gobiidae; genus Neogobius; species Neogobius melanostomus. The sequence goes on along the minus strand of VHKM01000457.1, from coordinate 1,168,344 downwards.
ACATTAAGTTGAAGGCAGGATTTTTCGAGCCAGGATGTGACCGACGCCATGGCCTCTGTTAGCTTTGAAGCAGCCCTCCTCTGCTGTTTTGCCATGTGCAAAGATGGAAACACTCTGAGTGTGATGGCCGTTCATTAAGCTCCGAGGTCACTCCAAAGACGACTGCTGCGAGAACCCCATCAGCGCAGACAGACGTAATTACTGGACTTTTCACGACTTATAATTATCAGTGTTTTTTCCACCCCTCCCCCGAGCGAAGAACTTGGATGGGCGCTCGGAAGTGAAAGCGATCGGCGCTTAATTGATGGTGTCGCGACGATCTGAAGGTTTCATTAGCGGGGGTATTTCGAGAATGTATTACTAAGGATCATCGTTTAGTACTGGTTTAATGAGACGCGAGGAGAGAGGTGCTTTGGGTGAACTCCTGGGTAGAAATAAAAGAGGCGTAATTGGTCCTTATTTCATATAAGTGTCAAGTACCTGAAGGGTTCATTAGCTCCAAGACTGAAAGTATAGGGGTGCATTAAATCATTAAAATCATCACTTAGGATCGGTTTAAAAGGTTTAGTTACTGACAGTGTGATACATGTGTTTGTTAGATTGTCTGCGAAAAATGACATAAACTTTACCTGATACGAAATGTCCTGTAACGACTTGCATCACTTCGAAATGAGCTCATAACAATCCGCCCCTAGTTCTTGCTCATTCAGACAATCAATGAGAAAATACGAGACATTTCCAAGCAGCAAGCTGGGAATAAAAGCCAGAAGAAACATGATAAGTCAATGTTTTGAACCTAATGGTGTGTTTCCACGTAGAGCATTTCAACCCAGCACTGTCAGACCCATAGACTGTAAAAAATAATAGACATCGTCTCCTCACTCCTCCCCGTTTGCCATAATGACCACGTTCGAAAGGGAATCAATGGTGGATTTACAGACTCCTCCTACCAAACTCTTACTGAGCATGTTCCTAAAAAGGGCCTAAGGGCGGGATCTTCACTGTAGACTCGGCCCTTGCGGGGTACGTAGTTCAGTCGTAGCCACACCTCTCATGCTCTCATGCTAACGGCCTGTCAGTCAAAGTCCGGCCCTCGTTAGTATACGAGATTTCTAAAATGTTTCTTTAATTGTAACTAACACAACATTATCACAGGAGCAATATCTAACAGTAGAAAGTAAAAAAAAAAAAAATTAGAAACCAGGCTTTACAGTTGCTTAGAACGTGTGTAAAGTGCAATCCTATCTAATGGAAAACTAGCTTGTTTTGCCGCCCATGTATGGAGGTACTACAGCAATACGTTTGTTGAGTGATTAATACAATTTCTCCATTGTGAGATCAATAAAGGCTTATCTTATTATGTCATCACTCCACTTCCGGGTCCAACAGAACTTTAGCCCTATTCACTATGATGGGCGGCACAGCTAGAAGGTCCCGGGTTCGATTCCCACCTGGACGGGGCCTTTCTGTGTGGAGTTTGCATGTTCTCCCTGTGTCTGCGTAGGTTTCCTCGAGGTACTCTGGTTTCCCCTACCACTAAAAACATGTACAATATGCCAGGATGAATGAGAGTGTGTTTGTGAGTGTGTATGGGGGACGACGGATGCAAATTAGCCTAAGGCTACAATCCGGTGTGGCTTGTTTACATGCATGAGACCCATGTATGTTCATTAACATGCACTGTCCTGACCAAATAAACCAATAAATAAATAAATAAATGATGGGATTTAGCTGATTTTAACCCGCTGTAGAGCCGACTTAGCCTGGCCTTAGCCATCCGTAAACTCCGGTCAATTATATTTTCCCTGCATGTACGTCTGGGTTTGATCTCAGTGGCTGCGTTTCATCGGTTGAATTTCAACCTACCACTCAGCGAGCGGGGGAGGCGGGTGTTGTCGGTGACGTCAAGCATTTGCGCCGCAGTTGCTGGTTGTAGTTCGGCAATGGCGGCGGATACGAACGTAAAGGTAGCTCTTCAATCCGTTCTGGCTCGGCTCCTAAATATCCAGAAATTATAACTGAAGCCTTGGAATACGCAAGGAATGCTCCCAAGAGTTATGATAGCTCGCTTCACTCAACACGGGCGCACTACATACGTCACGACCACACGCTAGCGAAAATCAGATCCAATCGTTTCAAAGGAGTTCACCCCTCCCACCTGTTAACGGAGCTCAATTGAGAAAGTCCAGACCCTCTGTACGAAACGAAATGAGTACGAGGGGATGGTAAAACCAGGCTAGAGCCGACTAAAAGGCTCTTTTTAAACATCTAATCACAAACAAATATTACATTTACTTTAGTAATGCTTTTCTGGCATTAATTATCAACTATTTTTTGCATATACAATGAAGGCTTATTTGTAATATAAAAATATCTTCATTTTACCTGGAGAAATGGTGAGCTATATTGTTCGAATTAGATGTGAAACAGTTTTTGGCCTTTAACCAGTGGTTATTTCAGCAGGAGATTCAGATAAAGTTGCGTTCTTTTGCTCTATGGAACTCTCAGCTGTTTGGACCCGGAGGTAGCTAATTACTGTACGTGATGTAACACTCAACAAACGTATGGCGGGCAATGTCAGCCCTTAGCGTCGTGGACTGGTCACAAAGCAGTGCAACCAGCGGCCATTGGCTCGACCGCAGTACACGCCTTTTGACGGTTGTACTCCTCTACTATTACCATTAGAAATGGAGCACAGTTGTTGTGGGCGGCGCTCCCACGAATGCGCAGCACAGGAATACACTTTACTGAAGGAACAACAGATGTTTTGTGAGACGCGTTGAAAACACTGGACAAATTCTGCCTTTTGGGGTGAGGTTTATGGAATTATTCAGGCAAAAATTAGTGGAAAGAAGCAGCTAAAAGAGTATGAGGGTTAGCTACAAGCAGATGTTCTGCTAACACCAGCTACTGTAAAGTTGTGCTAACAGCGGCTAAATGCTATCAACTAATTTTAATATTTTAATCGTAGAAAAATACTGAAGGGTGAGTCCTTAAAAAAACTCCTGAGTAATAGAAAAAAACTGTAGGCAAACACAGGGGCTCTCAAGGAATAGGCCGAAATGTAGGCTAAAATAGTAAAAAGTTAGCTAAACCCATACCATGGCAGTGGACGGCACACTCTGTTGCCTCAGATCTTTTGCTTTCCTGCTGCCCACAGCATGGTATGGGTATAGCAAACTTTGTTTATGTTTGAAATGTTTAATGTTTGTTTTCAAAGCTTCATGGTCTGCTGTCTGGTCCTCCGATCAAATGGATCTGAATGTGCCCAGGTCCTGGTACAAACAGTGGGGCGATTGTTGCTTTGCGGTTGGGACGCCTAAACAGTGGAACAGCCTGCATGTTCTCACGGATCAGACCCTTTTTAGTTGCAGATTAAAGACTCATCTTTTCAAACTGGCGTTTAATACTTAGAACACACTTAATTATGTCTAGAATGTAATAATGTTGTGTTTTCTAATAAGGCCCATCAAAGCAGTCGCTGAGCTTTCTCGCCTCCTTATTGATAAATGCAGCTGGAGTATCACACACAGCAGCTGCATCACTGTGTCAGCTCCAGCCTCAGTCTCAACGATTTAAACTGCACATTCCCACTGCCATATCAAGGCAGCACATGAACTCATATGAATATTAAGAGTGCTATCAGTTCTGAAAACACAAGCCCAGTGCATTACAATGTGGACGCACAGGCTGGAAAGGCTCTGTGCTGCTGAACTGGAACACCTCCATGAAGCCCATTTATCAGGGCCGATCTGAAGGCTGTAGTTTATCACACGTGTATAAAGACTTCCCTTCAAGGCGGTGTCTGCTGAAAAATACCCTGTCCTCATTTGAAAATGCACCTTATTTAACACAAGGCGAAAATATGTCAGTGTGATGTACACCCACAGGTTTGGAATAAGGAAACTTACCATCCATATTGTCAATATGATCTATTAGCACATAGCAGGCGCTCCCATAGAAACAATGGGCTCAGAAACCAAAGTAGCACGCACAGAAAGAGCTAAGGGCTAAGGTACTTTTGAAAATAGACATTTGGGATTTGGGAAAAGTATCTTGTGGCCTAAAGCTTTTTATAAATCATTACTCTATTCATCCATTTTGCCAGGACTTTTAGAACAACAGTCACAGCTCCTCCTTGTGCTAAAGTAGCTTATTATCTTGTGTCCTCTTTTATATATTTTACAATAATAATGGTGTGCAAAATAGTATGCTACATTACTGCTGTAATACATAGAATTTTAAATTTTCTTAGATTAAGTATTTCTGGCAACATCTCTGTGGTCCAGACTTTAAAACACGTGAGATTCTTTGTAAATGCTCCTTCAGCTTTTATCTCTGCAGCTCGAGCCATTAGTCAGCTCTGTTACATGTGCACACTGGGTCCAGTCAGGGACGATACTGCTGCCAAATTACACTCCATTATCAGCATGTTGATCATTTCAACACATTCACAGCCCCAAGATCCTTCTCTGCATTCAGACACTGACTGGGCTGAGTGCTTTCGAGTGAGGTCTTGAAATAAGCCATGCAAAGTGGTCCTCAGTATCTATTTCCCCAAATCTACATACTGAAAGATGAAGAATAGGAGATCCACACTGCAGGACTTTAGCGCGATTATAGAATGACTGGAGGTTCACAAATGACGAGTGAGAATCCCGAGAGTGGCCGCACTACACAAGTCTGTCAAAGGATGTATAATAATATGGCGGTACTTCTCCTCTTCTCCTGCATGATTTATCTCTTTAGATGAGAAAAACTGACCCCAGACCTGCATTTGCGGTTGAAATGTAGCTGAACTTTTGGTGATATGCATGTCTTTTGTTTATTTGTTTATTTATTTGGATCCCCATTAGCTGTCTCCAAATGGACAGCTACTCTTCCTGGGGTCCGGTTCAAGCAATTACAATATTCACATCATGCAGTTAAATTGAAAAAAACACTTCACATACAAACCTCTCCTCAGTTATACGCACACATACTGTACATATAAAGAATTTAAATATACTGTATATGAAGATATAGACATACACACACAAACAGACTTAGGCTTCCATCAGAAAATGTCTTTTCAATAGTCTTTTAAAAGAGAGCTTTGTTTCAGCCTGTTTAACAGCCGGTGGCAGTTTGTTCCATAAAGTCACAGCTCTAAATATGACCGACCTACGCACGGCTTTTGTTCTGGGTTTGGGGCGGGTCAAATGACCCTGAGCCGCTTGCCTAGTTGGATAGTTGTGCAGATCTCTCACATAATGTAAAAGGTTGTACAAATGAGTAGGTTTTTGACTATAGCATATATTTCTGAAGAAAGTCATTAAATGATATTTGAGTCTATCTTCTACTCTGAGCCATGAGAGACGGGCATGATGCTCAGCTGAGCTCTGTCCCCACACGAGTGGGCAGCCCAGAGCCAGCCTGGCAGCCTTGTTCTGTGCTGTCTGCAGTTTCGTCATGTGTTTCTTAGCTGCACCTGACTACACCACAGAGCAGTAGTCCAGGTGAGACAAGGCCAATGACTGAACCACCAAAACTCTAGAAGCCGGTGTCATGAATGAGCAGCACCTTCTAATACATGCCATATTTCTACCCATTTTTTTCACAACAGTGTCAATGTGCTTATCCCAAGATAAACGTTCATCGAAAGTAACTCCAAGGAGTTTTACCTCCTGAACCTGCTCTATTTGCATGTCTTTTAATACAATGTTAAGTGGATCGTCACTATCTTGGTGTCGAGATCTAAACAACATACTCTTTGTTTTAGACACATTCAAAACCAGTCTGTTTTCGTGAATCCAGTCAAATAACAACTGCAAATCATCCTGTAGTGTATTTCTCAGCTCAGACATACTTGATGCTGCACAGTAAACAGTGGCGTCATCTGCATAGAGAGTTGCGCTGCACCTTTTAAGGCCGTACTGCATATCATTAATGAAAATTCTTTCAGTCATGTGACCTTTGTTGTTATGGCGGCCATTTTGAATACCAAAGTAGAATTATGCAGTACGACAACATGTCACAATATCTCTGCTCAGGATGAAAATGAAAGACAACTAATTGACAGTGACATTTTTATGCACTCGTAATCATTGCTCAAGAAGATAACAGTAAAAACACGGCCCCGGAGACGCACGTTTATGTGAAGAACCCAGTGAGTCGGTGTTTAAGCTGCTCAAGATGTTAGCATGCTACGGGTTAGCGTTTAGTTTAGACAGCTCAACTCTGACCTCTCCAAGAGAAAGCCCTGAACCACACTCCATCCTTGGCTACAACATGTGACAGAAGTCAGATTCATAGATGTGATCACACATGTTCATCACGTTGAAGCTAATGCTAACCGGTAGCACGCTAATGTCTTGAGCAGCTTAAACACTGACTCAGACTGAGACTCTCATGACAAACTGTAAAAATGACAGAGAAATGTTTTCTGTTTCCTCTTTGATGGGTGAATTTAGTCTGAGGAGTGAAGCAGATCTTAAATTTTGCTGTAGCTTGACAGTTAGTATGATGAGAAAGGAAAAGGGAAGAGCTGCAGTATTTTCTGTGTGTATTCCACTCCTTTATCGGCCGCTACTTTCTGTGTCTCTTTTGGGATGGTAAAATCACGCACGCTTTTCCTGTGCGTCAAAAATCGGGCTTAAAATTCTAACTTGTTTGATTTACTGCGACTGGAATGAAGTTGCGTCTTTCTGTTCCACATTACACGATTGTAAGGCAAGTCCAGTCGTTGACCCTTCACACTACGAGACAAAACAGGCACAAAAAAACGTGTAGCGTGTGCTCAGCTTAAAGACACATACAGTAGTTACTAGAAATCGACAGATATAAAAACACAGAACCTTTAGATTGAACTCTCCCCTGCCTGTGCCGCCTCCTACTGTGTACATGTATTTATTTTTGTACCGGGGCTTTGACAGACATGCATTTTAGTTTTGATTTCCCTGTTCCATGTGTTAAAATAGACAATCAAACTGAACTGTACTGAACCGATACTGTATATATACCATTCCGGTGTAGGATGCCTTCACGGAACAAAGAGTGGGTGATTCATGCAGCATTGTTCCCGAGCAGAGCACAGTGTGGGTGTGTGAGAGATTTGTTTAATAAGCTGCTTCATATCAGTCTGTTTCTGCCTCTTAATCTCCACCTCTGCTGGATTTGGAGAGGCCACAGTAATCATTTCAGAGATACAAAGTGGAGACAAATAGTAACCTTGCGAAAATAATCTCAGGGGCTTCACCATGCTCTGGAACAGTCAACCCAACACTGTGACAGGATAAAAATGCTTAGAAACAGCCTCTTTGTCGTAACTATGCTTTCATGACAATGACAACTTATGGACAGTTACAATGATGCATAAACATCTTACTAATTGAAATGCAATGAGATGATTTGTAACACTGGAAACTGTGAATGTAAAGAGATCTGATCATTGTATTAGAGATTTAAGTTGTTGACTTGTGAGCAGTGGGCTTGTGTGTCACTGCAATATTGTGAAAGTATTAGCTAGCCCATATAGATGTAAGAAAAGGCTGTAGACAAAATCTGGATGTATTAATGCAGGAGAAGTTTAATACCATCAGTATAGGCCTGGAGACTGGACACAGTCAGCCAGCAAACATTGAATATCCAAGTCTGATTATGCTTTACAAGAAGAGATTCAAATATGATGAGCCGTGCATTCCAAGAATGACAATAACACTGCAGTCTTGTGCATTGTTATGTAAAGAGGTGTGTTAAAGGCCCAATACCTGATTTTATTATTATAATGAAGAGGAAGCGACAAAATTAAAATCTTAGTTGTGGTTCAAACTCATTCCTGCTTTTCGGACATATTTGTAGCATCTTGATTCTTCACAGGGACAAGTTTATCAGCACATTTTACAACTTGCAGGGTCACTTTTCAAGGTCGCTTTTTAGAAATACTGAAAATCTAGCGTGTAAGTTCATAAAATTGAGAATTAGATGCATCTTGTTTTCTCAAAATTAGATTACAATATACAAAAGGAGGACAAAACTAATTTCACTCCACTACAAAAACAACAACAAAAAAACACTTACGGTTACAGGGAGACAACATTGGACCATGAGAGAATCAGTCCTATACAGTGAGTTCAAGGCTTATGTCACTGGAGAGAGATGTTGTCTCATGCAGTCTCCACTGAAATTGAACCTGTTAGTTTTCACTGAGACTAGACTAGCCTTATCTCCAGGGGACATCTCAGAGACATCTCTGTGACCAGCAGCAACTCGAGTCTCCAACTAGTCTTCAATTAGTCTCCAGGCTGATGAAATAGGCCCTTTTAAAGACAAATTCTCTCAATTTTCTAACAAGTTGCCAGTAAGGCTCCAGGGAGACAGTATTAGAAATGTTCATGGTTAACCTGATACATAATCCAGTTAAGTGCAAGCCTTTTGCATCTTTTACACAAGAATATTCTTCTGCTTGATTATTATCATATTAACATTTTAGCTTTTTCACAAAGTTTCTAAAGTTTGTCGACACCAGCGTGTGCACTGCTTTCTCAGCTGGACTCACCATCGGGCCGCTGTTGTCTTTAGGCAAACAGCTGTTCACACTGGGCTCGCCACTAAAACTCTCCAAAAAGGAAACGTGGAGACGTCTGTGCATGAATAACCACTCAGGGTGACAGAAACTTTATAGCAAATGGTTATGTTTCGGATTATTGAGGACTTCAACGATAAATCTGCGATGGAAAATTCCTGGATGATGATCAAAACAGAGATCCGATTATGTTATCCAAAATATACATTTTTTTTGTGGTCAAAAGTTCAAACCCTGTTGTGAGAGGTTTCCAGCTGAGACTAAAGCCTGTGAGTGAGATATTTTTGTTTCCTACAGTCCAGAGAGGATTGTGTGTGTGTTGAAGCAACTCTGTCCACAAATCCATCTGGAAACGCCTTTGTCCGCTGTGTGCTTACAGTCCCCAGCTACAGCCCTGTCAATACTGGCTCCACTCGCTTCAGACACACCGTCCAAATGTCCACAAACAAGGGCTTTGGCGAAGTGGCCAACTGCGCATCTGACCGTAATGTAGAATTAACATATTTAATAAATAAATAAATCTGTTTCATTTACCCATGAAAGTAGATGAGAGGATTTCTTTTTCAGGGGAGTCTGACCATAAAGGAGAGAGAAAATCAATCAGGCACAAAGTATAAATATAGCCGCAAAGCGGCGATTACCGGCCCTCGCTAACCGCCCTGCTCAAACAAGGGGGCGCTTCGCGCCTTTTTGTCTCCCTCAATCTAAAATTACAGTATTGCTATTGCCTTTATGTTTGTTTGTTTTGTTTTTTTTCCCCAAGGGTCTTAGTTTGGGGATTTTTGGAATGCGCTAATGCGCCCTCTCAATATCTGAAACATTTGTTTTTTGACAATGCTGTGTCATGAGTCGTCTTTTGTTCCCCTGTTTTTGTATGTTTTTGGTCTAGTCATGTTTTATTTTGACATGTGTGGTCTGTCCTTGTGATTTTGCTTTGCTTCCCTTGTGTTACTTGCCTGCCCCGCCCTGATGTGTTTCACCTGTGCCCCGTTTCCTCATGTATTATACCCCCGTGTTTCCCTTGTCCTTTGTCATGTCATTGTCTACGTTAGCCCCGGTTTGTTTGAGTTTTAGCATCTCTGGATTTTGTTATTTGGTTTTCGTCTTTTATTAAACATCACCGGTTTTGTCGCAGTTCTGCATTTTGGGTTTTATTGTCTTCACTCCACCTCCAACCATGACATGCTGAGTGCTGCGCTCAGTTTTGGTTGACATTATACAGAGAACTATTAGTCCAAGTAGTATCCAAGTACTTTGGATAACCTTTGGTTCCTCACTTCTCTAGCTCTTTTTCACCAGGTTTTCCTTGGAGATAGAAAAGGCGACTATCACTGAATTATGGAGTTTAACGTTTTTCCATTAAAATAAAATGGGAGTTGTGGTCATCGTTATGCCAACACCGTGAAAAATATGGCATGGGTGTAATTTAAGTAGAACTTCAAAAGTTATCCAAGATTATTTTCCACCCAAAATTTAGCTCATTCCATTCCAAAATTCGCTCGGGCCTAATAAAGACATCACTGGAAGTTTATTTGCATAGCACATTTAGAAACAACTTCAGTTAACAGATAACAGACCAAGATACACTCAACTAGCTCACATTTAAAGCTAGAAGAAGTGTGTTTTCAGTCTGTACTTGCACTCTCCAACAGACTGAGACATGACCGATTTGGGAAGCCTGTTCCACAGAGAGGCTCTATCACCTCTCATGTTTGGCCTAGTATTAGGAACATCCAACAGGAGCTGGTCAGCTGACCTCAAGGCTCTGGACGGAGTACAAGGTCGCAACAGCTCACTCAAATAAGGCGGGCCCAAAGAGTACAAACATTTAAAAACAAACAAAACCTTCAAGTTAATGAAAGCTGACAGGGAGTTCACGCCTTTGTTTTAGTTAGGAGGTGGGCTGCTGTTCCAGTCCAATATACAAGGCTTTGCAATAGTCCAAATGTGAGGTTACAAATGCATGGATAGCCTTTTCAAAATAATTTCTAGGAAAATCACTAGACTTGGCCTCCATTGTCCTGTATTTGTTGGATAAAGACTTTGAATGAACCCGTCTCTCTGCATTTGACCTCATGGTGCAACTGCAAGATCTCCACATGTAGCCTATAGTGTACCATAATGAGCACATAAACTATAGATTTTCTTGGCATTCCTTTAGCGTCTGTGTGACTCCTGTGACCTTTTATTCCATTAGCTTTAGGGTCAGGAGGCTCTGAATCCCTCATTTGCCTCCACATCTCCTTCTGATTCCGCCCGTTCCAGGCCCCACTCGGTGTTTACATTATGTCCTGTTAGCATCTGAAGACTTATGCCATGTGTCCACCAAACATACCAAATCGAGTCGGTTGCTTGAAATGGCTACAATCAGGACGCTTAAGTCTTATGTGTGGCTTGCGTTGCTTCAGGAGGAGCTACTGCTGCGCCATACTGAAAAAAAACTGAGTTTTGCCTATAAGCTGTTGAGCACAATGTTGAAATTTGTTTCCTGATTCTTTGATTGTGCTTTGGTGACAGTGGAATAGTTTTACTACCTTTCTCCGACACGACAAACCTCCTGCCTTTCTCGGAGATGCCCTCCTGACACTGTCTCCCCCTCTCCGGCCCCATGCAGTGAGGAGGCAGCTTTCACGCTGTGCGCCCCCCCCCGCTCAGACCCCGGCACAAGACAGTGAATCAATAGCCACGATGAATGAATGTAGGACAGTCTTCCCCCCGCGGAGTATGGACACTGGTGGTAGAGGGTGAGGTCTGAGACGGCCAGTGGAAGAAGGGCCTCATCGAGCGGACTAGAGATGAAGCCAGATGGAAGAGGTCGCAGCACGCTGGGAAAGGGGCGAGGCAGTGAAAAAGGGGGGCTTAAGAGTGGAATATTGGGCAATGATTGGTTCAAGCAGGAATGTGCTGCTGCGATGATAGCCTGTCATGGAGGTGCGGCTTGAGATGAAGTGGTGATTGGTGAGTGTTGGTCGGTCTTTTAGGTTGAAATTGTGCTTAATTTGTGTTATGGCAACGTGTAAACAAGTAGCAACCTCTCTTGGTACAGGTGAGTTTTTTGCCTTTTTCTGTGAACTGCATTTGTAGTTGTTCCACATCATTTTACTGGATACTTTTCTTTGCTGTGTTTTTGTGAGGTTCAGTGTATTTATTTATTTATTTTACTGCAGAAAGTCCATACTATCCATGAAGGACCCAGTTTTTTTTAATGTAAACAGCTAGCTTATGAGCTAAAGACATAAGAACTACACATTTCTGCTTCTGAAACACTGAAGAGGCACCAAGAGGCCCCCACACCTGCAGCACAGTGGAGGCGTCACAGGAGGAGCTACAGGAAACAAGGAAGGGACAAACAAGGAGGTATCCAGGCAAGACTCGCTAAGCCACACTACGATTGTTCTGGCTAATGGACGTTCACTGGAGAATAAGGACGGATTATATTCATCTGCTACGCTCTTCCCAGAAGATGATAACAGACTGTTGTGGAGCGGAGGGAGCTGCACAGGAGGAAGAGAATGGAGGAGGTGGAGAAGCTGACCAGTGCAGGACACCACGCTCTGAAAGAGGGACCGTTGCAGAGGATCCCTGAAGGCACTACTCCGGTTTCCCCTACCTCCAAAAACATGCTGGTCAGGTTGGCCAACAATGGCTCAGTCGCAGTGGCTCAGGACTAACACCTGAACGCAATTCCGTTGTACAATAACAAAGCACCTAATTACTTAAAGTGCATATGACACAATTTTTGCTAAAACACAGTTAGCACGATTTATATTTAAGATTTTGCTAAAGATTATACCCAGTTTTCTTTAGTTTGACCATTTTTGTGATGTTTATATTTTCACTTCCTTATTGGACACCGACAGGAAGTGACATCGAAGAAGGTAAACAATTTTAAACTGTTGCCGTGCAACCATGTTAAGTCAATGGGAAATGAATGAGTCAAACTGCTATGGAATGTTACCTTCTTTGATGTCACTTCCTGTCAGTGGCTTAAAAATTCAAATAAAAATAACTTTTCTGCCAACATTTCTTCATTAAAATTGCAGCTTCACTGAAAAAAATGATAACTATGCAACTGATGAACAGGTGCACAATCAGGAGGAGCTACTGCTGCACCACGATTCTGAGTTCTGTTCCCAAGCACATTATTCCAAGTCACTTACAATAAATACCAAGGCTAATGGATCCAGTTGAATAATGCACAACAAAGAAGCTTCTGTCGTGAGTTCAGACCTTGGTTCGTTTTGCCGCTGTTTTTGACAAAACACAGTAGTTTTTTTGTTCTTTTTTTTCTGTGTTTCTGTGGATTATGCATATCTGACATGAGGATATTCTTGCAAATCAGGGTTAGGGGCAAGATTTACCCTTAGCATATCAGAAGCAGATAAGCAGCAGATACCCACTGGCATGCTGTAAATGTGAACATGTCTGATCCGTTTGTGGCCTGCGGAGTCGGATAATTCGAATCTCAGGAACATTTTGAATCTCTCTGGACCTGAACTTAAAGGGGGCAAAGTCAAACCATCGAGAAAAGATTCCCTCAAACTTGTTCACACTTTCACACAAAACGTTAGCCAATGCCTTCAAAACAAATCTATAATGCTGAACTTCGAGGGAGGACGTTTTTATTCAGAGTGACCCAAGAACCATGAGAGCTGTAAACATCTTTGAGCTACAGTAAAGACAGAATTTACTCCGTTAACATTGGGTCTGGAGTCACTATAAGAGGCACGGTTTGTTTGTGAGATTCAGAGGAAGAGATCAGCCGCAGAGGTGGATTCACTGAAAACACGCCCTCAAATGAATGTTAAAAGGGAAAATATAAAAGATACATGAATGTTTTTGAACGAAGTGTCAGAGGCTGTGCTCCTTTTTAGCACCAGCGCACAAGCTCAAAGCAGCTTCTTGTTAGAGACTTCATGGATAAAGACAGGCCGTTAATAGAGCCATACAAACGTGTGGGAGTTCAGCTTTAATCCATCTCCTCCTCTGCAATAACGGCATAAGGCGGCAGCGGCTACAGTTTATGAGGAGACGGGCAACACTAAATCTTTTTATTCTCTAAATCTTCAACTTTGGACCAGTTTACTCTGAAAACTTTTAGCTCCAATGCACCATTTCAACCTTTTCCACGTTTTACGCAAAAACGGACTAATCTTTATATGAAATCCTTACAGTTTGATTAATTAACATTTATATAATTTTAATTAAAAAAATGAAAATGATACATTCTCGAAACACAAGTCCAGGAATGTTTTTGATGAGAGAACATTGTGACGTGGTAAAAAGCTCTAAAATGTTAATTTGCATAATACCCCCTTTAACATCTTAACCCCCGCCTGAACCGAGTGCATGTTCTCTTATCTGCTTTACCCCACATCTAAAAGGTTGCCATCTACAGGCCCGAGCAACGCCTCATTTGAAAGCTAAGACCTACAAAACTGATCTAGAAGGACCTTTCCCCCACATTGTCGTAACTTTTTTGACCTTCTGTATTATTGCTTTTTATTTTTTTATTTTGCCACATTACTGTTACGTTTGCATCATTTTTTCATCACATTTGTGTCACTTTTTGATGCTTTTCTGTTGCTCTTTTGTCGGGTTTTGTGACTTTTTCATCCTCGTTTTCGTCCCGTTATTGTGTTGCTATTGTGACATTTTTTTCCAAGAAGCTTTTAGATTTGGGTAAAGCCAAAGCTGGAGAAAATGTGCTCTGGTCAGGTGGGAGTTGAGAGGATAATTAATTCTCCTATATTTATATCAGTTATCTACAGCAAAAGTTTCAAATTGATATCTCTAAAGTTATTCTGTTCATTCTCCGTGTCTCGCCGAGACGCCTACGCAACAAACCTTGACCATCACGGTAACATCGGCTGCAGACAATGGCCTCATGTTTTTTTTTTTATGACAACACGCTTTAACAGAGTTTGTGAACACGACACACCGGACATTGCATGTAATGTTATAAAATGTAGTCATTTCAGCTACAAAGGATATCTGGAATATGTATAGTATAGTTCGGCAGTCGGGGTATTTTTGTGTGTGGCAACATTTACTGTAACATGGTCTTGTGGCACACACCACAGTGTCAACTTCAACATGTTTGCTCAGACCGCACTGCCATCAGCAAATAAATATATTGAACTGAAAGACTAAAGAGATAGAGACAGTTAGCTTGAATAAACAGTATCTTTGATGGACACCGTTCTGTATGTTTGCACAATAAACTAAAGCAGTGGTCTGCTGAAATGCTGGCTTTGAGAAACACCAATTTTCACTAATCTTATTCTAACTCTAATTATCAAGACATTATCTGACTAAAGTAATTATCAGAACCTGTTCAGTAATATGGACACGCAGAGAGACTTTTGCATCGGCAGCTGCGCACGTCTGTTCCACTGACATGTTACATGACCCGTGTGTCCTGATCAGTGTTGGGTAACGTTACTTTTTAATTAAAAAAACATCAATATTAAAACAAAATCAATCAAAACTTTATTTATAAAGCGCTTTTCATACAAGGTTGTATCGCAAAGTGCAAGAGTAACTCGTTAACATATGTATACGAGTTAGTTTCCAGACACTTCAGAATTGATGGCAAGGTCAAAGGTTTCGCTCCACAGGCTTTTATTTTCCAGTGAATAGGTGTGTGCAGGGCAGTGAAAAATGGAGTGAAAATAATTTACAGAAGACTCACAGGAATTGCGCCAGCCACACAGTGCCATCTCCAGTCACAACAGCCAACTGCCTCCAGAGCCCAAATGCTCCCCTTTTAATACCCCTAGCCCCCCTCGAGCAGACCAACAATAATTGAAGGGGGTATTAAACATTCACCAAAATAGAGAAACAATAGAAACATTTACACAGAAATAATGAGAATAAATTGCCCTACATATGACAACATACATCATACAACTTCAATGAACCGACGAAGACAAGGGAGAACACAAGGGCATAAATACAGAAGGGAACAGGTAAAACACATTAGGGCGGGGCAGGTAATCACAGGAGGGGAGTAAAGCAAAGTCACGCAGACAGAACGGATATGTCAAAACAAAACACACAGGGACAAAAACACAGACCAAAACAAGGCGAAACAGAACAAAACCCAAGCCAAACTAAATCCTATAACCCAAACCATGACACTGGAGAAGTAGCCCGTTACATTATTGCGTTACTTTATTATGAAAGTAACACGTTAGAGTAGTCATGCGTTACCAATAACAAACATCTATTTTTAGACTTCTTTTGTCAATCATTTTTTCCGATGCAGAATGTTCCATTTCACAAACTGACTCGCCCCACAAAAGCTAACTCACAGCCCGATATCAGTAAAGGTGCGTACAGACCAAACGCGACCACACCACCAGCTTCCATGTTAACCCTATGTAGACGTGCTTCGAAATGTAAGCAAAGCGGATGAGGATAAACGCGCGTCAAATCCAGGGAGAACAGCGCGGTACACGAGCAGCGATGCCCCACCCACTGCTTCATGCACTCAAGTAATCACAATCTACACGTGCGTTCATTTACGCCTTGTTAACCAATCAGGGACTGGGCTCAAATAGTGAGCACAAGCGTCACCTGTTACCTGCAGCAGTGGCACAAAAAGGGCATACGCAATATATGCCTTGCATAGGGGCGCCGAAAGGACGGGCGCCAATAGTGATGTGTCGGTCGCGAACGATCCGGCTCTTTGAACGAGTCTTTACAGTGAACGATCCGGCTCTTTTGAACGAGTCTTTACAGTGAACGATATGAACGGGTTCACGGAGGTGAAGAATTTTTTTTTTTCTTCTTTGGGGGAGGGGCGTCATTTTAGTTGTGCTTATTTGCGAAACAAAAGTCACTGCTGGACTGGGGCGGAGAGAGGAGTGTAGGATTGGCAGAGGGACAGTTTGTGAAGCCTCTTCCACCTGTTCACTCAGCTCCACTCCGCTCTTGGCCGCCTCCGAACGGCAGCGACATCACTGCCTCCTCCTCAGTCCGCCCCGGTCATCTCCACCCCCACGAGGAGCTCAAAGTGAGCATAAGGCAACACGTTTGAGAAATAAAAGACCTAATGAAATAATAAACACGGTTACAGAGGAGATCACGTTGAAGCAAAACACCTCTTTCACTTGGGTTTTTTCTCCCCTCTTGCACAAGAGAGAGAGGGGGCAGAGGAAAAGTTACGTGAATGAAGCAACAGAAGCTTAATCGGGCCGTGTGATTGTTATTTTGTTATAACAAACTCGATAGAGGAACATATCGATGTTATATTGTGTGAAATAGTGACATTTTCGTTAAAATAAAGTCAATTCAGAGGGTATTTACTTTCTTAAAAAAAAAGCATCAAAGAGCCATAAGTCCCATCAGCGCCAATATGATAGAGAGAATTTTTATTTATTTATTATTATTTTTTAAATATAGTCGGCGAGCAAGGGACAGCGACCCATACCATTTAGGCCATTTCCTCCTAGCAGTTGACGGCCCCATAGCGTGTGTGTGTGTGTGTGGGAGGGGGGCAGGGGGGGTAGTTGCGCCCTGACCTGCAGCATGGAGGACAAGTTGATCATCACAGTTTGCGCTCTGCCTGAGTTGTATGACACGCCTCCTAATTATGACGCTTGCAAAACTTCACGCGCCAGCAGACAGGTCGATTCTCCCGAGTGTGAAGAGGCGGATGGGGCGTGGACGCACGTTTGGTCTGAACGCACCTTAAAGGTATTCAATAAGCACAATAAATTCACTTCACTAAGCTTTTTCATGCTGACAAATTACAGCAATAGGCAACAACAATGAGCATGAACTTCAGGCCTATAGTCGACTTATAAAAGTTTAGGTCGCTATTTGTAAACGGTGCCAGTTTATCCACAAAAAGAACGTCTGCAAAGAGTGCTCTTAAGCATATGCATTACAAAGTGCATTGAATTGCTAATAATAAACATACAACATCATCAACTTGATTTAGATTAATTGTACAGCTTTCCTCAACCACATGACCAGCTGGGAGTTTGTTGTTTACATTGGAAGGACCGTTACTGCCAAAGGCTAAGTGTTGTTGTTTGGGAGGCGAGGGCGAGCTTCATCGTGGTTTTCCTCTTCAGCTTCGCCACCAGCGCTATATTGTCCTTTTCTCCAGTAAGTTCAAAATAATGTACAACCACGATGTGAACGTGCTCGCTGTGAAAACTCTGCCATGTTTCTAACTTGCTGTAAAGTTTTGGAGGACAGTCTGCGCATGCACACTAGCACTGCCAGTCTGAGCAGCAGCGGAAGAAATGAGACGAGGGAGAGACCAAACTATCGACGTTACTGATTTGAAAAAGAAACTAGGACTAGATTACCTGCAAATGCAAAACTAACTCGTTACTCATATGTAATCTGAGTACTCCAACTCGTCACTAAGTAGCCCGTTACTCCCAGCACTGGTCCTGATAATGTCTCACAGTTGAATGAATGCTCAATTTTCCCCCCCGAGTGCTCCACCATAGCCCCCTCAGAGCGCCCCGCGAGCTGATGGGGTTCAACAGTTCACCATGTTACACTGGAGCACCATCTGCTCCAGGTTCAGCTCTATTTAACATCATCATTGGCCCTTTCAGAGAGGTGAGAGCCTCTCAGCCAATCAGGGGGGAGTCCGACCGGGCCAAAGAAGCGCTCGTCTAACAGCAGCTTGTTTACACACGGAGTAAAAGATCAAAAGACGATTGACTGATGCCAGGTTGAGATCCAATATGGCTCATCATTCAGTCAGTGTCGCGTTACAAGTGGTTCCTAACCGTTCCAACACAATGTACGGTATTATGTAAAGTCTGCCAGGACCCGAAGCGGAAGTCGTGATGTCACACTTAACAAAACGTATACGTTTTGTTAAGTGTGACATCACGACTTCCGGGTCCTAGTAGATGGGCAAATATGTGAGAAAAAAACATAAACTCTTAAAAACCACCACAATATTTCTGAAACTCAACAGAGTTACTGAAGCTACTTATTTATCAGGCCCATTAGCCAAAAATGCAATATTTACTGAAGTTGCTACTTCCGGGCATAGACCGTTAAAAAGAATAGACAACTCCTCCTCACTCCTCCCCGTTTACCATAATGACCACGTTCGAGGGGAAATCATGGCAGATTTACAGACTCCTCCTCCCCAGCTCTGACGAAGCATGTTCCTAATAAGGCATAAGGGCGGGATTTTCACTGTAGACTCGGCCCTTGCGTGACGTGTAGCTCGCGCAGCTCCAATATTAACAGTCTGACCCCCGTAAGTAGGAGATTAAAAAATAATTCGAAAACCAGCCTGGTTTCTTTTTTTGACTACCAGCGTTATCTCAGGAGGAATGGCAGCCTCCAGTGTTGCGGTCATAAAGCAGAGCAGCTAGCGGCCATTGCTTCCGAGTTTAGCGGAGCTGCTGCGCCGTTAGCATTTTACCGCTAACCCGGATGTACCGATTCTGGTAAATATTACTTCTATAGCAGTAGGTACAGCATTTTTGGCTAATGGGCCTGATAAATAAGTATGTTCAGTAACTCTCTGTTGAGTTTCAGAAATATTGATTGTGGTATTAAAGAGTTTTTTTGTAGTTTCTCGCACATCTGCGGACCCGGAAGTAGAGCTGTGACGTCACCACTTAACAAACGTATAGGCATTGCTTTACGGTAACAGAACCACATTATATTTCCATTTGTGTCGTATGTTCATACTATTGGTTGTATTCAGGTTCTAGAATGACGATGTCACAGGACCCAGTGGGGGGCAGGAGCCAGTTTTTCCTATTAACTGCATTACACTTTCACAAGTCGTATCTAAAAAGAAAATGTATGAATTACAAAAATGATCATTAATATCAGTCACTGGGTCCATGATCTCTCTGTACATGAAAAACAACAAAATAATTTTACCTCTATTATTATAGGCCTTTAGAACGCGGTGACGTCACCTGACACCCAACAATTGCTCTAAAAACGTCCACTTTTTTTCAATATCTATGCGGCGCGTCCTTTGTCCTGTTCTCAAACGTGCCTCTCTGCAGCGAGCGTGATAACATTAAACTGAAGGAATTACGGCCGGGAGAGATATTAAAAACATAATCTCATTTTACACAGCGCAGATTTGATTCCCCGCCGACGCGCCGTTCAAAGATTTATTATTAAATGCTGATCCACTACTGGCTGTTTACAAATGTGGGACAAAACCTTCCAGATACAAAGGAAGTCAGTTAAGTGATCAATGGGCACTAAAGACACCGAAACTCCTGGAAACATCCTTCGTTTCGTCTGTTGCAAAAGCTCAAGGTCCAACGATTGGTATTGATTTGAGACTTGTATGTTTCTCTTTTAAATGTCTGACTCAATCTTGTGCAAGCGCTCGGTGTATGAGTGGAAATGCGAAGGACATTCCAGAACAATGTCATGTGTTTGTCATTGTAAAAGAGGTGGATTTTCCCATTAGAGTTGAGAATGTGAAGTGGGGAGAGGGCCACATGTTGCATCACTGTTGCTCTGTGTTAGTTAGAGCGAGACGCACGGAGCTCAGACTAACGATAACGCGAATGGAGAAAGACATGCCCCACCTCCATCAGAGATACTGCTGTCGTATGCCTCTGCAAAGCTGCAATCGATATCACCGCACAGGAAACATGGCTGAGAAATTAGAAAGAGATTAGTAAGAACCTAAAACAGAACAGGGAGAGGAGTCTGTGCACGTAGGAAAGGGGCGGAGGTTAAGTTCAAAGACCTTCTCGGTGCCAATCAGACCGAGAACAAATACGATCAAAAAAAGAGACCTTCACTGAACCAAAATGTGTGTAAACTGGGTGCACACAATGTCTAAACCTGAAAAAATACTAACTTGTATACATAAAGCCTGGTTAAAGGGATACTTCGGGATTTTTGACATAGGGCCTCATTTCCTAGACTGTTTTTTAATGCAGGCTAGCGTTTACCATAGAAATGCTTTAGCCTTGCTCTAGGCTAGCGCAACTAGACTCTTCAAATATAAGAACTGCATGAATTTAAGAAAAAAATATCTCCGGACATCAACAACGCTCTGGATAACTAGGAAATGAGGCCCTATGTCAAAAATCCCGAAGTATCCCTTTAAGACGGAATTTTTTTTCAAAACCCGAGAGACCCCACATGGTGATTAAAAAACAAAACAAACTCATGGGTATAACAGTTTTGGTCGTACAGTGTGTGGTGCAAAATCAACACATCGCACACATACTGGGAAATCTCACAAAACCTCTTGAGATCAAACGTGACTTTAGAGTAAACAAACATGGCAGAAGACGAAGAGGCAGTGACAATAGTAAAAAAAAGAAGATATTTCAGCCGCTTGTATCTGTGATCTTGTCCTTTCGGTCATTACCCAGATCTCATGACCATAGGTGAGGGTATGAACGTAGATCGATCGGTAAATCGAGAGCTTTAACCCCAACTCGGCTCCCTCTTCCCCACAACAGTCCGATACAGCAACCGCTTCACTGTCACCGCCCCATCAATCCGTCTGTCGATCTCGCACTCCATGTCAAAAATTCATCAGTGCGTGCTGAAGCCAACAGAACAACATCGCCTGCAAACAGCAGAGATGAGATCCTGAGGAGTCCCTGGCTGTGCCTAGAAATAAAGGTAATGAACAGAACCGGTGACAAAGGGCAGCCCTGGTGGAGACCCAACACGCACTGTGAACAGTTCTGACTTACTGCCGGAAATGCGAACCAAGCTCCTGCTGCGGTCATCCAGCAGGAGCCAACTTCCCTTAGCATACTCCCGGGGCACCCCCCACAGGGCACCACGAGGGACACGGTCGAGCGCTTTCTCCAGATACACAAAGCAAATGTGGACTGGTTGGGCGAACTCCCACGAACCCTCGAGCACCCGATGAAGGGTATAGAGCTGGTCCAGTGTGTTGCGACCGGGACGAAAACCGCATTGTACCTCCTGGATCCGAGGTTCGACTATCGGCTGGATCCTTACGCGGGAGGCTGAGAAGTGTGAAAGGAGTCTGTTTCATTTCCAAAAGCCCTTACACTGTGGCGTCAGACATATTTTTTTTTTTACATTTTTACATTTCCATGGAAAATCCCTGGAATTTTACAACCCTACTGAAAATTGCAGATAACACTTAGTATCACCTGAAGCAGCCCATTAACAACAGAAACAGCCGTTCAGTCTTCCATATTCTGCGTACGACTATTGGCAGCAGACTCTGAACTAGATCCTGGACTCTCATTCCCCCACGCAACAATAGACACGACGAGAGCGCTCTTCTCATCTCGTGAACAAAGACGTGTGGCAGCAGTTTACGTTAGAGATAGTCCCTTTTGTGATCTTATTGTTGGAGTCGAGGCTTTTCTCAGTAACATTCGTATTATTCTGTCGCGTCTTTGTGCTGTTATGAAGCACATGAAGCACTAAAGGGATTAGCACAGAAGAGGCAATGTTCAGCTCTGGCATCATTATTTCAGATTGGATTAAAGAAAGCTGCAATGCTTTTATTGTTTTATTTGGATATTTTGTGCATTTATAATGACCACAACAAACGAGGACTGACAGAATCCCAGTTGTTGCGCTTACATTGTTTACATTTACTCACACAAGTTGGGAAAATAACAAAATCTATAAGAACACATTGACAAGATTTATAATGAGATAAACTGTGCAGCGCTAATTCTTTGTATTTTATTGTCTTAAATGTTTGACATAACAATTATTTAAAAATATTTAAAAAAAAAATCAGAATATTGATGTAAGCCTATGGAAACTGTCACACCTCCAACTTGGAAAAATGCCTTGGAACGCCTCGGAGATGTCCAGAGTAGTCCGAGTTCAGATATGAGATGATGGTGTCCCTCTCCCCAGTGGAGATGTGCAGCTAATGATATGAATGAAATGAACTTTGATATCACTGCATTAAGGATGTGAAGGTCAGCCTTTAGTATAACATTACGCAGCATGTTTTGAATTCCACCTAGTGCTTGGAAACATTGATTAAAGCCATCCATCCATCCATTTTCTTCCGCTTTATCCGGGGCCGGGTCGCGGGGGCAGCAGTCTAAGCAGAGATGCCCAGACTTCCCGATCCACGCACACCTCCTCCAGCTGTTCTGGGGGACCCCGAGACGACACCAGGCCAGCTCGGAGACATAGTCCCACCAGCGTGTCCTCGGCCTTCCACGAGGCCTTCTCCCAATAGGACATGCCTGGAGCACCTCCCGAGGGAGGCGACCAGGAGGCATCCGGAACAGATGCCCTAGCCACCTCAGCTGGCTCCTTTCGACGTGAAGGAGCAGCGACTCTACACCGAGCTCCTCCCAGGTAACTGAGCTCCTCACCCGATCTCGGAGGGTGCGCCCAGCCACCCTGCGAAGGAAACTCATTTCGGCCGCTTGTATTTGTGATCTTGTCCTTTCGGTCATTACCCAGATCTCATGACCATAGGTGAGGGTGGGAACGTAGATCGATCGGTAAATCGAGAGCTTTGCCCCCTGACTCAGCTCCCTCTTCACCACAACAGTCCGATACAGCGACCGCATCACTGCTGACGCTGCATCGATCCGTCTATCGATCTCACGCTCCATCCGTCCCTCACTCGCGAACAAGACCCTGAGATACTTGAACTCCTCCACTTGAGGCAAGGACTCCCCACCGACCTCAAGAGGGGAAGCCACCTTTTTCCGGTGGAGAACCATGGCCTCAGATTTGGCGCTGCTGATCCTCATCCCGGCCGCTTCACACTCGGCTGCAAACCGCCCTAGTGCGCGCTGAAGGTCCTGATTTGATGAAGCCAACAGAACAACATCGTCTGCAAACAGCAGAGATGAGATCCTGAGGTTCCCAAACCGGACACCCGCCGGCCCCTGGCTGCGCCTAGAAATTCTGTCCATAAAGGTAATGATCAGAACCGGTGACAAAGGGCAGCCCTGGCGGAGACCAACACGCACCGGGAACAGGTCTGACTTACTGCCGGCAATGCGAACCAAGCTCCTGCTGCGGTCATACAGGGAGCGGACAGCCCTTAGCAGAGGGCCCTGGCCCTGGACCCCATACTCCCACGAGGGACACGGTCAAACGCTTTCTCCAGATCCACAAAACACATGTGGGCTGGTTGGGCGAACTCCCACAAACTCTCGAGCACCCGATGAAGGGTATAGAGCTGGTCCAGTGTGCCACAACCGGGACGAAAACCGCATTGTTCCTCCTGGATCCAAGGTTCGACTATCGGCCGGATCCTCCTCTCCAGCACCCTGGAGTAGACCTTACCGGGGAGGCTGAGAAGCGTGATCCCTCTGTAATTGGAGCACACCCTCCGATCCCCCTTCTTGAAGAGAGGGACCACCACCCCGGTCTGCCAATCCAGGGGCACTGTCCCCAACCGCCACGCGATGTTGCAGAGACCTGTCAACCAAGACAGCCCTACAACATCCAGAGACTTAAGGTACTCGGGACGAATCTCATCCACCCCCGGATCCTTGCCACCGAGGAGCTTTCTAACCACCTCGGTGACTTCAGCCTGGGTGATGGGCGAGTCCGCCTCCGAGTCCCCAGCCTCTGCCTCCCCACCGGAAGACGTGACAGTGGGATTGAGGAGATCCTCGAAGTACTCCTTCCACCGCCCGACCACATCCCCAGTCGAGGTCAGCAGCTCCCCGCCCACACTGTAAACAGTGTTGGTGAAGCACTGCTTGCCCCTCCCGAGGCGCCGGATGGTTTGACAGAATCTCTTCGAGGCCGACCGATAGTCCTCCTCCATGGCTTCTCCGAACTCCTCCCAGACCCGAGTTTTTGCCTCTGTGACCGCACGAGCTGCAGCACGCTTGACCTGCCGGTACCTCTCAGCTGCCTCCGGAGTCCCACAGGCCAACAAGGCCAGGTAGGACTCCTTCTTCAGCTTGACGGCATCCCTTACTTACGGACGCCACCACCGGGTTCGGGGATTGCCGCCGCGACAGGCACCAGAGACCTTACGACCACAACTACGAGCAGCCGCATCGACAATGGAGGAGGAGAACATGGTCCACTCGGACTCCATGTCTCCAACCTCCCTCGGAATCTGGGTGAAGCTCTTCCGGAGGTGGGAGTTAAAGACCCTACTGACAGAGGGATCCACCAACGTTCCCAACAGACCCTCACAACACGTTTGGGCCTGCCAGGTCTGACCGGCTTCCTCCCCTGCCAGCGGATCCAGCTCACCACCAGGTGGTGATCAGTTGACAGCTCAGCCCCTCTCTTCACCCGAGTGTACGAGACACGCGGCCAGAGATCAGATGACACAACTACAAAGTCAATCATCGACCTCCGGCCTAGGGTGTCCTGGTGCCACGTGCACTTATGGACACCCTTGTGCTCGAACATGGTGTTCGTTATGGACAAACCGTGACTAGCACAGAAGTCCAATAACAGAACACCACTCGGGTTCAGATCGGGGAGGCCGTTCTTCCCAATCACCACCATCCAGGTCTCACTGTCGTTACCCACGTGGGTGTTGAAGTCCCCCAGTAGAACAATGGAGTCCCCAGCCGGAGCACCATCTAGTTCCCCTCCCAGGGACTCCAAGAAGGCCGGGTACTCTGCACCGATGTTGGGCCCGTAGGCCGAAACAACGGTGAGAGACCTGTCCCCGACCCGAAGGCGTAGGGACGCGACCCTCTCGTTCACCAGGGTGAACTCCAACACGTGGCGGCTGAGCTGGGGGCTATGAGCAAACCCACCCCAGCCCGCCGTCTCTCCCCGCGGGCAACTCCAGAAAAATGGAGCGTCCAGCCTCTCTCCAGGAGTTGGGATCCGGAACACAGGCTATGTGTGGAGGTGAGCCCGACTATATCTAGCCGGTATCGCTCAACCTCTCGCACAAGCTCAGGCTCCTTCCCCCCAGCGAAGTGACGTTCCATGTCCCGAACGCCAGAAGCTGCGCACGCGGACCAGGTCATCGAGGCACCCGCCTTTGACTGCCACCTAGTCCACTCTGCACCCGACCCCTACGGCTCCCTCTGCGGATGGTGGGTCCACAGGAGGGCGGGCCCACGTCGTCCCTTCGGGCTGTGCCCGGCCGAGCCCCGTGGGCAGAGGCCCAACCACCAGACGCTCGCATTCGAGCCCCAACCCCAGGCCTGGCTCCAGGGTGGGGCCCCGGTTGCGCCATACCGGGCGACGTCAAGGTCCTTGATGTTGTACTGTCCATAGAAGTATTTGAACTGCTCTTCATCTGACCCGTCACCTAAGACCTGTTTGCCATGGGAGACCCTACCAGGGGCATGAAGCCCCAGACAACATAGCTCCTCGGATCACTCGGGCACTCAAACAACCCCACAACGTTAAGGTAGCAGTTCACAGGGTCGTTGATTAAAGCATTCTGGGAAAACAACTGGGTAACTCTGGTCAAAACAAGCTTCACAACTTCTGTACCTGACTGCGGAAATCAGCTAATTTGTTCATTTATCGTCTAATGCAAGGTTTTTATTAAACTGCAACTTTCTTGCTTGACTTTAGTGTGAGCTGTTGTTGTCCTCGGAGTAACATGAACATGTGATATTTTATAAAATTAACAAACCAAAGTTTAGCTTTTGAAATGCTAAAGCCAAATTTCAATGGTTAGCTCAGTTATATGCAAATCAGTGATAAAAGACCGTCTTTATCTTCCTGACATAAAAAGCACATTAACTCAAATCAACATGGGAACAATAATGTCACATCTCGGGAAAACGAGCTCCCCAGTTCACATGAAAGCAGCATTTGCCATTTGGTTACATAGGCGTTTCTTCAGCTGGAATGCTCTGAGCTCTTAAGTTGTAATTTTCAAGTGGGACAAATCCCAGTGCCAACGATTGTGCCGCTGGGAACAGTGCTGCCACATGCCGTTTTAGTTGCTAGTAGTTGTTAGCGTTCAAAAACACACAGTGACGTCACCATGCGTTTATCTATCATTAGCCTCAAAGCATAATTGCCCCGGTCATTCTGTATTTAAGGATTTTCAGTTGGTAAAAGAACAAAACACAAACGGTCCGTGTATGATTCGTTCAATATTTTTTCAAATTGAAATAAAAAAAACGAAATTACCTAGAAACGTCTGCTATGAGCATTTCTTGAAACAAAATCACTCTAAATGGCTTTAATTTTGAGTTTCAATCTGGTACTAACATAGAAAAACAATATTTGAAAGTAAAGGCTCAGAGTGTCAATCATCTGCAGCAGTGCACTACAGCAGGGGTCACGAATTAAATTTCACCAAGGTCCGAAATGATAAAAAATGCTCAAGCAAAGGTCCGGAACATACGGGGTTAATTCACGGTTATATCAGGATTTTTAAGCCTTTTTTAAATCTATTTCTGTGATTAGAAATAATGCAATTAATTGAATCCTGTTATTGTTTTTTTTGCTCTAAAAATAAGTTTTGGCTCCTATATAGCAGAATGCAAAGGCTACTGTAGCCTATTATACACAGTGTGCACATATTATATGACAGTGATGAGTTTCTTTGCTCAGTTCAACACACTGAGCCCTGTTTAGTCCAGGTTTAGTCCTGGCTTAGTCCAGGTTTAGTCCTGGTTCAGACCTGCTCTGGAAACAACCGCGCTATTTGCGCATTACGACCGCGTGTGCATATTTAATTAGGGCGTCCTCCGCTTTTGTTTTTAGCGAGCCATATTTCAGTCATTCCGAAACTGTTTCTAAAAATGTAAAAGTATCATGAAGCTAAGATGTAGGACTTTCTCCTTCTGTTCGTCTGGGCTGTAGTTTACCGCTCTGGTGCAGTCAGAGAGGGAGGGAGCGAGAGAGAGCGCACACGCAGCTGCTCATCTGAGGGAATTCACGGTCGGGTCCAAAGTTCGGATCCAAGGTTCGGGTCCGGAATGGCTGGCGCATGGGTCCGGATCCGGACAGAGGTCCGCCATTTAGTGACCTCTGCACTACAGCGTTCGATACAGTGGACCACCAGTGAGGTCTAGCATCACCAACAACACTGTTTTTTTAGAGTCCAGAAACAACAGGATGTCATTTTGCACTTTCAGTAGTGCAGACTCAGTGCTGTGGAGCGTCCTGAAGCCCGGCTGGAATTTTTCAAACATGTTATTCTGGTCTAGAAATTAATGTAACTGATTGAATACAAGCCCAGCCTGTGAACGGCACATTGGCCACTGGGCACAGCGTTGTAGTTAGCTCTGTGTGTAATTTTAGCTTCGGAGGATGTCAGATTCTACGCAAATATTACATATTATTCCAATCTGCGCGTTAGTTTCTCCCTGTTAGAAAGACGTATAAAGACGAGCCCAGTGTTTCAGGTCGGACCTTATGAGCCGCACAGCGAACTTCCGGCTTTACGCAAATCTATAAAACAAATAATCACACTCTGAGCCTGTGATTTCGATTTTAATGTGTCCGTTTTAGTATATTATTGAAATTTTAAGATACGCGTCATTCTGAGTGATTTTGTTTCATTATATGTAATGAAAAATGCTCATAGCAGACGCTTCTGGGTAATTTCATTGGGTAATTGAAAACTGATTGAACGACCCAGAACCCTCATAAAGATTTAGTTTCACATGTTTTTTTTTTATGCTTTAGTTAAAAGCCTTCAAATTGGTTGTGAACGGAATGAAACAAAACTCTCAGTTGGAACAAAATAAGGCTAACACTTTTATAACCCTCCAGTATGTCATTTTGACTATAATATTTTAGGACAAACATGTTATTCTCTTCCATCCCTCATGTCCAATTGATAACATGTAATTCTATACAAGCACAGCAATGGCCTACCGCAGTCTAATAGTAAAATTGCATCCATCATCAGGTCATCACGTTTTAGTCTCGGGGTGCATTTTTCCTGGTGAGTGAGGCTAAAGTGAAGCCGAGTCGTCTCTGTGTGAAGTTAAAGGAGCAGAAAATGTCTGTTAGTGGATGATGGATGGGGAGGCTCGCTCTACACGACTGATCACACCTGGCTCACGTGGACAGACAATACACGCCGAACACCTGCTGAGGTTAGACATTACGGATTTCAATTTTCATTTCACTGACGGGACAATTAGGAGGTAATTACGTCGAGCTTATTCTCTGTAAATGTTCGCTGTTTTCCAGGGCTGCATGCGCTGCACGGGGGAACTGAACGCTCTTCTATTTCTTTTATGTGCCGTCTGTGGAGTTGGACATTGTCAGTGGGCTGTTCCTCTAAATGAGGCGCCCTGGGACCCGCATGACACTGTCCCACAGAGACCACTGCGTTGTGTCCACATGTGTCCTAACCGTCCTATTTACGGCCGTTTAGATGCTGAGGCTGCTGTGGACCAGAAACCTCATGCTAATGGGCCCGGTCTCTGGAGGACGCCGGAGCAAACCTAATAAATGTGAGGCCAATTTACCCCTGTGCGGGCAGAGAGGGCGATGCTGTGTGGGGTTTATTCCACACTTTCTGTCGGCCATTTCCGTAACTGTTTTCAGTCCTGGCTCGCTGTTGACACACTTTAGCATGTGAAAGGAGCTCTGGAGTGGAACAGCAATTTTGGGAACCCTTTTAGTTCTTAGCATCACTGCCTTCGGCTATTACCGCTCACCGCTTTTCTCAGTTCAGCCATAAATAGAAGCTAAACTGACTGAATCCTTTGTTGTATCTCAGTTCTGAAGGGGTGATGTCATGACACACCTGATGCTGATGTCATGAGGTTCCTGTCCGGCTACTATTGGCTGACATTTGGAGGGCGGGGGTTCGCTGATGGCATATGCTGCGTTCATGTGGTCCTCTAGAACTGTTTGGAAAATGCACATGAACACCCGCTCAGCTGGGGAAAACAACTGAGGACAGGGGTATAGCACCAAATTCTGGGCCCTAGGTACAAACTATTTTGATGGGCCCCCCGACACCGTCAATTCACATTTTATACAGATCTCAACATATTCTGTGGTTCAGTTTGTGTAGTTCATTTCTTTTACATTGTAACTGTGTTACACAAACTGTATACTTACATGCTGTATATTCAGTATGTGGTTTGTCTGTTTTAACCTTAAGATTATTATTCGAATTAAGATTATTAGTTTTACATAGACCAAAGATACAGTATCACATCAAACCATAAACAGGGCTGCACTGGGCACACATGATTTTTTTGTTAATAGGCATTGAAGTAGGCATTAATAATATTTTAAAATGCTAGTTTATGTCATTGATACGTTGCCTCTTGCCCATGTGTTCATCTGAAATTATATTAATACTTATTAGCAATTATTTTCATCTTTTGATACATTGTTGTTTACACTCTTCTACTTTCTTGAGTTTAGTGTGAACTGGTTCGAAGTAACATACTTGCAAGATAATGATAATAACAAAATTAATACCAGATTCGAATGGTTAGCTCCGCTAAGCACTGATCAGTGATATAAGATTGTTTTTATTTGATGACATCAAAATCCCCACTTTCCAACATAAAAACCACATGAACACAAGCTAACAGGGGACAATGATGTCACATCTCGTTTCCCCGAGATAGGCCACGTACCTTTCTCTATACAGAAAGGTGCGTGGCCTAGTCGAGGGGAAGAAAACCTCTCATTGGAATCAAAAATGTTCAGTCTTTTGAGCCGTTTTCTGGCGGACCCTGAACATATTTATCACAAACCAATAAAGTAAAGTCTAAATCAGGTCCTTAAGGATGTTTTTTTCACAAGAAATTGTTCAGTAGAAGCGAAAGTGTCGCTAATATTAGCATATGTAGCATGAAGCTAACATTAGCTTCCTGAGTAGCATTGTCCGTTTTTTTAAGTATTGATTGGCTGTTGAACCACTGCTCTTCTCTATGTCTCTGGCTCTGTATCTTTACTTAGATAGAAAAATATGTTCATTATTAATGGTGGGGAAACGGGAGAGAGTTTATTGTTTAGTTCTCTTTGTTTTCCCCCCTCTGGCTGCTTCGATCATGACCATAATACGTACGGGTGTATGGGCAATTCCAAAGATGCCGTCTGTAGGGGTTGGTGTGCCTCCACATGTCCACATCCTGTTCCTGTACCTTAATAACAGACAGTGGGCTCTTGTGTGTTGGAGCTGACGTCTGAGAAGATGAGAGCAGCTGCTGCGTGCTCCTGTTTGCATATAACAGCTTCTTGTTTGTGAGTCTCTCAACAAACAAAACCCTGTCAGTGACTCACCATTGGAGGAGTTACATAATGCCATGGTTATACTGTATACACTTCTGCCCTGCTTGATCTATTTCTGTAAAAGATCTGCCTGATATACGGAAAGTGGACAAAACAGAATGCTCTCGGCGACATTGTCGCAATTTGTACTTTCCCATTCACATAATAACCATATCCAATCATTACTTATAAACACCAGTCACCATTCTATTAATTGACTATTGATTTAGTTATAAGTATTACATAGTCAACACGACCCATTATTATTGTCATTCATTGTCATTGTCATTTGTCTTTTGTCACTTTTTTTAAAAGCAGTACTAAGTAACGTGTTTACCTTAATAAATCCTTTCCGTAGTCCCTGTGGGGGTAATACAAGTGTTAATGGGATGATTGGAGGGTCTTTCATCTCCCCCTGTTGTCTCTGGCCAGAAAACCATGCTTGCAACTTGACTGCCACCGGGGCGGAGCAAGCAATACACACTAATAGAATCACGGAGAAGAAGCTAACAGGCTAACGGGCAAAGCTAACTGCGGGCTAGCGCCACTTTAAACAGTATTTACAGCCAAGTTTGAGTGAAAAAAAATATTCCCATTGTATAACTGGATGTACAACACCCCTCTCTCCCTTCACCTTTTCTGTCAGCGTAGTATTTACTCTCCAAGACATTTAATAAGTAAAAAATCGTAACTTGCTAAGACACCTGCAGTTGTGCTTATGGCCTCTAGGGGCAAGAGTTACTTTGTACTGCTTTAACCTTTTATTGTCACGTTTTCATTTCTGTTTTTTGTAGTTTTTGTCTTCTTTTGTTATTTTTTGTTGCTTTCTTCTTTGCTTTTTCCCCCTTAAGTTTTGACACTTTTTTTAATCATGTTTGTCACTTTTTTGTGGCTTTTTTGTGACTCTTTTTTTTTGCTTTTTCATCACTTTTTTAATCGTGTTTTTGTTGCTGTTCTGTTGTATTTCCGTCCTCATTTCCGTCCCTGTTTTGACACTTTGTTCAGGTGGGGGTTAAGAGGTTAATCTTTTGATGGCATCATATCTTCGACTGATAAAAACTGTAAACGTATTCCTCAAAATAAACCGAGGCTCTAATAAAGAGTTTGTGTCAAAGTGATTCTCGATAAGGAAACGTGAGGCTCTAAACACTTGGACTCTTCTCTTCACATGACTTCACATGTTTGAAATTCCTCCACATTGTTCCGCTCCACGCCTCCACAGCCTCGTGTCCTCCTCGGTGCATTTAGGACGAGCGTTGATGGACGTGTGCTGTCAGCAGGTAAGTCCCTGCAGAGTGTGGGGCCGAGCCGGAGCACTCGGACACAGACTGTCAGAGCACCAGGACAAACCTCCAGGCTTTTCCTGTCACTGACATGTTCATCACACTGGGACAGGAGGGTTTGCTGTTTCTTACTTTTTCTGCACATCCATGGTTCAACCTCTTCTCCCCTAGTGTTGTCTTATCAGTTCCTTTTGAGTCTTGGGTCTCTGCACAATTTATTTATTTATTTTTACAAACATTGAGTAGATAATGAGACTATATTGCAACATATTGGAAATGCAAAATAAAAGTTGAAGAAGTATTTTGTCAATTGCAAATCTTTCTCCTTATTGTTTCTGAGCTGCCTCTGAAACAGTCCTCACCGATTCCCTTCTGCCCGAGCGGCTTCTATTATTTATCCTTCTTACAGCCTATTATTTACTTTAATATGCCTTTTCGCCCGGTCTCTTAGTCCCTCATCTCTTACTTACTGCCGGGGCCTTTGTTCTTCTGTTTTGACTTTAATGCGAGAAAAGAGTGTGAAGGCGCAGAGCATGCAATAAAGATAAAAATGATGGGAGATGAGAGACTGGAAATAGTAATGTGGCCCAAAGGAGGGACTGAGGGACAGGGAAGGCAGAATGTGATGGCAAGGCAAATGTATTTATACAGCGCAGTTCATGCACAAGGCAACTCAATGTGCCTCACAGCAACACCGACAAACACAATAGAAACACAATAAAAGCAATATAACAAATCAATCGATACAATTGATTAAAATAAATAAAAATGCCACTATTCCTCCTGGAACCGCCACCTTAACGTGGTGGAGGGGTTTGAGCGCCCGAATGATCCTGGGAGCTCTGTTGTCGGAGGCTTCGTGCCCCTGGTAGGGTCTCCCATGGCAAACAGGTCCTAGGTGACGGGTCAGACAAAGAGCGGTTCAGAAGCCCCTCATGAGAGACCAACAGGCCCGGTTAGAACCATGAGGCCGTCCTTCTGTGGACCCACCACCTGCAGGAGGAGCCATGGGGGCTGGTGTAATGTGATTTGGGCAGCTCCAACGGCTGCCCCACGACCCGGCAACGGAAAAGTGGAAGAAAATGGATGGATGGATGGATAATGCAAATATGTATATATTCAAATGATATATTCAAATTGGTTGAAATACCAAACCATGTTTTCAGCCTCGACTTAAACATTGTCAGAGTTGAAGCCTGTCTCTCGTCCTCAGTGGTGCACTTGGTAAAGCGGGTTGTCTCATGATCGGAAGGTTGGGGGTTCGAATCCGGCCTCCTGAAGGTGCACACTGTCGTTGTGTCCTTGGGCAAGACACTTCACCCTCCTTCTCTAGTGTCTGCGTACACTGGTGTATGAGGTGAGTGGGTGAGTGGTTCCTTGCTGTAAAGCGCTTTGAGTGCCTATAGTGTAGGTGGAAAAGCACGATACAAGTTGAAACCTTTTACCATTCCTCATAGAGGCTGTTCCACACCTTTGCTGCACGAAACTGAAACGCAGCCTCACCGTGTTTGGTGGTGACTCTGGGAACCACCAGGAGGATCTCAGAGCCCGAGGTGGTTCATACGGCTGTAACATGTTAGCTATGATCTATACTTCGGTGTCTGACTATGAAGAGACTTGTACACAAGCTGTTTTAAAGTCTATACTCTGAGCAACAGGAAGCCAGTGCAGAGACCGGAGCACTGGACTAATATGGTCGTATTTCCTGGTTCTGGTCAGGACTCAACACTGTGTAGAGTCCGTTTAGAAAGGCCAGTGAACAGGCCGTTACAATAGTCTAACCGACTGGAGACAAACACATTAATTAATCTCTCCAAGTCCGATATGTGACCAGTCACAAGAATGGGGACACAAGTCGATTTTGGGGATTTTAGATTTTCACAGATTATTAAAGTGTAGTCTCCAAGATTTCCAACGATGTGTAACACATGGGAATCTGATAATATTTGGAGGTGTAGCGGTGATTTGAAGTTAACAACTCCAAAAAGCCCAAAGGCCTGAAAAACCTCTACAAAGTTTTGGGCCATTCTCACCTCTCTGCTGTTGGGAGTGACAATAGGGCTCATTTACATCTCATTGGGATAAGCCATACCCCCTGTCAAACTCCCCCTCAAAGCAGTAAAGCACAGGGAGGGAGCAAACAACAAACCATTGTTTACCAGTTTCATTATGTGTATCAGTCTTATTTTTGGTTTCATGTATTGATCTCACCTCACAGCAGAAGGTTGTTATTGTTCTTTGTAATTTTTTAATATCAATTGATAAACTGTCACTGGCTTGAGAATGTGTTGTGTAACATCTGTTACATCTGTAACATCTGTTATTGCAGCAAAAGGGGGTTCCACAAAGTATTAAGTCATGCTGTATGAATACTTGTGCACTCCCCACTTTTCAAAAATAACAGAAGCATGTATCATTTTGCTTTCACTTCACAGTTGTCTGTTACTTAAGTGTGAACTTTCAGTAAAAAATTCAAAATAAAATCTTTATGTTTATGGTTGTAAACATGACATGTGACAGTGAAAATGCTGCTGCGCTTCTCCCCAGTCCCTCCCTGTGTCAGCTCCACTCTCAGGCTGAGAGAGAGTTACAGACTCCGGACATAACTGAAGTTATAAACTTTAGAAAAGACTCCTGTACTACTTTAGTAATGCACATACAGGAGAGAAAAGGCCGACATCGCGTTGTATCGCCGCGCGCTGTTTATTTCACAACAAAAAACCATCGTAACTTATCTGGCCATAAAACCGAAAATATGAAGCGGATCTCTCTCAAATAAGAAGTGGCTGAAAGCTAGGGATGAGCTGACTACATTTATGGAGTAGTTTAAGTTTGTAGAGATCTTGATTTTGTGTAAAT
This sequence comes from Neogobius melanostomus, assembly GCA_007210695.1. Taxonomy (NCBI): domain Eukaryota; kingdom Metazoa; phylum Chordata; class Actinopteri; order Gobiiformes; family Gobiidae; genus Neogobius; species Neogobius melanostomus. Next base: position 1,133,532 of record VHKM01000457.1, on the reverse strand, counting down.
AGCAGGTTAATTCCTCGTGACTAGATCATTGTCTCGCATGCTAACACCAGCATGTTAGCTAACAATAGCACAGCACACATGGGCACGGCGGCCACACCACCAGCGATAAAAAAAACAATCTTTCACTCACCCGTCTGAAGTAACCCAAGTAGCAAAGTTTCTCTGGCCCACCATCGGGCCATCACCTCACCCACGAATCGGCCCAGACTCGGCCGGGCCGGCGGCCCAGTATTGGCCGAACTACAGCAACGTGACTCTCAGTTATTATGTCGGCCCAGTATCGGCCGAACTACAGCAACGTGACTCTCACTTATTATGTCGGCCCAGTATCGGCCGAACTACAGCAACGTGACTCTCACTTATTATGTCGGCCCAGTATCGGCCGAACTACAGCAACGTGACTCTCGCTTATTATGACGGCCCAGTATCGGCCGAACTACAGCATAATTACTTTAATGTAGGCTATTAGTGTCGGCTGAGAATCGGCTGGGCCGTCGGGCCAGCACTGGTACAATAACCTAAACACGCATGTTAGACTTTAAAAGGAAAAAAAGGCGCTGAACACATTGTTTCAAATAGCCTTGGCTTCATTTATTTAAATTCCAACAATTAAACAATGTTGCAATGATGAAAGTGAAGGAACATACACACACAAAAACACATGAGGAAACGGATACAAAGTGGCCTGCGAGATCAGTCCTGACAGCAACACGGCAAAAGGACAAGGTCTATCCAACATAACAAGTTTCAACAAGAAAACTTAAGTTACAATATTGTTACAATTTTGCAATTGAATTAGGCCTAAACCTATGCATTTATTCAAACGAATAGTTAGGCCTAATTACAATTCCACCTACGTTTAATGCGTGCGCGGTCGATCAGAGTCCAAGCCAAATCTAAGCGTTTGCCCGTAGTTTCGTTTAAATAAAATAGAAATAATATATCAACATCATACTCATATTTCACGTAGCTAGCTGAACTGACAACCACGCGTAGTATATCATCCTTTCTTGGGGATCATGGTCAGCGAGTCTACGGCTCCGCCTTCATCTCGCGTTATGGAGTTAACTTTCAAAGGGGACATTCCCAAACTGCTGCGGTGTTGTAAAACGCATTTCGCTAAAGGGATGTGCGCACCATGGGTTGGACCGTGGGTACGTCCCGTGGACACCTCTGCTCCAGGTATAGGGGAGGCGACCACCAGCTGTTGAGCGAGCCGCGGGAGCCCCGGGTGCCTTTCGCCGCTGTTCAGTGTTCGGCACGACCGCGCCTCGTGTTCTCCCTCCCGAATATCTCCTCCTGATTGCGCGTGACCGCGTGCCACTGTGGATATTATTGTACAGTACCACATAGGCCTACATGAAACTCCAGATCGGTCAATAGGCAAACTAAATATGTTCTTCCCCGGTCCAGCCGCACTGTTCAGGCAACTGTGGATTTAGACAAATTATCATAGCGCATATCCCAACTCCAGCGCGCGCTGTATAAGCGGGGGCAACATCACTAATCATTTGGCTTAAACGAATCGAATCACAAATAAACACTTTGATTTGTATTAAAAGCCATGGCTATGACAATCATAAAATGTAGTGTTTACCATACATTTGTTGAGGAAACTGGAACAAGTCAAATTTTCTTATACAATTAAGATTATACTTCTGGCTTTATGCTTTACTGGTCAAAAATCGATTCAAATTTTAAAAAATGCACTAGCATGATTAAAATTAATGAGGACTGTCTAAGGCTGAAACCATGTCTCATCAACAAATCAGCAGAAAACACTGCTCCAAGTAAATATAGCTACTGCATTACAATTCATATAAAAACATCAACAATACAGAGCAGGGATTCTCCACTGGTGATTAGCGGTTTTGATGATGATTCCAGCTTCATGGCTTGTTAAATGCTTGATATCAATAATCTACATCATATTAGGTTCAACAGATTCAAACTGCAGAGCGTCTGGAATAGCCTCTTTCATTTGGGTTGCGGCTTGTCACAAGATGATGGGACCCGATGTGACACCAGTTGAGAATCACTGAATTACAGCTATATTGTGTGTGTGTCTAATATCTGAAGACACTTACAGTCCTGGTCTTCAAATAAACAGTGAAAGTAGCTGTCAGGAACTTGTGGCCAGTTGTGCAGTAACTAGACAGAAGGAAACAAAAATAAATTAGACAGCCTCTCATTCAGGCACTAAAACACACTGTCTAAAACTAAGATTTTTAATGCCAAAATGCAAGAGTGGCAGCTTTGAATGAGAAACTGCAGATAAATGCAACATAATAACTTCAAATGCATTGTGCTGTATTCCTACTGCAATTACTTACATTTTTTGGATGCAGAGTTCCAAAGTACTCCAAGACGCCTGTGTTACTGTCCTAAAACACATAAACAAAAAAATATTAACTTAATAAAAAACAGCTATAGTTGCACACAGTACACAGACAACAGTTAAATTGGTTATTATTTGTTTCCTTTTCGTTGTTCTTTGATATTTCGCTTGATTATATTTTAGTCCTTATTTTAGAAACAAAAGTTCAACCCCTTTACCACCCCGTGCCCCCCAAAAGGAATGAACAAAGTAATCAACTGAAAGATGGACCATAACTAAACTAGCCGAGACACGCGACCAAAATAAGCAAAAACCCATAACTGAACCAAGTCAAAGAAAAGCGAAAGTAGGACAGCCGGTCTCACCTGGAAAAAGGAAAAAAACAGTGATAAAAAAAGAGCTATATTACAAGCATGCCGAGCTCAGGCAAGCGGCGTGCCGCAGCTTACTCTGGAGCGCGCGCTGGCGAGGCGCACCCGCAGGTACACCATGAGCAGAGAGCGCACTTGAAATCATGCATGTACGGCGGAGATTTAAAAAAAAAAAAACATAATGGAAAATTATTTAAAAAGGTAAGCAAGGGGAAAAGAAAAAATATCTGCCACAGGCAGAAGTTATAGCTCAGGGCACAGGTCGTCCAGTTATTTTGAGCAAACTGAAATGGAAGTCTATATTCAAGTCTACAACTTAAAAGCCACTATATTTCACGAAAATTATATATTAAATAGGCTATTATTTTCATTTAAAAGAAATATGTGTGTGTGGCCTACCTGCTTTTATGTTTCTCACTGATCTTTGCTGCTTCAGATTGACCTCTCCAAAAACCTACAGACAAGATAGATTTTTAGGTGATTTAACATTGCAATTAATCACACAAATAGACCAAAAGCAAAAAAGAAATGAGACACTTTAAGTTTTTGTGTGTGTGTGTCGTTGTTTGTTTCCGGAGCCATTAACTAAAATAACGCAATAGGTTAGCTATTTTCAATGTAATCTTACAGTGGATTAATAGATATGGCTCTATTTTGGTCATTACCTCTGCGTCTGACAGAGTGTTGTCCTGTCCCCGGCCCGGCTCTGTTGCTGTTCAAGCTCTGCAGCTGATGGTAGTCCCTCTAAATTCTGATGTCCGCTGTTGGGGACATGTTCAAAATGTTATTTCTCGATTGAACTTCGGGTTTGGTACAATTCTGTATGAAGATATTTGATCGTGCGCTAATCTGAACCCAAACGCTATTTGACAATTGAATAACGGACACTTCACTGCGTAAGGCGAAATAATAGCCCAAGCTTCTCATTCTAACAGAAATATTCATACAGTCTGAATCTAGGTTAGGCTATGGCTTAGTTGAAAGTTAAAAGATAAAAGTAGGTCTACAGAGAGCGTTAATAAAAACATCTTTACTCACCGGTTGGAGGAGACGAATGCCAGAAATTGCGCTTTGGATCTCCAGTGCTGGTCTTCAGCATGGCGCACGGACAGTGAGCCGATGCTCGCTTGTTACACCCGGGAAAGGCGCGGGGTGAGTGTCAGTGAACGGACGGTGAGCCGATGCTCGCTTGTTACACCCGGGAAAGGCGCGGGGAGACAGTCGGTGCATGGGCAGTGAGCCGATGCTTGCGTTTACTACCCGGGAAAGGCACGGGGCTTTGGGTCAGCGGCTGTCGGTTTGCGTGTAGTGGGCCGATAGACAACGTTTGCCGCGACATGTCCTTCAAATTTAGCCAAAGTGACTGAAACTTCCCTTTCGGAATCTGACAAAAATGAGGCTTTAATTCAGTTTACAAAATTATCTTGTTCGGGGCAGAGGAGGCGCTGCCCAATCGGACTGAGCAGCTGTTAAAAAAACTATTCACATTGCAGTTCTAAACAGTATTAAACACAACTGTTGTGTTGTTTCTGTACAGCTCATGGTCCTAACTTCTTTGCGCCACAAGGATGAGAGTCACGTCATGTGAGCATGATGCCACAATCGGGCCAATAAAAAAAATAGCAATCGGATCTATGACTGATTCCCAGTATCGGCCCATTCTCTGTTTTATTGGAGTTGGCCTGACGCACATCGGTTTGAGTCGGGCCATCTACTGCAATAGCCTGGTGAGCCGCATTTGAGGCATCGTCGGCAGGGGGCAATAAAATCTTATTCGGGCCGATCAATAAACACTGGGATTGGCGCTACTATTGCAAGTCTGCCTCGGCCCATTCAAGAATAACAATGTTTCCGCCGAGTCGGAGCTCAGCCGACACTGACGTGGCTAAACCAGAGTCGGCCCGAGTGTCCTTGCTACCTGGGAACCGTTGCCTTTTGCTCAGAAAAACTCGTCGTAAATCCATTTTAAAGCGTAAGTAGCGCCGGCCTCTGATATTATAGTAGATCCATGAGAGCCACACAGGCGAAGCTTAGAGTCATGAAGCCACACACGCACAATGACACGCCCCCACGGCATGCGCTATTTCTCTGACAAAACAAGACTTTTCAACCTGTAAACTGATCGACAATAGGCGTATGTATAAAACTGCCTTTTTTGCGTGGCATTTGTTTGCTAAAGCATGTGTCAACAACACAACTGAAAGCAGCTCTGCTTCTCCTCCTCCGCAGTGTTTACTCAGTATGTAAATAGACACAGACAAAGGCCCAATCTCAATTCTCTTTTCTACCCCTACCCCTTCCCTAGCCCTAGCCCTTTCCCTACACCCTGAAACCAAGGGCTAAGGGCGAGGGTTGAAAATACCACCCTAAGAAATGGGACAGCCCTCCATTTGACTGCATTTACTATTAAAGAGTAACTAAACGGGCGTGCCAAAGCCTTTCCCTACCCACAAACAAAAGTCAAAAGTGCTGTGAAAGAGGCGATGTCTGAAGTTTGGGGGTGACATGCGGGGGTGAGTGTGTGGGCATTTGCATTGGCACAATCACAGCAGACAGATTACGTGGGAGGGACTTGGTTATAAACCACAGGTACAGGGGCAGGACAATTGGCAGCACCTGATGACGATGTGTGGAGCTGGTGCGGCTTATGACGTTCTGTGGAGGCCGTGGACACGTCTCCAGCCAATCAGGAAATTCTAATTAAGTAGTAGAGTTTACCCTGAAGGGGGCGCAACCCATTCGTTTTCAGGCCAAAGTTAGGATTTTACACATGTTTGCGCTATAATGTCAGAATAATGTCAGGGACCAGTAGACAACACTATGAGACACCGATTGAGACAGTTTATCAGTAAAAAAATTGATTTGGTGTTTAGTTACTCTTTAACACAGATGATTAAGGTTATGTAAAAAAATATAATAATAAACAAAATAAAAGCAAGCCTACTTGTCTATAGAGCATGTTTCTACTGAACCAGTTTATCACTTGACTGATGCTGTTTTGTAACACCTAAACAACAGGACTCGGTCTCAGCCCAAACCCTACAGATTTTCATCTATTTCTGCTACATTCTCCTTCCCCCTGTCCGTGTGTTGCAGCTTTTACCGCGGGGTCGCTGTGGCTGCAGCCAGAGCTGCGAGAGATCAGCCCATCCGCTCATGTAGCGCACTCAGCGGGGACAGTCAGAGGTAGACGCACTCGCACTGCGCACAGGGCGGGGATAGGCACCCGCAGCCCCCGCTCTGAGCCCCGGGCCTGAGCGGAGGCGCGGGGATAAATCGAGCGCAGCAGCAAGGCACTGAACCCCGTGTGTCATGTCAATAGCGACGTATCGAAAGTTTGGGAGCGATCGCAGCAGCAAAGCGAAAACATAGAACTGACACGTTTATAGCAATGGACTGTTCTAATTGTTGCACAAAGCGAATAAAGTCATGAACGAAGCGTTCTGCAACTTTATAAATGTTGTAAGAGTGCTTAATGATGATATTCGTGAATTCATTTCGCAGCTTATTTCCGTGTTTTGTCAAACTCCTCCTACCCCTTCGTCTGTAGTGTGCATTAGAAAAACCCTCACTTTGAGGCTATGTGGCCCTCTCCCTCACCCCTACCCCTCACCGCAAAATAGAATTGGGACACCCCTTCGTCTCTCGTGAACGCGCACAACGAAGGGAAAGGGCTAAGCGGAGGGCTAAGGGGGAGAATTGAGATTGGGCCAAAGTCACGCCCCTACTGGACGCTCCGAAACCCACCTCAAACTAGTCATTTTGAACCTAAAAGTTTACGCTTTTAAATATACTAATACTGCTAGCTTAAACATGGAGAGGCTACTTCGTGACTTCAACTGAACGAATCGGCACAAAAGTGAAAATCACCAATTTCTCCCAAAAAATCTTAGTTTGCGTTTTTCTCGAGACACGGGCTGCCGACTTGTGTCCTTGGAATCCATGGCAGGTCACATATGGATACTATGTTTTTTTTTATTTTAGCAATGTTTTTTAGATGGTAATAGGCTGCTGATGTAATTGACTTAATATGACTGTTAAAATTCAGGTCTGAGTCCATGATTATGCCTAGATTTCTAACTTGATTGTTAGGTTCTAGTGAAAGAGCCTCAAGATGACCAATGACAACCTCTGTTTTTGTGGGCCAAAGACAATTATGTCGTTTTATCTGTATTTAACTGGAGGAAGTTGTTTTGCATCCACACACTAATCTGTTTGATACAATGACACAGTGTGGTATTTGTGCACTAGTTACGCGGTCTTTTCCCCCAATTTCTGAAACTTTATAAAGCTGGCACATCTAAATGACGGCCAAACCACCTACAGCTACACCTCTTGTTACACTTTCTTGGATGCAGCAGACGAGACACTGTTATGTGACGGACAGGTAGCAAATATGAGCCAAGTGCTGTCCAGATTTTAAACTGGCTTTTCATCCAAGTCGTCGAAAATGTAAATGTGTTTGAGGAGATATCCACCTCTGCAAATACGACACCTACTCTCCAACTGGACTGACAGCAGCAAATGACGCACGGGACTGAACTTTGTGAGTCCAAACTCCCGACTGATAGAAAAAAAAAAAAACACTTTCACACATAATGCTTTACAAAGTTGAAGAACAGGTGACGTTCATAACCGAATGGCAGGAAATATACTTTTGTCGTGTGATATTTTATGAATGAATCATGTGGCCAATCCGTAGATGAGAGACCGATTCTGCAAAGTCAGCAGATTGGCCTCCACGACCTGCGCCCGTCTCCTCCTACGTTCTGTTCGCGCTAAATTAACTTGCGTTACTGACAGCAAAATCTGCCAAACCGCTCCAGACGGGAGATAAAGTGCACGGTGTGAAATGGCGTAGTCATCTCATGTTGTTTTGGGGGAGTCATTAAAATGCCATGTTCGTTTTTGTAGACTTTATTCTCCCCAGCTTTCACTGTTTGCAAAGTAAGCTCACAGCGATGTCATCAACTGTTAAGGCGACACACTGCAGGTGAATGGGGGAGGGGAAAAATTGTGATATACATTTTTACGAAGTGCATAAATCTGTAAAGAAAATAAAGAAAATCTAAATTCGCCTTGTTTTTGTGTGTTCAAAGCTCAATAAATCAGGCTGGAAATTAGATATTGAAAATTCAAAATATTGTTAAAGGGGGGTATTATGTAAAATCGACTTTTCAAGCTTTATATCATGTTATTATGTCATTCCCTCATTAAACACATGCCTGGAGTGTTGCCTTGGCTCATTCACATATTTTTGAGTAATCAGTAAAAACTTAGACGGCAGCCATTTTAGGTGTAGCTATGCCTCAGTCCTCCTAGGAACGCCCCCACCTCCTGGAGACGCCTCTGGACCTTTTGTCACCAGCCAAGACACCAACCACTGCTCCTCAGCTCAGCAGAGCCCCCTCCCCGCACAGTAGTGTTGTTTAGATGCCACAGCAGTGTGCTGAAGGGGGCGTGTCGGAAAGCTTCTTAAAGAGACAGAGGCCTATTTCAAGACGTTCAGTACAGCCATTTTGAGAGAATAATTTTATTCAAGGCAGTTATTTTAATTTACTGCATATACAGACCAACAGAAGGTTACGTCATCATTGTAGTATGCTATAGACTGGTGCTATGTGATTGAAAAAAGCATAATACTCCCTCTTTAAGTCCAAGACGGAAAAGCTTGGAGTCTGAAGGAGCCACCATGAACTTGTTGCATGAGCGGAACAAAAATCGAATTTTGAGAAAACCGGGCTGAAAGTCTTGTAACCTGTGCGCATGCGCGAGTACAGTTGTGCTTGAAAGCAGTGGCGTGTCCAGACATTTTCTGCAGGGGTGGCACAGGAGGGGCGCCTAGTTCTGCTAGGGTAGCACCCATAAATCAAGGATCCGCAGTCAAAACAAAAAATGCATGTCCCGCTTTCCGATAAATGTTTTAAACATATGGATGAGACATTTTATCCACTGAAGCAATAAACCCGAACACCAGGAGTAACTTAACTTTGGTCTTTGTAGTTTTGTCATCTCAGTAAAATGTTTGCTACATCATGTGACACATTTACCCAAGTGTGACAAGACAGAGTGGTAGTTGTGGAGAAGATTCTGTATATAATCTAATTCCTCTTAATCATAAACTTTTGATCAGGGTAAGTTGTAGCTTTCTGGGATATCTCCGTCTCGCTAGCGACAAAACATCATTAAAGAAGCATCGAACAGGGTAAGTTATGACATGAAAATCCAGATGTTAAAGGAGAAAACTAGCTAAAACTCTCCACATGAAAGATCAATGTTTTCACCTGCCATGTCTCGCCGAGAGCCAGGATTTTGAGCTACCACTGAATGGTAAATGCTGGCGTTCTGAGCAGCAGGTGGAAGCGTGTTTATTGTTGTAAATGCGCTCTTGTACCTAATGTGCTTCATGAATGGCTAAGGACTTCTTCAACGTCAGGACAAAAACAGGGCCCTCCGCAATTACTGCCCTCCTCCACAGGCTTCATCCCACTTCACAATTAGAAGCAATTATGGAAATTTCATCAAAGATAATTACGGACGGCCAAAGATGAAGCTCCGCTGGCTAACTTGCTTTGCTGCCTTTTGGGGGGAGGGAAAAACATCTATTTCAAACTATTGGCTGCACACAGACTTCAGGAAAGGTCTAATACAAGGAGCCGATGGGGATTAGTTGGTCTTCAAGCACACTTGAGGGATTCTGAAGTGTGCTTCCAAGTCACATTGGAATTGCTGTCTCTTGAGATTCACCGGTGTTTTGGACAAGTCTTGCACTTTCAAAGACATGGGTAGACAGCGCATTTGTGAAAACGGTCCACGATTTAATTTAGACAAATGAGAAGAGCGCAGCGTCTGATAGAACTGTAAGGACGAAGGACACGTGTGCAGGTGAATAACCACACGGTGAGATCCATGCACAGAGCATAAACACTCTCACATACATGTCGCTGAATTAGAGACAGAATGCTGGGTCTAAAAGCTCTGGATGGAAGAGCTTGGTTGTATGTGCGCACCGGAGAGGACCGGCTCACTGCCAAACGAGTAACTCGCTGTAGCGTTTGACATTGCAGGACAGAAAGTTTATTGACTTGGGTTTCCTTCACTGATAGTAAGGCAAGGCAAGGCAAGGCAAGTTTATTTGTAGAGCACAATTCATACACGAGGCAATTCAAAGTGCTTCACAGTTGCAGAAAAAATTACAAGAAAACAGTTAAATCAATCAATAAAACAACAACACAAAGTTAATCAATTACAGTAAAAGGCAAGAGTGCAGATAAAATACTTTCAGTTTTCATATGCACGGGTAAGGTGCAGGTGGCAGTCAAAGGCGGGTGCCTCGACAACCTGGTCCGCGTGCGCAGCTTCTGGCGTTCGGGACATGGAACGTCACTTCGCTGGGGGGAAGGAGCCTGAGCTTGTGCGGGAGGTCGAGAGATACCGGCTAGATATAGTCGGGCTCACCTCCACGCACAGCCTGGGTTCCGGATCCCAACTCCTGGAGAGAGGCTGGACTCTCCATTTTTCTGGAGTTGCCCGCGGGGAGAGACGGCGGGCTGGGGTGGGCTTGCTTATAGCCCCCCAGCTCAGCCGCCACGTGTTGGAGTTTACCCCGGTGAACGAGAGGGTCGCGTCCCTACGCCTTCGGGTTGGGGACAGGTCTCTCACCGTTGTCTCGGCCTACGGGCCCAACATCGGTGCAGAGTACCCGGCCTTCTTGGAGTCCCTGGGAGGGGTACTAGATAGTGCTCCGACTGGGGACTCCATTGTTCTACTGGGGGACTTCAACGCCCACGTGGGTAACGACAGTGAGACCTGGACGGGGGTGATGGGGAAGAACGGCCTCCCCGATCTGAACCCGAGTGGTGTTCTGTTATTGGACTTCTGTGCTAGTTACAGTTTGTCCATAACGAACACCATGTTCGAGCACAAGGGTGTCCATAAGTGCACGTGGCACCAGGATACCCTAGGCAGGAGGTCGATGATCGACTTTGTAGTTGTGTCATTTGATCTCCGGCCGCGTGTCTCGGACACTCGGGTGAAGAGAGGGGCTGAGCTGTCAACCGATCACCACCTGGTGGTGAGCTGGATCCGCTGGCAGGGGGGGAGGAAGCCGGTCAGACCTGGCAGGCCCAAACGTGTTGTGAGGGTCTGTTGGGAACGTTTGGTGGATCCTTCTGTCAGTAGGGTCTTCAACTCCCACCTCCGGAAGAGCTTCACCCAGATTCCGAGGGAGGTTGGAGACATGGAGTCCGAGTGGACCATGTTCTCCTCCTCCATTGTCGATGCGGCTGCTCGCAGTTGTGGCCGTAAGGTCTCTGGTGCCTGTCGCGGCGGCAATCCCCGAACCCGGTGGTGGCGCCCGGAAGTAAGAGATGCCGTCAAGCTGAAGAAAGAGTCCTACCTGGCCTTGTTGGCTTGTGGGACTCCGGAGGCAGCTGAGAGGTACCGGCAGGCCAAGCGTGCTGCAGCTCGTGCTGTCACAGAGGCAAAAACTCGGGTCTGGGAGGAGTTCGGAGAAGCCATGGAGGAGGACTATCGGTCGGCCTCGAAGAGATTCTGGCAAACCATCCGGCGCCTCAGGAGGGGGAAGCAGTGCTTCACCAACACTGTTTACAGTGCGGGCGGGGAGCTGTTGACCTCGACTGGGGATGTGGTCGGGCGGTGGAAGGAGTACTTCGAGGATCTCCTCAATCCCACTGTCACGTCTTCCGATGAGGAGGCAGAGGCTGGGGACTCGGAGGGGGGTTCGTCCATCACCCAGGCTGAAGTCACTGAGGTGGTTAGAAAGCTCCTCGGTGGCAAGGCCCCGGGGTGGATGAGATTCGTCCCGAGTACCTTAAGTCTCTGGATGTTGTAGGGCTGTCTTGGCTGACACGTCTCTGCGGCGTCGCGTGGCGGTTGGGGACAGTGCCTCTGGATTGGCAGACCGGGGTGGTGGTCCCTCTCTTTAAGAAGGGGGATCGGAGGGTGTGCTCCAATTACAGAGGGATCACACTTCTCAGCCTCCCGGTAAGGTCTACTCCAGGGTGCTGGAGAGGAGGATCCGGCCGATAGTCGAACCTCGGATTCAGGAGGAACAATGCGGTTTTCGTCCCGGTCGTGGCACACTGGACCAGCTCTATACCCTACATCGGGTGTTCGAGGGTTCGTGGGAGTTCGCCCAACCAGTCCACATGTGCTTTGTGGATTTGGAGAAAGCGTTCGACCGTGTCCCTCGTGGTGCCCTGTGGGGGGTGCTCCGGGAGTATGGGGTGCGGGGCCCTCTGCTAAGGGCTGTCCGTTCCCTGTATGACCGCAGCAGGAGCTTGGTTCGCATTGCCGGCAGTAAGTCAGACTTGTTTCCGGTGCGTGTTGGTCTCCGCCAGGGCTGCCCTATGTCACCGGTTCTGTTCATTATCTTTATGGACAGAATTTCTAGGCGCAGCCAGGGGCCGGAGGGTGTCCGGTTTGGGAACCTCAGGATCTCATCTCTGCTGTTTGCAGATGATGTTGTTCTGTTGGCTTCATCAAATCAGGACCTCCAGCGCGCACTGGGGCGGTTTGCAGCCGAGTGTGAAGCGGCCGGGATGAGGATCAGCACCTCCAAATCTGAGGCCATGGTTCTCCACCGGAAAAAGGTGGCTTCCCCGCTTCAGGTCGGTGGGGAGTCCTTACCTCAAGTGGAGGAGTTCAAGTATCTCGGGGTCTTGTTCACGAGTGAGGGACGGATGGAGCGTGAGATCGATAGACGGATCGGTGCAGCGTCAGCAGTGATGCGGTCGCTGTATCGGACTGTTGTGGTGAAGAGAGAGCTGAGTCAGGGGGCAAAGCTCTCGATTTACCGATCGATCTACGTTCCCACCCTCACCTATGGTCATGAGATCTGGGTAATGACCGAAAGGACAAGATCGCGAATACAAGCGGCCGAAATGAGTTTCCTTCGCAGGGTGGCTGGGCGCACCCTCCGAGATCGGGTGAGGAGCTCAGTTACCCGGGAGGAGCTCGGGGTAGAGTCGCTACTCCTTCACGTCGAAAGGAGCCAGCTGAGGTGGCTAGGGCATCTGTTCCGGATGCCTCCTGGTCGCCTCCCTCGGGAGGTGTTCCAGGCATGTCCTATTGGGAGGAGGCCTCGTGGAAGGCCCAGGACACGCTGGTGGGACTATGTCTCCGAGCTGGCCTGGTGTCGCCTCGGGGTCCCCCAGAACAGCTGGAGGAGGTGTGCGTGGATCGGGAAGTCTGGGCATCTCTGCTGAGACTGCTGCCTCCGCGACCCGGCCCGGATAAAGCGGAAGAAAATGGATGGATGGATGGATGGACGGGTAAAAAGAGCTGTTTTCAGCCTGGATTTGAACATTGTCAGAGTTGAGGCCTGTCTCACATCCTCATGAAGACTGTTCCAGATTTTAGCTGCATGAAACTGAAACGCAGCCTCACCGTGTTTATTATTGACTCTGGGAACCACCAGGAGACCCTCCCTGAAGTTCTCAGGGCCCGAGATGGTTCATACGGCTCTAACATGTCAGAGATGTACTTTGGTGCTAAACCATGAAAAGACTTGTACACAAGCAGAGCTGTTTTAAATTCTATTCTCTGAGTGACAGGAAGCCAGTGCAGAGACCGGAGCACTGGTCTAATGTGGTCGTATTTCCTGGTTCTTGTCAGGACTAGAGCAGCAGCGTTCTGGATGTACTGCAGCTGTCTAACAGCTCGTTTAGAAAGGCCAGTGAGCAGGCCGTTACAGTAGTCTAACCTGCTGGAGACAAATGCATGGATGAGTCTCTCTAAGTCTGGTTTTGACACTATTCCTCTGATCTTAGCAATGTTTTTCAGATGGTAAAAAGCTGATGATGTTATTGCTTTGATGTGGCTGTTTAAGTTCAGGTCTGAGTCCATGATTACTCCTAGATTTCTAACCTGATTTTTTGGTTTCAGAGCGAGAGACTCAAGGTGACTGATAACACTTTGTCTTTGTGTCTGTGGGCCAAAGACAATGATCTCAGTTTGTCTGAATTTAGTTGGAGAAAGTTGTTTTGCATCCACAAACTGATCTGTTCGATGCAGTGACAGAGAGTATCTACAGGCCCATGTTCACCTGCCGTCAGTGACACGTAGATCTGAGTGTCATCTGCGTAGTTGTGGTACGACACATTGTTGCTGTTTATTAGCTGACCCAATGGAAGCATGTACAGGTTGAATAAGAGGGGTCCCAAGATTGACCCCTGGGGGACTCCACAGGTCATGGCAATGACAGTTGCCAATTTCGACAAAGTACGTCCTATCCTCGAGATAGGACTTGAACCAGTTTAGAGCAGTACCAGAGATTCCCACCCAGTTTTCTAACCTGTGAAGTAAGATCCCGTGGTCCACTGTGTCAAAGGCAGCGCTCAGGTCCAGCAGAACTAAAACTGAGACCTTACCTGCATTGGTGTTCATACGGATATCATTTGTCACCTTGATCAGAGCTGTCTCAGTGCTGTGGTGGGGCCTAAATCCTGACTGGAAAGTATCAAACACATTGTTAGATAGGAGAAAGTAAGTGAGCTGTTGATATATTACTTTCTCTAGGACTTTTCCTAAGAACGGTAGGTTTGATATGGGCCGGTAGTTGTTCAGTACCTTGGGATCAAGGCTGCTCTTCTTTAGAAGAGGCTTAATGACCGCGGTTTTCAAGGCCTTTGGAAATGCTCCAGTCTCAAATGAGATGTTAACTAACTGAACAAGTTGTGGTAACAAGCTGGTCAGCACAGACTTCAGAAATCTAGTGGGTAATTCATCAAGGCAGCATGTACATGAACTCAGACCGGAGATAACCTCTTCGATTGTTTTGTCAGTAACAGGAGTGAAATGTGTCAGCTCAAGGTGTTTATCTGGTGGCAGGGTTGGTATTTGTGTTGTGGAAATTATGGCATTTTTTATGCCCTGGACTTTATCATAAAAAATATTGCAAACTCATTGCACTTAGATGTAGAGATTAGTTCTAAGGGCAGTGAAACTGGAGGGTTAGTTAATCTGTTTACTGTGGAAAACAGAACACGAGAATTGTTTCTACAGTTTGCGATGATTTTAGAGAAGTACTTCTCCCTTTCTCCACGCAAAATCTGGTTGAACTCACAAAGCACTTCTTTGTATATCTCACAATGAACCTGGAGCTTTGACTTGCGCCATTTCCTTTCGGCTTTTCGGCACTCCCTTTTCTGTGCCCTGACCGAATCTTCACTTCTCCAAGGTGCCTTTTGTCTATTGTTAACCATTTTTACCTTGACAGGAGCAATAGTATCCAAAACATTTAGTAGCAGGAAAAGAGTCAATCTGTGCTGAAGTGGATGATATAACAAAGGAAGCCCTTGGAGAAAGGTAAAAAATGGGCAAAAAATAAACAAAACAACTATTTTGAAAGACTCAACAGGTTCGAAAACTTTTAAGTGCCGCCACCTTGCAAACTGCAACACCACCTACTGTATGTCATTTACAGGCTGGACTGTTTTTACATAGGCCGGACAAAAAGACGCTTAAAAGACTGCTTCTCTGAACACAAATACGCCATAAGGAGTAATAACCTCAACTATCCTATTGCTCGACATTTTCAATCCTCTGTTTTATGCAAAATCAATCTCCTCAAAGTTATGGTCATAGACGTAGAGGTGGTGATCGGTTGTCTCTCCTTTCTCAAAAGGAAATGAGTGATTCTTTACATTATTTACATTAACATTGTAGCAGTGCAGAAAATAAATAAAGTAACAAAAAGTAACAAAAACTGTAGTAGGCTGAAGCAAGAAAGCTTATAAGTGCCTACCCCATATTCAGAATGAATTCACCAAGCGTTGGATTGTTCACCCACTAATAGGGAATGTGAGCTGGGATTAGACCGTCGTGAGACAGGTTAGTTTTACCCTACTGATGATGTGTTGTTGCAATAGTAATTCTGCCTTTTGGCAGAATTACTATTGCAACAACAACATATTAACAGGATTAATATTGCAACAACACATCATCAGTAGGGTAAAACTAACCTGTCTCACGACAGTATAAACACAGCTCACATTCCCTATTAGTGGGTGAACAATCCAACGCTTGGTGAATTCTGTTTCACAAGGATAGGAAGAGCCGACATCGAAGGATCAAAAAGCGACGTCGCTATGAATGCTTGGCCGCCACAAGCCAGTTATCCCTATGGTAACTTTTCTGACACCTCCTGCTTAAAACCCAAAAACTCAGAAGGATCGTGAGGCCCCGCTTTCACGGTCTGTATTCATACTGAAAATCAAGATCATGCGAGCTTTTGCCCTTCTGCTACCTTCTGCAACCTTTTGGATAAAACCTTGAAAGCTACCAAATTTCCTGGTCTCAGTGATGACCTGGATTTTTCTGTTTTCTTTAGTGGTGATGTGTTGGTTCTTTGCTTATGTATACATGTCCCTTTTTGTACTCATTTTTTTAACACACTGTTTTTTTTTAGTAAATATTGAACTGTATATTGTAAATACTGAATCTCTGTGTGACATTCTCGCCTACTCTTTACCTGTTTTGCTTTTTGTGTTGACGCTCTGTGGGTTTGGTTGTCTCATGTCGACACACCCTCTGTCGACCTGTGTGTATGTATTTATCCCTGTTCTGTCAATCATGTGGTCTGTTCACGTGACATTTTGTCACATGACTTGTGTATATTTAAGATTGATACAATTGATTCTCTATGCCCTGACGAAGATCCTGTGGGATCGAAACGCGTAGGCGTCCCTCTTCAATAAAGGACTTTTTATTTACCTTCGGAGTGCTTCGGATTTTTTGCCCAATTTATACCTTTCTCCAAGGGCTTCCTTTTGTTATATCATCCACATCTTCATCCTCGAAGAGCACCCATTGTTGCTATTTTCTACTACGCTTCATGACCCAGCGCAGCTCTCACTTTGCCATTTTTAACCTACAGTTGTGTAGAAGTGCTATGGATCGTGCAGTGTTTCCCACACATAGACTATTCTGTGGCGTACCGAAAAGTGCAGTCATACTGAGTCATACTGTATCCTGTCGTATAGAAAAAAGTGTCAAACTGAAGAAAAGAAAAAAGAGCGATTTGTAAACTTTTCGCTCTTTTGTTTTGCGGTTGTGACATTTCCACCTGCCTAAATGCACAGAAAAATCATGGAAATATGACAACTGACATCGAAAGGACAAAGGGACAGACTGAAAGGAAGTGAGTGACGGGTCAGACCGGCCCACAACAAACCCTCACCTGCTGCTGTGGTGACAAACAAAACATTCAAAGGCTGTTTTTTTAAATGTCAGCCTGTTGTCTGAGATGAACTCATTAAACATAATGCTTATCTCTTCTCAAGCATTAGACCTGAAGTCCTGAGCAGATGTCACACAGTGGAGGGATTTGTGGCTCTTAACAGGGAGCCGAGTCTTTGGGATCCGTTCATGACAAAGAGCCATTCAAAAGATTGGCTTACTGGTATGATACCAGCTGGAAAACGGTTGCGTACCTATGTTCCTACCTAGGTGTGGATTTTTTTCGTAGGTGAGTTGGTACATCAACTAATACCAAGTCATGAGAGTGAAATGTCATACATATATATCAATCAACCCCGACCTACTAACCTTAAAACCTTAAAGGGATAGAATAGAATAATAGAATAGAATAATTTTTGAAATATAACTGACCTTGTATCACATGAATTACCGCATTTTGAGGGACTATTTTCTCGCAGATCACTCCGCCGCTGCGTTAGCTTACAGGCACGAAGCTGATGCTGCTCAAATATAAGTTATTTTAAATGCAAAATGGTTAAAATTATTCTATCGACACAGACATTTATATGGTTAGTCTGGCGTTATAAGTGATTTACCTCAGGTGCACTGTGGAGTGGGTCAGACTGTTTTTAATGCAGGCTAACTGATACCATAGAAATGCTTTAGCCTTGCGCCACTAGACTCTTCAAATATAAGAACTGCATGAATTTAAGAAAAAAATATCTCCAGACATCAACAACACTCTGGATAACTAGGGAATGAGGCCCAATGTCAAAAATCCCCAAATATCCCTTTAAGGATAGTGGGCTGGTGCCGAATCTTAATCAAAAGAAGTGGGGGAACATAGGTCCCGGCGAACATAGGGCTGACCCCGCTGGAAACATACGATCTAAGGCCTGATCGCAGATAATGTATTCAAATTATCCAAAATTAGGATTGATTATGAGTGTGAAATTGCCAAGAAAATCAATGAAGGCTACAACTGTCTGCCAATTATTTATATACTCACAAGCAGCACAGGAACGTGCACCATATCACATCAGAGAAAAGAAGCGATCTGAATGCACACGCAGTTTATCTGTCAGATGAAAGCCAAATATGGTCCGGTCGCTGTGAAGTCCGACCCGGAGCTGAGTGTGAGAGGCGGCCGGGGGGTGGGGGACGACACTTATATACAGTGCCTTGCGAAAGTACTAATACACCTTGAACCTTTGCACATTTTGCCATGTTTACAACCCTAAACGTAAAGATTTTATTTTGAATTTTTTACTGAAAGTTCACACACAAGTAACAGACAATTGTGAAGTGAAAGCAAAATGATACATGATTCTGATATTTTACAAATAGAAAAGTGGGGCATGCATAAGTATTCATACAGCATGAATTAATACTTTGTGGTTAAAGTTCAAGGTGTATTAGTACTATCGCAAGGCACTGTATGGACAAACAGTCACAGTGGCGCACTGATTTCGCGGACTTTGCTTGATTTTGCGTCAGTAGTTGTGATAGTGACATCGGGAGATCCTGTCCTTTCTCTATTCCTGCACCCATCGCTGTCGACTTGGGATGGGCAGGACAGCAATAGCGTGCTCGTGCCCTGGACACGCAAACACTCGCACACGATCCCACACTAGTCTGTACTAACGCTGTTGTTGGGCCCGGCAGAAGATCTGGCCCCTGTCTCATCACACGGAGACAAACACACATCTCTCCACACAACCCTCACCAGTCAATAGTCTTTTGAAATGACTGTCATAACAAATATTGAAGTTTTCTATCCAGTGTAGATGCCTGAGTCAATTTCCTCGGCGTGTTTGTCTCAAAGCTGGTGGGGGGCGCAGACCTGTAGCTCTTAAATTGATTAGTGCAGAGTTGAATAGACAGAGTTGCTCATTGATGTGTGCTGCTGCTGCTGCTGCCGTGTGAAGGTGTCGAGATGTAGCTCCTCCAAACCTTGACCTTTTAACAACACATTAGATGAGCAGAGGACCCCGTGGCTATTGGAAATCAATGTTCAAAGATCCAAGGCGGATCAATGATATTGTATAATTTAAAGCAAAAACCGGTCCTTCCAAATATCATGGTCTTAGTTAAAAACAGGGAGTTAAACACAGGTGAAAGAGAGCACTATCGTCTCTCAGTGAGTCGATGAGTTTCTCTGAGTTAATTTGGACCAATTCCTGGTGAGTTGAAGTGACATCACAACACCCACAACAATAAATAAAATCAAAATAATTCCATGCAATAGATCTAAGATAGGAAGCAACATGCATGCTACACAAAAGGAGTATAATCCACTTCATCATCATTTAATCCAGGCCTCAAAGTGTAAATGTACCAGGTTTCTTACAAACAAAACGTTGTATCTTCTGAAAGGTCTAAAGTCCTACAAGTGGCGCACAAATACACTGTGAGTCTGACTCGGGCTGTTTGCTTTTTAATTCCTGCAAAAGAACTGGCTCAGCCTCTTTCTCTCTGCGCCTGTGCACGGGTTGATGGACTTTGAATCGGTGAATTCGTAAAAATGTTTTATTGCCCAATAAAACGGCAGCCGATTGGTGGGGCTGTGCATTCTGGGTAATGGGAGATGGGTAAATCAACAGAATAGAGAATCATCCAGAGTAAATATGGACATAGGTCAAGTTGATGTATTAGTGTACTCCTATGTCCGTGCAAAGAAACCAGGTCCAAAAGTCATGTTAGTATGCCACGTTAAAGTATTGTTAAATGCAAATACTTAATAATAACAGTATTTTTTTGGCTATGAAGCTTCTTGAGAAACTATATTTGCTGCGTTGTTCCGATGGGATTTTTGGCTCACAAATCAAGAAGGTTATGTGTGCCTTTCTTCACTTTATCCCCGTCTAATTTGACTTCATATTATTGTAATCTCATGTGCTGTTTGCTTGCGTCACCAACACCTTATGAAAGTTCACCTCAATAGCACCTTTAGAAATATAATTACCCCAAAGGTAATAACTCTTGGAGCGAAATTTCCGTCATTATGATTTTTTTAATATGAAAGAATAGTGAGTGTCTTGTTTACTTGCATAAGTACCAGCCACATGCAGAGGAGCCTTGAAATGGCGCCTGTTACCGGGACCCTGCGCCACGCCGAACGGGGGAAGAGCGCCTCTCTTCAAAACACCCATGGACCAGCGAGCCCCGGAGCAGACCTCAAGTGAGTTTGAAGAAGCAAACAAGGACTACACAGACGTCAATGCAGGAGACAACGGGTTTCCAAAAGAGAAACGCTATGACTGTCAGACGTTCTCACAGTTGTTAAATGTATGAAGTAGGAAGTCGCAATTTGATTTTGGGATGTTACTTCAAAACGTTATGAAGTGCTACTTAATGTCTTAACCCCTGCCTTAAAGCAGTACTAAGAAACTTGTTTACCTTAATAAATCCTTTCCGTAGTCCCTGTGGGGTAATACAAGTGTTAATGGAATGATTGGGGGGTCTTTCATCTCCCCTGGTGCCTCTAGTCAGAAAACCGCAATTGCAACTTTGCTGCCACCGGGTCGGAGTCACCAATACACACTAATGGAATCACGAAGAAGAAGCTAACATGCTAACGGGCAAAGCTAACTGTGGGCTAGCGCCACTTAAACAGTATTTACAGCCAAGTTTGAGTGAAATTGTTTATCTCCACTGTGTAATTGGATGTACAATATCCCTCTCCCTTTGTCTTTTCTGTCAGTGTAGTATTTACTCTGGAGGTTCCAAAATCTAAGCGTAAAACCAGAGGAGACCGGGCTTTTGCCGTAGCGGCTCCGAGACTCTGGAACAGCCTTCCGCTAAATGTCAAAATGGCCCAGTCCATTCATGTTTTTAAGTCGTTGTTGAAAACTCATCTTTTTGCTTTGGCCTTCAACACACACTGAGCAGATCCCATGTATTTTATTATTATTGTTTCATGTTGTGTATTTGTGACTGTTTTTTACTCTTCAATTGTATTTTATAATGTTTGTTGTACAGCACTTTGCGCAGTTGTAGCTGTTTTTAAATGTGCTATATAAATAAAGTTGACATTGACATTGACTCTCACGGACAATTGATGGGTAAAAAAAACGCAACATACTACGACACCTGCAGTAGTGCTTATAGAGTTACTTAGTACTGCTTTAAAGAACAGGCCACCATTTTTCCATACTGAGATATGTTCTCACCTGAGCTTAGACGAGTTGATGTGTACCTGTCTGGTCTTTGCGCGTGCGCTCAGTTACGCAAAAAGACCACAGATGTTGTTAGCATTTAGCCTCTCCTCCTCTCCTCTCCTCTATGAGACCAAACGGGGGTGAAGTTAGAAGCGACCAAGCTCTTCTACGTTTCCCCTATTTAAATACGGTTGCGTGAGTAGTCACACGATCCAAGTCTAGTTACACAAAATTAAACACGTTGATTTTCTAAGCGGATAAAAAGGGAAACTGTATTATTAGTAAGGCGCACTTAGGAGCAATTCGACTTTACTGCACGAACGTCGAAGTGCTCCTAAGGTGTTATTACACATTGCAAAGAGGTGAAAAGAACTGTTTTACAAAAGTGTGATTGTCTCCGCTTTCTGTCTAGAAAGACATTTTGATGAAAGGTACAACATTTTCTGTGGGGCAGAGAAGATTGTTGAAAATGAGCACACATCCTGGCAGGCTGCGGGTAGATTCTGAGAAAAGAGCTGGCAGGCAAAGAGTTAAATGCTTAAATAAAGAATGGCAACTTGGAACAATGCCTTCGGTGTGAATCCATCATTTGACCGTGTTTCACTTGAATGGCAGACCGAGTTTTAGTTTAGTGCGCACCGATGTGTTTCTCCCTGCGCTGATAGAACGGCCTGATTGGACTGATGGAGCCTTTTGTCAGACATTATCTCAGCTCAATTGGTGAAAATAGAAAAAGATGGTTCCGCGTCTCCTCCACCATTCTCCTGAGTGTGTTTATCTAAATGGGAGCAATAGCTTGGCCTCGCTCCATATTCAGTCTCCATCTGTCTCTCCCCCTGTTGTATTTCTGAATGACTTCACCACACCCCGAAGAGAAATCAAACTGTTGTGCCGGTCTATTCTCCTCACTTTTCAGCCCTGCGTCAACAATAAAGGACCCAGTTTAGACCTTTTTATTCTGTCCGGGTTTGAAACCTAATATATTTATTAATGTTTTTTTGTGTGTTAATTATTGCACATGTTCCGAAAGCTAAAGGTATTTGAGTTAGGCAAACGTATAAAGGAGTGAGCCGTGATTGGTTATTTAGACTTTTCTAATCTTTGTGGACCGATGTCAGATGTGGAGTTTCCTGCAGGTCCAGTGATCAATGTCAGCATGACGATCTACATACTTTTATTTCAAGACTTATTCAGGCATTTATTTATGAATTAACACATATGGAATTATGTTTAGACCAGAGTAACGCCACATTTGAAGTTTAGACCTACAAACGGATAGTGAGTTTTTGTTTCGTCGTCACCGCGATTTTGTTGTCTTTTCATCTTTTTTTTGTCGCGTTTTTGTCTTTTTTTTGTTGCTTCCTACTTCTCGTAATTGAGAATAAAGAAAAGCCGATACATAAAAGTGTTTCCAAACTTTTGATGGGTACTGTATATCATTTTTAGTCTGGTTGAAATAAATATAGGTGGCTGACATGTTCACGGTGTCAGGGAGAATCGGACTAACACATTTCATGTCCCCATCTGACTCATGCATCCGCTCAATGTAAAATGTCGTTTCACTGACGGGGACATATTTAAAACACACATTATTTTATGGAACCACAGGTAAGCTGCTTGTAGCAGGTCTGAGCCCTGACACTGCAGCCTCCCCCAGCTCTTACTCACCTCCTGTCTACACTTTTACATCACACTGTTCTGTTTTTAGAGGTTCCCGTTTCCTGTCCACTGCCTACACACACACATGCACCATTTGGGAAATGACTTTGTTTGACATGTGGGAGGTAAAACGCATTAACAACACAAAAAGAAATGTCAATTATTAAAACAAATACCTTTGTCCCAATGAGCTTTGAGACAGTCTCTTAATGTCCATAGTTATGATGCTCCTTGAACACAACCTATTGACTGTAGTCCACGGCGTTAGGGATATGACATGGGCCTCATTTCCTAGTTATCCAAAGTGTTGTTGATTTCTGGATTTTTTTAAATTCATGCAGTCCTTATATTTGTAACCTTTCGTGGCGCTAGGCTAGTGCAAGGTTAGCACATTTCTACGGTAACAGCTAGCCTGCATTAAAAACAGTCTGACCCACTCCACAGTGCACCTGAGGCAAATCACTTATAACGCCAGACTTACGATAAAAATGTCTGTGTCGAAAGAATAATTATAACCATTTAGCATTTCAAATAACTAGTATTTGAGCAGCATCAGCTTCGTGGTTGTAAGCTACGCAGCGGCGGAGTGATCTGCTAGAAAATAGTCCCTCAAAATGCGGTAATTCATGTGATACAAGGTCAGTTATATTTAAAAAAAAATCATTCTATCGACAGACATTTATATCGGTAGTCTGGTGTTATATGTGATTTGCCTCAGGTGCACTGTGGAGTGGGTCAGACTGTTTTTAACACAGGCTAGCTGTTAATGTAGAACTGTGCTAGCCTAGCACTAGCCTAGCGCCACTAGACTCTGCAAATATAAGGACTGCATGATTTAAAAAAAATCTCCAGAACACTCTGGATAACTAGGAAATGAGGTCCTATGAAAAAAAATCCTGAAATATCCCTTTAAGGTTGCGTTCACGTGACATCACAACAAAGAGCCTATAGTTTATAATTGACTCTGTGCATAACGTTAGAATTAAGCGGTAGCTCCAGAGCCCACGCAGTGATTTACCGTTTTGATCCAGCACGCCAAATAAAAGCACTGTCTCATTCATTAGTTCAACTTTCTTCATGCTTAACTATTAACAGACAAAACACATTTAATCTCTCAATTGAAAGAAATGAACCAGTTGTTCCTATTAACTGCATTACACTTTCACACGATGTATCTAAAATGTCTAATACCTAAATGTGCATGTTCTCCTCCGGTTTCCCCTACCACTAAAACATGTACAATATCTTCCCTCAGGGCCAAGGAAAAATGAAAAAATAACATTACAAAATGATCATTACTAGCATTGACTGGGTCCGTGATCTCTCTGTGCAAAACAAAAAAACTCAAAAACAAATAATCTGACCTGCCGTCCATCTTTATACATACTATAGGTCTTTAGAACGCTGTGATGTCACCTGCAATCCAGCCATATGATAATTATGTGTATAGTCCTATAAACTGCAATGCTTGAATTGTTTAATTTTTGCTCATTTCCTCAGTGAAGGGTTTACAAATGAGTATTTACTTTATCCACAGTCAATACCAGACAACGAGTATAACCGCTACAGTGTCTGTGCTATGAACAAACTAAATGATGAAAGAAATACCAGCCCGGTGTCACTATTGATCAGAATGATGATTAGACCATGCGCCCAGGAACCAGGAAAAGAGGTTAATGTAATTCATATTAACAAGGCCCCAGTCCACAGCTGAGAAAGGGAGAATATCAATATATCTGTTATTTTAGATATTTAAAAACATGTGTGACTTTGTGCATTCAAGCACCAGCCACATGAACCAGGCCTCATTGTTTGGCCATATCCTATAGTTAAGATCCTGTACCTACCTTTATTCCAATATAATGTAAAATCCTTTATCCTAGACTAGTTGTAAAAGTAGACATGTGTGTGTAATACATTTGAAACCATTGTGAGCAGTCGCCATTTTGTTGTATAACATTTTAATTGATGGCTAACCCGTAAGAATCTGCTCTGCTTTACTGTAGAGATGGTTGTGACATATTTAGTTAGTTGGCTAGTTACCACGATTACTAGTCTCAGCCGTGCGGATGCATAGAGTAAGTGTCTTGCTGTTAGAGAAACTAACAAAGATGATCGAGAGGATGGATGAAGAATAGGCAGCAGTCAGGATGTCTTATGCAGGAGAAGTTTATTTGCCATCGTTACGGGACCCGGAGACATGAACTCAAGACATTGTGCTAGTCCTAACATTCAAGTCTGTCCATGCTTCCACAGAAGAGATGTAAATACCGCCTCAGAGCGTCATACTCACACGCAAGCAAGCATTCAGTGGCTGATAGTAGGCGCCTGAGCACCCCCAGTCAAGGCTATGACAGAGATAGTACGACTGTACAGCTTGACCCACGGGTAGTACGACCTTACAGTTTGACCCAGTATGATAAATGGCGATTTAATGTTATCCCTAACACCTGCCGCTGGGTGACCTGCTTGGCTATTCAATCAATTGCAGGAAGAAACCGGTTTCTTCCTGCACCGCCAGATGAGGGCCCTTTCGACAATAGGCAAACATCACAAAAGGTGATGTTTGCATTACCATCCGAGGCGCCCATTGGTCACCTACAATTATATCTGAACTGTGCCACCTCCCATCTCCATGCTGTGATTCTCTTTCATGTACTTACCTATATAACTGTGAAACAGGAGCCTGGGGCAGAGCTTGCCATGGACTCACACTGTGTGTAACTTCTCCGCATGCGTAATAAATCTCACCCTTGACAAGACAATACTTCTTCAGTTTTTACTTTAGATTGGTAAGAAAAATCCACAACAAGATACAGACACCATCTTTGGAAATGCCCATAAATGCACAGATCCGAGGGGGAAAACGAAGAGGAAAAACCACGAGGAGAAAAAAAAAGAAAGAAAGAGGAACTAAGTGTTTTATCGACCCAAATTTGTAAATATAACAGGGAATTCTAATGTTAGCTCCATGCTAACTCTAGCTTTGAGCGCCGTTTCTTTCACCTATACTGGACAATCTATTGTGATAAAATAGTCATATGGACCCGGTTTTGACTGTATTGGTGTGTGCTAAATATATTTATTGTCTGCCAGAAAACGTTAGAAAGGAATTTAAAAAAAAGAATGATATCCGTCACACACTTCCTTCCCCTTGCTAGGCTACGCGCCCTACTAAAGGGTTCCCAGGTCCCGTCAGCCGAAACCCGCCTAAAATTATATGAAAAACCAATGTTTCAATGTTTTTTACTAGTTTACTTAAACAGACTGCTGAATTGCCCATAGTGCTTGGCCTGTACTAATACGGTTCTAAACAAAAACTACTGGAACTGGAACATTCTGTATCGCTGATGGATGTTGTTAGCCTAAGTCATTACAGCAGCTGGTCTCCCTGGTGAATGCTCTAATTTTCTGTTGTGCGTCACTTCATTAATATCAATGCGATGTGGGCTCCTTGTGTTGAACATATCACAGGCTCGACACAAAGC
This sequence comes from Neogobius melanostomus, assembly GCA_007210695.1. Taxonomy (NCBI): domain Eukaryota; kingdom Metazoa; phylum Chordata; class Actinopteri; order Gobiiformes; family Gobiidae; genus Neogobius; species Neogobius melanostomus. Next base: position 1,107,293 of record VHKM01000457.1, on the reverse strand, counting down.
ACGGCTATTAGCGATAATTACTATAATTGCAGCTATTGACAGATAAAAGGCTTCATCCCCAACATCTAAGGGACCTCCAGTCATGTCCTGCTCTGCTGTGTCTATATATGTGCACAAATCATTTTAAACAAACTGCCCTCACTACTGTATTTATAATTTTCAAAACATCAAAAGGAGTTGCTTATCCACATATGCATCATTTTAAGTTATATAACACAAAAGATATCAACGCAGATGTGCCCGGGGCGCGTTTCTGAGGCGAGCCACAATTATATCCGCTTTTACACTGAGTACATTACTCCAGTGCACCGCTCACATTCGGACACAGCCTCAGTGACAGAGTGATACAGAGTCCGACAGGAGCCAGAGCAGGTCAATAATTCATTACATGGAGGGCTCCACTCCACTTCACCCTGAGTAAACCTCACAAACAACCACACGCACACAGTGGACAGAAACCGCCTCACACTGTCTGAACTGCTGAGGGTTCTTCTAATGACAAAAGAGATCTATATCCCGTTTGTGCTGTAGACCTACTTGGGCTTCTTCAGGTAGTGCTCATAACAGTTTGCTTATAGCGTAATAACTAGTGATGGGATTTACGGCTCTTTGCTGGGAGCCGAGTCTTTGGATCCATTCAGTTCAAAGAGTCTCTTTTTAATGTCACATTTTAATAAGGCCTGCCAGATAACTCACAATATCTAAGACGCGATCGGTAAAATGCTACTAACAAAGAGAGGCTGACGTCTGACCAGTGGTGTGCCGTCAGGGCCAGCAGGGCCTTCTCTGCTAGCCCTGGCCAAATGAAGAAAAAAAAAGTGTAAAATCTCTTAATAGTATATTTAATTCTAATTTATTTATATAATGTACAGTTGAGTCGCTTATATTGGTTTTATTGATGTGTAACTGTAATTTCCTACTCAAAAGTACCTTAAACACGTCTGGCGAGTTGCTCCTCCTCAGGGCCTTCAGAACAGATTCTGCAGGCCCTGTGTTATCAGGCCGCACACATGATTGACAGCCAGCCTGACTGACAGAATTATCAGCCAATCAGAATTCGACATATATTGACAGTACGCCCCCCCAGGGCCTGCAGTATCTCAGCAGCTTCCCCTACGCTTTCTTCGCCTGAGAAAACCGCTAATGTAGCCGCGCATGGGCAAGACGTTCCAGCCACTCCGAAGAGAACCGGATAAACAGATATTCCTCTTGGAAACGTCCGAACGAGGCAAAATGAAGTGGATTACTGATCACGGATATTTTGCGCCCCTTCATTGTGAAGAGCTTCGAGAGCAAGCAGCGGGAACGACAGCGGGACGTAGACGCTCGGCTCCCCGGACAGGAGAAGAGTTTTCCGCGTCAGCTGAGCTGGGACTCGGGCAGGCAACAGGTGAGACTACGAGCGCTATAAAAAAGGATCTCAAATAGCACCAAACTGTAAGTTTAGTATCTTTTTTATTTTACTCGCTCTTGTCAACAAAGCATCTCCTAAAAACAGCCGCTTGTTACCTCGTTATAACACGCTTGTCCCCGCCTGTCATGTATCGTGTATTTCCGTATTCTAGCACGAGTGTTCCCGAAGTGTTTGCTTTTGTTTGGAGTCGGAGGCACCGCAGCTTTGGTTTGCGTTGTGACAAATCCTTTAGCGAACAAATGCCACGCAAAAAGGCAGTTTTATCCATACGCCTATTGTCGATAAGTGTATATGCGTTTGACTGCGTGAACCCAGGTTGTTATTGAAGGCCCTGACTGAAACCCCACGGCCCGCCACTGCGTCTGACAAATCATTTTTAGTGCATTTAGCTTTGACTTTAGTGCAAGAAGCTGTCGCCTGCTCCATTGTTGGACTTTTCATAATTGAGATCCGGTTCGAACTGTTCACTTTAAAGAGCCGTTCAAAAGAGCCAGTCGATATGAACGTCACATCACTAAAACAGTCGCTATAGTAGCATCCTCGTAATTTCAGTTCGGCGTGGTTGTCGCGGTGAAAACAATGGCGGTATTTGACAGCGTTTTGCCTGTGAATGACAGATTGCGTACAATGAATTGAGTTTTCTCAGTAATCCGACCCGTCATTCCGACACCCTTCCATTGCGACATCCCGTCAATCCGACACTTTTGACACCGCTATTCCGACAATAGGTCCTTAAAGGGATATTCAGGATTGTTGACATTGGGCCTCATTTCCTAGTTATCCAGAGTGTTGTTGATGTCTGGAGATATTTTTTTCTTAAATTCATGCAGTTCTTATATTTGAAGAGTCTAGTGGCGCTAGGCTAGGGCAAGGCTAAAGCATTTCTATGGTATCAGTAGGGGTGTCACGATTTCAATTTTTGAGTCACGATTATTGTGAAAGAAATATTGCGATTTTACGATTATCCTCGATTATCGACCGAATGAAAGGAAAGAACTGATATTTTTAGTTTTTGTCTTTAAAAAGCTTTTAATACTTGTAAACTTGTAACATTCACTGTTCTAAAAATGAAAAATGCTTTAAGATGCTTTTGCATTAAAATAAATGGCCTACAATGAATAATACAAAACAATGTCAACTTTACTTCTTTATAATTACCATAATTATCATAATTATTTACTCTATATTATTGGGCCACAAGCTAGGCTAGGTTTCCTGTTCTCAAAAGTTATGTTGTTGCTTAATTATTTGTCAGATCTTTTGACGAACAGAGAATGAAACGTGTTACAAAATGACTAAGGAGACTCTTTTGAACAGCTGATTTCCACATGTGCGCGGTTTCACTTTCCTTTCTGTTACGCTGAAGCAGAGCGGAGCGCGTTAGTTTTTTGTTTACATCCTGAGCAAGTTGTGGCGGCTATTTCCGAACATTTGGACAACTTTTTGGGAATTATGCAGTTCATTACCTTGACCTGGACATTCACAGCGAAGGATTATCTCCAAGATGTTGTTTCATTCGACGTACCCGATATCAGCGCCTTTTGCTGCAACTTTCTGACGACAGGGTTTGCCATAACGGATGTCCATCGACAACAACAACGTCTTGGTCATGTTTTGATCCTAAAGAGGTCCCACTCTGCTGACTTCATCGTTTTTGGGTGGATACAACACTGGAGGAGAGCGTCCTTCTGCCTTGCTCAATCACTGGTGAGTTTACGCACTGTTTATGGCGTGCAGCGGCTCGTGCGTCAGCGTGAAAAATTTCCGCGGTAAACCGTGGCTTCTGAAATTCTTACGGATAACCTACCGCGTCCTTTTATAATCGTGGTAATCGTAAAACCGGTTAATCTGACATCCCTAGGTATCAGTTAGCCTGCATTAAAAACAGTCTGACCCACTCCACAGTGCACCTGAGGTAAATCACTTATAACGCCAGACTATCATATAAATGTCTGTGTTAATAGAATAATTTTCAAACATAACTGACCGCATTTTGAGGGACTATTTTCTCGCAGATCACTCCGCCGCTGCGTTAGCTTACAGCCACGAAGCTGATGCTGCTCAAATATAAGTTATTTTAAATGCAAAATGGTTACAATTATTCTATTAACAGACATTTATATGGTTAGTCTGGTGTTATAAGTGATTTACCTCAGGTGCACTGTGGAGTGGGTCAGACTGTTGTAATGCAGGCTAACTGATACCATAGAAATGTGTTAGCCTAGCATTAGCCTAGCGCCATTAGACTCTTCAAATATAAGAACTGCATGAATTTAAGAAAAAAAAATATCTCCAGACATCAACAACACTCTGGATACTAGGAAATGAGGCCAATGTCAAAAATCCTGAAATATCCCTTTAAAGTTAGGGCTAAGGTAAGTTTAGGGTAAGCTTGTAAATTCTACTATCCTTAAGGTTAGGGCGAAGGTAAGGTTATGGTTCGTAAACTAACGAACTAACGTGTGTCAGAATGACGAGACGTTGCACAAAAGATAAAGTGTCACCACTTCAACAAAGGGGGGAAAAAATGTCGGAGTGCCGGGACGTTTGATAAAATACAACAATTAGACCTCAATGTCGGAGGGTTGTTGCTAGATGTGTGATTTTGTATAGATCTATGAGTTAGTTTGTACAAATAACCCTAATCCTAACCTTAATCATATCCCTGGCCCTAACCTTAATTTGTGTCATGAAATGTCTCGTTTTCACAGCAGACCGTCCCTCCTGAACCGACAATTTAGCACAACCATGTTGGAGAGGGGGGGGGGCTGCCTAAAAGCTGTTGTGCGGTTGTGTTTCATTTTGTCGGAACTAGAGCTTCAATATTGTAAACTGAGTTAATGATTGGAATCGACGACTGCAGTTCTAACCAAATTGTGTGGATTATGTTTTAAAGTTTAACGGCTCCAGGCTCCAAATTCTACAATTACCGTTGCTTTTAAACATAAAATAATTGTTAATCAAACGTTTAATGTCATGACACGCATTAGCTAAATCTAAAGCCGAATAAACTAGAAAGAATGAAGAGCTTCTAAACATTTTCTTGTCTGCATTACGTTTAACTTAGATCATGATTATTTCCCGAACATAAATGCGTGAAATTCAGCACAAAGGATTAGTGAAGCGTACTAGGCGACCTCTTTTTCTACAAACATTCATCGAGCCCAATTAAGTCCAATTTCTGTTTATATCGGACTTTCCCTCAATAGGCAGGTTATCAATAGACAATTATTCACCTTAATAATCCTCTCAAATCCAATGACAACCACCCAGTGCCATCGATCTCCCACAGTTTTCAATGAACGGAGAGCGTCGTATTCACCTCCGCTTGATTTGTGACGTAAGACCATAGGAGCCCTATTCCATTTCCTAATCACTGCATTACAGCCAGGGTTGCCAGGTCTCGGCAGCAAAAACCCACCCCAATCATCTGCTTGGAACAGGCGCTCAGACTTTATATCGTTCAAAATATTGAGTTTGTTTCCATGTGCAACAGCTACAATTTTTTTTTTTTTTTTTTATTGACATAAAACAAAGCTTACAAATAGCACAAAGACAAAGGAAGGATGCACAAGGGTAAGGTATTAGATTGATACACATTTGATTCATTCTTAGGTTGTACACATGGATCAGTTATAATAATCGGTTGAACATAAATAAGAATTAAAACATGGAAAATTATGATGGTAACAAGTAACAGTAAAGAAACAATAATAATCGAGGTCGAGGTAAAGGTAAACTGAATAGGGTAGTGAACATGAGGAAGGCTATATAAAAAAAAAAGAAATTAAATAAATAAATAAATAAATATAAAATTGAAAAATAGAAAACATAATATAGTCGTAATAATAACAGTCGTAATAGTATCATTCGCTTGTAATATAATTCTAATATACATATTTATACAATTTCATAATATAATTTCATAATATAATTTCATAGAGTCGGGGATTCTGAGGTCAGAAATAGAATTGTTATACCCATATCTATAATTACAAATTATATACATACACCCATAGTTATCATAAACACTGTATCTGTGTTTTATTATATTATCATTATATATTATGCTTTGCAATATTATATATAATAACCCCCCCCCCCCCACCCTTTATTGTTTATAGAAAGTAGCATCATACAGTTGTAGATTAAGTTCTGACCACCCCCATCTGCACTGGTTTCCTTGTGTGGTGCATTAAAACTGTGTGATATGTGGTGCAATTAAAACCCATGGGGTAGTACAGGGTGCAGATGAGGGATCCTTATCCCAGATCCCCCCTTTTTATTTATTTATGTTTTCCCTCCTCTCTTCTATCTATACGTTTGTTCCCTCCAACCCAATAATATCTAAAAAACGGTCTCAAATCCGCGGATATACAGCGCGGCTGGAATTGTCAATGTTTTTACTAGTTACAGAGCCTATGTGGCCCTGTGATTATGAGAAACCGCCCTTATATCTTCGTCTCTCAAAAAAACAGCCTTTTTCATTAGAAATAGTGATTTTTAAAAATAAATAAATTAAGCTAAAAAATCATGGCAAAAAAAAAGAACGTGGGCAGATTTCTCAACCCGTGGCGAGGCTTAAAAATCCGTCTAATTCTGCTGTTAACCACTGACCAATCACGCTGATTACACCCCCGCAAAGGTAACATGTTTATGAGTTAAGCTGCTTCTATTCCCAATTCACGTCACCCTTATTTCAAATGCCCTCATGTGTATTCAGGAGAAATAGGTGAAATGTTCCCCAGGAGCTAAATCTAGAGGTTATTAGGAATTAAATTTGGAGATGTACAGAAGCCCGGAGCAAGTGTGAGATCATTAGAGCTGTGTTTTATCTGTGTAATAGGGGAGGAGCAGCTTCAGGGTGAAAACATTGAAGCCAGAATACATTATCGGCAGGCTCGGCTACGGCACAGTGTTATGAAGGAAAACATCAGCCTGAGATAATAACCAGGAGTTACTGTTTAGAAAATTGAAAAGCACGTGGAGCACCTCAGCTTTGGACACATTTATGGACTGTTCTGAATGCACGGCTCGCCCCACTCAAGGGCGCAGTAATATTGTTGTTGTTGGGGTAGGATTTAGACTCGTTACGATGTAGCTGTGGTTTTCTTTTTAATATTTAGCTTTTCCCTTGAGGCGGTCTTCCTCAGTCCTATCCATTATTCAGCGTTAGAGCTAATTGAGCAGAGAAAATCTTTGAGCCACGCTGTGAGAGACACCAGTTCCACTAAATCATCTGCTCGGAACAGGCGCTCAGACTTTATATCGTTCAAAATATTGAGTTTTGTTTCCACGTGCAACAGCTACAGTGACGGCCGCTTGAATAGGTTGCGTTCATGTGACATCACAACATTTTAAAGAGCCTATAGTTTAATATTGAGGTGGAGGGCGACTGAAAATTCCATGGCCCGTAACCATAGTAACGCTCAAAATGCAGATTCATAGTCTTAAATCATTGCTAATGTCTCTGTAATTCCTGGGCCAATTCACATGAAACAAAAGCTGTCACAAACTTCAAAGTCATATCTTGCAGCACATATGAACATATGTCTAATTATTTCCTCCCAAAGGCGTCCAAAAGTGGAGACAATATTCAAAAACATGTGCTTGATGTTGGCCAGTAGAAAGGACTTTCAGCCATAAAATTCATATCCAATCCAATCACTGTCACATGATGATCAGAGAAAACATTTGGACATTTTCTTTTTGGAAATTTCTTTCAAAAACTGTTTCTCTCCCATAGAGTTGTATTGGCACCTGCCCTCCAACTGAAATATAATTCTATAACGTTAACGCAACCTATTATTAAGTTTTACCTGGAGTTTCATTTGATCAAATATGAGAAAGTACAACATTTGTAGTTTGATATACTGATATATTCTTAGAATATCCCACAATAACAATACAATTTAAAGCAGAACCAATGGCCGCTTGCTGCTCTGCTTTATGACCGCAACACTGGAGGCCGCCATTGCTCCGCCATTGCTGTAGTACCTCCATATCATCGCTAGGCCCCATTGAAAATAATTGGACTTTAGACACGTTAAAAACAACTTTAACGCCTGGTTTCAATTTTTTAACACTTTCTACAGCTACATATTCCTCCTGAGATAACGCTGGGTTAGTCACAAAAAAGAAACCAGGCTGGTTTTCGAAATATTTTTTTTTTAAATCTCCTACTTCACGGAGGTCGGACTGTTAGCATTGGAGCTGTGCGAGCTACACGTCATGCAAGGGCCGAGTCTACAGTGAAGATCCCGCCCTTATGCCCTTATTAGGAACATGCTTCGTCAGAGCTGGGGAGGAGGAGTCTGTAAATCCGCCATGATTTCCCCCTCGAACGTGGTCATTATGGTAAACGGGGAGGAGTGAGGAGGAGTTGTCTATTCTTTTTAACGGTCTATGAGTAGAACTAAGTAACTCATGCCCCTAGAGGCCATAAGCGCCACTGCAGGTGTCGTAGCATGTTACGTTTTTTTACTCATTAATCGTCAAGTCGCGCTAGCCCGCAGTTAGCTTTGCCCGTTAGCCTGTTAGCTTCTTCTTCGTGATTCCATTAGTGTGTATTGCGCCTCCGACCCGTAGGCAGCGAAGTTGCGATTGTGGTTTTCTAGACAGAGACACCGGGGCATCCCATTAACACTTGTATTACCCCCAGAGGGCCTACAAAAAGGATTTATTAAGGTAAACAATTTACTTAGTACTTCTTTAACTTGGGTAAAGAAAATAAAGTATTATATAAAAAAAACATGGGGACAAATGCAAATAAATAGAGACGATAAATATTGTACCCAAAATGAATTGTTTATCTGCCATTTATTGAAGGATAAGGCGATATAGTGATTACAGTGACAGCATGTTCATCCTTCAGTTTAGATCAAGTCTTGTTATACATCGATGTTCCCCACTTCTATTGACAGGGGAACATAGGGCTGACCCCGACTTTTGCCCTAATTTCCAAGCCATAAGAGATAGAGACTTACTGTATGTTCCGGACTAAGTTGCTCTGGAGTATAAGACGCACTTGTCAAAATTGCCTAATGAAGAAAAAACAGGCTGAATAGGCGTACGGTATGCTAACGTAACACATTGATGGTTAGCTACATGAAGCATAAACAACAAACTATAGGTGTCTGTTATGTTAACGTCACATAAACAGTTCAGATAACTATAGCATAAAGAACATACCAAACTCGATCTCACTCCAAATCACTAAATCCATTGAAATCTTCATCCTCTGTGTCACTTCTGAACATCGCCTTGGCAACGACCTGGGCACTGAGGCGTAACTGCACCGTTGACAAGCCTCTCCCGGCAGCACATTTTTCAAGCTCTCATTTGCGAACTCGTTCCTCTAGCTGTGGCCATCTAGCTTTTAGCCCGTGATTAGCTTTTTTTTGTTTTCTTCATTGCGGTAAGAGTAACCTCCGCTTCTCGCCAGTCCCTCACAAGTTTCTCGCTCACTCCAAACTTTCTTTCTGCTGCTCGATTAGCCTGCAGCGCCCTGTAGCGGCATGTGAAATTATAGATTATAAGTGCGATTTATAGTCCGGAAAATACGGTACCCTTTTTTGTTTTGGAATCTACTGATTTTTGTCTTTCAAACAAGCTCCCTCTGAAGTACTTACTAAGCATGAATATACAGCGCCCCCCGCTGTTACAGTTCACACTGACACGTTTAGAAGCTTCATGCACAGGATTACAGACCAGACATTTTTGAACATGTGGGCAAAAATATCAGCGGTTGCATCAACTTTCAAAAAACCCACATCAGGTGACCTCCATTTGATATATTTCTATGATTTAAAGGGGGGTATTATGTAAAATCGACTTTTTCCAGCTTTATATCATGTTATTATGTCATTCCCTCATTAAACACATGCCTGGAGTGTTGCCTTGGCTCATTCACATATTTTTGAGTAATCAGTAAAACTTAGACGGCAGCCATTTTAGGTGTAGCTATGCCTCAGTCCTCCTAGGAACGCCCCCACCTCCTGGAGACGCTTCTGGACCTTTCGTCATCAGCCAAGCCACCAACCACTGCTCCTCAGCTCAGCAGAGCCCCCTCCCCGCACAGTAGTGTTGTTTAGATGCCACAGCAGTGTGCTGAAGGGGGCGTGTCGGAAAGCTTCTTAAAGAGACAGAGGCCTATTTCAAGACGTTCAGTACAGCCATTTTGAGAGAGCAATTTTATTCAAGGCAGTTATTTTAATTTACTGCATATACAGACCAACAGAAGGTTACGTCATCATTGTAGTATGCTATAGACTGGTACTATGTGAAAAAGCATAATACCCCCTCTTTAAACATTTACCATAATAACGGTTTAATTATAGGCTATTTGAGAGATTAAAAAAAGAAAATGAAATTACTTAAAATATCGGCCAACACCCTTCATATCGGTATCGGACCCCAAAAACCCATATCGGTTGGTCCCTTCTAGATTCAGACATAGTTAAATAAAGTGTGGGGCCAGTAGAGTTTTCTCGGTTGTTTGGGGATGAGGTAACTTTTGAATCCAGATTGAGACTCCCCGGAGAGCCTCTGGTTTAAACGGTCTGTCTTGGTTCTTAACAAAAACTAAAGCCTATAAAGTAATCCAACTGTCTTTGTGTAAGACCGTGCACAAAGTAATCTTACAGCCAAGAAAACAGCAGGGGGGGAAACAACAGACAGTGAGCCAGAATTTAGACTTTTGTTTTGTGCGCTGAAGAAACGACCGCAGTCCTGTGAATTCAGACAGAAGCGTGTTTTTTTTTTTGCTTTACAGAGGGTGGGGAAAATCACTGCACTGTAAATCCCAACCACCCATCTTTTCAAACCTACTAAGCTATCTTGGCTCAAATGTGCTCCAGAGTTATAGTAACCCTTTTTAACTAGGTCATGGAGACCCAAATCTAAAAATGTGGCGTGATAGCTCAATTGCTTTGAGTTCTGATGCATCTTGTTACACTTCAAGTTATAGTGCCCGAAACCGTTTAAGCTATGCTTACTTTTTTCTTAAAATCGCCTTATTAACCAATCAGAAAATTGTATTGTTTTTGAATTTTTTGTTCTTTTTTTTTTAAAGAAAACATAAACTTGTTTTGTTAGATATCATGATATTAGTATTATTGTCAAATATTATTGTCAGTATTATTTGTGGGCAACATTAGGGAAAATACTCAAAATAGACAACATTTATCATTTTATTATTGATAATATCACTTTAATTCTCCATTGTCCAAAGTGAGTAGAATAAAAAAGGAATAGATGAAAAAAATAAAAACTACTCTGATCAGTCTTGAACCCACCACCTACTGCACTCCAGTCTGAGTGTCTATCCACTCATCCACAATCTTATCTAGAAAAGCATAATCCTTTTAGTGATTATTATGACAGAAAAGCAGGATGCTTATACAATGTTTTCAGAGGCATAAATAATTCCCAATCCTGCAGTCAGTTTATAAAATTATAAAATTCAATCTAGTTCAATATGATTTTATAGTAGTGAATTATTTTTAGTTCATAATTATAGCCTTCTTGAAATACATAGTAAAAACCATGAGTAATATAACAAGCATCACATTTTGGTCCAACGTTGTTGAGAGAGAAAAAAATTCCCTTGTGGGAATCGATCCAGCTACCTTTGTACCACTGGTTATAGCCCACACCCATAACCACTCGACTACCACTTCATGTGGAATATTATGATAAATTCTAGTATATAACGATGTTTATCCCAAGTTTGTTCGGACGTGAATGTCTGTTCCATGATATATATGCATTATTGTCGCATGATTTGTTCGATAGTTATGATTAAACAAATGAATAAAGTAGTAAATGGAATTGTATTGCGCAAAAACGTATGCAGACTGCACCACTGGAAGTCCAATCAAGGCCGAGTTCACCGGAGCTCCTCCCACGCCCCGCCCCTGGACTTTTTGAAAATTTCGGTTTGAGCTGAAGCAGCAGCCATGATGCTTCTACCATCTCACAGACTCGCTCCTGAGTCCTTTGCTAAGACGAAGACTTCATTGGATACGACTGGACGGTACAAATATTATCATTATTATGTACTGATAGTGCATGTTCAAAATTCCCTAAAGCTAACTTTAAGATTAAACGAGGTTGAAGCACTGCTCCTGTAAGCTAATTAGTTTACCACCGGTTTGCGCTCAGCTTTTCATATTTTATTTATACAGTAGGCTGCATGTAATAGTTGTTAAATGAGACTTAGCAAGAAAACAATTGCGCCTTGAACTTTTAATTTTTCAAACACAGTGGAGAAAAAACGCTGTCGGCGCCATTTTAAGTTGAGTTGCAGCCGCTGCGCCACTCTTTTTATTTCTATGCTGACTAGCCCGTCTCTTCTCCAGGCTGTGTCCACACTCGCTCTGCGCTGAAGAACAGCCACAGCCCGCTGTACACCGGTGATCCGCTCCAGACACCGCCGAGAGGGCAGCCACATCAGGGAGGTAAGGCCTTGTTGTACATTACAACACTTTAGCTGCTAAGATTCATAAAGTCAACCGTGCGCTAACGAATCACAACAAAGTCAGGCCGGGTTATAAGGCGATGATTGAAGCCTTCATGTTGGACAATACCGCGTGAAACAAGTGAGAGCATCTACAAGCTAAGCTATAAGCTAACAGACAGCCAGACTGATTTACTGTGGCTGAAATGAACCGTGGCTCAGTGCGCTCTGTTCTCCTCTGAAAACGCCCCGCGGTCAGCGAGTGGGGAGTAATGGGGAGAGGGCTCCTCCTCCTGCAGGTGTGGGGAGTGTTGAGAGCGGGCTCCTGCTCCTCCAGGTTTGGGCGCGCACAGATACGCGCGTTTCAGAAGTGTCTGATGTTCAAAAGTTGGCTTGCTTGAGTTCAGGAAAATGCATGTACAATATTCTGTACAACCCCCTCAGGCCCTGCAAACTGTTTTCACCATGTGTTTGCTTGTCTGAAATGCTGCAGTTGTGCATTTTAATTGTGTAAATGATATCGTAATGTATACCGTTATCATACTATTTCTTATTTATGTTGTGATATCATCTTTATGTCATATAGCCATGCCCTTAGGATTAGATCTTTTTAATTCTTCAAAAAAATGTTATGCTTTTGACTTAAAAATTACTTGTTTTGTTTGTTAACAAAAGGTCCCTCCGCAAGAAGGATGTGAGGCTCCCTACAGCTAGATTGAAGCCTCTGCACTAGATCAGTGGTTCTCACTGGTGGATCGACACTCAGGACCCAAAATGAGTCGTAAACCTTTCTACCTTTTATTAATATCACTTTTTGAGAGCTGCCTTGATCATTATTTCAACTTTATTCAGCGTTATTATCACAATATATATATTTTTTTCTTTTTGTCAAAATGTTTTGTGGGAGATACGGGTATCATAAACATGTACTTCTTTGGATCTTGGCTTGTCATCAGTGTGTTGGTGGGTCTCGATGCTGTAACTCAGTGTTGTTTTTGGAAGCCCTTTTAGTTTTAGTCTTAGTCTTTTGGACAAAAACGCTTTTAGTTTTAGTCACATTTTGACATTTCTAAACGTGATAGTTTTAGTGATAGTTTCATAAAATGTTATTTCTTTTAATTATTTATAACTGTATTTCTCCAGGTAGAAGCACAAGATCCCTCTGCAGAAAACTACAGCGAGGCTGGACTCTCCACGTGCAGGATTGCAGGTAAATGTCTTTATCATTCCACACTATGTAGGTGGTTCTCAACTGGTGGGTCAAGACTCGGGGACCCGAAAGTGAGTCACAAACCTTAACCTGGGTTACTCCGGTGGCATTGAAGAATGTTCAAATGCAGAGGACAGTTGTATGTGACATGGTGTACGTCTTTAGGAATTCCTCCAGTGTTGTTTTGACTTGTTCTTACTCTATAAGAAAAATAATTCTGTTCAGTCATAGTTTCATCCTGATACTGACTTAGCCATGCCTTTGCTTTGGCCTGGTTAAGTCCTTGGTTAGTCCTTAATTCCTGATCCAGGTTTAGACACATTTTACTCCTACCCTGGTATGACTACCAGCTTTAGTCCTGGTTTGATTTAGTTTCTTTCTTTTTGTTTTGTCAAGGTTTAGTCTCAATCCGCAGTTCTGCTGTAATTCTGTTCAGATCACTGTTGTCTAACACACTTAAATTTGTGTAATTTGCATTATTGTAGCCTAAAACATCTAAGCTGCTAGTCATAACTAAACGATTCACTGTTTGTTTTTTTCCCCAGAGTTTACAATATTTATAGCAGGATGAAAAAACTAAATACATATGTATTTTTGTGTGTCAATTTCAGGAAGAAATGGCGCTTGAGGAGGGAACTGTTGCTCTGGTGTCCAAGATAAGGATCCTTTCTCATCCCAGCAAGTGTTCATGGCACTTAAGGACCAGGTTGTGATGTCTCTCAACAAATGGACTGACACACTGGTTTAAGGTTGACATATCATGCACATGGACTTTGAAACAGAACTACAATATTTTTGGTACCACAGTAATGATACAGTCCCGATCAAAGTTTGGTGTGGTTGGATCTTAACAAAGTTTCAAGTAGAACTTCAATATGCTTCAACAATAAAAGTGAGACAAAAAATAATAATTAATAAACCTTTTATTGAAAACAGCTATTAAACTGAAATGTTTTTGCAGCTGATCTAAAGTTTAGGGCCACATGCTTTTAACAGGTCAAATCTGAGCACAAGTGTGGATTCAGTGTCATTTTCTGTCAGGTTTTCACACCATCGTGTTCCATAACCCTCAGGATCTTTTAGGAAATTCAAAATTACTGTTATTGCGTCTCACCTCAGCAGCGATGGGGCACTGCGAGAGGTTCTGCTTATGCGGCTCAACAACTCGACCACGTTCAAAACCAGAAGTTTTTTGTTTTTTTTGTTTTTGCATCAGGACGTCATAACAGTGTGAAAACCTGACAGAAAATGACAATGAATACACATTTTTGCACAGATTTGGCCTTTCAACCTCTTAACCCCCACCTGAACCAAGCTCATTTTCTCTAGTTCGGCCGACCTTACCCAAATCTAAAAGCTTCTTAACTGGAGAACTGTAGGCCAGTGTAATATCTGATTTGAAAGCTAATACTAACAAAACTGATCTAAACTGATCTTTTTGCTTGCGTTGTTGTCGTCACTTTAACCTTTTTTTTTTTCCCATCGCTTTTTTATCACTTATTTGCTTTTGCGTTTTTTTTTTAATTTTCATCGTCTTTGTCTTGTGTTGCTATTTTGACCCTTTTTTTTCTTGAAGCTTTCTTGGATTTGGGTAACGATGAACTGGAGAAAATGTGCTCAGTTCAGGTGGGGGTCAAGAGGTTAAAGGCATGTGGTCTTAAACTTTTGATTAGCTGCAAAACCGCCAGTTTAATTGTTTTCATTAAAATCTTTACTCAGAAAATGTTTTGTCTCGCTCCCATTTTTTCTTGTTGCATAATAAAGTTCTACTTGGAACCTCGTTAAGATCCAACCATGCAAAAAAGTGATTTCCTTTTTGCCATCTTTCAACTGGTCGGGACTTGATCAGGACTATATATTACATTTTATCATTTTGAAACTCAAGCACAAGGGTTTTAAATTACTGTATGGAGCTCCCTCTACAGACAACAGAGTGAATTACTGTTTCAACAAACTTTGGTACCGAGCTGTCCTACGCTTCAATCGGATGTTGGATTATGGGCTTTAAAAATATGGAGGAGAGTTTTGTTTTGTTTTCCCTGATGCAATATAACCAGATACAGATTGGAGCTCCAACAGTAGAAAACTTAACAACCAAGGTGAATATAATGACTCCAAGTCTGTTTGACCAGGAAACAAGATCTTGGACACAAACATGTACATTGTTTTTATAGTGGTCAAAACAATGTTTTGCTGTCTGCATCTTTTACAGTTCCCTTTTGTTGGTGGAAAGTTGTCATAAATAAAGTTGTCATAGAAAATGTTCTTCCTGTATGTGTTATCATTTCTCACATGGTTTAGTGTTGTATGTTTCCTCAATTTAATTGAGGGAATAAACCTTTTTAAAATGGGTTTAAGTTAATGTAGCATTTAAATAGTTTGAGTATAATAAGCTTGAATCATTTGAGTTCATTAACCTATACTTTTAATGCTATTGTTGACTTAATGATTTGAGCTACCGTTGACTTAATGATTTGAGCTACCGTTGACTTAATGATTTGAGCTACCGTTGACTTAATAATTTGAGCTACCGTTGACTAAATGATTTGAGCTATCACTGACTAAATGATTTGAGCTACCGTTGACTTAATGATTTGAGCTATCACTGACTAAATGATTTGAGCTACCGTTGACTAAATGATTTGAGTCCAAGTGAACTCAATTGGTTTAGGCTTATGTACCACAACCATATGGTGCAGCGGGTTTCCCCATTTAATTTGAGTTATCATAGCTAGTCAGGGTTTACAGTGTGGTTTATCCAGTCGTTCAAAGAGATTTTTACTCAGGCAGATGGTAAAACTAGAAAAGCATGTGGTGAATATACGACTGACTAGGAACAGTTTGAACATTAAAGCCTGGTTAATGTTTTGACAAAGACAAACAAAATAATGTGAAAATCCAAAATGTACGGCGTAATAGTTTGATTACAGAAATACTTTTATTTACAGGCTGAAAACTGTTATTTTTACCCATGCGTATGACAACTGAAAGTATTGTATCTGCGCTCTCTGCTTTTACGGTTAATGAATTGCTTCTTTTAAAGTTATGAATGTCTGACTTGATTCAGTTAATTCTCTTAAAAGCAATAATGTCATTCCTCTCATTTAGTTCTCGATGCATTGTTTCTGCAGACTATTGGATCATGTTTTTTATCTAATCTGATTTATACGTGAGGTCTGTGGAGAAATAAGAACCATTAAACCCACTATGACTCCTATCGACTGCCTCCTAATCCACAGTCTTTGGGTCGGATCCAAGATAATCTGTAGATAATCTGCTCTGGGATCGCCGGGAGGGCCTCTGCTCATTTTAGAGGGAGGACGATGTAGGGGGTAAAGTGGAGGCGGAAATTCGACAAATGAACAAAACCACCGCTAAGAAATGGTTGGGCGCTGCCAGTAATTTTTGATGTGATACTGGGACAAGGATACCTGTTTTGCGCATTTAAACTTGATCTCAGGCTGTTTGGACTGAATGAACGAAACAATGACGTAACCATGCAGAAATGAGCACAACAGATGTGACAAGGCATGACGATGGATACCTTCACCCGGGTTTATTATCAACATATACTAATTACTAATAAATGACTCAAATGATGCTGCACAGAATTACCTTCTTTAAAGAGGGGGTATTATGCTTTTTTCAATCACATAGCACCAGTCTATAGCATACTACAATGATGACGTAACCTTCTGTTGGTCTGTATATGCAGTAAATTAAAATAACTGCCTTGAATAAAATTGCTCTCTCAAAATGGCTGTACTGAACGTCTTGAAATAGGCCTCTGTCTCTTTAAGAAGCTTTCCGACACGCCCCCTTCAGCACACTGCTGTGGCATCTAAACAACACTACTGTGCGGGGAGGGGGCTCTGCTGAGCTGAGGAGCAGTGGTTGGTGGCTTGGCTGGTGACAAAAGGTCCAGAGGCGTCTCCAGGAGGTGGGGGCGTTCCTAGGAGGACTGAGGCATAGCTACACCTAAAATGGCTGCCGTCTAAGTTTTTACTGATTACTCAAAAATATGTGAATGAGCCAAGGCAACACTCCAGGCATGTGTTTAATGAGGGAATGACATAATAACATGATATAAAGCTTGAAAAAGTCCATTTTACATAATACCCCCCCTTTAAATGTCAAAACACTGTGCTCATCTGGGATGGCTCACTGCTAAATAAGACATGACTCCAATAACAAAACAACATTCAGTAACCATGTTGATGTTTTTGTGATGATGTTGTGTGCAACATCATGCATTCACACTACACCATTTGATACATAAAGAGAAGCACATTTTGTGACAAATAGGATATATATTTTGGTGCACACTTTCCTTTCATTCACTTGTTCATTTTATAGAAAAGCAAACATTTTGAATTCTACTTTAAGAAAGAAGAAAGAAATCCTTATCCTCTGGACCATCTGGATAGTGTTGATGTCAGGACAGGAATAGAACAGTTACCACACTTGCACATTCAATATGTTCCAGTCATTGGGGTTTGACTAAAACATTTTTAATCCATGAATTAAGTCCAATATTTCCTGTTACACATGAAATTAAAGTCAGAGGAAAGCTGTCTCGTCCTGCCTGTGTTTAAGTCGATGACAGAAGCGACAGAAGCTGCTCTGGATGTGATAAATGTCAGATTTGTCTCATTATCCATCGATCTGAGCCCTGCTGCTCCTCGCTCAGCCCTGCTCCTGCATCCACATGTGCACTAATGGAAAATCAGTGTCGTTTCTCCAAAAACATCAGTTAATTAAATTATGTTTGGAGATTATTGGCCTTTTGCTATAGATCCTGATGGTTGTAGATTTGGAGCCATGTTTCTCCTCCCAGCAGTGTAGTTTCACATCACCTGCTCTGCCTCATTAATCAGGACAGGTCAGGGTCGCCATGTTTGCTCTGGCCCACTGTGAGCAGGACATTCTGGGCTGTGTGGTTTTGACAGAGACCACACTAGTTCCTGACGGAGGGTGTAACCCCTCCTTGGACAGCTGGCGATGAATGATTCATAGCTCAAAATGAGATACATGCATTTGTAATGCAGGACTGTGTTACTAATGACTAAAACACAGACCATTTCTTACACCCTCAAATATTGTGAGAAAAACTCACAGGAGACATTTCTGACCAAAATAAAGCACACATTTTTATTTTCACCTCTTACACGAGCAGGGATAACCAGAATGTGTTCTCTGTGTCCTTTATAATATTGAACTGCTACAATGTTTGCTTCTTTCTGTTCGTTCAACATTCTCCATTATGTTCACTGATCCAAAGTATTCTAAAAGCCAGAATGAAGCATTGTGCACTTTCACAAATTGACTTTTATAGGAAGCATTTTAAGAAGGAGCAAAGACACATTCGTTCTGACTTTTTAGCAGGTCCGAGTGAAGATATCACTTTGACACTTTTGCTGTAAATTACTGACAAAAATATAAGAAAATGTATTGGAACTTTTTTCCATTTAATGAAGCTTAATAGTGATGGGCGAGACCACATTTTTTGGACTCGATATGATACCATTACTGACCAAACTGGTGAATGCATTTCAATCCATATACATTTCTAAAACTGGTTATATTATTAATATGGTTTCAACCAATCATTGCACAGCATTCCCCTCTTAATTCCCTCGTTCACTGCCTCGGCCGTTTTCACAGCGTGCTGGGACCCTCCTCCGCCCCTCCTCCACTTGACCTCATCTCCACTCCGCCCGTCGAGGCTCGTCGTCCAGTGATCGCCTCAGACCTCATCCTCTACCACCACCAGTGTCTGTTGATTCAGTGTCTTCCGCCGGGGACAGAGAGTCAAACATTATTCATATCCAATAATGGCACTTTGTTTCTGTGAGTTTTGAAATATTCTCATAACAAGGATATAATACATTGTATTTGTAAAAAATACTGATTTATTTTATTTATACTGTATTTTAGATACAAACGTTTATGTTTCAGGGGAATTTATTTTTTCTTTGTATAAAATATCACCCATTTTTGGATTTCTAAACGGGCATAAATTGAAAAATTAATCTCAAAATGTAACATACAAGATTGAACATTGTGGTCTTTGAAGGTCCAATGTCCCACATAATTCTATCCAGAAATGGTCAATCCGTGCACTGTTTAAGCAGCGTATTGTATATTATTTGATCTATTTGTTTCCAGGCAGAAGTTTATGTGAAGAGAGTTCAATTCCTGACAATTGAAAGAATTGAGATTTACCTACAGCGTCTTCCCTCGATTGAAAAAGCATAATGTTCATTTAAAGTCACTCGTTTTTTTATTCAAACATTTCCCAAACATAGACTTTTACACCAGAGCTCGCAAAGATTGTGCGGATGATGCTGGAGTTCATGCCACGACATTGAGACCAAGGGCAAAAGTGAAACGTATAGGAACGGCGGCTGATGATGGAGAGAGCAGCGTGGAAGAAAAGACAGGAGGCAAAGGGCAATGGGGGCGATGTATGGGGCCAAAGAGCGACAGAGCACAATGAAAAGAGATACCTCTGCCAGGAGAGTCGGCAAAACACAAAACAATATCAATCTAAAACAGGGGCGGTGCTTAGGGAGGCAGTGAGATTGATTTCCTCTCCTGTTCTCCTGCTCTCGTCTGGTCTCCCCAAAGTCACAAATTAATGGCTTTATCGCTGCGGCTCGTTCATCAGATTCACCCCCAAACGCATGCGGCTCCCTAAACCAGAGGCTGAGCAGAGATCTACCTGAAAACACCGACGGTACAGGCCCAGAGCTTATGCAAAGGTAGGAAACAAGTTTATCTAGAGTTGGAGAAAGCACAACAGGGAATTACCCCCAAAAACAAGAGTTGGGAGCATGGATGTGACGCTGCTTTCAAGGGGATATGTCACGTTTATGGGCAGAAGTGTTTCAGAAAGTAGCGACCCAAAGAATTACTCAAGTAAGAACGTACTTTATGGAAATAATAGAGTCATATTTGTATTTGAAGACTTTATTGGCCCCAGTAGAGAAATGTGTTTGAGAAAACTACCTCCAAAATGTTTAAAATACAGTACAGTGGGAGAAAATGTATGTGAACGCTTTGGAATTTCTCTCATTTCATTTATCACAGGAATGAAACAGTGTCTGCTTAAACTAATACCACCCAAACATTTACATTTTATCATATTTTTATTGGCCATAACATGTAAACATTCACAGGACATGGAGGAAAAAGTAAGTGAACCCAGGAATCTCGCTGAACTGCAGCAGTTTTGTAAAGAGGAATGGTCTAAGATTCATCCTGATCGTTGTGAGCGTCTAATCTGCAACTACAGAAAAGCAGTTATTGCTGCAAAAGAAGAATCAGCCAGCTATGTAATACAGTGGATCACTGACTTATCCCACGCTGTTGTGAATGTCTCAGGTCTTTCTGCAAAATATCTTGATAAACTTTCCGTTGATGATAGCACGTTGTCGAGGCCCTGATGCAGAGAAACAGCCCCACACCATGATGCTCCCTGCACTATACCTCACAGTGGGGATAAGTTTATTCAAACTTTGGGTCCATCACTCCACAGAATAGTGTGCCAGTAGTGTTGTGGAGCATCCAAGTGCTCTTTCGTAAACCAAAGTTAAACAGTTTGGGCGGAACACACAATGTCATGTGTTAAGGAAAAATGGAACAGCACACCAACTTCAGAACCTCATCCTCATTGTGAAGTATGGTGCAGGGAGAATCATGGTGTGGGGCTGTTTTGTTTCCTCAGGACCTGGACAACATGCTATCATCAATGGAAAATGTATTCACAAGTTTATCAAGATATTGATGAGAGACCATGACGATATTGATAAACTTGGAGGAGATCATGGAGATCTTCCATTGTCTAAGATAAGCCTTTGCAAAAAGAGAACAAAATCCAAGGCACTCCGATTCCTAGTAAAAGTCCTTTATTAAGTGGACATGCCGACGCGTTTCGGTCGCGTTCGACCTTTATTAAGTCCTTTATTAAGTCGAACACTTAATAAAGGACTTTTACTAGGAATCAGAGTGCCTCGGATTTTTTTTATCTCTTTTTGCCTATACTTACGTTTTGGATCTTGTAGAGCACCTGACCTCCTTCACTGACAATTCTACCCACTGAAGCGATCATTTTGTTCCCCTTCAAAATAAGATGAGCCTTTATTGATCTAACAAGGGAAACATTCACTTATCACATTCAGCTCTCGGAAACACTCAGGGTGTGCAATAGACAGGAAATAACAATCTTCTACCAATTAAAAAAACAATTGCTATTAATCGGAAGTTGTAAAATGATCATTGTAATCGACCATAACAGGTCACAATGCATCACGAAATCCCCGAGGTCTTAAAAATATGCCAGTGGTTTTGACCTTATTGCCCAGTTGATGTTGAGCATGAGAGGCCACTGACAACTTCCCAGCTGAACTCAGAGCATCATGGAAGCTGCACTTTGTCCAGAGGCGGTAAACACAATTAACGGCAGAGATACTGACGGAGCTGCTCCCGCCAGTTCATTTCTCCCAAAAGCTGCAGCACCCGAAACCCGCAGCACGACATTAACCATAAGACGAGTAAATAACAGCAGAGTCTCCTGTGATGAAGGCCCTGGAGGAAGACTGAGATCAGAGGAGAACCTTCACGAGCTTCAGGCCAACATTACAGCGTTGAGTTTGATGTTCAAGCAGAGAAATATCTTTGGGAAGTAGTGCGATGAGGAGCGCTAATTGGCTTATAGACATCAAAATGTGGTAACCCCCTTAAATGTTTGGGATTTTCTTGTATTTGTAAAGCACTTTGCGATTTGTATCTGCAGTTTAGCTTAATTACTAATTCTGAAACTGCAAAATATGTAAAAAATAATTTTAACTTTGTAAATCATTGAGCTTTGGAGGCTTATGTTACACATTGGTACAAAAATTGCATGGTCCTTTGACTGATTTTTATTGATTGATTTTGATTTTTTTGGTATGTTATTGTTTTTTTACTGCCCTGTGTAACTTTTCTATAATCATTTTTTTGCCGTGCTATATATTGAAAATACAATTTCTGCTCTTTCATTTATTGTCTAACCCTGATAATGTGCTTTTGTGTGATTTTTAGCTCTCCTGTCAGTGCTACACACATAAAGGTCGACTAAATCGTTGTTCATTATTTAGTCTTGACCTTTGGATCAAACTGAACACTTCTGGTTGCTGACCGTGATCGTGAAAAAGCTAAGCACCTGCAGGATGAGCGCCTTGGTGCGTGTCTGCCGCTAATGGAAAACAGTCCAGTCAGGCAAATAGGGCGCACAGTCAACAGCAGGTGATCAATGCTGCATTAGCCCGGCGCCGTAGACAACAGTTCAGGTCATGTGGCTCCTGCTTCAGCTGCTGTAATGACTCTGAGCGCATCACCCTTTAACAACAGCGGACAGGGGTTCCCTAAAGGAGGAGTCTGGGAGGTGAGTGGGCACTGAAATGTTCGTGCATTTGGAAGGATCATGGGCATCGGTGGGAGTAAGTCACTGAACGCAAGTCTCGAGGCAAGTCCAAATGGTGAAGGTTCAAGTCCCAAGTAATCCAAGTCAAGTCACACTATAGTCGGCAAGTCACCTCAAGCCACGAACATTGGCGTTAGGCCTAAATGATCTACTTGAAAATCAAACTTTTACAAAAAGTAATTTGAATCTTGTATCTTGTGGTCCATTGTTCCTTGTCCTGCAGTCGTTCTGTTCCTGTACTGTCTTGTGACTTTGTTGTGTGTCATTGTTAAATGTTCAATGTGAAGTTTCACATCAGCCTGTCTAGGGACAACAGATGGAAATTAGCCTATGGCTAAAATCTGACATATTTACATATTTTATATGTTCATTAATATGTACTGTCCTACTTAAATAAATTTAAAAAAAGAAGAAAAAAAAAGAATGGATTTTGAAGACTAATACTGAATAGTCACAAATTCCTACCTGGCTGTATTTTACTGACTGTACAGCCTGTGCTGTACAGTCCATTGTTTCGCACGTTTTCCTACCTCATTAAAGGAGCTGTATCATGCTATTTTAGCCATTCCAAAGTAAACTATAGGCATTTACTGTATATGATATATTGTACCTCTACCACTATGGAGTACTCATTTTGAGAGAAATATCAGTATTTTCTAGGGGAATTTTTCCAACCTGGAAGACAAGACGCTTCAATTCAATTAACTCCGCCCCCTCTCTCCGCCCATGCAACATTAGCAGTAGTAGAAATATAAATATCAGAGCAAAAGTGAAGTTACTTCACAATGCAGTTATAAGGAGTTGACATGTGCAACACAGCTTCATAAATGGCTAACACACACGCTAACACGCGTGTTTTGACTGACTCACCGCTCTCGTCCATCGGGTGTTTTTATTGTGGGACTTGCGTTAGTTATAAAGTGAATCCACCTTGGTTCTGGCCAAGGTTCACCAAACATCCATCAAGTGATGGTCACAGACAACACTATTTTGGCTGATAGTCACTGAATCCCGGAAAGAAATTCCAACTCCTGGCGAGTGGACTCTTCTTTAGAAAGGTTGAATAAAGGCCTGTCCTCGTACATTTTCGCGGAGACATTATCGTTAGGTAAGAAAAAGAACAGATGTCCAGAGTTGGTTAGAAAGAGCTCCTTCTTCACAACTTTCAGTGCAAACATGACATCTGTTCAGACACTCATGGGTGTGTTTGTTTATTCCGCAGGGGCAACACGGCGTGGACACGTCGGGCACTTCCCTTTTTTTATTAATTTATTTTATTTGTTTCTTACGACAGAAATAATCGAGCACTTCCTTGTTCCTTTCTGACTTGGGAACAAGTCAGTCGTTTACCAGGAGAGAGCGGAGCAGCCGCGCAGAGAGCAGGATTCAGAAGGATTCCAGAGAACTGCGTGAATGAAGCCAAAAACCACTGAGAGGGTGGTTTTGATCAAAACCACCCTCTCAGTGGTTTTTATAAGGAAATAACTTAACAACATGGTTAAAAGCGCCAAAAAAAAAACGATTTTGCATGATATAGGACCTTTAAATTTCTCTGAAGTCTGAATCTTCACCTCTTCACTCACTGTTGAAATCGTTTTAATACTGTACATCCAAAGAAACTCACATTTTCGCCTGCCTTTTCACGCTATATTGCTTGCCCTTCAATGATCTAATAAAGTATTGAATGCTGTCCCATTAGACCCTGGGCCTGACACCAAGGAGTAATGAAAGCCTGCTAACAGTGTAATTGTTTAGATCATAATAATATAGTAACAAAGCACAGCAGTCTCTTATATCCTCACAAATATATGTACAGCAACCTGGCAATATGGATTTCACTCAAGGCTTGCACGTGAGAGTCACATGACTTCCGTGTGAGTCCTCTTCCTGTCCCGTTATTTTTCTGTAAGTTGGAGCGGTGTCTCGTCCAAACAAATTAATAGCCCATGATTACATGGCAGTGAGTTACTGGTGGACTTGAGCGTCATGTTAAAAACATTGCTCCAACGCTTTGGAACGGCCTTCCTTTAAATATCAGGGCAGTCCAGTCCTTAGACATTTAGAAGTCTATGGTGAAGACCCACCTGTTTGCGAAGGCTTTTAACGAAAACGGAACAGGACACTGTTGTTGGTATTTGTTTTTTGCATCTTTATTGTTGTGTACTTTGAATTCATATTGCATTTTATATACATGCATTTTGTGTACAGCACTTTGGGCAGCAATGTTGTTTTAAATGTGCTCTATAAATAAACTTGACCTTGACCTCATCACAGTGTTTTTTGTCTTGTAGCTGAGGCTAATACTAAATGAAAATTAAAATAGTACCAAGATTTTGAACGAGTCGCTCAAAAAAGAATTGGCCTGTCTTTACTATAATACTTTTCAGTTGTTTCATTTTTGTGGTGTTGTTTTTTGATACTAGCCATTAGCTCTGATATGAAAAGCCCAACCTCACTCAGACGTTTCCTGCAGTAATGGATCTACACCCAACGTAATGTTTTTAACACTTAGCCGGTGACTTCCCATCCGTATCTCACTGTCAGCGATGTTTTCCCCATTTCTCCTCAGTGGGAAAACAGCGAGAGAAAGATCGCACTCGGAAGTCATATCATCACAAAACAGACCCTTTAGGCAGTATATAAAAAAAGAATCATACTTTTATTGCATGGCGCTTTAATATTACTAAGTGATCATTTGTTAGCGGTGCTGTGCTTTGCCCGAATTCTGGTTCCACAAAACCCGCGGGAAGAATTCATCATTAGTGATCAAAGTGACGCGGCGTTTGCATAAAGAAGCCCTGTCCTCAAAGCAAACCACTGCAGAAGCTTCAGAGAC
Source organism: Neogobius melanostomus (assembly GCA_007210695.1). Taxonomy (NCBI): domain Eukaryota; kingdom Metazoa; phylum Chordata; class Actinopteri; order Gobiiformes; family Gobiidae; genus Neogobius; species Neogobius melanostomus. Next base: position 1,081,908 of record VHKM01000457.1, on the reverse strand, counting down.
ATTTCCTTTTTTTAATTTAATCTGCCCGTTATGAGAAATATAATTGGCTGAGTGACATTACTATAACAGCCTTTTAGTCTGAGCCCTGCAGCGTCTCCTCGTCCTCCGTTTCCCCGCCGTTCTTTCGCCGTTACATTTTTCATTTCCCTCTGTGTCTCTGTCGGTGTATACCTCCAGGCCGGAGTCTCTGTCATTCAGCCAATTACCACGGCCTCATGAAGGAGTTAACCTTAGGCCCAGCATCAATCACTGCATGTTATCCTTAAATTCTCTCTCAGCTAAACACTGTTTTACGGGGAAGTAGCTTTTTTTTTTTTTTGATAATTTAGGGCTTTGACAAAACTTTGACATATCCAAAATCCCCTCTTTGTCTGACCGAATAGCACAAAATTGCAAAGTGAGTTATGACTTAACTAGCAACGGGTCCCCTGCAGAGACATAATTAAAATCCTCCAAAATCCATCTGTTGTGAGTCCAGTTAATCCCTGTGTCCCCGTCCCGGAGCAGTGGGGGCTGCCTGTGGTCCGTGTTTGACAGAGTCTGTTTACACTGTGTTGCACATTACGCTCAGAGCCAATGAGCCAGTTTTGTGACATTTTAAACTGGGCTTATTAACCGGAGGAGAGTCACTTGAGAGGACACTTTTCACTTGAACTAATGAGAACTAATACAGAGAACGCCAGGCCGTATAAGATCTACATGTATACATTAGATTTAAATGTATGTTCGAGCTTCTTTCACTAGTGGTGGTATGGAGTTTGTTTTGTCCCTCAACAGTAGACATTCATGAATGTGTGCATCTAATTACAAATAGCCTGATGTTGAACTACAGACCAACCGTGGCCACTGTGTACATTTTAAGACATCCCTATCCCCAGATCGATGTCAGTCACTCAGGGGGAGGTGCTGGGATTGTAGGGGGGAGGGGCAGAGACTGTAACCAGACAAAGCTCTTTCTCTTATTGAGAATGAGGAGTCACGTGCCGAGTTGGGGTGATTTGGGGGGGCTCTGAGCCTGTCGGACATATTGGCTGCGGATTGGGGGCACGCTCCCAGAATTTCACGCATTTTTCATATTCCAGAGCACTTTAAATTTTGCGCATTTACGTTTTCGGCGAGACAGAGACGGGTCTACGAATACGACAACGAAAAGACAGAAAGTAAAGCAATGCAAAGAGATAAGGCGAAAGAAAAGGGACCTGACAGGAACAAGCTCATACCAAGAGCAAAACAGAGGTATTTGGAGAAGCTTGCGGACATTGAAAACATCAACACACGAGCTCCCTGCAGCGGAGACCTGGACCATTTACCTCCGTGCACATACATGGACATAGTAAACTACCTTGTATTTGATGTAAGTTACTACACGATGCTGGAGTTTAAAAGCCACAAGTCTTTGGAAATTTACGAGACTTTCTGCTGTGGCTGGATCCAGGACTTGGCTCTACAAGCCTCCAGCTGGTGAAAACAGCGTTGTACTGGCAAAAGTAACTTTCCTCACATGCGTTTTAGTGTGTTGTCATTACATTGCATTTAGCGGACACTTCTTGACCAAAATGACAAAGTAATAAAGTGCGTGTTTCGTAAACACTACATTGTTACGAGATGTTCAATGTACACAAACGTTTCCAACATGTTTTGACAGGTCAGAGTGAGACTTGCGCTCCTTGATGCCGTGTCCATTTCTGTAACCTAAAAAACTGTATCCATTGTTTCTACGTTTTCCATGTCTATCGTGTGAGGTATTGGAGCAGTTTTTAACACAGCAGTGACTTCCAGGCGGTAAAACAGTGGCGGAATAGCAAGAACCTCCGCTACTACAGCGTTAACAACACACGTAAACAATGTGTATTGCCACCGGAGCGCAGCCAATATGGTGGGGAGGGGGGGCTCTGTGCCGTGACGTCAACTCTCATTCTCAATAGCCCGACTCTCTAACCAGTAGAGAAGGGGGGAGGCAAGTTTGCATGGTGGAAGACCAAGTTCCTTCATTGTAAAAAGGGCTGGACCTGCCAATATTAGCACAAAATAAGCACCACTTACTATAGAGGTCAGGAAATTTCACAGTTACCATGGAGATCCGCCATCTTTGCAGCCGTTAACCTACATAGACTAACATCAGCTAAAACAGTATAAAAGGTGGAGGAAAAAATGCCGTGGAACAACTCCGTTAGCTGCTGAGCTACTACTGGTAAATACATCTAACTCACTGTGGTGTCCAAGTGTTTTAATGTGAACCATAACTCCAGTATTTTACCTTCTAAAATCTCCATTAGTTTATTATTGGTGCTATGACATCACATGGTATGACATCACATTCCCAAACTCTAAAATGCAAGCATTGTTCTATACCTGACCTAATTGGGTGATCTGTTTGGAAATTTTGAAAGAATTGACGGGGAACCTGGCACTCTGAAGAGCAAAATAGCTTAAATGAAACTGTAAAACGTCTTCCATTTCCAAAGATGTCTTTCATCCCCTGAATGATGAGTTTCAGTTGCTCCCATCTGGAAAAAGGTTCAAAGTCCCAGTTGGCAGAACTAACCGTTACAGAAATTGTTTTGTTCCAGCAGCTATACGTGCTCTGAACAAGTGACCTTTTTCTAACTTCTGTTATCGATGTATCACATGATGATTGTTGTTTATTGTTGTATTTACATATTGTCTTTTGTGGATGGGCTTAAAACTGGCTTCCAGGCCTTTTAGCTGTGCACAGATCTGTCTTATATCTGTCTCTATTGTGTCACTGTCACTCTTTGCCAACCAAATTTACCTTGAACCTTGATTTCTACATTTTTTAGAGCAGTTTAACAGGCATTTGATATTTGATTTATGTTCATCCTCAAAATCATCTTGAGGGCCAGCGGTTCTATCCTGGAGGGCCATATTTGCCCTCTGGCCTGATGTTGCCTACATCTGCATTAGTGGGTCGAACGGTAAAATAAAATCATCCAAACTAAATTACTAATTTGTTAATATTCCTCAATTTATTCCTGCCTGTTAAGATTTCTGCCTTTTAGGTCCTGATTTACTGTTTCCTATTGTAGCATTATCCTCCTTACATAGGATGATTACCTCAGAAAAAACCTGTGCCCGGTCAGCCCCACAGCTTGGGGTAATTCCACATGTCAACCTGCATGCACCACCAAGTTTCTATTCATTAGGTTAAGAAAGGTCATACTCACCAATAGATGTCTTTCGTGGGTCTTTTATTGATAGATTTATGGAAAGGAAAGAACTCCCTTGGTCGATCTATGTTGCCTGGGTAGTGAGTTTACCAAAGGTCGCGGTCGTGCAGGCTCTCGGTCTACAGATCTTGATCTTGGGAGCGAGTGTTAGGCCCCGCGGTCAGATACTGTATGGAATGAGAATCCGCAGCTTAATGCGACTGGCAGTTGGTTCTCTGTCGGCTCAAGATCCGGGAGCGATCACTACGATGAAGAGTTGTGACCGATAGGTAGAAAGAGGTTTCAGAATGCAACAGGTCGCTCTGAGCCGTCTAAAACCAGGCAGTTGCACGCTGGCAGAATAAAAGACAAACCAGTCTTCACAACACTTACATTTATACCCTTATTATACGGCCCTACACAATGCAAGTAGAACGCTCCATTGATTTGAATGTGATTTCCCAACGTTCTACCGGTCATTATTTTTTTGATAATAGACCTCTGAAAAAATAATGACCGCTGCCAATGGCAACGGAGTTCGTGTTTGTAATACAGGTCTTTCATATCATTCCGCGAGTAGTAGTAGCGGACAGGCGGACACTATCTCTGTCCCCGTCCCTGCGAGAGAAGTTGGGGGAATCGCTCGTGAAGTTAACGGGAGTCCGACTTTCAACTTACCCAGAGATTCACCACCATTCCTCCTCTCCAACTGCACCTTCAACTAAGTAGCTAGGCTAGTAATAAGTAGCTAGCCGTGCTGCTACTAGCCTAGCCACACTGCCTGGAATTAACAAACATTGCCAAGCAACGCGCAAACTTTTGGGAACTATTTGCCGCAGAAATCATTAAATAAACCTTTCTGCCTTCATAAAAGTGTATGAAGTTTATTTGTGTGTGTACAGTTGGCAAACAGCCGTATAATAAGCGGGATAATGTATAGAACTCCGGTCATTATCGGGAAAATAAGTACCTCCAGTTCGCCCTGTCGGTACTTATTTTCCCGATAATGACCGGCGTTCTATACATTATCCCTTACTTACATCAGCGGTTATCATGGTTACTATACGTCACACACGTAAAACCCCTTGGGGCCATCTGCTGATACTTAGATAAGGATCTAGTGTCCGTTTGACTAAACTTGGATCAGGAACTGTTTCAGTTCATCAGGAACGGAGGTCGCGGTTGGCGGGCAAGTCCCGTTGTCATGGAGGCACACGTAGACACAGCCGGCCACTTGTCCAATAATGTATAGTCCCGTTTATAGCATGTAACCACACACAGGTGCGCAGTCTGTTACTCTTCCAGTGCTAGTTAGTTGCATATAAGGCATGAGCCAGACACTAAGATGCCTCTAATAATCAAACACAGGTTAATACAACTCACAAGGTTATAATACGTTCAGTATATAGGAATAACTGATTACATACTGAATACAAACTAGATAGCACATAGTAACGCCCCTTTTGGGTCTTACCAACTGCCCTTCAGGCTTCAGTAAAATGCAAAGCTCATAAAAGAAATGAGTATAAGAAAGGTGATTTCGTCACAAACAAAGAGAGGGTGGCGATTATAACATAATTGTAGTTTATTTGTTTTCAATAAATGCTTATATGATTTTTTTTTTTTTTTTGGTCTGGAAGAATCCATACCAGGCTGTACCAGTGATTGAGTCATTAACTACAATACCAGGATGGAGCAAACTGTGTTGTTATGATGTTATATTAGCGTTAGGCGTTCGCATTGAAACTGGCAGTCGGTTATGAATCATGAAACCCAGCTATTGTCGATGTTTTGGTATTTTACTTCTTTTTTGAGAGTGTCCCACCGCTCGCTAACAACACGTTAAATACAAGAATCTAACTGCACGGGTCCGTTTGAGTTTGGGTCGAGCAGATTTATATAAAACATACAGAAGTTATCATTGTGGATTTGCCAGGCTTATGATTTTTATGTTTTGATACATTTGTGGGGGACGGCAAATTTTTACCGTGGGGGTTGTCCCATAGACATATTATTAATCACTCCTCCCCGTTTGCCACAATCACTACGTTCGAGGGGGAAATCATGGCGCATTTACAGACTCCTACCCGGCTGTGACGGAGCATGTTCCTAAAAAGGGCATAAGGCGGGATCCTAACTGTAGACTCGGTCCTCGAGGGGCACGTAGTTAAGTCGTAGCCGCGCCATTAGCTCTAATGCTAACGGCCTGGCAATCAAAGTCTGGCCCTCATTAGTATACGAGATTTCTAAAGAAAATGTCTTACGAAAATCAGCCTGGTTTCTTTCATTGTAAATAGCACAGTGTTATCACAGGAGGAACATCTAGCTGTAGAAAGTTCCAAACATTAGAAACCAGGTTTTAAAGTTGTTTTTAACGTGTCTGAAGTGCAATGCTTTCCAATGGGGGACTAGCGGCTATATGGAGGTACTACAGCAATGGCGGACCCTAGTGTCCTCGTCACAAAGCAGAGCAGCCAGTGGCCATTGGTAGTCCAGCATGAAAGGGAGCCTTCAAGGAAAAAGCATGGGAACCACTGTATTAAAATGGACGCTTACTGTAGATACATTAAAAATCAACCTTTAACTTAACTTTCAGCCAAGGTTTTTACTGTACCATGTTGCAATTTTCGGATTATTCGTGTTAAATTAATTTGGGGAGCAGCCAATTTCCTTTTCCATCAATCCCCCAGCATTTGTTTGGAGGGAGTGTGATGGAGACAAACTGACACAGGCAGTGACAGAGAAATAATGGAGGGATATATTATACAATCCAATCCGATTCCTAAATTGCCTTGATGTGATTTAATGTTATGAACTGCAAAACACTTTGGCAATATCATCTGTAGGACACTCATGTGGATAATTACACTGTTAAAGGTGGAAGTGGGATGCAAATGAAATAAGAGGGTATTGGCTGTAAATCTAGCGGAGATATTAGAGGTAATGCAACTCTCGCTTTCAGAGAATATCTAATTATACTTAAACAAACCTCGTGCACCCTGATAACCTATGGGTAAGGCTGCAGCACTTATGCAGAGGACTCCGTTCCGGGTTATGGAATATTTACATCCTCTCATTTTCAAAGTAGAATTAAACAATAAACATCAGGGTAAACTTTTTTGTGTTTGCCAGTTTGCAGTAATTCCATAACATATGTGACCCGCCATGGATTCCAAAGACACAAGTCGGCAGCCCGTGTCTCGAGAAAAACGCAAACAAAGATTTTTTGGGGGAAATTGGTGATTTTCACTTTTGTGCAGATTCGTTCAGTTGAAGTCACGAAGTAGCCTCTCCATGTTTAAGCTAGCAGTATTAGTATATTTAAAAGCGTAAACTTTAGGTTCAAAATGACTAGTTTGAGGTGGGTTTCGGAGCGTGCAGTAGGGGCGTGACTTTGTCTGTGTGTATTTACATACTGAGTAAACACCGCGGAGGAGGAGAAGCAGAGCTGCTTTCAGTTGTGTTGTTGACACATGCTTTAGCAAACAAATGCCACGCAAAAAGGCTGTTTTATACATAAGCCTATTGTCGATCAGTTTACAGGTTGAAAAAGTCTTGTTTTGTCAGAGAAATAGCGCATGCCGTGGGGGCGTGTCATTGTGAGTTTTTCTGAGCAAAAGGCAAAGGTTACTTCAGACGGGTGAGTGAAAGATTGTTTTTTTTATCGCTGGTGTGGTGGCCGCCGTGCCCATGTGTGCTGTGCTATTGTTAGCTAACATGCCGGTGTTAGCATGCGAGGCAGTGATCTAGTCACGAGGAATTAACCTGCTATTTACACAAAATCAAGATCTCTACAAACTTAAACTACTCCATAAATGTAGTCAGCTAATCCACAGCTTTCAGCCACTTCTTATTTGAGAGAGATCCGCTTCATATTTTCGGTTTTATGGCCAGATAAGTTACGATGGTTTTTTGTTGTGAAATAAACAGCGCGCGGCGATACAACGCGATGTCGGCCTTTTCTCTCCTGTATGTGCATTACTAAAGTAGTACAGGAGTCTTTTCTAAAGTTTATAACTTCAGTTATGTCCGGAGTCTGTAACTCTCTCTCAGCCTGAGAGTGGAGCTGACACAGGGAGGGACTGGGGGAACGCGCACTGCGCAGCAGCATTTTCACTGTCACATGTCATGTTTACAACCATTAACATAAAGATTTTATTTTGAATTTTTTACTGAAAGTTCACACACAAGTAACAGACAACTGTGAAGTGAAAGCAAAATGATACATGCTTCTGTTATTTTTGAAAAGTGGGGAGTGCACAAGTATTCATACAGCATGACTTAATACCTGTGCTTTACTGCTTTGAGGGGGAGTTTGACAGGGGGTATGGCTTATCCCAATGAGATGTAAATGAGCCCTATTGTCACTCCCAACAGCAGAGAGGTGAGAATGGCCCAAAACTTTGGAGAGGTTTTTCAGGCCTTTGGGCTTTTTGGAATTGTTAACTTCAAATCACCGCTACACCTCCAATATTATCAGATTTCCATGTGTTACACATCATTGGAAAGCTTGGAGACTACACTTTAATAATCTGTGAAAATCTAAAAATCCCCAAAATCGACTTGTGTCTTTCATTCCTGTGGCTGGTCACATATCCTAATTATTATCTATCATTATCCTGTTGGTTGTTAAAGTGCTGTATTTGTCACACACGAAAGGAACAATCAAATTCCACACTGAAAGGTCCATTCCGGGATTCGAACCAACTACCTTTTGGCTGCCACTGCGCCTCCCATCATATATACATAGACATGGGTATCCAACATATTTCACTCAAGTTACATTGCTTTAACCTCTTAACCCCCGCCTTCACCAAGTGCGTTTTCTCCAGTTCAGCTTTACCCAAATCTAAAAGGTCACAGCCTATAAGCTATAGTAACGCCTCATTTTAAAAGCTAAACTGATCTTTTTCCCCGTGTTGTTGTGCTGTCCCCCCCACATTTACATCATTTTGTGTCACTTTTCTGTTGCTGTTTTATGGCTTTTTCGTCCCTTTTCGTCACTCTTTTGTTTGCTTTTTTGTTGCATTTTCATCCTCGTTTTCGTCTAAATTTTTATGCTATTTTGACACTTTGTTCAAGAATTTATTTTAGATTTGGGTGAAGCCAAACTGGAGTAAATGTGCTCCGTTCAGGTGGTGGTTAAGAGGTTAAAATAAGTAGAGAGTGGTTACAAAAATACCTTTTTTTTCCGTTTGCCATTACATCCCTATAGGCTACATACATATTTTACACGAACAAAAGACACTGAGAGAAGATAATCTGTTCCTCTCAAAATGATATGACAATACGCACCATTTCCGGTTTACCTTTGCCTCCTCGTGTTGTTGTTAGCAACAGACCCGATTAGACGTGCATTTACTGGACTGCTGTTTTGGGGTTAACTGTGATGTCCTACGGCTCTTTAACAACACACTCATAATCTACACTATAGGGTCTCTCCCAGTGTTTACGCTCAAATCCACCTAAAACTACTAACAGCGGCCGCTCAGCGCTCGTGGCTAGCGGCTAAATGCTAACGTTATATGATACTATGCTACGATGTGCTAGGACTCTTTGTTGATGAGAATTGTGTCATAAACTATGAATTCAACAAACACAATGCAATTTTAAAGGCCGTTTTATATGTAGCTGATGGTTTTAGTGACTTTATTGGCGCTTATTTCCTGTTTTCATATGATCGATCAGTGCTAACGTTAGCAGTAGTTAGCTCTCCTGTCATCCGCGTTGGAGTAGTAGTGTGTGGCTTTGAAAAATCTATGATTTGTCACATGGGCCTACATCTAGCCTATTGTCATGGTGGAACGAGTAACTGAAGTTGTACTCAAGTTAGTACTGCACTGCACTGTGATAGAACTACTCAGGAATGTCCTTTATTAACTTGTGTGTACAATACACACAGTAGTTATGGTGCAATAAGTGCAGTTCTCTGTTATTAGTGGAGCTTTCATTGCCCGTAACACATCTTTTCTTTGTTCGCGCTGTAATTCCCCTCTCTCTCGTCTCGGACCGGCCCTTTGACCCTCCCTGCCCCTCCAGAGGCTTCCGCTCAGATAAATGAGGGCTCCCACATGTCCGCTGTTGCTGCTGTGTGGGAACCAAACACAAGACAGTGCAATTTTTACCAATAATAGCCTAACCCTTCACACAGCTTTACTTTCTTTCTTTTTTTCCCTTTTGGCTTAAAACTGCAAGGGTGAACGTGTGGGAAAGAAAATGCTGTTTTCAGGCTTTAAAAGTACACTTTGGAGACAATGGTACTGGTATATCATGTTTTATAGCTCGAAATAATATAAGGATGGCCAAACTTCTTTTCGTACATAACAACAGGGTGCACAAACAAAACCATCTATGCTGTTTCCTCTTTCAGTTCATCTTCTGCACCCATATATTTAGCAAAATAATAAGAATTTGATGAAGCAAAACAGCTGTACATTCTTTATCACAAATAGCTGTATTGTATTGTATTACCTGGTTCCAGAGATGCACATAAGTCCCTGACCTGCAAGTCCAAGTCAAGTCCAAGTCCCTGACCGCAAGTCCAAGTCCCATGGTTTCTATGTTTTACACTAATTCAAATCACAGTACAATAAAACTATTAAAATAAATAAACACCTGTAAATTATAAACAACTATTCAAGCCCAGGGCTTCCACACACACATAATCAAAATCACAATATTTCCATGAAGCATAAGGCCATTCACAGTCAATCCCAATGCAATGGTAAGTTAGAAAAACACAGAAATAATATGAAGTATTTACTAAAGCTGTGGCCGAAGGCAGGCCCTGTGTCATTCATTCACAAAGATTCCTCCCACACCACTACATTTCTTAGTTCAGTTGTGTAACATCAGTAACATCAGTATAGTTATCACTGTACTCTGTCACAAACATGTCTGCAGTATTAGCTTCAGATGTTACAGAAGAGCCCTGTACCATAAAGTAAAACTCCACTGTGGATAATAATACTTCCAGTCTTACCTTGAAAACGCAGGTTTCCAGACTGTTGACATGATCTTTAGCCTGTAGCTACACGACAGGACCCTGCTATATCCACTGCCAGCTTTTGGTCTTTGTTTTCTCTTTTGTTGCTATTTTGACACGTTTTTTTCAAGAAGCTATCAGATTTTGGTATAAGGCCAAACTGTAGCAAATGTGTTCGGTTCGGGTGGGGGTTAAGAGGTTAACTCCGCCTTTTTCCTTCACTCTCGCTTCTCGCTGTGGCGCTTACACTCCCAATGAAGGCTTACCACGGTGGGCTTTTCATTAATAATTAGAGAAACTGTTGTATTTCGCCGTAATCGCTAAAAGTACAGTCCGAATGGCGCGCTCACGATGTCAACAAACTCACGACAGGGCAGCGTGCGCACGCAGGGAGGGGGGTATACGGCAGGGAGGGGGGCATAGGCAGGGAGGGGGGGAATACGGCAGGGAGGGGCATACGGCAGGGAGGGGGGGCATACGGCAGGGAGGGGGGCATACGGCAGGGAGGGGGCATACGGCAGAGGAGCCGATGACGAGTGAGAGAGAGAGCGCACACTGTGGAAGAGAGACAGAGGGAGCGGCCGACAAAAAAAGCCAGAATCAAGCGTCAAAACAGCGTGTGTAATAAGTGCGCAAGGGACTCGTAATGTTCACGAGTCTCAGACCACGAGTCAAGTCTCGAGTCTTTATGGTACGAGTCCAAGTCGAGTCACAAGTCTCTAAAATAGCGACTTAAGTCCGACTCGAGTCCGACTCGCGAGTCCCCATCTCTGCCTGGTTCTAGTCAGGACTCGAGCAGCAGTCTAAACGCAGACTATGGCATAACCTTTTCGCCCATAGGGGCAATGTGAGATCTTCCACCACCAGACCTGGCGCATTGAGTGGGCTGGGCCAATGATGGTGTTATGTAGAACAACCTTTTTCCTCCAACCAGATGCTTTCCGCTTTGGTGGGGAGTAGGGGTGCTTTTGTTTGTTTTCAAGTTCGGCTGAGTGCAAACCATAGACATACTGTAGACCCACAGTGGGACCGGCTTTACTTTTCTCTTTCCCTCGGGACACCGGACACGGACAGTCTTTAACTTTTGGGGGGATAGATGAAGTTTATAATTTGACCTGATAGAGCTTATAAAAGCCAATAATGCTAAAGCAAGAACATGGGTCAGCGCGATGTAAACGTGGATAAGAATGTGAGGCTGCCTGTTAGAGGATAACATTAAATCGCTATTTATCATACTGGGTCAAGCTGTAAGGTCGTAGTATCTCTGTCATAGCCTTGACTGTGGTGCTCAGGCGCCCACTCTCAGCCACTGAATGTTTTGCTTGCGTATCAGTATGACGCTCTGAGAGGGTATTTATCCCTTTTCTGTGGAAGCATAGACAGACTTGAATGGTAGGACTAGCGCAATGTCTCGAGTTCATGTCTCCGGGTCCCGTACTGATGTTAAATAAACTTCTCCTGTATAAGACATCCAGACTCCTGCCTGTTCTTCATCTATCCTCTCGAACGCCATTGTTAATTCTCTAACACTGCCATAGGAGAGCAGCACTCAGTCAATGTCTCATAGTCCTTTTCTACAGTCCAGAAGGTGGTTGGGTTTTGATGACCACACATACGAGTTGTGTTGACAGTAATTTGAAAGCTCTGAAAATCTTTTTACCATCTCCAACCAGCATTCTCTTGAATTTATCCAGGGCTCTTGTAAAATCCATCAGTAGTAAATTCACAGAGGTGCTCCCCCAACTGAACAAATACGATTCACAGATAAATGCTTTGGTCTCTCCTCCCTGGTGCCGTGGACATGAAAGCTGTTCTGATCAGAGCTGCTGTACAGTGTCAGAGATATCACACGCTGCTCTTTGATCACCTCCCGGACCTCGCCATCTGTCAAAATATCTTTAAATGAGTCCGAGTGGTCCCTCCTGTCTGCCACAGCTCACTCTCATCAAACCGAACATCAGAGGAAGAACCACGGCAAAAAGGATATTGAACATGAGCTCTTCTGAGGCATCAAACCGCACTTAACAATGATTTAAATTGGTCTTTTTAGTATTTTATTTTATACATTTCCGCTTTTCAGACGTAAGCGAACTATTCACATCCAAAAGACAAACAAAGATGAACGTTTAGCCTGATCAAAGCAGAAAATGTTGGCCCATATTCTTAGGAAGAGTGGTTCTGTTCTGTTTTTAAATGAAAGGATGTTGATATCTGGTTACATCACACAAATAGGAACCACTTGATTGCCGTTTCAGGATCCCCAAAACTTCATTTTACAAAGGGAAAAATTGCCCTAAAGATTCCTTCACTTGATATATTTCACTCTGACCTTCTTTGTGTCCTTAATATCTCCTTTATTCTATTTCTACCCTTTTATTTATATCCAATATCCAAAGCTCCATATCCAGACTGTCTTAGCCTTTATCCCCTTCAGTCGTCTTTTATATCTCTGACTTTTCCTTAATCCAGAGGCCCATTCTGCTCCCACCCCCTGCCCTTTTCTTCCAGCTGTGCGCAGACGTACAGAAACAGGCCTGTTGCTGTGGAAACAATGCAAATCTCCAATTACAAAAGAAGCTCCCATTAAAGAGATGTTGTATCAAATGGGCTTCATCCTGTTGGTCTTTACCATCCGCCGCCAGAGAAAGCCCTTTCCCTTGGAGTTTGTGTGTTTGCTAATAAGACAAGTGGAGTGGTAATATGACGACTGCTAATGGGGCATGGCTGAACTCTAGGGAACTAAATGGTAAATGTTGAAATTATAACTTTGTTACACCACACTGTCTAAAGGTTGGTGAGTAATAACCATGGAAAAGCTACGATCTGGTACAATCATCATAATGTAATTGTACATTGTCCTGATAAATGAAATGAAAGTCCAAAGAAAAGTCTGGCTTTTCAGCTCTTTCCAATGATTTCCATAGTTTCAAACAATGATTTTCAGAACAGCTTGGTTTGTGGTATAAGAGCGGATACTGCAGCATCACTATTTATGTGTTTTATTTGCTTTCACGTCCCCAATCGAGGTCATGGGTGCGAAATACTGAACCTACACACTTCACCAAAGTGTTTATCCAAAACCACAAAATAATGTAGCACATAATAATAACATTTTAAAGTTTACATTCTGCTATAGAGGCCTGTTATTAGCATGTTTTTGCCCATATTTCTAGCAGAGCACGGTGTCAGAGCCAACTGCATTAAGGAGAGACACTACAGGCAGTGCTTAATTTGATCCCCCGTTTGGGGGAACGCATTCCCCCAATATTCAGTTTTTCAGGGTAAAGGATCCTGGAAATATATGAGTTATATATATATGAGAATATATGAGTTTTACCTTTTTTTTTAAGGTTTTGGGCCAAATTGGTCTCTTAAACCATCATATGTGTGCATACATTTCAAAATAAATGTCCAGACCTAAGAAAAATAAAATAAAAGTTGTAGTAAGTTGCTAGTATGATAATTGGTTGCTGTGTAAATTTGGTGCCACTACAGTGAAAACTGTAGAAGCTAATAAAAAGTATACGTTTGTGGACGCATGACCGCGGGACGTGTGCGCGGCCTGCAGGGAGACTTTGAGCTCTGTGGGAAAAGCGAGAGCGTGCCTCCAGCGCCAACACTCTCCCGGTCCAGGGGAGAGAAAAAGGCGCGCAGGGTCCGAGGGTGACGAGGTGGCTACTGGCGCCCCGTCACAGGCTCATGTAACTGTATTTAAATAAGGCAAACATAGAAGAGCTTGGTTCGCTTCTAACTTCACTCCCGTTTGGATCCATAGAGGAGAGGAGGAGAGGCTATATGCTAACGCTGTCTCTGCTCTGTTTGCGTATTTAAAAAATGGTGGCCTGTTCCTTTAACAAACCATAACAATTAGTCACTCCCATCGTGGTACTGACTGGGCCCAAATCTGCCTGTTTTTGTTTTCGGACGCAATTATGTAGATTAGGCAGAGCCATGGAAATATATAAGAGATTAACGCTTGAATCAACCCAAAATTAGCATATTAGGGACTATTTCTAAAGCTCACACATGTGGTCTAAACAGACGTATCTTAATTGCCTTCACTGCTTGTTTCTGAAGCTCCAGCGGTGAACTGTTCCGCCAGATGCTTTCTAATGATTCACTCTCTACTTTAAAAAGCCGTATTTCTCTTCAGAGGGAACTGCAGCCATCATTACTGCAACTGGACCCTGGTTGTGGAAGCCTGTGCCATGTTGATAATGCTACAGCGTGTCGTACAAGGCCCCTCATAGACGTCTGTGCTTTGGAGGGAGATAAGGGCCATTTAGACTAGAGCAGCCTTACACAGACAGCTCCATACACCTAATGAAAGACAAATTGGATCTATTTTCACTCTATTTTCAGAAAACAGCCACCCAAGACTGTGTATGTTACTGAGGGCTCATCATTAAAATACACTATGAAGTGACATAGGATTTTCTTTTTCTTTTCTTTGCAAAACTACAGATCTGGTATCATAGAAGTTTCTAAAGTCGTCCACTGTTCTGGGTTGTTTGAGCCCACGTAAAGGCCCTATGTCAGATTTTTTTTATTACAAATGACGAAAGAGGAAGAAGAAGAACTTCATTTATATAGCGCCTTTCACAGACATAGTCACAAAGCGCTTTACATGAGACAATTACACATTCACTCCACACTTGGTGGTGTTCAGTTTCCCCTGGGGGAGACTGACAGAAGCGCTGTCGCGACTGCACACATCTGTGCTAACAGCCCCTCTGACCACCAGCATGCATTCACACACATCATTCATCCTGGCCTAGGAATGTAGTTGTGGTCCAAACTCACACAACTTGCTAAATTTTTAGCGTCACTTTCACAGAAATGCAAGAAAACTAGCATGCGAGTTCATGAAATTGAATTATGCACAGTGTTTTTCCCCAAAATGTCTGAATTTACTCTATACTAAAGAAGGACAAAACAAATTTGTTTCCCCTACTAGAAATAAATCAGGTGTAGTGCCTCTCTTCAGAGTGCCAGTTTTGGTCCAGGCACTTGGACACAACCCTTCCGACCTTCTCCGTGTAAATGTGAATTGACTTTCTGCAGAGTTAGACTTTAGGTCCGAGACCATGAGTGACAGTAACATGACGCTAAATACAATGTGCTCTTTGTTCCAGTAAGAAGGATGAGGCCTCATTGCTCTTCAGTCACAGACTGAGAAGTGAAGAAGGAAGTCATGGAGATTTTGCTTTAGACAGTACTTCAGACTTCTGCAGGATATAAGAGTCATACCATATCCGGAAACTGAAATATGTAGTAAAAACATTTAATATATAGAAAATTATGTGTGCTGATATGTATATGTCATTTTTTATTTCTGTGTTGCCGTCTTGGCCCAGGGCACTCTTGTAAAAGAGATTTTTTATCTCAATTATTATTATTTTTTTTCCTCGTTAAATAAAGGTTTGAATGAATGAAAAAGGAAATGTTGGCTTGTTCCACTGGCAATATTTTATCTTATTTTAGACTAGACCAAACCTACTTTACCTTTAGATTTAATCTCTCTCTGTCATTTCTTCCTTAAGATGATTTTTCTTTCTCTAGTGCATAGACTCTACAACCTAATGATCAACATCTTCGCCTCTTTGAAGAAGAGAACTGGATGATTCTTGACACATCGGGCATTGATTTAGATGAACTAGTTTAGCTTCAGAATGCCATATTCATGTGGCATAATGTTTCTGTGTTACCACATTTGCATTCCTGCCTATGATTAGTTGCATGTTTCCAGTCCTCCGGTCACTGATGAAAACACATGCACTCTCATTTGTGACAGTCCCCTGGTGTTACTCCTCTTGTTCCTCGCGGCTCTCAAAGTGTTGATTACAGCCGCTCCACTGCTGCGAGGCTCACACTGTGCGTCAATGTGAATGCATATGCGATCGCCACAGATTAGCTTCAAACTGCCACCAATCTCACGGATTTGACCACTTTGTAACATAACTATATTCCTCTTGTTGCGCTGATTAATCTGACTTCATGCTCTGCGTCTCACAGTGATTTTTAAACAGTTCGCACGTGTTCGGCTCCAGACAGACAAACTTCTCACCTCCAAATTTTCACTCCTGCTCCGCCGAGACACATGTAACAACTCTCAGAATAGAGGCTGTTACTAGGAAGATTAAAGTGGAGTTTGTTTAGAATTATTAAGTATCCAGGAAGATTAGTCCAGGGGTTATTGTTCATAAGGTTTGTCCCGTCTCCCATTATCTCGCCTTTGTCATTGAAAATCTGACTTCCCTCTGTCTGTTTTAAGGTGCCTTTCATTTTGCGCACTGAAATATGGCAGCATGGCGTACTGTTTAGTGAGGAAGGTCACATTTTAGTATAGTTTTTGGCCAAATAAATGGAACTAACTGCTTTTTTTTACTCGTAATTCCATGAATAAATGTTAATTTAGGCGAGCTACACACTAAAGCTAAGCAAAAGTATCTTAACTAACTAGTTGTTACTACTCTGAAGTCTCGCATGGCCTGTAAAGGCTGGACAAACAAAAACTATCCCAGAGTGAGTTTACTACGTTTTTTAATGAGGATCAGGCGGCGTCTGCGTCTCTGGGCAAGTTTTTTGTTGCTAACTTGGTCCATATGCAGACAGTGTCGTTAGCATAAATGCTGCGGACTAGAGACGACCTGCTACTGATGGATTACTTTTCCTCTTCACTCCTGTCCACAGGTCGGCTCCGCCAACAGTCACGTGTACTTTTTATTCGCTACGTCAAACTTTATGCGAGAAAACTGTTTCCATCTTCCAAATGCACATTTACGCTTATGTGCACAAATCAAAAACCACATCATGCGAGCGGATAAACTTTTTATGCGAATTAAGAGTTTTAAATGCGAAATTTGGTGTTTCCATCACTCCTTACAAATGCGAAACTTATGTGCATTAAAAATGTGCATTAAAATGTGCATTAAAATCCAGTGATGGAAACGCAGCTAGTGAAGGCTTTAATTTATGAATAAAAACATTACACATATGGAATTATGTTTTGAACAAAAACAAATACCGTATTTTCCGGACTATAAGTCGCACCAGCCAAAAAATGCATAATGAAGAAAGAAACATATATAGTAATATATATATATATATATATATAACTCGTTTCTCTAGCTTTTAGCCCACAATTACCTTGTTATGTCTTCTTCATTGCAGTAAGAGTAACCTCCGGCTTTTGCCAGTCCCTCACAAGTTTCTCGCTCACTCTAAACTTTCTTTCTACTGCTCGATTACCATTTTTTTAATCTTCAGTGGTACTGGAGTAGCAGATACTGGTACATAAGCCTAGAGCGCCCTCTAGTAAGTAAGTAAGTAAGTAAGTAATATTTACTTATATAGCACCTTTCACAGACAGAGGTCACAAAGTGCTTCACAAAAAATACAAATAGAAATAAAACATTTACATTTACAATCACAAAACATGGTGGTCATAAAACAACCCCTTTCCCACTGGAATTAAAATGCTTTTTCAAACAAGTAGGTTTTCAGTTTACTCTTAAAAACATCAACACAATCAAGTAAGCGCAAGGAAAGCGGAAGATCCTTCCAGAGCGTCGGCACGACCACCTGGAAGGAGCGATCTCCTCTCGTCTTGTAACGGGTACGAGGGACCATGAGAAGGTTCTGATCCTGAGACCTCAGCCTCCGAGAGGGGGCATAAGGACACAAGTCTCTAATGTAAGAGGAGCCTGACCATGCAAGGCTCTGAAGGTCAACACCAGGATTTTAAAATTGAAACGAAAAGTGACTGGAAGCCAATGGAGGGCTTTTAGAATGGGAGTAATATGAGCCCGTCTGTTTGTGCGAGTCAGTAAGCTGTAAGTGTGAAAAAAAAAACATGTGAAATTATATATTTTGATATATAAGTCGCACATGAGTATACGTCGCACCCCCAGCCAAACTATGAAAAAAAGTGCGACTTATAATCCCAAAAATACTGTAGTAAAAACATTAGGCGCCTTTCATGGATGGGTGGATTTCATACTTTTTGTTTCCTACATACAGGTGCTTGTCATATAATTAGAATATCATGGAAAAGTGCATTCACTTCTGTTATTTAACTTAAACTGTGAAACTAATATATGATATAGACTCATTGTATGCAAAGTGAGATATGTATAGCCTTCATTTGTTATCATTTTGATGATTATGGCTCAGCTTATAAAAAACCCAAATTAAAAATCTTCATAAAATAAGAATATTTTGAAAATGGACTGTAAGACATAATCATCAAAATTATAACAAATAATGGCTTGACATATGTCATGTAATGAGTCTATATCAGTGGTCCCCAACCGTGACGTATTTGCTACCGGGCCGCAGAGAAATGGGGGGAAAAAAAGAAAAGAAGAAGCATTTTCTCCTATGTCTCTTTGGCCTGTCCACACGCCAATTAGCTCGTATATACGAACTCCTGATAGAAAGTCTCCCTACAAATCCTTTGGACTTGAGTTCATCTGGTTTTGTTACAGACCGCGTCAGCGCAGCCTCGTGCAGCTCCAACGTCTTTCTGTCACCAGCGCAGCTGAGCGTCTGCTCTCTCTCTTTCCCCTCAGCTCGCGCTCATTCTTCTAAAAGCTCATCGCGTTGCAGCCTCACAAGTTTTCGTCACAACCTTAATGCTTTCACAGGACGGAGAGCCGTATTTACCCCACTGCTGCAGCGCGAGGCGGACACAGGAGAGAAAACGAGAGGCCTCCGCGCAAAATCTCTCCTGTGTCCGCCTCCCGCTGCAGCGCTGCGATCAAAGGGCTGCGTTGCACGCTGTAAAAACGTGACCCATAGTCTGTGCACGTGTTTCTCAGCGCGCTCCCCAACCATCTCCCCCTCCCCCAAATCCCCCGCCCGCCCGCGGGTGCCCACCGGGCCGCACATTTTTGGGGGGTTCTGTACCGGTCCGCAGCAGGAAAAAGGTTGGGGACCCCTGGTCTATATCATATATTAGTTTCACATTTTAAGTTCAATTACAGAAATAATTGAACTTTTTCATGATATTCTAATTATATGACGAGCACCTGTTATTCCATGTTCTCATTCATGCAATTTTCAGTGAGAATCACACAATGTAAATAGTGCTGGAAATAAAGAAACGCCAACACATAGACACATTTGTGACCAAACGTTTGACCGGTAATGTACATTTTTACACATACCTGCTTATGTTCTATATTCTACTTAAAACAAACCGACAAAGGAAGTAGAAGTGGTGCTTTTATGGTCAATTCTGTCGCTGGAACTTTGCTTGAAATGATCAAAGAGACGTTCAAAAGTGTATCCACAAAAACAGTGGCCTGCAAAGGCCCATAATGATGAGGCCAGCTCTACACTTAACAGCAGCTTTCAGCCACTTCCCATTGCTCCGCGAAAACTGCCAATTGCTCTTAGCGCTGTGGCAACGAGCCATCGGACCAGTCAATGCTTTGGACTGAAGAGACTAATAATGAGTGCAGGCTGTTATGGCCCAGTGTTTAATGCAAAGCAACAAAGAGGAAATGGAAATTTGAAAGTCAGAAAGTTGTTGTAGTCCAACTTTGATCAGGTTATTTGTGACAGAGCGCAAAGATGTCAGTGCTTTAGTCTTTGAAGGAAGAGCACATTTGGCCAATGCAGGTTTGTGTTTATTTGAAAATCTGGGATAGTTTCATCTTGTAAGTTTATTGTGGGGAGATAGTCGTTGATAGGTGTAACGTTAACGCTCACAATAACATTTTGATAGAATAACACAGGCACCTTAAAAATCCATCTTGACTGTGCAATGCAACACTGAGCAACACTCGCATTACCATCTGCCACAAAATCAAGTTGCTTCGAGTTAAAAAAGATGCTTCCATTAAGTGTGTAACCTCAGGGGAATCGCATCTTTATGGAGACTCTCAGATTAGCCGACACACACACATTAATATTTGCCAATTTAAAACAGTAAAATGCGCTCAGATTTATGGACAGCACCTGAAGCTAAAGTCTATATTTATAGGCTAAAGTATTAGGCAGCACTTACATTATTACTCTATATATTTTGAAAGTTGACGTTTATATATGTAGGTAGATCCAGGTTTTAAAAGTTGGGAGTTGACACGATGGGGAAAAGGAACGATGAAAGACGGATTTAAAAGACTTGATATAATCCGTATACTGAAAAGAAATAGAATGAAAAAAAAAATCTATAAACATTTTTACCATTCAAAAGATCAACACTATTTTGCTTTGAATAGTTAATTTTTAGGCCTTTATGTCCTCATATTTCATCAGTATGAAACTGATGTATATAAAATGACCTGTCATACAGGTGAAACTCGGAAAATTAGAATATTGTTAAAAAAAAAAGTGCATTCACTTCTGTTATTCAACGTAAACTGTGAAACTAATTGATAGACTCATTACATGCAAAGTGAGATATGTATAGCCTTTATTTGTTATAATTTTGATGATTATGGCTCAGCTTGTAAAACCCCCAAATTAAAATCTCATAAAATTAGAATTTTGAAAATGGACTGTAAGCCATAATCATCCAAATTATAACAAATAAACCCTTGACATGTGTCACTTTGCATGTAATGAGTCTATATCATATATTAGTTTCGCATTTCAAATTGAATTACAGAAATAAATGAACTTGTTCATGATATTCTAATTTTCCGAGTTTGACCTGTATATGAATTGACTGAATTTTTTATTTATTATTTATTTATTTATTTATTTAAAGGGACAATGCATATTAATGAACATATAAATGTAAATATGCCAGAATTAGCCAATTAGTTAACGTGAAGTTCGATTCATGTCACAGACTCGAGTTAAAGCTTGGGTACCTGATTTTTCATGTGAAATGTTTAGTTTTGGCCCAAATGAATTTCTAGCTGTCACAATCCCTCCTGCACATCCAAATTGTTCAAGCAAATTCATTATGCATGTTTCATGCCCTTGTACAACTTTGAGTGTTGACAAAGTGAAGCAGAGGAGACCACCCTCAAAATAAATTGCATAAATGTAGATTCTACTTCTATCTTTCATCACTCAATAAACTTTCAGGTGAAGTGACAATGCAACAAGATCTGTTTTTTGTTGTGTTTACAACACACTCACTGGTGGCAAAAATAAATTAACTCTACAAAAACAAAAAGTCAGGTACCCCAGCTTTAAAATGATTCACTCCGCAGTGAATCGGGTGTTTTGAGTCGTTTGATTCAGCGAGTCAGTCTAATGTAAACTACTGTTTAACGGGACTAGATGCAAGTTGGTCATTTTTAAACTCACTACTGCCACCTCAGGTCTAACATGTAACTGCAGCTTCTATATTAAGCTCGTGCATGACGGCACTTCGGACCCGAATTAACACCTTTTTGAGTGACAGTGCAGGATTTAGAGTCAGTTGTGGTGAACAGGTCTGAGCTCATTCTACACATTATGACATGGCAGGAACATGTTGGGGGAGGACATTACATAATTTTAACATTTTTAACTCTGTATAGTCCCTTTAAAGCAATGAAAACATTATGGTGGACGGCCAAATCTCATAGCCAAGAGAAACAGTGGCCTCCACATATAATTAAATCCAACCATTGTTATTAAAGATTGTAATCATGCTATTTTAGAATGTGAAACTGGATAAAGCAACATTTTATGTAATCCATGATGGTGGGATTAAATTATATTTATCTATTTATCCCCCCACTCTATCTGAATTGGCCATACTGAGATCATTTAAACTTCTGCTTGAGGCTAGTTTTCCAGTTCACACCAGTCGGCCACTTTCTCAAACTCAGCCGTTTAGAAACTTGGAAGTGCACTAACTCTCGTTTCGTACAGAAATATTTAACCTCTTTTAACTTTGGTATCACTCTTAAGTAACTAGTGTGACAAAGGAAAAAGACAAATACTGGCTGAATCGGCTAATGTATTAAAACAGCACCAAATGGAGGAGGTGAGTAGTGACTCAGTGAAGTGACTCAACATTTTCTTCACAAATCACAAATCAGACTGTATTGCTCATATGGGCTCCAATTGTGAAGCCATTTAACATGAAACAATAAAAAGTCACACTGTAACTGAACCGGAACAATGCTACTATTGCACTTTGCGACTTACCGCAACATGTTTTAATTTTTTTTCTTCGCGTAAACTTTGTCCTCACAACGGTCTACTGCGACACTATGCTGCTGTACAATCGTATATCACTGAACTCTAATCCATTCACTCCCTTTGAGTCTGTGGATAAATCATGTTGCACCGCACTGATTTGAATAAAGGCCGTCTGTAACTGTGACAGCTGCATAATGCAAATGTGTTTTGTTCTAACTGGAGCATTAGTCTGGAGTGCTCCGAAAGCTAAAGAGCTGCCCCTCCACCTGGGCCTCCATCCATCACTGCTTTATGTCAAACGTGAAGCAGATATGGTTTATTACTCCTCTGCTACTTTTCCAAACTTATCAAAGTAAGACACACGGCTTCCACAAGCGCACTACCAACATTTTATCTTTTTTATTCAAATTCATGAGATGTCTTAAAGCTTCAAAGGAGCAGAACAAAAGACCACAATTAGCTCATGACTTCACAATGCATGGTTGAATTCCTTTTCCTCCTGAAGCAAAAGTGCAAGTTTTTCTGAGGGAATGAAACTCGTGTTGGAAGTTACTATAAGCTTCCATGTATTTGTGCGTGTGTGTGTCCTGTGAGCTCGAGATAAGACACAATCCACTGTCAGCCATCTCCATGTCAGTTTGTGGACAGAGTGACACAGTTTCGACCCTGGGTGGCCATAAAGCAGTTTGTGTCGGCGAATCATCCCCAGTTGTGCTATTGCGAGAACAGAAGTCCCTTTAAATACATGTGTGTGAGTCCAGAGAGTTCGCTACACAAAGCCATCTCCTATCTGTTCGTTCACTGATAACAAAATCAATAGCCCCTGCTCGTCAAGTAAGGAGAGGTCCGCTTCCACTGGGTGCAAAAGTAATTTTACCAAGGTCTCTGGCTTAAATGATGTTAGACTTTATCTCAGAGCCACTTTGGTGCTGTTTGATATGGCATTTGGTAAAAAGAAAACACTGAGCATCTAATACAGGGCCCTCGGGTTTTTTGCTGAATTGGCACACATCACCGCAGATAGTACGTTTTACTCAAAGTTTCATAATTCTACAGAAATATAAACTTAAAAACGTTTTATTGTGGGAAAGAGCTGGTTTTAAAGAGACTTGGTCATTTTATGCTCACTACTGCCACCGCAGGTCTTATGCGTAACTGCAGTTTTATATTAAGCTCATGCGGGACGGCACTTCGGACCCGAAGTAACAACTTTGAGTGACAGTGCAGGTTTTTAGAGGCAGTTGTGGTGAACAGGTCTGGGCTCATTCAACACATTATGACATGGCTGGAACATGTAGGGGATGAAAATACTTAGTTTTAACATTTTTAAACTCTGTATAGTCCCTTTTAAGGTTTCAAGCTTAAATCAAGGTGTGGGGCAAGGGTTGAAACACTGCTCAACACAGTCAGTGGAAATTTCATTACATTGACCAATATGTGGCCATACGGCCACTTTTTTTTTACTATCGATACCAAATTAAGGGTATTGATACAAATTTGCAAATACATTTTAAAAAAGGTGCGGTAGCAATTATAAACACAAAAGGGCGATTCACTTCATTGTTCTGTGCCAAAACGCTCCACAGCAGCAGAGTATTAGACTGAGCCATCCGGATCATTCTAGTTGAGGTTCGTTTGTCATGAAAGCATTCATTCAAAACTTTGTTTATGTATTTGATTTCACATTGCCATTGTTTAACTAACCAGTTAAAGCAACATAATTTTCATGTACATGTTAATAATATACAAAATAACCAGTTTTAGACATGTATATTGATTGAAATGCATTTACCAGTATCGGTGTTGATATCGACAAAAATGACCGCAAAAGTATCGGTATGGTATTGATTAAAAATAATGTGGTATCGCTAGAACAAAGTACCATGAGTTAATAGAGTAAATTTGCAGAGTGAGCAATGCTCTCCTTGACTCTTTTTTGAAGGCAGACTCATTGTCAATGAGGGTGGTGTTGTCAACAAACATTCAGTTTTATAGAGTGCTGGTGGTGCAGCACTTTCCTGGAAGAATAACAGAGGAGAAAGTACACAACCCTGAGGAGTGCCGTTTGTTAAAAAATAATGACATGGCTTGGAGTGTCATTCATTTGGCCTCGCACTGACATGCAACACTTGTTATAGGCAACTAAAGTTTCATAACAGAGCTTTTGAACAGCTTTTTCATATGAACACTTTGAACAGATCCAGAAGCTGTATGGACTTGACTTCAGTTTTCAGTCTGTTCCTCTCATTCTAATGAGCTCCTGTCTAACACTTCCACCACACGGCCATATGGCTCTCTCCCTGTGTCTGAGCATTACAGATGTCATGTTCCACTTTGTAGCATCAGCAGAAAGAAGCAGAAGCTATACATATAATTCAGACGTACAGCTCCACAACATGCAAGGCTACCTTCAGTTCCCTGTATTTGTAAGCAGATATTATTCACATTAAAAATGCATTTATTCATTTATAATCTTCACATCAGAGAAGGTCCAGTCTGAAAGAATAAACACTTTGCACTGTAACTGAACTGGGAAAATTTGTCACAAAATTTAAGCCACTACTTTTTCCAACCCTGCAGCTTGTATAACGGTGTGGCTAATATAATATTTAATTGGTGCGTCCAAACCGTTTTTGAGACGTCATATTAGGCACACATTGAATACGCCCAAGTGTAAAAATGTATCCTTTTTTTTTTTTTAATCAGTATTCCCAATTATCATCATGCTAAATTGCGCTAGTGTAGTATGCTAAATAAGTGTTTATGTTCTCTGGGAGAGGACTTCAGTTTCATCTACTATACAAGTTCTTTCGTCTTAGTCTAAGTGTGTTTTAGCCTCTGCTTTATGACATGGATGAGTCTTTTATGACTTGGCTCGGATCATTATGGCCAACTGCCACAAATGAGCAGTGAGACTGAGAGACCGAGTGAATCTCATGGTTCATAGTTTCACTGAGATGTTCTCGTAAATCAGGGACGACAGATTAAATGTGTGGGAAGCAGCTGCGGGTTAAAATATAGCTTCAGAGAAGAAGAGGATTTATCCGCGCTGTAACTGTGCCACAACAGATACAGTATGTCCAGTGATGGAAAATAACTTTGATAAATGGACTTTGCTGGCAATAAGTGTGCATTAGCAATCACCAATAAGAGAAAAACTACATAATTTAGTAGAAACAGCGAGATGACTGATTGCTCTACGTGTCCAAATGTATTCCAAAGGTTTGTATAATAGGTGCTCTTGGGAAAGGGATCCAAACACTATTTAGTCTTCATTTGAAAATGTATGAATCTGGGAATTTATTTGATACAGCTATAATAATTATAATCTGAATAAATATGTCCAGTTGCCACAAGGGAGAAAACTGGCGAGTGCTAATGTCGAGGCCCAGTGGAATAGAGGGACATAATGCTTCTTGAAGGTATTTGTGTCACTATCTATCTTCACTTTGTTGGTTAGAAAATGCAATAATAGATTAGGCTGGATTAGATTAACTTTATCGTCCACCATACACAGTAGACAGGACAGACAGTAATTAGCAAAGATAATAAGTTAATGATAAAACAATTGCATGTGTATTTCCGGGACACATACGACCGAAGCTGAATTCTTTCTGTATTTGTGCATTCACAAGCACACGAGAATCCATCTAGAACTGCTCCCCCCTTCACAGTTCGGGACCAAACCTAAAGAGGTTTGGGCCAAATGGATATTAATTAACAATGGGACCACCACAAAAAAACATGAGGTAGGCTGCTACACGTAACACAAACACACATGACACTATTTAAAACTAATCATTTAATGGATTTTCTGCATTCTTAAAACAATTAACAGCTGCTCAAAAAGTGCGTCCTCTTCACCGAACGAGTCAAGCCGGTGCGATCCCAGATTGATATCAGTGCTAATGTTATTGGCCCTGAAATATCAATCTGACACTTGCCAGGTTAGCATTTCGGTAACACAAGATGCTGTTTGGATGCTTCCGTCACTAATAATAGCCTCTGGAGAAGATTCAAAGATTACTCAAAGTTGCGCAAGTGGGTCAACCTGCAACTGCAGGTGTCTTAGCATGTTACGATTTTTTAACTTATTAAATGTCTTGGAGAGTAAATACTACGCTGCCAGAAAAGGTGAAGGGAGAGAGAGGTGTTGTACATCCAGTTATAGGAATATATTTTTTCACTCAAACTTGGCTGTAAATACTGTTAGCTTTGCCCGTTAGCCTGTTAGCTTCTTCTTCGTGATTCTATTAGTGTGTATTGGTTGCTCCGCCCCGGTGGCAGTCAAGTTGCAAGCATGGTTTTCTGGCCAGAGACACCACACTGTAATAAATAAAAAGTTGAGTCAACTTAAAAAAGTAAAGCAACTGGCTGCAAAGCTTTTTTGAGTTTACTCAACTTTTAAGGTTTTTGTTGAGCCAAATCTTATGTGGAAGTTGGTAAAAATACCTGGTTTGCTTTATGCCTACTTGTTTCTATTATTACAAGCAAATACAAACTTTAAATAAATCCAACTTGAAAGAAAAACTTTACCAAACATAGAATTAAGTGTTTGCTGGACTTAAAGCAATACGTTTGGTCAACTACTAATAGTTAATTTCTTGAACAAAAACAAAAGAGTTGAATCAAGTGCAAAGTTAACTTTCAAATATATGTTGGCACAACTTGCTTCTTGATAAAGGTGAGTGAACTCAAAAAAGCTTTGCAGCCAGTTGCTTTACTTTTTTAAGTTGAGTCAAATGATAAAGGTTTACACTTACAATTTGTTTATGTAATTTAGGGAATAACTTCAAGATAGAACACATCATTCTTGAAAACAGAATGCACAATTGAGCTTACTTTAAAAACACAAACTACTTAAGGTACAACTTAGAAGAAGCCATCAATCAATATCTAAAAAGTATTTGATTATAATTTTCCATTTGGTTAAAATTCTTTTGATCTGACATTAAGATGCATGAAATCTGGGGGAGATGAAAGACCCCCCAATCATCCCATTAACACCTGTATTACCCCCAGAGGAACTACGAAAAGGATTTATTAAGGTAAACACGTTACTTAGTACTGCTTTAAATAAGGAAAGGAGGACACAGTGGTTGTTAAATTGTTGCCGTGTCCCCTCAATTTGTTTCTATCTCCTACTTCATATAAATACATTTCTGCATACGCATGTATTGGGCGCTTGTTTACGGCTTTACAAAGACAACAAAGCTAAACATAATTTTTATATAGTTAAAGTTTATACAAAGTTTATACATTTTACTTTGTCTGCAACATTGTGGGCAACATTTACTATATTTTAAACATGCAATAAATTAAAAGCATTCACCTCGACAAAGTGTTAACAATAACATTATAGTTTTGGTTTATTTACTTGACAACAAAGCAAGTATGTCAGACACTAAACTCTATAATAAGCTGTACAACTTACTGCCCAGTCTTTGTTTTTTTAGAAAGCTTTTTGAAAGTTCTGAGCTCGTCTTCCGCATCAAGCCACAACAGAGCAGCAGGGAGCCAAAGCGCTTTGCTCAAAGACACTCCAGTAGCTTCTCACAATCAAAGCCACGAGGGACTTTCTATTGTTTTGATGTCAACAACTGTTGGAAAAATAAAAGCCCAAGCTCAAGTCTCAGTAGTGTCAGTGAGAACAGCTGGTCCCGAGTGGTCTATGTGCTGAAATGATGGTAGCGCCAAGATGCCCCACTTATTTTGATGTCAGTGAAGGCATCTGTGTGTGTGTTTTCTGTTTGACACGTTCCCCAGTTTTCTCCTGTTACAGAAGTGTGACCTCACGGCTGGAGCCACATGTGAAATGAGCTGTGAGCTTCACCGTCGGACAGGACCGACACAAAGGAACAGGTGTGAAGGACGGGTCTGCGGGTCAGCGCAGAGTGACACAGTGTATTTTTGGTACTATACTTGGCAACGCGATGACCGAGTGAGTCTTTCGTCTCAGAGTGAGAAGGTGATTTCAATTCCCTGACCAGACAAGGGATTTTGCCTCCTAAAGGTTTTAAGTATAGAATATGCCTGACAAAAAAAAAAAAAAAAAGAACTTCTTATTCTTGCACCCTGAGCTGCAGAACAAAATGAAGTCACCTTTGCCTTGTCGCCATGGAAATGGCAGCTGGGAAGTAGCAAGATCTCGGAATATAATAAGTATTAATGCTTTTTAATGCATTACACTATGTAGGGCTTTCATAATACATTATACATGAAAACATAAAATAAAAGAATAATAAAAAATATTTTAAAAAAATAATTATTAAAAAAAGAGGAAATTGTACACAAATTGATAATATATTGAGGATGGTAATGACAGCTGGGAAGTAGCATGATCACAAATTATAATATGTACTGCATGGTAACGTGCCTTTATAAACATTAAAATAGTGACTTCCGGTAATGTTACCAAGGTTTGGCATTGGTAACATGCTGAAATATATTATATTAAGGGTTGCCTTCTGTTACTTGCTTTGTACTAAACATCGTACATGAAACGAGACCGTGGTTGTCGTTGTGCTTCATTTCTGTTTTCTATATGAACATTTCAAACAATGCTTTGTAATTTGGTCTGTGTTAAAAAAGCCACTTTGAAGTACAGTATAACTGACATTGATGCAAATCAAAATATGATGCTGCTAATTTTATGATTAATAATGTATTTGCAATAGGATAAAGTTATTATTATAGTTATGTCATGTGAGCTAATACATCTACGTGATGCTTCTGGTCACATCTTCAGTGATGTTCCTGGATTCATCGAACGTTTCGGGTCTTTCAACATCATACGCTCTCCTCCAGGCGACCCAGCTGGGGTTGATCAGGCCCCAGCTTGTGACCAGATGGCTACCTAGCTACTCGTCCCCCATGGTTCCCCTCTTTTTAACCACAGCCATCTTGAGGCTTTCTCTGCTGCCTCTGTGGTTTTGCGGAGGGCAACGTCTTTGCCTCTTCCCACGATGCCCAGAACACTGAAGGCTTTCGCGATGCACTTTTGGGGTCCCAAACTGCTGCTCTAAAGGACTAAAGTCAATCAATGCGGCGTTTTCTCTAAAATGTTAAATGGTTCTTCAAAAGCAGAAATCAAACCAAATGTCAGCTCAAGTGACCATGAACACAAATGGCAGCGCCGATCGCCACTTCCGGAATAAGATGAATCACGTTTCCAGTTATTATAGTGGACACAAATTAAGCTTCACCTTTTACCTTTAACCTCATGACACAGAAAACATAAAAAACCTTTTGTCCCCACATCCTGAACATATAAAGGTGGTGTATGACCATTTTGGGAAAACGTATATAATATTTCTCTCCTTGAAGAATATTTGAGTTTGCAGCAGAAGCAGACGAGATGTGTCACGCGGCGCCTCAGGGCAATCCTCTTCTAATAAAGCTGGAGCCTTGGCATTATGATCAGCCTTTAGGGAACGGCTCTCACACAGAGGTCATCAATGGAGCCTCTAACTCACACCGATCACACGTTTGAGCCAACGCTGCAAATCTCTCAGGACTCTAAATCCCATGAGCCTTTGCTGCAGAGGTCATGAGCCCAAAGAAGATTGAACGTCATGTGTCAGTGGATGGCCTTGTGTTATCACGACAATAATGTTCAGGAGATAAAATGGTATCCCTGGCTTTACCCTGCTCATCCTGGCCTCCCGCCAGCCGCTCCGAACTTTGGATAATTGGCTTTTTAATGAATTCTACTTTTCCTCGTGTTTCCATCTCAGGTATTTGCTTCTCGATTTTCATTTGAGGCGCCTCGCTGTGAGAGAACACGGGGAAGTATTTTAGCAAAACATTTCAACCACTTTTTTTTATTAGAAAAGAAGCAAAAAGTTAAAGTAAAAAGACAAAATGTATTTGCTCAGTGCCCGTACTGTCTGGTTCTGGATGTATTTTCATATCAGTCACAGCTTTATAAAAGCAGCAGGACTGAGGGAAAAAGGACAGAATTTACACACAAATTTTAACCTCCAATCTTATAATATAAACCGTGGTTTCCGGGTTGGGTGGTGCCGGTGGAATAGCAAATTTTCCCGACACACTGTGCGTCCTACGGATGTGTGACATACGCACTTAAATTCTCTGTCAGTGATTACATCAGATATCTCATGGCACGTCATCACCATTTGGAAGATGTATCCATGTTTAAAGTGCGAAAAAGACCCGATCGTGGGGAGGCTCCCACAATACATTCTGAAAAGTAGTGCGCAGCGAGGGTCACCAGACCTGTCAATACAGACCACAATGCATTGCGAGAGTCACATTACATATAATCACATTAAACTATCGCCCCTGGATCTCGCGAATGGTCGGTGCCTTTGTGGCTCTTCACAGGATCAAGGTTGAACATTCGGGCTCTTGGTTCTTCCTCTTCCCTGCTTAGCTTCCAAGGTTTGGACATAGCAAAGGCAGTATGGCCACTCTGGAAACTTCTTCAGCAACACTATTCCGCTGTCAAACGTTTCTAGTTGTTATTATTATTGTTATTATTAATATTATTATCAAAGACGTTTTCCTCAATCATGTAAAATCCACGTTAAATCAAATGTATCTGTACCAACGTTAATCTGAGTAATCCAAGTAAATGAACGTGACTTCTTTTTTTTTAAACACCAAACAGTTAACAGTTAGCTCATTGAAACAGTCTTTAATCAGTGTTTGCCTACATTGGTGTATGAATGAGAGTGTGAATGGGTGACTGGTTCCTTGATGTAAAGCGCTTTGGGCCTAATGATGGTAGAAAAGCGCTTAATAAATTGAGACCATTTAAAAAGACAGTTTTTGAATTTCCAAAATCCCCAGTTTCCCCCAAAATAACATGAACAGGGGACACCGACGTTCCATCTCGGGAAAACGAACTCCCCACTTCGCATGAACACAGCATAAAACTGAATGAAAGTGTAGAGAATTTTGTGTTAGATCTAGTGGAGTAGTGTCATCATTTGAAAACAAAAACATTAATATAGCCGCAAAGCGGCAATTATCGGCCCTCGCCGACCGCCCTGCCCAAAGCTTCGCGCCCTTTTGTCTCCCTCAATCTAAAATTACGGTATTGCTACTGCCTTTATGTTTGTTTTTAACTTTTTTCCCTAGGACCTTAGTTTTAGGATTTTTAGAATGCACTAACGCGCCCTCCGTGCTCAATTTTGACATACAGAGAAAAATGAGTATGAATTTGTATCACACTATATCTGCAAACTGAAGCATATTTTTACATTTTACTTAGGGTTACGGCTGCACTGCAGAAAATTTCACGAAGTGAAAAATCCTTTGGTTTCCTCACCTTGAATTATGGAGTTTAACATTTTACGATTACAAGAGCCCCTTCGCCAGCCCTGATGGTGCTCGGGCCTAATAATATGGATTTAATGCCAGCTGGAATCAACTTTTTAATGACTTTTAAGGCTTTATTATTGGCACAATTCAATGCTTTCTAATGCTCTGTGGAAACCCAGATACCTTGGTAATGTTTTGAGACTAACACCAGCTCTAACCTCTGTGTCATAAATGACTCTCACAGCTCTTTAACACCCAAAGACCTGATCCTTCAGCAGGGCCCTGGAGCATTCTGGGTAATTACCACTTTTCACACGGCCACGGGCTGATTTATAACAGGGCATGTCGAATATTGATTCAAGTAAGGGATAATGTATAGAACGCCAGTCATTATCGGGAAAATAAGTACCGACAGGGCCAACTTGTTTCGCCCTGAAGGTACTTATTTTCCTGATAATGACCGGCGTTCTATACATTATCCCACTTATTATACGGCTATTTGCCAACTGTACCTCGTCTGAATTCACTTTACTTTTGTTTACCTGTAAAAAACTTTTGAAATTAGGGCAGCAAGAGAGTTTTGGATTTGATTCATGAAACAGACATCGAAGCCAAGAAGCATTTAAAGTACGACTGCTGATTCTACATTTCATAATTGTCACAAATGTCTGCTTTTACAGTATACTGAAGGACAAAACAGTTTTATTTCACCTAAGGCCCGACCGATATATCAGGCCGATATCTCCGGAACCGAGTGATAGAGGCTTCTCCTTTTCTGCTCTGGAGAGAGCTCAATCAGAGCTTTAACACTGAGCCATCCCACAACTTCTTAGGCCTCAGGGTGGCGGAGAAACATTGCGGTGAAAATCAGTCACAGGTTTGTTTAACTTGTTTAACTTTTTTTAATGTATTTTATGTTATATATAATGTCAGAACCATAAGTGATAGAGACTTCCCCAAATTAAATTACTTAAAATATCAGCCTATATATCAGCCATGTCAACCCCCTTCATCAAGGGTGCTTGACAAGTATTTAAAAATGTTCAAAAACAATTAGATATGACAAAAATGCACAGCTTTTTTTCTTTCTTTTTTTTATCTATGATGAACACAAAACAAATACTTTAGACAGAAACCACCAGAGAGGGCGCCATGCCACTACAACTCACAATTAATACTTTAATTCAATATTCATTAGTTTCGCCTTTCTCCAAACTTTGATTACTTCTCTGCAGCAGCACTTTTGATTTTTCTCATTTTGTTGAAAGCTACCAGGTTTTTTTTATAGACAGGCGTGACCTATTTGCAAGGTCTCTTGTGGTTGAGACTTCTTTAACTTTTCTTATACTCATGTTCTTCATCTTTAAAGAATTCTGACTGTATCTGACTGTGCTCTCCGTGTGGTAAATGTGCAGTCGTCAGTCTTCCTCTCATTCCCACTTCTCTCTCCACTTTGTATCTGACGCTGACGGCTTTATCTGCAGCTAATGTCAGTGAAGTGATGTGACCGATCAGATAATCCCTCCGTCTGCTCCTCGCTCTGGGTGCTACACAGTAGTGGTATACTGTAGTATTTTAGCGTGCCACCAGTCCAGGGTGTGAGTGGGTATGGCCAATAAGCTTATATGCACTGATAAAGTTATAAAAGAGCAGCTGGGAGCGGGACTATATAGCTATATATTTTATGTAATGATCATGAATCAGTTTTCTTTCAGGGCGCAGTCCTGTGATTCCCCTCTCAGCGCTGCCCCTACAGATTAGGCTTCCACCTCGAGGGCGGGAGGGGGAGGGGAGAGCAGTGCAGTATTGCCGGGTTTATGCTAATTAGCCATGTAGACAACAGTTTTGTTTAGAAGTGAAAACAAAGATAGGATTAAAGCCGCAAGCGGCGATAAAGGCCCTCGCCCCTGGCACCGCCCCCCTTGCGACCGCCCCCTTGTGACCGCCCCCTTTGTGACCCCCCTGCTCGCTCTCGCCCAAACCTGCTCTCGCCTCGGCCTTAGACCCAACCCAGCCTCACTCTTGCGCCCGCTAGCTATGTTTTTTTGTAGCGAGAGGAAGCAGGTTTATCGAGAGGAAGGAGCCTACAGCAGAGAGGAGCGCAATGGCGTGCTGGGTAATTGGGAGAGTGGAGACGTTTCCCCGCCATTCATGGTGGAAAGGCTTTAACTGGGCTGCAGCAGGAGCCTGGGCTGCTGTTCCAGATATAAAGTAAGTAACACAAGCGTAACTGTCAGGTAAATCTATAAAAAATAATGCCTGATATATCAAAATCAGGAAAAAAAGTTGCATCAAACTCTTAATTATTTTGGCAGGAAGATACTATTTGACGTTGAACTAACCACAGGGGTGTTTAAGTGGAACACCCCTGCTTTAGTTGAAGTTGGTGCAGTCCAATCCAGCAGAGAATAGTGTCTGCAATGGTCTACACGAGTAAAGAGGGAAAAGGCAGTGAAAGGTAGAGAAATTGACAAATACATAATTGTGTCTGCATAACTTGGTGCTCATTGTGGAGTTGTATCAGGCTGAGACAATGTGTGCAGCGGCCCATGTGAAAAGAGAAAGCATTCTAAAAGTGATATGTGCCGTGTTTGAACTGGCAACCTCTTGCATCAGAGACCAGCACACTATCACTGAGCTATATCTCCATACCAATGATGGCCTGATGTGGGCTACTTGTCTTTAAATCTCCGGGTTGGAAAATAGGTCCAGCATGGCAGTGGAGGAGAGAGGTCAATTCAGACATTTCCTCCTAGTTTTGCCTCTCTTGGTTCCCTACTGTCCCCACAAGTCTTTCTGTGCAGTTGCACATATTTCTAAACTGTTCTTTCTTTGTTTTTAATGAGGGTGGGACCATAGAAGCCGATTAATGTTCTTCCCAGTAGGTGGCCTGTTATAAAAAAAATAAAAAATTAATTGGTTTGGGTGGGAATTGATCCAGCAAACTTGTGAGTCCATCACTATACCAATGGAGCTAAGGCAGCTATAGCTGAGAGGACCTTGGATTAATATTATAAGAAGCACTGAGCTCATGCATTTGCAGAAAACGGACACAAAGCTTTACAGTTCAGGCAAGATTAATTGAATCATTTTATAATTAGAGTAAACTCGGCAGGGAGACAAATATTTGAGAGGATGCTTCAGCCATTCAGCAACCTCGATGGGTGAAACAATATTTTGATCAGGCCCATTTAGTAGGAGGAACGCACAGGGAGACGGACAGGAAACAGCCAAACTGATCTTCCTGTGATTGTACAGTCCAAAAAAGCTGAAATTGGAGCAAAAAACGTTCAAATTAAAGCTTCTTTCTGTGACAGAGGGGTAGTAAAACTACGTATGACTCTATAAGTGTGGCTTTTGTGAATAAAGGGGAATTTGGGAAAAATTGACGATTTTCAGGAGAAACTCTGACAGAGGCCAACATGCTGCCAGAAGAACAACTCTGGCTATTTTGACGTTGGATGGGCGGGTCACATGCCACTTAGAAGCCACTTTCAAGCCATCTTAAGCCATCTTAAGCCACCTGGTGGCGCTGTTGTGCCAGTTTGCTCAGTCAAGTGGAGTGGTTAACTTGACCCCCACATATTATACATTGTCGGAAAGCTCTGACAAAGGCGCACGTGACTGTCAAGGTTATTGGTCGCTGCAGAGTATGCAGTGACGAACATGTGTAGATGAGTTAGAAGTGAGCAGTAGCTCATTCGGACAAACGCCCTAGGAGGAGTTCGTTCAAATGCCACATGAGCGTAAACGCGGCCTCATTTTTCCACTCAAAATAGGGGACTTCCTGTTTGTCAGGGGGTGGGGCCACAATAATGTTTTTGCTGGTCATCACTTGAACAATGTCTGTGCCGAACGGCGTGACTGTCCGCCAAAGTTTGTTGAGGCTCCGGCTCAACAAATGTTTTTTTGCAATTTTGCAGGTGGCGCTGTTGTGTCATTTTGCATGAGCCAAATGTGAACCCCATTTTTCATAAATTTTTCACCAGACGGGGTTTTTCGGTGAATTTTAATTGAGTTTTCGTGCATGTTCAGGGGGTCAAAATCCAGTTTCTGTGGGAGGAAAGAAGAAAGAAAGAAAAATATAATAATAATATTTTTTACAAAAACAATATAGCCGTGTTCCCGCCCACCACACATTATACATGTTTGGAAAGCTCTAACCAAGAGCTATGCGTTTGTCGGGGTCATTGGTCGCTGTCGTGTCTGTTGTGCGCGTGATTGGCCGCAGAGGTCCAGACTGCGTTGCAGAAACAATAGGCCCTTACACCATGTATGGCGCTCGGGCCTAATAAGCCTTTATTGATATGAAGCCTAGGCGTCAATTCAACCTGGTAAACTAATTTCAGCATCACCTCCAGCCAATGAATGCTTCCATGAGGGCCACACCTCCACCTCAGCCCATCAGCGTAAGAGCCGCACCTCCGTAGCAGCCAATCATCGCCCTCGGTCCCGCTTTCAAGCCCCAGCAACCATGGTTCGTTCGCTTCCCAGCTGTGCTGCGACCCACCTCCGCCCCATCTCCACCTCTTCTGCCCACGGCTTCTCTCTGCTGCATCCTTCCACCTATACCACCACAAGTGTCCAGGCTCTGGGGGAAGACATCCTTAACTCCAAGTTGTTCATCCATACAGACATCGATGCATACATCGATGTCTATCGCCAGGGTCTGATCGCCAAACGCTGCTTTTGTCTGTTTGAGTCTATCCATGTTGAATTCACAATGGAGAAATGCACATTCAGCTCTCAAGAAAAAACATTCAGGATGTGCAAAATAGACAGGAGATGTGCAGACAATTAAATAGTAAATAGAGGTATCTTATATATAATGACTACAGAAAACTTTAGGGGCGGAAAGTTAGAGTCATAGTCCATATGGTGTATAAAGTGACGCAGATAAAGTGACACAGATACAGAGATTTTTGCAGTTTTGCAAAGGGGTTATTTCACATGTTACTTTACAGTCTTGATGCACAGTCTGATAGAATGAAGGCCTTGCGGTAGTGCTCCTTCTTGCACTGAGAGTGCCTCAGTCTTCCACTGAAAGAGCTGCTCAGCTCCTCTACAGTCCCGTGCAGTGGGTGGGAGGTGTTGTCCACGATGGAGGTGAGCTTGGCTAATACCCTCCTGTCCCTCACCTCCTTCACAGAGTCCAGGGGGCAGCCCAGGACAGAGCTGGGCCTCCTGACCAGCTTGTTCAGTCTGTTCTTGTCCCGCTCTGACACAACTTTGCCTTCATTTAATATTGTTACAATCATTTTTAAAACAGTGAGTGCACTAAGACATGACTTTGCTTCTGATCTGTCCTGTTTAACCTGCGCCGCTGCTGCCGATGTATTAATGCTGTATGAAATGACATGGGAGATGGCCAGTAGTACAGGCCACTCCTGGATTTTGAATGCCCAACCCAGTAGTTTTTTATTCATTTATTTTGTATTTTACTTTTATTTAACCAGAAAGGTCCCACTGAGATTAGGAATCTCTTTTTCAGGGAGTCCTGGTCCCAGAGGGAACCTATTTTACATGTTATGAATGGTAGGGGGAACCGGAGTACCCGGAGGAAACCTACGCAGACACAGGGAGAACATGCAAACTACACACAGAAAGTCCAGCTGGGAATCGAACCAGGGACCTGTGAGGTACAAGCGCCAACTGCTGCACCGCCCAAATCCACTCAGTCAATCCGCTCAGGGGGCTAAAGCAGAGCATTAACACTCACATATTATTCAATTTGATCTATAATAGATCAGCAAACTATTACAAATATGGAGAAACTGCCACACACATGCATAATTATAGCTCATGTGCGTTCACCCAAATGCCGAAAGCGTAAAATTCTCGACACAAATCTCAAATGTTGGCCGTGTTCTTGAGCCTGTCTCGCCTAAGTGCCACCCGTGATGACCAGTCAAGTGGAAAAAGTCTTTACACGCACGACTTTGCACACAGCAGCTTATTTTGTCTCTGTGGAAACCTGATAAACCCGTTGTTTGCGCCAAGTGATTCTCGTCTCAGTTGAGCCGTTAACAATTAGGACGTCTCTCAAATTCTCAAGTTTACTTATTGCGTCTAAATCAGAGGAACGGAAATTTTAACTGGATCAAAGTTTTCCAGCTCTACAAAGAGTAAAAAGCTGTTTGTCGTGTTTTAAGCTTGACGCCCTGTCCCGTACAAATGATTCTAGTTTAGTTTAATTGGAAAAAGAACATGCCGTGCCGTGTGTTTTGTGCGTGAAAAAAGATCAACAAAGATACCAGTGGGAAAAAAATATATATATATAATGATAATACAAAGAGCTTGTTTTGAAGTATTAAATTCTCTTCTGAATTGACGCACAGCTCCAGATGAGAGATATTTATGAATATTTAAGTATTTGCATTTTTAATAAGTCACATTTTGCCCAGAGCTGTTGCTTCCTTTGGGGATTCCTCTATTCAGTCACTGATCTTATGATTGATCTTGAGTCTGTGTTTATCAGGCCTTCTAACAGAACATTACACGCTTAAAGGTTTAGCCTACAGAGTGTATTATGGTGAGCTAGCTGCTGTTTCCTTTACCTGATTTGGACCACCATAGAAGAACACACTGTTTTATGAGTTTGCTTTGTCCCCTTGTTTCTTTCTCATAAACAAGCACCTTTACAATAGTTCAATCTTGGAAATCCTGGAAACATAGCACATTATTTTCTTTATTAGGACTAAATATTTAAAGCACTGCACTCGTGGGTCAACAGACAGTCTTAGCTTTTTGCATCTCTTTTGCTGTGAATCTTCAAAAGAAGTGAATGTGCCCAGTGCGCTCATTATGTTTAAGGTTGACAAGAGTTGTTCTTGAGAGAATGACTTTAAGGGTTTTATCAATGGTGAAAAACTGTAATAAATATAGGTGCCATTGTGTTTTACAACAAACTCCATCAATCCATCCATTTTCTTCCGCTTTATCTGGGACCAGAGATGCTCATACTTCTCTATCCAAGCACACATTGTCCAGCTGTTCTGGGGGGATCTTTCCAGCTTAGTGACAGACCTTGTACAACTGCACACACATACCCCTCCCTAACCACGCCCCCGTCGTTCTTGCATCTGCCTCAACACGTTTCCTCAGCCCCACCCCCCGGTCAATGGCCGGTCGTCCTTCCGGTCCCCAAGAAAAAATTCCAGAGCCTGCCCTGGTGTGTATTTCCCATGTCTAAATGTTTTTATGTATGTGCTTTGCCTTAACTTAATCTGATTGTAATTTCGCACATCTTCTTTTGTAAACATGCCTCTTCCTGGGGTCCTCCTCCCAATGGGACATTCCCTGAAACAGATGTCCGAGCCACCTCAGCTGGTTCCTCTCGATGGTAAGGAGCTGCGGCTCTACTCTGAGCTTCTCCTGGGTAACTGAGCTCCCCACACTTTCTCTGAGGGTGCGGCCAGCCATCCTGAGAAGGAAACTCATTTTGGCTGCTTTTGTCCGCGAGCTGCAAACCGCCTCAGTGCACGTTGGAGGTCCTGATTTGATGAAGCCAACAGAACAACATCATCCACAAACAGCAGAGATGAGATCCTGGCATTTACCTTAACTCGAAGTAAATGAAAGTGGAGACTCACACGTGTAACTCTCTCCAAAATCAGATTCAGAAAAATGTATTTATCTCAGAAGGCCAGGTTAGGTTTGCAGCTGTCGTCTCATCAACAATCTGATATCCTAAAAATTGACCTTTCGATCATTGTATAGCAATGATCAAAAGGTCACAAACATATTTAACCTACAACGCCATCAGCTCCACTCTACGCTGTTAATGCACATAATGGATGCTTTTCCGCATCTAATTACATCAATGGCCGCTAGCTGCTCTGCTTTATGACCGCAACACTGGAGGCCGCCATTGCTCCTCCATTGCTGTAGTACCTCCATATCATCGCTAGGCCCCTATTGAAAACCATTGGACTTTAGGCACGTTAAAAACAACTTTAACGCCTGGTTTCAATTTTTTTAACACTTTCTATGGCTACATATTCCACCTGAGATAACGCTGGAACGTGGTCATTATGGTTAACGGGGAGGAGTGAGGAGGAGTTGTCTATTTGTTTTAACGGTCTATGAATTACATATGTGAGCTCTGTTAGAGTAAATTAGCCTTCAGGGCTTGTTTCCACATTCCGACTCTATCTTCGTTAAAAACATTGCAGGAAGTTTTGGATTTTTGTAAAAGGTTCATACTGTCTTCTGGGTTTATTATTACTGTTTTGTTCTTCTAGTAAGACAGAAGGTTTCTTTACCTGCTTTACTTCCTGTGATCTTCCTCAGAAGCAGTAAAGCAGGTAAACAAACCTTCTGTCTTACTAAAAGAACAAAACAGTAATAATACGTTTTTGATTTGTTAAAACACTCTATATTCACTGACTAGTTTTTGTTCTTCACTGCATTATCATTTATTGCTATTATTACCATATGTGGATGATGACAATGTTCACCTCTGTATCAAAATAAATAAATATGCATAAGAACGTACCTGTTTTGTTTGCACCTCCAGCCTGCAGTTCATGTGACTCACTTGTTGTTGCCCTGAAGTCACTGTTAAACCAGGTCACGCTCTCACCCCGCGCCCCGCACAAGGACTGTTTGTCTGCAGGGGCCTCTCTGGGTTTATCGAGTTGGACAGAACATCACCACAGATTTTACCCCTGGCCTGGTTAGTTCCAACTCTCATCTTCAAACCAGGTGACGTCGACTTAGCACAAGCCCCAACTGTATTCTAGGACTGAAGCTAATTGAAAAATCGTTTGTGGTAAGGCAGTGGTTTCCCGATGTTCCCGAAAAGGAACAGCGCACCTGCTTTACGCTCATATCATCAGCTCTGTGTGGTGCAGAGGGCATGTAGAGGTGAGCTGTTGGCGTGTCTACAATAATTAGCCCCTTTTTAATTAACTGGCAATGGTCCAGAACCTTGTCACTGACCCGTAATAGCTGTGATAAGGTTAGGTCTATTACGCGGCTGTAGGGGTGTTTTATTCTGTCCACATAACTCGTATAATGTGGGGGAGGGACCAGTGTGATTGACAGGTGGTCTGACCAGTGCAGTGGGGCGTGACGGCGCTGCACAGCCGAGTACGCGTGGCCCTCTGCTCTGCGCCTCAGTCTGCCCCGACAGCTCAGAGAAACACAGCTGCACTGTGGTTACTGTGGGGCCGCGCACCAGACAGATTCAAAGACAAGGGTTTGTTTTTAAGAAGAAAATAAAAGAATACCCCAAAGCCTCGAGCAGCCTCGTTGCAGTTTCAAGGGCACGTTGTATTCAAACCACACAAAGAAAATGAAAACGTAAATGTACGATCCTTTCAGGACAATAATACATTTGATTATTAGTATTTTTGGCCTTTTAAAGATGTAGTAACGTTCCCCCATGAAAAACAAATACATACCGCTGTTTCGTTTCTTTCAAGCCTCAGTGACCTCTTTTGTTCGTAATTGTGATCCTGTCTTACTGACAAAGGCCGCAGCTGCTTAACCATCCACAATTTAAAAAAAAGACGAGAAATTGGGGGGAAAAGTGACTAGCAGGCAGAAGCAGGAAAACAACCCTGACCCGCTGCCTTAAAGACCGTGCTACAACTGAAGCAGTGAAGTGAGAAGAGTATGCACCTGGTGCACGCAGGCAGGTCAAAGTCCGAG
Organism: Neogobius melanostomus; assembly: GCA_007210695.1. Lineage (NCBI taxonomy): Eukaryota > Metazoa > Chordata > Actinopteri > Gobiiformes > Gobiidae > Neogobius > Neogobius melanostomus. The sequence continues at coordinate 1,040,715 of VHKM01000457.1, read as the reverse complement.
TCCAGCTGCTGCAAAACCGCATGAAGGCAGATGTAAAATAACAGTCGAACAGCAAACACATTCATGAGCACTGAGCAATCACATGGACTTTTGAAGGCCCCTATAATCAGGTCTAAACTGGATACAAAGAGCAATCATGCAAGCACCTAATCAGGTCTAAATACGGACAAGTGGCACTACAGCATACGGTGTGCTGATTGTGAGGAAGGAGGAGGGCCAGGACTGTTTATATCTATGAAAGGCACAGTTGAATAAAGATCAGCATTGTTTTGTTGTTATCAGGACTTTCAAGTTGTCACTCAAAATATGTTGCTTGTTTCAAGCATATTTCCATATGTGTGCCTGAATGCCTGAATGAGAATGTTCAATGTAAATAGTCTTGAAATAAAAGAAAAAGCAATACATAATAAAAGTGTTTCCAAAAGGAAGGAAAATTGTACACAAATTAATAATATACTGAGGAGGGTAATGACAACTGGGAAGTAGCAAGATCACCAAGTATAATATGTATATTAATGTGCCTTTATAACATAAAACTCATGACCTTTGGTAATGTAAACAATGTTTGGCATTGGTAACCATCTGAAAGAAATACGTTAATGATCACCTTTTGTTACTTGCTTTATACTAGACATCATACATGAAATGAGGCTGTTGTTGTAGCTTTGTTTCTGTTATATTAATATTTCAAATAATAGTTTGTCAGTTTGGTTCCATACAGTTCCTTATGTAGCATTATTGTTTCGTAATCAGTGTTACTCCCTTTTGGAGAATGTACACAGTACATGTGTTTCAGTCATGTAATGATTTATGTAAATGACATCTTATAAATGGTCTTTTCTACCATGATCAGATACTGATATATTAAATTATAAATGTGTTGTTTACTTGGTGTTTTCCCCTTTGTATTATGTTCCATTTGCACTATGTTCCTTTGTATTATTTTATTGTATGGATGTTGGGGTTGGGCGTTGATAAGCTCCTTGCTTCAGCCCACTCCTTTTGAGCAGAATGTTAACTGCTCAAATAAAAAAATGTACTAAACTAAACTTTTGACGGGTACTGTACATTATCAAGACACATCATCTGAAACAACGTGGCACAACCCTCAACTGTGGCTAGAACACACTTTAACCTGTTAAAGTGTGTTAAGGGTTAGCAATTATTTGCTGTTCCTACCCTAATCATGACCCTAACTCCCTGATCGGGGGTGCGGCAGGTAACAGGTTAACCACCTAATGGTCTTTATCCATTACATTTCCACATCCAAAAATCAACCCTACATTTGACATCTGCAATTAATTCTCAGCCAATTTACCTATAGAGATTTGAAAATGTAAAAAAGAAATCCCATCAGCCTTTACTATTAAGTATTCTGACACTGATGTGCTCAATATATTCACCAACATACTCTGACAGTTAGCTCACGGCTCTGTTTACCTGCAACAAACTTATACTTATATATATACAGTATATATATATATATATATATATATATATGTAATAAGACCAAACTAGAATCATAAGTAGACACTCGTGCTGCGAACACTGAAGCAGATAGGTAGAGACATATGACCTCTTCCAACAGCTCGTACTGTAAATTAATAATGGTGATAAAACACCCCTCACACACATGCACACCTTCTCACAACAGGGGAGAGCAGCAGGTAAACAGATAGTTGTGTCCAGCACAGATCAGGGCTATAATTACTGCCTTCCTCTTCACTTCCCCCTCATCTAAATGCTAATGCACAACCTAACCTTTACACAGCCACACACTAAGCTAACAACAGCCTCCCTAAGTTTGCTCTTTAGCACTAAACTGAGGACCAGATACACAAACAGTTGAGATTGTCAGGGAGACTTTTCCAAACAAATTAGACGTGATCTACGATGAGCCAATACAACAGTTGCCTTTAGAACCACTTAAGCAGTTCTTGATGCAACACATTTCATAGGCCATATGGACTTTGGGAAATGTCTTATGGTGATATTTCTGACATTTGTTGTAATTCCAACAGATTCACAGCAATAAAATCCGAAAAGGCTCACAGAAATAAAGCGGCATTAGAATGGCTTTACTGGACATTAATCATGTTTTGGCACTCCGACGGAAGCAGCCCAGAGGAGGAGGGGTGGGAACACACAAGGTAGATTGATTAATTAGTTGTGTCCTCTTACCTTTTCGCTTTGTTTTCAATCATTTAGAATGAAGCTTACTGCTACTGCTAACAAGCAGCTAAGGTAGCAGTTGAGGCTACAGGCTGCAGTTTGTCACACTTTCCCAAACTCCTCTGTCGAGTGGGATGCAAAGTAATGCCGCGATTTTCCCAACGGTTAATAAAAAGACTGTCCTCCCAGTATAAAATAAAGATTCAAAACGTATCCATGGTGCATTCAAACATGCTCCCTGTGCGTGCCATGATTTGTTAATTTCAGGTCCGAAGTGCTGTCATGCACGAGCTCAATATAGAAACTGCAGTTACGCGTTAGACCTGAGGTGGCAGTAGTGAGTATAAAAATGACAACTTGCATCTAGTTCCTTTAAGCACTGATAAAATGTTTTAATCCTACATCGAGTGAATATGTGATGGGGTTTTTGGGAATAACAGAACTAAAAGTGGTGAATTAAATTAGGCCGAATAAAGAAACTGGAAACTAAAACGAGAGCAGGCTGGTGTGACCAATAACGACAAACCGATGTAAAAAAATAGAACAACGTTTTATTACAAAACTAAAAACAAGGCTTTAAAATGCTATTAAAAGGTTAAGAAATGCTAAAATTAATTAAAACGGGGCACAACGAAGAGGAGGCCCAAATCTCGCGGCAGGAGTCGCTGGGGGGAGCGGACACTCCCTCTCCCCTTAGGGTCCCGGGTCCTGGAGCTCTCTCGACCCGCCGGTGCCGCACCTGGCAAAAGGTAAGAGGAGCCAGCACACACGTCTACTACACCAGATAGCAAAGGCCCAAGGCCACTCAGTGTAGTGCAGTTCTGCGTCTTAGCGGTACTCACTGGCGGGGAGAGCTCCTCGCTCTCCCACTGCTTGATAATGTCCTCCCAGCTTTCCCCGAACCGCACTCCGTCCCCGCCTGCTCTCCAGTCGCTTGACGGCGATCCCCGGACCTGGCGCACAACACACAACAGGCCAGCCACGCACGATAATGCTGAACACTCCGGCCCAAGGCTTCTAACACACCAAGCACCACGCATATGATAGAGCAATACTCACGGGCAAGGCAGGGTCTAATTGCCCTGCCCCTGCGTGTATTCCGCGCTGTGCTGTGAGTGTCCTCTGCGTGGATCTCAGCTGGCTGGGTGGGTGTGCGCCGTCGTTCTCACACACCTCTGTCTCGCATGGTGCCTTTCTTCTTTCTGCTCCTCTGTCTTTGACTGCCTTCGACTCTTTTGTCCCGTTTCTTTTCCCGCTGGACAACAGGTGTGGTGATTGCGGAGTAGTGGATTGGTGGTTTGCAGGCAGATGGGCGGGGGTTTCCATAGTAGCAAACAAGGGGGCGCAACTCAAAACATGCATAAGGAAAACACACACAGCAAACTAAACAAAATATCACCAAACGCCCTCCTCCTCTGACCGGATTACATATACATACACTACTGTAATATTCACAGGTGCCTCCATGAATTGTGCCCGTCCGTTTTCTCCTATTAGTTAATGTGGGACTGGAGAAGTCCAGATAAAATCAGTTACTACATGAACACAAGACGATTTTAGGCCGCACAGAGAAACGGTACAGTGACTTGCTGGTGCAAATGAACATCAGCCATTTTACACAAATCAATCTACTAAACATAACATTTAAAGTAAGTAAGTAAGTAAGTGCTTTATTGTCATTGTACAACTGTACAACGAAATAGTGTTCAGGTGTTTTAGTCCTTTAGTCCTGCAGCGGCTGAGCCGCGCTGCCACTGTGTCAACCTGACCCGCATGACCTTGGAGGTCGGGGAAACTGTAGCACTCGGAATAAACCTGGCTGGCTGCCCTCTGTCTCCTCTGATCCTCTGAAATGGTGCAGCGCCTCCTGGGTTTGTCCCCGTTTCAGAGCGTGGTGTCCTGCACTGGTCAGCTCCACCTCCTCCTTCCTCTTCCTCCCTCCGCTTCACAACAGTCTTTCACCATCTCTCGTTTGTCCTTTTTTGTTTCCTGTAGCACCTCTTGTGACGCCTCCACTGTGCTGCAGCTGTGGGGGCTCTTGGTGCCTCTTCAGTGTCTCAGAAGAAGACATTTGTAGGTCTCAAATGGGTTTAGCTGAGAGGCTAGCATTTTGTTTACCTTTAGCGGCAGACATTTACCGCTTAATGAACAGGCTTCGTGCTCTACCGGAAGTGTCAAGACAATGGAAGTGCCGATCCAAAGCAAAAAGAGGCAAAAGTGGGCGGTGCGGAATAAGGTGAATATTGTGTGTTTAATTGAAAGCATTTCAAGTATTCAGAATACAGTGATTGGCCAGAGTAACAGAAAACGTTACAAAATATATTTTAAGGCAAGTATTCAGTATGCTGTGACAATACATTTTAAAGTATTCTCCCCAACACTGGAAATACCTGAACGTGATGAATGAATGTAGGACAGTCTTTTCCCCCTGGAGTCTGGACACTGGTGGTGGTAGAGGATGAGGTCAGAGGCAGTAAGTCTAGAGTAGAGATGAGGCGAGGTGGAGGAGAGTCGCAGAGGGCTTAAGGTGGGAAATCCTGGGCGATGATTGGTTGAAGCAGCATTGTGCGACTTGAGATGAAGTGATGATTGGACGATTGGTGAGGTGATGAGGCGATGAATAGAGTGCTGCAGGTAAGTCTTCCAGGTTGAATTTATGCTTAAGCTTAAATTGGCACGGTTCAGAAAGAGATCCTCCTTTTCAATGCAGATTTTAAACATATGTGTCCAGCTGTGGAATCCAGGGACACAACTCGGTTTTGGGGCATTTTGAGAGAGACATAGCTTGAGAAAGTGTAGTCTCCAAGCTTTCCAATGATGTGTAACACATGGAAGTCTGATCATATTTGGAGAAGATGTGGCAAATTGAAGTTAACAACTCCAAAAATCCCAAAGGGCACAAAAAAGCGTCTGACGTTTTGGGCTGTTCTCACCTCTCTCTGCTGCTCTGACAATAGGGCTCATTTAGATGAGCCATACCCGCTCCCCCCGTAAAGCTGTAAAGCACGGGGATAGAAAAGGCAAAAAACAAGAAAAATGTGCCATTAAAAGAAAAAAAAGGTTTGCAAACAGGTAATATATAAATAAATGTATCTTGCATAAATCCACTTCCCATAGAGCCTACCTCTACAGAAACTAGCAACACAACTAGCAACATGATCCCAACACATACACACATTTGACCAGAGGGAAAGAAGAACGGACACACGATCTTTAGTGACATGGACAATGACTACGTTATATTATCCTTAACCTGCACACACAGCTTACAACCAAAAACAAAACGCAAACAAATCCAACCCACTGAACACACCACGTTAGCTTACAGCACAACAATGGCCTCATCAAAAAGCAAACAGACACGATGGCACAGCGGCCACAAAAAAAAAAAAAAAACTCACTCACCCGTCTGAAGTAACCTTTGTGTGCCTTCTGCTCAGCAAACTCGTTCACTATTGTGGTAAAATCATTTTCGTCCCTCAGTTATTTTCAATGTAGAGTTTGGCAAATCCGCGCTACATCCTTCTGTCTTAAAACTCGCTCTGAAGGCAAGGAGTTGGCTCTGGAAACGTAATGGTCAGCAGGGAGCTGTGCATGCTTACAGGGCATCATCAGTCGCACTGGGAAAGTCAGCCTGGAAAAGTTCACTGGTTTCACACAGAAAAACGAACCTCAGCAGTAGTATTCCAGCGTTAGCAGCAGTGGCCTCCATGAGACACAAAGGGAAGTGTTGCATAACCATGAGCCACACACACACACACACACACACAATGACATGCCCCCACGGCGTGCGCTATTTCTCCAACAAAACAGGCCAATTTAAACCTGAAAAACGGATCGGCAATAGGCGTATGTATAAAACTGCCTTTTTTGCGTTGCATTTGTTTGCTAAACCATGTGTCAACAACGCAAACAAAAGCAGAGGTGCCTCCTCCTCCACGGGGTTTACCCAGTATGTAAATACACACAGACAAAGTCACGCCCCTTAAGCACGCTCCGAAATCAAGGCGGTTTGAACCTAAAAGTGTATGCTTTTAAATATACCAATACTGCTAGCTTAAACATGTGGAGGCTTCTTTGTGGCTTCAACTGAATGATTCTGCAAAAAAGCGAAAATCACCCATTTTCAAAAAATTAGCTTGTGAGTCTGTCGACTTGTGTCCCTGGAAACCACGGCGGGTCACATATCCAGATGAATATACCCTACCGATTTTTAAACACTTTTTATGTTTTGGCTTTTCTATATTTTCAACACTATTTACATTGTGTGATTCTCATTGGAGACATTAAACTTTTAATGAACATTGGCAATAGGATTATGTATGAAACAAAAAATTGTGAAAAATTGTGAGAAATTCGTGTGAGAAATTCTTGGCATTTTCTCAATGAGCTTCATGAGGTATTCACCTGAACAGTCTGTGACGTGAAAACCATTCCTGTTGACTACATCATGAAGCTCATTGAGATATTGTCAAATGTGCAAAGCAGAGGTAAGAGCAAAAGGCAGCAACTTTGAGAATCCACAATGTAAATCGTCTTGAAATAAAAGAAAAACAGTGTGCAATGAAGTGCTTCCAAACCTTTGCCCGTAAGTGTTAAGGACATACATATCACACCAAGTTTGTAGAGGTCAAAACTATATGATCAGTCTGTTTAAAACGCAAGATCCTGGAGCTTGTATATTTGGTTGTTTGCATATTAATATATTACCTAACTTGTAGTATTTAGTATGCCATCTTCAGACACCCAAAATTAGTATTCTGTGAAATTTCCATTCTAACGAACCTCCAATTACTGCTGCCACTCAACTCCACACTCTCACACACATATAAATAATGTGTGAACTGTGGCTCGGGGCAGTCCCTGTCATTTCAGTTTGTGCTACTATGTGATTATTTATGGAAAACACGTCTGATCAGAGAGGAGGTAAATCCCTACTGGAGGTGAGCAAATGAGGACCAGCGGGTTTTAGTCCTCGTCTAAAACATGGAGGTGTAACTCTTTGTTGCTCTTTGCACTACATACATTTCCGCTTGTGTTTATTTGCATGTGCAGTCCTTCGTTTGTTTGTCCGTATATGGTACGCAACAGCAAACCCATTGTTTTTCCCTTTACTTGTAAATACAGTGTGTAAAACAAAAATCCCGGAGGTGAGTTGAGCAGATGTGAAGCTTGTGGAGCTAAGAGGGCGACCTTGTCCATGGCCGGTGGTGCTGATGAGTATTCGGCCCTTTAGGCTAGCAGTCACATATATTCATCCAGTGCATGATTCCTTTGTTTCACCAGAGGACACACCTGAACTACAGTATATGCACTGGACAAGGTCAGAAATGCATGTGATTTTTATTATACCGTATTGTACAATAACAAAACATGCAATCGCTCCTAACTTTTAAAGGGAGTAGATGGAAGTTGTAATTTTTTTACTCGCTACTTCCACTGCAGGTCTTACGCGTAACTGCAGTTTCTATGTTAAGCTCGGCATGACGTGCACATGCTAGCAGTAGTGAATAAATTAAACATGAAATGGAAATTATTAAACACTTTAAAAAAAAAACAAATCTCCAAGTTGATGCAAATAAAGGTTAAATGTGTGTCCCAGTTCTTCTGAGTCATGGTCCATGACAGATGTGGACAGGACTGTGATAGATCTACTTTTACTGTGCAGTCAACAGTTACTAAAGTAACTGGTGTCAAAGAAATGAACCTCATAAGCTTCTGTAAAATGAGCCTGTCCACATCTGTTCTGCTGCACCATGATAATAATAATAATTCCCATTTTTCTTTTGATTTATTCACTACTTACTTTAGTTTCAGAATTTACAGCATATGTGTAAAGTTCTGTCTAAAGCAGAAGCTCCATGACTTCCTTCTTCACCTGTCGCTCTGTGACAGACTGAAGAACAGTGAGGCCTCGGCCTTTTTACTGAATATAATGGCCACAATGTATTTAGTGTCATGTTACTGTCACTCGTGGTTTCTGACAGAAGTCTAACTGCAAAAGCCCGGCCCAGAACAGCAGGTCCTATAAGGGCTCAGGTATTTTAGGAGCTACTGATTTTGAGTAAACTTTACTCTAAATCATTAATGAAACCTTACTCTTTTCAAAGCAAACTTTACTTTGTAAAGAGTAAGGTTTCATTATCATTTAGAGCACGCTTTAATTGTTCTAATGACGGAACTGTTACTCAATTAAATTGTGGCAATTTTGTGTCTGCAATTTTTTTGAGCAACCTTTATTAATAACAACTTACAATGTACACGCAAGGAAAAAAACAGCATTTGCATCCCGTTCTGCACAGATATGCAGACATGACTTTAACTGAAGTAAGAAAGTTTATTTGTGCGTTATGTCCTTGTAGACAAAATATAGATATTAAACATAGGCTTAACAGGTATAATCACCAGGCCACAATACACTACAGGCTATGCAAAATAAGCAACAAGCAAAACAATCACTCAACCCCTGACTGAGCGAACATTCACTGAAGTTGCAAACAACTTGCTCTGAAAACGGACTACAGGCTAAGGGCAATGCTACCTTGATAGCATTTAATGTAATTTTCATGCAAACTTGTAATTACGTCTTACTTTTCGAGTAAAAAGAAAGCCAATGTTTTTCAGCAATGGCAATCTCTTAGCGATTGCCATTGCTGAAAAACTGCTCCAATATTTACTCTAGTCTTATATCATTTAGTTGCGTTCAAAAGTTGTTTCTTGTATTTTTTGGGATCTGTGATGGAGATTCAGCTGTGCTCGAGGCCAGTCTCGTTTTGGTTTCCGCAGAATCCATCCTCAGTGTTCAAAAGTTACCTGGTGTTTGATGTCTGCTCTGTTTATAGCGGAGAAACAGATACCTATGTCTGCTGTTTGGGCACACGCATGATGTCACGGGCGCTGGAGCTAGTTGGTACTTCGGCCCAAAATACCACATTTTGAGTGACTTTTTGAGGATTTTAGCGGCAGTTGTGGTGAACGGGTTTGGGCTCATTCTACACATTAGGACATTGCTGGATCAAGTAGGAGTGGAAAATACATAATCTGAACATTTTTAAACTCCGTCTTGTCCCTTTAAATCAAGCTAGCTCTGATAAGTTTAGAGAGCTGGACACCTCTTGATTTAAACAGAATTGTTTTGTGGTAAAATGAAATACTTCCTAAGTGTTCAAAGGTACTGTTCAAAGGTTTGGGGTCACTTAAAATGTCCATATTTTTAAGAGAAAAGAAAGCATTTTTCAATGAGGATAACATTGAATTAATCAGAAATACTGTCTCGATATTGGTAATGCTGTGAATGGGTATTGGAACATACAGATTACGTAACATTAAATTATCTTACATTACTTGCTCCAAAAAGGATACAAAAATTAAGCGCCGGTCCACATTAAAGGCCCTGTACCTGATTTTTTGATTAAAAATAATGAAAGAGGAAGCCACTACATTAATATGTTAGTTGTGTCCAAACTCATTCCTAACTTTTCTAACATATTTGTAATATCCCGATTCTTCACATGGATGAGTTTATCAGCTCAATTCACAACTTGCAAGGTCACTTTTCAGGGTCATTGTCAAAGAAATGCTAGAAAACTAGACTGAGAGCTCATACAATTGATACAAATGGACAGTGTTTTTCCCACAAATGTCGGAGTTTACAATATACTAAAGGAGAACAGAAACAAAATTTGCTCCACCACATGAACAAAAGCACTTTAATTAAGTTATTCCTTTTTTCCTATTCCTACCCTTTATGTTTGTTATTTAAACAGACACATAATTAAACCTGATAATTAGGTTTCTGAGGTGTAATACATATAAGTTATTTTAGGAGTAAAAGTGTGGATACTCTCATGTATTGTGGCTCTGTCTTCATGTTCAGTATTGTGTGGCACAAAAGATTAGCCAAATCCTGCAAAATCCTAGTCCCTCTTGCACTTATCTTCCCAGAATTTATGCACGACCAGGCATGGATGAGAAATAGCCGTTTACTATTTTGTTTTGTGTTTCTCTTATGGAGTAGAGTCTATTCATGGGCACTGTCAGTGATTTAAGAGTCATCCTCTCTTAGCAGGTGACAATAAGGGACATAAAGTACTCTCTAGATTATTCATGATTCATAATTCACGCATAAGCATTGATACCCACATCTGTTCCACTAATATCTTACAACACCTCGCCAAAGCACACATTCATTACTATACAGGAACATTTTACAACTGACTGACATGTTAAAGGGGCTAAAGTGACATTTTTCCGCTATGTTGTTCTACTATGAAACTATACCTGGGTTTCAAGTTCAAGTATGCTTGTTTGAGCAATCCTTCATATTGAGTCCACCTCCTTGTTAAAAGCTCAAAACACCCGTCTCTCACTTGCTGTCATGACTTGGTTCTGATCTGACAATCATGTACAAATCACAACAGCACGTCATTTCAGAATATTTTGTACTAAATTCCTTAACTTGGTGATAAAGTATAAAAGATGACCTCAGACTTTATTTTTTGCTCATGTTCAGTACCGGCATTGTTTCAAATACTTTTGAATAATGGTGCTCATATTTTTAGGTTTGTGAAGGCTCTCAGTCATCCAGGAATGATCATTGTAGCATAGATTTTCAAATATTGTCGGGGGGAAAAAAACGCGGCCAGTTGGCGATACAATGCTCATAATGAAGCACTACGGGCGGCTAATGGGTTTTTTGGAAACACAAGGTACTAGGCAACATTCACGGCAATTAAGCACTTCGGCCAAAAATCCAATCCACTTTAAAAATTGCGTAACTGCAATTATAACTGGCGTGTATAATTTGCCGTGCCAAAAAATACCTGTAATACATTTTGCACCACCAGAGGCCGCCAGAGCACCCCCAAACATTTGTTCACGAGAAGCCGTCATCGCACATAGCTAGCTAGTTTAACTTTTCAATATGAAACGGGCCATAAACAGCACCACGTGGGAGAAACGCTTTACAACCGAGAATGACGTATCAAAATGCAAGTATTGCATTGCAGTGCTTAGATATATTTCAACTTCGTTGTTGTACCATCTCAACAGCCCGGGCATGACTTAGGAGGTAGCTAGATAAGCTAAAGGCACAAAACTCGCCTTTCTCGTTATTGTTAAAACGTGGTGGAGAGGTAAGTGTTGTTGTTGTTGTTGTTGTTGTACGCATGAATGACTGTTTCTTTGCACAATGTTTCAAAAAAAAGCGGCTAAATGACTGCAGGTAAAATAAATAAAATACTGCAGGGCCACGTGAACACAAGTCAGTGACCTACTTTGACTGCTCTGTCATTACCACTGCGTTTTATTTCTATACATTAATTTCGTTTTAAATGTGTTCCGGCCATTTAATAAAGGTGTTAACAATGAAAAACCCCTTTCGCGTCTGTCAGTATAACGTAACGGAGGGGGGGATTGGGGGTTGGTTAGTGCGCACACTAATGGTTAACCGAGTATTAACCGCTAAGGGCCTCGGTTAACGGTTAATGAAAAACTTGAAAAACGTGCAGCCCTAGTCCACACAGCCTCGTTTCAAAAAACACAAAGAAACCCATCATCCATCTTTACGGCATATGTGCGTTTTCAACTACATTAATTGTTCAAATCGCTCTACAAGTGTCCCAACTGCACCGTTATAGCTTTACAGACCTGCCTAACAATTTTCCAGACAAAACCCACTTTGACAAACCAAATGCATTTTGCAGTTTTTCGTAATCTTCCATCAGATAAATAGTACAGTGTGCGAGTAACTTTCTTGACCATACTGACCGGTGATCAAATGACACTGAGTTATTGCTGTCCTTGCACGCAATAACTCAGCAGCAGCGAGGACCATCACATTTCTTCAGGAGGATGACTTCCATCTCAAAGTTCTCCCAGTAGCTGCAGTGCGTCTAGGTCTGAACCTAAACCGCTGTTGGCGTCTTCGAGGAACATGTCTTGAACGTGGGATGGTTATTTGGCGGAAAATAGCCGACTGTAAAGTGCTCCTTCTGCGGGACGACACAACTCGCACGGTGGGTGGAAAAAAGGCAACTTCTTCACTATATCAGGAGTCATGAAATAAGCAGCGGGTGAAGAGGTTTTTTTTTACATGATACCATCCACAGAGCTGTTGATCTGGTTAATGCATACATGCAGTGATGAAGAGGCCTATAGAGGAAGATCTCATTTTGGCTGGATCCCAGATATAGGTGTGAGTGCCTGGCCAGGGTGGCTTACAGTTGCAGTTTTTATGCTTTAAATATGACATTTTTAGAAAGTGATACTGTAGGAAAGCGGTATGATAATGATGAGTTTGCAGAAAATGTGTTTCAGTGCACAATTTTGCCGATGAAGCTTTAATAGGCGGAGCACCGAGCGTGAAGGGCGATGAGTCTCTCATTAGTGAAAACCCTAATCTCTCACTCTGGAGTCTAGAGCCTCGATAGACGTGAGGATGACTTTTAAACAATACAGTCTTATATGACGTCAACATGTTCAAATACAAAATTGATGTTACTGATACCTTTTGGATTTATTCCTATTTACAAAAAACATTTTATATCATGAGTTGTTGAAAGCAGAGTGAGCCCCATGCTTTTGGATTATCCATTGGTTAAAGTGAGTCTGCAGTGAAACAAAAGTTCTTTCTCTGATCTAAATACTTTCAACTAAATTCCCAGCACCTGCCCCAAATCAAGTTCGTATTCGAGCCTGTTCCCCGACTGAATTATGAAGATTTCGAGCTTGAAAATTAAGTATGACATGAGATTAAGGCAACCCAGACTGAGTTATCATTGCCTTTCTTGAACCAGTAAGTGTGCAAGCTACATACAACTTTTTCCCCCCTTTATGCACAGATGCAGAGAGTTTACCAGAGTCAAACAGTGAGGAGAGACGGAGGAGAGTTAGAGGCCGTCTACCCCTGAAAGCAGGTCCTTTTGCAGCCTCCACACGGGACATGAATACCAAACAGAAGGTGTGATAGAGAGAACGGTTCAGAGAGATCTCACAGGGTTTCCGCGGGGCATTAAAAAGCATTAAGTCAATAAATCAAGGCCTTAAATGTCATTAAAAAGCATTCAAACAGGCATTAAATCTAAATTTCGTGAAAAAGTATTACATTTCTGAACAATTTTAACTGTATACGTTTATCAAAAATACCAAAATGATGGTCTAGAACATAATCAGCTGAAGTTTTGTCCAATCCCCTATCCTCTGTTTTAAGTATTGCTTTCAGTAAAATAATTTCCTCTTATTTGAGTAATTATTTGGATGTCAGTGTTGATTTTCATGATAATTGTTGTTGTTTTGGCCTCTCTATATGTCCTTGCTGATCCCCCCTTTATATACTGTAGGTGTCCTTTTTGCAAACTCTTTTCTGGTTGCCTTAAGTGTATTTTTTTGTACGCTTGGACTTCTGAAGGCTACGTTATGGGGTATTTATTAAACACTCAGAGACTTGTCTTTTTCCAATGCTGGACTCGTTCTCTCGCTGTAGTTTTTCTGTAAACTTTCAGCTGTACTTCTGCTTGAACATCTGCTGGACCCTGAGGTCTCTCTGCTCCTTCGAACTCTCCTGGTGTATTTATGTAGACAGACAGCAGCTGAATATTTCTGTACTGAGTGAATCTCTCTTTAGACCTGTTGCCTTTTCACCTCCACATCTTCATCGTGTCTTATTTATCTGCAACACATATATATTATTTACAGAGAGGCCCTTCATTCCACACAAGAAATAATGATTAAATTACCGAAACATAGGCCAGGGCATAGCGTTAAAGTGTCCACCTGCTCACAGCTCTCAGACAGAAGCTAAACCAGATGCTGAAACAGAGCACATTTGTTAGTGTTGGAATCATCATCATCACCTTCATTATATTGTTATCCAAGTAACATAATTACTAGTGTTGGGACTCGATTGTATTTATTCATTTTAACTTATTTTACTGGAGTTGTGAGGCCTGTTTGAAACAATTCGCAGACAGAAGACGTTTGCTCGCTTTTGTCCTGCCCCAAGACATTGGATAATGATTTTTTTTTATTCTTCATTAGTTTATTATGGGATAAAGTCTGCTGCAAATCCCACCACAATCACAATCCCAAACTCTAGAGGCCTTATGTGAAAATATTACCCACACTGTTCTAAGATCAACATAAATTTAGTAACAAACACATAAATGTTTTTGGAATGCTGAATCTTTATTTAAGTTTAAATCCCAGGACTGGGGTTTTTGCGTTGCTGTTTAGTTGCGCTCATCCGTGCCCAATGGGTCTGCGCGCAGCGGCAGTGCGTCACGGGACACTGTGTAGTCGGCCATGTTGGGGAGTCCAGAGATGACGCAGCAGTTCAGAGCGCTCCTAAAGAAGGCCATGTCACAGACCTCGGTCCAGGTGTTGAGGAGGTGATCATAGGACTCCACGTTGAAGGTAGTGGTCAAGCCGTTAAAGCCTCCAACGGCGAAGATGCGATCGTCCACCACCTCAATGCCAAAGTTGCTGCGAGGAGTGAGCATGGACGCCACCTCTCGCCAAGTGTTGTTGGAGGGATTGTAGGTCTCGACGCTGCAGAGTCGGACATTTCCATCAAATCCTCCAACAGCGTAGATTTGATCTGCGTATGCAACGACAGCAACGCCACTGCGCCGGCTAGTCATTGGGGCGATCATCGTCCACTGGTTTGTTTCTGGGTCGTAGCACTCTGCTGTCTGAAGACACTCAGTGCCATTGAAACCTCCACAAATGTACATTTTGCCATTGAGTGCGACACAGTTGGCATCACTCCTCTGCTCGCTCATGGACGCGATCTGAGACCATCGGTTGGCCTCCAGATCAAAGACTTCGGCTGTGTTCAGTCGTATTTGTCCATTGTATCCGCCCATAGCATAGATACGGTCCTGCAGCACCGTGACGCTCACGTAGCAGCGCCGGTGGTACATCGGGGGCATCTCGTGCCAAGTGCGGGTACCCATGTCCAGACGCCGCATGCTGTTGAAATGCTCCGTTCGGTCGAAGCCTCCAACGCAGTAGACAGACCCTTTGAAAAACACAGAGCCGTGGTACGCTCTAGGCCTCTCCTGGTGGGTAGTGACATTAACCCAGCAATCAGCCTTGTAGTCATATGCCTCGATGGCATTGGTCGGGTCGCTGCCACTCCAACCGCCGATAGCCAAGAGGATGGCTCCAGGAAGTCGGGGGCGGACCAGGGAGTTGCGGTGAAGTCTGTTGTCAGCAAGATTATCGGCAGCCTGTATTGAGTTGACCACAGTGGTCAAGCAGTCATAATTTTTCTTCACCAGCGTGTTAGGGATGATTTTTGTCTGGATGTATTGAAGGGGTATCTGAGAGAGACGCACCTTTGTCAACAGCTGAGGGAATTTGCGTTTGCGCCGCTCATGGTCATGGGTCCAGTGCACAATTGCCTCGAACACAAACGACTCATTTTTCACGTTTAGCTCATCGGCCTCAGTGATGCTGATTAGCTCTTTCACTGTGAGCTCCAGGAACTCCTCGCACTCAACGACCTCCTCGAAGTGGTTCATAATGTAACGCCAGGCCAAATCCCTTGTCTCTGGCGAAATCACAAAATCAGAGAACCTCCAAATGCCAATGCAGTTTGCAGGGCACAACTGACCCTGCATGAACTTAAAGCACATTTGGACCAGGTCGACAAGATTGAGCATGTCTGCAGCCATCACTAAATCTTGCACGTTGTTCTCGGAAATGGTGATTGATTCTGTGTAGATGTAGTCGAGCACAAGTGCCATGATTTCTGAAGATATCCCACCAATCCTGAACACTCTGCTGTGGTTATGGTCCAGCGTATAAACTTGGCCCTGAAGAAATTGCTGGCGCTGCAAATAACGACTTTATGAACTGGAAATTTGTCATTTCCGACTTCCAGCACAGCGTCACAGAAAATGTTTTTGCGACGCATCTTCTGCAACACAGTTGGGCTACTCATATTTGGGCGCTAGCGCAGAGTCGCAAACAATGGTGGTTTCAGGACGCAGGGGAGAGAGGCTTGTTCGAAAGTGTAGGTGTGTACGCAGAAGCATGCGTTGTGTGTCTGGCTGTTGACCTATCCAGAGCTGAAATGATGTAAGTCTCTGCATGTATTTCATATGCAAATGTGAAGGTTCCAGAATGAGTGTAGCAATGATGGAATGTTACCATAGATACAGACGGCATCTCTGGAGTCGCCCATATATGGTAATGTTTGAAACAGGTAATGGGGAAAACAAAGAAGAGAATAATCTTAATAATCTTAACTTTCTCCAATCATTCAAACACTTTAACAAATGCAGAATTATTGATATAGTTTTCTACCCAAAAAGATACAAAGACATGGTGAGGAGCAAAGTGGTTCAACAGTCCATAATTGCATTAATAACGGAGAATGCTAACATGATGCTTCATGTCACACCGCATAACATTTCAACCAATCAATCAATCAATGGTTTTATATAGCCCAATATCACAACAGGAGTTACCTCATAGGGCTGCACCGAACAGTAAAAATATAAAAATAGAAGCTTTTTTTTTTAAATTACGCATATTTTTATTGTTGAAAAATGGGTCTTTCTACCTTCCAACCCAGTTATGCTATGATCCCGCCCCCACATTGTAGGAGATAAGAGAATTATCTTTTAAAAAAAAGTTTATATAGGCTTAACCCCTTGAATTCCCAGGATTTTCAGTAAAAACGCCTAAAAACGCCTAAAAAGACCTCTCCAAATTAAAACTCTAATAGGTTTGAGCCATATGGAGTATATAAAAGGTTCTGGGCTCCAGGTAAAGAACACACTCTCTAGTTTCTTTCTGTGCATGTCATTTTATTGTAAGTGCACTGCTCTGTATGCTGCTTCTGCTTCAGAAGTTAGCTATATGTGTAAAAAACAATTCTCGCCTGGATTTTTTATGTGAAAATAAGAGGGAATTGAACTGCAGCAGGCAGGAATGGACCATTTGACACAATATAAATATTGTATTATGCCCTGAAAACTAGCCTTCCAAATGTCATTGGAATATCTGCAAAAATGGCATTTCTACAAGTGCTAATCTATGACTATGTCCATGCGTTTTTGTAGAGGGACTTTTTGGCACAATTTGGAGACTCCAAATGGCCACGAATGGATATTTTAGAGAAAAAATGCCACCATTTTTGCATACTTCAACATAGAAACATCAGTGAGACCTCTTTGGAAAGATAACACTTAGAGGAATCAGACTAAACTGTCAACATATTTCAAACACACTTCTTTATTGTAAAATATGAATATAAAAGGCAAAAAACAAAAACAACTCAAAACTATATATTTAGTCTAAAACACACTGCTTCAGTGAAAAATCTGAATACAAAATATATATAAAAAAATAAAAAAATAACAAACTAAAAAAAATATGTGTGACCATGTGGGCTACATATTGCGGTCTTCGTGCCATTTATTACAACAGTCCCTGTTAGGCTGAAGGCACAAGGCAACATCACAAGAGGGACACTTTAGTGGTGTTTTGAGACCACATTCCTGGCACCTAAGTCTCCCTGAGGTGCTGTCTCTACTGAAGTACACAGGCCGGTGATGTGGTGCTGGTGGTGCAGGTGGGGCTGGTGGTGAAGGAGGTGGTAGTGCTGCTTGTTCTCCCACCTGAGAAAGCTCCAGCGCAAGAGTCTCTCTGAAAGCCTTTTGATGCATTGGCACCTCTCCTTTGTCTTTGCAGTGGAACTTGTACAGGATGAATGAGTTCACCACGGCAATGTCAATGAAATGAAAAAACAATGTCCTGTACCACTTTCTTGTTTTGCGTAGCACGTCATAATAGCCAATGAGTGCGTCCGAAAGGTCAACTCCTCCCATATGCCAACAAAGTACAACCATAAAACATGTTAGGATAATACAGTAAAACAAAATATTTCACAAATTATGTATATTGTACATACTTGTTATAGTCCTTGACAGCGGGGGGAATAGGCACCTCCTTGGTGGTCCATCGCCCTTCAGTGTCCTTCACCTTCCTTTTGACCTTCTCCTCCCCATGAGCCGCATGCATGGTAGAACACAGGAAGACGTCCCTTGTGTCCTTCCATTGCACAAACAGTAGAGGATCTGCTCTCACCCACTTGATGGTCCCACGTTGTGATCTTGGAGTCAGTGCGTTAACGTGGGTTTTGGGGTAGCCCTTCCTTTTTGTTTGGATGGTTCCACAGGCCCAGATCTTCTTTTGGAGGAGGTCACGAAACAATGTGGGGCTTGTGTAAAAATTGTCAACATACAGTTTATAGCCTGTCCCCAGCAAAGGCAGGTCTAAAAGTTTCATGACCACGTCATAGCCCATTCCATTTGGAGTTTTGGGCTCTTTTGACTTGCCTTCGTAAACAAAGAAGTCCCACGTATAGCCACTCATAGAATCCGCAACAACAAAAAGTTTGAATCCCCACTTTACGGGCTTATTCTTGATATATTGTTTGAATGATATGCGGGCCTTTGTCTTCAACACATCGCCATAGACGAGCGCATGGTGGTCGGGTTGAAAATTGCTTCAGCAGGCTTCCCTGATGCTATCATACAGAGGCTTTATTTTGCAGAGTTTGTCGAAGGTCCAGCTGATCTGTTTGCTTCATTTGCTGCATCATCTTTCGCACTGCTTAGATGAAGAGCCCTGTTTATTGACATGAAACGCTTTCCTGACATTACAGTTTTTGGAAATGGGAGGCTATATAATGGTCCTTTTCGCCAGTAGTCTGTAAGTGCCGTACATTTCAGGAACCCAGTGAAATTAGAATGGCCAGGTAGGAAAAAATGTATTTTATTGTGACGTCCTTCCATGGTGCAGATGGTTTAGTTTGTGTAGCTTGTCCATGCTCATTGGTGTTTGTTACCAGTGTTTGAAGAACAGTGTTTGTAAAAATAATTGGAAGAGTTGAAGGACACTGTAATTTGATGTGGATATCAACTTCTGACCGGGTTTCCGGGTGGGGCGAAAATGGGCTGAGTGGGTGTAATGTCCGGGTCCTCAACATCATTCCATCTGCCCTCCGCTGACTCAGTTGCTTCTGCTGCTCCTCTTGGTCTGCCTCTGCCTCTGCTACTGCCTCTGCCTCTACCTCTGCCTCTTCCTCTGCCCCGAACAGCAATTTGAGCTCTGCCCAGGCCTCGGCTTCTTCCACTTCTTGGCCTCTTGGATAAGGAGGGGCCAGGTTCAGCTTCCAATTCAGTTTCTGCTTGCCTAAATGAAAAGAAAACATATGACTAAAATGAAACATGTTATGTAATAAAAAAAAATCAAAAACAAACTAAAGCTGCTAAACTAAATTTGCATTACACTAACAAATATACAAATGCACTTACTCAGCTGAGACATCCATCTCCTCTTCTGCGTCTGGCTCCCATTCAGAGTCACAGTCCGTCAGAGAGGGCCTCAAAGAAAAAAGGTACAAATGAGTACTTGTAATCATTTTCCTAAAAATACTATAGTATTATACCCCAAATTACATTATTACGAAAGGTAGTAGTAGTAGTAGTAGTAGTAGTAGTAGTAGTAGTAGTAGTAGTAGTAGTAGTAGTAGTAGCAGCAGCAGTAGTAGGCCCAATCAACTTATCTCATAGGCAGCCACCGACACCATCCCCCATCCAAATCATGCAATTCACACCTTACACAAAGGGCTCATGCAGTAGACGTAATAGCAGCACTTGTTACTTTCACTACAAAATAGCTCATATCTGTTATCTAAAATGTATGTTTGAAAGAAAAAAAGTTACACTTACGCATCAAGAACAATATCTCTCCTCGTAAAAACATGTCCTCTTCAACTGAATCGACTTCTGATGCATCACTGTCAACCTCTGATAGCTCTTCATCAGAATGGTCACTGTCACGGCGCGAACAATACTCTGCCGCCTCCTCTATGGTATATTTGGTCTTTTCTGTACGTTTAGACATCGTTTTAGTGTAAAAAAAGACGATCAAACTTGCCTTTACGCGTAGACTATCAACAATTACGCAGAGCGCACCGTGACGACGTTCGCTACTGTCTCACGAACGCAGTGATTTACCTTAGACGTTTTCAATTCCGCCCATATAAAGTATACATCGTTGTAAAGAACTTTTTATTGGCTACAAAATTATGTCACTCATGTGGAGCTAAGTCCTTATTGGTTGGATCAGGACGTCGGAGAAGGAAGTCAAAACCTTTCCGCATGATTGACGCTGATTGGCTTTCTGCTGTTCCAGCCTGCCCCATCATGCTGTAACAGGTCAAGCAAGGTGTCAATCAAGCCAGGACGCCATCTTGAACTTTTTCACAACATTGGATATAGTTTTATTTGCATCTTGCGGGAGGGATTTCGTGTGAAAATAGGAAAAGTGGTGGCGATTTTCCTCAAGATGAAAGTTACCCTGCAGTATTCGTGCCTTTGTGGATCTAATACGTGGTTTGGACCCAATCATTTCACTGAATTATCTCATACCTGTTTTCTATGTATTATCATAATATATGTGTGTTGTAATGATGTATAATTTATACATATCCACAGGAGCCGAGACCATCCGACTGTTAAACTAATGAAAACGTGCACAGCAGGAACCGGTAATGATCATATTATCCAGGGAGCACGACGCCTGCATTCAGGCATGAAGGAAAGCTGTGCATTTATATAATGTATGTAAAAATCTCCACTGCGTGTTGTCATGGCGATGTGAAAACAGGAAGAAACCTCCCTCTCTCCTGGTACAACTTAACTTGTCACCTTTTTCTGCGACCTGCATTTGTGGTTTCTGTTCCACATTGTTTTTCTGGATACTTTTGTACGTCTTTGCCGTGTTTTTGTGGAGGTTTGGTGGATTTGTTTACTTTGAGAGTCTAAAATGGTCCTGAAGAAAGCAGCTTTTTAAAAGTAAACAAAATGCTAGCTTTTCAGCTAAACCCATTTGAGACCTACACATTTCTTCTCCTGAGAAGCTGAAGAGGCACCAAGAGTCCCCACAGCTGCAGCATAGTCGAGGCGTCACAAGAGGAGCTACAGGAAACAGCAGACCAGTGCAGGACACCACGTTCTGCAACAGGAACAAACCCAGGAGGCGGTGCACCGTTTCAGAGGATCAGAGGAGACAGCGAGAGAGGGCAGCCAGCCAGGTTTCTTCCGAGTGCTACAGTTCCCCCGACCTCCAAGGTCATGTGGGTCAGGTTGACACACAGTGGCAGCGTGGCTCAGCCTCAGCAGCTCAGGACTAACACCTGAACACTATTCCGTTGTACACTTGTACAATGACAATAAAGCACTTACTTATTCAGCCCTCACTCACCTTGAAACAAAGGACTCTTATGTTAGAATGCTGTTTTTAGACTTTAGCTCAGCATTCATCACTATAATCCACAGCAGCTAATACACAAACTGCTCCACCTGGGCATCAACACATCACTGTGCAACTGGCTGCTGGACTTTCCGACAGGGAGACCACAGGCTGTACGTGTCGGCGGAAAGTCCTCCAGAACCATCACACTGAACACGGGGCTCCCCAAGGCTGTGTGCTGAGCCCCCTCCTGTTCACTGACCCATGACTGCGCTCCAAAGTACGACTCAAACCTCTTCATCAAGTTTGCAGACGACACAACAGTGGTGGGTCTCATCAACAACAGAGACAAGTCAAACTACAGGAGTGAGGTGAGCAGTCTGGCCCTGTGGTGCACACAGAACAATCTCTCTCTAAATGTGGAGAGAACAAAAGAGATTGTTGTGGACTTTCGAAGAGCGCGGGTCCAGCATGCTCCTCTAACAATCAACGGTGCTGCAGTGGAGAGGGTGACCAGCACTAAGTTCCTGGATAGGGTTGCCACCTATGTCTGACAAAAAACCTGGACATTTCGGCAACCCAATCAACCATTTTGCTTAAGCAATGGCGGCCTTCACACCTAACCCAAACAAACATGACCCTTCTACAGCGAAATTGGACATAACCTTGTGATGGAGCTATATTGGTTTGCTTTAAGTATTTACTTTGTGGTTGTGGTGGAAAGAGGACAGAAAATGTGTACTCGCGTAAAAGTACAATTACATGGCTGACATTTTACTCAATTACAAGTACAAGAGTGAAGTATTAGTAACTTCACTCTTCATAGTGAACTGGTCTGAATCGTTTATGTCTAACAAGAATTATCTTTGCACAGATTAATTAAAAAATACATCAAATATCATACAACAAAAGTGAGCCTTTAGTTACATGAGGCCCAGTCCTAGTTTCAGCACAAGTTTAATATCTGACCTGGGGCAGTCTGTTTAAATTATAGACTTATATTTAAATATCTCATACTATTTACCAAGCTACATTTCAACAACCACTATCCCTCAGTTAAGAATAATATAAGTCAACAACTGTCTCAAATATTCTGTACTTGGTAGGTCTATTTAGGTAGATACTGATGTGGACAGTCCGCACTGAATCAGTTAAAAAGACCTTCCTCTGTGAAGATAATGACAGGTGAACAAAGCCTTACCTTCAGAGGCAGATCTACACTGAGCTTGAGGCAAGTGTCCACTGTCAGCCTTCTGTCTTTGTCTTTCTAGGACCTGACAAATTATTCGTATGATTGAGGTGAAAACGCGTTGTTATATTGAGATGCTAATGTTACCCACGTGGGGAGAGCTAACTGTGCCTGATTACTGACGCACATGTGTCCTAGTGTTTACAGTCTCCTCGCGTTGACGATAGTACAGTCTCTCTATCCCCGTGGTAAAAACAAACAGAGCCACGCTGAGCCATACAGACACACGTGCGCACGGCCAAAGAGCCGGGGGGACGTGCGGGGACGTGCGCCTGAGGAGCCAATGTCAGCATCGCTCTCTTTGAGCTCTGGCCAATCAGAGCAGGGAGCGAGCTGCTGTGTGTTTGTGGGGCGATCAGCGGGGAAGAGAGAGAGAGACAGCGGAGGACTGCGCTGTAGTGTCCCGGGAGAATATTTTATTTCCCCGGGACAGACCATTAAAAAGAAGGACAATCAGGTAAAACCGGGACAGGTGGCAACACTATTCCTGGGTGTGAACATCACAGAGAACCTTTCCTGGACCAAGCACACTACCACTATCACTGGTCAAGAAAAGTAATCAGCGTCTCTACTTTCTCCGCAAGTTAAGAAGAGCTAGAGTCCCAGCCTCCGTTAACTTCTACAGAGGGACTATAGAGAGCATCCTGACCAGCTCCATCACTGTGTGGCACGGCGCCAGCACTGCCTCCTGCCTCCAGCGCATCATGAGAGCAGCGGAAAAGATCTGCGGAGCCCCTCTCCCCACCATTAAGGACATGTACTCCACCCGTCTCACCCGCAAAGCCGTCAGAATCAGCAGGACCCTACGCACCCATCACATAGTCTCTCAAGGTAATGCCTTCAGGGAGGAGACTGCGGAATCTACGGGCCAGGTCCAGTCGACTTAAGAACAGTTTCATGCACAAGGCCATTGGGAAGCTGAACTCCCGCCTGCCTCCCTCCCACCCTTCTTCCCCCACCACCCGCTCCACAATCGAGGATAATTCACATGGTTTGACAAATAAAAAATCTTGAATCTTGAAAACAATGCTATGGTACAGTATATTCTATTATTTGCATGAATTTGGATCTTAATAGAAGATGGCCTCATATACTGCTATGATATATGATACATGTAAATTTAAAACATGTATAGGGATAGTCAGAGGTAAAATGTATTTTCCAATACATTAACATTTAGAGTTAATACTAGTTCAAAAATGAACAAAAGCTCCCGCACACTGTCTCACTCTTATAAGAGTGAGACAGTGTGCGGGAGCTTTTGTTCATTTTTGCATTAATTTCCCTGTCTTCTACGCACCTGTCGCCTCCTGGGTGTGCAGAGTTGTCCGCAGTTACGAGTCAATACTAGTTAAAATCCAATTTGGGGCGACAGTGGCGCAGATGGTAGAGCGGGTCGTCTCATGATCGGAAGGTCAAGGGTTCGAATCCCGGCTCCTGCAGATGCAGACTGTCGTAGTGTCCTTGGGCAAGACACTTCACCCAATGCCTATGTGTGAGTGGTTGGTGGTGGTCGGAGGGACCGTTGGCGCAGATGTGAGCAGCCTCGCTTCTGTCAGTCTACCCCAGGGGAAACTGTGGCTACAAAATGTAGCTTACCACCATCAGCATGGAGTGAATGAACCCCCCTCCCTTTTGGATCCCCTGGAAGAAAGGGAAGTCTGTCAATCAAATCCGTCAGTGATTTGTTTTTTTCATATTTATTGAGCCTCATACCACAAAGTCAATACGGCGCGGGAAAATAACAGGTGAAATGAAAAAGCAAAGTGATCCTGATGAGGTGTTACCGAATGCAGCTCCAGTTTTCGTCTGACATTCTCAATGAAACACATAGCAGTCTACAGTACATTACAACTTACAGATGCAAGTGTTTTTTTTCCATCCATCCCCACCGCAGGAGACGCTGTTCAGCTCTCTGTTTGACATTTTGAAATAACATCAAGTCTATAGCATCTCTCTCCTCAGATCTAGGCCTGTCTGAACCATTAGGGTTTGGATTTGCATTGAAATCGAAGCCAGAGGAACGAGCTACTGACTGAGAGGAAATGAAAGGAGGCAGAAAACCACAGAACCATACACTTAAACTGTTCATATGTGGCATCTATAGAAAGATGGAGATGAGTAAAGATGACGGCGTTAACGCACTTTTGTCAACCATATCTTGGCTTGTGCTCATTCTTGAAGGCCTCATTTTGTTAAAGTTTTTAAGCTTTGCCATGTTATATAATTTCCTCGTCCAAAACCGGCAATGGAGAAATGCTGTATATCAGAGCGGACGTGTGCTATCAGGATGTGTCTCTTATTGGGTTAAAGCGCCCCGTGCAAGTGTAATTTGTGTCTCCTCGTGTTCTTGTGAAAGTTGATCTCTCGCCTACAGTCAGATGGAGGGATGGACCACAAGCTCAAATGAATTAGTCTTCAATAAAAGGACTTTGAGTATGTCGGTGCTGGTCGGTGGGAGCCGAGAGCAGTTTCCCATAACAGATTAATGGGCAATAAACTCTTACAGACAGATATGGTTTCATGTCTAAGATACCTGTTGAAACGTCTATCTCATGCACCATATTGGGACATTAAAACAGTAGATTTGGCCTTGAGTTGAATTCATTCTGGGTTTACACATAGGCACGATGCATTACGGATGGCATTTTTCCGTCATTCACGACATTCGTAACGTTACTTAATGCATCTTAAGGTGGTGGTTCCAGGAGAGGTTGATTAAATATGATCATGATAAATATTATAGATGCAAAGTTGACAAAATTGTTCTTAAATTTAGTCGACTAAATTGACAGGCAATTTTAGTCGGCTAAAACTAGACTAAAATTGAAGATAATTATTTGACTAAATCGCAACTAAAATGAAATTACACTTTCGTCAAAAGACTAAAACTACAATTAAATTACAATATGTTGTCAAAATTAACACTGCTGTGTAGAAGATGCAGGACAAATCAGAAGCAAAGTTTCTCAATGTTTAAATCACCTATTATTATATAACAACACTATATGTCACAATGTGGCCTTAAAGGAACAGGCCACCGTTTTAAATACTGAGATATGTTCTCACCTTAGCTTAGACGAGTTGATGCGTACTGGTCTAGTCTTTATGGGTGCTCTCGTCTGTGCTCTGTTTGCGTGACTGAGCACACGCACAAAGACCAGACAGGTAGGCATCAAGTCGTCTAAGCTAAGGTAAGAACATATCTCAGGCTGCTTCGCGTAGTTTTTTTTGTTTTGTTTTGTTTTATGCTTATGAACAAAACTGCAAATCCACATGGACAATTTGCATGAACTCCAACAATACTGCAAACAGGAATGGGAGCGATTATATTTATATTTTATAGGTACCACATTCGCCTGATTCTTGACACAGAATCCTGGACATTGTGAATAAATCTGGGATTTTGAAGGACGCAACAGTTTCCCAATGCACGTAGCAGCGCGCAACAGTGCGGGATAATATTGGTGGCCGTGCATAATAATTCGTGCCATTAATCGTAATACATGGTAACAGTTTCACAACAGTTTGTGACGGCGCGTGAAGCCTCTGCCCCGAATCATCAAATTCCATCCACATTTGTGAGCCTCATTCACGTTATTATTTCTACTACACTACTACCTTCTTCCAAGTCCATTGGAAAACCTAAAGTTATGGTCCAAAACACATTCATCTGCAGTTTTGGCTGAAATTGTCCACAATTTTTTGCTTAAAGGAACAGGCCACTGTTTTTCCATACTGAGATATGTTCTTACCTGAGCTTAGACAAGTTGATACGCACCTGTCTGGTCTTTGTGCGTGCCCGCGCTTGGTCGCTTCTAACTTCATCCCGTTTGGAGCCATAGTGGGAAAGGCCAACAACATCTTTGGTCGTTTTGCACGACTGAGGGCACGCACAAAAACCAGACAGGTACGTATCAACTCATCTAAGCTCAGGTAAGAATATATCTGTATGGAAAACTGTGGCCTGTTCCTTTTAAAAGTTGCCTAAAAATTCAGTTTTATGGCATTAAAATGGCTTTAAAAATGCACTTGCTGCCACCTAAACCCAAAATTGAATACTTACAACAATAAAACATTTCCACATAAGTATAAGAATATTTGTCTTTTGCTTTGTCTTCCCATATTGCCAAAGGAACTCTCCAGTAGGAGTAGGATTACTATCAACTCCAGTATCTATTTCTTGTCTTTGTTTTGTGCATCAAGCCAAATTACCCCGATGTACCACCATGACCTACTGAACCATGTCCTTTTGTAGCCCATTCCTCATGTTGTTTTGCTGTGTGTGTGTGGTCAGAGTTCGCTGTAGAAATGTGTGCGTCTGTGAAGGGCATGTGGAGGTGAGCAGTGTCTCTGTGATTTATAGTTGTCCAGCTGTGGACACAGGCTGCATCTCTGTGGACCTCTGCACAAACTCTGGGAACATTCGACTGTGAGCGAGAAACCAAACAATATAAAGAGGTTCAAAAGAGAAGAGTGTTGAATTCAAAAATGCAAAATATGGTTCTTTGTGTCATTAAAGTGGGGTATTTTTGCAGGTATTTGGTAATAATGTCAAAAATCGTCATTGTCTTGGTTAGAAAATGCAATATTGATCTAAATATTTAATTGTTTAATTTCCTGATCCTCCAAGTGAGCTACCGAAAGCCCTTGGTTCCCCTTTGCTCAGCAGTTTCAATAAAGAGGAAAACATAAAAAAATACACCGCTGGTTCAGTGTAGCTGGAGTAAAGCTATGGCGAGTGTATCCATGTATCCATTTCCTGGATACATAGGACCTCAGGAGGAGCTTTTGGGGAGGTGCCGTCGTGATGCTAAAATAGAATCCGGTGAAGATCGAACGATTAATCAGAGATGTGAGAGTGGCTCGAAACACAACTCCAGGTATGTTTTCGATAAGAGAACAGCATTTTGCATAATTAAGATACAGAAGTTTACGTTCCTAAACACTCCAAATAATTCATAAACAAACTCTCAGTCGGACAGGAGTTTGTAACTTGGAAATACCTAAGCCATCATTTGTAGTAGTTACGTCTGTTTCACCTCTCATCCTTTGTCAGCTAAATATCTTCTTCAAGTAGAAGTTTTACTTATAATTGGTGGTACCACTCATCATTATTCATAACAGATTTGAGAGGATTGAGTTTAGAATAAAGATGGGTGGTTCTAAATATAACCTTAAAGCTGCCCTAAGCGATGTCTTTTTGAATTTATTTCGTCAGTAGGCGTCAGTAGTTAACCCTGGCTTTCCCTGTCACCCACGCCCCTCACTCCCCTCAACCATAGACCACATGCTGCTGTGATTGCAGTCAATGAGATACGGAAATCTCATTAACCTTGTGTGAAACACACAATTTATCAGAATAAAGAAGATCTGTAGCAAAGTAAACATTTTGAGACTTATTATTGTCAGATTATTACTATCACTTATTATTGTCAGATTTCTGCAGAAATCTGACGATATGAACTGTACTAAAGTGACGGTGCAAGTTTTAGTCCAAATTTCTTAATATCTAAGCTCTGTGGCGCGTGTCAGACGCATGTACGTGCACCTAAACAGAGCGCATGTGTGTCATCATCACTTACCGCTAAACTGGAGGCTGCAGGCAAAGTTAAATCTTCCAAAACAAATGAAATCTGCGTGCCTTTGCTGGCTGCGGTAAAGTATCCAGTGCACTGCGCTATGGTGGCGCAGACAAATGCGTAAGATCCAATCTTGGTCATAATCCACATCAAAAGCTTTGTTTTCAATAAAAGTACAAGCAGAATATCGTCCAGGAACAGCCCAAACACAAGCCTCAAATCAAATGCGCTGTTGTTTTAGCTGTGGAAAGCGGAACTGAAATGTATTAGCTACTTAACGAGCACATGGCCCACTGCGCTGCTTTTTTCTTTTTTTTCTTTAACTTTAGAGCACTGTGTTTTTTTATGTTGTTTTGTATAGTGAGCCCAGGGGCACATTTTACTGTAAAGCTGCTTTGAAAAATTAGAAAGCATTTTCAATGTATTTCTGAAATTACAAAAACTGCCTAATAATGAACATTTAGGCTATTTTATTTCAAAATGGACTTATTAGCCATTTATATCGCACTTGCACCGTGATGCACCGAACCGTGGGTCCTGCACCGTGAACCGTACCGAATCGTGAGATAGCTGAACCGTTACACCCCTATTTGCTAAACTGCAAATTTGCCTCACAGCCTCCTGGTGCCTGCTTTGCTTTTTAATCATGAGAAAAAAGACTTGACGGCTCCTGTAGATATTGGATTATTAAACAAACGGACATTTCATGAGGATTTCAGCGGCATCAGAGCAGGTCTGTCAGATGTTTGTCATTTCACGACCCTTTGTTAACTTCTGCCATAATGCTAAACTATGAGCCGCTAACTGTCGCTGCGTCTGCTGCTTCAACCATTTGCGTTCTCTACACTCAAATAAGTAAACTAGGGGGCTGTTACATTAACTAAATTGTAACATGTATTATGGAAGCAATAATTTCACGTTTCCAAGATGAACATGATTAAATCATGATGGGATGAATGAAATCAGAAATAACTCTTTGAATGAACGTAAAAAAATCATGGAAAGTATTTCCACATGATAAAATGGCTTTCTTTCAGCATTAAACAATTGTGTTAGTCCAACGTGATGCACTTGAATAGGTTCAACGCAAAATATTAGGATTGATCGGGTGCCAGTTAGGTCCGGGCAGTTGGACGCAATTGGACACAAGGGGGCGCCCTTCCAACTTTGTCAGTGTAAACGTGATTTGACTTTCTTCAGAGTTAGACTTTAAGTCAGACACCATGAGTGACAATAATATGAGGCTAAATACAATGTGGCCTTTATTTTCAACAAAAAGCCAGAGAACATGTACTTCAGTCAGTCACAGACCGACAGGTGAAGAAGGAAGTCATGGAGATTCTGCTTTAGACAGAACTTCAAACTTCTGCTGCATATAGAAGTTCAGTCATATTTTGACTCAAACGTGTTACATACTTAAATATGTAGTAAAATCACAAAATATATGGACAATTATTGCTACAGTTACAAAAAGCGCACACCTGATCCATGCATATAAAGGTTAAATATCCTGAATTTATATGATTAGAATATTACTTATTAACTAATTATTAATTACTCTCCTTCTTTAAAAAAAAAAAAAAAAAAACACACGTCATTTGTATCTGATGTGGAGTCATGTGTGTCCCGGTTCCTCTGAGTCACGGTGGGTCATGGTGGACCATGACAGATGTGGACAGGACTGTGGTAGATCTACTTTGACTTTGAAGAAAGTAGTTACTATAGTAACTGTTGAAGAGAAGAACCTTATGAGCTTCTTCTGTAACAGTCCTGCTGCACCACGACTCAGGAACTGGGACAGACTTTACTCTAAAGCAGATACAAGTGACAAGGTGTTTGTTTTAAGAATGAGAATAATAAAGTCATATTTAAATATATACAGAATTTTCCACACATACATCACAAAGGAATACTTGAAATTCAATCGTTCATTCTTACGTCACACAGAAGTATGAAAGTTCTGACTAAAGCAGAAGCTCCATGACTTCCTTCTTCACTTCTCAGTCTGTGACTGAAGAGCATTGAGGCCTTAGCCTTTTAGTGAAAATAAAGGGCTCACTATTTAGCGTCATGTTACTGTCACTCACGGTGTCTGACCCAAACCTAGTAAATAAGTTCAATCAACCCTAATATATGGCGTTGAACCTACTCAAGTGCATCACATTGGACGAACACAATTGCTTCATGCTGAAAGAAAGCCATTTAATCATGTGGAAATACTTTCCATGATTTTTTACGTTCATTCAAAGAGTTATTTTTTGAGTGTACATGTGTTTGTGTTTACAGGTGAGGGTGAGCGGTGTGTGTAATTCCAATAGTACAATACATTTCAATCTGGGTTCTCCATTATTTAGATTTCGTCATTGAGAATATATGGCAATGTTTAGGCATAAAATGTCTTATTTTTATATGAAAACATAAAATGACATACTTTTGTCAGTAATCTACAGCAGAAGTTTCAATTTCTATCACTTAAAGGGGGGTATTATGCTTTTTTCAATCACATAGCACCAGTCTATAGCATACTACAATGATGACGTAACCTTCTGTTGGTCTGTATATGCAGTAAATTAAAATAACTGCCTTGAATAAAATTGCTCTCTCAAAATGGCTGTACTGAACTTCTTGAAATAGGCCTCTGTCTCTTTAAGAAGCTTTCCGACACGCCCCCTTCAGCACACTGCTGTGGCATCTAAACAACACTACTGTGCGGGGAGGGGGCTCTGCTGAGCTGAGGAGCAGTGGTTGGTGGCTTGGCTGGTGACAAAAGGTCCAGAGGTGTCTCCAGGAGGTGGGGGCGTTCCTAGGAGGACTGAGGCATAGCTACACCTAAAATGGCTGCCGTCTAAGTTTTTACTGATTACTCAAAAATATGTGAATGAGCCAAGGCAACACTCCAGGCATGTGTTTAATGAGGGAATGACATAATAACATGATATAAAGCTTGAAAAAGTCGATTTTACATAATACCCCCCCTTTAATGTATTTTCATTCACCTGCAGTGTCTCGCATCCATGCCAAACCAAGACCTCCAGGCGCTGACAGAGTTTCTTAGATGGAGGCGAAACATCCACGACACTTAAACTTCTCAGTTTATTACGAACAATTTTTTTAAACAATTTTTTTTGCAGCGGTATTGATGTTGCTGTCAATGATTCTGGTCATGAGCTCCTCCCCTTCTAAATTGAAAATGTATGTACAGTGCATCCGGAAAGTATTCACAGCGCTTCACTTTTTTCACATTTTGTTATGTTTACAACCCTAAACGTAAAGATTTTATTTTGAATTTTTTACTGAAAGTTCACACACAAGTAACAGACAACTGTGAAGTGAAAGCAAAATGATACAAGATTCTGTTATTTTTCAAAAATAGAAAAGTGAAAAGTGGAGCGTGCATAAGTATTCACACCGCATTTTCGGAGTGCATTAAATTGCCTTTATAACATTCCTAATGACTGCAGAATGTTCACACCTTGCCCTAACCATTAAATAGAGGCCACCTGTGTGTAATCTACTCTCAGTATTATTCCAGTTGTTCTGTGAGGGCCTCAGAGCTATGGTCAGAGTGTATTGGTCACTAAACAACATCATGAAGTCCAATAACACACCAGACGGGTCCGAGATAAAGTTATTGAGAAGTATAAAGCTGGGTTAGGTTATAAACCATTTCCAAAGCTTTGAACATCTCTCAAAGTACAGTTAAATACATCATCCAGGAATGGAAAGAGTGTGGCATCACTGCAAACCTACCAACTTATGGCAGAGTGGCATTTTTGAAAGAAAACCATAAGAAATACCGTTTTCTGTTTGCTAGAAGCCACATGGAGGCCACATGGTGGCTTCTAGCAAACAGAAAACGGGACTTCTTATGGTTTTCTTTCAAAAATCGCTTGTTCTTGCCACTCTGCCATCAGGCCAGATTTGTGCAGTGTACGACTAATAGTTGTCCTGTGTACAGTTTCCCCACCTGAGCTGTAGCTCTCTGCAGTTCATCCAGGGTCATCATAGGCTTCTTGGTAACAGCTCTGGTCAGTGCGGTCCTTGTTCGGTCAGTAAGTTTAGGAGAACAGCCGGGTCTTGGTAGGTTTGCAGTGATGCCACACTCTTTCTATTCCTGGATGATGTATTTAACTGTACTTTGAGAGATGTTCAAAGCTTTGGAAATGTTTTTATAACCTAACCCAGCTTTATACTTCTCAATAACTTTATCTCGGACCCGTCTGGTGTGTTATTGGACTTCATGATGTTGTTTAGTGACCAATACACTCTGACGTCTGTGTAAGTTCTCAGTCGTACAGGAGTGTCCATCTTCAAAGAAGGTACTTGAGTCATCTTCTGTACTTGGTAGTTGAGGTCTCCAACGTTTCGCCTCTCATCCAAAGGCTTCGTCAGTGAACAGATTACACTTAGCACACAGCGTAGATAAACACCAGTTGGAGGAGTTGGGGTTGGCCGGCTCCTCCCTCTAATCACAGCTACTCTCACCTGTGGGTAAACACCTTTGAAGTAGAGCGTCTGTAACGACCTGCTCCCCCAGTATCGGTCAGTCCTGTTCTTTTCATAGATGATCACTGCTAATTACCTGCCTATTGTTCTTTTGTTAGCTGAGGTATCGTCTTCTTGGACTGGCAGTGTCCTGTCTGTTTTCCCCGAAGCAGATTGGAGTAAAAAGCAGAAAGATTAAATCTGAGTCCACCATTTCGGTTCATGGAGGGATTTTCTTTTCTGACAAAATAGCTTCTTTTACTCCTCTTTCAAACCAACGTTCTTCTTTAGCTAAAATTTTGACCTCCCCGTCCTCAAAGAGTGATTGGAGGCTTTTTTTTATATATTATGATCTCTATCAGTGTTCTCTACCCTGTTTATTCACTTATTTTCATGTATTCATTTCTTAATTTTTCGCTTGTTTTGAATTTTCTTCTCATTTTGAATGTCATTTATTTATTGTTACTATTATATATTTTCTTTTATTTTTTATTTTTTTTATTACACACATACCTTACCTTTCACTTTTATACAGCAATCATACACACACTCACACAAATTCAACAAAATAAGACAACTTAATGATAGCCATTCAACTTGTGTATTGAATGTTGCCCATCCCCGCCCCCCCCCCCCCCCCCTTTTTTTCTTTCTTTCTCCCCCGAACCTAACCATCTTTCACAATTCCTACCAAGAAGAATTTGTTATTACTGTACATATTGTTTAAAAAAAACAATGTTATTTATGTTTACTTGTTTTCTTTTTTCTTCTCCTTGTCACTGTATCCTTCTTACTGGGTGTTAAATAAAGTAAAAATTCAGCAAAATTGTTTGAATCATTGCCGATATATAAATGCAATGTGACATTACTTGGACCAGTTGAGCCTCGTTGTTTTTATATAACAGATAATAAATGGGCTGCAGTCTGCTGTACAGGCATTTTTTCATCTGTAGTTCCATTGGCTTGTTGTTGGTCAATTACTTTTTCATCAACAGAAACAATAGTCCCTCACACACAGGAGACGCATTAGTTAATAAAAGACATTCATTTACTCTAGTGTTTACATGAATAGTCTGACTGATCTTCAGCGCAGAAAAAAAAGTCAAAATAGCTGAAGGGAAGTGAGGATAAAAGATTGAAAGCCCCAAATTGGATACAGTAGTGAAGTCGAACACATTTGGCTTGTCCCTCGCGCTCTTTGGCCCGCTCTTAAAAACCCGCACCATGAGTTTTTGTGCCCTTTGTGGGGGAAACATGGATTAGCCGTGTACCGCCAGAGCGTGAAGACAAATGAAAAGTGAAGTGAATGAAGTGCGCGAGTGAGTAGAACGGGCGATAGGAGCCAAATCAATTAACTATTGGCAGGAGGGACGGGATTGAGGGACCACAGAGAGGCCCGGGCAGCCAAAACACTAAAACCCTGAAAGATGTGGAATTAAAATTCACGCAGTAAATGTCCGCGTAGACAGAGGTGGCGGATGCAGAGCGAATGTAAAGAAGCGGTACGGTAGGTTCCATGTTCAGAAGCATCTGGCACTGGTGATTTACGTTAACGTTCACGTTTGAAAACAAGATGATTTCAACAATATATTTTACATTTCTGGCATTGAATTTGATGTATTCTGATTAAAAACAGCATATTTTAGTTAAATTTGGCCAAATATCAAAATAAAGTATCCAAAACGAATATATTAAACCAGATTATAAATGTTTTGCACCTTTTTTTAATTTATTTTTTTATTGAGCAACAGATGCATACAGTATAGTATACATGTAATATTTACAAAATTATAACAAATAAGAATATATGTGCTGCTCAAGGGGTAGAAGAGTTAGTTATAACTTATGAGCCCTACCCTCCTTCAGTGATTACACAACTTAAAACTACTGCTCACGCAAATCATTATCAAATGTGTATTTAGCTTTAACCTTGAGATCTACGCAGCAATTCCAATCTATGGAATTGCCTTGTAGCTAATAAATCAATACATGGCTCCTCTTAGCTTACCAAACAGCTAAGAGGTGACCCAAACAGCCAAACAGCATTAGCCTTTAATTATTGTAAAGGCTAATTGATCTTATAAAAGGGGGTCCCGAGTTATTTGTTATGTGATTTTGGGAGTCGCAGTCTGAAATGTTTGGACACCCCGGCCTACTCTATAATGTCTTCCTGAACATAGCACTAGCTCAACTACAAAAAGAGTCCGGCTCACCTTTGGGTTCTGGACATACATTTTCCATTCAAATAGCTATTTAATATCCATCCATCCATCCTCTTCCACTTGTCCGTTGCCGGGTCGTGGGGGCAGCTGTCGGAGCTGCCCAAAACACATTGTACCAGCCTCCTATGGCTCCTCCTGCAGGTGGTGGGTCCACAGAAGGACGGCCTCATGGTTCTAACCGGGCCTGTTGGTCTCTCATAAGGGGCTTCTGAACCGCTCTTTGTCTGACCCGTCACCTAGGACCTGATTGCCATGGGAGACCCTACCAGGGGCACGAAACCCCCGACAACTTAGCTCCCAGGATCATTCGGTTGCTCAAACCCTTCCACCACGTTAAGGTGGCGGTTCCAGGAGTGGAGCTATTTAATAATATAATATTAAAGCCCTATGCCTGATTTGTTTTCTATTTTTCTTTCTGCCAACTTTATTTATAAAGCACTTTGGCCAAGCTGTGAAGTTTTTAAAGTGCTCAACACAAAAACACACATACAGGCAAAAATTATATACAAAACAATAATACGTGAATCAAACATTTTCAAAGGCAAGTGAAACAAAAATGTGTTTCAAGAAGTGACTTAAAAACAGGCAGAGACTGAGCCGTCTAATCTCGATAGGCAACTGATTCCAAAGTTGTGGGGCCGCAACGGAAAAGGCACGGTCCCCACCGACTGGAGCTTACGCTGGGCCTTGGGGACAATAAGCTGCAGCTGATCTGCCGACCTCAGGGCGCGAGAGGGAACATAGGGCTGAATCAGGTCAGAGAGGTAGGAGGGGGTGAGGCCGTTCGAACGTTAAAGGTAAATGAAAGAATTGTAAATCAACTCTGAAACTCACCCATTGTAAAGTCGGATATTTGTAGAAATACTGTGCATCTAATTACAAAGCATGTATAAACTTGAAGCATTTCTCTAAAGTGACCCTGAAGTGTGTTAGTCGCGAAATGTGCCTATAGACTGTGAACAATTGGGATGGTACAAATGTGTCAGAGAAGTTAAGAATACGTTTGAACCACAACAATAACATTTACTGGCCCCCTCTTTCATTGTTTGTAATCAAAACAATCAGGTATAGGACCTTTAGAGCAGTATTAAGTAACTTGTTTACGTTAATAAATCCTTTCCGTAGTCCCTCTGGGGTAATACAAGTGTTAATGGGATGATTGGGGTTTTTTTCATCTCCCCTGGTGTCTCTGGCCAGAAAATCACAATTGCAACTTGACCACCGGGTCGGAGGCGCAATACACACTAATAGGATCACGAAGAAGAAGCTAACAGGCTAACGGCAAAGCTAACTGCGGGCTAGCGCCACTTAAACAGTATTTACAGCCAAGTTTGAGTGAAAAAAATGATCTCCATTGTGTAATTGGATGTTACAATATCCCTCTCCCCCTTTGTCTTTTCTGTCAGCGTAGTATTTACTCTCACGGACAATTAATGAGTAAAAAAACGTATTATGCTACGACACCTGCAGTGGAGCTTATGGCCTCTAGGGGCATGAGCTACTTAGTTCTGCTTTAAGATAAAGGCAACACTGAAGCTAACCAGCGTGTTTCTAAAATCTTTTTTTTTTTTTTTGCCACAGCCTTGCCAGCTGTTTAGCGAATGTTTGGGAGATTAAACTGTTCTGTTTGAGAGGACCAAACTTGTATCCACAGCAGGTC
This sequence comes from Neogobius melanostomus, assembly GCA_007210695.1. Lineage (NCBI taxonomy): Eukaryota > Metazoa > Chordata > Actinopteri > Gobiiformes > Gobiidae > Neogobius > Neogobius melanostomus. Next base: position 1,004,073 of record VHKM01000457.1, on the reverse strand, counting down.
GTCGACTCAATCCGGTGTGAGATCATGAGTAGAAATTTGTACAGGAAATTGCAGTGTTTGCTTAGTTTTAACAGAGAGATGATGACAGACGGAGGAGGAACCTAATCTGTGTCCAGTCTAAAAGAACGAATGAATTTGGCTAGATAATAGTTGAAATTAGAACTAACGTAAATAACAATGGTGCTAAACTGCATTCTTAACGGATTGAAAACGAAAAGTGTGACAAGCTGAATTATATGAAGAAATTTTACGAAGAAAATACAAAACAAGGAAATCTCACTAATGGATTTGATACATTTAAATCTATATTGAAAAAGATGAATACTTTTGACACTAATGTCTTCTGAGTGACATTTTTGATATTACCTTCTGTGGAGCTCAATCACAGTGTGTCCACCTCCTTTAAAACACTCAGACTTTGCTCTGAGCGCTTCAGTTCACACAATCTCAGCAGAATGAGAATTAAAGAGAAGAGAGCGGTCACAAAGGAGACCACAAACCCGCGGTGTGCAGAGCAGTGAGAAAACAATTGATTCCCTTTTTCCTGAAGCTTTTAAAGTGGGTACAAAATTATGTATAAGCACTTAAAATTTGTGTTTAATCTCATGCACCAAATGTATCCTAACTTGACACAGATGATTAGCTTCACATTAATGAAGCAGCTTCTGTAGAAATCCTGTAAACACATTCAGAGCTGGAGCCAATGAGCCTTTCACTGAGCCGCAAATCTATAACATTAGTCACAATAACACACGTATACTGGCACACATGCTCGCGAATCATCCAATCACATCGCCTCGTCACAGCTCAGTGGGCCAATCACAAACAGCATTGATCAGTTTCTCAGAGCCACTTGGTTCCCTACACTCTTCAACAGGGCTAGTAATGTATTTCTTCTGTGTGTATTAGTAAAAACCACTAATGATACATAACTTGATGTTTTTGTCAATTTCTTATTGTTTCTGTTCTATTATATGTAGCACCGCAAGCTGAAACTATTGCTACTGTACAATAGCAATAGTTTGTGATTTTCACATCAGTATGTTCTGTGGCCAATGGTCTAACTGGCAGCCTGCAGGTCCAGATGTGTGTTCTCCAGTGTTGGGGGTAACGCATTTATATGGTTTACGATGATGTACAAACAAAAAAATACCAACTCCCCCAAAGTAAAATGTGGCAGACCAAAGTTGGATACCGGCATAGATGAAGATTCGCGGCACACTTCCGGTACCTGCTGTAGCCAGTGTCGTCAACACAAAGAGGATGGCTGAGGAAAGTTTGAGGGCGACACACAGAGGTTAGCGCTTGTGCTTCACAACTAGAAGGTCCCTGGTTCGATTACCACCTTTACGGGGTCTTTTGCATGTTCTCCACGTGTCTGCGTAGGTTTCCTCTGGATACTTCGGTTTCCACCACTAGAAACATGTACGATAGGTAGGTGTATCCTCCATCCAGGTGATTCTGACCATCAGCCTGGCTCCACATCTGGAGATGGGTCCCCGGTGTGGCACTGCCGTCGCCCACTGCTCCTTACGGATGGTCCCAGTTCATGATGTGGTTCTTTCTCTTGCAATGATCCGATAATGCCAGGGTCATTCGTGCCGAAAGTAACAAGTATCACAGCTGGATCAGAAAAGCCATAGAGATCAGTGCAGCAACACAAATCGGGACGATGGAGCGTACACCTTATCCCATACCTGGGATACAGACCTGGAGAAGGCATCAGCCAGTACAGGGCGCAAGCTCTCCCTACTGACATGTCACTTTCACCACCAGGTGACACTTCTGAGGAAGATTCAGGAAGTGATCGAAACTAGTAAAGCAGGTAACAAACCTATACTAAAAGAACAATTTTCCTTTGTTTCCATTGGCTGCTATAACTGGAAACACTGCCCTTATGCCGCTTTCATGCCTTGTAACCATTTTAGTTTGAGGTGAACAAGTCAGGAAAAGCTCAGGCTAATTACTGTTCAGTCAACATTTCAGATTCATTTGGATTCACTGTGTATTGAAACAAATTGGACGGACTCAGCAAACACAACATCTTATAATAATGCAAATTGAACGTTTGACAGAGTAAATGTTTTGAAGCCGTTGGCCTCAGCTCTGTAGATAGTGACAGTCTGTCAGACTGATTGACTCTGACGCTAACGCTAACACATGCTAATGCTCCCTGTGTGTGGCCGCTGGGAAAGACGTTTGTAATAAATAATGGCTCAGAAAATGCGGTTCACATAAATGAAATTATAGCTGGTGGTGGGGGTTGGCCAGTGAATTACACATCTATACAAAGGGGTATTTTAATCATTTTACAAACATTACTTTATAATGTGACAGTGTTGAGGTGAAACTTACGGCCAACTGTTTACTTTTCAGTTTGCTTATTTCACAAAGATGAATGATTCTCCGACGCGACTCCATTTTCTTTCCCTCATCGTTTATGCGGCCAATATTTTCTCAGTGACAGACTCCATCGAACTCTCTCCATTCCTCTCTTTACTTTGCGTCTTAGTGCCCTCTCCGCCAGGTCTGTGCTGTTGTGCCGCTGATATGAGCCATTTCACGGTGCTGCGCTGGTGATGTGTGTGAGAGGACACAGAGGAGCTCACTATAACACAAGCTCCAACGGAGAGGCGAGAGGAGGCATGGGGCTGTTTGTGATGAGGGGAAGAGAGAAATGGAAAGGTAAAGGATCAGATCAAACCATAGCGTATTTCTAGAGGTACATTCTGCTTAAATGTGATTATCTTTAATACGGTCCTGATCAAAATTTTAAGATCAGTTGAGGGGCACAAATTCACGTTTTCCACAGTTGGATCTTATCAAGGTTGGAAATAGAAGTTCAATATACAACAAGAAGAAAAGGGAGTGAGAAAACAAAATAAACTATTAAACTAGGTTGTCTTGCCATCTTTTCAACAGGTCTTAAACCTTTGGTCGGGACTGTTCATTGTTAGTGTTGAGTTCTTTCATATGGAGAGAAGATGGAGACTCGTTCTATTAAAATCAAGATCATTATTTTATTCCCTGAATTTACAATCTAAAACAAAGCTATGCGAAAGGCTACATGGTGATGTCCAGTGGCCAGCCAGGAATGGAGCGAAGAGAGAGAATGGGCGGCCCCGTGCCTTGGCCTTTTTATAAACACAGGAAGTAGGCGGCTCCTTGTTGAAGAACCAATCAGCGTCCTTGGAATGCTTCTTCAGCTGCGCGACCTGACTCCGCATTATAACACACTGCCCCCCAGTGGATATCAGAATAAAGACAACAACGATACAGCAAAATGTCAGCCCAATTCAAAATGAACCTTAAAGCACAATTACAGTCAACACAGTTTCATATATAATCATTAAAGCCTATTATGATAAAAAAAACATATATAGAAATATTCAACATTAGTCCAATCAGTCAAAACATATTTATTTTTATTAAAAGCCAAAGTTGTCACACTCTGCAATCGCCAATTGTACAAAAAGATTTATACAACACTGGATCTATTGAAACAAAGCCACACTGAATGTGTTCTGTAATCAAAACATTTTTTATGTTTCAACTTTTTTCTTTTTTGGTCAGGCAGTGTAATTAAATCGATAGAGAGAAAAGAGAAAACATCCATCGATCCATATTCTTCCGCTTTATCCCGGGCCGGGTCACGGAGGCAGCAGTCTGAGCAGAGATGCCCAGACTTCCCGATCCACTGTTCTGGGGGACCCCGAGGCGACCAGGAGGCATCCGGAACAGATGCCCGAGCCACTTCAGCTGGCTTTTTTCGACGTGAAGGAGCAGCGTCTCTACTCTGAGGTCCTCCCGGGTAACAGAGCTCCTCACCCAATTTCGAAGGGTGCGCCCAGCCACCCTGCGAAGGAAACTCATTTCGGCCATAGGTGAGGGGAGGAACGTAGATCGACTCAGCTCCCTCTTCACCACAACAGTCCGAAACAGCGACAAAACAGCCAGGTATAATTATGAGTCCAATCAATCAATCAAACCAGCTCAATTTTCAAGTTTGATTGATTGCGTTATTTGATTTGTTGACATCCAATTTTAATTTACACGTTTTGAGTTGGTTGAACTTTGTGATGTATGATTCTTTCAGCAAGCGTTCAGTTAATCTCAGTGTCTCTTCAGTATTGTGCCTCTAAGCGAAACAACCTTTAGTCCAATTACAAAAGTCCGTGATGGCTTGGTCTATTTCAGAGGCCAAGAGTGTGTGCTTCTAATGCCCCCGAGAGTTAAAAGGTAAAGACTCACTGGTACAATGTAGACTTGGTGCACACAGCAGTCATAGCAATCAGTCCTCTCCGTGGTATAAAGTGCTGACTGAAAACCCTATCCCGTCTCGCACAATGGTGTTGTGTGTTGGCCACATACACCCCAGGGCTGAGAGCTTGGTTCACAATGTCCAGCGGAAACGATGAAAAAGGACTTGTGGGTGAGCGTGTCTGTAGTGATGCAGAGATCTTACCATTGACAGATTTAAATAGATTAAAATACAAGCATTACAGATATTTTCGTCAATGAAATATCCCTAACACAACCAAACAAACACATGACTTGTAACTTTATTTGGAGCAGGACTTCTCCAGCTCAACTCCATGGAGATGTTGTTCACTAAAGTCATCCAAATATGAGATCCTCCAAATCCATTCCTTGATTACTCACTGGAACAACAGCATTTTCAGTGTTTTTGTTGTTTTGTTACAAGACGATAAGTGTGGATATTAAAATTGAGTGGCTAAACGGCTTAATGCACTGTCTCGGCTTCATAACAATCAGCTAAAAGACATAAAAATGTATTATCGCTCTCTGTTTCGTTGAAAGGTCAAAGACTTTCTCATCTTGGAAGCAAGAAATGATCTCCCAGTTTCCTAGTGGAAAATACGAGATAGGGTGCAGTTCATGTGCAATTTTCTACTCGTCAAGTGGTATTTACCATAATTACAGCTTGTGAAGGCAGATATTATTGGGTGAAATGTTACGCTGTGTGACAAAAAATAATGTTACATTCAATGGAGACTCGCTCTAGCCCCCTCTAACATTGCATGAGAAGATGTCTGCATGCACTACCACTCGAATTAGAGCTGCAACATCTTTCACCGTCCTCTAACATAATAGTTCCGTGACAGACACATACTGCTCCTGCAAAAAGACAGTGATTTAGCGCTGGATTCAATTTCTTTGAGTTGTCACAAAGGAGTGACAGTGGTCTAAAAGTCTGGGCTTGAAATATAAATCCACGTGCACTAGAACGACTGTATTCTACCGCATTCGCTAAGGAGCATAATAGACTACATTACATGTGCTCCATTCTGGATCAAGTGTGTTGAGTGCACTTTGACCAATCATTATCGCTAAAAGCCCAACAACCCAATTATCTCTCCGGTTTTTCTATTTCAGATGCTCCGTGTTACACTCTCATTCATGTGCCTCTTGCTTTTATCAATTCACAGCATTTTCCCTACTGACCCAGGATGGATTTAAAAAGAAAAAAAAGAAAATGTAATTTGTGGCACAGAATGGTTTAAAGCCGATACGTAACCCACACTGATCATTAGCCTTGGAAACACCAGCAAACAGTTGCATTAGTGGTGTGGTGGCTGGGGGGCTTGCGTTGTTGTCTCGCCTTCTTGCTGCGGGGCGAAAAAGACCACGTAACAGAGAAAATAAATTACCCAATTAATTAGAGTCAGGGCCTAGCTTTGGTTGCCCCATTCATCTGGAATCGTTCAACTGCAAACATCGATCACAAGAAGCTTCTCTTGTGTCTCTTTTTCTGCAAAGGAAGAACAGATACATCAGTCCATAACTTGGATAAATGTATTAACCTTTAAAAAGTGGGCAATAAGAAAAAAGATAATAGCTTAAACCTTTTTGCTCTTGATCGTAGAGCCTTAGGACATAAAGAACTAAAGTGACAGTTTTAGGGTCTCCGCAGTGACAGTGTTTTTAACCTCATGTGCAGCGCTTTATGGGATGGAGCACTTCTCTCTGGGGCCAGGTTCACGGCACACGGAGGCTTTAAAAGGTCAGTACTTGGACAAGCTATAAAAACTGATTGGGATGGATAAATGAGGCTGGACTTTAACCGTATGCAGCTGAACGCGTACTAACATCTCTTATAGGAAATTATGACATCAAGCTATTGTCATTTGATAGAAATCTTCAGACGTAGGTATAACCAGGGCTTAACATTAGCACTTGCCAACTATCCCTGTTCAGTGGGCTGGAGACATGAACATAATTTTTGATTTTGTTTTCAAGCACTATGGAGCTCAACAGTTGTTCCAATAATTGATAAAATACACAATTTTAATTACAAGACTATCACGCTATATGATCAGTAGTCACCACATAGATAGATAGATAGATAGATAGATCCTCAATCTGTCCTTGGAGCATCTTAGAGAGAAGAGTCTGGAGGGGGTGGCTCTGATTGGAGAGCGTCCTCTGCTCCACCAAACAGACAGTCGCTATTTTTAGAGACTTGCGACTCGACTCGGACTCGTCCCCTAAAGACTCGAGACTTGACATGGACTCATGGTCTGAGACTCGTGAACATTACGAGTCCCTCATGGACTTATTACACACGCTGTTTTGATGCTTGATTCTGGCTTTTTTTTCTTTGTCGGAGACTTGGCCCTTGACGTGGACTTGCGGTCAGAGACTTGGACTTGCGGGGTCACAGACTCGGACTTGACTTCAACTTGCTGGTCAGGGACTTATTTGAATCTCTGCCACCACCGTCTCCACTGTGTCCAGGCCCAGTCCAACCACGAAACCCGCCTTCCTACTGAGCTGGTTCAGCCTCTGAGTGTCCCTTTCCTTGCACTAAATTCGCCTCCATATCTTCAGGGATAATTACTACGCCTGCGCAGTTCAGTGACCAACTTATTTTTTGCTTCCACACCCAGGGCCAGGTTCTGTCACGAGAGCAGCTGTCGCTTATTTTGTTCAGATTAAATGCTTGTTGATCTAGCACTAGAAAGTTGTGTAGCTGATAAATAGAAAGAAAAGACTTTGACTGATCCGACTCCTTACCGTTGGCGCTTGTGTCGTCCCGCTTCCCCTCCTGCCTTCAGCGGACACTCAGCCACACACTCCCCGCTCTACAGCCTCCGGTGCAGGCGTCCTGGCTTCTCCGGACATGTAGCACCACTTCCCGGACACCGAAGCCTCTCGTACCGGCTATATTGGTCAACACGCCGCACATTGACCAAAAAGTTCAGATTTTTCAACTCGTGCGAGGAGGCGAAATTGCAGAATCGCTTTACTGCTTCGCTCCAGAAGCGGGCAAAACAGCATAAAGATTTTTTTTCTCAGTATCTGCATTTGATTTTTTTTTAATCCAGCAGTATCCAAACAATTGTTGGTACCCCATTGCCCAGAAGGCCGTTGATCATTTTGTAAGTCCTCGCCAATTTAAGGTAGGCCGGCACCAAAATACTAACAGAAATGCCCAGGAACAGTTGAAGGACCAGACAGCGAGCTCACATCTGCTAGGAGTGATATGAGTTAACAGAGAGTAAAAGACAGACAGCTGGAGTTATAGCCGTCACTTCTCGTTTCCGGGGTCTGCTCTGACGCTATTGGCCCCTGTCACCAAGCCTCACCAGAGCCGCCTCACGCACACACAGAAGGGCCGGGCAGGGCTCAACATTCATCATGAGGTTGACAGGTAATCTGCCCAGGCGCTCCCTCCTCTCTCTCTCCCTCCCTTCTTCTTCTTCTTCTTCTGGTGTCTTTGGTAAAACGTTTGGGGAATTACAAAGTGAACGATGGCTCCTCCCCCTCTGTCCTCATCCTCTTCTCAACCCCTCCATCCGTGGCCTGATCTCTCCCCTGTGACACCCGACTCTTCTCTGCTGTTTCCTACGCCTTCACAAGGGATTATCTAGCCTTTCAAGTTTGTAAAATCCCTGGGCGGGTGAATGCCAAACACTTGAGGGGTCATTTATCAAGACCTAGATAGCGAGCGCAAGATGGATAATAGTATATAGGTATTTGTGGGCATGTTGCACCAAATGTATGATTTGAAATCGCTTGTATTACAGATGGAACTGATTCTGTTTTCCTGTGCATGTGACAACTGAAAGTACAATGTTTTATAATGATTTTACTGTTTTTTGTTAGCCTGTGTAATGAATGCAATGCTTATAACTCATCACTGTTCTGCAATTGCTTTGAGTACAACTTGTGCTCTAACCAAACCTGATTTAGTCGACAACTGTCCGTCTATAGAAATAATATTTGAACTGAATAAACAAGCTGCCAGACTCCTCGCTGATAGTTTTGACGGCATTACGTCTTCTTCACCCTTTGTCCTTTGCCTGAGTTATTCATTTGATTGGACCCTCTCTCTCTCCTCCAGACAGCAGTAATTATACAGGCCTCATGTCAGCAGCTGTCACACACACAGGGCAATGATAAGAGTGTGGAAGAGTGGAAGTCTGCGAGGGGCTGCTCTCTCTGTCTGCTCAGAGAGGGAGCGTCTAATTGGGCCGAGAGGAGGGAGTGCTGGTCCCAAATGCCGCCGAGTGTAGTTGTACACAAGCATCGTGTTCGAGACGCAGAACTGTGCACGACTTTGTTTGGGGGCCAACATTTGATCATTTAAACAATGGACTCATTCTCTGACCTGATTGATTTGTACTGTGACTGTTGATTGGTCTTTTTCCCATAAATTATAAAACAAACAACAAAACAAAAAATAATGCAATGTATACTTTAAAACAGGCCGGTGAAAGAAATAAGTCGTCAATAAGACTAAACGTTAAGCCTTGCACATCTCTATTGATATTATTATGTTTTTAAATGGAGTACACATGGCGATAAGGAGGATCAAACAGCCATTAGGTTTTTCAATCATCACCTTGATTATTTTATTTTGTTTTTTTAATTATTTTTTCAAATGTAAAATGTATTCTATTTTCAAGTCAGTGTATTTTTCTGAAATGTGTGCACTGGGACAAAACACTTTTGTCACGATCCGATACGTATCATACTCTGGGGCCAATCCGACACATTGCGATACAGTAATTATGATAAGTAATATGTTTACTTTAATGTGACATGTGTTCAAAGTTTATAAACCAAATGCCATTTGACATTTATTGAAATGTTAAAGTGGACATGTCATGCATATAGAGCTTAAAAATAGCCTAAAAATAAACCTTATTTTGGTGCCTCAGCTTTGAAAATATGTTTCTGTAAGAATTAAATAGTAACAATGAAATGCAGGCAAAAGAGCTGGTGAAAATCTTGAATCCTCCTGCAGAAAATGATTCCTATAGCTGTCAAGCTATAGGAATCATTTTCTTAAAAAATGACTTCCAGGTTGGATACGGCGTGTGAGCAGCTCCAGCAGTGCGTGATAAACACACTTCGAGCCAGAACGGCTCAGACATAATGGTGGATTATGGGCTTTAAAAATGTGGAGGACAGTTTTTGGGTTTGAACAATGACGAAATTGTAATCAGGAAGTACAGAACGAGGCGCTGAGACCTTAGAATAAGAAACGGCTAAATTTAACAACTTTGTCCGAGGATTGACTCAAAACTCTGTGAATGTTGTGAAATATAACTCCAGGTCTGTCTTTGATGTTAAAATATGGTTTACACCTCAAGAAAGTCAGTTCTGCATGATATGTCCACTTTAAGATTGGAAAGTGCATTAACACAAAATGTAACAAAATGCTGTGTAACTGTTACTGGAAAACAAAGGAGTGCATGATAAAAAAAAAAAAGCCTTCAAACACTAGTATTGAAAGTATTGCGATGCTTGATAAAGCGATCCGGTTTCATATTTTGTCCCAGCCCCATGTGCTTAGTGCAGTGCCTCCAATGATGTCACATGAAATGTATGGAAAGATTTGGGGCCTGTTAGATTGTCTGCCTTCGGCTACAAACAGCTCTTTTGAAAAGTTGGAATGAGAACGCACGATCAAAATTTGACTGTGTTTGGGTATTCTTAAACGGAGGACAGAAAGTAAAAGATGGGAACAGGAAGAGCCAGAGTGAGGAGCATAATGTTCTCACACTCCTCTGAAATATGCACAGCACTCATTATTTGCCACCTTTTACTTCAGGGTTTAGCCATTCATGGTGTCTGAGGAAAGCAAGTTCAGTTACTCTGTTTAGAGTGGGACCATATGTACTAGGGTTTGAGAAGAAAAAAAACAAAATACTGGACTACTCTTCGGCGATTCAGTAACATTTTACCCAAAGACTTTCTCTGGTTTCTTTAAAATAGTTTTCCTCCACATTGTTCTTGCCTAATGACTCAAAAAGACATCGGAGTGACAATGTTCTGCTGCACAAAATATGAAAAATGAAGCTCATTTGGGAAATGGACCATGACCTCTCTACATGAAGTAGAGAGGTCATGGTCCATAATGAGCAATACAGGAGCCAGAGCTAAGGACCACAAGCAGCTCCTACAGCCATATTTTTTTATTTCTATGAGTTTGGATATACAGTAGATATGACATAAAAAATGCAGTGCACTAAAACCTCTGATTTGACGACAAATGCTTAAAAGGTCCTGTCACATGCTTTGGCTCACCCAGCAATAAGGAAAAGAGTACCTTTCAGTAAAAGCTCCAAGTGCTGCCAATCGATTCAAATATTTAATCGCGATTATTCTCATGAATGAATGCCATAGTTAACTCATGATTAATCGCAAATTAATCTCACATTTGTATCTATTCTAAATCTCCCTTGAATTGTCGTTTAAAGCAGTACTAAGTAACTCTTGCCCCTAGAGGCCATAAGCGCAACTGCAGGTGTCTTAGCAAGTTACGATTTTTTTACTTATTAAATGTCTTGGAGAGTAAATACTACGCTGACAGAAAAGGTGAAGGGAGAGAGGGGTTTTGTACATTCAGTTATACAATGGGAATATTTTTTTTCACTCAAACTTGGTTGTAAATACTGTTTAAAGTGGTGCTAGCCCGCAGTTAGCTTTGCCCGTTAGCCTGTTAGCTTCTTCTCTGTGATTCTATTAGTGTGTATTGGTTGCTCCGCCCCGGTGGCAGTTGAGTTGCAAGCATGGTTTTCTGGCCAGAGACACCAGGGGGACATGAAAGACCCCCCAATCATCCCATTAACACTTGTATTACCCCCACAGGGACTACAGAAAGGATTTATTAAGGTAAACACGTTACTTAGTACTGCTTTAAATACTTTAAAGGATCTGTATCATGCTATTTTAGCCATTCCAAAGTAAAGTATAGGCATATATATGATATATTATACCTCTATCACTATGGAGTACTCATTTTTGAGAGAAATATAAGTATTTTTGGGGGGTATTTTCCCTACCCGGAAGACAAGACGCTTCGATTCAGTTAACTCCGCCCCTCTCTCCGCTCATTCCACATTTGCAGTATTAGAAATATAAATATCTCTGCAAAAAGTGAAGTTACTTCACATAATGCAGTTATAAGGAGTTGACATGTGCAACACAGTTTCATAAATGGCTAACACACACGCTAACACACACGCTAACACACATGCTAACACGCGTTTTGATTGACTCACCGCTCAGTCTGGACTCCCATGAGATCGCGTTGGTTATAAAAGTTAATCCACTTTGATTCTGGCCAAGGTTCACCAAGCATCCATCAGGTTGGTTGATATAGTCGCTGAATCCCGGAAAGAAATTCCAACTTCTGGCGAGTGCACTCTTCTTTAGGAAGGTTGAATAGTCCTGTTCCTCTCGTAGCCAAACGAACATCCGTGGCATTATCGGTAAGAAAAAATAACAGGCGGTGTCCAGAGTAGGTTAGAAAGAGCTCAGTCTTCAAAAACAACACTTATGCTCGGATCCATGGCTCCTCCAGCCGTGGGTGCGCTTGATTAGCGTCGTGGGACAGCACAGACGCGTCGGAGAGTTGCTGTTTTTTTTATAAATAAAAATCAGGCCGTAAGGCATTACATTACAGACGTAGAGCACTTCCGTTCCGCTGTGACGACACAACTGAACAGCTCAGTCGTTTTCCAGGAGAGGGTGAAGCAGCTGCTCAGAGAGCAGGATTCAGGAGGATTACTTAGAACTGCGTGAATGAAGCCAAAAACCGCTCTGGGGGTGTTTTTGATAAGGAAATAGCATAACAACATGGCTAAAAACTCAAAAAAGTCGATTTTGCATGATATAGGACCTTTAATACTCTTATCGGGTACCTCAAATATACAGCAAACATGGGTTTCGGGCAGGTCGGGATAGAAAGTGCACTTTGTTTCTTTTTACCTTACATTGTTGGTTTACAACATAAAGTTCACTCTTGTCCATAAATGCCACTCAAGAAAGGCTGGGTTTTGATGAATGTCCAGGTTTATGGGGTAAGCGTATCGTTAGCATGTTTTGTTTTCACAAGTTTATTAGTAGCCTGAAGCTCCTCTCCAAATGCGGCACAACGGCAGTCCCCAATCACCTGCGTGACAGGCACATGTGAGAATAATAATGCAGCAGCAAGAAGCAAGGCACAGCTACGATAACAAGGCGACAGCTTCGTTCTCACTAACCTCTTCGTAGCGTCAGGCCGGTAGGCCGTTACACTTTAGTTATGAACTTCGTTTAGTTTGACAAAAAGAGTTGTCTATGATGTGGTAAAAGTAAAGCCTCTTGTTTGACTGACTGCAGCAGCAGAGCGGCTCATACGGTGTCTTTTTATGTGTGTCGGCAAATTAACACTAATTAATCACGCAATAATAAAATTGCTAAAAAATTGCCAGTGATTTGCGTTAACGCACTAAAAGCTACATAACGGTTTAATCCAACACTGAAAATCCTGGGGGCAAAGCCTACGCATGTGCAGGAGGACCATCTAATTATAGTGGGTTTGATGTCACAGCACAGGCTGAACCTGAACGATTTCAAATGAAACACAGCTCAGAAATGAATCAGCCTGTCAGGGACTGAAGGCCAACAGAATTATGATAAACGTGCTATTAGCACAAATGCTTTAATTACAAGGAGCTGGTAATGGAAAGTGTCCATCTCACTCCCAGGCATTTCACAAAGACTCCTTTCACTGGGAATATGTTTCAAAGGCCCCAGAGGAATTACTCCATATAATGTCTCTGTCAGGGACATATGGAGAGAGGCTGCTGATAGAAAGAAGGAAAAATGGCATGACATGACATAATGGGCTCATTCAAACAAATCCTTTGCAAAACACAGGTACAGGATGTTTGTTGCTAATCAGTTATGTATCAGAAGACGTTTTATGATCAGCTGTATGAGTGTCTTAAGACAACTTCACTCACTGACTTTGTGATTGGTCTGTAAGATTGATAATTGATAATCAATTACTTGGGGTGGGCGCTTATAAGCCTTTGGCTTCAGCCCACTCCCTTTGAGCAGGTTAACTGCTCAAACAAATAAATAAACTAAATTAACTAAAGTATGTTCGGTAGCCAAAATTCCTTCTAACTACCTATGTAACTGTGAATCAAAAATTGCACAAAATCTGTGTCTACAGTGCTCAGTATCTATCTATCTATCTATCTATCTATCTATCTATCTATCTATCGATTGTTTTGTATTGCCCAATATCACAACAGGAGTTGCCTTACAGGATTGCACAAACGGTGGCACGGTAGTGCAGCGGTTAGCACCTCCGCTTCACAGCTAGAAGGTCCCGTGTTTGATTCCCACCAGGACGGGGCCTTTCTGTGTGGAGTTTGCATGTTCTCCCCGTGTCTGCGTAGGTTTCCTCTGGGGACTCCAGTTTCCCCTACCACTAAAAACATGTACAATAGGTGAATCTTCCAGCCAGGTGATTCTGACCTCAGCCTGGCTCCACATCATGGAGATGGGTCCCGTGCCGTTGACCACTGCTCCTTACGGGTTGCCTCAGTGGCATCGAAGGATGGGTTAAACGCAGAGGACAAATTTCCCTACGGGGACAATAATGTATACAAACAAACAAAGAATGAAACAAAACAATAAACAAGACAATGTAAAGTTCAGGCAAATTAAGCATCTATCCATCTGTCCATTCATCCGTCTGTAGAGCTCTGTAGAGCTCTGTCTGTGCAAGTGTACATGTTCCCGTCCTTTTTGGCCATGTCCCATGAACATGGGACACAGCCTCTGCCAAGGCCTACACATGGACACACACAAACACAGATGCAGACTGAAAATATGCAGGAGAAGTGGCCTCGTGCCCAGACTAACATATTACAGCGTTGCTCAAACAGCGATACGGGTATCCCCAGGGGTAAGCTACATTGAAAACATATCTGGGGGGGGGGGGTTGGGGTCAAAGGCAACACATAAGTTAGTACTTTTTTAAACTTTTTATTTCATTTCCCTTTTTGTCAAGATTTCCCTGTAGTAGAAAATTCCTGGAAAATGCCATCAGCTTTGTGAGGACATTGTATTATTGGGTGCATACCTATGTTCCCCGGGTCCTATGTTCCCCGTGTGCGATTTTTTTTTTTTCCGTAGGTGAGTTGGTACTTCAACCAATCACAAGTCATGAGAGTGAAATGTCATACATATATCAATCAGCTTAACCCTGACCCTGCCCTAGCTACTAACCTTAAGGATAGTGGGCTGGTGCCTAATCTTAATCAATAGAAGTGGGGGAACATAGGTACTGGGGAACATAGGTACCGGGGAACATAGGGCTGACCCCGTATTATTTGGTTTGCCCCAAACAAGCTAAAGACTTGAATGATGAACACCATGCTACAGTTCATTATAATTAAAATACATTTTCAGACTGGGTTTCAAGAGCGTCTAAGCAGAGGGTTGTCCAAGTTCCAACAAAAAGCTTGACATAATACATTGTGAAACAAAGAGTAAAGCAATGTCAGTAAGCTTTAAGATATCTGTGGCATCACTGGTTTGACGATTTACAAATGTACTCTTTCTTCCGACACGAACAGGCTCCATATGTTCTTTATAGAAGGCTATTTTCTGCCTGAATGAGCAATGTGTCCAGGTGTCTGTCTCTGTCACATTGCTTTTGTATTGTGTTGTGTATTTATGTAGGTCACACATGAGAAAGTCAAAGCGTTGTCTTCCATCTCCTAATGGCTCTAAAGAACACCGTGCTCTTGTCTATAGGAGAGTGTCAGTGACCTCTGTGTGTGTTGTAATGGCTGCACTAAAATAGTCTCTGCCCATATGGTCCGTTTTGAGAGTCGGGCCTTGGTGCCTTTGTTACTCATTACAGTAGATTACAATATTTCATTGTGTACACAGATGATCCTTTTGAATGACTGCCAAATGAGTCCCAGTTCTTCTGCAAAGCCAACAGTGTAATACAGTTTATCAAAGGGTTAGGGCTTCCACATTGTGCACCTATGGGTTTAACACATTGTCCAACAACACAGCAGGGAGCAAGGACAATCTGTGGGACTTTCCCAACAAAGAATGTGAAGTAAAATGGGGGAAATAATAGTTATTGCTCATTATGTGCGATTAAGACATTTCGAATTTTATTTATACAATTTTATTTACACAATTGCATCTTAAAATCACTCACATGCATCTGAGCACCAGACACCACCCCCATTAAAGTTAGGTATTGTCTTTTCTGTCTTGGAAGTAAAGAAATGTATAATATCAAATAGTTATTTGGTCATTTAGCGTCTCATCCGTGAAGTTTCCTCATCCTCTGGTCTGAAAATCAGATTTGAGCTCTACTCCTGAGGGAAGTAATTAGATAGCCCATGTCATATCAGCCACCAAGATTATGAATGTCCTATTAAGACTTTGAATCTCAATGGGATTCTGAAGGTCAACCATGGCTTTGCTCTCCCTTAGGGAGAGGATGAGGGGTTGTGTCACTCCCCGCGCCTCCACGTTAGGAAAAGCTAACGGGTGCATCCTTAATGCCTCCCTCGGGACGTGTTCAGGCATGTCCCATTGGCAGGAGGCCCGGGTATGACCAAGGACATGGTGGGGAAGCGTCTTGGGATCCCCCAGGGGAGTTGAAGCGTGTGTAGACTAGGAAGTCTGGACATCTCTGCTTACATGCAGCCCTGATAAAGCGGAAGAAGATTGATAGACCAAGGTCGTATTGTTTAAGCCTGAGACGTCCCACGGTTGCAGCTCTTGTCACTAATGAAGACATGTCAATGCTAATGGACAGATTTATGGAGCCCTCACTGTGTGTGCTAAGTCCTTCATGTTTGGCTCTGGGCCGTCAGTTTGACCTCCTCTTCACAGGACTTTATTAAGAAGGACAGAGGACTCAGCAGTTTGACTCACAAAGAAAGCAAGTGGTTCCTTGCTTTGTCTAAAATTATTTAATTTTGTCCTTCCATGAATTACTGCACCAATGGTGTGATAAATGACTTTGAACTTTAACAGAAAAAGTACCACAGAAATTCAGTCATTTTCAGAGAAGTTCTGGCACCAAATGGACACTATTATACATGATTTTAGTGATAGGATAAGCAGAGTCCCCACCCTCACTCTGGTCCAGGACAAGCCCAGAACATTTCACCATCGCAATGTTTCTACATAGCGCCCTTCAAAGGCGGCACAGTGGCGCAACGGTTAGCGCTTGTGCTACTCAGTAACAAGGCCCCGGGTTTGATTCCCACCTGGACAGGGCCTTTCTGTGTGGAGTTTGCATGTTCTCACCGTGTCTGCGTAGGTTTCCTCCAGGTACTCCAGTTTCCCCTACCACTAAAAACAGAGCCGGTTTTTCCTATACGCAAACTACGCAAGGTGCGTAGGGCCCCGCAGCCGTAAGGGCCCCGCATCTCCGTCAAACTACGGTGTTTTTTCATTTATTAATCAACGCGTTGTACGGGGACAGGCTCTCTGACAGCGCGCACACTCCTCCTTCTTTGGCACATAAAACACCTAAACGCAGCAGTCTGCTGAAGTGGATGAGCAGGAGAGACCTACCGCCTTCCCCCCGTCACTCCCGAGGCGCGAGTGTTTCTCCCCTTCGCGTCCCCGCTTAGCTGTCTGTCTGTCTCCCGGTGCTCACGTCGCCTCCTGTGCGCCTGCATGTCACCCGTGTCCCGGGTGCTGCTCTCATGTTTTCTCTGCGCGGACTCGGGGCTGCATTGCCACACACTCATTTAAACTCTCTTCTTATTGTCTCTAGCGGAGAATCAGGACAGTCGTTGGGCGAATAGACGAGAGTAAAGTCGTTCTACGTGGCCTGGTCAAAGAGGAGTTGAATGAGCACAGTTTACTTATAGTAACTCTGGTTCGCTTAATGTGCACAGTCTAAAACTAATTGGACTACTCACAGGCTAATTCTCAGTAGTAAGACCGTCAGGTGCAGGTTTTAGTTAGTTTTAAATCAGCGGTTCCCAAACTGTGGGTCAGGGACCAAAGGTGAGAGAATGGGACCATTTGCCATTTACCATTTTAAAAAGTGGGGGAAATAGACTAGTAGTAGTCCTGAATCCCAGTCTTGCAGTGGCTTAGTGGTTCTCACACAGTGGGGCAGGGCCTGAATTGAGGTAATTATGTTCCACTTCTGCCCTGCACTACTGCACAGTGGAACTGTTTATTTGTTTTATTTTTTTTTTAACCAGGAAAGTCCCACTGAGATTAAGAATCAATTTTTCAGGGGAGTCCTTGCCCCAGAGGGGAAACTATTGTACGTGTTTTTAGTGGTAGGGGAAACCAGAGTACCCGGAGGAAACCTACACAGACACAGGGAGAACATGCAAACTCCACACAGAAAGGACCCGTCCAGGTGGGAATCGAACCTGGGACCTTCTAGCTTTGAAGCACGAGCGCTAACCGCTGCGCTACCGTGACAGGTTCGCGCTTCGTCGAATAGCCATGGGATGCGTAGGTACTGTAGGGCCCCCGTGTTGATTTTTGCTTAGGGCCCCAGAAGGGCCAGCACCGGCTCTGACTAAAAACATGTACAATAGGCCAGGATGAATGAGAGTGTGAGTGGGGGACGACGGATGGAAATTAGCCCAAGGCTACAATCCAGCGTGGCGTGTTTACATGCATGAGACCCATGTGCGTTTATTAACGTGCACTGTCCCGACCAAATAAACCAATAAATAAATAAACCCAGCACTGTTGGGCCACAGTACATGGCTTTACTTTCACCCTTTGTGAGCCGCGATGAAAACACTAATGGACAAACAATGCCTCCCCAGCCAGCAAAACAATGTGGGCTCCGCATGGGTTTGCCCACCCGGGTTATAAACGGGTTTGAATTGTAAAGGTCCAGCCCACATGGGCCAACACACATGGGGCCCACATGGAAACTGTGTATACACCTACTTATAATCCAGGTGGGCAAACCCATGCGGAGCCACATTG
Organism: Neogobius melanostomus; assembly: GCA_007210695.1. Lineage (NCBI taxonomy): Eukaryota > Metazoa > Chordata > Actinopteri > Gobiiformes > Gobiidae > Neogobius > Neogobius melanostomus. The sequence continues at coordinate 985,806 of VHKM01000457.1, read as the reverse complement.
GTTTGATTGCTGGGTTTTAATGGGGTTTATGAAATTAACAAAGTGCTGGGACATAAACAAGGTCGAGGGGGCATTTTATTTTTACACTGGTGTAATGTGAAAATCTTAAACAGCATTCTATACATGGGTTTTCTTACTTTCTCCTACAACTTTTCTAACCATGAAAACTATGATAATCCCTAAATATTTGCAAGAACTGCAACATAAGGAAAGCATATGTTCAGAAAGTAACAGGTCAGCAAAGTGTCTTCAACAGCCAAGAGACAAACTTAAAGAAAAAATAAAACAACTTATGGAGACTACATCTACTGCCTGTATACAGTATGTAAAATATGTGAAATAGTTATTGAATGTTGGAGCTTGAGCTTCTCTCTGTCGCCTTTTCACTGAAGTTGATCAATCACTATTTCCAAACACACTTTCATTCAACATGGCCTATCACATCTGATTTTAGCTAAGAGGAAACCTACGCAGGCACAGAGAGAACATGCAAACTCCACTCAGAAAGGAATCGGACCTGGGATCTTCTTGCTGTATGGTAAAAGTGCTAACTGCTACACAAACACTGTGACGCCCAACAATAACTATACATCAACACAGTATTTCATTATCAGTCCAGAGTCACGTAAAAATGACTCGTTCCAGACCAATACAACCAATGAAGGTGCAAATTAGCTCAAAATGTCGCCCTTTGTCGACCTGCAAACTCCACGTTTAACCCACTGTTTATTCCTGTGTGTAGTGACACTGTCTGCTGCTGTGTGCCTAATGAAGCTCTGGGGCTGAGAGGAGACCAGCTCCCGCGCTGTCTGTCCTTGGTCCCTCTAAAAAGCTGACGTGACAGAGCTGCTGTGGCATAACCTTTAACGCACATGAGAGCCGCGGAAATGGATTCTGGAGTAAAACGTGTTTGCTCATAAAATGCGGCACTGCTGAGGCTCCCCTGATCCAGTGGATTTACATCATTTACAGCTGTCCTTGGGTTGCTTTCTCTGTATGCATGTGTGGATTTTGACCATTGTAAGATGGTTTTAGGTTAACCAGAGTGGCTCCTATAAAGTTTTCAGAACAGGCGTGCCAAAAGTGCGGCCCGGGGGCCGAATGTGGCCCTCGGACCAATATTTCTTGGCCCTCAGACTTCTTGTTGAATAGGCACACATCGCCAGAGATGGTCTTTTTACGCCAAGTTTAACCTCTTCAGCCCTACCTGCCCACCCGTGGGATCAAAATAAATAAAAATTTGGTCCGGGCAGTTGGACACACTAATATTTGCAATCAAAAAAATTAAAAATACAAATGTGAAATGCTGAAATGATATCATTAAAAATATTAGTTAATTATTAATTACTCTCATTTTACAAAAAAAAAACATGACATTTATATCTGATGGAGGGTCATGTGTGTCCCAGTTCCTCTGAGTCATGGTGGGTCATGGTGGACCATGACAGATGTAGACGGGACTGTGGTAGATCTACTTTTACTTTGGTGAAAATAGTTACTATAGTAACTGTGTTGAAGAAATTAACCTCATGAGCTTCTTCTGTAACATCAGTCCACATCAGTCCTGCTGCACCACGACTCAGAGGAACTGGGACAAACATGACTCTACAGCAGATACAAATGAGAAAGGTTTGTTTTTGTAGAATGAGAGTAATTAATAATTAACTGACATTTTAATCACACAAATTCAGGATTTTCACTTCTATTACTTAGGAATACTTTAATTTTCAAACTCCTATGGCAAACAGGTCCTAGGTGACGGATCAGACAAAGAGCGGTTCAGAAGCCCCTTATGAGAGACCAACAGACCCGGTTAGGACCATGAGGCCGTCCTTCTGTGGACCCACCACCTGCAGGAGGAGCCATAGGGGCTGGTGCAATGTTCTCCAAGAGCTGCCCCCACGTCCCAGCAACGGACAAGTGGAAGAAAATGGATGGATGGATGGCACAGCTGGCTTTAAGGTTTCAAGCTTAAATAAGGCAGTGAGGAATGTTTTAAATCCACCAAGTTGAATGCGTAGCTCATTGACCACCAATCTTTGGCCCTCCTTCACACTTCATAATGCGTCTCTCAATGAAAGACGTTTTAACACTCCTGATTTAAGTTAATTACTTAAGTGCTTTATTTGTCATTGTACAATCGTTCAACAAAATTGTGTTTGGGTGTTGGGTTAGTCCTTAACCGCTGCGACTGTCATTGTGGGCCAACCTGACCACGTTTTTGGAGGTAGGGGAAACCCGAGTACTTCCTTCAGTGGTCCTCTGAAACGGTGCACCGCCTTCTGGGTTTGTCCCTGTTTCAGAGCGTGGTGTCCTGCACTGGTCAGCTTTCACCATCCTCTCCTCGTTTGTCCCTTCCTTGTTCCCTGTAGCGCCTCTTGTGGCTCATCCACTGTGCTGCAGATGTGGGGGGCTTTTGGTGCCTCTTCACTGTTTCAGAAGAAGAAATGTGTAGGTCTCAAATGTCTTTATTTCATAAGCTAGCTGTTTGTTTACATAAAAAAAGGGTGCGGACTCCCTGCGGTAAAAATCCACGGAACCTCTCCACAAAAACACAAACAAAGATGTAAAACAGCATCCAGTAAAACAATGTGGAACACCGAAACTACAAATGCAGTTCAGAAAAAGGAAAATAACGGTGCTGCACCAAGAGAAAGGGAAGTTGCTGCTACATACTGTAGATTGGTCTAATTCAAGGTGTGCTCAAACTTTTGTGTGTGCAGGGCCAAATGATAATCCGTTACATTAATAAACCAACGCCCTAATGAAAGGATTTAGAAAAGTGAAGCCTTAATGAAGTAATGTCAGTAGTTAGAGCATTCATTTACAGATCCAAGGGTTAGTGGCTTAAACTTGAATGAATAATGACTCACTTTAGAGGCCTTTGAGAAGCTACTCCCCAAATGGACAGACAGACAGCCTGAGGGGTCTTTGCTCTTAAATTGTGCGCTGTGTGGTTCAGGTTTTGGAAATGTTTATTAGTTTAGTTCATGCTTTTTCATTCAGTGCCAATTAAATGGACTACAAGGCTAATGCGCTCATATTAATGGCTATACAATGCCCTCCGGTGAACATAACAGTGGTTTAAAGAAAAAGAAAACTATCGGTGTATGAGAAAGAAAATATTGCTTCCTTTCCCAACTGTTTCAAAGCTTTCTGCATATCGTAGGTCTGATTTTGAGAAACGCTTTAGTTGCCAGAGGATAAAGCTGAGATAACTGTGCTTATTTTTATGAGAAAATTAAACACTATTCCTGCAGCTCGTGTCGTTTCAAAACAGATTTCTTCTAAAACGTGCTATTTTTGACCTGAACTCGAGCTTCATATTCATTACCTTGTTTTGTTTACTCAGACTCGAGGCTGATTTTACATATTCATGGGTAAATTGCAGGTGAGACTGAACTTTGTAATTAGATACGCAATACGGGAGGCTGCAGTTTACAATGCATAATTGCTTAAAATTATGAATGGAGAATTGGGTGATGTTATAGAGAAATTACAGTCATTTTACAGTTTGCAGAATCTTGTGCAACAATCTGCAAGAATTCACAACACCTCGTTTTCTGTGGAAACAATCTGTATTAAAAAACGTTTACTAAAGCTTGTGCTGTTGATGTGGAATACGGTGAAATCAGTTTTCTGCATAACCCATGGCTGGTGTTTGCCATTTTGATGCAAAGCCATGATATGCCTATCGACACCTGATCGGCCCTCGACACAGCGTCCCATGCACTGGAAGAAGAAGAATCATCTTAAGGAAGAAATAGCTTAAAAGTACTTGAATTAAGAGATTAAATCTAAAGTTTGAGTACCGTATTTTTCGGACAATAAGTCGCACTTTTTTTTCCTAGTTTGTCTTATACTCCGGAGCGACTAATGTGTGTTTTTTTTCCCTTTTATATAATTCACATGCCACTAGAGGGCACTGCAGGCTAATCGAGCAGCAGAAAGAAAGTTTGGAGTGAGTGAGAAGGTTACTACAATGAAGTAAACAGAAAAAAAAGCTAATCACGGGCTAAAGCCTCGATGGCCAAAGGTAAAGGAACGAGTTTACAAATGGGAGATTAAACAACGTGCTGTTGGGAGAGGCTTGTCAACAGTTACGCCTCCGTGTCAAGGCGATTGTTCAGAAGTGACACTGAGGATGAAGATTTCAATGGATTTAGTGATTTGGAGTGAGATCGAGAGTTTGGTATGTTCTTTATGCTATAGTTATCTGATCTGTTTAAGTGATGTTCACATACCAGACACCTATTTAGTTTGTTGTTTATGCTTCATGTAGCTAACCATCAATGTGTTACATTAGCATACCGTATGCCTATTTAGCCTGTTGTTTTTTTCATTAGGCAATGTTTGACTAGTGCGTCTTATACTCCGGAGCGACTTATAGTCCGGAAAATCCGGTATATTTTTCTAGTAGTGCTGTGGAGCATCCAAGTGCTCTTTCGCAAACCAAAGTTAAACAGTTTGGGAGGAACACAGGTCATGTTTGGAGGTAAAATGGAACAGCACACCAACATCAAAACCCTATCCTCACTGTGAAGTATGGTGCAGGGAGCATCATGGTGTGGGGCTGTTGTGTTGCCTCAACATGCTACCATCAATAGAAAAATAATTCACAAGTTTATCAAAATATTTTGCAGAAAGACCTGAGACATTCACAACAGCATGGGAATAAGTAAGTAATGTAATAAACAGTTGGCTGACCGTTTTTTTTTTTTTTTTCAGCAATAACTGCTTTCCTGTAGTTGTAGATTAGACGCTCACAACGATCAGGATGAATCTTAGATCATTCTTCTTTTCAAAACTGCTGCAGTTCAGTGAGATTCAGGCGGTGTACTTACTTATTCCTCCCTGTCCTGTGAATGTTATATGTTATGGCCAATAAAAATATGATAATATGTAAATGTGTGGACGGTATTAGTTAAATCAGACACTGTTTACTCATTCTTATGATTTTGATGAAGATCAGACCACATTTTCTGACCAATTTAGGCAGAAATGTGAGAAATTCCAAACGGTGTACTTACTTTTCTTCCGAATGTATGTCCTTTATAAAGTTGTGTGTTGTTGTTCTATAGATGGTCGGTTCTGAGCCACTTCAGGCGTGGAAGCTGCAGCTCATCTGCGGTCTCTGCGCCTTTCTCCCGATGGCCTTGCACGATGAGGATGTTGAGGGAAACAAGCTCCTTGTCAATTTCTATGTCCTCTGCTAATTTAGTGCTGGATCAATAGAATAAGTGCAAGGCTCAGCAGATGGTAAAATCACCCTTCAGTGTGTTCTGTAGAGGGAGGTTATGGTGAAATGAACAGAGATGTATACAGGCTGTAGCGTCCAAGTCTAAATTTATGCTGAATTGAAAGTTGTTTGCAGAAATATGAACTGCAACGGCTGCAATTATTTAGGTTATGTTCAAGGGTGCTGCCATATATAGCTTTCCATTGAACATAATATTATTTACCCGCCTTTTCGCTTCTCCATTAAAACACGTGGGTGTGTGGCTGAATGTGGCCCAATGAGGGTCACTATTTTACTTAAGGGGGTTTGAACTCTAGCAAAATGCATTAAGTCTCCTGTATAAACTAACAATAAATCATAACAGCCCAGTTAACAATGTAAGTGTCCACAAAGCGAGATCGATGGTCCATATTCAGCGGCTGAAGTGACATCCGATAACACTAATGCTCCGTCGATGCTGGTCAGATCGAAAGGACCAGAATAAAAGTGCTGTAGTCCCAATAAGAGAGCACTTAAAAATGACACATTCACAATACAGTGGATCTATGCGACCGCTGCTGTGGGACTGAGAGGCTTGGGCAAACAATAGCTGACAAATGGACCGAGAGGAAAACACATTAGGTACGGTCTTTTTAGATTGAGTGCAACGACGCATCAGTTATAAGACTCATTCCTTTTGGCGTGGGATTTGCGGATAAGTGGCGAAGATAAATGCCAAATTGAAGATTTTGTTTCTCCCTGAGCCTGTTACATGTACATATATAAACATAAAGACAACCTTCCTCTGTTTCTAAAAGAGTGAGGATTCCCCTGACGTTGTCCAAATGTGCTCCAGAGACGGTGCAGATACAGCAGCTCTGTGTGAATACAATCACACTGAGGTTATGTCTGTGTGAGGTGGACAATATTACCGACTCCTCCTTGTGTCAGCGTTTTTCAGTCCCTTATTATGATCCCGGTACATCTGTGAGTGTGTGGATTCATCTAAACTCAAGGGACAAAGGGACACACTCTGTGTCTGTTTGTTTGACCTGCAGAATTCTCTTCAGTGAGTGAGGCAGGGTGGGTGATATTGATTAGGTATCAAAATCTTTGCACAACTATTTGCATTTCTTTATGTGCAATTAACTCTTTGACTGCCACTGACAAAAATTCTCATCATTTGGACTTTTTAACCTGAAAGAACAGCACAGGGTCTGCTGTACTTGTTCACTTGTGCCCAGTGGTGGTCCGTCAGGCCAACAAGACCTTCTCTGCTAGCCCTGGCCAAATGAAGAAAGAAGAAGTGTAAAATGTCTTAATAGTATATTTAATTTGTAATTTATTGATATAATGTGCAGTTGAGTCGCTTATATTGGTATTGTTGAGGTGTAACTGTACACTGTAATAAGTGTTTCCTTGACTGAAAGCAATAAAATTGAGGAAAGTGGTTCCATTTTACTTTTTGCTTTCACACAACTTATTTTAACCTCTCCAGGGTGCCAGTTTTGGTCCGGGCATTTGGATGCAATTGGACACAACGGGGCGCTCTTCTCAGTGTACATGTGAATTTACTTTCTTAAGAGTCAGACTTTAGGTCAGACACCATGACTGACAGTAACATGACGCTAAATACAGTCTGCTCTTTGTTTCCAGTAAAAGGCTGAGGCCTCTTTTACAAAAAGTAAAATATGTGAAAATTATGTGTATGATTAAAATATTACTTAATTATTATTCATTCATTCTAAAAAGAAAAACAAATGTCATTTGTATCTGCTGTAGAGTCATGTTTATCCCAGTTCCAGTTCCCAGGACTGATGTGGACAGTTGTTACAGAAGAAGCTCATGAGGTTCATTTATTCAACAGTTACTATAGTAACTATTTTCTCCAAAGTAAAAGTACATCTACCACAGTCCTGTCCACATCTGTCATGGTCCACCATGACCCACCGTGACTCAGAAGAACTGGGACAAACATGACTCTACAGCAGATACAACTGAATTTGTTCTTCTTTAAAAAAATAATAATAATACTACAGTAATATTTTAACACATACAGAATTTTCCCATATTTTACTTTTTGTAATTGTAATAATAATTTTCGGTATATTTCCTATTTTTACAACATATTTGAGTTTAAGAATATGTGCCCAACTTATATAGCCCAGCTATATAAGTTTAGACTATTTACCATAATTTCATCCCTGGCCTGATCAAGTCAAATCTGATGAAGGCGTGTGGACTTGGAAACATGGAGAAGATGCTGAAATACACTAGTGTGGAGCACTTGTTTTATGCGTGGAAGAACGACAGGAGAAAACCATATATATATATATATATATATATATATATATATATATATATATATATATATGCCGGGTTGAAGAAGAGACGACCTAAGTGAAAAGGCCTAAGGATTAAACAAACTGCATGAATAAAGTGAATATTTAGTTAAAAGTAGTTCCTGTTACAATAATGCCTGAGCTTTGAGACGATGCAAGTACTGTATCCTTCAGTGGACAGTCACCGAAGAGCTAACCATCTTTCTTACTGCTATTTAGCGCATCACTGTGTTTATTGACATCCTTCAACCAGTAAATCACCCAGTACATCCCTGTCACATCCATGGCGTTTTAAGTGCTCTGCTGACATTGTCCTGATGATATTAATAAAGCGCAGAGTGGCAGGACCATGCTGTAAAAGCCATGAGCGTAGAATATGCTCATAAATATTAATATGGAAAACGGCAGGGTGCGTTTGCCACTGAGGACAGAAAGAGAGGTGTGTCTATGAAGAATGAACACATAATAAAGATGCTGTGGTTTTATTTATTTATTATGCTGGTGCCAGACAAGAGGGAAGTAAGTGTTATTTTGTGTGTGTGTGTGTTTTTGAAATAAATGCACACAGTTACAAATGCAAATTGCTTTGTTTCTTTCTGAAAAGCATGTGTTAATTAAAAACGTGATTCAGTTTGCCTGGAGCATAATGTGGCCGTTGTTTACTAAGTGATGTGTCAATGGGGCGCACCAAAGAGAATAAAATAAGAAATATCCACAACAATGTTCTTCTAAGACCATGAGCTGATACTATACATGTGTTTCCAATGACATCACGCATAGTTCCTGCCGCCATTTTGAATACCGAAGTAGAATTATGCAGTACTACAACATGTAACAATATCTCTACTCAGGATGAAATGAAAGACAACTGATTGACAGAGGCATTTTTATGTATCCGTATCATTGCTCAAGAAGATAACAGTAAAACACGGAACCAGAGACGCACGTTTATGTGATATAACCAGCAAATGAGGCACAGACGTAGCAGCTCTGTCTGTCGAGCTACAGCAGGATTTACTAAAGATCTGCTTCACTCTGAAGACTAAACTAACACATCAAAGAGAAAACAGATAATCTTTCTCTGTGATTTTTACAGTTTGTCATGTCAGAGTCTCAGTCTGAGTCAATGTTTAAGCTGCTCAAGACGTTGCTACTGGTTAGCACGTTTTAAGCAACTTAAACACCGACTCACTGGTTTCTTCACATAAACGTGCGTCTGGGGCAGAGTTTTTACTGTTATCTTCTTGAGCAATGATTACGAGTACATAAAAATGCCTCTGTCAATCAGTTGTCTTTTCATTTTCATCCTGAGTAGAGATATTGTTACATGTTGTAGTACTGCATAGTTCTACTTCGGTAGTCAAAATGGCTATTCTCCATTTTCGTCCACTTTTCCATTGTCGGGTCGTGAGGGCAGCTGTTGGAGCTGCCCAAATCAGATTGCACCAGCCCCAATGGCTCCTCCTGCAAGTGGTGGGTCCATGGAAGGACGGCCTGATGGTTCTAACCGGGCCTGTTGGTCTCTCATAAGGGGCTTCTGAACTGCTCTTGTCTGACCCGTCACCTAGGACCTGTTGTCATGGGAGACCCTACCAGGGGCACGAAGCCCCCGATAACAGAGCCCCCAGGATCATTCGGGCGCTCAAACCCCTCCACCACGTTAAGGTGGTGGCTCTAAGAGGGGATTAAGAAACATAACAAAACATATTTCCATATGTGTTTATTCATAAATGTATGCCTTCATTTAACATCCAGTGTCAATGGTCTTGAAATGAAAGAAAAAAAACAATACATTAAAAGTGTTTCCAAACTTTTGACGGGTACTGCTCAATGGATGTTTCAATCAATGTACGTTTTGAACGGGACAAAAAGATGACGCATCAACATCTATAGGTACAGAAGCTATTTTACTTTCGTTTGCGGTTAATTTGGTTTCTGTCGTGACAACGTGGTCTGTGATTGGATCGATATAAAACGTTTCGAGATTTGATAAGCAAAGTCCCAGATGGTCCTGACCAGGCAAGGTCACTGTTTTGTTGCTAGTTTTGCGCAGTTAAAGTAAAGTAGTATTCTAAATCTAAATCTCTGATTTTAGACCCAGACGGTCAAAATCCTACATTCCTTGAGACAAACCTAATTTCACCTTCACTGACTACGAAGAAAATAATAGAAAACAACCCAAAGGCTCTCCGGGAGGTGGGACGGAAGATGAGCCAACACGGACGGACTACACAGTAACGACTGGAACGAACAAAGATTCTGAGAAAAGCGTCCAAGATGCAGCTGCGGTTGGGAAAAGGTCACATCAATCAGGGGCCTCCACATTCACCAAGGAAGAATGAGATGTGGAAAGAAGACCAACCAGAAATTTCGCTCTGCGGTAGCAGGTCAAATGAAAGGGACCCTAAGCCAGGTACATAACCATGCTGAAGGACCCAACCAACCTGGGAGGTCTATTGAAGAGCAGGTGGGGCAAGAGGTGGACAACAGGCCCCTGAGTGAGGAACACTCCCATCCCAGCGAAGAAGCGCACCCCCCCAGAGAGCAAGAAGAGCTAGGAAGGCGTAAGAGGATCAAATGGCCAAGGGCACAAGGTTGCCAGGGGCCTGAGAAAGATTGCCTGCCCTGAGATGACAACCATCCTACAACGGCTCCATGTACGACCAGGATGTTGAAGCGACGAGCTAACACAAGGGGCAAGACTTAGAATTAAATCTTCCAAGTCAAGGAGCTTGACACTAGCCAAAGGGAGGAGGAACGATAAAGTTGTGTTCTTCGTTGGAAGCGAGGAGATACCACGCCTTGTTGAGAAGCCCATTTCGAAGTCTGGGAAGGGAGTACACAGCAGAGCTGTCAGACAAGCAAATGGGAACACTCGTGTCGAAACAGCTGGCAGAGGGGCTGGCCAAGATTGACCATAGTTTGCTCGCAGGAATGAACATTACTGGGAGAGCGTTTGCAATAATGGGCCGTATGCACGGTTCACTTCCACGTTTTATTTTTACTATTTAGTTTATTTTACTATTTATTTTATTTGGCTTTTATTTATTTCATGCATTTGCACGCATTTAATTTATTCATTTATAGTATTAAGAGTCCATGATTATATGTTGCATGTTGTCTTGTTTGTTATTTTAAAAGACAAACCATCAATTTAGGGAAACAAATTTATGGATTTATAGCGTTTTGGAAAAAAATAAAATTAACTTTGAATTTATAATCATCAAAATTGTTGTTTGATTTAATAATCATTGTTCAACATGTTCAGACTGAGCCAAAGAAACATTTTAACAGGATAAATTGAATATTCACAAAATGTATGGGTGGAGGTAAAAAATGTTCCTTTTCTGAAAACTACTGAAATGGATTTATAGTGTTTTGGAAAAGAGCTCCTCATATATAGTGTATATGCAACTATTCATATTTTCTTATACAGAGCGTATGAGGCACACAAGCTTCATCCAACTTCTCTTGCCACTAACATTCTAATTTAAATAATTTTATTTGAAGTGAGAAAAAGTATATTATTATATCATCTTTGGCCTCATTATCTGCTGTGTGGGAGTCAGTGCAATGAAGATGATGAAGAACCTGATACATATTTATGCATTGTAGAAGTAATGACATTTGGCCCCAATGCAGATTATACAGTTCTGGGAGTGGAAAACACACGAGTGGTTAACATTAATTAGTATGGTACGGAATACTTTTCTTCTTTCTTTCTTTTTCCATCAAGAGATGTTCAAAGTTACTAACATTTATCTTTCAAAGTGACTTTTAGTCACTGGACTGGAGGAACTCTCGACACTTTGGACCCGGCAGACGAGTGGGCGCTGCACTGTGGCGACCGGGACTGTCGTGCTGTGGCTTTCTTTTAGATTCTTAACTTTTTATTATTGTGGTGTGAGATAACAAGAGTGTGCTGTAGACAACAGTCGGCGTCTTCCTCATATTTCAACAATGGGAGCTGTGGACACTTCTGATGGACACTTTTAAGGACTTGCAGCCGGTTGCGGGCTAACAGACTAGCACCGGGTCGCGAAGCTAAAAACACTCGAGCTATGAGGCTACACCTGATCCTGCTGTTTCTCCTCTCGGCCGTAAGCAGAGCATGGAGCAAGACATTACCCCAGCGGCCTTAACATCATCAAGCAACGGCCAGCTAACTTGGCTCTGCAGCATGAAGGCGCCTTGCCCTCGAGTAGGCTACCCGGGAGGTGAGGAAGCAACCCATGGCTGCTGCGGGGAACGAAGGAAGAGAGGCAAACGAGGCGGTGTTCGGCAGCGATTCAGAAGAAGGGTAACAAACCACCTCTCCCCTCCATGATTTTAAGTAACGTGCGGTCCCTGCCTGGAAAAATTGATGAACTGCGTATTGACTGTCGGTACTGCCATGCATACAGAGAGGGTGTGTTATGGTGCTAACTGAAACTTGGCTCCGGCCGGACATACCGGACAGTTTAATTGACATTGAAGGTTTTTCCTGTGTGCATGCAGATAGGACTGCTCTTCGGGTAAGACCAGAGGCGGGGAATCTGTGTTTATGTGAAAATGAATGGTGTAAACAATACACTGTGTGTGAACTGTCATGTGACCAGACTTGGAACTGGTCTGTATGTCCATGCAACCTTTCTATTTACCCTGTTAATTTGGTAATGGCATTGTCATTGCGGCTTCCGTTCCACCTAGCGGGAATTCTAGTAAAGCTGCAAACCACTTGTCCGAGTGTGTTTATGATCAACTTCAGCGTACCCCTGGAGCCGCTGTCTTCGTCCTGGGGGAGCTCAACCACTGTCGCCTGGAGCAGGCGCTCCCTGTTTTTTTTTCTTCAGTATATTAAGTGTGGCACTCGGAAGGACAAAATCTTGGACAAATGCTTTGGAAATATTAAGAATGCTTACAGAGAAAAGGCACTCACTCCAAATTCAGATCATGCCACTGTCCACCTGATCCCCACTTATAAAACTGTGCTAAAGTCATCAAAGCCGCAACACAAATCTGTGCTGGTGTGGACAGAGGACAGCGTGGAAACACTGAGGGGGTGTTTCGCATGCACAGACTGGAGCATCTTCCATAAACTAGAATTAAATGAAGCTATTGAGACTATTACTGATTACATTCATTTCTGTGTGGACTCTGTAGTTCCAAAGAAACAAGTTATACATTTTGCTAATAACAAGCTTCATATAACCAAGGAAGCCCAGAAGGAACTCAATGTTGTTCTCAGAAAAGCAAGGGAAAAGGAGCGAGAACGTTTGGAAAGGAGCCTTAGCTCCATGGACAATAAAAAACGTTGGGACTCAATGAAGAGGATCACGTGCATGAACAATAATAATTATTAGTATTTGGTAACCTTAACGACAAGGAATATGCTAACAACTTAAATGACTTCTTCTTGAGGCATCATGAGGCTGACAGCGAATCTAACTTTTCTGCTGTGGCTGATTTAATTGTCAGTGGTGACTTTTGTGCTTTCATTGATCCGCAGGAAGTCCAAGCCATTTTTAGCAGGTCTCTAGTAAAAAGCCGCTGGTCCGGACGGCCTGTCAGCCTTCCTACTGAAAAGTTGTGCACAGGAGTTAACTGAGGCCTGGTGCCCCATCTTTCAGTTGTCTGCCAAGAGCTGTGTGGTCCCACAGTTCTGGAAAAGTCAACGATTATACCTTTATCTTCAAAGAAGGTACTTGAGTCATCTTCTGTACTTGGTAGTTGAGGTCTCCTTATACCTTTACCTAATACTTCTTGCCCAGCTACAAATAAAGACCTGTGGCCTTGACGAGCATTGTTATGAAATGTTTTGAGATAATTATGGTGAACTTGTTCAAATCAGAAGTTACAGTTTTTTTTAGATCCACTACAATTCGCTTATAAGCAAGGTCTTGGCACCACTGATGCTATTGTTGTCTGTGTCTTGTTGTCCGCCCTCACTTGTACAAAACTGTTGGCCCTACAGATTAGCCCTTTTCTGGTGATGTGGTTTTACTCTTTTTTTAACAAACAGGTCACAGCGAGTGAGGGTAAATAACACTTTGTCTGAAGCAAAAACAAGCAGCACTGCCCAAGGAGCTCCTATCCTTTTTACTTTATATACAAACAAATGCAGAAGCAAAAAGCCAAACAACAAATCTTAAAATTCTCAGACAACACAGTCATTTTGAGCTTACTAAGAAAAGGCAAAAGTCCATCTATGTACTTTGATGAAATTGACTCTTTCCATTCCTGGTGCGTGGAGCACTACTTGACTCTTAACGTAGGTAAAACCAAAGAGATGGTCTTTGACCCCAAAGGGCTTGTGTCACATGACCCAATCCTTATTGGTGGTAGTGAAATAGAACAAGTTGAGTCCTTCAATATCTTGGTGTTTATATTGACAACCTACTCAAGTGGAATGTGCATGTCGATTTTCTTGTCTCAGAGGCTTCATTTTTTAAGAAGACTGAGATTGTTTGGCGTGAGTACAAAATAATGTATTGGTTTTATAATGCTGTTCTGGAAAGCCTAATTAGATACGGCATGGTTGCCTGGTTTGGCCCTCTCACTGTCTTGGGTAAAACCAAAATTGAGAAATTGGTTCGAAATGCCATGAAGATTATTGGCAGGAAAGAGTATCCTTCTTTAAACCACTCTTTGAATCCTCGGCCTTGGCACAAGCAAAAACATTCTCAAAGAACTTTCTCATGTGCTCTTTAATGAATACGGGCTTTTACCATCGGGGAGACGATATCGGGCTATAAGAGCCACAAAACACCAATACAAACACTCTTTTATTCCTCTATTGGTTGCTCTTCTTTGTTAGGTCTTTTACGTTCTCTTATTGCCTGATGTTACACTGGACAACATTGTGGCCTTAATGTGTAACACATTCTGTTGTATTGTGATTGTTATGGCACAGCCATATTCCACTGTTGAAATTATGCAGAACGAGCTGACTGTTGTCCTTTTGTATTTTGAATTTGAATGTATTTAATGCATCTTTTATATATTGCTATTGTATGAACCACAGCATGGCAAGTCCAAGACAAATTTCCCATGGGACAATAAAGTTTATCTTATCTTATCTTAAATCATGGAGAACACATCAGGCTAGGCTTCCACACACCTTTACCATTTCAGGAGGCAGTTCAGGAAGTCGAGTGACATGTGTTAATTTTGTATAATTGCCTATAAATGTTGTCACAGTCTTCGTCAGAATATTTTGCTGGCTACACCAAAACAAATGATCAACAAAAGTAGTTAATTAAGGCTAAAACCAGCACTTAATTATAGTATTTTATGTCTAGCCTAGTAAAGGCCTGAATCTTTGACCCGGTTTAGTAATACCTCTTTAAATACTGGGCCTATCCATTAGTGATGGGATTCACGGCTCTTTACTGGGAGCTCAAAAAAATGGCTCTTTTAATAACACCAGATAACTCGCAATATTTAAGACAATCGATAAAAAGCACACTTTTTTTGTGTTTATTTCAATCATCTAAAATTATAATGGGACTGATATTTACGCTTTGTAAAACATGTTTGTGAATAACATCTTGTGCAATAACCAAGATATTATTCACAAGGTCTGATAAATCATTTTTAGTGCATTTAGGTTTAACTTTAGTGCGAAAACCTTTCACTTGTGTCGCCTTCTCCATTGTTGGGCTGATTCTTGTCTTCATTCAGGAGAGTTCTGTGTAAAATTGACTGAAACGTCACATCACTACTATCCATGTGAAACAGATGTCTTCCCTGTAGCACTAATGAACCATGGTGAAATCACTTACCCCCGGAAGTCACAAGTGAAGGAAACAAGTTTGCGACCTGAATCATGTCACAAAGTTTGGTCTAGGACACGGGATTTGGATGAATCTCGAAACGTCAGCCATTTGTGTGCCAACCCACCAAATGTTTGTGAACTTGTGTCTTTGAGCATTTTTGTTTAACACTTCTCAGCCTCCCAGGTCTATTCCAGGGTATTGGAGTGGAGAATCCAAGCCGATGGCCGAACCTTGGATTAAGGAGGAGCATAATGATTTTTGTCCCGGTCATGGCGCGCTCGACCAGTCTTATACCCTCCATCGTGGGCTCTACAGTTCAAGGGATTTCGCCCAACCAGTCCATATGCTTTGTGGATCTGGAGAAAGCGGTCAACCTGGTCCCTGGTGGTTTCCTGTGGGGGATTTTCCGGTAGTAGCTAAAGGCTGTCCTTTCCAGACTGCTACTCCTCGACCAACCATGGGTAAGACAGAAGATGGACAGATGTTTTTTAAAAGACCGTGTTTAGAAAGCTTCATCGATATAAATTATGCACCGTCCTTTTGTTGAGCCTCTTCAGACTGTTGAACATGGAACACACATTAGCACTGTCTGGACTCTTTCAGACACTCACACAGCGGTAACCTGGCTCAACTCTTGTTCTGAACGCCAATGACTCACTGGTGTGTTGTTTGCCAAGTATACATGGAATAATTTATGGAACTTTAAAGGCACCTAAAACACTTTCTCTGGTTGAAGATGACAGGCTAAAATATGTTTAATAAAATATGGATGACTCTAAAACGCACAAGGATATCTGTCCAAATGTGTTACTTATTTCAGGTTATCTCCACAGAAGCCATTTTAATTATTTTCTTAAACAGTTTAGTGTAGCTATCACAGTGTATGCTATGCCTTCACCACCAAAGTCTTTGTAAATGTCACAGTTTGATCCAAAGAATAACAATTCTGATTATGTTTGGCCCTGTGGCTGTACTACAAAATGTTTTAGAGAAGTATTTGATGGTAACAATAAAATGTCTTAAATGTACAACATATATCTCTTTAAGTGTGTTTCTACTCGTGGTTTCTCTAAGTTTTTCCTCGCCAAGAATGAGGATATCAGGACAGGGGACGCCCCGGGGTAAGTATCAATCTGCTGCTTCACCGCTGACTGTGGGACAAATTTCTCCTGCTTGTCTGTTTCATTGTTTCATATTTGTCTCATGGTAGATTCTCAAATTGTTTTTCCCTTCCATCAAATCCGCCATTTCTGCAAAGCCCAACGAGGCGACTGCTGTAAACAACTCATGCAATAACACAAGGACAAACACTCCTGTCTATATGTACACATTACCATAGTGCAAACATGCACAAGGGCATGTATTTAGTAGCTCTATTGTCGCCCTTCTGGACACAGCCTTGGTTTGCACTGCTACATGATTTTCTGGGGTGCCATGCCATTGGTCTGACAACCCGTTAGTCCGACGTCTCATTTTTCAGAAATGTACCATTGAGCAGAGGTGTAATTTGTCCGACATCTCTAACCAGTTGTGTTGTCGATTAAAGAGCCATATACAACCACTGGCCCTAACCTTAAGGTCAGTGGACTCTTGCCTGAACTTAATTTTATTTTTCAACCCCTACTAAATGGGACATTTTTGGAATAATGAGACATCAGACTAATGGGTTGTCGGACTAATGGGCCGACACCATTTTCTGGCGGACTATGTATATTCATCACACACATATAAAGTCAAGCCAAAACTGGGTTCATATGGATGTTTTTTTCATAGCCTGGTAAACCACACCCACTTCTTTTCTGTGCGAAAGAAGGTGGATCTGGACATACATAGTAAACAAGTGGCTGATTCGCGGCTGAGGTTGAACCAATCACAACCGTCAAATGGAATTGACAAGGAATTGACATTGACTCGCTGCGCCGAGTATGTTGTAGTTCAATCAACAGTGACACGTGCAGAAGTTATTAGCCAAAACTAATCATGGATGAAGTAGTCGAGGATTTTGCCTCCGCGCTCTCGTCAGTTTATATTCACTTAATATTTTGTGAGTTGGACTACAGCTGTCGTCCCGTCTGCTAATTGCTGATTGGTTTATTTCACTGACGATCTGTGCGCGTTAGCCCCGCCCGTTCAAACTGCTCCGATTGCTCCGTGACCAGACTAACTTCCCTGCGTGGAATGGACAGGGAATAGTATGGCAGAGCCAGACAAGTTTTTCACTGCAAATTGTTCAGTAGAAGCAAACAAACAGCAGTCGTAGCTAACGTTAGCATGATGTAGAATGACGCTAACTGAGCATCCTGGTTAGCATTTTCTGTGTTTATGGGCTGTTGAACCACTTTGCACTTCTCTATATCTATGTATCTTTATTTTAGTTGAACAATATATTCATAATTCAGCATTTGTTAAAGTAATGGTGGAGAAATGGTGAAGATAAAGTTATG
The DNA here is from genome assembly GCA_007210695.1 of Neogobius melanostomus. Taxonomy (NCBI): domain Eukaryota; kingdom Metazoa; phylum Chordata; class Actinopteri; order Gobiiformes; family Gobiidae; genus Neogobius; species Neogobius melanostomus. The sequence continues at coordinate 968,045 of VHKM01000457.1, read as the reverse complement.
ATTGCATGGATCGGTTTGAGTTTGGCAGCAGAGGCAAACGGGAAACCACCCAATTTTACCCCTCTTTCTCGCCATTCTCCTGTATTAGTATTATCCCGTAAATCTTCCCTATTATAACTAAATATTAATAATAAAAGATTCTTCTGCCTCTCCAAACTGAATTCTACCACTAGACTCGCAATCCGTTTTGGCCGGGAAACTATCATATTTTACCCCATCTTGGAGCTTGTTGGGGTGATGGGGCAGCTCGCAGCGGGTGCCGGAAATGTCCCTTATTTTTTATCCAAACTTCACAGGTATGGCCCAGACTGATATCCCTCTGTATGAGAAAATACAGAGGGGATCATACTGGACATGCCAAGCTACTACATTGGCACCTACATACACATTTTGCCAACACAATTCAAGACCTGCTTATCCATAATGCTCTCTGTCATCTCTCATGTGTGTCAGTATGCCCAACCTCAACCACTTAATCTCAAACCTCAACAACGCTGACCCCAATTACTCGTTACTGGTTACTCCATTAACATTTAGTTTGGTCTGAAATCCCTTCTTTAGAGTAATAAAAATAAATAAAAATACTCTTGGTGTTTGTGGGAGTCAAGAGGTCTGCGGCACATATGTATTCACATCCGAGAAAACACACAGACTTCAAAATAAATTAATATTCCAAACAAAGTCTAAGAGGTTGTGCTCTTTCTAGCACTGGCACACAAGAAGAAGAAGAAGAAGAAGAAGAAGATCTTTATTTATATAGCGCCTTTCACAGACATGGTCACAAAGCGCTTTACATGAGAGCACACAAGCTCAAAGCCGCTTCTTGTTATAACCTTCATAGACAAAGACAGGCCGTTAATAGAGCCATACAAACGTGTGGGAGTTCAGCTTTAATACCTCTCCACCTCTGCAATAACGGCACAAGGCGGCAGCGGCTTCAGCTTAAGCACCAAAACCTTGGCAGTCGCGGTAACGGCCGCTGCAGACTTGAATGGTTTCATGTCTGTTTCTCTATATGACTGCATACTATATAACAGTCTTTGTACTAAGTTGTGGTCGCTATCACAAAGGCACAGGGCAGGCAGCGGATCAGAGCTCACACACTTTGGGAAATAAATAAAATGCAAAAAAAAATACATCTGTCACGGCGCGTCCTACGCTCAGAATAAATGAGCTCTGCTTTTCTCTGTCTCTGATGGAAATGAGACTTCAAACAGACACTTTAATGGTGGAGCCAGGAAATAAGTGCTTTACAAAGTGACTTGTCATTTTTGAATGCAAAATACATCTTTACAGAGTTTGAGGTGCGTAATATATGTCACAGAAGCAGATAATTAAGTCTTTTGAGGAAACGTAGTCTTTGTTTAGTGTAGTGTGTTCTTTAAGTGAACGTCATAAAGCAGCAGTTGGGTCGGGACTACCTCGTGCTTCTGTATGTACGCTAATTTTATGGCATGGGTGAATAGCTGAAGACACATTTCCCACAAAGAAATTTATCTCATCTTATCTTATCTTAAAGTAATTTCTGGGATTCATGTCGCGGTAATGTTGTCAAACGGTGTTTCTGATATCACCGAGTAATTAAGAGTCCAGGATCAATGTCAAAGTTGTTTGCTCAGGACCAGTGTTAGGGTTAGGGTCATTGGCTGGCTGACTGTAACATTTGTCCTGGGCAAATAACTTTACATTGATCCTGGACTCTTAATTACTTGGTGATATTAGATCGACCTCGTCAAACACACCCAGCCTACTAATGTGTGTAAACATACACAAAAAGTGAATCCTTCAGCCAAGTGATTCTGACTATTCGCCTGGCTTCACATGTGGAGCTCGCCCCTGAGGCGCTGCACTGCAGTCGCCCACTGCTCCTTACGGGTTGCTACAATGTCATCGACCGATATGTGAAATGCAACAATACAATAAAAGTACACCTTAATGCAAGGTGACGATTTTGAGTATCCTATGTTACCTGTATTTTGTCAGTAAAGCCCCACTGAGATTTCAAAATGTCTTTTCCAGGGAGTCCTAGCCCAGACGGGAACGTATTGAACACCACACAGAAATGCCCCACCTAGTTCGGGATCTAACCTTGGTACTTCCTGTGATGCAGGGGGCAGACTACCACCATACCATTTACTCTGGCTCTGTTCACTTTGCCTGTTCCTTTCCAGCTTTTTTCTAATGCGTAAACATTCAAATCTGTACCCATAATCCAGCGCTGTTGGATGTAAGCCAATTTGTTTATACTAAATTATTCCCACTGCAGCACTGGTCTCTGTGTTTAGAGCCACTGTCTTATCCTTACAAAGGCATTATTTCAAATTATAAAATGTAAAATATCAATGGTGAGGTATTCCAATAATGTTTTACGGCTGAGCCCCATACGCAGGATATAATGTCAACTTTTGGCGAAAACACGCACAATTTGGCTGCCATTTTACAAACTTTATTTCGACTAGGCAGTGCTAAAGGCTGTCAACACTCTCTCCTCAGTCTGTCACACCTCGCACTTCCCACAGCCACTGTCAGTGCATCTGGGATGTGTGCTGATGGACGTGAGCTGTCAGGAGGTAAGACTCTGCAGAGTGTGGGGCCGAGCAGAGCACACCGACACAGACTGTCAGAACACCAGGACAAACCTCCGGGCTTTTGCTGTCAAACATGTCCGTCCCGTTTAGCACAGAAAGGTGTGTTTTTCACCATTTACTTCATAGGGCGCAGAGAAAAGGTTGGATCTCGCCTTTTAATCAATGAAATAAACAAATGCCGACAGCAGAGAAACAGGAGAGACATGACTGAACACACTCAAATAGAATTCAATTAACACAGAACATACACGTTTTAAAAGGTTACGTTTTAATATGAAATTTTGATGGACTAATGTAAAATGAATAGGCTAAAATGAACTCAAGTCAAACATTAACATTGACTTTAGTGCAGAGGATGTTTTAAACGTGTTCCTGACCTGCATGTGACTGACTGCCCTCAAACTGCACAGTGCTTTGTTTCATTGTACCTTTTGGCAGGGCCGTAATGATCAAGGGGTAACTGGGCATTTGCTGAGAGGCCCCAATTTGAAGGGGGCCCAAAAAAATTAAGTCTTAAAAGACCAACTAAAGGCCCAACCAACTTTTTTTTCTGCTGATGTACTGTATACCTGATGAGTTTAGAGTATTATCTGATTGTTTTTTGTAATTTTAAAGTATATTTTGCACGTATATAGGCTAATACTGTCTAAAACCGTGTGTGTACTGACCCCTCATGGCTAAAAAGTCCATGGAATTTTGATTTTGTGATCCTCCACTTGTAAAAGTAGAGCTCCACGTCATGAGCACACGGCGATCCGATTAGATGGACCATTCCCCGATCACGCCCAGTGAAGTGTAGGTTTTCTGTATTACTTCATCCACAAAGCATTATGTGCGTGTGTCATTAGCACTTAGCACCGTGGAGATGTCAGCTACTCGGTCACATGTTGTTATAATTTCCTGTGTTTATTCTTCAACACATCAACGGGAATTTCAAACTGCAAATGTAAGCGGGGCTGGTCTTTAGTTGCTGTTTAACATCAGCAAACGGACCTGGAAAGACATATTTATGATCTAAAATGCATCAGAATTCAGGAAATCACATATGAATTATAAAACTTTAAACAGCATCTGGGCCATGTGGGTGGTGACAGCCCCTCTGACAAATCAATTCACATACTTGGAGGTGCAACTGGCTTTTGTCTACGCAGCTCCTGATGTGCTTGGTCAGCCAAAGCGTCAGTCTGTTTTAGTCTATAATTTAATACGACTACGGGACACTACAGTCAAGAACAAGGCCACGTAGCTCAAGACCGACCGATGTCTCACTCAACCACAACAGTTGCCAGCCCTGGCCGACAGCTACTATCCCTGTAGACATAAAAGTAGTAAATAGCTACAGTATGTAACGTCATCATGCAAATCAATAAACATATAATGCCGAGGAGCCAATGTCCTGTGACGGACAAGTAGCAAAACTAATCCAAGCGCTGCACAGAATTCAAATTAACTTCTCATCCAAGACGCAACTCCAGCAAGTCGTCTAAAATGCAAATGTGTTTGAGGAGACCTACACCTACTCTCCAAACTGAGTGACAGCAGCAAATGATGCGGCTGGCCAGACTTTGTGAGCTCTGCAGATAACTCTAAATCCTGACTGACTGAGCACCACATAACGCATTGCAAAGTTATAATTACCAAGGTGAAACTGGCATGTGTTATACTGGACATAGCTCTGTTCAAAGGAACTGTTTTTTTTTCCTTTTATTTTTCAGTAACTCCAGCTGAATTGCAATGTTTCTGTTTCCCCTGTATAAACTGGGCAAGGGAGTTACAGCGGTGGAAAATTAAAACAGCCGTTGGAGGACAAAGTGGAACTCGTTCAACTGTGTAAGTGAGTTCTAAAGAAATAGCAAACCAAAAGCGAGTTTACACACGGCACATGTGGACGTTGCATCCAACTGATTTGATCTGACATAGTCATTGATACGGCAGTCAGTCGAAATGCTCGACTGGAGAGTAAGAAACATTTTGAGCTTCTATGAAACTAAATGAGTGTATTTATCGCCCTATTGGGTTGTCTTAAAAGCACTCCTGAACCTGAATGAATGGCTAAGAGCCTCTTGCTGCAGGGCTTCGGTAAAATAAAGACAGCAGCAATTCCCTCTATCCTCACTTCACAATTAGTAAATTAGAGAAATGTACGTGGTCCATCACAATCAGTGTTTTTCTTGACACTTTTGATCTTTTACTGGAAATAGTGCTTTTGCAGTGGCTCATACAACATCACGCTCATTAATTCAATCATTTTTAAGTACAGAAATGGACATAATTATCACCTTGCATTGAATAGTCTGATTGCCGCTAGAATAAAGGTCTTGAAATACGTTTTATGGTTATTATATGCTGAGTCGAAACAAAGTTGTGCCATGAGAAAACATATCGGTGTGACATGTTGAGATGTAAAGGTGGTCACGGTTAAAACAGATATGCAAAAATCTGCACTGAACGTTCGCTTTGGCGTCATGAAACCTGAGAAAAAACAAAGAAAGGCATTAATGAAGAACATGCATTATGAAATCTCCTTTCACATTCAGTTCTAGAAATCTAATTGTTTTGTGTTGGGTTTTTTGGTGACATTTCCAACCGCACAAACGGACAGATAAGTCCTGGAGACATGAAAATAGATGAGACAGAGAATGGAGGTGAGTGACAGGTCAGACTAGCCTACAACAAACCCCCACCTGCTGCTGCTGCTGCTGTAATAAACTGAACTTTCAGAGACTATTATCTAAATGCCAGCCTGTTGTCGGAGAGATAAACGCGTTTAACGTGAAGCGTTCTTGGCTGTGATCTTGGTGGGGACTGAGGGCCTGAAGTCTTTTAGGACGAAGTAGGTAGTCCAGGAAACAGACCCCGCGGAACAGGTGCTGCATGGGTTTCCTTTGGAGTTTGAAGGCTCATCTTCTTTGAGTGCCCAATATGTGAAAAAAATTAGCCTCAAATTTGCCTCTCAAAATAAACTCACTGCACCAGCCTAGATTTATAGAATTACGTTTGTCTATGTTTTTGCCTTGCTGTTTACAATGTGAAATAGGCTAGTTATTGCTTATTACTTGATTAATATTAACATCTAAAATCCAAGGGAGAAAGGGCCGGTTTCTACATTCACTCCATACTCAGTGGTGGTAAGCTACATTAGAAGCTTCAGTTTCCCCTGGAGGAGACTGACAGAAGCACTGTCGCGACTGCACACATCTGCGTCAACGGTCCATCCTCTGACCACCACCATACTTTCACTCACACACACCTATTGTACATGCTTTTAGTGGTAGGGGAAACCAGAGTACCTGGAGGAAACCTACATAGACACGGGGAGAACATGCAAACTCCACACAGAAAGGCCCTGTCGAGGTGGGAATCGAACCCTGGACCTTCTAGCTGTGAAGCGAGAGCACTAACCGCTGCGCTACTGTGCCACACATGGGCTGTGTAACAGAGTAAAAGATTGAAAATTCCAGCCGTGCTAAATGTCTGCAGATTTTGGGTGTTTTTTTCAGATATTTTTGGGTGGGCTTGGCTGCTGAGACCTGGCAACCCTGGAAGAGAGTTCTGTTTCCAGCCTGCTGTTTTTCAGTCAGTTGGAACGAGCGAGCACACATCAGTCTTCTCCATGATCTTGATTGAAGAGATCCCTTTGAGATAACCCTGTCCGCTTTGCCACGTGAATGCTGGTCTCCATGAACAATCAAAAAATGTGTGAGCCCATGGTTCACTCTTTTCACACTATGATTCCACTTCTTCTCTCCTACTGAGACAAATTGAAATCCACCTTAGCTCCGGTCTCACGCACTTCGCTGCACAGCCCACGTCAGTCAATAGTCTTTTGAAATGTTTGTCATTCTGCGGCTATGGAATACATTGCCTGTCCTTTTAACAAATATTGAAGTTCTCAATCCAGTTTAGTCCTCTGAGTCAATCTGCTCAGTGTGTCCATCTCAAAGTGCAGCTGGTGGGGTGCACGGACCTGTAGCTCTTTACATTGATCAGCGCAGAGTTGAATAGACACACTTGCTCATTGATGTGTGCTCCAACCCCTGTGGTTATTGGAAATCAATGTTAGAAGAAACAAAAAGAGCTGTCACGTATGGATACTGAACACAGCAAAGGTTCTAGTGTTAATTTGACACGGTTTGGTGTTATATAGTTCACACCTTCTCAGTGTGAAAGTGAATGACACTCTTCAGTGTTAAATACAAGTCAGACACCGTGAGTGACAGAAACATGATGCTAATCCAATGTGCTCTTTGTTTCCAGTAAAAGGCTGAGGCCTCATTGCTCTTCAGTCACAGAGCAACAGGTGAAGAAGGAAGTCATGGAGATTCTGTTTTAGACAGAACTTCAGACTTCTGATGGAAATACAAATTATGTACTGAACTTAATTTGTTTATTCATATCAAGTATTGAAGAGAAATAAAAAATCTTAAAATTACATAATATGTTTGGTTATATATTTATAAAACACATTCACTTCTATCCAGTGTAGTAGGTCATGTATGTCATGGTGGACCATGACCGATATGTGGACAGGACTGTGGTAGATCTACTTTTACTTTGGAGAAAACAGTTACTATAGTAAGAAATGAACCTCATGAGCTTCACATCAGTCCTGCTGCACCATGACTCAGAGGAACTGGGTCAAACATGACTCTACAGCAGATACAAATGACAAGGGTTTGTTTAATTTATTATACATAGTATAAAAAGAGTTTCACCTCATAAACTTGTTAATAACAACCACTTAGTTTTTTGTCTTTACTTATATCCATCAGAAGTCTGAAGTTCTGTCTAAAGCAGAATCTCCATGACTTTCTTCCTTCAGCTGTCGCTTCTCGACTGAAGAGCAATGAGGCCTCAGCCTTTTCACTGGAAACAAAGAGCACATTGTATTAGCGTCATGTTACTGTCACTCATGGTGTCTGACCTGTAGTTAACACTGAAGAGTGTCATTCACATTTACACTGAGAAGGTGTGAATTTACTGTGTATCTTGGACCAGTGCGACCAGTAATCCAATAAGTATAGTGGAATAAACTGTAAGCATGTCAACAGAAAGGCTGGTTTATACGATCAATAACTGTATCTCCATTACTTTAATGTGCATTTTGAAGTTTTTCATATGACGAGTGATGGAAACAGAATTTGGCATTTAGAAGACTGAATTCGCAGAAGTTTATTCGCTCACTTGAGGTGATTTTTGACTTTTGTGAATAAATGTTAATGGACATTTTGGACGATAGAAACATATTTGTTGCATAAAGTTTCAAGTAGCAAATGAACAGAACACGTGACAGTGGCGTAGTTGGTAAAGCGGGTTGTACAAAAAGTAAATGGTCTCAACTTATATAGTGCCGTGAAAAAGTATTTTCCCCCTTCCTGATTTCTTACATTTGTTTATATTTACCACACTTAAATGTTTCTGTTCATCCAAGATATTTTTTATATTACACAAGGACAGTCCCAGTCAATACAAAATGCAGTTTGCCAATGATTATCACATTCATTATGGCAAAGAAAAATCATGGCGTTCTTTTGTTCAAATTCTGCATTGTTTTTACGCCCGATGTAACGAGTTGCAGAGATGACAAAAAGTTCAACTTTGGTTTCGTCAGTCCACAGACCATTTATCTAAAAGTCTTGGGAATCACCCAGATGTTTTTTTCCGCCCACCTCCGCCTGGCCTCTTCTCGGCTCTGCTCGTCATGTCAACTGACCATCCCGGGTCCCTTCCTACCACCACCAGTGTCCAGGCTCCGGGGAAGATTCTGGCTATCATCCATCAACACCATGTGTTCCATATCATTAACGCTTCCTAACACATACTGTCTCTAAGTCTTTACAGGTTGAATTACCTTTGGACTGGAGAGGACAGAAGTGTTGTCTATAGTCCAAAAACATATCTCAGATATGCAGGAGGTCGAACATCGCTGCACTGTTTTTGCCACTGTGTTCATGCTAACAACAGTGCATTGCCACTATGGACCAAGTTAGCGACTACAAAATTGCCCTGAGAGGCAGAAGCTCCTGATTTTCATTAGATAACGTAGAAAACAGACTCTGGGATAGTTTCTGTTCATCTTCCATTAAAATTGCCGCGAGACTTCAGAGTAGTTAATACTTTTGATAAGTGTAGAAATTAACATTTATTCATGGCATTACAAGTAAAAATAAGCAACTAATTATGACAGGTAAAGTAATGTGGCAAGACCAGAAAAAGTTTGCACCTCAAGTCGCATTTACTGCGCAAAATGTAGACTGATGCCCATTTTCTTTGATGGGAACGCAACTTGTGAGCTTGGAACAGCTGTACATAAACATGTCGCTTTTTGAACACTATACATGTTCCTACTCCAGTCACAAAAGTCCCCCTAAAAAACACAGAGAAACAAACGTCAAACACCTTCAGTCTCACTCTTTAAAGTCATTTCCAAGTGTTGTAAATTGGTATGTGTAAAAAGAAATCACATCACAACCTTTACACAGAGCAGAAACGCGAACAAATCAGGAGGACAGTTCACCTATGCTCCCGTCACATGTAAACAGGTCTATGCCCTCACAAAGTAGTTATGGTCACTGTGTTTATATTTCAAATTATTGTTGTGACAAAATCATTTACCCTTCTACTAATTACTATGTTGCTCTAAAGCTCTCCCTAAATCTAAGAACTAAACATTTCTCATTTTATGAACCAATCACATCTTGCAGTCAATCAGATCTGCCTGAATAAAACATGTTGGATCAATACGTTTTCATAGAGACTGGGACTGAGGACTCCACAATAAAACTATTTAATCAACACAAGAGTTTGGCTTCGACTCAAAGGCTGTTCTTTCATTTCAGTAATAATTGGTTGTTTTGCTTCTATGAGCTCTGCAGGCCCTGGAGACGTTCTGTTACCTCACACTCCTGCAGTAAGTATCACTTTTAAGACTTAACTTTTAGGTTGAATGCCAGGATGCCGAGGAAAGTGATCAAACAAGAAATAAAAATATGTCTTTTCATGTTTTTATTTCATTTATACTGAAATGTGTGCAATCATTTATTGAGTAAATCAATGTCAGTTAACTTCTTGCAGCGAGGGAGACATTTTGGTGAATTTGAAATTTGTTCAACAAGACCACTGTGGAGAGCAAATTCCAGCAACTTCAACAAAGAGACGAAAAAGCAATGATAATTTAAAAGTGCATTGTCTACAGGTTGAATATTTCTCTGCTTTTACTTTGCAGAAGTTGATTTAGTTCAGTGTTTGCAGATTTGTGGCTCTCAGCACTGATTGAGCCGTCTGATTGGACTGATGGAGCCTTTTGTGCGCCATTATCTTTGCTCTATTGGCGAAAATGGGGAAAAAAAAGACGGTGCAGCGTCTTCTCCTCCCTCCATCGTTCTCCTGAGTGTGTTTATCTAAATGGGAACATGGCCTTGTCTCTTCCTCCCCAAATTGTCTTTCTGTTTTCATTCAGAACAATTCACACAACACACAGAGGGAAAATCAAACTATTGTGTTGGTCTATTCTCCTCACTTCAGCTCATCTCTGTCAACAATAGAGTTTGGGATGGTGTCGTCAAGACCACTAAGACTTCCTGTGGTTTTTCTGGTGCATTCCGTAATAATGAACCAGTAGAGATTTTAAATGTAAACAAAACAAAAAAAGTATTTGGACACTGCAGTGTGTTAGATGTATGTACTAAGAGTAATCCAGCGATGGGCAGCACGATTCCTAACAAACGACTCCAGCCCAAAGAACAGTGTAACGACTATGCTCCACAATCTGGGATGGAAATCTCTGGAAGAGCAGAGAAAACCACACACATCACCAATTATCTGGGCGCCCATCCACCTCATCTCTGACTCATCTCAAAACTAAACCTAATCACTCATGTAAGTGTTGTACTTATGGAAAACTTACCATGTGAAGAAGTTTTGAGCTTGACTCTGGCAAGCGAAACTGTAATAACTAGCACTCTCTCCATTCCCATCAGCGTGATATCCACTAGGAGACTGTCAATTAACCAACCAGGACCAGTATTGACCTGGAAGCTAACGGAGTTGACACATGACTCTTTTCTTAACCAAACTTTAGAGATAATCCACACGGAACTATGAACTTCTGATTGTTCGTGGTTTTCATTAATTTTATGTGTTTAGCATGGCAGACATACTGGGCCAGTCGTTTTCATGCTAGAGGTGTTTTTTAATTGAACGGCCACATTCTGGGTTGAGTTCAGCTTGTCATAGGAAAGTCAAATGTTGCCACTTCCTTCGCATCATAAGTGGGTAAATCTAGCCTGGCAAGTCCATAATGATACCCCTATGTATTTTTATACACAGGAATCTCAGTCTGGGCCCTGGTTTGCCGCTCGAGACAAACTCAAAACCCAATTAAATAAACAAGCAACCACATGTGTCACTCTTGGGAGGCAGATGTCCCCTCTTTGACAATCTACGAATTGCGTACGGTAGAGCCGATCTTTTTTCCAACGGTGATATTACTGAAAATACATCGGCAGTTGGGAACATTTGTGATTCTGTGGAAATATTTTATACAATGTGGAAATATGTTTTATACCTATTGTTATCATACTAGGTTTTATTGATCTCATATATTACTGTGTTGATGTATTAATCCTTTGTTCTATTGTTCAACTGTGGAAAGTTACAGGGATGCTCTGCTCTGCTGACCTGGAGTCTTGGCAGCAGTCTGAAGACACTACCAGATTGAGATGAGGAAGTGACGAGAAGGACATTCCAGGAGCGCCGACTGGCCCTACGTCCCTGTCATGCATATTCATTAACTGTTTTTCTATATATTGTTCGAGCGCAGGGATTTCGGTGCATCCGGATCGCCCAGAGTAAGCCGCTGTGTTGCTTGCTACTAGGGACAGATTTGGCGCTCACATAACTTGTGTTAAACCTTTCATTGATTTTAATTGGTCGAGCCTCCGTCTTCTTTCCTCCATAAACGAGTACACCGAGAATTCATAACCCTGTTCAAATATGATCACAGAACCGCTAATAACCCCACAACAATAACACATTGGTTTACTCTGCTTCCTATTTGCTTGCGTATGTTCCGCCCTAGAAATGTAGTTCATGCCAACACTGACCAGACTCAATCGCTGGTACAGGCAACAATCAATCCAACAGACGTCTTACTTTAGCTATTTTTTTGGCAATTCAACAGGAGTCCCAAAGGCCAAAGAGGACAAAGGAGGAGAGGAAGCGTTGACATTGTTATGGAGTCAAATAGAGCAATAAAGGAGAGCCTTGTAACACCCCAGTGATGGTTCTGACTTTGTTCACAACAGCCACAATATTTTACCCGAGTTCCCTCTTGTCGTCTCTCCTTTTCCCCTCTCTGCCTTGTGTTTGTTTTATGTGTGCAGAGTTTGGTTCCTCTCTGAGTCCTGTCATTTTAAATTAACTGGAGTTGTTTGGTCTGCAGCTCGGTTTGAGGATTTTGTTGTACTTCACAGCTGTCAAACTTTAGCTGCGCGCTCATCCAAGGCATATTCGACTGTCAGCACGCCAAGGCTAACCTCGCCCTAATATTTGTACTGAGCCTTGAGAATATAGAAAACTTGTTTGCTATTTTGGAGGTTGCTCGCAAGACTTTTCACACAACCTCATGGGATAAAATTGTGGACTTGGCGCTGATTACACACTTTTATCGATCGCTAATACAGAAGTACGAAAGTCAATGAACTGTTCTTTGATGGTCCGTCCTACCTTGCTTTTGGGATAGTTTGTACGGGTTTGTCAGGATTAAAAATTATTCATATCAGGTGCCCCGGCTTCTTTTTTGTTTCATTTCAAGTTACGGAGACTTTTGTATATGATACACATTGCAGGTGGAGAGTGGTGAGCTGAGCATTATAACAAAAAATCCCACTTCAGGTGATATGTGCTTGTCATGTTGAGTCGAGCAAACACCACTCAACTTGGGTGGCCCAAGTCGGATTAGGTTTCCTCCTGGTTTCCCCTACCACCTAAAAACATAGGTCCTCTTCGTATGCGACAAAACAAAAGGACAACCTTCAGCGCTCCTGATACAGCTGTTGGCTTGTTTCTACCAGAAGTTCTTGTGATGGAATTGTGTGAAATTATCATATGTATTGCATAGGCATTGTTGCTAAAGAATTTTGGGTGGTTGAAAAATGTTAACTCTTTCTTAAACCTTTGGAGTTGATGTGGAGCCAAATGTCATAATGGTCTCTCCTGTTTGTTTGGTTAAGGGCACTGGAAGCGTGAAGCTGGTGGAGATAAAGGTCAAGGGTCATAAAACCCCCATAAAAGGGAACTTTTTGACCAGTGACCCTTGACTTAATGTCAACACAGAGCCAGGTGCCCGTTCAGGAAGAGGGGGGTGGTTTATGACTTCCTGCAGCGGACGGAAAAGTACCAAGACCCCCCCATCTTGACTCAAGGGTCTAAGGGGAGGAGGAGGGGTCTCATGAAGCTGATGACATCATGGAAAACTACTGCCCTGAGGCAGGAAAGGGGCATGGCTATATTTTCCATATAGTCTGTAAAATCTTTGTATTCGGTGTGTTTTTGAGCTGAGGCTGGCAATGTGCCATATGGCCCAGTCTCAGCACCCGGTATCGATAAGAGTAATAAACCTCAATGCTTGACCTTCGTGTGTTAAATCCGTTTCTGTCTGGGGCAGAAAGTAACCGGGGCGTTTCTAAAGACTGCTGTGCAAAAAATCCCTAACAGTTCTGACTCTACAACTTGTAATAATTATGTTTTAGAACAGTGTCAGGTGCCATTAGTCCGACATCTCTAACCCAGTTGTGTTGTGGATTAGAGAGCCATATACAACCATTGGCCCTAACCTTAAGGTCAGTGGACTCTTGCCTAAACCTAATTTTATTTTTCAACCCCTACTCAATGGGACATTTTCGGAATAATGAGACGTCGGACTAATGGGCCGACCCCATTAGCAGGGGGTACTTGGAATAATTTCAGATTTACAAAAAGAGTACGCTCAAATTTCAATTGTTTTTAAGTAAAAGTTAATTTTAATGATGCTTTTCAGTAAAAGGTTTGAATTTGAGACTACTGTTTAGCTTTATTTTGAACACATCACACTACTAATCATTAATAAATCAAAGTTTAGTAGATCACTCTGTAAATGATTTGGTAGGATGCTCGAGGTAGGGGGTACATGGATTACACGAGACAAAAAAAGGTTGGGAACCACTGTTTTAGAGGGCACAGACCCTCCTCAGTGAGAGTATTTATTAGCTGCTGTGGACGTTAGCGCTATGGGTTGCGATTAGCCTATTAATTTATTATGGAATCAAGGTTATGACTGTACGACATGACCCAATATGATTAATTATGATGCTTTTAGACTGTGATTTCTCTGTCACACAAATCTTTCTACACTTCATTTCATTCCAACCTGCGGATCTACTTGTTTGCACATGTGCAGCTCATCTCAACTGTGTATTTGTATTTCAGAAATGAGAAATTAACCGAGCTCTTCACCCACAAAATCAGATATACATATGAATCACAGTGATTAATTAACGTATGTAGTATTGTACTATTGAACATGCTAACTACATCTGTACTGTAATCCTTTTTTTGCACAAACTTCTAGTAATTGTATTTATAACTACAGTGATTCCCGGACACAAAGTTGCTGATGGACATAAGATTAAGCTGCCCAGAATAAAGTCTCCCAAACCCAGAAGTGCACAGTCATAGTTGGAGGCGCAGACGGGAGTAAGTGATAGCAGCCCGGTCCCTTCAGGGCAGACAGTCTCAGTGACAGTAAATGGGGTCAGAGCTCAAGGCCACACTAAATATAGTCCATTATCGACACGGAGGAAAACTATCTGTGTGAGAGAGCAGGAAACTACGAGACAAAGGGCAAACCTTTCTAAGGACGCGAGTTTTAAAATGTGGATCAGTGACTTATATCTGTATCCTCAGATCAAGATGAGATAAAATGCATTGCAGTGGGTCTGTTAGCAAAAATATAGCATTTGCATGAGAGTATCCTGTTTTGAATTAAATATCAAAAACATTTTCACTATTGTTGGGACTTTTTGGTGAGTATAAGGGCACAATGTTCTTGACTTTGGGAATGGCTGGGCTAGATAATTCACGTTGAATTTGGATGATCGTCACATTGTGCAAGAGGAAGGAGGAGGTGGAGGAGCTGACCAGTGCGGGACAGCACACTCTGCAACAGGGACAAACACAGGAGGCGGTGCACTGTTTCAGAGGAGCACTGAAGGCAGCTAGCCTGGTTTCCTCCCGGTACTCCGGTTTCCCTTACCTCCAAAAACATACTGGTCAAGTTGGCCACAGTTACATCGGCTCAGGATTAACCCCATACTACATCTGATCTACACAATTTCGTTGTACAATTGTATAATGACAAATAAAGCACTTCCTTACTTAGCAAATGTACAAAACATGTTTCAAATGGTAAAACAATACTATTGACAATTCATGTCACTTCAGTAATGCCCCATGAACAGTGTCTTCAGTGTCTTCAGTGTCTTCAGTGTCCTGTGACCCCTGGGGGGTCACAGGACACTGAAGTGGGTGTCGCATTTTGATTTGATTTGATTGATTTATTGAGACAATACTTTTTACAGTATCCAAGCTAAGATCACTAAACCATATTTTAAATGTTTTGCACCCTAAAAAATTCTAAATGCTAATCATATTTTACAGAAAGTGTTGGATGAGTGATTTTGGGGGTCGCGGCCTGAAACATTTGGGAACCCCTGACTTAGGTGATCCAATCATAGTTTAGCATGCTGCTGCTGGCATTAGCATATTCAAAAATACATTTGCGAAGGTTAAAACTTGTGTTTTTAATGTTTTGTTTTTAAAACGGTGAGACCCAACACAAGTATCGGTTCAGTATTGGATATTAGTGGCCGATACCCGATATCGTATTTTTTCCAGTATTGGCTCCGATATCCAATACCAGTATCGGATTGGGTGCATCCCTACGTTTTAGATCTGTTTTAGGTCTACATAGCATTTTCTAACCAACAAAAAGTAAGGCAGTGATGATGTTAGAAGTATAATACCTCCGGTTTCGAAAGATTTTTTATTTTTACTCACAAAATGTTAAGAGCCATTAAAAGTTGTGACCTACAGCTTTATCTCCTGTCCCAATGGTGTCATTTTGCTCATCATATTCTCTCTGTCCTTTGTCTTCTTCAGCACAAAGCCTCTGTAGAAAACACCTCCATTAGACCCATAACCTCAAAACCCAAAGACTCCCATAAGTGTCTTGTGGGGAGTGCATTTCATTTGGCCTGTTGTGTCACTTCATTAATATCAATATGACTGTGTTAAACATATCACAGACTCCACACAAAGCACTGCTATTAGAGATAATTACTATAATTGCAGCTATTGACAGATTAAAGGCCTCATCTGCCACATCTAAAGGGCCTCCAGTCGTGTCCTGCTCCGCTGTGTCTTTGTGCCTGAAAGATGGGAACACATCGTACACAGAGGAGATGAATTAGACCTGGAACAAAATGTGCCTAACTATATATGCCATATACGGAGGAAGGTAACTTGCATTGTCCTTCCTTGAGGCATAATAAAATGAATATTTTCAATGTGCAAATTCAGTGTACAGTGTTGCTATAATTGGAATTAAAGCCACAGTGCAGAATACTCCTGGTTAAAGAGAAAATGTTGTGAAACGCAAATAAAACAAACATGCCAGTGATGCCTCCTAATTTATCATCTTGACACTTCGACTCCTCCGTTTGGCTCATTTACCCAGGATGCACCTCTGGTTCTGTTGGAGAGCTGAATATTACCCATAATGCACAGCAACCTTGTTTTTTGCCCAAACTTTATTTCACCATGAAACCACCTAAATATGATACTCATGTTTGTACTCAATGAAATAATAAAGTACATTTTTGTTTTGTTCCACATTTAGGCAAAAAAAAGAAACTGGCGCTATTATCATGGAAATAATAAGTTGATATTAATACGTGTTTCAGTGACCCAGCAAATGCTTGGGTGGTTAGCATAGCGTCTGTAGGACACTTCAGGATCAATTGTTTATTAGGTGTTCACTTCGGACTGAACCGTTTCCATGGTTACATATACATCCCATTCCAAAATCCTTCCAGAAACCCTAAAAAGCTGAAATAAAATATATCCTGAAGCATCATAGGAGCCACCGGGAAGGGAAGTAAAGGCTCTGAGCTAATCACCCATTCAGCCGCTGGGTCACTGAAAGGTCAAATACATACGAACTCTTTTTTTAATTGCTTAGGCCTAGTGCACCTTTAATGGTAGAAGTGTAAGCAAGTAAAGATGGAAAAAATAGGTTTATTCAAAGTTAATCTTAATGAAAGACCCAAAACGAAACAAAACAGGACAAACGATGAGGGATCCGGGCAAGACTCACAGCGAAGCCACACATGCCTTCTAATCCTACTATTGTTCTGGCTAATGGACGTTCACTGGAGAATAAACAGATTAACTGCTAAGCTCTTCCCAGAAGACGGTGAAAGACTGTTGTTGAGCGGAGGGAGCTGTGCAGGAGGAAGAGAAAGGAGGAGGTGGAGGAGCTGACCAGTGCAGGACACCATGCTCTGAAACAGGGACAAACCCAGGAGGCGGTGCACCGTTTCAGAGGATCAGAGGAGACTGAAGGAAGCCAGCCAGGTTTCCCGACCTCCGTGTCAGGTCGGCCCACAATGGCAGCGCGGCTCAGTCGCAGCGGCTCAGGACTAACACCTGAACACTATTTCATTGTACGCTTGTATAATGACAAATAAAGCACTTATTTACTAAATATATAAGCCTATATTTATTGAGAAATTAGGCCTATGGTTGTTAACGTAGGTCTGCAATGATTGACATTTTAAGAGGACACTCGGCTCCGCTTTGGAGGAGCCCACTCCCGACGAAGTCAATGAAGTGGACTACGGATCCTGGCAATGGAGTAAACAGCCATTGATAATAGTATTTTTGAGGTGGATTTAAAAAAAAGGGGGGAAAAAGCATTTTGGAGCATTTGTATTTTATTGTATATTATTTAATATTACTAAGTTATGCCTTTGATTTTTTATTTGTGTCCTCACGAATAAATTACTGGCTACAAGGCTTTTTTTAAAATGTGTCTTCAGTGACAAATGCTATATCGAACAGAGAAAATTGACTTCCGCCATTTTTATTTTTGCTGTTGCAGGGATTTTCTCCGTATGATGTGATCTCTGGACTGTAATGGATTTACCATCGACTCGGTAGAAATTTCTGAAAAATGTAATGCATTTTGGCTGGCTCACATGGGGTTTTTCACAAGCGTTTGTTTGCCCTTGCTACTCGCATTACAGCCGGATAACTCTTTCTAGTCGTGCAAATACTTGAAAGTTTCACATTTCTTCAAACAAATAGAAACTGATGCAACTTTTAAGCTAGAAATAATAATAATAATAATAAAAACATACCCAAAATCTCAGCACAGTGGTAGGGCATTAAAAGGCTCCAGTGTTGCATTGAGTTGCCTTGTGTACAAAATGTGTGGTATAAATAAACATGCCTTGCCTATAAAAAATAGGATGCTACTGATATAAAAGAAAAAAAAAAGAAAATAGGTACAGACAAAATGGGATAAGAAAGGTTTATTTACAGAAAGTAAGAATGCACATAGGGAAACAGAGAATAATGGTAGAAAAACGTAACTAAACCTAAATGTCACTAGAACCAGGGACCAGTCGGTTATGGGGCATTCACAGATTGTTAAAGTGTAGTATCCAAGCTTTCCAACAATGTGTAACACATGGAAATCTGATCATATTTGGACCATTTTGTAGACACTTGAATTTAGGCCTTCAACGAAGGTTGAAATGAATAAACGGCTTTCAAAGAATGAGCAGTTCTTACCTCTCTCTGCAGCTGGGGTGACAATAAGGCTCATTTACATCTCATTTAGATAAGCCAAACCCCCGTAAATAAATGTCTCTTGTCTTGCACAAATGAAGTTGGTTGGATAGTGGATATTCCTCTCTCAAACACACGCAAACTCCTCTCACATTTGCAGAATTTGCTGTATATCACAAACACACACACACACATACACACTAGTGATGCACGGGTTCACACGTGGTCTCCGCGGGCTGCTGTACTTGCAATCATTGTACACAGCCACGACTTATTATCTTTACAGCAGGTTTTAGACATAAATATGCGTCGGATTTTCACAAAACAAGCAGCGTTTTGCAGCTTGTGATCCAATGTCTCCTATTTTCCACGTATGTGTGTCTCTGTGAGAGTTTGCATTACGTCCTCGAGAGAGCGTGAGGAGTGTACACGCCAGTCCCATTAAATTTTGGACGGAATTAAAGTCCGCGGGAAAAAGAAAGCACTTTATGAACGCGCTTTTTTTAACGCTGAAGCTGCATGGCCAAAGTGATGTCCTGTCTGGGGAGCAAAGCAGCGTAAGAGAAAAATCTTAACTTTCTCCAATTATTCAAAAACTACTTAAACAGTGCAGATTTATTAATATCGTTTTCTACCCAATAAAGATACAAAGGCATGGAGAGGAGCAAAGTGGTTCAACAGCCCATAAATACATAAATAACGGAGAATGCTAACATCATGCTACAGGCTAACGCTAGCTAGGGCTAGCTACGACTGCCATTGTTTTGCTTCTACTGATTCACAGAAGGAAAGCTTTCTAGTTTTGAGTGTTTGAAGAGGGAGGGGATCTGGCATCGAACATTCATGAATGCAACTATTTCAACAGTTTTTGATGAGGACACAGCATTACCATGTTTAAGACCTTTAGACAAAAGGTATTCTGATTGAATTTACTCCTGGCGAAAAGAATTGAAATGTGTATGAGATTGAATTCATGCAAATTAGATAAATTAAAGCATTAACAACGCCAGTAAAAAGGAGCAGTATAATTCTTTTTTCTCTGTGAGAATCCATCACACTGTTTGTTATTATGTAGGTTATGCCACGCTGCTGTTCGACTCTGTGCGTTTGTGTGTGGTTGGTTTAAAAAGACATCAGCTACAAGCAGCAATTATCCTCTGTGTGAACAATCGCTGCTCTGTTTCCTAATTATTGCATTACAGCCCGCAGATTAACCATGGTTAAGCAAAAACAATTAAACGCAAAACAATTACAAGGTTGTTGTTTTTTTTACTCCCGAAAGTGACTTCTATTCCCGTTACCCCTACTTCGAATGCCAAGATTCATGTGTATTCAGCAGATATACGTGAAATGTTGCCCAGAAGCTAAATGCAGAGGTTATTAGAAATGAGATTTGAAGAAGAAGCCCCGAGGAAGTGGGAGATCATTAATGGTGAGGAGCACTTTCAAGTTGAGGCAAAACTAGATGTGCACCGATCCAGCTTTTTTGCTTCCGATACCGATGCTGGGGTTTCTACTGATATCCGATATTAAACTGTACCAAGAACCTTCCTTAAAAGTGGCTACTGTTAGTGAAAAAGTGAATGGTCCTCTTTCCTCCATTTTAAGATCAATAAAGTCATATTTCCATGATGTTAAAGATCAATTATCTATTAATAATAATTAAAGGAATAGGCCACTGTTTTTCCATACTGAGATATGTTCTTACCTGAGCTTAGACGAGTTGATGCGTACCTGTCTGGTCTTTACGTGTGCGCTCAGTCACGTAAAAGGACCAAAAAAGACCAAAGATGTTGTTAGCATTTAGCCTCTCCTCCTCTCCTCTATGGGGCCAAACAGGGGTGAAGTTAGAAGCGACCAAGCTCTTCCACGTTTTCCCTTTTAAATACAGTTACGCGAGTAGTTATATGATCCAAGTATAGTTACAAAAAATTAAACATGTCAATTTTCTAAGTGGATAAAAAGGGGAACTATATTGTAAGGCGCAATAACACCTTAGGAGCACTTCGACATCCGCGCAGTAAAGTGAAGATCTTACAGCGCAGACGTCGAAGTGCTCCTAAGGTGTTATTACGCCTTATAGATTCATAGATTCAGTTTTTCTATTGTTGACTAGACAAGAGCCTAAAATTAATAATTTTACCAAAAATCTTGTCTGAAAATCTGTCTAAATATGACGACTAAAACAGAATTATAATGTTGTCAAAATGAACATTAAACATTAAAAGCATGTTTTTTGTTTTTTTTTATTAAAGTGGAATTTGAGTTTACAAGCCACATAAGCCAGCTCCAACTATTAACAAAAAAATGTCTTAAAAGCCGTGATGCATTGTGGGTAATTTTGGCTTGTGCAAGGGTGCTAACTAAAGGGAGGACACATGCCTCTGGACAACATGAACATTGGAACAGCACTTGGGCGGCGAGTGATTATGTGGAAGCCGGACCACGCCCACATCAAACCTAGGTAAGGTGAGGTACCTTTTCTTTGGGAAACAGCCCCTCTATCACTGAGTAATGAATGAGTAATGCATACTGCAGAAAATCGGCTTTTATTGTCCAGAAAAGAACTGCCTCATTATTATTTTACCATCTCAGCATGAACACATTATGAATACTAATGCATGGCTCTTCCCACGAAAGGGCTCAGTAATCAGGTGGTGACGTTGCCTGTGTGTTGTTTCTTAATATTTAGCTTTCCCCTTGGGGCGGTTTCCTCGATCGCATTCATTATTTAATATTACAGCTAATTGAGCAGAGAAAATCCTTGAGCCACGCTGTGAGAGACACCATCGCCTCTGTATTATCTGCTGGGAATAAAAACATCAAATATTTATGCTGTCTCTCACTGGCTGAAGGTGAAAATATTGTACTTTCGCAACAAGAACTCCCTGATTTCATTTGTATGCAGGTGACGCTGGATTCTTCCTGCTGTATTGCTTTTGAAACACGTGCTGAAATGTGTAATCCTCTGCCTGGTGCCTTGCCAGTCAGTTACTGTCAGCACG
This sequence comes from Neogobius melanostomus, assembly GCA_007210695.1. Classification (NCBI taxonomy): domain Eukaryota; kingdom Metazoa; phylum Chordata; class Actinopteri; order Gobiiformes; family Gobiidae; genus Neogobius; species Neogobius melanostomus. Next base: position 946,561 of record VHKM01000457.1, on the reverse strand, counting down.
GGACCTGCTGTTGATCTCCAGCAGCATGAGGCTGATTGTGATATTTCTGTCTTTCCTAATAAAGACCGTGTTCTGTAGGTGGCCGGCAGCGTACCATCTGTTTAGCCTGAAAATATGTCAATCTAACATGGAGAGCTTTATGTGGATGGCAAGTTTACCAATTAAATCCCAAGCGCCCATCTCCAAACTTTGTCTACAAAAAGTCTGGAAGTGTGATGGCCACAAATTGAGGGTAGGAGGCTATCAAACAAAACACATCCTGAATCTCTCAGCTGACAAAAACGATCATATTTGGATGTTATGGCTCGTCCTCGCACTTAAGCTGGTCCTTTCACTCCCCTGACACTTGCCACTTGCTTCGACTGTCATTCCTGAGACGCTCCTCTTCTCCACCAGAGCCCTGAGTCGGTGAAGTCACGGCGACGGTAAAAGTCTTTGAATGTTCATGGACATTTTTGCCCCATGGATCAATGACAGCATACACCTTATCTATAGTACAGGTATGTTGTTTTGGTAGAACAGATCAAATGCTAACGTTAGCTATGCTGCTGTTGCAAATGTCTAAAGTTGTCTGTTGCTGTATTTCCCCCAGATTCCACATCTTCCACCTGTTCGCTCAGCTCCACTCCGCTCCTGGCCGCCTCTGGACGGCAGTGACATCAATGCCCACTACCACCTCTTCGGCTGGCGACGGAGGCAACGGAGAAGATGTGGAATGTTTCTTAAAGGTATGTTCTTACCTGAGCTTAGGCAAGTTGATACATACCTGTCTGGTCTTGAGCGTGTCCGTGGAGGAGCGTGGTCACTTCCAACTTCACCCTCGTTTAGAGCTATAGATATATGCTGGGAGAGGCCAAATGCTAACAACATCTTTGTGCATGCCCTCAGTCACGCAAAACAACCAAAGACCAGAGAGATACGTATCAACTCGTCTAAGCTCAGGTAAGATGGCCTGTTCCTTTAAAGGGACTAGACAGAGTTTAAGGTCGCATTCACAACCCCCTCCGAATCCTGGCCCGTTTGCTCGGATAGTCGGGTTCGTTTGAGGTGTTGTGAACGTGCAAACGGACTCTGATCCAGGCCAAAGAAGCGAATCCTGGTCCAGCTGAAACGTGGGTCTCGGTCCGGTTCTTACAAACTCTGAAGCGGATTATTTGGTTTATGAACGCAACTGACCCAGAGAGCAGAATAAAACCAGGAAGCGAAAGTTGCAGGACGTTGTGCGTCTGCTACAACCAAAACAAATGAGTTACGCAAAGACAGAACAGCGTGCTGACAATCACGACATTCATTACGGAATGTAAATCAAAACACATGTGCAGACACTTTATAATTAGAGCTAACAGCAAAGCCACAACTCATAAATATGAGGCACAATCAATTGATATAAGCAGCGCCAGAAGCCAGTGAGCAAAGCCCTGATCAGATCATTTTTACTCCCTTGCTCCACTTCTCTTTCCCTTGGACAGTCGTCATAAGTAGTTTTCGATGTCTCTGCCCGGAGCCTTCGCAGTTGTCATGTGAAGAAAAAATATCTCCGGGGTCTGCCAGTCCTGCTTTAGTCCTGCTTTAGTCCCAGTTTTGCCTCGTCTGGCATCATCTCATCTCATGATGAGTTTTGGCTCATTTATCTCCCATTTCGTCCGTAAAAAGATCTGTGCATTCTGAGCGTAGTTACTGTCACTGTCAGATTAAAAAGTGCGAAAAGAAAAAGCAACACAGTCACAGTCTGACACCGCTCCATTTTGTAAACAAAAGACGGAACAGGAAGTAGAGTTTAATCGACCAATCAGAGAAGCGTGTTTCTTGTTCACTGTTTTCCTGCAGAAGGGGTTGATACAGCGCCCCCACAGGCTGCAGAGGAGCTCTGCATTTAGAATGCAACTTTGGTCCCCAATCGAACCGAGTCGCAGGTGTGAATGCGACCTAAAAATATAAAAATGCTCCAGCAATGTCCTAATGTGTAGAATGAGCCCTGACCTGACTGCCGCTAAAGGCCTGCACTGTCACTAAGAGGTTGTTCATTCAGGTCCGAAGTACCGTCATGCACAAGCTTAATATAGAGACTGCAGTTACGCCTAAGACCTGAGGTGGCAGTAGCGAGTATAAAATGTCAACATCCATCTAGTCTTTTAAAAGTTAAAATAGCATTGCATTTGCTTGGTGTTAGCCTACCTAGTAGGTTTATTTGTGCATCTTTCTATTTATTAAAGCGCCTATCAGCCGATTGATCCTTTAAACTCCACTCTGTTTATCTGCCAATGTTGCAATAAGTGATTGTGTAGTGCTGTGACAGGACCATTTTAAATAGAATTGTTTAAAATGTGTTCGCTGGTTGTGGCTTACGGTAGCTCCACAACCCGCACAGCGAGTCCAGGTTCCAGTCCAGCGGCACTTGAATACTTTGCATGTTGTTATTAGAAATGAGATTTGGAGATGTACAAAACCACAAACAAAAACATGTGCTCCCCCAGCTCTGAAAAGACTTGGACTTATCAGCGCGAACGTGAGTCTCGTTAGCATTACAGTGACACTTAAAATGTGCGTACTCCTCATGCAAAGTATTTAAGTATCGCATTGACATCATCAAGGCCTTTGACTCTGCGAAGTAGATCAATCAAAACAAGAACGTCTGCCTACCAGGCATTCAGAAGCAATTTGTCAAACCAGCTCAGTGTGCAGACACTTTTACTAGATGCTGTTATCCGACACAAAGTGAGTTTACGGTAGGTAATAGTTGTACAATTGGCTTTACATAAAAACATTATTAGCGCCTGATGACAGTGCCAGGTTTTATTATTGCCACAAACGCACGGTCTCCTCCCTGACAGCTGATATGAGCAGTTAGTTTGCTGCGCTTTCTCTGCACATTATAATTAGTGTCCACAAAGTGTGCCTCCGCTCAGTGTGTGGTAGTAGATTGTAGTGACAGTGAGTCACTGGAAATCTGAACGTCTCCCACTGGACGGTCGGCTGACGAGCTCTCACATCCGCCACATTCATGCTCTGAGGGCTACTACGGCAGAATGCAGAGATACTAACGCTGTGAGATTTATTTATTTGATAAGGGCATATGCATATTAATGAACATCTCCAACGTTTGCGATGTAAATGCACCAGATTACTGTACAGTAGGTGCTAGTTTCCATCTGTACTCCCTAGGCAGGTGGCAGAGATAAAACATATAACAATTCAAAAATGTTACAAATTCTGCATTTGGCCCATTCATCTCCCGGTGACTCTGGGGAACCAGGAGCAGTGAGGGTCCAGTGACTCTTCTCCCAATCTTGAACTATTCACCTTATTCCAGAACTTACCGTGGACGCCGCCATGAATTGTGCCCACCTCTTCACTCGTATTAGATTACATAGGACTGCAGACGTCAAGAAAAAACGGTTACTACACGGACACAAAGCCGTTTTCAGGCCGCCCACAGAAAAGGGTGTTGACCTGTGGGTGCAAATGAACATTGGACATTTTACTCAAGTCAGTCTACTATGCATCAGATTTTAGCCGCAAACATTGAGCCTCATTGACGAACGTTCACAACACATTCTTACACACATTTGTTCTTAAGGCCTTTTTAGGAAGATTTTTGGCATTCACAAAACTTCGCTGAAAACATCCCTCTGTAAGAACAAATCCCAAGAACAGTCTGGAGGACTCTTACGCACAAAAAATATCCAGTTGTGTTCACGATCCTGCTCCTTATGGAACACAACATTCTGTGTCAAATATATTTGTACATATTAAATCATGTATTAATTAATTCCCGAATGTAAATATCCTTATCATAAATTACAGACCCCTTTATACAGAAATAAGTTGGTAATATCACTTGTAGTCTATTTTTATGAATGTACCAACAACCAATGTGTTGCATAAATTATTTGATGAAGACGAATGATCCTGCGACCTTGTGTATCGTGTGCCCAAAGGTTTTAGGTGGGTCCTTTAGCGTGTGGCGCCGATTATTTTGGGGTTTTGTTGGTTATTATTAGTTTTGGATTTGTGTTCGGTCATTCATTTCCTCCTTTTGGCTGCCTTTTGCACGCGGCACTTTTTTGTCCTTATATGGTGACTCAGAGGCGGTGACATTGTGCTAATTAGTCCTCCCACGCACGTGTTTCCAAGTTGGGATTCACAAAGTTGAGAACACAATTGCGAAGGATTTTTCCTACAGTATGTGTCGTGAATCTGGCGCAGTTTCCTGACACTGCCTTGGTAAGAACGGATTTAAAGAAGTTTCTTAAAGGAACAGGCCACTGTTTTTCCATACTGAGATATGTTCTTACCTGAGCTTAGACGAGTTGTTGCGTACCTGTCTGGTCTTTACGCATGCGCTCAGTCACGCAAAAAGACCAAAGATGTTGTTAGCATTTAGCCTCTCCCAGCATATCCCTATAGCTCCAAACGGGGTGAAGTTAGAAGCGACAACGCGCTTCCACGGGCACAAAGACCGGACAGGTACGTATAAACTCATCTAAGCTCAGGTAAGAACATATCTCAGTATGGAAAAAATGGTGGCCTGTTCCTTTAAGAAGATGTTCATGAATGAGGCCCATTGTCCCTTGTTCGCCACTTAGTGAACAGAATTCACGCTCTACCAAAAGAAAACCAGAGAGGTAACCAAACACAGCTTAAATATCCTATACCTGATTTATTTCATTTTTACTACAAACAATGAAAGAGGACGATACTAAATTAAAATGTTAGTTTTGTCACTTTAAAAAAAAATGCTATAAAACGTAGCCTGCAAGCCAGTGAAAATTATGCTAATGCTTTATAATTAAATGCAGTATTTTTCCCACAAATGTCTGAGTTTACAACATACTAAATGAAGACAAAACAAATACTGTTCCATTATAAGGAAAACAATAAATAAATCAGATATAGTTTAAGCTTTTGCTGTTCTGTCTCATGGCACACATCTGGTTCATTTAAATGAGCTATCAAATTAGAAAAGACAGACTTCTGCACAAATGAATCCATGTGTTAGACCATGTGTGAGCAGACTTCATGATGACGCCGCCTAATTTACAATACAAAGGTGAACATCTTCTCTTATCTCACCCAGATGTTCAGATGAGAATAACCGATGGTGAATCCAGATTCGGGGCTCCCTGGAGAGCCTCCGGTTTAAACAGTCTGTCTTTGTTCTTAAAAAGACAAAATCCTCTGAAGTAATCCCACGTCTCAGTGTAGGACTGCACACAATGACATTTTACAGCCAAGAAAACAGCAGGAGGGGAACAGCAGAAGCGAGGCACCTTCCTTGTGTTTTGCTCATTGAAGAAACTACTGCAGTCCCAGAGCATTTCTTCTAACAAGTCATTTAATGGCCTGTCAGACTCTAAACTTAGTATTGATTTTTGTGTGGACAAATATAAAAAGCCTGGAGCCAGTGAAGTACAAATGAGATTGTGCTGGTTTTGATGACAAAGGAATAAGAGGCACAGGGGATTGAAAGGTTACTCTTCTGTTTTTGTCGCTTTGGATTGAAATATAAATGTATATAGCTCTATGAATGGATCAAGGCTGAAATATTTCGATAAATATGCATTAAATACTAAAGGCCAACGCACAGAGATGTGATGACGCACAACAAAATCTCCATTATTATCTACTATGAGGGTGTGTGGAGGAGCTGAACTGATGTATGGCGCTGCAGCAGAAAACACATGCTTTTTGCCTTTTTCTGCAAGAAACACAGACAGTTCTTCTGTCTGTGAGAGACAAAGGAACTCCAGGGCAAGAGGTGCACTGCAGCAAAGCCTCATGGTATGCCGCTTGATGTGTCGATGATCAGTGGATACACTAAATCACGTCTTTATAGTGCAATGGCGTGCTGTGTAATCGAGAGAGTTGGGCTGCGGTGCTTTTGTGCCGTGAGAACAAAACAAATAATAACAGACTCTCACAGTTGTGCTATTCCAGGCCTAAAGGATTTAACTGGGCAACAGCCGGAGTCTGGGCTGCTGTTTGAGACATACATTGAGGCTAATTGTCATGTAAACATATCAAATAATGACTGATGTATCAAAACCAGACAGAGCTTTCGCATTGCACTTTTCATTCATTTCATTCATTCATTGTGGCAGGAAGATACCATTTGACGTTGAACTAACTCAGAGGGGTGTTTAGGAGTGTTTAAGTGGAACACCCCTACGCTTTGGCCCATGTGAAAATAGAAAGTGTCATTAGCGGGGACCGATACTACAATCTTTGACTTATAAAAACTAACGTCCTACGAGTTGAGCTAAAACTCAGTGGGCTATATGGGCCAGTCTAAATTATTAAACTCCCGGGCCGAAATGAGGTCACAACATGCCCATTAAGGTTTGAGAAAAGCTTGTGTGCTGACTGTTGATTACACTACATACTACCTTTGCTTGGACATTGCATTGTGTGTTTTGTTTCAATGTTTGGTGCAGTTCTGTGTGGCAACTGTTGTGATATTGGGCAATACAAAACGATTGATGGATGGATGGATGGATGGATGTGATAGCATACATCCAAAGATGCTTCTCCTTCAGTCATCTGGTAATGACTGGAGCTGTTAGCCAGGGGGTTTTGTCATCAGATGGTTGGATGGATGGATGGATGGATGGATGGATGGATGGATGGATGGATGGATGGATGGATGGATGGATGGATGGATGGATGGATGGATGGATGGATGGATGGATGGATGGATGGAGGGGGTTGTGTCATCAGATGGATGGATGGATGGATGGATGGATGGATGGATGGATGGATGGATGGATGGATGGATGGGGTTGTGTCATCAGATGGTTGGATGGATGGATGGATGGATGGATGGAGGGGGTTGTGTCATCAGATGGTTGGATGGATGGATGGATGGATGGATGGATGGATGGATGGATGGATGGACTGAACAGAGATGTGATTTGAAACTGAATGTACAGAAATTATGGCTGCACTTACAGCACCTTACAAAAACATCCGACATACTGCATCTTACATTGCCCTCTTTCTGAAATGGTATCGAATTTTAGCGAATCAAAGCAGTTGATGATTGTTTTCTTGGATAGACAATAAAATAATTACCGTTCCTGAAGAAAAGCAATAAGCCCAAATGTCTCTTGACGCTTTGTTTCTGCAGACTCTGAGATCAGGTTTTTCTAATCTGATTTATACATGGGATCTACGGAGAAATAAGAGCCACTAAACCCACTATGACTCCTATCATCGGCCTCTTAATCCACAGTCTTTGGGTCGGATCCAAGATAATCTGTAGATAATCTGCTCTGGGATCACAGGGAGGGCCTCTGCTCATTTTAGAAGGTGGACGACGGATGTAGGGGGTAAAGTGGAGGTGGAAATTCAACAAAATGAACAAATCTGATGCAGGGTTTGTAATTGAAGAAATAAGTCCTGCGCAAAATTACGTGGAGATGACAAAACGGATCTTAAACTGTATTATTGTGTTAAAATGGGATTGGATTTATGAGAGAAAAGAAAGATCAAATCACATTTCCTATATTTAGGTTTTCTTTACACTCTCAGGAAGAGCTCTCTCTATACTTCCATGTCAAGAAAATGGATAACTCTCCCGGTTCACAGCGGGGAGGGGTCATACGGCCCTATCAGGAACATGCCTCAAAGCGCGGCCTCTGTCAAAACTGAACATCCCAGAATGCACTGCTCACAGCGGGCCAGAGCAAACACGGTGACCCTGACCCGACTTGATTGATGAGGCTGAGCCGTAAGCGGTGTGTGTCTCTTGGACTCTCGGGAGGAGAAAAATGTCTCAAAGTCTGCACCAGTCGGAAGTACAAAAGTTATAGTGACATTTTCCAAAACTGCTTTTAGATCATTGACGTTTTAGTTTGCGCACATGTGGACGCATAAGTAGACCGGAGGGAGAAGCACTGAGGGTCCAATCAAGATACAATGGGACAAACTTGACATTTCCAAAACAGCGTTATGACCTTTCTGGAGTCCTCTAGGCCAGTGATTCTCAACTGCTTTGGCATCCGGACCCACCGTTACCCGCTGAAGAACTGAAGCCCAAGCCAAGCTGCGTGTGACAAGGTGGATCATCAGCATAAGTGTTTGTGTTTTTTGAATTACCAACTAAATTTAAACAGATCATTATTCATTTTCTCTAAGCCGTAAGTGTCCATGAGTTTTGTTTTTTTGTTAAACATATTCTTTTTTACTAATCGTTCCTGTAACATGGTAGCCCGGCCTTAGCCATCTGTAAACTCCGGTCAATTATCATTTCCCTACATGTTACGTCTCATCTCAGTGGCCACGTTACATCGGTTGAATTTCAGCCTACCATTCAGCGAGCAGGGGAGGCGGGTGTTGTAGGTGACGTCAAGCATTTGGGCTGGAATTTGCTGGTTGTAGTTTGGCAATGGCGGCGGATACGAAAGTAAAGGAAGCTCTTCAATCTGTTCTGGCTCGGCTCCCATATATCCAGGAATTGATACTGATGATACTGAAAAATCAGATCCAATCGTTTCAAACTATAAAAGGAGGTCACCCGTCCCACCTGAAAACGGCGCTCAATTGTGAAGATCCAGACCCTCTGTATGAAATGAGTACGAGGGTATGGTAAGACCAGGCTAGTAACACAGCAGTAAAACAGCCGATTAAAGAAATAAAAAAATACTTTGGCCTACCAGAAAAGTAATTGACCTCTATCTTCCTCTACCATTTGCACTATCATCATATACATTTCTTCATGTGTTTTCTATGATGAGGGTGTGGGCATGATGCGCAAAATGACTGTTCAAACCAATGCGCTTCTCTATGGGCCTCATGGCAAGGATCTGACATTGCTGTAATACCAGCAATGTCAGCTGGCCAGGGGCGACTCCAAAAGACACTCGGTAAACAGAGTTCTTATGAGCACTTTGACCTTGGCTCCAAAGAGTTTTATTTTTTCTAAAAATTACACGTTTCCCCTATTTAAATTTGGAGCACTTCGACGTCTGCGCAGTAATCGCAGGTCGCTTCTAACTTCACCCCTGTTTGGCCCCATAGAGGACAGGAGGAGAGGCTAAATGCTAACAACATCTTTTATCTTTTTGCGTGACTGAGCACACGGCACGCACAAAGACCAGACAGTTACACATCAACTCGTCTAAGCTCAGGTAAGAACATAATCTCAGTATGGAAAAACGGTGGCCTGTTCCTTTAAAGAGGGGGTATTATGCTTTTTTCAATCACATAGCACCAGTCTATAGCATACTACAATGATGACGTAACCTTCTGTTGGTCTGTATATGCAGTAAATTAAAATAACTGCCTTGAATAAAATTGCTCTCTCAAAATGGCTGTACTGAACGTCTTGAAATAGGCCTCTGTCTCTTTAAGAAGTTTTCCGACACGCCCCCTTCAGCGCACTGCTGTGGCATCTAAACAACACTACTGTGCGGGGAGGGGGCTCTGCTGAGCTGAGGAGCAGTGGTTGGTGGCTTGGCTGGTGACAAAAGGTCCAGAGGCGTCTCCAGGAGGTGGGGCGTTCCTAGGAGGACTGAGGCATAGGTACACCTAAAATGGCTGCCGTCTAAGTTTTTACTGATTACTCAAAAATATGTGAATGAGCCAAGGCAACACTCCAGGCATGTGTTTAATGAGGGAATGACATAATAACATGATATAAAGCTTGAAAAAGTCGATTTCCATAATAACCCCCCTTTAAGGTTCCTTGCCTAAATGAAGGTTTCAGACAAGGATTCAGCATTCAGTTTAAATTTTCACTGCATTGACTATCAAACGACTTGGGTACTGTTCCAGCTATATAAACCAAGACCGTGATACTGTGGTAAAACAACATAAATAAAATAATTAATCATTTTGGATGCATCAGGGTGTTACATTAGCACGCTAAAACGCTAAGAAACTACACAGATCCCGATCCATTCAGACACCACCTCAAAGTATGTCTCCTGTGATGAAGGCCCTGAAGGAAAACGGAGATCAGAGCAAACCTTCTGCAGCTTTAGGCCGACTTCACAGGGCTGAGCTTGATGTTCGGGCAAAAATATAATCTTTTGGAAATAGTGTGACATGCCCTACAAATTGGCTATAAGACATCAAAAGGGAGTATTTCCTCTATGTTAAGCTATATCATTAAATCATAACCACTCACTATAGCGCTCCCATAACTTCAAAACTCCACTGTGAATTATTAACAATCAAAGTGCTACGCAATGGAGCCGTTTCCCTCAAAGCAAAGCGCTGCAGAGGCTTCAAAGACATTTCCCATTGTATTTAATCTGCCTGTTATGAGAAATATAATTGGCTGAGTGACATTACAATAACGGCCTTTTAGTCTGGGCCCTGCAGCGTCTTCTCGTCCTCCGTTTTCCCGTTGTTTGTTCAATCTAACTTCTTTTTCTCTCTCTGAGTTTGTGCATACCTCCAGGCCGGAGTCCGTCTCTGTGTCACTCTCAGCCAATTACCACGGCCTCATAAAGGAGTTTAACCTTAGGCCGAGCATCTATCACTGCATTAGGGTCCAATGGGTCAAATGAGATGTGTTTTTTTTCCTTCATGCATATTTAAAGGCATTTTGGTTTCATACTGTTGCCACTAATACAAAACATGCTCCTAATTACCAGCTAGGAGAGCGGACGCCACGCCACATCTAATAGTTGCTGTGGAAGATTAAAAGATCTCCACACAGTAAATGCTCCAGTGTTAATTTGACACTGTTTGGTGTCTATATAGTTCACACCTTCTCAGTGTGAATGTGAATGACTTTCTTCAGTGTTAACTACAGGTCAGACACCATGAGTGACAGAAACATGACGCTAAATACAATGTGCTCTTTGTTTTCAGTAAAAAGGCTGAGGCCTCGTTGCTCTTCAGTCACAGAGCGACAGGTGAAGAAGAAAGTCATGGAGATTCTGTTTTAGACTGAACTTCAGACTCCTGATGGAAATACAAATTAAGTACTGAAACTTAATTTGTTTATTTATATCAAGTATTGAAGGGAAATTAAAAAAATCTTAAAATTATGTAATGTGTTTGATTTATATATTTATAAACGCATTCACTTCTATCCATTGTAGTAGGTCATGTGTGTCCGAGTTCTGCTGAGTCATGGTGGACCATGACAGATGTGGACAGGACTGTGGTAGATCTGCTTTTACTTTGGAGAAAACAGTTATTATAGTAACTGTTGAAGAAATGAACCTCATGAGCTTCTTCTGTAACATCTGTCCACATCAGTCCTGCTGCACCACGACTCAGAGGAACTGGGTCAAACATGACTCTACAGCAGATACAAATGACAAGGGTTTGTTTATTTAATTTATTATACATAATATAAAAGTATATAAAGAGTTTCACCTCTTAAACTAGTTAAGAACAAACACTTAGTTTTTTGTCTTTACTTTTTATTTCCATCAGGAGTCTGAAGTTCTGTCTAAAGCAGAAGGTCCATGAATTCCTTCTTCACCTGTCGCTCTGTGACTGAAGAGCAATGAGGCCTCAGCCTTTTTACTGGAAACAAGACACTCATGGTGTCTGACCTGTAGTTAACACTGAAGAGTGTCATTCACATTTACACTGAGAATGTGTGAACTATATAGACACCAAACAGTGTCAAATTAACACTGGAGCATTTACTGTGCAGTCTACACGAAAGTTCTGAGGTCAGTCTGGGCCAACAGAGATGTGCTGTAATCAGATCTCAATCACTTTTTGGCCTTCAGAAATCAGGCAATGTCACATATTTTCAGCCGTATGCGCATGGACTGTTGTTTAAATACAGTACCTTGAGTCAGTGATGTAACTGTCTACTCCCTTGAATCTCGGAGCATACAGTAAATAGCGAGATGCTGCTGAAATTGTCAAACATAAAGCACGGGAAAAGGCTTTGGTCTCTCCCTCCCTGGCGCTTTGGACATGAAAGCTCCTTTGATCAGAGCTGCTGTAAAGTGTCAGAGATATCGCACGCTGCTCTTTGATCACCTCCTGGACCTCGCCATCTGTCAAAATATCTTTAAAATGAGTCCGAGTGGTCAATCCTGTCTGTCACAACAACTTTGCTCCATACTGCCAAGAGCTCAGCATCCTTCCCTTTTGATTCACTCATTGGGAGATACTCAGCTGACAGACTCTGCTGTGAGGCTCGAGGCTATCCATAAAAGAGGCGGTTTCATGAGTTTGCAATATGAAAAGGTTGCACATGACTTTACTTTATCTAGCACAATAAAAACATTGTAATAGGATCAAAACCAAATGCTACTGTGCGTTTTGCAGCAACAAAACAAATCAATCGATCAATTCAATGGATGAACTGTATTTATTTATTTATTCATTTAAGTATTTATAATAAAAGTAAAAGTTGTTTTGGCATCACAGTAGTGAGGTTGCTGATGAATGCAACAGGAATTGCTGTGCAAAATACTGTATCACACTAAAGTTGTGTTCATGTGGACTGGGGAGCTTGTTTTCTCATGTGCTTTTTATGTTGGAAAGTGAGGATTGTGGAGTTTCAAGTTTATTAAATTGATTCATGTGTGCAGTCAAAGACTGAATATCAGCAATATATACATTTTCTTTTTGCTAGCATTGATGTTGGGTGTTTCTCTCACAAATATGGTATATTAGAGAGATATGGCAAGTCTCCTGTTAGTCTCAATGAAAATGATGTTTGATTTCAGCGGAGACTGCATGAAGACTTTTTCAAGTCTCCATGCAGTCTCCATGTGTGCACAATCTCACTCAGTTGTGTAGCGAATACTATGTCCTCAACGTGTGAGGCATTTCTGTGACATCACTGCAATTTCTCAGAGACCAGTCGGATACCAAGGAGATCTTGAAGAGACTCCATACGTCTCTTTGAGATCTCCTTGGTATCCAACAACAAATAGTGTTTGCAACGTTGCCACAACTGCTTGAGACCGCGTAGACCACACGGAGACTAGGCAGAAATCGAAGCTGTTCGTTTTCACCGAGACTACCTGGTGACTCGCCTTATCTCCACGGTACGTCTCAAACACATCTCCGTAACCAGTGGCAACTGAAGTCTCCAACAAGTCTTCAGGCCGGTTAGATAGGCCCTTAAATGACCCCCTCATTGTACAAAAATGTGCTGTTTGAGCTACATAAGTATATGAGCTGAAAGCTGTCACCAATGTTGTCAACAATGCCACAATTTTATTTTGTAATACCGTAATTTTAATTTATTTTCCAGTTCAATTTGGTTCACACAATGTACTTAGTTATGTTAACTTAAAATGATAAAATACCCATTCAGTTTGCAGTTAATGAGTTTCAGTTGTTTGTGACCATCTGTGTGTAGTAAATAGCTACTTAGTAAGCTTAGTAAGTCAGATATTTCCCTAATATTTGTCTGTAATTAGAGATTTGCAAACACATACGCTCCCATATCCGACAGTCCCTTAGTGTTACTCCCCCTGCTCCTCACAACTCTTTTCAAAGTGTTGATTACAGCCGCTCCACTGCTGCGAGGCTCACACTGTGCACACACAGTAAACACCTCTCAGATCCAAACACATCTGACCACTTTGAAGCACAACTGCATTTCTTTTGTTGTGCTGAGTAATCTGACTTCATGTTCTGCATCTCACTCAGTACGTTTACATGTGAAGTGTAGTCCGACTCGGCCAAAGATTTAATTCCGATCCGTTTTTCCTGTTAAACCTGTCAAAAACTGTCTTGCCCCAGTCTACATGACCGTCATCGATCTGAATGTCCTTTGAGAGCAGCAGAGGAGCGGTGTAACACCCGGCCAGCAGGGGGCAGAGGATTGATGGTTTTGCGCACTATTTCCATTTGACCATAGGCTGCTATGTTGTTTTGAGCAAACAGTTAGTCCAGTTAAGCCCAAGGTGCTTTCAGACCGAACTGCTGTTCTAACTGCGATGTCCTATGGTTCTTTAACTATACACCCATGGTCGTCTACGCCAGGGTCTCCCCCAGTGTTTAAGCTCAAATCTACCTAAAACTCTTAAACAGATGCTGACTAGCACCTGTAGTTAGCAGCTAAAGGCTAACGTAATAAGATACTATGCTACGATGTGTTACTGCTGTCTGTTGATTGTGTGATCAACTATACATTAAGCACAACTTTGAAAGACGCTTTAAATGTAGCAGATGGTTTTAGTGACTTTATTGGTGCTTATTTCTTGTTTCCATATGATTGATAGAAGCTCCGATGGGAGTTTTCTGTCTCATGGACCAACACACATTCTTAGCGCTCTCTCCTGTCATCCGTGTTGGAGTAGAAATGTGCAGCTTTGCTGAATAACGGCAGTTGTCCATTAGAAGCACCTAAGAATGCTTTTTGACGATGTGTTGTTGTTTTTGCGGCCTGTCTGTTTGTTTCCGGAGCAGGGACAGCATGCGTAGTTACTTTGTGCTGATCCAATGCACTTTGAGTTGACTAGACTATTACATTCTGCTCTAATCTGACTGAAAGAGAAGGATCTGGATGGAAGGGCACGTGATCAGTGGAGCTCCACACCTCCATTGGCTGCATTCAGACCCTCTGGTCTCCAATCGGCCCAGGCAGGTTGTTGATCGGCTCAGGGTGTACATTAGGATGACCAGGTGTCCCAGTTTACCAGGGACAGTCTCAGTTTAGAAGCCTCTGTTCTATGTCCCTTTGGATTTCTCCAAAACCATTGATTTGTCCCAGGTTTATGCAAGCTCTGTCCCAGTTGTTCCAGTTTTGCCCAAAGCAGTGTTTTTTTTTTAACTCTAAACTTGAAGACTTTAGTGTGCATCAAACACAAAGTTTCTATAGCGACTGAACCATTAAAAAGCTCAAAAGTCTATTGTCCATTTAACTGACATTACACTTTAACAATTTACCGTAGAACTTGGGGGTGGGGGTAAATTTGTAGCTCCCACCACAAAATCCCATTGTGTCCTGCTTTTTAATGTGGACAATCAGGTCACCCTAGTGCATTTGGGCAATCCTGCTTTGAGTCAGACTAGGCGAGAGATCGGACTCCCCCTTCGTCAGTGTAACCACAGTGACTGTGATTTTTAAACAGTTCGCACTTGTTCGGTTCCAGACAGACAAACTTCTCACCTCCAGATTTTCGTTTCTGCTTTTCCGTGACACATGTAACACCTCTCAGAATAGAGGCTGTTACTAGGAAGATTAAAGTGGTGTTTGATTAGAATGAGAATCCAGGAAGTTTAGTCTAGAGTTGTTGTCAATTTGGCTGATTCTCTTTAAAGGTATAGGATTTTTTTTAAAGCCTGCATTCTTCTTCTTATTTTTTTCATTCTCGCCATTTTTCTGCTGAACAAAAGGTAAGGAAAACAGTCTCTGAACGCCACTCTGTGAAGCATTTTAGTTGCGCTTTCAACATTTGTAAAATCGTTGTAACTGCTTTGTCCGCAGCTCTCTCTTGTACCTTATTTTGTTTGGTGGAGGTTCAACTGGCAGAATTCAACAGCGGCTCAGTCTTGGAGGTTCTTAAAGTCGTATGCGGAAAGGGTCGTCTCCTCGTTTCTTCCAAACTGCTCGGCTCAGCAAAATAACAGCACAGCAGTGTCAGCCGCTTCAGCACGTACCCGACAGGTGAATTAAAAATCCATCTTTACGGGGCGAGGCATTAGCAACACTCTCATTACCATCTGCCACGGAAAATGCTTTGAGTCAAGAAGGCGCTTCCTCAAAGTGTATAACCTCAGGGAATCAAATCTTTATGGAGATTCTCAGATTCGCCAACACGCACATTAATACCTGCCTTCATTTAACACGAGAAAAAGACACCGCCATAGATTTATGGGCGGTAACTGAATTAAAAATCTATTTTTATAGACTAAACCAGCCAGCACTTACTTACTTGAATTACTTTTCCTATTAAACTGGATTAATACATTACTGTAAGAAAGAAAGAAAGAAAGAAAGAAAGAAAGGTAGTTTAATACTTCTATGAAAAGGTGAAGTGATGGTGACATAAAAAGTAGGTTTATACCTATCTTTGCTGGTCTCTGTTCTTCCAGGCGGACATGCTGGCCTCCTCCTGTGTTTGGAACAACAGGCTGACAGGTAGAGTGAAGTCTAAAAATTAAATTAATAAATTAAATAATTGATTCAGGCCCTGATCCTAGCCTTACTTTATAGTGACTTGGTGTAAATCTATCCTGGGGAGCACCTCAGTAACATGATGCTAAATACATTGTGGCCATTATATTCAGTAGAAAGGTGGAGGCCTGACTGTTCTTCTTTACAATGTGCTGTAAATTCGCAACAAAGTAAGTAGTGAATAAATCAAACATTCATTGATCACATGAGACTAAAACTAGACTAAAATGTCCAGATATTTTTGTTGACTAAGACTAAATAAAAATGAAAGAAGAGGCTAAATCATCCAAACTTCCACCGAGAGTCTGAAAGAGTCTTTTTAATTCTCTACCAAAGGAACAGCTCTGAGCTTTGTTCATGCGGGAGAAGCTCCATGAAGAAAGGACCTTGATTAAACATGATTATAATAAATATATAAATGCATGTCGACAATACATAAATGTATCTTAAATTTAGTCGACTAAATTTACATGCAATTTTAGTCGAGTAAAGTTTGAATTTTTTTTGACTAAATCTTAACAAAAAAAAATGTAATTTTTGTCAAAAGACTAAGACGAACTAAATTAAATATGTTGTCAAATTAACACTGATTCAAATGAATAAATAAGTGAAATTAAATATGCAATTTAAAACAATGTTTTCATTGGGTTGCAATGCGGTTGAGGCGGGTGCTGAACAGCTGCCATGAAGTCAAAAGACCAGAATGAACGTTGGAGTGCACAACACACACACACACACACACACACACACACCTATACTGGTCTGTACTCAATTGTGGGGACACCTGACTAAATCGTCACTTGTGGGAACCACCCTTTCTGTAGGGTCTACAGCATCCAAAAAATCAGGCAAAGTCCCTAGAATTTACAAACAGTAATATCACCTCAAACCCAATACACACAAAAAAAATTCCACACCTGACTTTTACTATATTTCTGGGGACCTTCCAGGTTTTTAAATACTTGTGAGGCCCACTCATACACAGTCTCAGGTTTTTGAATACTTTTAAGCCCACTCATACACAGTCTCAGGTTTTTGAATACTTTTAAGCCCACTCATACACAGTCTCAGGTTTTTGAATACTTTTAAGCCCACTCATACACAGTCTCAGGTTTTTGAATACTTTAAGCCACTCATACACAGTCCAGGTTTTGAATACTTTTAAGCCCACTCATACACAGTCTCAGGTTTTTGGAATACTTTAAGCCCACTCATACACAGTCTCAGGTTTTTGAATACTTTTAAGCCCACTCATACACAGTCTCAGGTTTTAAATACTTTTAAGACCAATCATATACAGTTAGGTTTTTAAATACTTTAAAGCCCAACCATACATAGTTTATAGCGTTCATAACTATTCAACACAAATGCCCTGCCTGTATTATTGTGAAAAAATATCTCTCTTAAATGCTCTCTCAAAAATGTTACTAGTCATAGACAAAGAAGGTAATCACTATTCAATTTTGATTTGAATTGAAAGAATCACATCATAACTTTTGAACATTGGGGATAATTATATTTGTTTACAAACAAAACATCCATTGTAACCAAGTAAAACTGATTACAATTGACAGCTGAAAACTTCTATCAAGAAATTGTTGTATACATTATAGAGGTGCTTCAATCATTTATCTTTATTTATAGTTTTATTGTATAGTATTTTATAGTCCGTTATTATTACTATTAATGTCTGAGTTATATGTCCATATATGGCTATTTATGGTCATGAACCTTCATTATGCTTTGTCTTAAGCATAGCAGACTAGCTCTCGCGCCATGGTTGTTTGATTAGTTACACTACACACCGCTGCTGTCACAAGTAGAGCCGCCAGTGGGGAGGGATACAGTCGGCAATTAGAGCAGTACATCCAGAGCTGTTGTGTAACCACTAATTACAATAAAAATACATTTATGGTTTAGAGCAGTGCAATGCTGCGTAATTTTCACCAGAATATAGATGAAAGAATGTATGTGAAATCCACGTTTGATCAACATATTTACAAATCTGCTGAACAGGCTATGATCAGTGACTGATCTGATTGGCGTACCTCTATAGAATACTGTGGTTGAGAGTTATTTACCTGTGAAACGCTTCACATTGAACTTATTAAACACTTAAAAGGGCGAACCCAAAGTAGTAATTAGTCCTCAGATGACTTTTGGAACAAAAAGTCAAGTGAAAGACCCCAAAAATGTCACCAAACTGAGGATCCAATTGGCTGCACGTCAAGACACTGGACGATCCTAGTCCCAAATGAAGTCTTTCCTTCCTTTTGAAATAACGTAATCAAGTAACAAGACTACTTGTAGAAGGACTTTTCTATTATCAGTAGTTGGATAACATTAATGGAGTAGTCCCAACAACGCTGCTTTTAACACATTGAAAAAGGTGGGAAGAAGAGATTTATGCTATACAGGCCCAATCAAAGTTTAACTCTAATTAAAAGATGGCAACATTTTGCATGGTTGAATCTGATCAAGATACCAATCAGAACTTCCACAGAAGAAATTGAGTGACACAAACAAAACAAAATTGAGAATAACCTTATTGAAAACAACAATGAAGTAACAATTAAATTAAGACCGTTTTGCAGCTGCTAAAAAGTTTGGACCACATGCCTTTAAAGACCAAATCTGTGCAAATGTTCATTCAAAGTCATTTTCAGTCAGGTCTCACACTCATGACGTCCTGACAGCAATGTTAAACGTGGTCAGGTTGTGCTGCATAAGCACAGTCTCTTGCTGCGTGCCATCACTGCTGAGGTGGGAAACGGCAAGAAAGGATCTTTTAAGGAATTCTATGACTGAGGGTTATGGAACAAAAAAGTCAAGTGGAAATTAAAGGTTTACTCTTTTTTTGTCTCACTCCCATTTCTTGTTGTTGCATATTGAAGTTCTACTTGGAACCTTGTTAAGTTCTAACCATGCAAAATGTGATTTTCTTTGTTTTCTACCATTTTGCAAAAGGTCTTAAACTTTTGATCGGGACTGTATAAGGCGAGACACTGCAGTAAAAAAGGTAATCAACTTAAATGTAGAGATATCAATTTCAAACGTATGCTGTAATTACGGACATGAGAAAAATGCATTACAAGTTTAAGGAATTTAAGCATAAAATCACAAAAATTTCTTATATTTCCAGCAACAAAATCTAAATTTATGAGCCAAGTTTCAATGGGCTGCACACTGTCCCCACATGATTTCCAGCTGGAAAAAGCGACACTGTCCTTCTCCCCCATCTTTTACTTACACGATTAGCAGGGTCCCACACAAATCAAGAGATGGGTCAAGATTTGTAAAGGACAGCGAGTTACTGATGGTCACTGCAACTTGTTACAAGCTTGTTGGATGTGAATCTTGCCCCGGTCGTAAGGGAGAAGCTATTATCTCACGATCTTAAGGCTAGTGTTCAATAATGACAGTATAATGTGTAAACAACTCAATAAAATTTAAAACTAACTACTTGATCCCGTTTTGCGCAGACTCGTTTAAAACTTGCACTAGTTTAATTGAATTTTAAATTTTGTGTTAGTGGTTAGCCTTAAGACAAAATCACCCACTGTTATGAACCTGGAGGTTCCTCCAGTGAAGTCGTTCCATCTTACATCATTTTTAACCTGCTCCAGTCACATTCTAACTTTATGCGCTGTCCTTTACAAAATCTTGAGCCATCTCTTCATTTGTGTGAGACTCTGCAAATCGTAAATGTAAAAGATAGGAAACCGTCGCTAATTTGAAATAACATGGGGGCACTGTGCACATAGCCCAAAGCATCTCAGAAAAAACCTTGCCTTAATGTTTCTTTTAAGGGCTCTGATTCGATTTTTCACATAAATTTTATGGCAGCGCAATCTCTATATTGTAGTGCTTCGTTTTCAAGTTATAGACAATTCTCGCAGTCTTGTTTCCTTGGAACAGTAAGGGAGGTTATGAGGAAGTCAGATGCCTCTCAACTGCTTGTACTTCTCTTCTTCCCACTTTCTTTTGATGACTGATTGACAAACTGAAGGATGAACTGAGGAACAAAATGACAGAATTAGACACAAACTTACAGAAATTAACTAAATATACCATGACAAATCAGGAAATAGATAAAGCTGTGTTTAGCCCATTACGTGCTGTCCCCCTGATCGGGGTGAGGGTCACGGGTATGGACAGCAAATGTGATGTAGCTAATTATAGCTGTAGCAAAGAAATTAACTACAGCTTGTGAAACAAATTGTAAAACGGAAATATATACAAACATTACATTACTAAACTGTATCTACCAACATAAAATATATTGGGTTAGGCAAAGTAACTTGCCTCGACTCATCCTACACACACTTTTAGAAACTAGAAGATCTTGGCTTACAAATTAAAAAAAAGTATCACACTGGCATAAAGACTACAAGGGCAAAGAAAAGGAAAGATAGAAAATGCACTATTTGCGTTTCATGTAGTCGACCACGGACCCCACAAACATTGTAGTTCACACTAGAGTGTATACCAAAGAAATTAATTCACAGGAACGTTTGCATTCTCCATAAAAACAGTGGCCCTGATGTGTGCTATGAAGATCTTTAGTGAAACAAGAATTTGCTTTACACTGATACATGCATACAGTTTATACCAGGCCTGCGGTCCCCACAAGAACAGTGGTCTTGTGCACTAGAGTTCATACCAGTGATTACTGTTCAGAGTAAATGCTGTGGTTCCCACAAGAACAGTGGTCCTGACGTGTGTTAACTGGACCTCGATAGTGGGGTAAAACCTGTCGTTGTGTGCAGTAGAGTTCATACCAATGACTAATGTTTAGAGTAAATGCTGTGGTCCCCACAAGTACAGTGGTCCTGACGTGTGTTAACTGGACCTCGATAGTGGGGTAAACCTGTCGTTTGTGTGCAGTAGAGTTCATACCAATGACTGATGTTTAGATAATGCTGTGGTCCCCACAAGAACAGTGGTCCTGACGTGTGTTAACTGGACCTCGATAGTGGGGTAAACGTGTCGTTTGTGTGCAGTAGAGTTCATACCAGTGATTACTGTCAGAGTAATGCTGTGGTCCCCACAAGAACAGTGGTCCTGACGTGTGTAACTGACCTCGATAGTGGGGTAAAACGTGTCGTTTGTGTGCAGTAGAGTTCATACCAATGACTAATGTTTAGAGTAAATGCTGTGGTCCCCACAAGAACAGTGGTCCTGACGTGTGTTAACTGGACCTCGATAGTGGGGTAAAACGTGTCGTTTGTGTGCAGTAGAGTTCATACCAGTGATTACTGTTCAGAGTAAATGCTGTGGTTCCCACAAGTACAGTGGTCCTGACGCGTGTTAACTGGACCTCGATAGTGGGGTAAAACCTGTCGTTTGTGTGCAGTAGAGTTCATACCAATGACTAATGTTTAGAGTAAATGCTGTGGTCCCCACAAGAACAGTGGTCCTGACGTGTGTTAACTGGACCTCGATAGTGGGGTAAAACGTGTCGTTTGTGTGCAGTAGAGTTCATACCAGTGATTACTGTTCAGAGTAAATGCTGTGGTTCCCACAAGTACAGTGGTCCTGACGCGTGTTAACTGGACCTCGATAGTGGGGTAAAA
This sequence comes from Neogobius melanostomus, assembly GCA_007210695.1. Taxonomy (NCBI): domain Eukaryota; kingdom Metazoa; phylum Chordata; class Actinopteri; order Gobiiformes; family Gobiidae; genus Neogobius; species Neogobius melanostomus. The sequence goes on along the minus strand of VHKM01000457.1, from coordinate 924,925 downwards.
CCTGTCGTTTGTGTGCAGTAGAGTTCATACCAATGACTAATGTTTAGAGTAAATGCTGTGGTCCCCACAAGAACAGTGGTCCTGACGTGTGTTAACTGGACCTCGATAGTGGGGTAAAACCTGTCGTTTGTGTGCAGTAGAGTTCATACCAGTGATTACTGTTCAGAGTAAATGCTGTGGTTCCCACAAGTACAGTGGTCCTGACGCGTGTTAACTGGACCTCGATAGTGGGGTAAAACCTGTCGTTTGTGTGCAGTAGAGTTCATACCAATGACTAATGTTTAGAGTAAATGCTGTGGTCCCCACAAGTACAGTGGTCCTGACGTGTGTTAACTGGACCTCGATAGTGGGTAAAACCTGTCGTTTGTGTGCAGTAGAGTTCATACCAGTGATTACTGTTCAGAGTAAATGCTGTGGTTCCCACAAGTACAGTGGTCCTGACGCGTGTTAACTGGACCTCGATAGTGGGGTAAACCTGTCGTTTGTGTGCAGTAGAGTTCATACCAATGACTAATGTTTAGAGTAAATGCTGTGGTCCCCACAGTACAGTGGTCCTGACGTGTGTTAACTGGACCTTGATAGTGGGTAAACCTGTCGTTTGTGTGCAGTAGAGTTCATACCAATGACTAATGTTTAGAGTAAATGCTGTGGTCCCCACAAGTACAGTGGTCCTGACGTGTGTTAACTGGACCTCGATAGTGGGGTAAAACCTGTCGTTTGTGTGCAGTAGAGTTCATACCAATGACTAATGTTCAGAGTAAATGCTGTGGTTCCCACAAGAACAGTGGTCGTGACATGTGTTTACCTGTGTAAAATCGGGCAGCTAAAACGCTAACGCAAGCTTTCAATAGACAGTAATATGACCCACTGTGAAATAAATTAAGTTACCTGGGAAATGCTTTGGAGCGCGTTGAGTCTTTGTCTTGGTTCGTGGACATGGCGGTCTCAGGAAACTCAGTGGAAAGTTGGGGCTCTGCTGCATCCTAAAGAAATAACACATGGTAGTTAACTTTACCATTCCATTACTCTGAATTTTTGTGAATTACACCTGTGACCAATGTAAAGATAACAGTACCCTCAATGGCATATTTTTATGTTGCGAGTATATCTCAAGCCATCTACAGAAGGTTCTTGGGTCATCTTCTGTACACTGTAGTTAAAGTGTAGGACAGCGACAGAGTACAGAAGATGACTCAAGAACGTTCATCTAAGATAGACAACTCCTCTACGACTGAAAGCCTACACAGACATCTAAGACAATTCTTAGCCATGCTAAAATAAATTAAATTGTATCACTTCTGCATAGAGGTCTTAACTGACCTGTATGGAAGGGGAGACATGACTAGTACAACTAAGATACACCTATAGTGAGTGGCACATGTTGTTCATGGCCTGGTTAACTTGATGCTCAGAAAAGGAAAGATAGAAAATGCACTGTTTGCGTTCTTGTAGTCGACCACGGACCCCACAAACATTGGTATACACTCTAGTGTGAACTACAAAGAAATTAATTCACAGGAACTTTTGCATTCCCCATAAAACAGTGGCCCTGATGTTTGCTATGAAGATCTTTAGTGAAACAAGAATTTGCTTTACACTGATACATGCATACAGTTTATACCAGGCCCTGCGGTCCCCACAAGAACAGTGGTCTTGTGCACTAGAGTTCATACCAGTGATTACTGTTCAGAGTAAATGCTGTGGTTCCCACAAGAACAGTGGTCCTGACGTGTGTTAACTGGACCTCGATAGTGGGGTAAACCTGTCGTTTGTGTGCAGTAGAGTTCATACCAATGACTAATGTTAGAGTAAATGCTGTGGTCCCCACAAGTACAGTGGTCTGACGTGTGTTAACTGACCTCGATAGTGGGGTAAAACTGTCGTTTGTGTGCATAGAGTCATACCATGACTGATGTTTAGAGTAAATGCTGTGGTCCCCACAAGAACAGTGGTCCTGACGTGTGTTAACTGGACCTCGATAGTGGGGTAAACGTGTCGTTTGTGTGCAGTAGAGTTCATACCAGTGATTACTGTTCAGAGTAAATGCTGTGGTCCCCACAAGAACAGTGGTCCTGACGTGTGTTAACTGGACCTCGATAGTGGGGTAAAACCTGTCGTTTGTGTGCAGTAGAGTTCATACCAATGACTAATGTTTAGAGTAAATGCTGTGGTCCCCACAAGAACAGTGGTCCTGACGTGTGTTAACTGGACCTCGATAGTGGGGTAAAACCTGTCGTTTGTGTGCAGTAGAGTTCATACCAATGACTAATGTTAGAGTAAATGCTGTGGTCCCCACAAGAACAGTGGTCCTGACGTGTGTTAACTGGACCTCGATAGTGGGGTAAAACCTGTCGTTTGTGTGCAGTAGAGTTCATACCAATGACTAATGTTTAGAGTAAATGCTGTGGTTCCCACAAGAACAGTGGTCGTGACATGTTTTACCTCTGTAAATATCAGGCAGCTAAAACGCTAACGCAAGCATTTCAATAGACAGTAATATGACCCACTGTGAAATAAATTAAGTTACCTGGGAAATGCTTTGGGAGCGCGTTGGGTCTTTGTCTTGGTTCGTGTACATGGCGGTCTCAGGAAACTCAGTGGAAAGTTGGGGCTCTGCTCCATCCTAAAGAAATAACACATGGGAGTTAACTTTACCATTCCATTACTCAAGAAAATCCGGTGTAAATGTAATATTTCTTTGCGATCAGATGCTTAGAAAGAGCTTGTAGTCGGCTCAACAGCAGGTTAAAATGAGTAAAATCTAATTAGAATGAATACAGCTAAAGCTCTATTTTACCCGGAAGTAGAATGATGACATCGTCACTTAAATTAAACGTATTGCAATGGCGGTTATGCAGACTTAATTAATAACATGAGATGCAACATCAAATTGAGGGGTAATTCAAAAAACAACCCAAGAACATTGCAGACATAGGCACTCAATTTCCTTGTCATGACATCACATGCATAAGCTCTTTAGCAAATAATAAACCAATAAATAAATCGAGATTATGCATGTGATGTGAAAACACAAACATTTCTTTTATTTTCTTGAGCATCAAGTTAACCATCTCCCCTTCCATACAGGTCAGTTAAGACCTCTCTGCACAAGTGATACTATTTTACATTTATTTTTGGCATGGCTAAGAATTGTCTTTAGATGTCTGTGTAGGCTTTCAGTCGTGGGGAATACTCACACGTACCTTTTTCCTCCATGGCCAATTAGTTCCTCTGTAGGTGTATGGTATTTCCTCTCCAGCATGTATGTCCCTCAAAGCAAAGAGACATATATGTGGTTTCATTTCAGACGTCATCCTTTTCATTTTACAGTCTGGATGAAGGTGGTCATCATTGACAAGTCTACCAAGGCTTCTGTCTTCTCGAGATGCATCAATGCTTGGAAAAAAAAAAACATACATACATTTGATTTGACATACATTTGTCTTGTGCTTGTTTAAAGATGCAGTAATATCATGCCAAATAAACCAAACAAAACACATTTTCCTAAAGCTAACCTTAATTGTTTTTACCAGTTTCTAAATTTAAGCGTTTTTCAACTCCTGACCTTAACCAGCTGGATACTGTCCATATCAAACATGTAATGACAAAAAAGCCAAGAACCCCCGGCATTGTAATGAACAAGAAACGATGCTAAAACGTGACACACACGCACATCTCAATGATAAATTAACGTAGTACACTGTTCAAAGTTAGTTTTAGATTTGAGCAATCAAAACATACAATATGATAACTTCTACCTTGAAGATGAGTTTTCCCTATCCACAAACATGTGCTTGTCTGTAGCTAACAGCTAGGCTAGTACTAGCCAGTTAGTTAATTGCGCAGCTAGTTAGCTAACTCGTACTTGTTTAAAGATGCGGCATTATCATATCATCTTTTTAGCTTGTTACCATGTTACAGAGTTGTTTCCACATGAAAAACATACCTGGAGTCGTGTTTCGATCCACAAGTGTATCTACTTTGACTGAAATTCTCCAGGAGCTATTCTTCGCACTGCATGGCAAATCCCAAATAGCCCCTCCTCCATCCTTATATTTACTTCCTTCAAATAAATGTCTTGCCTCTTCTGTCCTCCAGTGGTAAAATGTCTTTTGTCCGTGCCATGAGTCCCCTGTCTATATAGTTACTGTATTGTCTGAAAGCTTCGTAATTAAAATAAAAATGTAAAATAAAGTTTGTTTTTATCAACTTGTGAGGACCGGCACAGTTTGCGCATGCGCATTGAGCAAAGTGTGTAAGAAGTGTGTATGGGTGCAGTACCTCACTGACCACTAGAGGCCGATACTGAGTAAATTCTGTTATACACACTTACACACTTGAAAACCGGTTTTTGTCACTTATGGAGCCCAAGCTGAAAATTTGCCAGGGCCATCTTTAGAGCCTACTTACATCAAAAATATAGTTAACTTTGTGGGGACCGGGTTTTTGGTCCCCACAAAAATTTTGGTCCCCACACCGCGGGTGAAATTTCAGGTGTTGGTCCACACAAGTTAATAAAGACCAACACACACACACACACACACACACACACACACACACACACACACACACACACACACACACACAATAGGAACCATTTCAAAACTGACAAAGGGATCAAGGCAACCAAAAAGAATGGAGAACTCAAAACGGTCATTCTGGGATAAATCAGCCTCTCTCAGGAATTGAGACGTCATTGGCGCTGCCTCCTCACTGGACTCAAGTCCCTCTCACAGATGTGCGACAGAAAGCTAAAAACAGACTCCCTGGAGCTACTGCTGTGACATTTTTTTTAGGAGAAATGAGCCCAGTCTCACTTTAGGCCACGACTCAGCAGCTAATGGGTCAATGCAGCCACCGAGAGTTATTAATGTAGTGTGGAGAAAATTAGTTTATAAATGATCATACATTAGGCGCTATCAGATAAAAGGTCAGTGACAAAAAGCCCCACCAAAATTAATGTGAACAGTAAAATCCGCCACGATTTCAACTGCAAAATATTCTTTAAAGGGGGGTATTATGCTGTTTACATGTATTTGATAATAATGTCTAATACATCTTTATTACTCTCTTACACTTTGCTTGTTAGAAAATGCAAAATTGATCTAAAACAGCTACAACAAAATATCCTGTAGTTTCACTTCTTGATTTTGAGCCCCTCCCTCACCCATTCGCTGATGTTTCAATAAAGAGTAAGAAAAATATGTAGATTGCGTGACTGTGTAGCTGTAGTGAAGCTATGATGTTTGTTTTTTCCTCAGTGATGAAAAGATTAAGCTTTGCAAGAGATCGGAAGGCAAGAAAGCACTTCCTGGTTCAGTAGGAAGAGGTTTGTTTTAGATCTGTTGCTAAGGTGCTAAGAATACCCACTGGTGAAGATCTAAAGATTACTCAAAGATGCGCTAGTGGCTCGAAACGCAACTCCAAGTGTGTTTTTGATGGGGGAAAAAAGCGCTGAAACGGGAGTCTGGAGCTCATTTGGAGCAGGGGCCCAAAAATGCAAACACAGTGTTGGTCAGACAGCAACAGACTCAGCCTTTTTATACAGTATGTTATGATTTAACAACGTTTTATTATTTGCTCAAATCTGCTTTAAAATAAACTGCGCATTACCTATATATACAGTTTCTGTCTGTTCTTTCCATAACACCATGTGCTCCTTGTTGTGAGGCTTTATGTGGCTCTGGAAGAGAGATGTTTGAGAGTTTGGGAGTGAGAAAAGGCCACGGTCCACAACTCCTCACTTCACTGTTGTGACACGTGTTTAAACGCTGATGACATTATGTTCGCTTTGCAATGCCGTGCGGCTGTAACGTTCCAGCACGATTAGCTGAACAAAGAAAGTTTCACTCCTCGTGTTCTGACAGTCTCCACCTGTGTCAGACACTCCTGCTCACTCAGTCCTTTTGTCCGTTTCTTTGTCTTAAAGGGGGGGTATTATGTAAAATCGACTTTTTCAAGCTTTATATCATGTTATTATGTCATTCCCTCATTAAACACATGCCTGGAGTGTTGCCTTGGCTCATTCACATATTTTTGAGTAATCAGTAAAAACTTAGACGCCATTTTAGGTGTAGCTATGCCTCAGTCCTCCTAGGAACGCCCCCACCTTCTGGAGACGCCTCTGGACCTTTCGTCACCAGCCAAGCCACCAACCACTGCTCCTCAGCTCAGCAGAGCCCCCTCCCTGCACAGTAGTGTTGTTTAGATGCCACAGCAGTGTGCTGAAGGGGGCGTGTCGGAAAGCTTCTTAAAGAGACAGAGGCCTATTTCAAGACGTTCAGTACAGCCATTTTGAGAGAGCAATTTTATTCAAGGCAGTTATTTTAATTTACTGCATATACAGACCAACAGAAGGTTACGTCATCATTGTAGTATGCTATAGACTGGTGCTATGTGATTGAAAAAAGCATAATACCCCCTCTTTAAAAAAAAAGGTATAAGTTGTCTGCAGAAGGGCCGCATCTCCCTTCGCAATGTCTGCATTTTGTTACTCAGAACCGCGGAGCTGCATCACCATCGCGCGGTGCCTTGTGGGAAATGTAGTTCTGATGTGTTTAATGCAAATGATCAAATATAAATACATCAACTCAACTGGCCAACAAAACTGACCTTGCTGACCTGCTCTGAAAAGTCGATCTTGCATAATACCCCCCTTTAAACGTACTTCTCTTTTGCAGTGCTGTTTACGAAGCGCTCTGTAGACTCTAATGTGAACCGAACGAGAACACGAACAGCCCCACACCCTCACAGCGCACTCAGAGGCAGCGCTACAGCGGGAGTGTGAACATCTGTCTGACCTGTACGCTCCGATCTCATCACAAACGCGCGCGCACTCAAAAACAACAGAGGGAATGCACACTCACCATCAGAATGCACCTGCGCTCTCCTGCTTCACACAGTGACCAGCTGAAGTCTGTCGGAGTGAATCCATCTAAATTCTCTCAGTTCTCAAGACACAGACCAAAGGCGACGGAAAGCCCTCCCACTCAAAATGGCACCAGAAATAATAGGCACAATGATTTGTCTTCTCATGGGACAGAAACAGTTATTTTTTTACAAAGCTTTCAGCATCCCATGAGATACCGTGAGTCAAATTTATTTTGCTCTTAACAATTGTAATGTTGAAACGTTTTTCACGCCAAGTGACAAAAATGTTGACAGACAGACAAAAGAGTTTGGGCCATGCTCAACTACAAAACACTAAAGCAAATAAATACTGCTGCACCAAAATAAATCCCAGTTATACTGCACATTCAGTCCCAGTGTTCATTTAGTATCAAATTCAGTGTACAAAATGCAGCTGCTCGAGTCCTGAACAGAACCAGAAACTACTACCACATTAGTCCAGTGCTCAGGTCTCTGCACTGGCTTCCTGGCGCTCAGAGAATAGAGCTCCGAGATCTTCAGGAATGATAAACATTGTGAGGCTGCATTTTAGTTTCATGCAGGGTGTGGGTTACCAAAATGTAAAGGATTGAATTGATCAGAAACCGTCTTATTGGCTGCGGAGGAGTTGCAAAGTTATGCAGTAGTTGCAAGAAAACTGTAGCTTATTGGAACATTTGCGCTACAGCTGCAGGATTCTTAGAGCAGCTGAATTGAAAAAATAAAAAATGAAGTTTACTATGCACCCCGTTTGTGAAATGCGCTTCTTTCTTTTGGACTGAGCTGTAGCCTACACAAGGAGCAACAATGTAAAAAGGAAACATGAGGCTTATTACAACGACCAGCGCTTCATTCATCAGGAGGTAAACACTGATACACGATGTAAATGTCACCTTAAAATGCAGATTAGACGTGGTGTTGTGGCACTTAAAGGCATGTGTGGTTTATTTATGGAAAACTGTTGTCATTGTTTTGGTGTTAGGGGTGTGCAAGTTAATTTGCTGTACCAAAGTAAGCCTGTGCGTACACTCAAGCAGGCTTTTTTTTCTGTTTGACATAGATTCTAAGGAAGACTACAAGGCAGCGGGATGTAAAGAGGAACATAATGTGAAGGTTGCCACAGAAGAGCAGCGCTCCGAGTGCTGCTTGTAATGTACCATGACTCAGTCGGCCTCTAATGCCCTCTCCCATGTGGCGCAGCCTTTAGCGCAAAACCTGCGCCACATGCAAGATCGCGCGTGTACCACGTTGCGTTTAGAGTTGCGCACGGACTGCGCCAGGCACAAGATCTGGCCCTTGGTCTTTTTGCGTGACTGACGCACACGTAAAGACCACACAGGTACGCATCAACTCGTCTAAGCTCAGGTAAGAACATATCTCAGTATGGAAAAATGGTGGCCTATTCCTGTAGCCCCTTAACATACCTGAGCACTCATAGGACCCACTGTATGGCCTGGGCATTTGGATGCAAGGTGACACCAGGAGGCGCCCTTCCAGCCTTCTCAGTATAAACGTGAATTGACTTTCTTCAGAGTGAGACTTTAGGTCAGACACCATGAGTGACAGTAACATGAAGCTAAATACAGTGTGCTCTTTGTTTCCAGTAAAGTAGATGAGGCCTCGCTTCAGTCACAGACTGAGAAGTGAAGAGGGAAGTCAAGGAGATTCTGCTTTAGACAGAACTTCAGACTTCTGCACATTAAATCATATTCTGACTCTCAAATATGTGGTAGAAAAAAAATCGTGGGTAAATTATTATTACAATTAAAAAACAAGAGTGTGTGTCCCAGTTCCTCTGAATCATGGTGGACAGGACTGTAGATCTACCTTTACTGTGGAGACAACAGTTACTATAGTAACTGGTGTCAAAGAAAAGAACCTCAACATGACTCAACAGATACAAGTGACCTGATTTTTTTTTCTTAATTTTTATTAGAAATAATGGGTTTTCACACTTGCACTAGTGACTAAGATATACTTGATATTCAATCTTTCATTCTGCAGAAATATGAAATAACTGTCTGACGCAGAAGCTCCATGACGCACTTTCTTCACTTGTCGGGTTAAAGAGCATCAAGCCTCAGCCTTTTTGTTTATAATAATATTACACTTGTAGCGTCATGTTTTAGCTTCATGTTACTGTCACTCAAAGTGTAACTCTGAAGCCAATCAAATCACAGTGACTCAGAGTAGGTTGGGCTCAAATGTGACCAAACGCCAAGATCCAAGCTCTGAGACAAAAACAAATATTTCAGTGCTTTAACAGGTTAAGAAAACATTGTTGATTACCTGTGCCTATAGCAATACAAGGTATTTTAACACGTTTTTTAAAAGTATTTTTATCAATTGATTTTTTAAATTGTATTCTTTGTGTTTTAGGTGCTGTGAGGCATACGACTTGTCCACAACATGAATTGTTCTGTATGAATAATCTTGAGGCTAACCAGGATGTGTCTGGAATTAATACCCGCTAATAGTGTAATCCCGTCGCTTGAGATATTCAGAGGCTGACATAAGAAAGAATATAACATTCACCACAAATAGATAAACTTAGATGTTAACATGTAAGTTTCTCCCTGGTCTATAAACCGTGCTGTGCTAATTGTGCTTGAGCACAGACTCTTCCAGAACTTAATTGATGATCACTTCAGTCCATGATGTCTCTCTGTAGGAGAGGAGCTGCACCCGTTCACTCACTGCTTCCTCCTTCTGTCTCCTCCTCCTCCTCGTCTGTGTGATCCCGCCATACGTCATTTAGAGCCTGGAGTTACACAGGCTTCAGACGGGTCCCTACAGTCACAGTCTGTCCCACAGCAGAGGCGAGTAATTCTCAGTTACATTTACTCAAGTGCATGCACTCGAGTAAATGTAACTGAGTCTCGTCTTAAGCCCCATGACTTGCGACTGGCCCTCGGACCTCAGTGTGTTTGCCAAAAAGTAAATTTAAAGGTCTATGATGTACTGCGGGCCTAGTCCAATAAAATCTGAAAATCCGTTCTAAAATTAACAGTGAGCCATAGACAAATACTACCCTACACTGACTGTTGCAGTACTGAGTGACTGCATGTGTACTTGTGTGTACTTGGTGATGTGTGAGCTCAGAGCAGTCTCCCCGAGGTCTGTTACTGCAGTAATGAATTCACGACTCACACGGGGCGGGGGCCACCACCATCTATAATCAAAAACAAGCTTCACTCCACACCAACAGCAGAGGAGAAGAAAAAACACCATATAACAACAGTGAGACCCGCGGGGCAGCAAGGAATCATGGGTAATAAGATGTGAATAGCCTCTGCTCACAGTAACTCAGTGTGGCGTGCACCTGCTGCCTATTATTCAAACTAGAGGTAGAAAAACAAAGTACAAAGCGCAGAGGCTTATTCAACAGGCAAACCACAATTAGGGTATTACATGTGCTTGTCTGTCTTAAATTGTCGAACAAAAACATCAAGAAATATCAGCAAAAACAACCATTTGGACAAAAACGTGAGTATTTCAGTTTGCACAAGCCAGAGAGCTGAAGGGCTTACCACGAAACTGGATTCGAGGTTTGGCCCTGGTTTTGCCGTACTACAAACTTTCTGGCTGGGTATCTCCATGGAAACGTGCACACTCTGGACCAGGTTTAGTTCCAGCTTGGGTAAGAAGACGGCTCTTTGACCAATCAGAGGAGAGAATCCTCCGCTTTGGCACACAAACTGCGGTGTACAGAGGGAGTGAGGAGAAGAGGAGGAAGCACCTGCGAGAGAAGTCCTTAAATTGTAGTGATGTGACGTTCATGAACGACCGGCTCTTTTGAACAACTCCTTAAAGGGATATTTCAGGATTTTTGACATTGGGCCTCATTTCCTAGTTATCCAGAGTGTTGTTGATGTCTGGAGATATTTTTTCTTAAATTCATGCCTTTCTTATATTTGAAGAGTCTAGTGGCGCTAGGCTAGGGCAAGGCTAAAGCATTTCTATGGTAACAGCTAGCCTGCATTAAAAACAGTCTGACCCACTCCACAGTGCACCTGAGGTAAATCACTTATAACACCAGACTAACCATATAAATCTCTGTGTCGATAGAATAATTTTTGAAATATATCTGACCTTGACCGTGACTATTTTCTCGCAGATCACTCCGCCGCTGCGTTAGCAGCAGCATCAGCTTCGTGGCTGTAAGCTAAGTTATTTTAAATGCAAAATGGTTAAAATGATTCTATTAACACAGACATTTATATGGTTAGTCTGGTGTTATAAGTGTATTTATCTCAGGTGCACTGTGGAGTGGGTCAGACTGTTTTTAATGCAGGCTAACTGATACCATAGAAATGCATTAGCCTTGCCCTAGCCTAGCGCCACTAGACTCTTCAAATATAAGAACTGCATGAATTTAAGAAATAAATATCTCCAGACATCAACAAGACTCTGGATAACTAGGAAATGAGGCCCTGTGTCAAAAATCACGAAGTATCACTTTAAGGTGAACCGTTCGAACCGGATCTCAATTGTGAAAAGACACAAGTGAAAGCTTGTTTCACTAAAGTCAAAGCTAAATGGACTAAAATGATTTGTCAGACAGACAGACAAAAAAAAATACTGTTGTAGCCTGTAACACGTTAATCAAAACTTTGTAATTTTAGATGATATAAACCAAAAAAGTGTGCCTAGATTTTGTGAGTTATTTGGTTGGCCTTATTAAAATTGTATATTAAAAAGAGCCGGTCTTTTGAACAGCTCTTTGAAATGAACTGATCCCAAAGACTTGGTTCCCAGTAAAGAGCCGTAAATCTCATCACTATTTATTTGAAAGTCAAAGCGTGCATGGATTTGTTATAAAGTAGAAACATCGATTTTAGATGACTATGAAAAAAGGCAAATTTTCTCATCCACATAATACTACGAGCTTACATTTCAGTTGTAATAAAGATTGTTCACAAATGTGTCTCTTTGGCCGCTTGGCGTTGACTCCTATATCTTCTCAGATCAAATGCCCTCAACTCAATCAACCCCAGGCCAGTCGACAATATTTGAAAATCCCCACTGTACAGTCTTTATGAAATGTCTACACCAGGCCACAAAATGACAAAATGATGCTTCACTGAAACATCATACTGATGAGTTCACGATCAGTTTAATCCCTTTCCACATCCAAAGCACCAGCCTCGGCCAAACTCTTCAAACTGACAGTAAACCTCTTCATAATTTCTCTTTGGAGCAGCTTAGAGAAAGAAGCTCCGTTCGATAAAGAAATCGCAGCGAGAGGAGCCAAGAAGAGGGACAGTGATCTTTTATTGCTCTCCAAAACGAGTTGTCAGTTTGCTTTTCAGTAGCATTGGTCAGATATGTGTCTTCCATGTTGATGTATGCGGCTGGTTACGATGTTTTTAATAATACATTTTTATTACACTTCATTTGTTCTTTGCAGCAAGTCAAATTAAATGCTTTTTAATGCCATTTTAATGCCGAAATACTATATTATGAATGCCATATTTATTTGAATCCGATGTGATGGTTTTTAATTACTTTTAAGGCTTTAATTTTGGCACAATTCATTTAATGACTGAAAGCTTTGTAGTGCCCTGTGACCTGCTGGATGTAAGAGGCATATCATATTCTGAAACTCAAATATGTAGAAAAAACATAACTTATGCAACATTATTATTACAATTACAAAAACTAAAATATGTGAAAATCCTGTCTACGAATAAAATATTAGTTCATTATTAATAACTCTCATTTTAAAACAAACCAGTGTCATTTGTATCTGCTGTATAGTGATGTGTTTCCCAGTTCCTCTGAGTCGTGGTGCAGCAGGACTGATGTTACAGAAGAAGCTCATGAGGTTCATTTATTCAACAGTTAATATAGTAACTATTTTCTCCAAAGTAAAAGTAGATCTACCACAGTCCTGTCCACATCTGTCATGGTCCACCATGACTGAGAGGAACTGGGACAAACATGACGCTACAACAGCTACGAATGACATCGGTTTGTTTTAGAATGAGAGTAATTAATGAGCTAATATTTTAATCCTATACAGGGTTTTCACATATATCATATGTTTTAACTACATATTTGAGTTTCAGAATAAGATATGACTCTTATATCAAGCAGAAGTCTGAAGTTCTGTCTAAAGCAGAATCTCCATGACTTCCTTCTTCACTTCTCAGTCTGTGACGAGCAACGAAGCCTCAGCCTTTTTACTAGAAACAAAGAGCACAATGTATTTAGTGTCATGTTACTGTCGCTCATAGTGTCTGACCTAAAGTCTAACTCTGAAGAAAAACAATTCACATTTACACTGAGAAGGTTGGAAGAGCGCCCCCTTGTGCCCAACTGCGTCCAAATGCCCGGAACAAAACTGGCACCCTGAAGGCGTTGAAAAATAAGTTGTGTGAAGCAAAACGGCAAATGCAACCACTTAACTCAATTTTATTGCTTTTATGGAAACACTTATTACAGTGTACCCAGCATGGAACAATCAGATCAAGTTCTCTTCCTCTATGGAAAAGGTTTATGCTTTCTTCTTAGTTGAAACTATTAAAGCTGATTCTTTTAGTAAGACCGAAGGATTGTTTACCTGCTTTACTAGTTTTGATCTCTTCCTGTGTCACATCGATTTTACGATCGTGGCGACATTTGCCTCCTCCCCACAAAGCAAACTGAAACATTAGTGACCAAATCTGCTCTTTCCAACAGCTATCTGAAGTGTTTGAGACTGTTTTTAATGCAATTATGCTGAATTGTAATGGAGCAAACACTAAACAGCAAACAAGCAGAGCAGGAATTACGATTGAGAGGTTTTGCACATAAAATGACACTGCTCAACCAAAACAAAAAACGTTGCCACCTGGATTCAAACAACTGTTCTGATCTGGCGTTGCTGCAGTTGATCATGTCTAGGTTCAGCGACACTATGTGACCAAAGAACGAGATCAGCTGAACATCCTGAATGACCAAGTTATTCCATCAGTGGATTTCTTCTTCCCTGATGGCACGGGCATATTCCAAGATGACAATGCCAGGATTTATTGGGCTCACATGAGAGACATCATGACACCCCAGAGTCCAGATCTTAACCCCATTGAGAATCTTTGGGATGTGCTTGAGAAGGGTTTGTGCAGTGGTCACACTCTCCCATCATCAATACAAGATCTTGGTGAAAAATGTATTATTGAATATTTCTATATATGTTTTTGTCATAATAGGCTTTAATGATTATATATGAAACTGTGATATAATCTCTGCTTTAAAGTCCCCCATTTTATCGTTGTCCTTACTCTTGGAATCCACTGGGGGGCAGTGTGTTAGGAGTCAGATGGTGCAGACGCAGAAGAAGTGTCAACAAGGAGACGCCTACTTCCTGTGTTTATAAAAGGCCAACCCACGGGCCTACTCCCTCTCTCTCTCTCGTCCCCTCCTGGCTGGTCAACATGGGTACCTGGGGACAGCTGCATAACTTTTGTTTAGTCTGTAAATTCAGGGAATAAAATAATGATTTTTATTTTTAATAGAACGAGTCTCCATCTTCTCTCTATATAGTTAAAGAATACGCCGATAGTATGCAACACTGGATCTTTTCAAAGCTAATGGTTACAACAAAATATTAGAGTGTGTGACGTATTCTTTTGGCAAGGCAAGTTTCATTTCCACAACAGGCATTTCAAAGGTTAAAATAAATTGTAATTTTAATAAAAACATGTACCTCTGAGCAAATTAGTTCGTAGACAGCATGAGTATTCTGGCTGGCTTAAAAAAAAAAAAAATGAACAACTCCTTTTCATAAACGGATCCCACAGATTCTGCTCTCATTAAACACCCAAAAGTCCCTTCACGACATTTCCAAACTCTTTCTTCACAATATTCTTCAGCCTGTTGGATTTTTCTCTGGAGTTTCTCACATTCTGACTGTGGTGGATATTGTTTACATGTTCTCGAAATCTAATGTTCTTCTACCTGCGGCTTTCTATTCCATGTATGTTGTTTTATAGACACATTTCTTTGTTCTCTACTCCGTGTCTTCAATTGCGCTCTTCACCCCAGTCCAAACCCTTCTCTGGAGCACTGTCTTTATTCTGGCCTCTCCTCGTCTCATACTCGGGCCTCTGCTCTCTGTACCTGCTCATGCATTACTTATGTTGTGTTCTGGTATTCTGTGTGAAGTGTCCGGCTGACAGACACACACAAAAGAGCACGAGGAAGCGCCGGACAGGAATGATAATGAACAAACTACACACGGGGCCAAAAGCGAGACCCAAGATCAAACATGAACTTTTTTTTTTTACTTTTATTACACGGATCGTTTTCTTTTCTTTATTGAAAACGGAATCCATTGCTGATTTCCAACCGCTCCTGTTTGTAAATCAGCAATATTTGGGAAGCCCTGTGAGGCAACTGCTGTTGTTGATATTGGGTAAAAACAATTTCATTTGATTTTGAGAGTCCTTGCTCTGCTGAATGATGGATGGATGTTACTGATTTAGGAATGTTTTGGCATTACATATTAGAGTGAATTTGTAAGGAAATGTTTGTCAATGGCATAGGAGTAGATGCATGCATCCTTAAAGAGGGGGTATTATGCTTTTTTCAATCACATAGCACCAGTCTATAGCATACTACAATGATGATGTAACCTTCTGTTGGTCTGTATATGCAGTAAATTAAAATAACTGCCTTGAATAAAATTGCTCTCTCAAAATGGCTGTACTGAACGTCTTGAAATAGGCCTCTGTCTCTTTAAGAAGCTTTCCGACACGCCCCCTTCAGCACACTGCTGTGGCATCTAAACAACACTACTGTGCGGGGAGGGGGCTCTGCTGAGCTGAGGAGCAGTGGTTGGTGGCTTGGCTGGTGACAAAAGGTCCAGAGGCGTCTCCAGGAGGTGGGGGCGTTCCTAGGAGGACTGAGGCATAGCTACACCTAAAATGGCTGCCGTCTAAGTTTTTACTGATTACTCAAAAATATGTGAATGAGCCAAGGCAACACTCCAGGCATGTGTTTAATGAGGGAATGACATAATAACATGATATAAAGCTTGAAAAAGTCGATTTTACATAATACCCCCCTTTAACCCTAGTTTTTCATGACAGATACTGTAGGAGAAAAGGTGAACCTCTTTTAACTCTGTGCCTGTCAGCCCTTTTCTCAGAATCAAACCTCAGGCCGCCAGGATTCACACAAACACGCTGTCCGACTGGAAATGTTGTACTACACATGCAATGTACCGAAACAAAGATTTAAGTATTTATTTAAGTATTGGCGACGTGAAAACAGGAAGCAACCTCCCTCTCTCTCTCGGTACAGCTGTATTTTTTGCCTTTTTCTGTGAACTGCACTGCAAAACTGCAATTTTGTGGGGATCGGGGGATTTTATTTTTACTGCAAAGAGTTTTTTTTATTTTATTTTATTTTACTTCAAATGGTCCTGAAGAAAGCAGCTTTTTAAAAGTAAACAGCTAGTTTATCAGCTAAACCCATTTGAAACCTACACATTTCTTCTTCTGAGACACTGAAGAGGCATCAAGAGCCCCCACACCTGCAGCACAGTGGAGGCGTCACAAGAGGAGCTACAGGAAACAAGGACGGGACAAAGGAGGAGGTACCCGGGCGAGACTCACAGCTAAGCCACACATGCCTTCTATTGTTCAGCTTAATGGATGTTCACTGGAGAATAAAACAGATGAATTGCTAAGCTCTTCCCAGAAGACGGTGAAAGACTGTTGTGGAGCGGAGGGAGCTGCGCAGGAGGAAGAGGAAGGAGGAGGAGCTGACCAGTGCAGGACACTACGCTCTGAAACAGTGACAAACCCAGGTTTCATCTACCTCGAAAAACATGATGGTCAGGTTGACCCACAGTGGCTCAGTCGTAGCGGCTCAGGACTAACACCTGAACACTATTTCGTTGAATGCTTATACAATGACAAATAAAGCACTTACTTATTGTAGTTTTCATCAAAAAAACTGCTTTAGTCAAAAAGTAGAGAAAATCACACTTCTGTAAATAGTTATTTTAAGCAACGTATGTAAGTATTTAAAACTTCCCAGCAGCTAATTGTGACTTCCCACTTCCCAATACATTTCATATATTTTATAAGTACAAAGGCACCTTTCTCATTGTGCTTTTACTTTGAATTTTGTTTTCAGGCCTTTCTCTGAGCGATTTCGCCGACTTTTTGTTGGTGTAATGCATTTGTTCTCCTGCATTGTCGTTGTGGTTCCTCAAACTGATCTGATGTGCTTCCCGCTGCTACTGTGGGCTTTCCCAGGCTCCTAGTGCTCCGTTACATGTGGATGGAACTGGAGTGTACAGTTTGTAGCAGATCCCGCGCTAGGCTTTCATTTTTAAAAAGTCTATACATTTACGTCAATGGCAGTGGAAGATTTAATAATGTTTTCACAATATTATAAGTTTGCTTCCTACAAATAATTTGAGCTTTTTACTCATATGTATGTCACAAATCCCTGATATTTATATTGATTACAGAGTTGGAACCAGTTATTTCTTTGAAGGCACTGATGCATATAATTTGATGTTCAACACGAAAAGTATATTTTTCCCAGTTTTGAAATATATAGTTATGTGGGCCTATATGGGGAAGCACCACTTGAAACACATCACAAACCTCACATCATAAATTTTCCCTGATTGATGGCAGCAGCCAACCCATAATTTAAAATGATTCGGTCCAGACCAGAAATCACTAGCCTCTCACATCCGGAGCCCATCTCCAGTCTGCGCTCCAGTGGTTTGTGCTAATTTCACAGAAACATGGCTCCCTGCCCCACAGTGACGAGGGTCAGTGCTCTCCATTGCAGATGCCGTTACGGCGCCGGGCTGTGCTGGGGAGAGAGCCCCATGTGGCCTCAAACATGGCACTGGAGACATGAATGTAAATGAGAACATATCGCACACACACTGGCGCTGTGTGAGGCTCAACAGGTTTAATCGATTCATAGCTGAGGAGGCCAAATAAAGTCAGAGTATGAATGTATTGTTGAATATATGAGCCACCATAAAGCATCAAAAAGAAGAGGAGGCTGAATCATTTTAAAGAACGTAGAGGTCTAAAGTGCAAGGTGAGCAGGTTTTGTTTGTACGCACAGTGTGTAGATGGGCTATTTTATGCGCCTAATGTGTTTATATGTTGGTTTGGTAAGATCACCCAAGACACTGCGACCCCACTCTGTGAACTGTACAGGCGATCAGTGTTGTGTTTTTACTGAATGAGTTTTAATTGAGCCGTGCTGAAAGACAAATGTCTGCTCTTTTGAACAGACAATAAAGTTATATTCTATATCGCAAGGTGCCTTATGCAACTTTATATGTGAAAAAAAGTGGCTGACTGGGTGGTTAGCTTGGCGCCTGTGCTGTCCATCTCAGTGGCCTCTAAGATGCTCTAGGATTTTATTTCAGTTTCTTTATGGTTTCCGTTATCTATATGAAATGTATACATAACCATGGAGACAGATCCATCAGCAGTGAAAACCTAACAAGCAATTGGTCCTGGAGCAACCTAGAGGCCGCGGGGATGGAAAGTAATGGCGCCATGCTAACAATTCATAATGTACCTTTAATATTCATATCAGTGATATTGTTTATTCAACAAACTGCTGTAAAGGACATTTGAAGCCAGGAATGTTTCCAGGAATAACAAGACAATGTGAAGTATTAATTGATTGAGAAACATCATTTCGAGTCATCCCTCAAGGTTGTGCACTTTCTCCTATTTTTTACCACT
This sequence comes from Neogobius melanostomus, assembly GCA_007210695.1. Lineage (NCBI taxonomy): Eukaryota > Metazoa > Chordata > Actinopteri > Gobiiformes > Gobiidae > Neogobius > Neogobius melanostomus. The sequence goes on along the minus strand of VHKM01000457.1, from coordinate 906,314 downwards.
CAAATTGCTGTAATGTTACTAAATGCAAAAGCAAGGGCTTCCGGCTTAAAAATGCATCCAACTACAATTTGCAAATGATTATTCATGGAGACAAAGCAGAGAGACGTTGACGATTCGGGGAGACAGTTTGTGACTTTATCTGACATTGGGACCAAGATGAGACTGGTTTATTCTATTGTGCGCATCTGCAGACAGAGAGGAGCCTGTTGCACTCATCACTCATTGACAATGGAGACTTAGCTTTGACGCTAATAAGCTAATGTGGAATATTACAAGAACTTTTTCCTATTCATCCCCAGTCATTTCATATTAGTATTTTGATGTTTTCATCTGCTGTTGCACACGATCTATCATTTCTCTCAGACTCGTGCACTTTGGCTAATGTGATTACAGGCTGCTGCTGATCAAATTACATGTTGTGTGCCAGATTTTCAGAGAGCAACGAGGAACAATGAAAAGAGAGGGGGGGAAATTGTTCCGAGCAAAGCAAAGGGATATGAGTGTATGCTAAACAGTGTCTTCTGAGAGCATCATACTTATTCTTTAATGAGTGAAACATCATTGTGCCCCTGTAACAAGTCTGTATTTTGAGTGATAAAGGCCCTGGTTTGTCCTTGTCTGTTCAGTAATCTGTGGTTCTACAGTGGAACTAGTAAAACCATGTGTGAAGCATGCTGCATGTGAGTTTACGGCCGGTTGGTTTCTTTTCCAATTCAAAAGCTCCACTAAATGGCAATGGATCCTAATATTATCACAGTATTTATTTCCTCTGCTTTTGGAAGTGACAATGATAATAACACACTGCCTAAACTTTGCTTGTGTCACAAACAGTGGTTTTGCTCTCTCAGTGGGATAGGACTTCTCATTAGGCAGATAAACTCCTAATTTTCATGTGGCGTATGTGTGCGACTGCTCATAAAGAAACAGCAGATTTGTCCTTGTACCTCCAACACACACAAAATACCTATTTATAGAATGCTCGCTTTCAACTAAAGTCTTTGAGAGAGAGAAAAACAGTAGGTATTGAACTAATTGGGAAGCATTAGAGCTATAACTAATGACCACCAGACTCATGAACAAGATCTGAAATGTAATGCTGAGCACAGAAGGGGATTCCAAAGGTTACATTGCACCATATGCTTGTCTTTCACGCCTTCTCAATTCATTCTGTCATTGAGCTGTATTTTCCAGATGTAATATGTTTTGTATTAGGGTTGGGCGATAATTTAATTCTACCAGTAGAAATATTCCCCATGACTGGAGCGCAGGCCGAGAGTGGAGCTGGTTCAAGCATCCTCAACTGTGACACAGATTTAGTCACTTTTCCAAACTCCTGTGACTATTTTTGGAAACAGGGCAAGCAACAAATGTTGTGTTACCCTCCAGGAGTTAATAGAATCAAATCACCATTTAGTCATTGAAGTTATTCCTGTTGGCCTTACAAAATAAAAGCCGTGCTGTTCCAACAGCTGGGAGAGCTTTACTATGAAAGAGTCAGACAGAAGAATATCACTACGGCAGCAGCAGGTTTAGGCCGATTACAGAGGATTCATCACGACTCACATAGGACTAAGGGAATAATGTTTAAAGAGTACCTAAACGGGCGTGCCAAAGCCTTTCCCCACCCACAAACAAGTCAAAAATTGCTGCGAAAGAGGCGGTCTCTGAAGTTTGGTGGTGAGTGTGTGGGCGGTGTGTGGGCCTTTGCAATGGCACAATCACAGCAGACAGATTACGTGGGAGGGACTTGGTAATAACCACAGGTACAGGGGCAGGACAAGGGGCAGGACAAGGGGCAGGACAAGGGCAGGATAATGGGCAGCGACTGGTGACGATGTGTGGAGCTGGTGCGGCTTATGACGTTCTGTGGAGGCCGTGGACACATCTCAAGTCAATCAGGAAATTCTAATTTAGTAGCAGAGTTTACCCTGAAGGGGGCGCAACCCATTCATTTTCAGGCCAAAGTTAGGATTTGACACATGTTTCCGTTATAATGTCAGAATAATGTCAGGGACCAGTAGGCAACACTATGAGACACCCATTGAGACAGTTTATCAGTAAAAAAAAACTTGATTTGGTGTTTAAAGAACTTTAGTAAATCAGTGAATTGTATTACGTCATATCGTCAAATCGTGATACATACAAAAAATATCATGATACATGTTTAGGTCCATATCGCCCAACCCTATTTTGTATTCAAATGATGACAGGGCCAATGTGTTGCATGAAAGGATTTGTTCGTATGAAATTGTTAAGAGGGAGGATGGGATCCAAGAGGTTCAGAGAGAAGCACAAACGATTTTCCTTCTAAACAAAACCCCCAGTGTTTGGCTTCTGTTGACACGTTGCACTGCTGCTGACATGCTGTTCTGATGTTCAAACTTTACCACCACAAAAAATATTTGACCTTCCAAGTCCCACAAGGCCTCAAGCAATCTTTACACCAGGTCTAAAAAGGAGTCCTTCATTATTAACGAATCAAATACAAATATAACAAAATATTATATTTTGCCCTATTTTGATACAAATAAAAAGCATGTGACCCAGTTTGGGGGATCTGCAGCAGTAGATATCTTTAGGTGATGATTTATGGCTGTGAAAATGTGGCATCATTGTGAAATCAATGCCGATCAAAGTTCATAAATCACCCACAGAGTCTCTGTTTCAGCACTAGACAGCTCCTCCGCTGCACAGCTCCAGTTTCTGTGTTGGACTCCAGCACTGGGCGGCTCCTCTCTCACTGTGAAGGGCTTCATTTGGCATTATTTGTACATCACTGTCAACTCTTGTTGTTTCTCTTTCAGTATATTAGATGATCCAGTTGTAGCATACTAAAGAGGAAATTTCCCACCTCCTCTCCAGCCCCTTTTCAGTCACGGTAAGTCCCCCTCGTTCCCCTGTGTTTGCACTGAACAACAGCAGCAGGGCAGGGGTACGCTGTACTTGAGTATGCACAAAGCAAAAGTGAATATAAGGTAAACTGGAGGCTGGATTGTGAGTCACAAATAAATATTCGATAATTTCCAAATGCAAATGTAACCACGTAACCACGAGGTGATGTGACACACGCCGCCTCGGGTTAATCCTTCTCTAATAAGCTGCTACAGACAGGGGCATTGGCATTATCGATCACGGGGGAACAGCTCTCACACACAGGTCATCAATAGATCTCTAACTCACAGCAGTCACACATGCGAACCCACGCTGTAAATCTCCGAGGACTCCAAATCCCATGAGCCTTTGCTACAAAGAAGATTAATGAATTGATCAATTGTCTCTTGTAATACAGAGGGGAGAGTGGGATCAAGGAAATAACAGAAAAATAAAGACAATAAGGTTCAGGAGACGAGGCCAAAGGGACCACAGTTATACACTGTTCCCTGGCCTCCCCGCCTGTCGCACTGCACTCTGGGTAATTGACTTTTTAATTACTTCTACATTCGTCCATTTCAGGTACAGTGGGAGGAAAATGTATGAGAACGCTTTGGAATTTCTCACATTTCTGCCTCAGTTGGCCATAAAATGTGGTCTGATCGTCATCAAATAATAAGAATGAATAAACAGTGTCTGCTTAAACTAATACCACCCAAACAATTACATGTTATCATATTCTTTATTGGCCATAAAATGTAAACATTCTCAGGACAGGGAGGAAAAAGTAAGTGAACCCAGAAATCTTGCTGAACTGCAACAGTTTAATAAAGAGGAATGATCCAAATTCATCCTGATCGTTGCACATGACTAATCTGCATCTACCGGAAAGCAGTTATTGCTGCAAAAGAAGGGTCCGCCAGCTATTTAATACAAGGGTTCACTTACTTATTCTGTGCATGTTGTGAATGTCTTAGGTTTTTCTGCAAAATATCTTGATAAACTTGTGAGTTCATTCTTCCATTGATGATATCACATTGTCCAGGCACTAAGGCAACAAAACAGCCCCACACCATGATTCTCCCTGCCCCAGACTTCACAGTGGGGATGGGGTTTTGATGTTGGTGTGCTGTTCCATTTTTTCCTCCACACCTGACGTGTGTTGTGAGAAATTCCAAAGCGTTCACATACATTTTCTTCCCACTCCCACTGTATTTGCTTCTCAAGTCTCATCTGAGGTGAGAGAACAAAGGGAAGGGGTTCGAGCCACTCATTTCAACTCTGTCTGAAACTAAGTCCAAAGACAAACACTGTTCCAATAGTTTACTTTTCTGTATGTGAATCAGAGGTTTGCAAAGGCATGTTGCTTCCGCCTGATGATGTGGCTGAGTGCCGTTAGTCTAATGATAAAAGTCACTCCTCGCTGAAAGCAGGAAACAAGTGTCTATTTATTTACATGGAGCCATTAAAGCCATTACTGAAATGCCTGAGTGGCTTTCAGAGAGCACGTTATGCCTCTCAAACCATTAGGACAATTAACGAACTCTTGTTATTAAATATACACATGCTGTGAATTCAGTTTCCATGTAAAGGCCACGTTGAGACCTTGGTTTCAGAGCCCTTTTTAGCTCTGCTTTATCCATTTACCGTATTCAAATCATATTATAGAGACATCTCTTTGAAGATCTCTATTAAAGCAGTACTAAGTAACGTGTTTACCTTAATAAATCCTTTCCGAAGTTCCTCTGGGGGTAATACAAGTGTTAATGGGATGATTGGAGGGTCTTTCATCTCCCCCTGGTGTCTCTGGCCAGAAAACCATGCTTGCAACTTGACTGCCACCGGGGCGGAGCAACCAATACACACTAATAGAATTACGGAGAAGAAGCTAACAGGCTAACGGGCAAAGCTAACTGCGGGCTAGCGCCACTTTAAACAGTATTTACAGCCAAGTTTGAGTGAAAAAAATATTCCCATTGTATAACTGGATGTACAACACCCCTCTCTCCCTTCACCTTTTCTGTCCGTGTAGTATTTACTCTCCAAGACATTTAATAAGTTAAAAAATTGTAACTTGCTACGACACCTGCAGTTGCGCTTATGGCCTCTAAGGGCAAGAGTTACTTAGTACTGCTTTAAAACTGGTAAAACCACAGTTCAGTTTGATATGAATATTTTATTTCGAGCTACACAACACTGGCACAAAAGCGAGAGAAAAAAATAAATAAATAACATTCTAGTTTGTTTTGTTTTTGGAAAATGGTTACATTTTCAAATACAGTGGTCCCTCGCTATAACGCGGTTCACCTTTCGCGGCCTCGCTGTTTCGCGGATGTATTTTTATTAAAATTTTGCATGCTTTTTTTATAGCGTATGAACGCCATATGCGCATTGTGTTCTGCGTCCTGATTGGCTGGTCGTAGAGTGAGCCATCCTCTTGCTGCAGAGAGGATCTCTGTCAGTGTCCCATTCACTCATGCTGCACCGCCGCAAGAGTCACAGCAGCACAGGCCGGGCATGAGCGGATCCGACTCCACGTTCCTTGCACTTTTCCGCGGAAATACACACCGCTAGCATGTGGCGCTAGCTTCAGCTAAACACCTCTTCTGACGCCTGAAATTGCTACGATAAAAGTTTGTTCTCTTAGTGTGAACAATCGCACAGTGGAGACGAGAGCAGCTCATGATGTTACCATCCCCATGTTGTACAATGTGACATCTAAAAATCTTAAGACAAACAAAATCGCAGTGTACACCAGACATAAGGGAGAACCCGTGTGAACTAGTGAGAAAAGTGTATACATAAAGTGTGTGGTGAGGGGTTTAACAGCCTTAAACATATATATAATAATTGTAAAAAATAAAGCTGACTACTTCACGGATTTCGCCTATTGCAGGTTACTTTTAGAACGTAACCCCCGCGACAGTTGAATAAAATCTCTTAGCTGCAGCCCAAACTTGTTTGTAGCGCTCACAGACCCTCCCTCACATCCTGATTGTTCACGCAAAGTATTTTCCAGTCAAAGCTCAGTCTGAGGCAGTGTTGAAAAACGAACCAGGTGGACTGGCCAGGACAACCAGTGTGCTACTGCTAATTTAGACTCTAAGGGGGTAAAATACCAAGCGTTTGCTCATGTGCAAAGGGAGTAGCACGATCAGGAGGAAGAGTCATTCATGCATTTTTAGTCACGCAGCATTGTCTTATTTACAAAACAGATTTAGGGCCCTAATACTATAATACAGGCCGCATCAAATGCAAAAATGCCTATTTTAATTTTTATCTTGCACCTGATATTTAGCTCCTGCCTTAATAAATGACCCTCTAAGTTCCACATTTGCTATCTGTAAAAATGAGCTCTATTTAGACTCACAACAGTGCACATTTATCTTTCACCAATATTGCTTTTTTAATGTAGATCTATTGTGGCAAGAAAATGTATTTCAACTACAATACAATATCAACTCAAATGATTCTAATTTTTTCTTTAAAAGGTGCACTATGCAAGATTTTATGTTAAAAAACAACATGCATTGTTTTACTTTCCATCCCGGTGGCCACCTTGATGCCATGATCACTTTTATTTCGGGTTTTTAGGGTTTCTGGTAGGTTTTATAAACGGAGTGTATACGTATCCAAAATCTACTAGAGACCCTAAAAATATTTATCTTGGAGCCTCCGCTATGCTAACCACCCGTACAGCCACTGGGTCACTGAAAGGTCAAATACACACTAATATCAACTTTTCCCTCTTTATTTTACATAAATTGTTGCATAGTGCGCCTGTAGTGGAATGCAATATTTCTGTCCAATTCCTTAGTATATTGTAAATTGTAAATTATTTGTGTCATAAAGTCTTTGTATCAATTGCATGAGCTTGAAGGCTATACATGTTTCTGTGATGGTCCCCTGAAAGGTTGAAAAACGTGCTTTTAAACTCATCTCTGTGAATCATGGGGGTGTAAGAAATGTGTTGGGAAAGTTGAAAATGAGTTTGGACCACAACTAATTTCCTCTTTCATTGTGTGTAAATCAGGTATAGGGCCCTTAGGGTAAAATGGCATACCCTATAAGGAAATGTAGGGCCTGACATCACTGATAACACAATCCTTACAAATGTAAAGAACAATGGTAAAATTAGGCTACATGGTTCAACATGCTAAAAAGCCTGATATACAAGCGCATCTAATGGAGTCATGAAGGCCATGCCCTGACAGAAAACACTCTCCCTGTAGTAAATGTATAGTATAGTCTAGGGGTGTTGAAAAATATCGATTCGCCGATATATCGCGATATTACGTCGCGCGATTCTCGTATCGATACAAAAGCGCCCGTATCGATATTTAAACATCTATTTTTGGGGAAATATTCATTGCAGCGTCTCTCTTTGGTCCTGCACTTTTACTCCCGCCCGCTAGATGGCAGCGCACCGCGCAGCCCGCTTGAGTAACACTAGAATTTAGTGAGAGTTAGAGAAACACAGGAAGAGCTTAGCATGGAAAAGAATGAGTTATGAGACGCTACGGGGCTCTTTTAAAACTCTACATTTGGCTTTGGCTTTTACAGCAAAGACAGAGACCTGGATTATTACGAGAGCCACAGCTTTGTGCATATTGCTGAGTGCGTCGCCGCTGCGTTTGGAGAGGATTTATCTTCGTAGCATGGATTTATCTTCGTAGCATTTTATTACGGAATTAAACGAAACCGAGGTGAAACTACAGTAAATACAGCATACTCATGTTAAACCTGTGTCTCGCCACTGCAGTACTACGACACAAGTTTAAAAAGAGCCTGCTGTAGTTTCCCCTCTGCTTCAGTTGTGTGCTACTGCTGCGCGTGATGCCCGTGTCATTATGTCCCTGATCTACGAGTGACACCCGTTGTGGAGTAGACACAATTTTAAATGCCCCGTCTGAGTTATTGTATATTTTAATGGATGAAACCCATAATAGTTACTGATCGCCAAGGACTCCCAACTATAGAAATACTAGAAAACGTGCATCCCCAGTAATTGGTTTCATTACTAGGTTTCCAAGAAATCTGTTTTCCGTTCAAAGGTACATAATCACCATAAACACCACAGTCACAAGCACATTAGTGAAAAGCATTTATATCATAAGATAGATAGATCAAATGTATTTGATACAAATCTAATGAAGGTGGACTAGTTTACTGAATAGTTGTTTCCAAAGTAGTAAAAAAAAATCGCAATAATCGTCTAATTCTTCAATATCGGGATATATCGTATCGTATCGTATCGTGACCCTTGTATCGGGATACGTATCGTATCGCCTGAGACTAGGCGATACACACCCCTAGTATAGTCGTCCGTCTCCCTCAGAGCTCTCTCATTCCCGCTCCTATCTCCTCTTTGTATCTGACGCTGACGGCTCTATCTGCAGATAATGTCAGTGAAGTGATTTGGCCGGTCACTTAATCCCAGCGTCTGCTTCTATCTTCCTCTCTCTGGATGTTAAATAGGCTCAGTATCAACCGGACTGACAGGACTGTACTGCTCCAGTTGTCTGGAATCAGCGGTGAGATATAATTGTAAAATAAGAAACTGATTACAAAGTGTGGTACACAATGAAGTGAAATGCAAATGCTACCAGATTCAATAAGGATCCTCCAATCACAGCCATGACCACAAACACTCCCAAAGAGGCCGAGAAATAGTTTTGTTCCGGCAAATGGGGAACATTTTTCTCTTTAAAGTCAGAAATAAATAGAGATTCCTGAGAAAAAGTATCCTCAAAATGTATGCTAAAGACAACCATTTTAAGGAAATTGGAAACATATAGGAACGTTTGTACTTTAAGCCACTTTTTATCATATTACCTCAAAAAGGGTAATATGTTGTACTTTAGCCTCGTAAAGTACAACAGAAAACAGTTGGAAATGTTTTTCAATATCCCTGAAGTTGATCTAAAGGTGGTCTATTATTAAGAAATCTGTACCATAATACTGTAACTTCTCATACTGCTGTTCCAATTTAAAGCTATTTGAAGTAACATTTTAATGACAAATAGAATCAAGAATCTCCTAAAGTCTCTAAATCTATCATAAAATCAAACCGTTTCTGGCGAATAATGCAAGGCATGATCTGCCAAGCAAACATTCATCGTTCCTTTCAACATCTTCCCTATGAACTTTACTCTTTGGCCTGATCTTCCACTTGGCGCAACAACAGCATTGCTCAAAACGAAGTTGGTATCTTGCGTACAAACAATGGAGCGCCAGTGCTTTTGCTGGTCTCAGGGCGTTGTTTGAGGAGAGAGAGAGAGAGAGAGAGAGAGAGAGAGAGAGAGAGAGAGAGAGAGAGAGAGAGGAGAGAGAGAGAGAGAGAGAGAGAGAGAGAGAGAGAGAGAGAGAGAGCCCCCACCACCACTCACAGTAGTCTGGTACGGTCTGTCACAGGTAAGCTTGGGGAGGGACCACTGCTGTGCATAACATCGCCATGGAAGTCTGCACATCAACTGCGCCAGATATGAAGCTGAAGATTTCACATAGTGGCCCCTGTTTGCACAAATGTCTTGTCTACAAACACAAGATTGGGCCCTTACTCTTTATGAAAGAAATCATAAAACAAAGATCCATTTGATCCAACAAGATCCAACAATAACAAATGTAATAGTGAATCGTCAAAGTAGCAAGGAGCAAAAGCAACGATAACTAAACAGTAATTCTGAAGAAATGTGTATATTTAGGTGACTTACTTCATGTTTAAATTGCAATATCACTGTCTGATCCTCACACTACACTTGATTAGTTTTTCACAGAACCTTCCTCCTTCCCCCCATGGGCTCCACTCCACACTGTTAGTGCACATAATTAATGTGTAACCATAAACAGTCAATGGGGTCTATTTTCAGCGTAAGAAAACGCGTGGCAGATTACTAATGATTTGTTTACGCCCTCTCCATGTACAAACAAACAAAACAACTCCCAAGACAAGCAGCTGAGATGTTTACCGTCGAATACTAACGCTGTCAATTATAGAGAAAACATCGTCAAACGCAGAGGAAACAACACGGTGAGATAAATCTGGGACAAAGATGAAGTCAGAACATGATGTCTGGAAATGAGGAAGATAAGACATGCATGTTGCACTGAATATAGATGCACAGTGCGAACCTAATCTTTGACAAGCTGTTATAAACGCAACTGAAATTTACCAAAAATGAGAAAAGTTTCAAAACACATTGCAGTGATGGGCACTTTAATTGGAGCTGAATCTTTGGTATCTGTTCACAAGACGAGCCCATTTTTAAAATATGTTTTTAAGAAGCCAGACAGAAATTGTACTTTGTCTGCAAACTAATTTCCTCAAAGGCACGTATTTTGATTAGAACTCCAAATCTTTGAAATGCGTGCCTTGTAAATACAACTTTGTGCCACAATGAATGAAAAAAGGCGACAACTTCCAAGTTGTTGGAGCCATGTGTCACCACTAGTAGGAGCTGTGGTGGTGCTCTATAAATGGGGAGCCACACCTTAGTCCCACAGGTGTTGCCAATCCAGAAGAGCACACAGTTTGTTGACCGTTTCACTGTGTGTGGTTTTAGCCCCTTTTATGGAAATGATGAACTGGATTTTATGACGAATTATTGGAACTTGATTATGAATTTGAACCTTATAAAGCAGCTGTAATTTTGTACAATTTGACTCTTCGGATTTGTATTGAAGTGCACAGTCAACGCGTCACTTACTTCACCTGGATTTGCTGCCCTCATCGGTCTAAATGGGATTTAGCCACTACACAAGTCATCGTTCATGCAAACATCTTTCACTTGTTCCTGCTCTTGAGCTCTTTTAGAGATAGATAGATAGATAGATCCCAGCAAGGAGAAATTCAGTAGCAATACAGCGGATAAAAACACAATACAAATAAATATAATAAAAAGTACTAGCCCGAAGTTAAACCTCCACACATTTACATCAGCAATGATCATTATAAAATCGAATTGCAGCAGGGATGAAGGATCTCCAGAAGCGCTCAGTCTTGCTGTATACGGAGAGGAAACGATCTGATCTATTGCTCCACTGAGCAGACAGAGTCCCATGCAGAGGGTGCCTGGAGTTACTGAGGCTGGCCTGGACCTTTCTCCCCATGCACCTCTCGACCACTACCTCAACAGAGTCCAGTGACCCCACCGACCACTGACCCCGCCCTCTTAACCAGCTTGTCCAGCCTGTTACGGTTTGAATGCAAGTCGGCACACACGCACGTAAATGCGGTTTGTTTGTCTAGCTTTGTGACGGCTACTATAAAGTTGGCAATTACATTTGTGCAAAATTGCATGAAAAAGCAGACAGAAAAAGAGTCCACATTCTCCCGCCTGTTCACTCAACTCCACTCTGCTCCAGGCGCCTCCGAATGACAACAACATCAATGGCCATTCTCTCCACTTCAACCCGCCCCGGTCCTCTCCACCGCTGCAGGTCAGTAAACACGGCAAAGCAACGAGTTTGCGAAATAAAACTCCTAATAAAGTAATACATAACTATATAGGGTCAAGCCGTAAACTCTGTCAAAGAAGAGATCGCTTTGATGAGCTCCCTTCTCTTTCAAGTTTATTATTATTTTATTTTTTACCCTCCTGCATGCGAGGGAAAGAGGCAGAGAATAACTATGTGAATGAGAGCAATAAAAGCTTAACCAGGTCAGGTGATTGTTTTCTGATCTAAAGCGATAACCACTAGGTAGTGCAAATATCCAGGCTATATTGTGTAAAATAGTGATATTTTGGTGGTATTTACTTTGAAAAGCTAGATGTTGTTGGCCTTCTCTTTCCTGTGTGGTGCGATCTGAGCTGTGGAGCTATACTGTACATCTGGCCCAGCTCGGATGTAGCTGACAATAGAGTGGATCCGTATTTTTGTCGGGGAGGAACGGAGCGGCAGGCCCTCGGAGCAGTGAGAGAGGAAGTGGAATGTTTCTCAATAATTAAAATAGCAACATATTTGCTGCGGAGTGTCGGGCGAACACGGAGAATGTGGAATCTGGGGGTTCAGGCTCATCCGCCGAGCTCTGGTGACGCACATCTGTTTGCAGTCCTTGTTACAGCGCCTGAGTGGTGTTTTAAAGCAAATCCAATTACTAAAACCTTACAGAGGAAGCGTTTGTTAAAAGACCCTCTTGTCCCGCACTATTAACGGATGCAGCTGTGGAACTAGCACTGATCAATTTTATTCAAAGCCTTATTATGTGAGTATTATCAGTATAATCCTTCTCTCCTAATATTGACATCTCATCTGTGTCCTTGTCGCTCTAAAACATTTTCTTCCCCAAAGGGATCATTAAGCTGCCATTGAAGTAAAAGGGGAGAGGATGGCTAGAGCTTCATGAAACAGACCTTGGAGGAATTTTTAAGATGGTGAAGTTATAGAAGAAAGTGTTTCAAGTTTGCAGCCATTGTTGTCCCTTACTTCAGCGCAAAATAAATTGTCATATTACACAGTGACTGATTACAGACTAATGTTGATGCGTTTTTCCATGTGGGTGAACTGCATATGAATATTTAATAGTATGTTTAACAGTATGGAGGATTGTAGATGATGTTTCTCGCAAATGAGCTGCATGTATCTGACACTGGCCTGGTTTCCGTTTGTGTGTAATTGTGTTTTGCGCGGCTGAGATGAAAAGAGCAGAGGGAGGGGCCGCGCTCATTCAGAAACTAAACCAGGACTTTGGACCAACACAGTCCCACAGACAGGCCTGTGATCAATGTTTTCATTATTTACCATCATTTGATCTAAACTTGCTTCACTCACATAAACTCATTTCATGTCCCCTTTCCCTACATCCATAAATCTCCTCTTTGGTCTTCTTCTGGGCCTTCATTGCCGGAATCAGGAACCAGTTGTTTACATACACTTTACAAAAAGATACGTTTTATATTACTTTTAACAAAACCAAAAGTTTACATACATTTTATTAATATTTGGTTGCATTGCCTCTAAACTATATAACTTGGGTCAGACGTTTTGGATTTCCTTCCACAAGCTTCTCACAATAGTTGGCAGGAATTTGTGTCGATTCCTCCAAACAGAACTGGTGTAGCTGAGCCAAATTTGCGTGCACATGCCTTTTCAGCTCTGCCCATACATTTTCAACTGGACTGAGATCAGGACTTTGTGATGACCACTTCAGAACACTGACTTTGTTACCCTTATGTCACCAGTTTGGCAGATTGGGTCATTGTCCATTTGGAAGACCCATCTGCGCTCAAGCTTTAACTTCCTGGCTGATGTCTTGAGATGTTGTGCTTCAATATATCCACATATGGGAAAGAAATTTCCAAAAGAAAATGTCCAAATATTTTCTCTGATCATCATTTGTGATTGGATTCACAAACCTGGCATGTGAATTTTATGGCTGAAAGTCCTGGCCAACAAGCCATCAAGCACATGTTTTTGAATATTGTCTCCACTTTTGGACGTCTTTGTGAGGAAATAATTTGACATATGCTCATATGTGCTGTAAGATATGACTTTGAACTTTGTGACACATTTTGGTTCATGTGAATTGGCCTCAGGAATTACAGAGATATTAGCAATGATTTAAGACTAGAAATCTGCATTTTGAGCGTTACTACCAATGGCCGCTGGCTGCTCTGCTTTATGACCGCAACACTGGAGGCCGCCATTGCTCCGCCATTGCTGTAGTACCTGCATATAGCCGCTAGGCCGCCATTGAAAAGCATTGGACTTTAGACACGTTAAAAACAACTTTAATGCCTGGTTTCTATTTTTTTAACACTTTCTACAGCTACATATTCCTCCTAAGATAACGCTGGGTTAGTCACAAAAAAAGAAACCAGGCTGGTTTTCGAAAGAACATTTTTTGAAATCTCGTACTAATGATGGTCGGACTGTTAGCATTGGAGCTGCGCGAGCTACACACGTCACGCAAGGAAGTGAAGATCCCGCCCTTATGCCCTTTTTAGGAACATGCTTCGTCAGAGCAGGGGAGGAGGAGCCTGTAAATCCGCCATGATTTCCCCCTCGAACGTGGTCATTATGGTAACGGGGAGGAGTGAGGAGGAGTTGTCTATTCTTTTTAACGGTCTATGGTTACTACGGTTACCGCCATGGAATTTTCAGTTGCCCTCCACCTCAATTTTAAACTATAGGCTCTTCAGGATGTTGTGATGTCACGTGAACGCAACCTATTGAATGGCTCTTTTAAATGAACTGATCAAAATAAATGTGGCCCATATAAAAGAACCATATACTCATCACTCGTGTAAATAAACAAACTTTATGTATAATGCGTGTCACAGATTTGCCCAGTTCTGTCACAAAAGAGAGAAGAGAGTGCATGTTTTGGAAACTGTGTGCAAAATTAAGACAATTATTTGGTGCAGCAGAACGGCATCTATGTGTTATATTAATCGAGAAGATCTGTGATATGGCAAATTCGTGGACCCCAATCCCTCACAAGAAACAAAGGCTCAACATGTGCTGATTTTCCCCCCGCAAAAACAATGCCTTTCCCATATTATACAACACATCAGCTTTTAGAAATGTTCCAGAATTTAAGAACACACTTTTACTCGCGCTCAGAAAACCGTTTATGATTGAAACGGCAACTGCTGGTGACATTTCCGTTTTAACGAGCCGCTCAAGCAGACAGCATCTTATTCGTTAAACTTTCTTTATCCAATTAAAAAGTGCCACTAGGTCGGATGAATTAACAGACGTCAAATGAAAGCACTCCCGGTTGTCGCTGGGGTTAAGTTCATTTCGCCATCACCAAATTGTTCTCCTGCTAATGAATGTCTGCTTCTCTGTTTCAAGTTACACTTTGATCATTGTTGCAGGTTAAAGTTGTGTTTTTAGCCCACTTCTCTTCAAACACACGAGCAGCCTGGTTTCATTCACGCGGATGTGAAGCCAAGATCAACAACATCTATAATTCAGAGAGAGAGCGATGATAACTCGAAGATCAAGATTTGCATATTTATTTAAGCTCCAGTAATATGCTTCTAAAGTGTAATGTAATGACTTGTAACTATACAGTAGACCTGTTTTGGCTGATAAACTTCAATATAATACTATAGTAAAATATATTTTTAGTTGTTTTTTTTTACTCTAACCCAATTCTGCACTCCTGGGTCAAACTCACACTCTTGTAAAAACATGATCTTTGCAGTAGTTCTACTAATGACTTATTCTTAGGTTTCATAACATTGGAGTGTGGACAGAGACATTTCTACTCAATGTGAATCTGTTTCTCACCAATACACAACAGAAGATGTACTGTCTTCTATTTGAATTAAAATAATGGAAAGGATACAGGATACAAATAAACTTTTATTTTTGTATGTTGATT
This sequence comes from Neogobius melanostomus, assembly GCA_007210695.1. Lineage (NCBI taxonomy): Eukaryota > Metazoa > Chordata > Actinopteri > Gobiiformes > Gobiidae > Neogobius > Neogobius melanostomus. The sequence continues at coordinate 891,109 of VHKM01000457.1, read as the reverse complement.
TTCCACATGTATTGACTAGAATGTCCAAAATCCCCCATAGCTACACAGTAAATGCTCCAGTGTTAATTTGACACTGTTTGGTGTCTATATAGTTCACACCTTCTCAGTGTGAAAGTGAATGACACTCTTCAGTGTTAACTACAGGTCAGACACCATGAGTGACAGTAACATGACGCTAAATACAATGTGCTCTTTGTTTTCAGTAAAAGGCTGAGGCCTCATTGCTCTTCAGTCACAGAGCGACAGGTGAAGAAGGAAGTCTTCTTCTGATGGACATGCAAATTATGTACTGAAACTTAATTTGTTTGTTTATATCAAGTATTGAAGGGAATTAAAACAATCAAAATTACATAATGTGTTTTGGTTTATATATTTATAAAACACATTCACTTCTATCCAGTGCAGTAGGTCATGTGTGTCCCAGTTCCGCTGAGTCATGGTGGGTCATGGTGGACCATGACCGATGTGGACCGGACTGTGGTAGATCTACTTTTACTTTGGAGAAAACAGTTACTATAGTAACTGTTGAAAAAATGAACCTCATGAGCTTCTTCTGTAACATCAGTCCTGCTGCACCACGACTCAGAGGAACTGGGACAAACATGACTCTACAGTAGATACAAATGACAAGCGTATATAAAGAGTTTCACCTCTTAAACTTGTTAATAACACTTAGTTTGTTGTCTTTACTTCTTATATCCATCAGAAGTCTGAAGTTCTGCCTAAAGCAGAAGCTCCATGACTTCCTTCTTCACCTGTCGCTCTGTGACTGAAGAGCAATGAGGCCTCAGCCTTTTTACTGGAAACAAAGAGCACATTGTATTTAGTGTCATGTTACTGTCACTCATGGTGTCTGACCTGTAGTTAACACTGAAGAGTGTCATTCACATTAACACTGAGAAGGTGTGAACTATATAGACACCAAACAGTGTCAAATTAACACTGGAGAATTTATTGTGTACACACAAACATAGGCTATAGTACTAAAAGCATCCAAATGGTTTGACAATTTGTATTTGTGAGTCCAAATAGGTGTGATAGGCTTTGCTTCCGTTTTTATGCACTTGCCTGCGATAGAAAATTTGATCAGCAAAAACTGTCAGAACCACATATAACCACATATCTGTGATAGACCAAAGACCATTAATGGTGACAGTGAATATCCAAAACCCGCTACCTCTACCTCAGTCCTTGGAGTTCAACGAGAGAAAAAGCTGTAGTTAATATTTTTTTATTTTTCAGATGAAACTCTGCGTAATTAAGAGCAATGAATGAAGTGAGCAGCTAAAAGACGTGCAGCTCAAAGGAGAACTGGCCTTGTTTCAGTCTGAACACTTAAAAGGACATTTATTCATTCAAAGCACACAGCACATAAGAGGCACTTTAACTGTTTCCAATTTGCAAATTAAAAATAACTAATGCTTCAAATCCACTTGTAGGGGACAACCATTGGCATCACACAAAACACGGTACTTTCTGTGTGGATGTGTCTCCCTTTATAACCCTTTATGAACCTATAAACAAGGCCCTGCTGCAGCAGCTGTTTTACCATCATTACACTCTTGGCATCCAAGCATACTAACAGGCTAATAACGCTCTGCTTTCGTGAACTTGAGCGTCAGAGTTTAGGTCAGGCTTGCTTACAGCTGTTCCTTTTAAGTATTTTGTGTGTGTGTGTGTGCAAACAATCAAGCTGCAAAAAAATCTGAAAAGCTCAATAGCACGTTCAGTTGTACAAAATACACTGCAATGCCCCATAGCTCAAATAACCTCTTTCATCGGACAAAAACTATGAACCTCGACATTTCACCCACATAAAAACCTGGAAGTAAAATTCAGTGTACTCAGATTTAAACATGTTCCAAATAATAATACAATTTCCTGTCATTTTTCCAATAGACTTTTCAAAAAAAAGTTTAACTACAGCCATGACTAAAACCTATGGTAACTACTGATCCAGGGTTTCCACAGGGTATTAAAAAGCATTAAAACTCATCAAAAATGCCAAAATAAAAAAAATCAACTCCTTAAATGTAATTAAAAAGCAATGAATTCTGGCATTCATTATAAATTATTGGAAAATTATGACACCGCTCAACAATTTTTACAGTATAAGTTCACCAAAGATACAAAATGACGGTCTAAAACATCTTTTTTTTTTTTTGCTCAAATATGATGGGATTTATGGCTCTTTTACTGGGAGCCGAGTTTGAGCTGGTCGGCCATAAACGTCACATCACATATTTGTTGTTACAATTACTGCATCTTTCCACATTCGTGGCATTAAAAACGGCATTAAAAAGCATTACATTTGACTTGCTTCTGCCTGTATAAACCCTGTGACCATAGCACAAGTGATTAAAGGAAATTTAAAAAAACACTTAAAAATGCAGTAAAAGGCTTTTATATAACTTTTCAGTTTATAAAGTAAACATTCTCATCTATATCATGTGTTGTACGGTCACGAGTTACCATACAGAAGCCTCTCACATTTCCCTACATCTGAATCAGTAAAGGCGCATTGAGTTGCCTTGTGCCTTGCCTAAAGGTGCAGAAAATCACCTATGATTGAAGATAAACCAAGCAATCACTTGGTCTTACAAATGACCCTTAATCAGGTCTAAATCAAGGATAAGAACCTCCAGAGCAAACAGAGCACTGATTATAAAGACTCAGAAGAGGACGCCAGGACTTTTTATATTTGCAACAGCAGGATTTACACTAAATCACAAAGCTCCCGTTGAAAAGGAACCTATTAAAAAGGGCATCCATGTTTTAGGACAAGAGATTCAGGATTAATCGACTTTACATTTGCTGTTTTTCCGTCACAAGTAACTGTTGTATTGTGAAAGGTAATACATTATGTTAACTTAAACTGATGCAACACACACGCAAAATCTATATGCAAAGTATGGAACATGTCTTGTCCCCTTTCCAATGAAAATGTGTGCTTGACATTACTCTGTCTGGCTTTGTTTTGTTTCTTTGATCATTTAAGGTGAGACGCTGCAGGTGAATGGGGATTTTTATTTATTTATTTATTTTATGTAGAGATATCAATTTGAAACGTCTGCTGTAGATAACTGGCATAAATATAAGAAATTAAGAAAAAATTGGTCCCATTACAGAAACTGAAATTAGAAAATCTATATCAGACATGAAGAATGGGAAATCTCCTGGGCTGGACTGTTTTCCTATTGAATATCATAAAGAATACATTGACATTTTGGTACCAGTGTTGAAAGAGGTGTATAATGAAGCATATACATTACAGTCGCTTCCTCCAACATTTGATGAATTCTTAATAACAGTAATAGCAAAGAATCATAGGGATCCCTTACAACCCTCTAATTATCGACCTATTAGTCTGCTTAATGTGGACTGTAAGATTTTAACAAAAATTTTAGCAACTCGCTTGGAGAAAGTATTGCCAGTTATCATACATACAGATCAAGTAGGGTTTATGAAAAGAGATCATCCACTGATAATGAGAAGACTCCTACACTTAACTAGCCTGAACCGAGAGAAACATAGTCCTATTGTAGCCCTCTCCCTTGATGCGGAGAAGGCTTTTGATCGTGTTCAGTGGGAGTTCTTGTTTGCAGCCTTATCAAATTTTGTTTTTTCAACTTCGTTCATTACATGGGTCAAAATGTTGTACAACAATCCTAACGCATCCGTTACAACTAATGGTGTTATATCACCCTTTTTTTGTTTAAAGAGAGCCACGAGACAAAGGTGCCCCCTGTCACCCCTATTATTCAATATCTCATTGGAGCCACTGGCCGTCACTATTAGAGCAAGTTCTTAAATTCGCGGTGTGGAGGGAGGTGGTAAACAACGTAAATTGCTGCTTTATGCAGATATTATTATTGGTTGATCGACCCAGGTCACCCGTACTTCACTTAATGAGTACAATTCAATCTTATTCTACTGTCTCGGGATATAAAATTAACTGGACCAAATCTGAGGCAATGCCAATATCTGGGCTCAGCTGTGGAAAACTAATGGAAACATTTGGATTTAAATGGATTCCAAAGGAATGAAATATCTGGGAATCAAATTAAGTCGGGAGGTTGTAGAAATGCCCACACTAAATTTTGAACCAATTTTACAAAACATTTAAATTAATCTGGATAAATGGCAAAAACTTAGGCTAAGATTATTGGGTAAAGTAAATGTAATCAAAATGGTTGTTTCGCCACAATTTAATTATGCTCTTATGATGCTGCCAGTTACAGTACCAATGACCATATTTAATCAATATGACACAATAGTCAAACATTTTCTTTGGGAAGGGAAGAGGCCTAGAATCAAGATGGTTAAATTATGCTCACCTACAGACAAAGGGGGTTGGGTCTTCCGGACCCAAGGTTATACTATATTTCGTTTGAGATAGCAAAACTTGACATACACTGGAATGGACTTGATCATTTCGATTGGGCTTCAATTGAAAAATCCTTGTCCTCTCCTTTCACACCTATAGAATATCTCTCCCAGAGTCCAGGTAATATCTCCAACCCTATTCTGTTACATTCAAAGGAAGTTTGGATGAAAATGCTTAAACTTCTTAAACTGTCACATTATAAACAGTCATATTCTTGTCTATGGAAAAACCCTGCTATATGTATTGGAAAGACACCAGTCTATTGGAAGAGTTCGCACGCTAAAAACATAAGTGTATTGGAAAATCTATATGATGGTGAGTGTTTATGTCTTATAATGATTAGGTGAACAAATATGATCTACAGGGCAAGAAATACCTTCAGATAAGGACTTGTGTCATGTCACTACCCCAACAAATCGAGGACAACCATATTCAGGACTACTTAGCTCTGCCACACCGACGTCACCGAGCCTCAGTATTCTACAAAAGGATCAACTCCGCACTCAGCAGTGACTGTAAAAATCTGAATGTCTTATGGGAAAAGGACATTGGATGTATGTTTGAAGATGAGGAATGGACTAGAATTGTTTCTAAGAGTGGGAAATGTATAAGAGAATGTAAAGGCAAATTTACACAATACAAAGTTATACATAGATATTATTGGACTCCTGTACGATTGAATAGAATGGATCTCATGAACAACTCTCTGTGTTGGAAATGTCAAAAAGATATTGGCACTTTGATGCCCTGTTTATGGGAATGCCCAGTTATTAGTCGTTTCTGGCTGGTGGTTGTTCATGTTTTGAGTGGCTGGTTGGGAAGAACTGTGCCATCTGGTCCAAGATTATGTTTACTCGGTGATAAAGAATAAATGGCAAATATGCCTAATGACAAATTCTCTGTTATTATGGTTGGGGTATCAGTGGCTGCTGGAGTTATTCTTAAACATCGGAAAACCCCAAAAGCCGCACAGTTTAAAGAATGGGTAAATATAATGATTAGGATGGCTTCATATGAACGCATGCTTTGTAAAATAAATAACAAGGGGAACACTTTTGGTCCCATATTAATGTAATGACCAGTCAATAGGAAGAAACTTTGTGCTTATTTTGTATGTGGGTATTTTACAAGGATTTCCACACCCTACACCCTTTACAATTATTATTTAAATGTTTGTGTTTCACTATTTGATTCTGCTTGTGCAGAAACCCCCCGATGGCCAATATGTATGACTGATTATATTATTTTGTCATGTACCAAGTAAAACATTAATAAAAACTTGAATTAAAATTAAGTTAAATTACATGTTATCATATTTTTAAAGGCCATTAACATGTAAACATTCACAGGACAGGAAGGAAAAAGTAAGTGAACCCAGGAATCTTGCTGAACTGAAACCGTTTGTAAAGCGGAATGGTCCAAGATTCATCCTGATCATTATGAGCGTCTAATCTGCAACTACAGGAAAGCAGTTATGTTAAGAGACCAATTTAGCCCAAAACCTGAAAATTGAATCAACCAAGTTTTGCCTTCAGTGTCTCTCCTTAAAGTGTTTTAGCAATAATTTTTAGACTCCCACCCCCACCTTCCCTACTAGGTTACTTTGGGACAGACTGACGGCAGGGCTGCCCTCTTACCCCTTCAAATGCCACCAAAGATCCCTTTCATACTCTGTCAAGACGGGTTAAGCGTTCTGCGCAAGGACACGGTCAGTAAAGGGATCAACACCAGCCTTTGAGTTTGCAGAAAGCCACTTTACCCCTGACTTTGCACATTGTCAAACTTGTTCCTCCTGCACGCAAAGAATCTTTTTTGTTGTTGTTGTTGTTGTTTTTTTGTATCCTGTTTCTGGACAGCCACTCAATATTCCAGAAGCATATGATTCACTGTTTTTTTCTGAACCAACCAGGCTCCAATTACAGCTGCCACTCACCTCCATTCGCTTACAGTACGACTTGCATTACACTGGCAAGTGGCCTAATGAAAACAGCAGGGCTTAAAGGAACAGGCCACCGTTTTTCCATACTGAGATATGTTCTTACCTGAGCTTAGACGAGTTGATACGTACCTGTCTGGTCTTTGTGCCCGTGGAAGAGCGTGGTAGCTTCCAACTTCACCCCCGTATGGAGCCATAGGAATATGCTGGGAGAGGCCAAATGCTAACAACATCTTTGGTGCATATCAATTCATCTAAGCTCTGGTAAGAACATATCTCAGTATGTAACAACGGTGGCCTGTTCCTTTAAGCGTGCTCTGTAATGTGTAAAACCCTGAAGGACGGGGGAGACCAGACAAAAGGGAGCTGTATCACTAAAGAGAAAAATATACCAAGAAGTGGATTCCTTTATGGGTAAGGATGACCTTGTGCGTGGTGAGTGTGCCCCCTTAGGCTCAGAGTCAGGTTTAACAAAAGGAAAAATCATGTGCTCAGGGAATAATTTCATGAAGAGCTGCCTGCCCCTGCAACAGCCACTGCAAGGTCAGATCAAGATTGTTTATTTCCTATTCATTTAGATTGTTAGTTGTTGTCCAAAATCAACTGAAACTAACTCTCCTTGCATGTTTCTAACACCCTATTTCTTCACAGGAATGTGCTCACTGGCCTGTTTAACGTCTTTCAGGGAACAATGCAGTTGGGGTAATGCTTGAAGCAACTTACCTGCTTTTATTCTGAAGAACTAAACACATGTTGGGCCTGATCTTGTGTTTCTGAACGCAGGCTGTAGAATAGACTTTTGCGCAGACAGGGGGCGCTATGTGAAATCTTCAGCTTCATACCTGGTGCAGTAAGGGGTTGGACAGACTCCCATGGCGATGTTATGTACAGCAGTGGACCTCCACAAGCTTTTTCCCTCCTACAGACTGTACTAGACTGGAATAATATTGTCTACTACTGTGGGCGTACTAGATACTAGCACTAGAGCTAGATTCTCTCTCTCTCTCTCAGGAGACAGACAGCGTTAAACTACAAAGTATTTAATCGCTGAGTTAGATTTAGTTATACTTTGATCGTCGCGCAAAATGCTGCGGCTAGCAAACAACATGCTAAAGCTAGCAGAAGTATGCTAATGCTAATGTCAACTAATCAAAGCTGGGAAATATACTATGATTAAAAAAAATGCCTAAAGTAATAAAATTAAATCGGCCACTGTTGAAGTGGTCAAGTGTTTGTATTTTAGTTTATGAAATAACTGATCGAACACATTTGTAATGATTAGATCACTTTACGTGAGTTGTTTATAATGTAACCGAAATAGCCTATCACAGGGGTCACGAATTACATTTCACCAAGGTCCAAATTGAAAAGAAATTGTCAAGCAAAGGTCCGGAAAATACCGGGTAAATCATGGTTATGGGGATTTTCAAGCCTTTATTAAATCTATTACTGTGCTTTGAAAATAATGCAATTAATTGAATCCTGTTATTATTGGGTTTGTTTTGCTCTAAAATAAGTTTTAGCTCCTAAATAGCAGAATGCATAGCCTCTATTATCCACAATTTAATGCACCACACTATGCAGGGCTTACATCACACTTCACATATAACTCAATTAAACAAATATAATAATAATGATAATTAAACCCAAATTAAATTATATTAAGAATGGTAATGACAACTGGGAAGTAGCAAGATCTCAGAGTATAATATGTATTAATGCACCTTTAATAATGATAATTAATGATAACCCAAATTAAATTATATTGAGGATGGTAATGACAACTGGGAAGTAGCAAGATCTCAGAGTATAATATGTATTAATGAACCTTTATAACATAAAAGTAGCACATTCTTTTGTTCTTTATTTTGCTGTTTTTGTTTTATTCTTCATCATTTATTGTTACTTTGCCCTATGTTCCTTTGTTATGATTTGCTACCTTGTAAATATTAAATGTAATGTTATTATTTTTATTTTGGGGTGGGCGCTTATAAGCCTTTGGCTTCAGCCCACTCCCTTTGGGCAGGTTAACTGCTCAAACAAATAAATAAACTAAACTAAAAACTAAAACTAAACAATGTGCACATAATATATGACAGTGATGTGTTTCTTTTCTTTGCTCAGTTCAACACACTGAGCCCTGCTTAGACCTGTCACAGCCCCTCCAGCACCTCAGGCCTCATCTGCCGCTCCCTGAGTGGCTGGCTCCTTCCCCTCCCCTTTCGTTTCTTTGCAGGAGTGAGGACAGGTGTGCTGGAGAGTCCTCAGCTGAGTTCACTCTGCAATCAAGGAGATTCAAAAGTCCACTCCAGTGAGCGCAGCGCTGCCAGATCGTAGAATACTCCACAGTCAGTACTACGTTCCAGCTTGTTCCTATTATACGCACCTTCTGAAAATACTTACCTGTTTTTCCATCCTGCTACAGATCTCCATTCTCCAGTCACCTGTCCTGCCGCTCCGTCCTGCCTGGTCCCGTTCCGTCCTGCCTGATCCTGCTCCGTCCTGCCTGGTCCCGCTCCGTCCTGCCTGGTCCCGCTCCGTCCTGCCTGGTCCCACTCCATCCCCTCTCTGACCTGACTCGCTCCACTCAGCTCTGCTCAATAAATACTTACCTTTTGCACCGCTTTCTCCTGTGTCTGCTTTTGGGTTCAGCCTGATTCGTTACAAGACCTGGTTTAGTCCTGGCTTAGGCCATGCAGGTTTAGTCCAGGTTCAGACCTGGTTTAGTCCAGGTTTAGTCCTGGTTTAGTCCAGGTTTAGTCCTGGTTTAGTCCAGGTTAAGTCCTGTTTCTGACCTGCTCGCCGATCGGGAAACTGCCTTTGCTTTATTTTTAGTGAGCCGTATTTCAGTCATTCCGAATCTGTTTCTAAAAGTCTAAAAAGTAGGACTTTCTCTTACTGTTCAGCTGAGCTGTAGTTCACTGATCTGCTGCAGTCAGAGGGAGGGAGAGAGAGAGGGAGAGAGAGCACACACAGCCGCTCGTTTGAGGGGATTCAGGGTCATGTCCAAAGTTCGGATCCAAGGTTCGGGTCCGGATCCGGACCGAGGTCCGCTGTTTAGTGACCTCTGGCCTATCGTATACCCAATGATATTTAGTGTAGAAAAGTTCAGTGATCCTTGATAAATGATCGTACATTAGTTTATCAATAGATGTAATTGATAATTGATCTGTAAGATTTTATTGAGCAGCCACTTTTCGGAAAGTCTCTTTGTATAGGTTAATATAGGATAACGGATGATACATAAATCCCCAGTATTGGTATCGGAAGCAAAAAGGTGGATCAGTGCATCTCTACAAGATACCGAGGCAGAAGATCGGGCCCTTTATTCCACTGCTCCAAAAAATATATCCAAACATTCTACATTCTAATAGGATGTGCCAACCATTTCTCACAAACACACACATCAAAGTAAAGCTTTTTTAAACAACACGTTTCTTCCGAAAGAGAAGCCAGTCTTCTGCCTGAGGATCCATTACAGCCTTGACCGAATGAAAACATTAGCCTCTGGTGCATCGCTGATTGGGTTTATGTCCTTCCTCTCATAACTGTATAATTTATGGTCCAAATCTTTAATTCATGCTGTGGTAAAATTATATGTAATTGGTTTAACCTGGAATAACAGCCTCGGTGTCCAGCAGGCAAATGTTTTATTAAAGTTACCACAATCTAATGCATAATAAAATAGACGTTATAGTTTTGAGTGGTTTCGCTGCAGGTCGGGATTCAAAATAAAGCAGGTTTTACAACACGGAGCTTATGATTATGTCAGCTATGGCTATAATGCTATGTTAGTCTTTCGGGCCCACACCAAATGGGACAATTTGTCACACTTAAATAAAGGTAATAGAAGAAAGAAAAGAGCAATGTGCACACAAATCCTCAATGTCATATGTTTGTGCGCATTATTCTTGGCCACAATACGTTTTCAAAGAAATATAGCAGAACGTAATGCAATTGTTATGGACCGACAGACAAAAATATAGCAATAAATAAAGGTCCTTAATTGATATTTCAGCCAGATGGTGTTACATTATGAGTTTGATATAGTGTAGTACAAATAGACAGACAAACTGGCAGCCAGAAAGTGGAAAGAATTGGAAAGAGGAGAGAGAGGGTTTAGGTTTCAAGCAGCCGTCCTTGAAAGCAGCTCCTTCTGCAGCCTCCATACGGGACATGAATACCAAACAGAAGGTGTGAGCGAGACCAGAGGGGCAACACAGAGAGATCTCAGATGTTGTTCAGTCGTTACTTTGGGCATATTGTGAATTGATGTGCCATATGCCATGCACAGAAATAACAGGAACAGGTATTTTGAAACATGTGAGGTTAGTTAGTTTGTAAATTAGTAAGTTAATTGTAATTCCTACCTAACGTAAGTCACAGTTAAATGCAGTGTTATCAAATGCATACTCAACAGGGATGGGGGACAGGAGGCGTGGTCCTTTAGTTAGAGACTCTGCTTCTCCCCTGAGACAGAACTGAAGAGGTTGTAAGATGGGTATCACGCTCTAAAATAACCCTATCCGCTCTGTTTTTTGTGCCGGATTCACACCAACCTGAAGCACTGTTGGTGTTTGGTAGCAAACACCAACAGTATTTGTGTGCTCAGGTCTGCTCTTGTCTGCCCCCTGTCTCACCTCCTCAGAGCAACATCTACTCTGAAGCGACAAGAACTCCAGACCGAGCCCGATAGCTGCACAGTGCGTGTGCCAATGGCCGCTAGCTGCTCTGCTTTATGACCGCAACACTGGAGGCCGCCATTGCTGTAGTACCGCTGGGTTAGTCACAAAAAAAGAAACCAGGCTGGTTTCGAAATAATTTTTTTTTTAAATCTCCTACTTAACGGGGGTCTGACTGTTGGCATTGGAGCTGCGCGAGCTACACATCACGCAAGGGCCGAGTCTACAGTGAAGATCCCGCCCTTATGCCCTTATTAGGAACATGCTTCGTCAGAGCTGGGGAGGAGGAGTCTGTAAATCCGCCATGACTTCCCCCTCGAACGTGGTCATTATGGTAAACGGGGAGGAGTGAGTATTGACGGTCTATTAATAATATGTCTATGGTGTGTGCGCACAATGTTTGAAGCGTACATTTAGTAGTAAATTGTAACAAAATGCCTCGGCCCCCGTTCAATCGCTGTGTGGTGTACAGTAGTCTCTGGCGAGTGAATTGTTTTCTCAATTTTCTCTCTGATATATGGCAAAAAGCTCTCCTTCTATTATCCAGCTGATTCGCTGACCAGTCGGTCACACAAAGCCAATCACAGCGCTCCGCGGCGATGAGAGACGCTGATTTGACAAACTAAATCAGCCAAAACTGGCTTCACCGACCTCCACAGAAGCCGTCTACGATCGACAGTGCTGTCCACACCAAACACACGCGTCCCGACGTCAGCCAAAATCTGCCCGACCACTGGCGATTATTGCGTCCACTAAGAACATTGGAACCCAGCTTGATCCAAAGAGTTTGCAATGATATGAACAAGTACGGACAATGGGCGTGTGTAGATTAGCCACTGGTTTGCCTTGAGCTAGGGCTAACCACCACCATTATTTAATTCAACATATGTCATAAACACATTAGTTTAAAGTTGTTGTTGTTGTTGTTAAACGCCCTATGTGATAGTTTTTTGTATAAAGAGGGAACGCGTACATTGTAAATTGTGGTACAACCTCATTACAAACCTGACGCATTTCTTACTCATCATGCAAAATCGACTTTTTGGAGTTTTTAGCCATGTTGTTATGCTATTTCCTTATCAAAAACACCCCAGAGCGGTTTTTTGGCTTCATTCACGCAGTTCTCAGTAATCCTCCTGAATCCTGCTCTCTGAGCAGCTGCTCCGCCCTCTCCTGGTAAACGACTGAGCTGTTCAGTTGTGTCGTCACAAGGGAAGCAAGCGCTCCCGCGGCCGGAGGGTGCATTGTTTGTGAAGACGGAGCTCTTTCTAACCTACTCTGGACACCGCCTGTTCATTTTGCTTTTTTTTTCTTACCGAACGATAATGTAGCCAAACCATGCCAAATGCGCATTCGTGACAAGAGGACTAGTCAGCCTTCCTAAAGAAGAGTGCACTCGCCAGAAGTTGGAATTTCTTTCCGGGATTAAGCTAGTATATCAACCAACCTGATGGATGCTTGGTGAACCTTGGCCAGAATCAAAGTGGATTAACTTTTATAACCAACACGAGGCCATAACGTAAACACCCGACGATGGGGAGGCCATGCTGAACGGTGAGTCAATCAAAACACGTGTTAGCGTGTGTGTTAGCGTGTGTGTTAGCCATTTATGAAACTGTGTTGCACATGTCAACTCCTTATAACTGCATTATGTGAAGTAACTTCACTTTTTGCAGCGATATTTATATTTATAATACTGTGAATGTGGAATGAGCGGAGAGAGGGGCGGAGTTAACTGAATCGAAGCGTCTTGTCTTCCGGGTAGAAAATACCCCCAGAAAATACTTATATTTCTCTCAAAAATGAGTACTCCATAGTGATAGAGGTACAATACATCATATAAATTCCTATACTTTACTTTGGAATGACTAAAATAGCATGATACAGCTCCTTTAAACATTTCATAAATTGAGTTCCTCTGTACAATTCTAGAGGTTTACCCGATTCACATGTGCAGAATTTCATATTGTAGCAGCTAATCTCCCGTCTCTTGGTTGCAGCTGCCGTTACATATTTATTGATTTATGATTCAGAGTTCAAGAGTCCAGAACATTTTCCCTGAGACACTGCTCACCTCTGCATCATCTTCCGCTGCAGCTTCCACATCTGCTGGACCCCGAGGACGCTCCACTCCTGTCTGCAAATCTGTACTTCCTCTACTGCTTTACTGTATAATGAAATACAAGGTGTTATTCTCTGCACCTGGTCCCTTGGTTTTACAACTTAAAATAATGTTAAGAGGTTTGTAGATCAGCCAAAATAATCGCCCAAGAAAGAGTTGCGTAACTTTACACCAGACTTAAATTTGGGATTGGTCAAGCTGATGCCTTCTATGATTCCTGAAATGAATTTGATATCAGTGTAAGTCTCTTCATCTTGTTGCGCTTGCAGGTGTTATTTTATGTATGAATCAGAGTTCCGCATAGCTCCAACATCTGCTGGACCCCGTGGTGTCTGTACCCCTGATTAAACTCCCTGTTTTCAGTGAAGAATGAGAGCGTCTCTTTAACACACAGCTGGCAAAGACTTATCAAACACCGCCTCCTGTGGCTCCAGCCAGTACTGCACTCTTTAAATGAATAATAATGCTTTCTATTGAACCCATATAACCTCCCAGTGAGGAGGCATTAATCAACTGTCCAAGATACATATTACATTTTACCCCCAGAGATGAGTTTGTAGAATAATTTAGAAGAAGCTTGTATTGTGTTATGTTCAGATATTTCAAAACAAAACAATTTCTTTTGACACTTTTAATATCCTGGTTGAGGTCATAATCTTTAGAAAAACAGCACATTTTATAATTTTCTGGGGTGCAAGTTTGAAAGTGATGATAAATCAGGCAACGACAAGAGGATTTCACAGGGAAAGCGCATCGACTTGAGCGCAGCGACGTGTACCTTGAAATGAAAAGTCTGAGAAAAATCCCACTTCAATATTTTTTCTGCCCTAATGTTGAGTGGACTGTATGATGTTACCGGTGATTGGGTTAAAGGAGACTTTCTGTGGTCCTTTATTGAAGACTAATTCATTTGAGCTTGCCGTCCATCCTTCCTTCTGAGTGTAGGTGAGAGATCAGCTTTCATAAGAACATGAAGAGACGCACATTACACTTGTATGGAGCTGTAATGTGCTTTAATGGACTATAGAGTCTTGCAGGCGAGGTAGAGTTTCATGTCTGGAGTAGAGAGATGGGAGACACCTGTTTCCAAAGCTTTATCCACTGCTTGAGATGTAAGATGAGGTACTTTCTCAAGATCTACAACAGCTGATGCCCGCCTTCTCCTGATACCTCTGTGTTTAAAGGTCCGTATATTCACCTAGTCTTTCAGCACTCAAATTCTCCAGTTCGTGCACCCTCTTCTGGCGACAATGACATTTGGTGTGCAAACAAATTAGGGATCGATTATGTACTGATCATTGCAAATGTTTGCCAAAGAGAGAGACACTTAAGTATGAGCTAAGGTAAAGGTCAAGCTAAAGCCTGGTTCACACGTAAGGATAAGCAGGACAATTTCGCTCCGATTCTCCCCTTCCGGCAATCTTAAGGACGCTCCGATTATCGTAAGATAATCTTATCAAATATTCCTGCCGTGTGTGGTGTGATAGACTGCTCTCGTTGCTCGGAATGATGTTTTGACCCGATTTCTCCTGGTGCTCCGGCTGCTCTTGTCTCTGGACAAGAGCAGCAGCCTGTTGACTGTGACGTGTAGCCAATCAGAAAGCGAGGTGACGAGGCGACGAGGAAGAACCAGGAAGCACGGAGGGAATACAGAACAGCTGTCATGGCGCACCAGAAAGTCTGGTGGACGTCGAATACGTGTTCCTTTTTTCCCAGTTACAAACTTTGCTTGATTATGGCCACTGCCTCTTCTCCAGCCTCCATGTTTGTTTACTCTGACGTCACGTTTGATTTTAAAGCAGTACTAAGTAACATGTTTACCTTAATAAATCCTTTCCGTAGTCCCCTGGGGGTAATACAAGTGGTAATGGGATGATTGGAGGGTCTTTCATCTCCCCCCGGTGTCTCTGGCCAGAAAACCACAATTGCAACTTGACTGCCACCAGAGGAGCAACCAATACACACTAATGGAATGATGAAGAAGAAGCTAACGGGCTAATGGGTAAAGCTAACTGCGGGCTAGCACCACTTTAAACAGTATTTACAGCCAAGTTTGAGTGAAAAAATTATCTCCATTGTGTAATTGGATGTACAATATCCCTCTCTCCCTTCGCTTTTTCTGTCAGCGTAGTATTTACTCTCACGGACGATTAATAAGTTAAAAAATCACAACTTGCTAAGACACCTGCAGTTGTGCTTATGGCCTCTAGGGGCAAGAGTTACTTAGCACTGCTTTAAGAGGTTTTGTGAGATTTTCCATCTGACCTGGGAATGTTCGTGAGTGAAATTGGTTTGTGTGTGATGTGTTGATTTTGTCGTGTGGCTGCACACCATACACTGTACAACCAAAACTGTTAGCCCTGTGATTTTTTTATCGCCGTGTGTGGGGTCTCTAAGGTTTGGAAAATCCACAATTTAAAATGTCTGAGCCAGGCTTTAGGAAAGTTAAGCGCACTACATTGTTGTCACAGATTTGGGATACAAACGGGAATATTTGCTTGATTAAAGGTTATATTAGATGAACAAAGTGTGATAGCAAACTGCCTCCAAAAACTTACTTCACAATCTCGTCCTATACAAAACCACTCCAGACAGCAGATTGTCGAGTTAGAGTGAGAAGGCTTAAGGCGTCAGGCATAATTTTAAGTGAGAAACGTTTACATTTCATCCTTCTGGTAAACTTAAATACGTTAATAATAATAATAATAATAATAATATAATAATAATAATAATAATAATTATTATTATTATTATTATTATTATTATTATTATTTATGGCTCCTAAAATTGCTCTTCTTTCATACAGTAAAATGTAATTACTGACACTCAGCATTCTGCTAGACCCCGTATGAGTAAAGGTGGAGGATCGATACAGACGGCATCTCTAAATTTTCCCATGGTCATGTTTGAAAACAGTTAAGGGGAAAAACAATTTGGAGAAAAATCTAAACTTTCTCTAATTATTGTTAAACTACTTTAACAAACGCTGAATTATGAATATAGTTTTCTACTAAATAAAGGTACAAAGACATGGGGAGGAGCAAAGTGGTTCAACAGCCCATAAATACATAAATAACGGAGAATGCTAACATGATGCTCCATGTTAGCATCATGCTAATGCCAACGATAGCTAGCGTCAGCTACGACTGCCGTTTTTTCACTGCTACTGAACAATCTGCTGTGAATAAACATCCATATGGTCCGATTTAGACTTGACTTTATTTGTATGTGATAAATAAGTTTATATTTCGCCAGAAAACGGCTAAAAAGAGTGAAACATTGTGTTTCCCAAAAGATTCTGTTTTCCCCCTCGGTGAGGCCACGCCCCCTTCTATGACGCGATGCCGTCTGTATCTATGCAGTCTTTACAAATACAGTCTGGGATCAGAGGTGATTTCTCCAAATACCCGATGGGCGTGACTGACAAGCGTATTAACCAATCAGAAAAAGTGGCATGTGTCGTATTTAGTGGTTTTACGATGTTGTTTTTGCCACAAAAACCTAAGCATACAAGGAGCCATTAGGAACATGGTTTAGATTAGAAGAGAATTAGAATTAGAAGAGAACTCAACACAAATGCGGCTTTTCAATCAATGTACGCTGGAACGGAACAAAAATTAATTTCTAGTGGTTAATTCGGTTCCTGTCGAGACAACATGGTCTGTGATTGGATCGATATGAAACTTTTCAAGGCTTAATTGGCTGTTACTAAGTTCCAGACAGTCGTGCTTTTAAATAGATACAAAAAGCAGGAGTGGATGGCTGGCCAGGTAACGGGAAACCATATTTTCCCACTCTTTCCCACTGTCTCCAGTATTGCTGGGTTGCACGTTCTAGAATGTGATGATGTCACAGTACCCAGTGGGGGCAGGAGCCAGTTTTTCCTATTACTGTAACTGCATTACACTTTCACAAGTCGTATCTAAAAAGAAAATTTATGAATTACAAAAATGATGATTAATATCAGTCATTGGGTCCATGATCTTTCTGTACGAGACGAAAACCTCCTCAAAAACAAAATTATTTTACGTCTATGTAATATTATAGGCCTTTAGAACGCTGTGATGTCACCTGAAAATAGGTATTATCTCGTAAATCTCCTGTATTATAACCACAAATAAATAAATTGACCTTGCAACCCCTGCTCATACTGTAAGTCGGGTGCTTTGCTTGTTGAGCTAGCCGCCCACCTTTATCACTATATTAGATTGAACCACGCTCGCATATGAAAGAGAAGAAAAGAAAGCTCTCGTGATTTACAGAACATGTCTTTTGAATCATTTCACAGCACTCACTGGATTTAAGGAAGCTCACCCTGGACAGTTAAGACCCAAGGCAATATTTCAATATAAAGAACGCTTAATAGGTATATTCAATCAATCAGTCGGTGTGTTGTTCTGCCAAGACAATAATCAAGGTTGACTCATCAGGCTTTTGCTGAGAAAGCCTTTGAGGAGCTCGACTTGAGAGCTACATAGTATAGTCCTTGAGCTTCAGGCAGATGGATTAATACATCACCTCCTCCTTTGATGGAGCGCTCAGCCGGAATGAGCTCATCTCAGGAGTCGGGGAGGGAGAGAGCGGAATCAAATGCTTGTTCAGCTCAAATCTTATTTAACTTTTTAATTTAATCATTTCCTCTTCTCCCGGAGCTCATCTCAGGAGCGAACCTTCACCCGCTCATTATCTATTCCTGACAAAATCCACCGGGGAACGGAGCAGTGAGTGGTTTCACGCAATTAGGGTTGAACTAAATGTCCCTTTTTTTAGTTTTCAATTATTTTGCCATGAATTAAAGTAGGTCTTAATGATCTAATCTTGTAGGTTTTTTTGTATGTGTGCTGTTTTAGTATTACACAGTCACACATGGGAATGGTTAGAAGTGAAGTGAATTAAGTCCATGGGTGAAAGGAGTCAATGAATTAACTATGAGATGGACTGAGGGACCAAGGCACCGCGAAATGCACATACAATAAATAATTTACCCTGCAGATTTTTCTTAGAAAATCTTTTGCTTAGAAGCCTTGAATAAAAGATTGGCAGGATTTTAAAAAACTGTCTAATGTGAGCTACAACAATAGAAAGCCCTGGAATAACTGACAGTGTGGCACAAAGGAACAATCTCACTAATGGATTTCAGACATTGGAAATATATTTTTTTGAAGTCCAATTTGTCTGTGGGGCTCAATCACTGTCTGACAGTTTCTTTTTGTTCTGTTCAGATCCTTTGTCAGCGTATATTAACATCTCAGATCAGAGCAACCGAAAGAACGTACAGTTTGAGCAGTGGCAGAAGAAGAGACAACCAATTATAGCTTTGTCCACACGTAGCAAGCCAAAGTGATGATATAGGAGGACTCCGGTTATGTGTTTTTGAGTATGGGCATAAATAACCAGGGGCCTCATTTTGAAAAACTGAGACTCTGACTTTGAAAGTGCGTAGGAAAGCAACGCAAAATTCTGTACACAAAGTTTTTCCCGATTTATAAACCCTGCGTATGCGCCGGTACGCACACCTAACTGCAATCTCTCCATCGCTGAGTACATGTGGAGCAGAAAGCTGCGGACATCACGGCTTATGAATGAGATTTCCCGAAACATGAGGCGATAATGAGTGGGTTTAACCAAGAGGGAGAGGCGACACGGGCTCGAGGAGTTTTTACTGAAGAGTGAAACTGTGCTTCTCTGATCCACGTATTGGCATCTTTCTGTATATTCCATCAATAAAACTTTTCAAAACACAAGTTTAGAATGTAAGAAGAGACTTATTAGGTGTCGGCTGTATTTGCCAATAGCAAGGTTTGGGTTTGCATTTAACCACACGATAAACTGTGGGCTTTTCATTAATCTAAACCATTGTGCTGTATGTGAGCTTGGGTTCTTTGTAGGATGAAGCAGCGGTTCGGTTCGGGTGGTGTGAGTGAGGAAAGGTCAGTGTCCGGGTGGTGTCTGAGGAGGAAGTAGAGCCACGGTGCCGGTGCGTAAAGACGGCATTGTGACGGCTTTGGATCTAAACCCAGTTGTTCAGACTTATGTTTACCCTTTTTGCTCGCTCAAGTACTGCTTTACGTGTAAGCGCATAGGCAAAGGAGCACATTACAGTCGGCTATTTTACGCCAAAAACCATCCCACATCTGACATGTTGCCAAAGACGGTAAAAGCGGTTTTGGGTCATCCCGGGACGCACTTCTGCTGGGGAACTTTGAGGTGGAAGTCGTCCTCCCGGAGAAATGGTGAGACGAATGTCACGACCCTTCGCTGCTGCCGTTGTTACGTGCAAGGATAGTCTACTGTCATGTGATCACCGGTCAGTATGGTCAAGAAAGTTGCTCACACGCTGTTCAATTTATCTGATGGAAGAATATGGAAAACGGCAAAGGTAGGTTGTTTCACAATTGTTAGGGAGGTCTGTTTAAAGAGGGGGTATTATGCTTTTTTCAATCACATAGCACCAGTCTATAGCATACTACAATGATGACGTAACCTTCTGTTGGTCTGTATATGCAGTAAATTAAAATAACTGCCTTGAATAAAATTGCTCTCTCAAAATGGCTTTACTGAACGTCTTGAAATAGGCCTCTGTCTCTTTAAGAAGCTTTCCGACACGCCCCCTTCAGCACACTGCTGTGGCATCTAAACAACAACACTGTGCGGGGAGGGGGCTCTGCTGAGCTGAGGAGCAGTGGTTGGTGGCTTGGCTGGTGACAAAAGGTCCAGAGGCGTCTCCAGGAGGTGGGGGCGTTCCTAGGAGGACTGACCTAAATGGCTGCCGTCTAAGTTTTTACTGATTACTCAAAATATGTGAATGAGCCAAGGCAACACTCCAGGCATGTGTTTAATGAGGGAATGACATAATAACATGATATAAAGCTTGAAAAAGTCGATTTTACATAATACCCCCCTTTAAGCTATATCAGTGCACTGGGATCCCTGTTTATACAGCTGCCCCAAAAATAATGAATGTGCTGAAACTTTTGGAGAGGTTCGAACAATTAATGTACTTGACAACACATACAGTATATGCAGTTAGGTGTGGATGCTGTTTGTTTTTTTTCTAGATGGAGGGCGGACTTATAAATGCCCTGCTACATGTGGACAAGGCCTGAGTGGACATGGATGAATATGAAATGATACAACAAGTATGTTTTTGATGATGGAACATTAGAAGCTCGAAAAATTAACATAATTGTAATGAACAGCCGTGAAATAGTCTACAATGATAAAAAAAGAAGATAAACTAAATTAAATTCGCGCTGAGCTTTGTCCCAGCAGACATGAGAAGTATCCTGAGTTAAACAGATGATTAGCTCCACATTACTGAAGCATTGTCTGAACAGCAAATCGATAAAATAGCCACAATAACACACTTACACTGGCACACAATCAGATCGCCTCGTCACAAATCATTGGGCCAATCTCAGAAGCATTGATCCGTGTCTTAAGAGTCTCTGCCTTGTTTATCTAATTAACTTGATGAAGCAGTGTTTCTCAACTGCTGCGGCGTCGGGAGCCATCATCATCACCCTATCATGGGACGTATTAAAAACATTTATGCTGAACCAGTTTGAATCTGTTTTAAAACACATGTCTAACACAACACCGTATCCATAATTTCAACAACTCAGCTAGTTTTCATACGTTTGAGCAGATACAGTACATAATATTATAAAACATGAGAAGTAAACCCTGTTCCAAATGAATATGGTCATGGTCATGTATTGAATTTGCAGCATTAGGAGGTCATAATTACTGAAATCAAAAGATACTTCAATCAAAACATCTTAACAGGTCAGTTTCATAGGACCATTATTTGATAGCAGCTTCAAAATTCTTACATCCATTGAACTTGTGAGCTTTGTGCTTGGATTTATTTTCAGAATGTCAGAATAGTCTCCCAGAGCTGCTGTTTGGATGAAAACTGCCTCCCACCCTCATAGATACTTTGTTTGAGGCACCAAAGGTTCTCAATAGGGTTGAGGTCAGGGGAGCATGGGGTCCACATCATGAGTTATCCCATAGCAGCCAATGATGCAGAGGTAATATTTACAACAGGACATGGTGCATTGTTATGCATGAAGATGATTTTGTTCGGAAAACATGGCTATTCTTTCTGTACCATGGAAGAAAGTGGTCAGTCAGAACTCCACATACTATCTTTCAGAGGTCATTTTCACACCTTCAGGGAGCCTAAAGGGGCCGACCAGCTCTCTCCCCATGATTTCAGGCCAACACATGACCCCTCCTTGCTGACGTCACAGCCTTGTTGGGACATAGTGGCCATTCACCAACCATCCACTACTCCATCGATCTGGACCATCCAGGTTGCACGGCACTCATCAGTGAACAAGACTAAAGGGTGTTAAAGGGTGTAAAAATAAAACCTCGACAGATTACCATGACATGGATATGAAACTTTAAAACTGTTATTGAAAGTATCTCTAAGCCGTTAACATACATCTGTAACCTATCGCTGCAAACTGGACAATTTCCTGATGGTATGAAAGTAGCAAAAGTGATTCCTCTGTTCAAGGCAGGAGATAAACATCTCTTCACAAACTACAGGCCTGTTTCCCTTTACCGCAATTCTCAAAATCTTAGAGAAGGTTTATAACTCTAGACTTGACAGCTTTATTGAAAGGTGTAATTTACTCTCGGACAATCATTTGGTTTTAGGAATAATCACTCAACTTCACACGCTCTCTTGATATAATTGAAGAAATAACTAATGCTGTAGATAACAAGAATATGCCATAGGGTTATTTATTGACCTGAGTAAAGCGTTTGATACAATAACTATGATATACTAATTAATAACTAGAACATTATGGGATTAGGGGGGTAGCTCTACAGTGGGTTACCAGTTATTTAAAATAGAAAACAATGTGTGAAATAGGTGATTATCAGTCGAGTTGTCGACAAATTGTGTGTGGTTTACCTCAAGGTTCCATTCTGGGCCCAAAATTGTTTATTATGTACATCACGACATTTGTAAAACGTCTCAAGTACTTAAATTTATCTTGTTTGCTGACGATACAAATATTTTTGCATCAGGTGACGACTTACAGCAACTGTGTCGGATTGTTAACTTGGAACTCAAAAGTGTCAATAAGTGGTTCAAACAAAATAAATTATCTCTAATCTGAGTAAAAGCAAAATGATGATATTTGGCAACTGTAATTCCAATGCTCAGGAAGCAATTCAGATAGAGGGTGTTGTCATAGAGCGAGTGCATGAAATCAAATTCCTTGGTGTTATTATAGATGACAGAATTACTTGGAAAGCTCATATTAAATATATATCTACGAAAATTTCTAGAAGCATTTCAGTAATAGCAAAAGCAAGCACATTTTAAACATCAAAGCTCTACATATCTTATACTGTTCTCTGATTTTGCCATATTTATATTATTGCACTGTGGTTGGGGTAGTACTTATAAAAACACATTAAAACCAATAGTATTGTTGCAAAAAAGAGCTATCCGAGTAATTCATAAAGTTGGGTTTTTGGACCACACAAACTCATTATTTTTAAAATCAAAGATCATGAAGTTCTGTGACATTGTTGAGTTCCAAACTGTACAGATGTTATACAAAGCAAGATACAACTGTTGCCAGGCCAATACAAAGAAGGTTCCAAGAACGTACTGGTTGTTATGAATTACGTGACGAATTAAACTTTAGACTCAGAACATAGCTCAACTTTGAAAAGTTTTAGCCCAACAGTTAATGGTGTACAATTGTGGAATAACTGGAAATGGAGTTGAAACGAAGTCCAAATATCAACCTGTTCAAATATAAATACAAACAAAAGACTTTTGAAATATACAGAGAACAAGAAATGTGTTGCCACTAGGAGGCGCGTAGGATCAATTATCTATAATCAAGGAGAGTGTTGCTGCTTGGAACGGTTGTCATTCTATTGCTCAAATTTACAATTGAGAATTAGGGTAGGCAAGTTATGAATCTGTTGAGAGGGACCCTCCCAACGGGCTCAAAACCTTGTCTTTTAATGCACCACTCAGCATAGGAACATCATCTACAAAATCAGCTGTTAGGGCAGCTGGGTGGGGGTTTGTTGAGGGGGAGTTACTGCCCTCTTCAACTGGCCCGCTCTACACCCTGGCTTTTTAATGCACCTCATTATGCAGGGCTTACATCACACTTCACATATAACTCATTAAACAAATATAATAATAATGATAAATAAACCCGAATTAAATTATATTAAGGATGGTATTGACAACTGGGAAGTAGCAAGATCTCAGAATATAATATGTATTAATGCACCTTTAATAATGATAATTAATGATAATTAAACCCAAATTAAATTATATTGAGGATAGTAATGACAACTGGGAAGTAGCAAGATCTCAGAGTATAATATGTATGAATGCACCTTTATAACATAAAAGTAGCACATTCTTTTGTTCTTTATTTTGCTGTTGTTTTTGTCTTATTCTTCATCATTTATTGTTACTTTGCCTATGTTCCTTTGTTTATGATTTGCTACCTTGTAAATATTAATGTAATGTTACTATTTTTATTTTGGGGTGGGCGCTTATAAGCCTTTGGCTTCAGCCCACTCCTTTGAGCAGGTTAACTGCTCAAACAATAAATAAACTAAACTAAACTAGACTAAGTCTGAAAATGAGTCTTCATGTATTTCTGGGCCCACTGCAGCCGTTTCTGCTCGTCAATTCAATTAACAGTTTAGGGGAGGCCTAAACTCCTGCCTTTATGCACAACTGCAAGCCTCCGGAGGGTCCTACACCTTGATGTTCGGGAGACTCCAGAGGCACCAGCAGCTTCAAATACCGGTTTGCAGCTTTGTAGCAGCTGTTCTATTAATCTGATGTGTTTGTCTGGCAGAAACCGTCCTCACTGTGTGTGCGCTCTGAATCAGGAATCAGCCACTAATCTCTTAACAGTACGATGATTATGCTTAATCTTTCATGAAATATCGAAGGTTTTCATACCTAGTCCAAGGCATTCAACTATTTCAAACTTTCCATCAGCAAGGGGGATCCTTTATGACACTGATCCATTATGACACTAAAATACCAATGTGCATAATAGAAAAGTGAGCTTCCTTAAGTGGCACTAGAAATGTGCCTTTTACAAAGTAGTACTTGGTGTGAAAAGTTTGAGAACTACTGGCCTATACAGCAAAGATGTGGTTTATAAGATGAAACCACAACCTAATTAAATATGGGAATTTGCATCTTTTCAAATACTCTATAACCTCAATAGTTTCTCTCACTGTTTCTCCTCTGACTCTTCCACTTCCCCTCTCTCCTCAACATCTTAGCGCCTCAGTCAGGACTGTGCGAATGTGCTGTTGTGTTGCTGATATGAGCCATTTCACGGTGCTGCGCTGGTGATGTGTGTGAGAGGACACAGAGGAGCTCACTATAACACATGCTTCAACAGAGAGGGAAGAGGAGGACTGGGCCTGTTTGTAATGAAGCGAGGAGAAAGATTGGGAACAGACTTCAATAGTTTCTCCATTGCTTTATAGCTCCAATCGGATGATTTATTCAGGTTTGGCTAATGCTTTCCCTAAGCTTTTAAGATGTTATAAAATGTAGTTATACAAACTTGTACTGTTTGTGTGTTCCTATAGGGCAGGGCAGCACTGCAGACAAAACTTTAAAAGATTCACATGTGCTAATCTGGAAGAGAGTTTGACCACAAACTGGATCAGGCCCTAACCCTTTAACCGCTTGATATCCATCCATCCATTCATCCATTTTCTTCCACTTGTCCGTTGCCGGTCATGGGGCAGCTGTTGGAAGTGGTGCTCCCCAAATCACATTGCACCAGCCCCTATGGCTCCTCCTGCAGGTGGTGGGTCCACAGAATGACGGCCTCATGGTTCTAACCGGGCCTGGTCTTTCATAAGGGGCTTCTGAACCGCTCTTTGTCTGACCCGTCACCTAGGACCTGTTTGCCATGGGAGACCCTACCAGGGGCACGAAGCCCAGACAACAGAGCTCCAGGATCATTTGGGCGCTCAAACCCCTCCACCACGTTAAGGTGACGATTCCAGGAGGGACTGCTTGATATCAGTATATTAAACAAATGATAGCACTTTAAATCTGCTTCTTAATGAGATTGGATGTTACAGGAAGATAATAACGTTTCTTGTGCTGTGACTGCTTATCAATAAAGTTATGGTGGTGGTCAAAAAGTCTGGATTTAAAATACAGATCCACATTTATTAGAACTACTTTGCCGGGTGTTGGGTGAAGAGGCCCAATTATGCATGTGTTCCTTTGTGGATCAAGTGCGTCTAGTGCACTTTGACCATTACTGTTAAAAGCTCTACAATGCAATTATCCCTTGGGTTTTTTTCTATTTCAAATGCACTCCGTCCTCCTCTTTATCTCCATTTATGTGCCTCGTGCTTTTATCAATTCACATCATTTATTTGACAATTTTCCCAGCGCTCTGAGTGGACTACACGCTATTTGTTGCCCCTAGAGGGAACGCAAAGCTGTAATGGCCTATTCTGAGCATTAGATTGATGTAGCATTAATAAAATTGCCTTGTTTTGACCCTTGAAAACAGCAGGGAGATGGCTATAGCTGGGTCACAAAAGGTTGAAAATGTTCTATAGTAAGTTAACATGAATAAACTTTTCCATTTCTTGAAAGGTTCTGGAAGAATCAATGTTGAAACAGTCTGTTCTTTCTTTGTTCCCAAAACCCTTTGTAATTTGTTTGCGTCACACAGCAGCTGAGTGGATTATGCGACTTAGAGACTAAATTAATTGTTCCAAATGAAACACCTGCATCTGAGGAAGGTTTTTGCTAACACAGTGTAATAGGACTGCAACGTTATTATATAGAACGTTACCATTTTTAGTGTAGTGTTACCCTCCTGTCGGTCATCGTGAGTGAGATTCGAACTCTCCCCTCAGTCTGCTCCATGTTGTGACCTGAGCTCTCGAGTGCAGTTAAAAATATTGAACATGCCTTCATTCTCAGTCATGTGTAACATACTGTCCAACACTGCTGCATTGGACCAACACAGTATACAGTAAGAAAGGGATGAAAAATGTAACACAGAACCAAATGAATCTTCCTTTGTTTAAACATCTCTTTCTGGGTTTTTCTTAGACAATTGTCAACAAAAGTCTGTAACATCTTTGATATCCGGCTTTTGGCTACTTACAAAAACTACCTCTTTGACATTTGAGTTTAAGTTTTCGACTTTATCTCTCATCATTATGTGCTATTTCTTATACCTGCTCTGTAACCCATGTGGCTGACGATTCACATTCACAGACTACTTTTAGTCTGGCCCTTGGATAAAAAGATACATATTATACATTTTCAATATGTAAGTTGCGTAATCTGATCTGATGTGTACGGACATGTGGAGTTGCTAGCACTTAGTTTAAAAAAATGTGTAAAGTTTTGAATGTGCTATGCTATGTTATGCTTATTCTTGTATGTTGTATGTATGCTGATGTTTTTTATGTGTGGGTCCTACTTACTGTATAAGCTTCTCAGTGTCTGCGGAGTCCCCTTTTTTGTGTGAAAAAACAGGATAGGCGACAGTACGCAACCTTGTCTAAACCCCTGTTCATCTTTATGGAGTCTGAAGGCTTCCCAGCAAAGTGCTCCATAACACTGGTTAGTTTAGTGAGCTGATTTAGGATAATTTTGATGTACTGAATCCAAATGTCACATTGGTTTTGCTCATCAGATCAATGTTTTACCCGTTGGCTAAATTTGGTATAGAGTATTGTCTTTATAATTTGTTCCAATTTGTTTGTCTGTCCACAATTGACCTTTCGCCAAGCCCGCCCCCCTTAGTTACTGTTGCTACGCCCGACAAAAAAATGGTAAACACGAGCAGCGCAACAGATTGACATGCACGTCAGTGACCTTTTTTGGAGCAATACCGCCGCAATATTCTCCAGATCGAGGCAAAAGGGGTCACAGTATGCAGTGGAGGGATATATTTAAGATAATAAACTATCCAACAAAGGATAAAGGACTATTGGCATTAAAGCTACAGACAAGTCTCCAGAAATATCAGAGAAAGCTTCTGATCTCTTCCTTAAATGCAACAGCACAGCCTTGTGGACCAGTCGTGCTCTTGCACTGCCCGGTAAGCACCCTCTTATTTTTAAAATATTTCTAAAAATAGGAAAATTTCTCCGTGCATTTCTCCGGTGCGCTAGAGTTAGCTAACGCTAGCTAAACCTACAGGTGCCACAATGACAATCAGCTACAACCAGTTATAAGGGCCGTGAAAAAATACACAGTACTTTTATCAAAAAGGGAGGCAAAAACACGTCAGACTGTAGGCTTGTAAAAGTTCACCGCCGCAGTTAAAGTTACAGCTCCAGTGCCAGTTTGTGTATCGTTATGTGACTGTCAGTAGCTACGATGTTAGCATGCTAAGGTGTTAGCCTAGCTATAGGCTCTTGCCTTACCTTAGAGCAGACATTTGCTTGTTTATTTTGGAGACATTTAGCTGGGCGTAGGCCGTCCACATTGTTTGATCCATTGTAGGCAGTGCTCAGGTTGTGTTTTCGCTTTGGGAAGGGAAATAACTGGACTCCTCCAGACACACTCTTGTGGTCCCTAGTGTCCAATTTACATCCTCCATAGGCAGATTGCTTCACCATTTTGCTTCTTCTTCTTTGTCCGGTGGGTTTTTGGTGGTTAGCAGTAAAAAAAAAAAAAAAGTGCTTCTGCTCAGTGCTCATTGCTAGTATGTCCCATTGTTTTGCATGAGAGATCTGCGGCATGACGGACCTAGCTTCATAGTAACGGTTGCTAGGATGTCTGATTGGACAATTACCGGTTTGGGGCGTGGTTTTGCGAAAGGTCAATTGGGGGAGACTGGGGTTGGTTGTAAAATAATTTGCATTTGTCCATATATTTTGGTACAAAACAGCTGTGCTTACAAACTAGTGTTGGTGACAATTCATGAAAGCTGTATACAGGCACTTAATTATTTGATACGTAAGTTCACGTCTTAGAAATGCCAAAAACATAAGACAGAAAAATGTCTGGGTCTGGTTGTAACATCCCTAGGGTTGGCTTTAACAGAACTACAGGAAGTAAAAATCATGGAAAATCCCACATAACACAAAAACCTGTATTGATTACAGAAAAATGGTTGTCATTTTCTGATTCTGCGTTGCAAAAATGTTCTTAATCCACCAAATCCTAAACAACGTTTTCCTGTGTAACCTATTCTTGAGTTTCTTTCTTTCTTTTTTTTTTTTTACAAAGTTTATGTACTTTTTATCATATAAAGGTCAATTCTGTATTACTTTAAGCTTTAACAATGGGAAATTAATCTGCAAACATCGATCACATGAGGCTCTGCTACTGAGGCTTGTGTCTCTTTCTCTAAAGGAAGGACGGATACAGTACATCAGTCCTCCAATCGAATCCCACTCCTCACTGTTCCCCTGACCTTAACGGAGATCAATGTGTTAACCTTTAATAAGAGCCTATAAGGAAACAGAGAGAAAGAAAAAATTAATATTCTTCAGCTCAAAAGAACTAAAGTGACAGTTTTAGGGCCTCCTTTGTGATGATATTTAACCTCATGTTCTGCTTTTTATGGGATGAAACACTTCTCTCTGGGGCCAGATTCTCAACAGACGGTGGCTGTAAAAGGTCAGCACTTGGACAAACCATAAAAGCTGATTGGAATAAATTGGTGAGACTGGACTAAGTCTTTAAAATTAATGTGCTCCATTTGCAGCTGTATGCTCGTATACGGTATCAGCACTTCATGAGAATTTATACTAGCTTTTCATGAATCCAATCACAGGCTGCTCATAAACATTTCATTTGAAGTAATAGTTGTATTCCAGAAGCTTTCAGATATTACCTGTAGTCTTAGGCCACATTTATGACAATTTTGCTGGATCACAAAGGAATTTGTTTGGCAAAAACTCATGCTTGGTGGTGTTGAGCTAGTAATGTATAGCCACAGCCGCCTTGGAGATGACAGACAGAAATGTGATGTCCACGTGGCGCAAACTACTTCTCCGACCACTGTCATTCACTCACACATCACATTCACAGTGTGGGTAAAGTGTTTGGTCCAAGAACACCACAACTGTAATATGGTCATGGTATAGATGGAACCTTCAACTTTCACATTATAAGACGCCTGCCATTAGCTCCAAGTGTTAAAGGCACTATATGGAGATTTAAAAATTATGTATTTTCCTCCCCTACATGTTCCAGCAATGTCCTAAGGTGTAGAATGAGCTCAGACCTGTTCACCACAACTGCCTCTAAATCCTGGACTGTCACTCAAAAGTTGTTAATTTGGGTCCGAAGTGCCGTCATGCACAAGCTTAATATAGAAGCTGCAGTTACACGTAAGACCTGAGGTGGCAGTAGTGAGTATAAAATGACCAACTTGCATCTAGTCCCTGTAAACACTTTTAGACAGTCCATGTTTTCTTGTCTTATAAGATTATTAGATGTCACATTACAAAAGTGGAGACTCCACATAGTTCAAAGAGAGAATCGTAGCTACGACCAAAGCTGAGGCGAGTGTTAGCGGGGTTTATGTCCGCAGAAAAGTGCAGTGAAAGCACTGGAAAATGCGGAGTCGGACCCGCTCAGGCCTGGCCTCTTTTGCTCACGACTTGACAGCGAGAGGATGTCTCAATCTGTGACTTGCCTTCCAAAATATCAGACACTGTCTAATAACGGTCATGGCTCGTCTTTGGTCGTACAACGGTTCTATTTTAAATCTTTGCCCCGTCTCACTGTACTATTGTAAGACCTGTGATTTTGAGATATGACCTAAGATTTTCCCCACTACGAGTGATCATTTGTCGCAGACGGCCAAAATCGTGCAGTGTGCACCCGCTTTAGACACAACTTTTTACAATAAGTTTATTTTGTAGTCACAGCCGTCCTGGGAAATCAAGTGCATATCCGGCCTCGCAACCAGCAACACCCGCTCTACCAATTGAGTGGCTGCTGTCTCAGGGGATTTCAGATCGTACTGCAACAAAAACAAGAAACAATAAAGTGAAGTGGCCTGGTGGAGACGGGGAGTGTGTTTAGACAGGGTGATGCGAGTAAACAGATAGCTCTGAATAAAACTTGCCAGACAGACAGCTGGAGTTATAGCAGTCACTTCTCATTTCCGGGGTCTGCTCTGACGCTATTGGCCCCTGTCACCAAGCCTCACCAGAGCCGCCTCACGCACACACAGAAGGGCCGGGCAGGGCTCAACATTAATCATGAGGTTGACAGGTAATCTGCCCAGGCGCTCCTTGCTCTCTCTCTCTCTCTTCTTCTGGTGTCTTTGGTAAAACGTTTGGGAATTACAAAGTGAACGATGTCTCCTCCGCTCTCTGTCGTCATCCTCTTCTCAACCCCTCCATCCGTAGCCTGATCTCTCCCCTGTGACACCCGACGCTGCTCTGCCGCTTCCTACACCTTCGCGAGGGCTTTAAGTTGCCCTTCAAAAGTTCAACAGTGTGGCGCAAGTCTCCAGAATTGGATTTGATTCAACAGAAGGGATTGTAACTTTAAATGTTTACCGAATGACCTAGACAGGGCTTCAATAGATTTCAGAAAAGATCCCTGGTTCAATTCGATACCTGGTTTAAAAGTTTACCAAACTTGTAGCGTCGTTGTGTGGTCTCCCATAATGATGCATTCAACAATTCACACAAATTGATTTCTTTATTCTAGCAGCTAAACAGATAGATCTTGTGTGCAAGAGTGCGTGTCCTTCCCAGTTCACTTTCCTGCAAGAATAAGCCTCAGAGGACACTGTGGGTCTCACAAATGCAATCGGAGGCTGTGGGCAGTATTGAATTGTTTGCCTCAGCCTCAAACACAGGGTCAGGAGGTGGAGAGTGGAGGAAACAGACGGACACAAAGGAAAATGGAAGAGTGTTGGTGAAACGCTGGTGAAACAAGCAGCAGGCTGACGTGAAGACACTAAAACTCAAGGCTTTCTTCATTTGATTTGGTTTCTGTTGGCAACATTTTTTCTGGTGTGACGGAAAGAACCTCTTTGCAAATAATACACATGTTTCAAGAAGGACATATCGTTTTGCTTGAAATTCCGCAGGCAATTTCCTTGAGTTGCTTCTCAAGGACGGGATGACATCACCCAAATTGTCTTAAGATCACGCTGACATTTGGAGCTGGTCTGTCTTGGCTTTCTGAGGAAAAGGCCTAATGGTTTTATGTTTCTGTCATTTTCACTCCTCCACCAGGAAATTGCTGGTAGATGTTTTTTTTTTTTTTGGATGAAATGTTTTTTGCTCAAACTAAAGACAAAATTATGAACAACTCTAGCCGATCTTGACGGGTTTTGCCGACAGTGATAGATCCCAAGTGCCATGACTGAGCCAAGCTAAACTCTTCCTAGTGGTCTATATCTGGTTTCAGCCCGCCTGAGCTAAAACTTTAGTTTGCTGACGAAGCCTTTTGGATGAGAGGCGAAACGTTCTACACTTCAGCTACAGAGTACAGAAGATGAGTCAAGAACCTTCATTGAAGATTCATGCCATTAATTGCAATACAAAGGGCCAGAACAGGATGTAAACATTAGGGAAACATCACAACCAATTGAGAATCACCTTTACCCACATTGTCATGAAATATCTTCTGGCCTGGACTTGCGGTGAAATCGTGACGGGTCACTCTTTTGAGGACAAGGACAGAGAACTGGGACGTTTGACATGTACAGGTGAGTCCAGTTTTCTCTTCATTTTTACAAGAATTAACCACCTGAATGACTGAGAATGTACATGTGATTTAAAGCAGTACTAAGTAACTTGTGCACCTAGAGGCCATAAGCTCCACTGTAGATGTCGTAGCATGTTGTGGTTTTTTACTCATTAATTGTCCGTGAGAGTAAATACTACGCTGACAGAAAAGACAAAGGGAGAGACGGATATTGTTCATCCAATTACACAATGCTGATCATTTATTTTCACTCAAACTTGGCTGTAAATACTGTTTAAGTGGCGCTAGCCCGCAGTTAGCTTTGCCCGTTACCCTGTTAGCTTCTTCTTCGTGACTCCATTAGTGTGTATTGGTGACTCCGACCCGGTGGCAGCGAAGTTGCAATTGTAATTTTCTGGCCAGAGACACCAGGGGAGATGAAAGACCCTCCAATCATCCCATTAACACTTGTATTACCCCCAGAGGGACTACGAAAGGATTTATTAAGGTAAACAAGTTACTTAGTACTGCTTTAAGTAATGTTATGAATGATGGAAAAATGCCATTTGTAACACATTGTGCCTATGTGTAAACCCAGCATTCAACTGAAAATATGACGCTAAACTGCCTTGAACATGCTCGACTGAAATGCCACACAAGGGGAATTTCTTCAAAGCGTCAAAAAAGGGACATAACACTCTTCATTGTTTAAACCCCATTGTTGTGCTTAATTGTCTATGTTTTAACATCATTAATATCACAGCCTTAATGGTGTTTCCACAGCTGGGGAGCACCGTTTCACCTCATTGTATTCAGGTTGAATCATTTCAGTAGTTTTATGTCTTTCGCTGCAAATTAACCTGTTTTAGTTCTTCTGAAAATATCACACCTTTCTCCACTCTTGCTGTCGCTCTTTCATTAGCGGTGGGTTTAGTGAAGTGACAGATGAGCCT
This sequence comes from Neogobius melanostomus, assembly GCA_007210695.1. Classification (NCBI taxonomy): domain Eukaryota; kingdom Metazoa; phylum Chordata; class Actinopteri; order Gobiiformes; family Gobiidae; genus Neogobius; species Neogobius melanostomus. The sequence continues at coordinate 858,341 of VHKM01000457.1, read as the reverse complement.
GTCTCAGAATGTGAGAGGACTGCACTGTCTGAGGATTAATGTATTTCAAACCAACTGGAGTTTCAGACGGGTTTTCATAAGCTGCTTTTGCTCAAGTGGTGTGGAGAGGTGCTGGATGTGGAGGAGGGGGCTGCAGAGACATGGAAGAGATGAGGTGGATTAGAAGTAAATAAGGTGAATATATACTGTATATATGTGGCAAAATGGTATATCTGTTATTTAAATTCAGGCTTTGAGCTGGAAAATGGCATGTGCATATCGAAGGCATCTGTGTGACGTAATTTTACAAAAAAAGGGGGAAAGGGGTTCACAATTCCTCACTTCCGAAATACCTGGTGGTCAATTTTGAGTAAAGTACTTAATATGCGTACAGACAAAAGGATGCACTTCAGCTCCCGATTACAGCTGTTGGACTTTGTTCTTCCAGAGTTCTTACTCTGGCTACATGGAAGCAATGCAAAGGTAATTATAATAATGATGTTTTCTTGCATAATTATTGCAAGGAAAGACTCCTTGAAATAATTATGTTTTAGAAGGCGCAGACCCTCCACAGTGAGAGTATTTATTCACCTTATTCCGGATGTCTGAATGGGTGCCGCCATGAATTGTGACTAGGACTGGAGAAGTCAAGATGAAATCAGTTGAAATCACAAAGGCTGCGCAGAGAAAACAGGGGAGTGTTGACTTGTTGGTGCAATGAACATCGGACATTTTACATCAGGAGTGAGGAACCTTTTTCACATCAAGGGCCAAATCAGTTTTTATAAAGTACTCAAAAGGCCTTACAATTTAGCGACATACATTCTAGAGTTCATTCAACACAGAGGTGGGAATGATAGTATGGAGGATCATAATGACTATGCTCATCAGACTCACCTAATGCGATGCCTGGGACTGTCTATCTTTGGCGAGGTGTCTGATGTCAGCTGGTAGTGATGATGATGCTACTCGAAGCTGGTTTGCCATGTTTGGGTCAAAACTTGGCAAACCTGTTTGGGACGTTGTCAGGCGGCTCATTTCTTTTTTGACTAAAAAAGACGCCGAGACACCGAGACGAGCGGCATGGTAAGCGCAGCGGTTAGCACCTCCACTTCATAGCTACAAGGTCCCAGGGTTCGATTCCCACCAGGAATATCCACAATATTCAAAGTATCTTGCAGTGTCCTTAAGTGTTTTTTCAATATCTTGTGCCATATCAGTAATCCTGTCTGAAACGGTTCTTCGAAAAACAAACTTCCATTTTGAAATAATTTCATCTTGTCTGGCGCAAGCAGCTTTGCGACTGCTACGAGGCACGCCTTCACAAACTCTCTTTCAGCATGGGGTTTCAGCTTTTTAGCTCTTAATTCACTCACGTAACTTGTGTTTGATTCATAAGTAAATGTGTTTTTTGTTTTTTTTAAGTGGGACCAGGAATCTTGTTTTCAGAGGAGACCTGGCCAGAGGGGAAACTACACATACATAAACCTACTTATATTCAGTGATAAGGGAAACTGAGAACCTTGAGAAAGCCCGCCAGGAGAATGTGCAAACTCCACACAAAGGCCCCGTAATATTCATAATTTATTTGACGCTTTGCAACTTTTGTAATTCTTGACCTTTTCAATTCTCAGCCCTCAAAAGCTACTTCTTGAATATTATCCAATGATTTCCCGTTTTCCAAACAAGAGGACACACTGCATTTGTCAAAACATGTCGGATTCTGCCGTGTCCATGAAACCTGACCTTCACATCAGCATCAGAACAATACATTAACATCAGTGACATGTTTGAGCCTTTCTACCAGCAAACAACAAACTATTTCAGTGCAATGTATTATTAGATCCCGACATCACAACAGGAGTCGCCTTACAGGGCTTTGCAAAAATAGCTGATTTGATCAAACTTAAATCCTCGTGATCTCTCTCCGAGCCGGAGGGTGATCCGGGCTTTGTGTTCAGATGGAAGAATAAAAATGCATGGAATAATTCTGTACCCTTTGGACAGTGAGGGCGAATACGTATGACGTATTCAGGCTTTATCACAGTCACCTTTATGTCCGTATAGGCACATTCTTACAATCACCTCCACCAGAAATTGCTTTCCAGAAAACTGGTAAAAGACTCTTAAAAGATTTACAATGGTCAGTTTACGGTATCGCAGCTCACGAGGCAACACATTTACACTCCTACACGCCAGTGAAATCTGAAAAACTGATTCACAGTGCAGATCATGTCAGCATTAGTTGCCCTGTGAAGTGATGTAATGTCTGGGCCTATGGTGCTTGCCTGGAAAAAAAGAAAAAGAATCGACATTGATTACAGTTCCAGAGTGGAACATACGCAAGCAAACAGCAAACCAATCAGCGAAGGGAAATCAGTGGTGATATCAGCAGTTCTGCATTAATATTCAAACAGGATTATGACTCACAAAACTCACCTACTATCGGTGTGATTTTGGTCATTTACCGCCGATTAGAGAGACGCTGCTGCAGAAAAAGCGACAAACAGAAAAGTCAACCATATTTCATTGCTCCATAACTTTTGCTGAGTCATTTACAGGTGCTTGTTATATAATTAGAATATCATGAAAAAGAGCAATCACATCTGTTATTCAACTTAAAGTGTGAAACTAATATATGATAGACTCATTATTTGTAAAGTGAGATATGTATAGCCTTTATTTGTTATAATTTTGATTATTATGGCTCATCTTGAAAAAAAAAAAAATTAAAATCTCATGAAATTATAAATTATTTTGAAACTGGACTGTAAGCCATAAAACATTTTTAAGTTGAATTACAGAAATAAATACAATTTTGACCGATCTTCGAATTTTCCGAGTTTCACCTGTATGTACCAAGCCAATCCTCGTCATCTCAGTTTGTTTGAAACTGTCGACCACCACCACTGAGTGTAGAATGAATGAATAATGAATACAGCAGGGGTGTCCAACAGGCGACCCGCGGGCCACTTCTGGCCACAAATTCCTGAGTATGTAAAAAAACAAAGTAAGTGTAATCCGGTCAGAGGAGGAGGGCGTTTGGTGATATTTTGGTTAGTTTGCTGTGTTTGTTTTCCGTATGCATGTTTTTGAGTTACGCCCCCTTGTTTGCTACCATGGAAACCCCCGCCCATCTGCCTGTAAACCACCAATCCACTACTCCGCAATCACCACACCTGTCGTCCAGCGGAAAGGAAACCAGACAAAAGAGAGTCGACGCAGTCAACGAGGGAAGCAGAAAGAGGAAAGGCACCGTGCGAGACAGAGGTGTGTGAGAACGACGGCGCACACCCACCCAGCCAGCTGAGATCCACGCAGAGGACACTCACAGCACAGCGCGGAATACACGCAGGGGCAGGGCAATTAGACCCTGCCTTGCCCGTGAGTATTGCTCTATCATATGCGTGGTGCTTGGTGTGTTAGAAGCCTTGGGCCAGAGTGTTCAGCATTATCGTGCGTGGCTGGCCTGTTGTGTGTTGTGCGCCAGGTCCGGGGATCGCCGTCAAGCGACTGGAGAGCAGGCGGGGGACGGAGTGCGTTTCGGGGGAAAGCTGGGAGGACATTATCAAGCAGTGGGAGAGCGAGGAGCTCTCCCCGCCAGTGAGTACCGCTAAGACGCAGAACTGCACTACACTGAGTGGCCTTGGGCCTTTGCTATCTGGTGTAGTAGACGTGTGTGCTGGCTCTCCTTACCTTTTGCCCAGGTGCGGCACCGGCGGGTCGAGAGAGCTCCAGGACCCGGGACCCTAAGGGGAGAAGGAGTGTCCGCTCCCCCCAGCCCCCCAGCGACTCCTGCCGCAAGATTCGGGCCTCCTCTTCGTTGTGCCCCGTTTTAATTAATTTTAGCATTTCTTAACCTTTTAATAGCATTTTAAAGCCTTGTTTTTAGTTTTGTAATAAAACGTTGTTCTATTTTTTTACATCAGTTTGTCATTATTGGTCACACCAGCCTGCTCTCGTTTTAGTTTTCAGTTTCTTTATTCGGCACAATCTTGATTTACCACTTTTAGTTTCTGTTATTCACAAAAACCTCATCACATAAGTCTCTAGCCCATTCCTCTGCGGAGTTATGAATTTTTAAAGAAATAACCAGAATGCTCACTCCAGCCACTAGGGGCAGCTTGAATAAAAGAAAGAAAAAAGAATTCCACACATGTCCAGCAGAGGGCACTGATATAAGACATCAGGAAATAAACAACACATTATAGCCACGTGGTAAATGGACAGTCCATGGCGACAATTGTAGCTTACCACCACCATGTGTGGAGTGAATGAATAATGACTACAGTGTAGCAGAAACTTGTGACGCAGGCTTTTAACGGCTTACAAGTGTAATCCGTTTTTATGAGGCTACAGTCCGGCTCATTATTCATGTATTGAAAAAAGTTTCCTCAATAGTATTTTCCCAATTAAAGCATATTTTACTGGAGATTTTGAATATGGACCCCGGCAATACACTCCTGATATATTTTTTGTTATTGTTATTGTTAAGATAGATACTGTCAACATGGAGGTTTTCTATTGGCAAGGCACCCTAAAACTAGAAAATATCATAGCAACCTTTACTTGCACTTCACAACACTAGTGGTTCCCCCTTTATCACTTCTTTTGTAATACACTTTGCCCAGAGCTCCACTCAAGGTCAATTTACAAATAAACATGTAAATTAAATAATAACCAAATGTAATTTCCTCTTTGTGGCAACTCTAACCTTCCCGGAGATACTTTACCTTGATACTCCCGTTTTAATTCACTCGTATAGTTTTATGTCCTCATTTTAATTAGAGGAGTCTCTCTGGAGCTGAGGGGCTGCTGTGTCTCCATCTTTTGCGTCACATTCCCTCATCAGTGTTCATCTTGCCTCCTCCCTCTGTTCGTTGATTGCAAATTTAGTGCAATAATCACTCGCGCAACTGTAAGCTGTGAGGGATTTTAACGACGAGACACTCAGATTTACAAAGACAGAAGCAACGGACTTTTAATTATACGTTTGCTCCTGCGATCAAACATGTATGTGCATTTAAATCAACAACTTTAATCTGATACCTTTTCTAAATCTGCTTCCCATCTATTCCCATAATATTACTCTCAACTTGTGTGAGCCAGTCCTCTGTAATGAGCTGCGATCTGATGCAGCTCTCCGCTCTGGAGTGCTTTGTTAAACTTTGATTATTGTTTTTTTTATGTTCTGAGAAAGTCAGAGCTTTACAGGACAGAACGTATTAACCCAAAGGCCTGGAAGAGATGAAGCAAGACATTGCAATTTCCTAAACTTTGCATTTGACGGAGGCCATGTCCCCCTTAAATGAATGTCTGGCCCACAGTGTTCTTGGCTAATGAAGCACAAAGACGGTTAAATTGCAAAATGTCCTGGTTAAATTGCAAAATGTCCTAAAGAAATATAACAACTTTGACAAGGACAAGACGTTTCTCTAAGTGAACCCTTTGCTAGTATGCTTTGCGAGTATATTTTTCTTTTCATTTCAAACCTAACCAATATTTCTCGAAGTACAGTATGTAGAATGCAGGAATTAATAATTAATCTTAAAGGCATATTTCAGGATTTTTGACATAGGGCCTCATTTCCTAGTTATCCAGAGCGTTGTTGATGTTTGGAGATATTTTTTTCTTAAATTCATGCAGTTCTTATATTTGAAGAGTCTAGTTGCGCTAGCCTAGAGCAAGGCTAAAGCAGTTCTATGGTAAACGCTAGCCTGCATTAAAAAACAGTCTGACCCACTCCACAGTGCACCTGAGGTAAATCACATATAACACCAGACTAACCATATAAATGTCTGTGTTAATAGAATAATTTTTTTAATATAACTGACCTTGTATCACATGAATTACCGCATTTTGAGGGACTATTTTCTCGCAGATCACTCCGCCGCTGCCTTAACTTACAGCCACAAAGCTGATGCTGCTCAAATAGAAGTTATTTTAAACACAAAATGGTTACAATATTATATCGACACAGACATTTATATGGTTAGTCTGGCGTTATAAGTGATTTACCTCAGGTGCACTGTGGAGTGGGTCAGACTGTTTTTTAATGCGGGCTAGCGTTTACCATAGAAATGCTTTAGCCTTGCTCTAGGCTAGCGCAACTAGACTCTTCAAATATAAGAACTGCATGAATTTAAGAAAAAAATATCTCCAGACATCAACAACACTCTGGATAACTAGGAAATGAGGCCCTATGTCAAAAATCCCGAAGTATCCCTTTAAAACAGAACTAAGTAACTCATGCCCCCAGAGGCCATAAGTGCCACTGCAGGTGTCGTAGCATGTTGCGTTTTTTTCTACTCAATAATTGTCCGTGCGTGTAAATACTACGCTGAGAGAAAAGACATAGGAAGAGAGGGACATTCTAAATGGTAAATGGTCACATTTTTATATAGCGCCTTTCTACCTGCTTTAAGCACTCAAAGCGCTTTACATCAAGGAACCAGTCACCCATTCACATGCTCATTCATACACCAGTGTACGCAGACACTGGAGACAAGGTGGGTGAAATGTCTTGCCCAAGGACACAACGACAGTGGGCACCTGCGGGATTCGAACCGCCGACCCTCTGGTCACAAGACGACCCGCTCTACTCTCTGCACCGCCATCCAATTACACAATGGAGATAGTTTTTTTTTCACTCAAACTTGGTTGTAAATACTGCTAAAGTGGCGCTAGCCCGCAGTTAGCTTTGCCCGTTAGCCTGTTAGCTTCTTCGTCGCATTGAGTTGCCTTGTGTACAAAATGCCTGGTATAAATAAAAGTTGCCTTGCATTGCCTTCTTCGTGATTTCATTAGTGTGTATTGGCGGCTCCGACCCGGTGCAGGGAAAGTTGCATGGGTGGTTTTCTGGCCAGAGACACCGGGGGGAGATGAAAGACCCCCCAATCGTCCCATTAACACTTGTATTACCCCTAGAGGGACAACGAAAAGGATTTATTAAGGTAAACATGCTACTTAGTTCTTCTTTAAAGTCGCACTGCAGAACATTCCAGGTTATACGTTGCTACATCACTAGAGCAAGTGAACTGCAAGTACTCAAAATAGAAGTGCAGTATCTGTTTATCAAGTGTTAGGAAAAATAACTTCAAAAACCACAAAAATTGCACCCGAATTCTGCCTCTGTACAGCAACACAACGGTGACAATCCTCCTTCTATGTTGTGAGTCAGTGGCATTTGACCATACATCTGCACAGCGCCACCTTCTGTCCATATTCAGAGTGCGTGTTTAGGGTTTTTGAAATGAACAAAACACATGGACAATTTGACATATTTCCTGTAGGCATTAAAGTTGTATCTATTCTATTCTATTAATGTGTATTTGACCTTTTAGTGATGTAGCGGCTAATGGGTGCTTAACATGGCACCTTTACCTTCTGCGGATGGATCCGTCTCCATGGTTACGTGTACATTCCATTCAGAAAATCTACCCGAAACCCTGAAAACCTGAAATAAAATTGGTCCCGGAGCGTCCGAGATACCACCGGGACGGAAAGCAAAAGTGCCAAGCTACTGGGTCAATGAAAGGTCAAACACGCACTAATAATAACTTTTCATTTAATTTATTACTGACCACCTCTGCTCACAGTAAAGGTGTTTTTTTTTTTTTATGTTGATGATGTTTTTCAGCCACCAGTTTAAGAAACACAAGTATAGACGTTTGATGCTTGGACACCTTAGTTTGGGTGCCACGTGTTGATTCTTTTATGTAGGCCTATATGAGTCTCGATCACATCTACGGGAATATCTCTGACATAGCCTGGTTTTACCATACCCTCGTACTCACTTCGTTTTGTACAAGGGTCTGGATCTTCACAATTGAGCTCCGTTATCAGGTGGGAGGGGTGAACTCCTTTGAAACGATTGGATCTGATTTTCACTAGCGTTTGGTCGTGATGTACAGTGCCTTGCGAAAGTATCCGGCCCCCTTGAACTTTTCGACCTTTTGCCACATTTTACACATAAAGATATAAAACTGTAATTTTTTGTGAAGAATCAACAACAAGTGGGACACAATCATGAAGTGGTACGAAATATATTGGATATTTCAAACTTTTTTAACAAATAAAAGTTTGAAAAAATAAAAGCCATCATGTGGCCTCCATGTGGCTTCTGGCAAACAGAAAACGGTATTTCTTATGGTTTTCTTTTAAAAATGCCACTCTGCCATAAGGCCAGATTTGTGCAGTGTACGACTAATAGTTGTCCTGTGTACAGTTTCCCCACCTGAGCTGTAGCTCTCTGCAGTTCTTCCAGGGTCATCATAGGCTTCTTGGTAACAGCTCTGGTCAGTGCTGTCCTTGTTCGGTCAGTAAGTTTAGGAGAACAGCCGGGTCTTGGTAGGTGTGCAGTGATGCCACACTCTTTCTATTCCTGGATGATGTATTTAACTGTACTTTGAGAGATGTTCAAAGCTTTGGAAATGTTTTTATAACCTAACCCAGCTTTATACTTCTCAATAACTTTATCTCGGACCTGTCTGGTGTGTTATTGGACTTCATGATGCTGTCTGCGCTTTAAACTGACCTCTGAGACTATCACAGAGCAGGTGCATTTATACGGAGACTTGCCCACACACAGGTGGATTCTATTTATCATCATTAGTCATTTAGGTCAACATTGGATCATTCAGAGATCCTCACTGAACTTCTGGAGAGAGTTTGCTGCACTGAAAGTAAAGGGGCTGAATAATTTTGCACGCCCAATTTTTCAGGTTTTTATTTGTTAAAGTTTGAAATATCCAATAGATTTCGTTCCACTTCATGATTGTGTCCCACTTGTTGTTTCTTCACAAAAAATTACAGTTTTATATCTTTATGTGTGATGCCTGAAATGTGGCAAAAGGTCGAAAAGTTCAAGGGGGCCGAATACTTTCGCAAGGCACTGTATATAATGCGCTCGTGTTGAGTGAAGCAGCTATCATAACTCTTGAGAGCATTCCATGCGCATTCCAAGGCTTCAATTTTAATTTCTGGATATCTGGGAGCCGAGCCAGAACGCATTGAAGAGCTTCCATTACTTTCGTATCCGCCGCCATTACCAAACTACAACCAGCAAATGCTTAACGTCACCTACAACACCCGCCTCCCCCGCTCGCTGAATGGTAGGTTAAAATTCAACCGATGTAATGCGGCCACTGAGCTCAATCCTAGACGTATATGTAGGGAAATTATAATTGACCGGAGTTTATGGATGGCTAAGGCCAGGCTATCTCTGACATGGTATGAACATTAAAACATGGTTAAAATACCTCAGAAAAAGACTCCCAAACGGCGCATTAGCATATGCCCTTTCCACGGCGCGCTCATGCAAAGTGGCTGGAACGCTGTTGAATTTCAACACGTCTTTATTTTGACCCTGGACATGGAGATTATGGGTCACTAATATTTTACAAAAGACTTATTAACCTCCCGGGGTTATGGTTATTTGATCCGTGTGGAAGTCAAAGCGTTTTACACAGATGTAATTGTCTTGGCTCAAAATCGCACAGAAGGGTATAATTTTATGCTTCAATGTGCCCATTTACTTCAAGTTTAAGAAATGAGAGACGGGAGAGAGCTAAGGGCCAAAGGGAGCTGACAAAATTAGGAACTTGAAGCATTGGTTTCTTAGGTCGTGGTAGTTCATAGTTTTAAGGTGATCCTTTTGATATTTACACACACTTTTTGCAGTAATGTGGAAACCAGGCATTGTCAAAGGGTCTACAATATTAATGATCAACTTTTTATATCCCCATTAAAAACATAGCTGAGTGGTGTTTCATTTAATTCGCTTCATAGAAATATTGATAACTGGGTTGATTGACTTGCGGACATTTCGCTTCAATCTGAACTTGATGATCTCAGATATAAAACCCATCCACTATAAGCAGTAAAAGTCAAACACCTCACAGTCTCTCACTCTGACAGATCCCTCTGGAGATGAATAAAAGTAGAACGCCACAAAACTATACATATCTAATATCTGAGTGGAGAGCTCCTGGGTTTTACAGCTCAAGCCTCGTACTCGCCTACAAGAGGGACTCCAATGAATCTGTACAACATCTTTCCGCAGGCAGGATGAGTGGTGAAGAAAGAAATTAATAAGTCCCCATTGGTTTAGCCAAAAGAACAGCTGTTCAGATCTGTAAGTGCAACGCCAGTGAGATGAAGCTGCTTCCTCGAGAGACTGCTTCAATCCAGGCATCTTATACGGTGTCTTCTCTAGGAAGTTCTGAGCCTGGCCAGCCGTCCACTCCTGTTTTTTGTATCTGTTCAAAAGCAGAACTGTCTGGAACTTTGCTAACAGCCAATCAAACCTTGAAAAGTTTTATATCAATCCAATCACAGGCCATGTTGTCACAACAGGAACTGAATTCACCAGGAGTAAAATATTATCTTAAATTAACTTAACAAGACTGTACCTGCATATAATATATTATGTTCATCTTCTCTAAGAGTATTTTGTTCTTGTTGCCGTCTATCAAAGGATTTTTCATCCCGTTCCAAACATACAATGATTGGAACAGCCGTTCCGCATTCATGTTGAATTAAAATCTGAACCGAGTTGCTCCTTGTATCCTTCAGTTTTTGTGGCAAAAACAACGTTTTCACATTTGTTTCCACTCTTCTGGCTGATGCCATTGCAAAACTATTAACTTCCTTGTACACAAAAGGTACCGCATGCTGCCTGCGTCATATACGGCTTTTCTGACTGAAGAATAGGGGCAATTTGAAGAAATCACCCCGATCCCAGCCTACACATCTTTGTAAAGAATAGGAACAGCGTGTAATCCACTATCCACTATTTCATACTTTTCAGTATTGGCAAATCATAATTTTATAATTTTGAAAACATTTACCGTGCTGCTCAGCACTTATAACTTTTCTTCTCCTCTTGGCAGAAATGTTGTGCATGCTGTTTAGATGTGTATAAATGATTAACTGGATAATTAACAGCGGAGAAAAGGCAAAGGTCTTGTAAGACATTATCATTCTCTCAGTAGAGTTGTCCTTGTTGTTGATGTTTCCTCTCAATCAGCTTCTTTCATCTCCTGACTCCACTCCTTCTTTCTCTTGTCCAAACAGGCCTCTGACCTCGGCCCTGGCCCATTCTCTAATGGCTCTGTGCCGGTGGTTGAAGGAATGCTATTAGTGCTGTCATCAAGTTTAGTCTGAACAGGATCCAAGTGTGTGAGTGGAGCTGCATTATAGCCAGAGCACACTGTTGTTGTGTCAGACAAGAAACTTTACCCACCTTGCCCAGGTGTTTCATCAGTCTACGCCTCCATTTCTCCACTGACGCACAAAAACATATTAATTTTTCTAGTGCACAAGCAACAACAAATGATGACGTTTTTGTAGCGGTACTCGTTGCAGATTTTCTCCATTGTGCCACCTGGGCATCTTCATCAACAGCCTAAAGGTGTCATTATAGGCCACAGTCAGTCTACGGATAGTGCACAGTCTACAGTTCCACTACAAAGGGGCTGTGTACAGTGGGGTACAAAAGGCTCTGAACAGGGTGCGCTTCACATTAGGACACATACTAAATTTACGCAACAGCATGTTTGCCTGTGCGTACAGTTTACAATATTGTCTTTTAATCTCTCTATCGTCACACTAATCTTCAGTCAAAAAATGTCCAAGATATTTGACCTCAGTAGAGTGCAGGATTGCCAGATCCTCAAAACCATTATATCGTACAAAGCTTCCAAAACTATTGTATTTCAGCACAAACTATCGTACGCTATAAATATGCCAATAGCGCCGTAGCACCTGCGCTCATATGATCACCACCTCTAACTACAACACAGGCACATGCACTTTATTACATTACGCACACACCTAACCGAAGAGGATGTGTCTGCCCCTTAGTTTCGTTCTCAGTTTTTCCGGGCAGATTAAAGGAGCGGGTAGGTGAGACGGGGTTACGTCTTGCTGACCAATCAAATGGCAGGAGGATATGCGATAGTGGAACTGTAAAACTGATCCAGGGACAGTCTCTCCTTCTGAGAGCAGATACTACGACTACGTGAATACGGAGGCTAACTCTGACTCCAGATCAGAGCCAAAGCAAAGCGCTGCTGAGAGGGGGCAGTGCATTTAGCCAGATGTTATCTGGCGCGCTAGCTTTGCATGGATTTGGGGACCAATCACAGAACGAGGAGGGACGGTAAAGACGATGAAGCACTATTCGACATACGGAATAAAACATTTATTTACAGATCCAACATGACAGCAGCAGACGCGACGCCATCTTTCGATCAAGCTTTAGACCGTTTTCTAAATAGTTCAGCTCGAAAATGTACAGCTGGTACATCATACGTCATCTGATACGATGATACGATTGGCTATGGCTACGCGCAGTGATATCTTCACTTTACTGTGCGGATGCCGAATTACTCCAGGTATTATTACGCCTTACAATATAGTTCCCCTTTTTATCCGCTTAGAAAATCCACATTGTTTAATTTTGTGTAATTATACTTATAAACACTTCACGTAACCATATTTAAATAGGGAAAACGTGGAAGAGTTTGGTAGCTTCTATCTTCACCTCGTTTGGAGCTATAGAGGAGAAGAGAGAGGCTAAATGCTAACGCCGTCTGTGCTGTGTTTACGTTACTGAAGGCACACGTGGAGACCAGACAGGTACAAATGAACTCGTCTAAGCTAAGGTAAGAACATATCTCAGTATGTAAAAACGGTGGCCTATTCCTTTAACAATTGCTGCATCTCTGCACTGTATTGGCTGATTATCACGAGATCATCCGCATACATGAGATGGTTGACAACATTTGTACCAATAACACCCTATTTTACAGTCATTCAACCTGTATAGAATTGAAAAGACTTTCTACTGTTGACCATTGGCATCCAGTATGATGAAAGAACACATTTGACTCCTTCTCCCATAAGAGCCATAAATCCCATTACTTTCCAAGTGTACTGAGTGGAATGCCTCGATTACACACATTTGTTTTTTTCATCACCATTTTGCTACTGAGGTATTCCCAAAGGATAGAAAATGAAGCACTCAAAAAGCTCTAGAGGAGAAGTTAAAAATGTCACTTGGGATGACACGGTAAACATGCAGAAGGAGACGAGAGAGATGACTGAGCAGACGGGTGTGAACGCTCCAAAGGGACCACACTGCTACTGTTGAGTAAATGTGCAACAGAGAAGAAATTATCTAAGTAATCAGTGTGAGATGCTTTTGGAGAAGTTGAACTAACTCAACATAACTTTCCATTTTTACTACTTGCTTACTTTTGACGTCTTCCCATGGAGTAAACTTTAACAACTCCTGCCAAGTTAGGTCCCGTTCTGTCCTTGTCCATCCAGGAAACATAATCGAGTAAATGATTGGATCTAAACCACGTTTTAGAGCCATAAAGGCACAAATACTGCAGTGTAACTTTCACACATCATCCTTTTTCAGTCAACTGGGCTCTTCATCTTAGCTGTGTGAAAGATGATGCAAATGAAGCAAAGAGAGCAACGGCGACCTTTGACGAGCTTTGTAAAATCAAACATCTATATGACAGCATCAGGGAAGCATGCCGAAGCAATTATCAACCCCACCAACACATCGCAATAGACGAGAGAATGGTGAAGACAAAGGCCCGCGTATCTTTCAAGCAATACATCAAGAACAAGCCAGTGAATTGGGGATTAAAACGTTTTGTTGCTGATTCTATTAGTAGCTATAGATGGGACTTCTTTGTCTACGAAGGCAAGTCAAAGGAACCTAAAACTTAAAATAGACTGAGCTACAATGTGGTCTTGAATCTTTTAGACCTGCCATTGCTGGGTACAGGCTATAACCTTTATGTTGATCATTTTTGTACAAGGCCCGCTTTGTCCAGGGATCCGCAAGTTGCAAATTAACTACCTTGGGGATAAATAAAGTTTTCTGAATCGGTTTCGTGACCTCCTCTAAAGAAGATCTGGGCCTGTTGAACAATCCAAACAAAAAGGAAGTCAAACAAGTCAACATACTGACTCAAAGATCCCAACGTTGAACCATCAAATGGATAAGAGAATATCCTTTACTGTTTGTGCAAAGGAGAGACACAAGCAGTGCTTTAAGTGGGCTGGTATGCACCGGTACTCAGTACCGCCACTTCCAAAAATAGCTCTTGAGCGTACCGCTACCTCTCCGTGCGTCAAGAACGTGCTTTTAGCATACCGGTACGCTCATTTGCACATCTGTTTTAAACCTTTGGCTGCTCCGCCGCTTTTCAGAGCGGCCTTCACAATGCACGCTTCCTACTTCGTCCCACCGTGAGCAGACAAAATTACCAATACACCCTTGAGTTTTATGAGTGAAAAGCGGCATGTGTCACTGTAGCCGCTGTAAACAACTCAACATGGTGCTCGTCCACACAAACAAGCGGATCCTGGAGAGGGTGTGTGAAACGCAACCATCGCTGCTCGGTTAAAATACAAACACTTGACTATGCTCTCCTGGCGACTGGGTCAGAGTAGTAAAAAACAAGGTCAGAATCAGAGGACTCGCTGGCTGACACCCCACCTGTGCCACAGAGAGTGGCGAGAGTGATGTGAAACAAACTTCTGTGCCCTGAGATGAGGCGGACTGGAGATAGAATGGAGCCTGACAAACTGCAATGACAGCATAAGCCCCAGAACATGGAAGTGTTTGTTAGACACTTTGGAAAGCATAGACATTAGCCTGTAAGAATCACATCTGTAACAGAGCTTCAGAGACATGACATCCATCTGTAAGAGTTCAGCTAAAACAGTTTTTCATCTAAAGGTAAGAATGGTCTTTCGTTACTGTTGTTAATTATGAAGCTGGAAGTTCTCAAAGCTTATCTCATCATAATAACTCATCATGAGTTATTACAATATCATTTATACTCTAATAATGCTGTAAAAAGAAGGACAAATATGTTTAGAGCAGGTGAACGCGGCATGAGGAGGGAGTGGAGTCCAAAACACACATTTGTGAAAATTGGACGCACAGTACTTGAAGTGCGGGAAAGATTGGTCGCTTCTAACTTCACCCTCGGTTGGCCCCATAGAGGGAGAGGACTTTGGTCTATTTGCGTGACTGAGCGCACGCGTAAAGACCAGAGAGGTACGCATCAACTCATCTAAGCTCAGGTTAGAACATGTCTCAGTATGGAAAAACGGTCGCCTGTTTCTTTAATACTGTATCATGTATATTACCATAAGAAAGGTGCCAACGACACGCATGTAAATGTTCTAGGTGAATTTGAAGACTCCCTCGAGTTGAAAAGCTTTGGTGACGCTGTAAATATAAAATATGCTTTTTGCCTCGGCTCCCTCTCTTTCTATTCTAGGTGAATATGTTCAGAAAGATAACTTTACAATAAGCTACAAAAGTACAGAATTGTCACTTTACAGTTTATGCTCTTTTTTTAATCACACAACATACTTTTTCAACAGCACTTGAGCGTTATTGTTGGTTTCTTGTCACTGACGATATACTTCTAATTTCTGCACTACTTAAGTCTCTCTCCATATGGTCAGCTTTGGAGTTAGATCCCTGTCCTTACCAGTGTTTTATAATAGTATTTTTTAATTGCACATATGGGCCATTCGACATGCTCTGCCAAATGAGTCCCTATTCTTCTATTAGCTAAATCATTAGTAGACAGTAAGTGCTTCCACATTGTCATTGTAACTTTAAAAACACAGCAGGGATCAAGGACAATCTGTCACATTTTCAATAAGAAAGGCCTGGCAACAGACACAACAAATAAAAAATACTAACAAAATGCCATATCCTTTCAATATTAGAAACAAAAGAGTACTTATACAATATTACAGATTCAAACTAATCATACTGTTTATGCTCAAATCATTTACTATAGGAATTTAGTCAAAAACTCCACTTGCCCACTCTTCTCCCAACCAACAGAGAATAAATCACTTGGCTTTGAAGAGTATCAGAGGATATAAACCACACCGACAGCAGCAAATGAAAATACAAAGTACAGAGTCTCCCGGGGTCTGAATCCAACACCCACGCAGATTTGCTAATAAAAAATAAATCCAAAAAAATCTTTCTTGCAAGGTCGTGAAGCAGATGAAAATGTATTTGGACAAGAATCCATTTCTTCAAGGCACCTCTTAAGAGTTCATT
Organism: Neogobius melanostomus; assembly: GCA_007210695.1. NCBI lineage: Eukaryota > Metazoa > Chordata > Actinopteri > Gobiiformes > Gobiidae > Neogobius > Neogobius melanostomus. Next base: position 842,236 of record VHKM01000457.1, on the reverse strand, counting down.
CTTTATCCCGACACAAATGAAGTGAAAGAGCGATAAGAGGGAAACAGAAAAACACAAAGGGATTGAGGATTTCCTGTGAAAATGAGCTCACGGTACAATGCGCATGGAATGATTAGACGTGTCCCTGTGAGGAACTGCTTTGGGAGGAGTAATGTGCAAAAGAGAAGGAGGAGTATAGGTGAGGGGGAGACAGAAGGAGCTGTGTTGCCCCGTGAGGAGGAGAATGTAGAGGGGGAGTATAGTAGCTAAATGTAGACAAAGAGAAAGCAAGGTCCAGGGGGGGGAAAAGTGTCCGGTTGCATATAACCACAACAAGGACGAGAGAATGTACTATTTTGATTCATTGTCAAATTAATTGACAAATAAAATATTAAAATCTTTAATTGAATTACTTTCCGTGAGATTTGGATATGCATAACTGCTAACTCTATCTGGCAAGTAACAGGGTAGAAAGCTTATCTTATGAATTGATCTGTCTTTTATTTCAAGATAATTTACATTGTAGATTCTACAATGTAAATTAATCTCGGATAAAACTGAGATGATTGTTTTTGGCCCACAAAAACACAGAGAGGTTGTCATTGGTCATCTCGAAGCTCTTTCACTGGGACCCAAAAGTCAAGTTAGAAATCTAGGCGTAATCATGAACTCAGACCTGAATTTCAACAGTCATATTAATTCAATGACATTAGCGGCCTATTACCATCTAAAAAATATTGCTAAAATAAAAAACATAGTGTCAGAACCAGAGTTGGAGAGATTAATCCATGCATTTGTCTCCATCCGATTAGACTACTGTAATGGCATGTTCACTGGCCTTTCTAAACGAGCTATTACACAACTGCAGTATATTCAAAATGCTGCTGCTCGAGTCCTGACCAGAACCAGGAAATACGACCATATTAGTCCAGTGCTCCGGTCTCTGCACTAGCTTCCTGTCGCTCAGAGAATAGAGTTTAAAACAGCTCTGCTTGTGTATAAGTCCCTTCATTGTCAGGCACCAAAGTGATGGGGAATTATAGAGTTAATTCGGCCCTCACACAATGCCCTTATCACATCGTACTGCTAAATCAGTACATTCGGCCTTCTACATGACTTGTGGCCTAAATACACGTGGCAGACTGTCAGTGCATAGATTCACGTGGCACACTGCCAGTGGTAGATGCTTAGTGCCTACGTGTCACCAAGATTACTTAACTCTCTTGATGTGGAAGTATAGACAGGCTTGAATGTTAGGACTGCAATGTCTTGAGTTCATGTCTCCGGGTCCCGCAACGATGGCAAAATAAACTTCTCCTGCATAAGACATCCTGACTGCTGCCTATTCTTCATCAATCTCTCGATCATCGTTTGTTAGATTTCTCCAACACAAAGTACATCCCTGGTGGTTCCTAGAGTCACCACTAAACACGGTGAGGCTGCGTTTCAGTTTCACGCAGCAAAGGCCTGGAACAGCCTCAGTGAGGACATAAGACAGGCCTCAACCCTGAGTATTTTTAAGTCCAGGCTGAAAGGACACCTATTTACTGCTGCCTATGGAGATTGATTGATTGAAATTGACTTTTGATGCGTTTTATTGTATTTTTTTTTTTATTGTGTTTGGTGTACATGAAATGTGCCATACAAATAAACTTGCCTTGCCTTGCCTAGATTCTCAATGAAGGTGTTCATTTATGAATGAACACACATGGAATTACAGTATGTTTTACACAAAAATCCAAACCCTTTGCTTTGACATTTTCTCAGTGAGCTTCATGATGTTGTCACCAGAAATGTTTTGACTTGACAGACTGTTGAAAAACATTTGACCTAAAAAATCCTAAGAATAAAGGACAGCAATTTTGAAGAATTTTAATATAACACATTTTTAGTTATTTCACCCTTTTTTTGTTTCCTACATAATCCCATGTAGGAAAAAAATTGAAATTGATCAATTGACAGCATTGAAATGGAGTAAATATTTTAGTGACTAGGTTCAGGAGCAGGATCATGCCTCACCCAGCCCATTCGCCTAACCACACCTCTAATCACCCAGATGCCCAATTACACCAGCCAAGCCCCTCCAGCACCATTTGTGTGTAACTGTCATCCCCACCCTCGCTCCCCCAAGTCTGTTTTATCCTTCAGTGCTGATTCTTTGCACCGAGGGTGGTCCTGAAGAGCTGGGTACACGCCTGCGACGGAGCCCCCCACATAGTCTAACCCAGCGATCATCACATAACACTCAAAGAGCCATTCAAAAGATTGGCTCTTTTTAATATAACATGTTAATAAATCCAGAAATGTTCAGAAATCCCTCCTGGAACCGCCACCTTAACGTGGTGGAGGGGTTTGAGCGCCCGAATGATCCTGGGAGCTCTGTTGTCGGGGGCTTTGTGCCCCTGGTAGGGTCTCCCATGGCAAACAGGTCCTAGGTGACGGGTCAGACAAAGAGCGGTTCAGAGCCCCTTATGAGAGACCAACAGGCCCGGTTAGAACCATGAGGCCGTCCTTCTGTGGACCCACCACCTGCAGGAGGAGCCATAGGGGCTGGTTCAATATGATTTGGGCAGCTCCAACAGCGTCCCCACGACCCAGCAACGGACAAGTGGAATAAGATGGACGCATGGATGGATGGATGTTCAGAAATTGACACAAAAAAACTGTCTGAACCAACAACAACAGGAAACAAAGCATATGCTCAGTAGAAGCCCTGTGCAGAGATGCCCTGTATTTAAACCAGGACGTAAGGTAATTGTGTTTTGATTGGATGACACCATGTCGGGGTAATTAATTGGGACATCTCTCCACCAATCAGCTGCTGACAGTTTGATGGGACAGATTTATGGGCTCCATTAGTGGCACAGATGGAGCAGTAAAGAGAAAGTCAAGTTAGAAGAGGATGAGACGGGACAAACTAAAAATATAGATAAAATGGTAAGTGCTGCGGCAAAAAGGAAAAAAAAAAAGATGTGGCCGGTATCACCATCCCTACACATGTGAATTTGCAGATGAATGAACGGAGACACCTGCTTGTTTTTCCGCATAATATTCCTTTCATGATATGATCCCGATAGCCTCTTTGCATTATGTGAAACCATGGCACAAACAGCAGTCCCTCATAAAGAATGACTTTCGATACCCATGGCATGACTGTGGCGTTTGAAAAGGCACGTCCATCACGCATAGTGTTCCAAACTGTATTAAACCAAAAAAAATGCATTACTTAAAGGTTAAAGTTACTGATGCAGACTACATTTAGATGTAAAAATAAATGGAAAAGTTATAGCGTGAGTTCAAGTTCAGCTTCTCTGCCGTCTTTTCACTTTGGATGAAAAATTGCTGTGTTATTCAGGCACACTGTAGCGTGTAGTGGAACAAACAGGAGCTCGTGGACAGAGACACGTTGGACTAATCTAATACAGTATGTCCACAATGCTGAACCTTTATGCAGTTTCTTGTATTGGGGAAAGTAGTAGTATGATTGTGTTTGCAGAAATGGAAAAAAGATATTTTTCTGTGCTTTATAATGGTTATTGTTCTAGAATATCCCTATAAACATTTGGAATTATAATCTAAATACAGGTTTTCAGTCACCGCAGCGCTGTCACATGTCACTGTTTTAAAGAGCCGCCTCAGTAAATGGCCTAAATCAAGGCTGTTTTTACTTTTGCTTTAATTTAGATGGAAACTTAAGCCACATGGATCATTTGCTTACATTGTGCATTGAGTAGCAGACCTCACTGTGTGTCAATACGGCACCTTTCTCTGAGGATGACCCCAAAGCACAGAATTTGGTGGAATATTGACCAGAGCTTTTTTTTTTTTCTGTTATGAAGCTGTAGGTGTGGAAGGTAAATCTGAAACAGTTTTTATTTAATTTTTTTATCATCGTCTGTTTTCTGTGTGGCTTCATATCGTTATTGTGGTTCATATGTGAGTCATTAAAGTCAGTGGCTGCAGTAGGAGTGTTTTTTGTGGTCCAATACTATATGGGTGATTTTTCATGAAACAGCTGTCGGTGATGTCACTTCCCCTGTGTTTTCTGCCCTGGGTGAGGACTGGCAGCACGTGACAAGGGTTAGGAGCTAGGATGAGGACATAGGAGCTACATAATTGAGGATTTCGGATGGACCCCCGGTTTTGTCTTAGAGCTCTTACCAATATGCTCGATTCGGATGTACGCCTCATCTTAATCTTGGCCCATATTCAGGAGTCCTAGACTGAAGGATTAGCCTATTGCACGTGTTCTAGGTTGATGAGGTAAACTTGAACATCTGTACAACACTCCCAGACACATGAGAACATGCAAACTCCATGTCTATGCTTGATTCCTTGAGCATAGACCTTTTAGTGTGGACATGGATACTAGCCACTCTTTCGTCATTCTTATGAATAACTATTAGCTTTTTATCCATCACCCTTCCTGTATTGCACAGCCAGAAAAAGCAGAGTTGTTGGGAATAGCCGGTATTGAGCAGTAAATGGCCAGTAGCGATATGTGTGTAAAGTCCACAGACTTCACTCAGACATCAAGGTCTGAAATGCTCTCTCCCTCCTCCTGCTCTCACCTTTACAGTAATCCCTCACAGCTCCACATTATGACCAAACAGAATGACTGCTATTAGCCATAATCACCTTCCTGCCGAATCAGGGTATGCTGGAATGGACTGGAAGAAATCACTGGTCCTTGGTAATGTATGAAATAAAGGACTGCAGTAAGTGGAGTGAACATGGAGACTGGACCATCCTCCCAGCACTATTTTCCCATACACTTATGTGACTCAAGTGTTTCCAAAAACAACAAAGCAGTGTCGCAGGTTAGCAAGCATACAGGAAAATTTTGAAAGAATGTTGTGCCCTGGCTCTGACTATACTGATTATTTTGATTGCAATCACAGTTATTCTTGTGGGACCGGATGGGCGGTTCAAGTTTGGAGTGAAGGCCACCCACCAACAACAGTTTTTTCAAAGGAAAGAATAGAGGTCAACATTGGGAAGCTTTGATAATATACAAACACAAGACAGGAACATATAGGTTGGTTTACAGTTGTATAGAAGTTAAATTTCTCCTTTGTACAATTTTATTTAAAGAGGGGGTATTATGTAAAATCGAATTTTTCAAGCTTTATATCATGTTATTATGTCACTCCTCATTAAACACATGCCTGGAGTGTTGCCTTGGCTCATTCACATATTTTTGAGTAATCAGTGAAAACTTAGACGGCAGCCATTTTAGGTGTAGCTATGCTTCAGTCCTCCTAGGAACGCCCCCACCTCCTGGAGACGCCTCTGGACCTTTTGTCACCAGCCAAGCCACCAACCACTGCTCCTCAGCTCAGCAGAGCCCCCTCCCCGCACAGTAGTGTTGTTTAGATGCCACAGCAGTGTGCTGAAGGGGGCGTGTCGGAAAGCTTCTTAAAGAGACAGAGGCCTATTTCAAGACGTTCAGTACAGCCATTTTGAGAGAGCAATTTTATTCAAGGCAGTTATTTTAATTTACTGCATATACAGACCAACAGAAGGTTACGTCATCATTGTAGTATGCTATAGACTGGTGCTATGTGATTAAAAAAGCATAATACCCCTCTTTAACTAAGGCTAAGTTCACTAAAAGGCAAAACAGATATAGTTTTTAACATGGAGCTAGCTCAGTAAATGTGTGCATCCACATGAAACCAGTCATATGTGTAAAACCGCTGCGATTACCACAGACAAGACGGTAGATAGAGCATGCGCAGTTGTCTTCTTGGAAAGTAAACAGTAACACGCTGCTTCATGGATATACGATCTACAGACGAGGAGGTGGATTTAAGCTTCAGAGCTCACGGGACTAAAGTAGAAATACTGTCCGTAACCGGACTTTCACTCAGTCCAAAACCCAGACTGAATGGGGGTTAACTCTGTGGTGTTTTTCTCTAGTGATGTGACATTCATGGACGACCAGCTCTGGTGAACGGTTCGAACCGGATCGCAGTTGTGAAAAGACACAGATCTTTTTTTCAGTCAATTTTACCCAGAACTCCCCCCGAATGAACACAAGAATCAACCCAACAATGGAGCGAGCGACACAAGTGAAAGATGTTTGCTCTAAAGTGAAAGCTAAATGCACTAAAATGATATGTCAGACAGTTTCAGCCTCTATGTATTAGTTGTGGCGTAAGTATCAGTCCCTTTGTAATTTAATTTTAAAAACTGTGTCTTAACAATCGCATCTTGGATATTGTGAGTTATCTGGTTGGTGTTATTAAAATGTTACATTAAAAAGAGCCAGTCTTTTAAACAACTCTTTGAAATGAACGGATCCCAAAGACTCGGCTCCCATTAAAGAGCCAAAAATCCCATCAATATTTGTCTCCTTGTCACCGGTGGCTCGCAGTGGAGCAGAGGAGTGTACAGTAAAAGCCATAAGGTCAGCAGATTATGGATAACAGACACAGTGCTGCAGGCGCTATGAAGTCATTGTTTTAGTAAAAGTTGTAGAGACGCCACTCCTGGAACTGCCACCTTAACGTGGTGGAGGGGTTTGAGCACCTGAATGATCCTGGGAGCTCTGTTGTCGGGGGCTTCGTGCCTCTGGTAGGGTCTCCCATGGCAAACAGGTCCTAGGTGACGGGTCAGACAAAGAGCGGTTCAGAAGCCCCTTATGAGAGACCAACAGGCCCGGTTAGAACCATGAGGTCGTCCTTCTGTGGACCCACCACCTGCAGGAGGAGCCATAGGGGCTGGTGCAATGTGACTTGGGCAGCTCCAACAGCTGCTCCCACGACCCGGCAACGGACAAGTGGAAGAAAATGGATGGATGTAGAGACGCCTTCTTCTCGAACCGCCACCTTAAAGTGACAGTGGGCTTTGAGCACCTGAATGATCCTGGGAGCTCTGTTGTCGGGGGCTTCGTGCCCCTGGTAGGGTCTCCCATGGCAAACAGATCCTAGGTGACAGTTCAGACAAAGAGCGCTTCAGAAGCCCCTTATGAGAGACCAACACAGTCACACAGACACACACAGTTATAATTGTGAGGTTAGAATCGTGAGGCCGTCCTTCTGTGGACCCACAACCTGCAGGAGGAGCCATAGGGGCTGGGGCAATGTGATTTGGGCAGCTGGGACAGGTTAGCCCCCCAAATTGGGGTTTTGTATGGATGATACGCTGGATTGATCAAATATTTTTGCATTTAATCCTGAGGTTGCCATTCCCCTGTCTATAGAAACAGGGGAACAGCAGTACAAGGGAACTTAGGCCCGATACTGTAAGCTAATATTAATACAATTAATTAATGTCAGTAACCTTTTCGGTAGCTCTAAAGTAAAATCTGAGCGGGTAATACAATTCTAAGTTTGATACCAGAATGTGAGATGTCATGCTTTGCGAGTGATTTGTTTCCTTATGCAGTATCATTACTTGTATCTGCTCCATACAGATTCTTAACAGATGATGATTAAAGCTTTAGCGTCTAACTGTGTACAGCAGATGGAGCCGAGCCTCGGTGCAGTGTGATTTATGCCGCAGCAGAACACGCTCAAACGTTGGATCACATTCTGCTTCATCACGTTTTATGCTGTTTGTGCATCAGCAAACGGTCCAAAGGGTCTGCACAGTCAAGCCTCCACTGAACGGAGCTCAAATGTGACAACGCCGAAGTGCACAGATTTGGCGTTGATTAGCCTCAATTTGGCTCTGATGCTGTGGAACTAAAAATAAATAATCTTGTTCAGAACATGTGGAAGAGGAGAGCAGAAGGAAAAGAAACAGGCCCAACTTCACTTATCTTTCCAGACGAGATCAGGGATTCTTAGATATATATTGGTCCCCTCACACAGGCAGGTCTACAAGTTTCTCATACAGTGAGGCCAACACACACCTAGAATACAAAATCTAAAAAAAACATTTACTCACTCGGAGTGATACTTACAAATGGGTACAACTTTGGTTTCTTTTAAACCAACACAATTCAAACTCAGATGTGGAGTTAATATCAGTCGGCAAAATTCCACTGCAAGTTCTTTTGTAAGCAAAGGCAGACTGACCGAACGAAGTCCTGCAGTGTGGGATCTTACAAGTCTGATTTATGGAACTTCAAACGGCAGATTGGCCCCACAGCGGTGACGCATGCAGTCAGGACCAACCATCCATCTGATCTAACTTGTGCACAATGAAGCACTTTCCCTTTCTCTTACCGTTAACTGCCTCAGTGTCTAATACAATGAGGATTCCCCTGCTGTATTCCAAATGTGCTCCTGAAGCAGTGTTCTGGGACAGAAGCTCTGTGTGAATACAATAACACTCAGGTTGTTTCTCTCCTGGAAGAATATTACTGCTCCCTCCTTGTGTCAGCGTTTTCTACGACTCATTAGGATCGAGGTGGCGTCTGCAAAGATGTGATTTCATCTAAACTCGAGGGACAAAAGGACACACAGTCTTTGACGGAGTTTGTTTAACCTGCACATAGAACCTTTTCAACCTTTTCTTCTTTGTAATACTTATTTTTCTCTTTCAAATTTTCATTAGGTGTTGTTACGTGCATATACAGTATAAATGAAATTAATGTGACACTGATGCATTACCGAGTCATTTATCCAATCAATATTACACTGAGTGACCAAAATAAAGTCGCCACCTGGGTTTCACTAACTACTACAATCCTGGGTTGCAGCAGTTGGTCAGGTCTACATTCAGCAACATTGTCTACATTTACAATGTAGATAATATTGGGGTTACGGTCAATATTCCAGTTTCTTAAACATTTGGAATAACCCTTTTACATGTGTGAGCAGATAGAGTTTCTCCTGTATACAGGAGTAGTGCTTCTCTTTGGTCCTCAAAATAATGGCATTGCTGCAATACCACCCCCTGGTGGCCAGGGGTGATTCGAAAATAAACTTTTTAGAACAAATTCCAATGGAGACTTTGTACCTCGCAAACACAGCCTAAAAGCCTGGCTCCAAAGAGTTTGTTTGTTTTTTTCCCTAAAGAAATGCTGTGACCCATGTAACAACGCTGAGCTGGTTATCATATTTACTGGTTTTGTGCTGTAGAAATAAAAAGTTTAAGCCTAAGTCTTTGATTGACAGGCCCTGGAGCACAGTGGAGGATCGTAGCTGGAGGCTACAAAAAAAAAACACAAAAAATGGGACCATTACCAGGAACGGAATGGCTGACTGTGTATCCACCGACACTGCTAATAGTTAGTCATTCCCCTTTAATGGGAAACTATTAACATGACATATTCTGTACATAATGTAAGTGGCATTAATCCCTAATTAATGAATGTGATTGAGGCAGTTCTTTAAGCTAGGTGACCGCTGTGAGAATCATGGACTCCTCACTGACCGAACATTTTTATATAATCAGCACTGTGTCTTAGAACTATTATTCACATTTTGAGGCTTGAATCTTCTTCCAAGTAAATTTTTAGCCAGCTTGGTTCCCAGTCACAGTGTTGCACAGTGTTTTTCACACAAATGCAAAACTGCTTGAACAAAAACTTAATCACATTAAGCTGCTGAGTCCCTAAAAAAACATGAGATGCAAAAATGCACAAACTAAGATGCTTCAGAATACAAAAACAAACAAGAAAACAGACAGACATGGACGAATGACATCAAGACGTAGACGATGGACCAACAGCAAACAAAGCAAACACAAGTATATGAAGGAACAAGACACAGGTGAAACACTTTAGAGGGTCAGGTAATCCCAGAGACAAGACAGACATGTGAAAATATAACATGAAGACAAGAACATGGACAAAGACATTATCCATGTCACTGTCTGTTGACATTGTCTTTATGATGTGAATAAAGTGCAGAGCGGCAGGACCAGGCTGTAAAAGCCGACAGCGTTAAATCTGCTCATAAATATTAATATGGCACAGAAGCACGCTCCAACACTCGGGCAGAGGAGGGAGAGAGGTGTACATCTGTGAAGTTTGTTAGTGTCAGACAGTGGGTGGTCTTAGTTTAGAAAAACTTGTGATGCACAAGATGTAAGGTGTGACACTTATTTTCTACATAGAAGGCTCTCTGTTAACTTAGTGCTTGGGATTTTAAGGCGAGACACTGCAGGTGAATTAAAGGATCTGTATCATGCTATTTTAGCCATTCCAAAGTAAAGTATAGGCATATATATGATATATTGTACCTCTATCACTATGAAGTACTCATTTTTGAGAGAAGTATTTTTGGGGGGTATTTTCCCTACCCGGAAGACAAGACACTTCGATTCAGTTAACTCCGCCCCTCTCTCCGCTCATTCCACATTTACAGTATTATAAATATAAATATCGCTGCAGAAAGTGAAGTTACTTCACATAATGCAGTTATAAGGAGTTGACATGTGCAACACAGTTATCCATTAAAGGTTGGCTGAAGGGGAATCAGACATGTAACCACTGACCATTATCTTTATGTTTTATGTCTCAAGTTTAATTGTGTGGATGATCTGTGTGATGATCTTTTGTCTTTAATGTTGTACTGTATATTGGTCTTTGTATTTTCTTGATCTGCCAGGGACTACAGATGGAAAGTAGCCATTGGCTAATTCTGGCATATTTACATTTATATGTTCATTAATATGCATTGTCCCTTTAAATAAAAAAAATAAAAAAATAAAAACTAAAAAGTTTCATAAATGGCTAACACACACGCTAACACACGTTTTGATTGACTTACCGCTCAGCTTGGCCTCCCCATCGGGTTATGGGATCGCGTTGGTTATAAAAGTTAATCCACTTTGATTCTGGCCAAGGTTCACCAAGCATCCATCAGGTTGGTTGATAAAGTCGCTGAATCCCGGAAAGAAATTCCAACTTCTGGCGAGTGCACTCTTCTTTAGGAAGGTTGAATAGTCCTGTTCCTCTCGTAGCCAAACGAACATCCGTGACATTATCGTTCGGTAAGAAAAAGAACAGGCGTGTCCAGAGTAGGTTAGAAAGAGCTCAGTCTTCAAAAACAAGACTTCTACTCGGATCCATGTGCGGTGCGCTTGATTACCCTCCTGGGACAGCACAGACGCGTCGGAGAGTTCCCTTTTTTTTCCTTTTTTTTTTTGCTTTATTTCTCTCTTACAACAAAAATAATGAAAAAGCTGTTTTATAAATTAAAATCAGGCCGTAAGGCATTACATTACAGACGTCGAGCACTTCCGTTCCTTTGTGACGACACAACTGAACAGCTCAGTGGTTTACCAGGAGAGGGCGGAGCAGCTGCTCAGAGAGCAGGATTCAGGAGGATTACTTAGAACTGAGTGAATGAAGCCAAAAACCGCTCTGGGGGTGTTTTTGATAAGGAAATAGCATAACAACATGGCTAAAAGCTCCAAAAAGTCGATTTTGCATGATATAGCTCCTTTAAGGCAAAAAAAGAGAGGTAACAATATCAAAATTTTGCTACAGATTACCGATATAAATATGAGAATAAATGTATAAGCTATTGCAGGTTTTCTGTCATTTTATGTTTTCATTTAAAAATAAGTCATTTTATACATAAAAAGGACTAAAATTGCCCATATTATTAGTGACAAAATCCAAATGATGGATAAAGCCAGGTTTGAATTTGTTTCAATTTAATTCCAGTTCATTTGCATTGAGAACCATTATGTTTACATACACTTCATAAAAAGACATATTTGCATTTATTTCTCAGTGTCTGACATCAAACCAGAATTAACCTTTACTTTTTTTAGGTCAATTAGAATTTTAATTATTTATATTTGTCAAATGCCAGAATAATGAGAGATAGAATTTTCTACACTATTTTTTTATTACTTTTTACAAAACCAAAAGTTTACATACATTAAGATTGGTAGATTTGCCTTTAAACTGTATAACTTGGGTCAAACGTTTTGGATTGGCCCCGTCACTGTGTCACATACATTTATTACACTGTTTTTGTAAAGCACATTGGCAGCTCTTGTATACGATAACATAAGATGGGACTTTATTGAGGAAACATGAAACTTTCTGCTACTCTTTTCGTATTCAAAATGTATATGTTCTCATGTATTTATATTTAAATGCACATTTTCAAGTCAAATTCCTTTATGTTCCCCTGCCGTGGCTCCGAGGTCTTCCTCCCCCCCCCCCCTTATTTTTTAGCAGTGGTATATCTTAAAAAAGGGGAAACAAGAGAAAAGTATGCCTGTGAAAGCTATTTTGCTTATCCCGGTTGTAGGTCCGGAGATAACGACCATGTCTGAGTAAATGCTTCTTCAGCTTTTATCGCAGCAGCTCGGGCCATTAGTCAACTCTGCGTCACATCTGCACACAGGGTCCAGTTAAGAGTGTTACAGCTGCCAAATTACACTCCATTATCAGCCTGTTTATCACTGCTACACGTCTACTGCTCCGAGACGCTCCTCTGCGTTTGGACACTGCCTCGACTGAGTGCTTTGAATGGCACTCAGCCTTTCATGGGTCCTTTTTATCCCCAATAGATGTGTTATTGGGGCTTATTGTCTCATTTCAGCTTCTCCCCCTAAACAACTATTTATCCTACATTTTAGTCCTCAATTCAGAAATAGAATCATTTATGCTCATGTGATGGGATTTGTGAAAGGAAAGAAGCTTTGAATTGAAATCAGTGACAATGTATCAAATGATCAACATCAATGTTCTGTGATTCATTAAACTGGCAAATCTTGTAGTTGGGTTTCACATCAGTGTAAAATGAGGAGCCATTAAGAATAATAACTACAGAAATATTATTTATTGAACAGGAAAAAGTAACTGACAATAGCAGCCAATAGCAGTGTCAGAATTGAGTTATGAAATGTGTTGTTCTCAGTTTTGACCATTAGCAAAATGACATGAAACAAGAAGAACTTCAAGAAGAAAAAGAGAGTAAAAAGAGTAAAGCTTTTACTGAACACAACTGAAATAGACTGTTTTGCAGCTGATCAAACGTTTTGGATCACATGCCTTTAAAAATGTGGTTTTCTGTCAGGGATTCACGCTGTCATTATCGTTTTCGTTTTGAACATGGTCGGGTTGTTGAGCTGCATAAGAAGGGCCTCTCGTGGCGGGCCATCACTGCTGAGGTGGGACACTGTAAAACAGTAATTTTGAATTTCTTAAACGATCCTGAGGGATATGGAACCAGCAGCACTGAGCCAGAGGATCCGATTGGCTGTCCGTCAAGACACTGGATGTTCCTTGACCCACATTAAGGCCGTTACTGGAGCCGACTGCAGCCCAATAACCATAATCTGCAACTGAAGGGCTTCAAAAACAAACAAACAAAATATCTTCAAATGCCTTGTCTTAAACTTTTGATCGGGAGTGTGTACAGGTAGGAAGACAGAGCCAGAAACTGCTGAAATCGGGCAGCAGTGTTGTACAGCAGTTAGCGCTCGTGCTTCACAACTACACTGTAAAAGTGAAAAACTTAGGTTGACACAACTGATTTAATTTGTAACTGACGTTTTTCACTTCAGACAACTGGAAACGGTTATGTCAACCTAAGAATACAATTGAACGAAAGAGGTGAATCTCAAATCGACTAGATTGTAAAATGGTTATTGGTTACACATAAAATTTCTTGGCAGCCCTTGGAATTAGTTTTTTGAGTTGAAACAAATTTTACATTTTACAGTGTAGAAGGTACCAGGTTCAGTTCACACCGGTATGGGGCCTTTCAGTGTAGAGTTTGCATGTTCTCTCCCTTGTCTGCGTAGGGTTCTCCTGACTAACGTGTGGCGCTTTGAGAAGCTTGTAAAACAATAAGCTATTATTATTATTAATCAGCTGACCAGACACATCACAGCAACACCACGAGACACCTCTGAGGAAGGCCACCGTTGTAGCTGAAACTGTCAGGTACGAAATAATACACAGGTCTGGCTATAAGAACATATGTGACCCGTCCTGGATTCTAAAGACACAAGTCGGCAGCCCGTGTCTCGAGAAAAACGTGAACAAAGGGATGTTTTTGAAAATTGGTGATTTTCACTTTTTGCAGAATCGTTCAGTTGAAGTCACAAAGAAGCCTCTCCATGTTTAAGCTAGCAGTATTGGTATATTTAAAAGCGTAAACTTTTATGTTCAAACCGACTAGTTTCGGAACTTGCAGTAGGGGCGTGTCTTTGTGTGGCTTCATGACTATGCAACGCAATGCTATGTTGCTCTCAGAAGCTGCCGCTACTTACGCAGGAAAATGGATTTACCACGCAAAGGTTACTTCAGACGGGTGAGTGAAAGTTTGTTTTTTTATCGCTGGTGGCTGCTGTGCTAATGGTTGTTTGATGAGGCTATCGTTGTGCTGTTGTTAGCTAACATGCCAGTGTTAGCATGGGAGACAGTCATGTAGTCACGAGGAATTAATCTGCTATTTACACAAAATCAAGATCTCTACAAACTTAAACTTCTCCATAAATGTAGTCAGCACATCCCTAGCTTTCAGCCACTTCTTATTTCTTAGATCCGCTTCATATTTATGCCCAGGTACAGTTACTGGGTTTGTGCAGTGAAACGTAAAACACAATACGACCAATTCCTCTCGTGTATGAGAATGTATGTGCATTACTAAAACAGTACAGGAGTCTTTTCTAAAGTTATAACTTCAGTTATGTCCGGAGTTTGTAACTCTCTCTCAGCCTGAGTCTAGAGCTGACAGAGGGAGGGACTGGGGGGAAGCTTTGGGAGAAGCACGCAGGATTTTGACAGTAAATAAACAACCCTAAACATAAAGATTTTATTTTTAATTTTTTACTGAACGTTCACACACAAGTAACAGACAACTGTGAAGTAAAAGCAAAATGATACATGATTCTGTTATTTTTCAAAAATAGAAAAGTGAAAAGTGGGGCGTGCACAAGTATTCATACAGCGTGACTTAATACTTTGAGATGTATATGAGCCCTATTGTCACTCCCAACAGCAGAGAGAGGTGAGAACTGCCCAAATCTTTGGAGAGCCTTTTCAGCCCTTTGGCCTTTTTGGAATTGTTCACTTCAAATCACCGCTACGCCTCCAAATATGATCAGATTTCCATGTGTTACACATCGTTGGAAAGCTTGGAGACTACACTTTAATAATCTGTGAAAATCTCAAAATGCCTCAGAAGCGACTTGTGTCTTTGATTCTAGTGACTGGTCACATATTAGCGGCCACCTACTATAAGTTTTAGGAATTGAACAAGTGTCTGACATCATCTGCACATAAAGTCCTGACCAAAACAGTATTTAGGCTTTCATGTTATTTTGAGAATTTGTCTTAAATATTTCACAGTCTGTCCCATTATAAGTCAGTGTAAAAGCACAAGCAAATTAGAGCGGCATCAGTATGGCGCCAATCAGTGTTACCATGAGTTACCATGAGTTTGATATGTGTAATGTGTTGATATATAGTGAGATAGATTGGGAAAGTTACAAAAACATGTAGGCCTGTTGATTTGGGACAATAAAGAAGTTATCTTTCCCCCAGACTGTGCACGCAATTATACAAAAACAAGCGAAATATTTGATTCATAATTTGATCTCTATCTCAACTTGCTCTGATTAGAGGGGATTCCTGCTGAGCCTGTGAGTGAGGTGTTTTAGTTTCTCCGTCCACAGAGGATTGTGCCTGTGTTTGAACTATCTCTGTCCACAAATCCATCTGGAAACGCCTTTGTCCGCTGTGTGCTTACAGTCCTCAGCTACAGCCCTGTCAATACTGGCTCCGCTCAGTTCAGCTGGACCGTCCAAATGTCCACAAACAAGGGCTTTGGCAGTGGGACAGTACGCACCGACTGCAATGAAATTAAATCATAATTCCAATCAAGCTCCGCTGACCATTTTTTGGAACTTCAAAAATAAAATTCGGCTACAGCTCTCCTCCTGTTTGAGTGAGACAGAGAACAGTGACGCCAAATTAGTCTTTTCTCATTTCCAAGCGGATTTTAGTGCCTCTTTTGTGCTTGGATTTATTGCAAATTATTTAGCAGCACTTGCTCTGGTCCCATGCAGATAACATTATGGTCTCTATCTACATTGCCCATTTGATTCTGTCATTCAACACAAGTCAAAGGACCAACAATACTGCCGGGTCGTCTATCAGAGCAGAGATAAGACTGTTCTATCACTGAGAGTCGGCTGCTTGTGTTGGCGAGATATGAGGATGCCAGGAGAAGAAAAGTCTTCATTTTGAACTAATTTTCCAAAACAGGATATTACAGCAAAAGAACGATAAAAGAGTGGGTCATAAAACTTGTAGAGGTCTAGAGCAGAAGATACAATGTACAGAACAGCACATCAATAAATAGTATATTGACTAAATACAGTCCTCTGTCATTCACTATTTACTCGCTTCTTACCATGCTACAATAGGCTCTTTTCCACATACAGGCGCGTGTCAGCCGAATGGCTCTTTCACCCGCTTTGTCGACCTTTTCCATAACAAAGTCCAGGGCCAAACTGGTCTGACCAGGTATAGGTTTTGGGCCCGACCTCTGGCTGTGGCCAAAGCGGGCTAACCCGTGTCTGATGTGACGTGAACAAACTGCTGGCCTCTGATTGGCAACGAGAGTGGACTGCCTTCACTATTGACACGCAGGTCATACGGATTTAATATTCATACGGCTGTGCTAAAAAGGGATTTTGCCGATAACAACATTTAGCCGCTGTTAGCGCAGCTTTAGCTGGTGTTAGCATAACATTTGCATGTAGCTTACCTTCATAGTTCGTAGTTTAGCAGTTTATGTTCTGTTTTAATACAGCTTGGCTCCTCTGAATGATTCCATAACTCCCACCAGAAGGCAGCATTTGTCCACATTTGTCTCATCGCGGCTCTAAAAACGTTTAATGACGATCTGTACAGCGTGCTCCTCTCCAAATGTACATGTGCTCCAAATGTGCATGTGTGTGTGTGGTGGAAACAGAAAGGTCTGCGGGCTAGTGTCGATACGTGCACGTAGATCGTGGCGTGCGCGGCCGGTTCGCGCTATGTGGAACGACGGCTAATGTTTCCTCATCAGGCCCGGACCGGCCATATATTTTACCGGGCATTTGACCAGTGGGCCAGTTCCAATAGACTGCCCACCCCGCTATGTGTGGACTGTTCCAAACCAAAAAATGCCAGGGCTGAATTATTGTCCCAGTCCGGCCCTGTTCCTCATCATAAAAATAGGGTTATTTGCCCCACTCAACCCGACACTATTTTGTTCATACAGTTGTGTTCAAAAGTTTACATACCCTGTCAGAATTTTTAATTTGATTCAACGAATATGAAAGATAACACAATAAGTGTCCTAACAGGCCCTTCTCTTTATTCTGCTGGAGCAGTGGCATCAGCGAACCAGCTCCATATTTCACAGAATGTGCACTTTTATGAACAATGGAGGTGGTTTGCTCATGCCACTGGCTCCAGCAGAATAAAGTGAAGGTCCCGTGAGTGTCCATCTCAGTCTTCTGACCTCAATATCATTGAACGACTGTGTGGAGAGCTCAGATGTGCAGTTCATGCAAGACAACCCAGGAATTTACAGGAACTGGAGGCTTTTTGCCAAGAAGAATGGGTCGCTTACCATCAGAAAAATAAAGAACTTTCTCCACAACTACCACAAAAGACTCCAAGCTGTCATTGATGTTAAAGGGGGCAATACACAGTATTAAAAACTGTGGGATGTAAACTTTTGATTAGGGTCATTTTGGTACTTTCTTTTTTATTATGATTTAAAAATAGCAAACTCAATTGATTCACTATAAATGGCTTCACACAACCACTAACTATGAGTGAAAAAATGGTGTTACCTTTCATATTCTTTGAAAAATAGCGACAAAACAAATCTCAAATTCCGCTAGGGTAAACTTGTGAGCACAACTGTATACTACAGTGTTGTCTAATCTGACCTTAAAGATGTGGCAATTAATGATTTTGAGTAAACTCTATTTGGCACCATAGAGCACTCCAACGCTGCTAGTTGCTACCAAAAGATATGGTGCGTTCAAAGACTGAAACGCGGCTTGCCATTTACGATTATATAATATTTTATATTATTGTGTTTAATACAGTCACTTAATGTTTAAACTGCATCCAAATTCATTTTATTTGGGGACTTCAGCCAAAGTAAACGGTGTAAATATTGAGTTAAAATCTGTGCATAAATACAACACACTCTAGAGATACTATTAATTGTGCATCGGTTAGAATTTATTACTTAATGTGAACGGTTAAAATCCTATTTGTGCGAGGTAATCTATGTATCTAAAAACCCTTTTTGCTAGAAAATTAATGGTAGATTTATGGAATTTTTGAGATGTATAATGGTTTCCATGTATGTAAAAGTGTAGACCTTTTAATACCAGTTTGTATCGTAACTTACACTGGGTTTTATGTCTTGTTAAAGGTTTTTCACCTGACCCTAACTGGAATAAACATTTGAATGGAATACATTTTTTTAATCCAGTCAACAACCCGTCTTCTTCAAGTCTGGGAAAATGCACAGCTAGAGCTAAAAGACTTGACATCTATGCTAAGCTAATTTATGAAATGTGATTTAGGTGAACAGTTATGTGTGTAACTGCTAATTACTCGTAGTAATAAGTTGTGGTTCCCCGTTATTTTTCAGATCAGACCTTTGTGACATACAGTTAGAGTTCGGGAATGTGATGTCATATCGCTAAGCATTATGGGATTACCAGCAAACTAATGGAGATTTTAAAAGTTAAAGTACTGGAGTTATTGTGGATGAAGAATTCCAGATCATCATAATACAGTCCTACAATCCTGAAAAACGAATTTGCTTTAAGCTCTGTTGAGATCTGGTCCTGAAGAGTTTTAGACTCTTCTACACAACCAGAACCTGGGCAAATAATAAAAGGATATAGAGGCTTCTAAACTTCTGTTCTCATTTCAGCAGAAGGTGAGCACTCAAGAGCTACGTATGAAAATTATTTGTGACAAATACAACAGTTAATCACGCTGTCCTGGCAGTTCAGCAGATTAGATGCGCTCATTTTCTGCGCTTTGGATGGACAAGCGGGAGGGCATCCTTAATAATATTGTTTTCTCGATTATGCTATTTTTGTATTTGTTTAATGTAATAATCAAAATCGCAATTGAATTTCGATTAACTACACAGCCCTAGCGCCATGCTGACCACTCATACAGCCACTGGGTCACTACAAGGTCAAATACGCACAAATATCAACTTTATTTGCAAAAAAGTTGCATAATGTACCTTTAAAGGTTCTACAAGCAAATAGCCAAGGCAAGCCAAGAGAGCAGATAAAAGACATTACAAAAGCAAACCACAAGGCCCTAGCAAGGCGACATAGTAAGAGCAGCGCAATGTACATAATGTGTTGCACAAGCAGCTGAACGACAGAATGGCTTTTAATAAAGTCTATGATTCCAGTGTTACAGCCCCATTGAGAATCTTTAGGATGATCTGGACAAGGCTTTAATATGAGCTGGACAAGGTGGTCCCACTCTCCCATCAATACAAGAATGCAACACTGAATCTTGTGACATTGCAGAAACCAACAATGCCACAGTGAATGTAATCAAGGTAAAGGCGGTCCAACAAAATATTAGAGTTGGTGACTTTTGTTTTGTGGCAAATTGTGGATAAAGTATTGTAAATTACCATTAAATTGGACAAAAAGCCAAGCAACGTTTTGTCGCAAAGAGATGAGTTGGATTGATCAAAGAAAACAACAAATCTTCTGGGTTTGGTTTATAATCATGATGCAGAATGCACACAGTGGTCTAAGTTACTGTTTTTACAATATACTCTGAAGAGGCAAAAAGGATTTTACTCTATGACAAAAAAGATTTGGTACAGGGCCTCTAGGCATCAAAGGTTGACAGCAAAGGCTGCTGCCAAATTCAATGGCTTTATGACACGTTTTGTGGAAATATTATTATACAATGTGGAAATATTTCTATACATATTTGTATCATACTAGGCTTTAGTGATTATATATAAAACTGTGTTGCTGTAACCTGTGCTTTAACCCTTTCTACTCTAAAGAGCCATATTTGGCTCCAGTTATGGTCCCGGTATTTGGACGCAAAGGGTCACAAGGGGCGCCCTTCCAACCTTCTCAGTGTAATGTGAATTGAATTTCTTCAGAGTTAGACTTAGGTCAGACACCATGAGTGACAGTAACATGACGCTAAATAGTGAATCTTTATTGTCTGTACAAAAGCTGAGGCCTCGTTGCGCTTCAGTTCACTTCACTGAGAAGTGAAGAAGGAAGTCATGGAGATTCTGCTTTAGACAGAACTTCAGAGTTCTGCTGGATATAAGAGTCATATCTTATTCTGAAACTCAAAAATATAGTAAAAACAAAAATATTTTTCCAATCAAAAAAAGTAAAATACAAATGTGAAAATCCTGACATTTTATCATTAAAAAATAGTTAATTATTAATTATTCTCATTTTACAAAAAAAAAACATGACAATTATATCTGATGGAGTGTCATGTGTGTCCCGGTTCTTCTGAGTCATGGTGGGCCATGACAGATGTGGACAGGACTGTGGTAGATCTACTTTTACTTTGGAGAAAACAGTTACTATAGTAACTGTGTTGAAGAAATGAACCTCATGAACTTCGTCTGTAACATCTGTCCACATCAGTCCTGCTGCACCACGACTCAAAGGAACTGGACAAACATGACTCTACAGCAGATACAAATGACCAAGGTTTGTTTTTGTAGAGTGAGAGTCATTAATAATTAACTGACATTTTAATCAGACAAATTTAGGATTTTCATAACTATTACTAAGGAATACTTGAATTTCAAACTTTTATTGTTAGGGCAGCAGAAGTGTAATGTCCTAAATGAGAATCTCCATGACTTCCTTCTTCACTTCCCAGTCTGAGACTGAAGAGCAATGAGGCCTCTGCCCTTTTACTGAAAATAAAGGGTCACTATTTAGCGTCATGTTACTGTCACTCATGGTGTCTGACCTACAGTGTAACTCTGAAGCCAATCAAATCACAATGACTCAGAGTGGGTTGGGCTCAAATGGGCACCAAACGCCAAGATCCAAGCTCTGAGACAAAAATAATAAAACCCTGGGCTTAAGAGGTTAAGGTTCATTTGAAACTGGGGTTTGAAGCCTGACTTTACAACTGAGCGGACATTTTCCATTTTTATTGCTCCATTGTTCTTATTGTCTTTACTGTTGGAGCCACTGGGGGGCAGTGTGTTAGAAGGGAGGTTTTGAGAAGACGTCTGAAGAACAATAGGTGGAGTCAGATTGTGCAGAGGAAGTGACGACGACGACATTTCAAGAGCACTGATTGGTTCTTCGACAAGGACACGCCTACTACTTCCTGTTCCTATAAATTACTCGAGCACAGGAAGTGCTGTTTCTCTGGCCAGAGGCCACTGGCCGACCAACATGCTGCTAGGGCAGAGCTCAGATAACTTGCGTTTAGATTGTAATATGAGGGAATAAAACCATGATTGATTTTAATCGATTGAGCCTCCATCTTTTGTTCCATATAGTCTTCTGTCTTCCATCTTCTGTTCCATATAGACTGTCGGCGAACGCACTGACAGTCTCTTTATCAGCCTCAATTACTACTCACCATAACAGTCTTTGTTACCCCGACACACGCAGCGGATCAGAGCTCACGCACTTTGGAAAATAAACAGAATGTAAAAAATACATCTGTCACAGCATATCCCACGCTCAGAGTAAATGAGCTCTCCCTTTCTCTGTTTCTTATGGAAATGGTGCTTAAAGCAGACACTTTAATGGTGAACTCAAGAAATAAGTGCTTTACAAAGTGCAGTATCTTCATTATAAGCTGCAAAGATGTATTACTACAGAATACATTGTCTGATGAATAATGCTTGATGTTGAAAGATTGGTCTTCGAAAAGTACACCTTTGCATCACCTCGTCACTGCTAAGTATAGTTTCTGTGAGACACACTGAGGAAACTGCGTACAGTGATTCTTGAGGGTATGTATTTTTTACACTTATACATTAGTTTCATAGTTGTCGTGCGACCTTATGACATCGCCGTAAATCCAAGGTCTGCAGATTAGAAAAGAAAGTTCACACTACACAAGCCTGTTGACACTTGACCCACAAAGTTGTCCAATAATATATCCCACATAACACATCTTCTGCAACTTTCTCCTTGAAAATCCCCATAAGCAGCAAGTGCAACAATAACCTCAATCGAAATCAATTTCAAGTTTAGAATCTGCATACTGTACATATGTAGATTCATGGACGTTTGAGTAAGTGCCACAAGGTTATGAAACGAGACAAGACCAGACTAGACTGTAGACCTCACACCCACAGCCTTCTGCTACAAATGGAGAGGAGCCACGGAAGGAAAAACAAATGTGCATTAATAAGCAGTAAACACAACGATGAAAGATGGACAGTGGAGAGTTATGGAAAAAGCAAATCAATGTGAGATGCTGAGTGAAAAAGAATGAGCGAAGAGGTGTGGAATATCAATACTGAACTGAAAAGCTTTCAGGGCACACTAAAAATATGGAAAGCAAACCAGAAGCAGATGACATTAGTGCCAACGGAACTTATTTTGGGGTCTAATGGAGGGGCTCAATCTGTAGGCGCACACTTTGTACATAAGCATGAACAGCACTCGAGTCAAACATGAATGTAAAGTTTGTGCAATTAATATTTACATTTATTTTTGTATTTTGTAGACTTTATTGTTCCATGCATTTGACCAATCTCTGAACCCCAGGGCGCCCTGTCAGGAGCAATGGCCGACCGTAAGATGCACAGGATAGCTGTGCATGTTTGTAATAATCTTACATGTCCCTTTTAGCATCCCATGAGACAAGGTATCGACAAAACTGCACCCAAGGTATATTTGCCATAGAGCACATGGATACTAATTTGAAGCAATCCGATTCAAAGGGACATTCTCCAGATCTCCTGCCATAGAAATGAATGGGTCGTTGCATTTTTTTTCTTCCAAAGCTATAAGAGAAAAAAAGCAAGGCAGCACCTGCTAACTTATAAGCCAAGTTGATGGATGGACTCGAGCAGCTGTTTCTGCCGCTGGAGTGTCTGACACGTTTCTTTTTAAGTGCTACAGGAAGCGTTTAGCATAGCAGAGCCTTGATATTTTTTCACTACCAGATTAGCATAAGAAGAGAACTTTCAGGTAGGCAGAGAGCTAGTAGCCTGGCTAACGCCAGACTGCTGTGTGCGCTCAAATCTTTTCGAACTTCACAACAGCCTGGGGACCATGGCCGACATTTTTCCATGGATTTGGGCACCAATCACAGAACGAGGAGGGACGGTAAGACGATGACGCACTATTTGACATACGGAAGCTTGTAGTTTGTTTAGGGATAAAAAATAATAATAATATTTACGGATCCAACATGACAGCAGCAGACACGATGCCACCTTTCGATCAAGCTTTAGAACGTGTTCTAAATAGTTTAGCTCAAAAGTTTACAGCGGATACTTCATCTGATACCATGATACGATTGGCTATGGCTACGTGCAGACGCATGAGAGACATTCGTAGCGCCCAATAAACGGCTATGGACAATCGTAAACCACACCTCTCCTACGAGAAAATGAATTGGTGGTCCCCAGACTAAATATCACTTGTGATTTTAGTCTGGACTAGCTCTCTAGCCTGGCTAACGCCAAACAACTGTGCTAAGGCAGCCTGAGGTTTTTCCACCACCATTTCTGGTGCTTTAGCCTCAATACTTGCAATGTCCCCTGCGTGGCATATTTTTTAGATATTCTCCCCTGTACATTGCAACCCATTTTGTCTCATTGGATATCGTGCTGGTATTGCACCAAAAAGAGTCACTAACACACACTTCAATCAATCAACAGGAGTTGCCTCACAGGGCTGCACTAACATTAAGGCAATAAACAAAACAGTAAATAAGACAAGGTAAAGTTCAGGCAAATGAAGTATCCAGGCAAACATAAAGTCCAATTAAATATCAGCAGCAGGTGCCAGGTGGTGACGAGCCTGTGGGTGCCCCCCGTCCTTAGACTCTCTAGCACGGCGAGGAAAAACTCAAAACCCAGGGGAAGAAAAGAGAAACCTCGGGGAGAACTACAGAAGGAGAGATCCACTCCCATGGACGGACAGGCTACAGAGACCCAGGGCCGATGGAGTACCTCAGCAGACGGGCCAAGATCGCAGAACGGCCAGTCCTTGTTCTTGTCCGATCCAAGTAGGCGGGGCTCCTCCACTCGGCGGGATTCCTCCGTTTGCTCTAAGCAGGCAGTCCCCCTGGGGGAGTGGGACAGGGGACACCATGTGAATATTAATGAACAGACTTCAGATAAAAAGAAGTGTTGTATCATCATAATAAGAAGAACTAGAGGATAGCGCTCAGTGTACCGTACTTCCCACAGCAGTGTTCCCCCTAAGGCAGCTTTACTTCAGGCTGTGGGTTAGAGCTTTACCTAACTGACCTGATATTAAGTCTTAAATGTAGAGACTGTGAGTTTATTCCATAAAACCGGAGCTTGGTAGATAAAGGCTCTACCTCCTGCAGTGATTTTGGAGACTCGAGGAATCACTAGTAGTAGGGTGATGGATGAGCAACATCACGATGGAGAGCCACCATCGTGATGCCACGCCCCCTCCTGTCAGAAACACACGCTGATCTTCCGTGTGCCTTGTAAACCTACAAACTTTGCAGGGATAGCACTGTAAATTAAATCTTGAATATAGCTAATATGCACGCTAGTTTAAGTGGCCTACCAGAAGCCCCAAGACATGATGTATTAGCCGTAATTATTAAAATAAAGACGCAGCGCCGCTCTATTTCTGACGCGCGGGGCTCTCTCTCTCTCTCTCTCTCTAAAAGCAGCTACTGTTTAACCGCGTGGTTTCGCTTTGCTTTTCGTACGGAAACTAAACAGTTTTATAATGCCGCGATGGATCTCACATCGGCGCTGAGCGCGCATGGGTTTGGATGTTCTCACGAAGGACGGAGAGAGGAGAGAGAGGAGAGTAAGCGGCGCGGAGGTACGAGACTAAACCGGGCGGCACGTGGAGCAGCTTCGTTTTTGAAGCTCCGATGCAAACTTGTAAATATTGTCCCGTTCACCCGCTGTTTCTTAAACATTACGTTAAAATTGAGCAAATGCAAATAATAAGCTCCGATTTACATTTGTATTAGTGTGATAAGAGCCTTGTTATTGAGGAGCAGATGACACTCTGAATAAGTCGTTCTCCTCTGAGACTTTTACGCACGAGTTTTAACGCATTTCTATTGCAAAATTAGTGTTCCATGACTCTGTTCAGATCATGTTTAGTTTAGATACATTTATCCTGCAATCTCACATTTGCCCTAACATAAATAAAATGCAGCCTATATATATAGGCTATGTAAATGTCTTTAAAAAATGCTTATAATGAGAGATGGACGATATCATCGTCCATCGCGATGGTTCACTGTAAACATCGTCAACTGCCAATTAAGGGGACATCGTCCAACCCTAACTAGTAGTCTTAAGTTTTGAAAGCGGAGTGCTCTGGTTGGCTGACTTCTCCCCGTTATGGCATGTTAAACTCCACTGCTTGACGGAGCAAACAAACAGTTGCTAAGGGGACGGCGCTTTTGCAAAACATCAATTGAAGGAGCAGGAAACTACTTGATGATGTATGACCTGTAGGCCTATATAGGGTTATTAGCACATACTGCTCTTGTGTAAAGCTACAGTAGCAGCCCTGCCACAGCGAGACAACTCTCTGTGTTTATCTGTGACGTTGTACGTGCTACGTGCTGTTCATACAAAAATGCAAACATAAAAACGCCTTGTCTACATATCTGATTAGAGGGAAAAGGAAATGCATTTTTCTGGCTTCTACAGGAAGTGTGATGGATCTCCTATTTGCTCGACCACCAGTGAGAGCTTTGGAGACCGATCTCTCAGCCAGTCAGAGCATTGAATATAACGCTGCTGAGAATGTGTTGTGCCTTGGAGGGCTGACAGTGGTCTCAGCCGGCTGAATAAAACATGTTGGATCAATATGTGTTTATACAGACGGGGACTGAGGGACTCTGCAATAAAACAGCCTCTATTTCATCTACACTGCAGTTTGACTCTGCACATCGATGCCTCTTATTTTATTTCACTCGTAATTGGCTGTTCATATTTTTATGAGCACTGCAGACGCGGGAGATTGAGCTATACACAGGCTTTGTGTTTTCATTGAATTATTTGACAGATATACAAGTCTTTGCCTTTGGATGATGGTTCTAATTTTACTGATGGACTGACTCAATAAATAAAGGGCTAAGACACCAGAAGAAATGTTTAAATGTGCACATTAAAAGTAGACATAGGCACACATGATTTGTTTATTACTATACCTATATAATAGATGATTGTCATTTTTTTAAATAATTGGGATTATTAAAAAACTTACAGTTGTGCTTTGAGTAATTTATGTATGTTTGAGTAATTTTGAAATGTCCCTCAGAAACTGTTCCAATTACCGTGGTGCCTGGATTCCACATCCTACTGTTCGCTCCACTCCACTCCAGACGCTTCTGAATGACAGCATCATCAACAACGGCAACTACCTTCACTTCAGTCCGCCCCGGTCCTTTTGTAGCCTAAAGTGATAACAAACCCCTACATAGTGCAAATATCGAAGTTATATTGTGTAAAATAGTAACATTTTGACCGTGCAGAGGGTATTTACGTTCAAAATCCGGATATTGTTGGCGTTCTCTTTCCTGTGTGGTGCGATCTGAACTGTGGAGCTTTATCTGGCCGGACTCTGGCAGAGCTAAAAATAGAGTTGATCCGTATTTTTGTCGGGGAGCAACAGAGCGGCGGGCCGGCGACAGAAAGAGGAAAATTTAGCTCTACTATTTATTCGACATTCAGCCTATACTATGGTTTAAGTCGTTTTCTATATAGTTTAGCTATTTTATTGAGTTGTTAATTAAGCATCAAGTTTTGCAGATGGAAGTATTCGCCAGGGTTTTAGTATTTGCAGATTTGTTGTTCTCAGCACTGATTGAGCCGTCTGATTGGACTGATGGAGCTCTTTGTTCGACATTATCGCAGTCTCGGTTGACAATAGAAAACAATGGTTGCGTTTCCTCCTCTCTGCGCCGTTCTCGTGAGTATGTTTATCTAAATGGGAACAATAGATTGGCCTTGCTCCGTATTCAGCCTCCATCTGTATCTCTCTCTCTCTCTCCAACGTGTATTTCTCAAGTCATTCAGAACGGTTCGCGCAACACACAGAGGATAAATCAAATTACGGCGTCAGTCTGCTCTCCACACGGCAGCTCATCTCTGTGTCATCAATAGAAAACCCGGATGAAGCTAAAAACATCTGTTGTGTTTGTGTTTTCCCAGTTTGAAACCATATCTGTATTCATTTGCATATGTTAGCATTTGTATAAGAGGTATGACATGGAGTACATACTAATGAGCCGGGATCATTTTGGTGCCAACACCCTGGAAGTGGTTCATGCATTTGTATTCATAGACTGTCCTCTTGTCCCATGGCGAATATTGTCCTCTGAATTTTACTCATCCTCACTTCGGATGAGTCAAATTCTAACTTAGAGGCCTGGGATAACACCTGTAAGTACCTACAGCTGCAGGATTATCCTACTGTTCTGTTTCTGGGTTTGTAGTTCTAAACGCTCAAAATGAACTGTCACGACACAATCACAAGAGTACAAGGAGCAGCTAACCCTAACCTAGCCTGGTTTTACCATACCCTCGTACTCATTCCTTGCACCTTCTAAGGCTTCAATTATAATTTCTGGATATTTGGGAGCTGAGCCAGAACGAACTGAAGAGCTTCCTTTACGTTCGTATCCGCCGCCATTGCCGAACTACAACCAGCAAATGCTTGACGTCACCTACAACACCCGCCTCCCCTAATCGCTGAATGGTAGGTTGAAATTCAACCGATGAAATGGAGCCACTGAGATCAATCCCAGACGTACATGTAGGGAAAAGATAATTGACCGGAGTTTACGGATGGCTAAGGCCAGGCTAACCCTAACCCTAACTATTGTCGGATTGGGGGTATTAAAAAGTGCCGGATTGGGGGGACGTCGCAATGGAGGGTTGTCGGAATGACGGGGTTTCAGTTTGGAGGGCTGTCTAAATGGAGGGGCGGAATAATTGGTAAACACCGATTTAGTTACTTGTTGTTAGGCTCCTGACAAGTAGGATATTGTTTAGTTTGAGTTACACAGTTTGAGTTGACCCGTCACACAAGGACTTACACCAACATGTATAAACCCTTTTCTTTTTAAATAATGAAAGCCAGACACATGTAAACTGCCCACACAATGAAAATAAAGAAATTCAGCGTGTGTAGTTACATTTTCAGAATAAGAGCAACAGCAGTGAAATTATTTCCCCTCAAAGTTCTGGACAGGCAGATGATTTGACGTTTGCTAGAAGTCATATGGAGGACACAGCTACCATGTGGAAGAAGGTGCTTTGGTCAGATGAGACAAAAATTGAACTTTTTGGCCCAAATGCAAAACGTTATATATGGCACAAACCTAACACTTTGTCCTGACCCATTGTCCTGAGTGCACCATCCCCAGTGTCAAATATGGTGGGGGGAGCATCATGCTATGGGGCTGCTTTTCCTCAGCGGGGACTGGGAAGATTGTAAGAATAGTTGGAAAGATGGATGGAGCCACATTCAGGGACATTTTGGAGGAAAACCTGCTGGAGTCAGCAAGAGAATTGAGGCTGGGGTGGAGATTCACCTTCCAGCAGGACAATGACCCTAAACACAAAGCTAAATCTACAATGGAATGGTTTAAAAACAAACATATTAATGTGTTAGAATGGCCCAGTCAAAATCCTGACCTAAATCCTATTGAAAATCTATGGAAAGACCTGAAAACTGCTGTTCACAAACGCTCTCCTTCTAATTTGACAGAGCTTGAGTTGTTTTGTAAAGAGGAATGGGCTAAAATGTCAGTCTCTAGATGTGCAAACCTTGTAGTCATACCCCAGAAGACTTGCTGCTGTTACTGCAGCAAAAGGGGGTTCCACAAAGTATTAAGTCATGCTGTATGAATACTTTTCTGACTGACTTTTCACTTTTCTATTTTTTGAAAAATAACAATCATGTATCATTTTGCTTTCACTTCACAGTTGTCTGTTACTTGTGTGGGAACTTTCAGTAAAAAATTCAAATAAAATATTTACGTTTAGGATTGTAAACATGACAAAATGTGCAAAAGTTCAAGGTATATTAGTACTTTTGCAAGGCACTGTATATGGAATGCAGTGCTTAAAGCTGAAGGAATGGCAGCTATGGCTACTGCTTCCCACACCAGTCAGACCGAGACTGCCATTTTCAGACAGGAAGGGAGACGGCTCAATGGCGGCGCGAACGGTGGACAAATGGGGTGAGTCTACGAAGGCACGGGGGCCGTATGTTAGGAATGGAGTGGACGGTGGGGGCAGAGAAGGCTAAAGGAAAGTACTGCATGCTTTACTCTTAAAAACAGTTGTGGTATGTTTCCACATAGCATGTTTGAACCCAGCACTGTTTGGCCTGAGGACACACTTTCTCCTGGTTTCACTCCTCTGCTATTTCCTTTAGAAATAGAGTGCAGAAGTTGTGGTTGGCCCTCCCACGGATGCATAACTCAGGAAAACACATTATTGAAGGAACAACAGAACAGCAATGAAAAGTTTTGTGATGAAAACACTGTGGACAAATAATGCCTTTTGTAGGGTTTATGAAATCATTTAGAGGTGCCAAGGCAAAAACTAGAAGAAAGAAGCAGCTAAAATATGAAGGTTGTGCTAACTGCGGATAAATAAAAAATATGGCTTTAATTAATTATCTCATTTTAGTCAAAAAAAAATTAAACTATAATTTTGCATTAACAGTTATCATCGGCAAAATCACCTTTTTCAACAGTGGTATGATGTGAAATATTAAATCTGATAGGTTTTAATGAGGACTGTCCTCTCTACTCTTGCAAATCAGAGGCCAGCAATATGTTCATGTCACGTTAGTATCAATTCAGCGCACTTTGGCCCAGGGTTGAGCTCGGTCCTGAAACTTGAACCTAGTTGACCCTGGTCTGACCGGTGAAAACACTCGAGTACACGGTAGACCTGGCATTGGGCTGGGTAGGAAGTGCAAGTGGAAAAGTGACATTGGTTGGCCTTCTCAGTGTTCTTGGGCAGTAGCACAGCCTGGACGTTGAGCAGCACAGATACCTGAGCGATGGACACTCCCCACCTCAGCTCGATGAGGTCCTCGATGGCCAGCTGCAGAAGGCGGGTAAAGATACAGGTCCTCTGGTTCATGTTCATGTTGTGTCGTGTATGGTGATAGCTTTATAGAAAAATATATCAATATAGTAAACCAGGAACAGTAAGTAAGAATCCATCATGCTGTCTGATACTATGAAGGACAAATATCACTGCTATTTGACTCTGTGCATTTGTTTCCGGCGCCCCTGGTTCAAAAGACATTAGCTACAAGCAGCCATTATACTCCATGTGAACAATCGCTGCTCTGCTTCCTAATTACCGCATTACAGCCCGCAGATCAAGCAAAATTAAGCAAAAACAATTAAACCCAAAACAATTACAAGTTATTTTTCATCCCTAAAGCTGCTTCTATTCCCAGTTCACGTTACCCCCGTTTCAAATGCCCCGGAATCAAGTGTATTCAGCCCGGAGGAAATGTGAGATCATTAGAGCCATGTTTTATCCGTCAAACGGTGAGGCGCAGTTTCAGGGTGAGAAAACTGAAGTTTGAATAAATTATTGGCGTTGCAGAGTAAAATGTTACGAATGAAATCAAGCATCAGCCTTCAGTTAGTTAGTCACCAGGAGTTTCTGTTTGGGAGTTCACAATCTTGAGCACCTCAGTATTGGACACATTTATGAAGTGTTCTGAAAGCACGGCTCGCTCCACTCAAGGGCGCAGAAATCAGATGTTGCTGGTGTAAGACTGAAACTCATTATGCTGTAGCTGTGTTTCTTTTTAATATTTAGCTTTTCCCCCGGAGGCTGTTTCCTTGATCCCATTCGTCCCATCCATTATTTGGTGTTACAGCTACTTGAGCAGAGAAATCCTTGAGCCATGATATTCAAACAACCATCTAAACAAAGCTTCAACTAACTGGGTTAAGGCAAATTCGTTGCACGATTTCTCTAGTGTTTGATTTTTGGTTTGGTTTTTAATATAGGTTTATGTGTTGGAATGGATTGTGTGTTGGAATGGATGCGTTTCTATATTATAGAAACGCAATGTGAATGTTTGAAAAGATTTTACTTACTTTTCTGACTGGAGATCAACATCCATCCGTCCATTTTCTTCCACTTTTCCGTTGCCAGGTTGTAATCACATTGCACCAGCCCCTATAGCGCCTCCTGCAGGTGGTGGGTCCACAGAAGGACGGCCTCATGGTTCTACCCGGGCCTGTTGGTCTCTCATAAGGGGCTTCTGCTCTTTGTCTGACCCGTCAACTAGGACCTGCCATGGGAGACCCTACCAGGGGCACGAAGCCCCCGACAACAGAGCTCCCAGGATCATTCAGGTGCTCAAACCCCTCCACCACGTTAAGGTGGCGGTTCGAGGAGGGGGAGATCGACATCTTCAACAAAATTGTTCATAACAGGTGCGTGATTACATTTCAATCTTAGGCTTTTGATCTAAATGAAAACCGACTGTAGGTGCACAAACACTTAAAGACAAAGGAAGAACAAGTTGAGCGCCTTGGTGCGTGTCTGGAGCTAATGGAAAACAGTCCAGTCAGACAAATAGGCCAGACAGTCAAGCAGCAGGTGATCAATGCTGCATTATCCCAGTGCCGCAGACACCAGTTCACTGCTCTAATGATGCTGAGCACAACCCTTGACCAGCATGGACCGTTTTGTCGAGAGAAAACCAGAAGCATTGTAGGGACATAACTATAGTTTGTTCACACCTAGTGGGTCATTAATCACGACATGTGCTAAATAGCAAGTGCTATTTGAAAAGATGTACACAGCACTGCAGCCACAGGGCTCGAAATTGCGACCATTTTAGTCGCATATGCTCCCAAAATTATACATTTGCGATCACATTGTATTTAGCGTCATGTTTCTGTCACTCATGGTGTCTCACCTGTAGTTAAGACTGAAGAGTGTCATTCACATTTACACTGAGAAGGTGTGAACTATATAGACACCAGTTTCAAATTAACTCTGGAACATTTACTGTGTAACTGCCTGAGCCATTTTGAATGTCCTATGGATGTGGGCCTCCTGCCCGTATGGGTCACTGTGGTTTACTATTCTTGTAGGGAGACACACCTGTTATAAAAGGACTTGAAATTGGCACAAGGGGTTGGAAGGTGCAGAGGCAACATGATTTTTGACTTAATGTAGTGGCTAAATTGCCCTGTGCTAATAGTCACTATTGGTAGGTGTACAGAAGTTCTTTAAGCACGTGTGTCTATTGAACTATTGTGAGATCTTCCAATGTGTGTTATTATTGAAGGCAAAGGTAAGCCAAATAAATTCAGTAACGCCACTGGACTCTGTGTTTTGCAAATGCTTGGAGCAGCAGAAGCATCAACAGTTTGTCTGTTGAAGTGTTCACTTCACTGAAGGTAAGCATCGCCATTGGTGGTTCCTTTAATTGTGTCTTTTATGTCATTTATGGATGTGAGGGAGAAATACTCATCAAACTTAACATCTTCATAGAGCAAATTGAAGAAGTCATGAAGAGCAAATACTCAACTGCTTCAGGTATCGCATTTAGCAAATCACGTTCTCGTATTTCATGGTCGTTTAGTAACAAGTGCAGTTTGGCTAGTTGAGACATGTTATTCTATAACCAGACATTAAACTCACAGAACTTTAACTCAGCGCTTTTATAAATATGAATTATATAAAGAGTCAGGTTGTAAATGTAATCATTAGGGTCAAGTTTTGAACATGTTTTTGTTTACAACTTTATAAGAAATATCAGTGCATCAAGATCAAGGTTCTAATCAGTGACACAATATTACTTTAATACAAAGTAGTGAGTATGCGTAACTACCTACTTAAAATGGCTGGGTTTGTCTTAAAAGCGAATTAGGATTTGCGAACATCCGGGGAATATCGGAAAGTTCTCGGATGTTTTATGTCCAAGCAATGCCCAATTTTGTTTTGTTTCCACTCTCCACTCCCATGGACGGACAGGCAGACACTAGACCCAGGGCTGAAAAGTATAAACCTCAGAAGAAGAAGAAGAACTTTATTATATAGCGCCTTTCACAGACATGGTCACAAAGCGCTTTACATGAGACAATTGTACATTCACTCCACACTCGATGGTGGTAAGCTACCTTTGTAACTTCAGCTTCCCCTGGTGGAGACTGACAGAAACATTGTCGCGACTGCAAACATCTGTGCCAACGGTCCCTCTGACCACCACCATACTTTCACTCACACACATCATTCATCCTGGCCTATTGTGCATGTTTTAGTGGTAGGGGAAACCTACGCAGACACGGAGAGAACATGCAAACTCCACACAGAAAGGCCCCGTCCAGGTGGGAATCGAACCCTGGACCTTCTAGCTGTGAGTGTGGATGGGCCAACTTGAACACTTGCATATGGCCTTACAGTGCATCAAAGTTGAGGAAGCTGTCTATCTAAATACCCCAGGTATTTATAGGTTTTGTCCCGGTCACCTTTCTGAACAATAATGTTTGTTTCAGATATTCTTTCGAAAAATCTATGACCATATGGTTTTACTTGCATTAAGAATCAGACTGGATGTGTTACACAAATTGTCCACAATGGGACCATGATTGTTCTCATTTAATTTTTTCTAACTGTCGACATCCTACCCGCTCCTGCATCTAGTGAAATTCTCCCCTGTGGGAATAATAAAGTCTATTTTTTTTTCATCTGTTCGCTCACTGCTGCAGCTTGTGTTAGACACAGAGGCTGTTTACACCATGTGCACATTACGCTCATCATTAGTGCCTCGGACACAATGGTGCGTGAGCTCAGAGCCAACGAGCCAGTTTAGTGACATTTTAAACTGAGCTGATTAAGTGAAGGAGAATGCAATGGCTCTGTAAACACTTAATAGATGAAAAACGACCACTTAATTTTAACTGGAACTAATGAGGTCAGTCTGAGCGTACTGTGTGTGGAGATAATTCTTCAGTATATAAATATGTTCATAAATTAACATTAAGAAAATAATCACGTGTACATGCAGAATAACACATCGCACCATGTATTCAATAAAGACTATCTGTTGATTACTATGTCAATGTCTATGATTCTGCTCCATAGAGATTGGATTTCATGGCGGAAATAGCAGGCACAGAATAAACACTAGATAAATTTGAACATAGACCTGTCAATTTCAGTGAAAGTGCAGACAGCTAAAGATAACAGAGAAAAGAAACACAGTAGGAAAAAAATGTACTGCGCCCACTATTTTGAATGTTTGACTGAAGACACTCAGACACAGATGATCACAATGGTGCAATGCTTTCCTAATTTGTGTTGGATTGAGAACAGTGTTGTTTTTGGCAGCCCTCTGAGTTTTAGTGTTAGTCTTTTAGTTTTAGACAGTTTCATTTAAAAAAAAAGTAATTAAGTGTTGAAGGCGGACAGGCTGAACTAAGCTTTTGACAGTCAGATTACAACACAAAAGGCAGAAGTGTCTTTGTGAACATGACGTATCCCAAAGTGGCCGCTCTCCTCATTCTTTGATCATCGCTTCCAGGTTGGTAATTAACAGTGCCGTCTGCACATTCGTTCACCAACATGCTTCCTGCTTCCGCTACTATATTTAATTGGAGAAAAAGGAAGCTGTCCAAAGATAAAGTCCCAGTTTGATCGTGGTCAGTCACGACCATGGAGCTATTGGAGGAGAGAGAGAGCTAAGTAGGTGTGCAGTCTGCCGAGGTGTGAGGCCATTTGCAGACAGCACTTTTCTCTCACGTGTTGCTGCTCTGCACTCAAGCCCCAGTTGCAAATGTCTGAGTCTGGCGAAACACTTTCTCCCATTTCCCATTTTCGTCCCGTCAACGTAAACTCAAATGTCATGTTTTACTCACCAAAGAGCTATTTTTAGCTCGTCACCGTCATTAAAGAGGGGGTATTATGCTTTTTTAATCACATAGCACCAGTCTATAGCATACTACAATGATGACGTAACCTTCTGTTGGTCTGTATATGCAGTAAATTAAAATAACTGCCTTGTATAAAATTGCTCTCTCAAATGGCTGTACTGAACGTCTTGAAATAGGCCTCTGTCTCTTTAAGAAGCTTTCCGACACGCCCCCTTCAGCACACTGCTGTGGCATCTAAACAACATTACTGTGCGGGGAGGGGGCTCTGCTGAGCTGAGGAGCAGTGGTTGGTGGCTTGGCTGGTGACAAAAGGTCCAGAGGCGTCTCCAGGAGGTGGGGGCGTTCCTAGGAGGACTGAGGCATAGCTACACCTAAAATGGCTGCCGTCTAAGTTTTACTGATTACTCAAAAATATGTGAATGAGCCAAGGCAACACTCCAGGCATGTGTTTAATGAGGGAATGACATAATAACATGATATAAAGCTTGAAAAAGTCGATTTTACATAATGCCCCCCTTTAAAAAAAAGGTCATCGATGTAATGATATCGTTATAGTCTTCGTTGACGAAAACACTGATTGAGCAAGTCAATTGCCTACTCAGGCAGAAAACCCATTACAAGCCCGCACACACAAACTCCATTTACAATTATTCTTTGGGGTTTTGAACTTTCAACTTCCCATTTCTTTAATTAACCATGAGAAAATATTTCCCTTATTCTCCTCCATAACCTTTGTGTCTCTGATTTTCCTTTAACCCAGAGACCCATTCTGTTCCCACTCCTCGCCCCTTTTCTTCCCGCTGTGCTCAGACAAAAACCGGCTTGTTGCTGTGGAAACAATACAAATCTCCCCGAAAGTACAATTACAAAAGAAGCACCAATTAAAAGAGATTGGTTGTATTAAATAGGCTTCATCCTGTCTGCCTTCTGGACGCCACACGCCGCCTGCAGCCCACATCTTCTCTGACAGAGCCCTGGACTTTAGCTGGTATTTTGTGTGTGTTTGTGTTTGCTCATTATAGAAGAGGAGTGTTAATACAGTGTTTGCCTGATGCTAATGGCCCACCACTGACTTCCAGGAAACAAAAGAGAAGAAATGAAGACTCCGTGCCGCAACCCTGTCAGAGAGGTCTAAGGTTTAATAAACAAAGAAGAAAACTGGAGTAGTTGAGACTTTGGCCCGCTTCATGTGGTCCATGTGGAAAATGCACATGAACGCTCGCTCAAATGGGGAAACAACTGGGGAACTCGGATCAAAACAAGCTTTCCGACTTCCGCACCTGACTGCAGAAGTCAGCTGATTTGTTCATTAATCGTCTAATGTGAGTTTTTTTTTTTTTTTGTAAAACTCTGCTACTTTCTTGAGTTTAGTGTGAACGGTCGTCCTATGGAGTAACATATTTGCGAGAGAAATGTCCAACATTAATGTGAGCAAAAAGAAAATTTACATGACAGTTTATCAAATTAACAAACCAAACATGACTTTTGAGATGCTAGCACATTTGGCGTTAATCAGTGATATAAGATCGTTTTTATTTGATGACATCAAAATCCCCACAAACAGTTAAAGCAGTACTAAGTAACTCTTGCCCCTAGAGGCCATAAGCGCAACTACAGGTATCTTGGCAAGTTACGATTTTTTAACTTATTAAATGTCTTGGAGAGTAAATACTACGCTGACAGAATAGGTGAAGGGAGAGAGGGATGTTGTACATCCAGTTATACAATGGGATTTTTTTTTTCACTCAAACTTGGCTGTAATTACTGTTTAAGTGGCGCTATCCCGCAGTTAGCTTTGCCCGTTAGCCTGTTAGCTTCTTCTCCTTGATTATATTAGTGTGTATTGGTTGCTCCGCCCCGGTGGCAGTCAAGTTGCAAGCATGGTTTTCTGGCCAGAGACACCAGGGGGAGATGAAAGACCCTCCAATCATCCCATTAACACTTGTATTACCCCCAGAGGGACTACGGAAAGGATGTATTAAGGTAAACACGTTACTTAGTACTGCTTTAAGGGAGAAACAATTTGGAGAAAAATCTAAAGTTTCTCTAATTATTCAAAAAACTACTTTAACAAATGTTGAATTATGAATATAGTTTTCTACGAGATAAAGATGCAAAGACATAGGAAGGAGCAAAGTGGTTCAACAGCCCATAAATGCATAAATAACGGAGAATGCTAACATGATGCTTCATGTTAGCATGAAGCATCATGAAGCATGAAGCATCAAAGTGACTGTGGTAACAGTCGCACCACAGTCACGTTGCCCGACATGTTACTAGTCAAAATAAACAGAAGAGTCCCGTCTTTCCGATGGTACAAACTATTTTGTACCAAACACCACAGTGTTTGCACTAAAGGCTTTTCACAAAACAGCAAAATATCAAAATCAACTTTTTTTACCTTTCATGACTCTCCGCAGCTAAAACTAATTATCGTCCAGACTGGTCTGAAAAGCTCCACGAGTACAGCAAAAATAATCCCAAAAAATATTTAGGTCCACAACACATGTTAGATTCTCACACAGGCACAAATGCAGCAGTAGTGTCTTCCAAGCTTGGTCTGGCTCCGGCTGTTTTATCAATTTCTTCGGGCGAAATCGGGCTGAAACTATCATACTGAATGCTAAAAAGCTACATGGAAGTGTTAGCTTTAGATTGACACTTAGTTTGGCCAATCAGGATGCCTTAGGCGGGACTCACACCCCGAGCAGCCAATGAGTGCCGTGTTTTTACGCATGACCTGTGAACTCCTATGTTGCCGTATTTTCAACCAATTCGATTTACGGCCTCTCTGTTGCTATACACTTTCAGCCAATGAGGAAAGGGTCACGCTGCTGTATGGGAAGTAACTTTGTATTGAAGTTGAGACCAGGTAAAAGGCTGCGCATTCGCTTCGAGAACCTGGTGCGTAAAGGCTGCGCTTTGCGTAAACCGTGCGTAACGTTGTTTTAGAAGGCTGAAACGGACACAAAAGAGAAAACACACACTTAGCGAAGCTGCCGATGCCGGCTTAAGTAACGAGCCTGATGTTTCAGAAGAGGAGATGTCAGAGGCAGAAAGCTACGTCTCCGAGGTGGACTCCGTAGCTGAGGATATGTTTTTGGAAGGGAAAGACACCATTCTCGATATGTAAGTATAATTTCACAATTCTTTGGACATATGTTGGAAATATTAGCGTGGTATTAGCGTGATGTCAAAAGTACTTAGCCTATGGTTAGCCTATAGTTGTAAGTAAAGCAAGACGTTTGTTTTCCTCTTTTGCATCGAGAGTGATGACTCTGGCGATGACCGAGATTGGGATCCTGTGGCTGAGTTTCACGTCAAAGAAGATGATGCAGAGTAAGTGATTATATTTTGTGAAATATATTTGTATATATCAATGTAATGTATTGTAATTGGATTGTGTCAGCCCTCCACAGGACAAGAAAATGGTACAAAACGTTGTGTCACCATTTTGTGGACATCGCCATCGTCAATAGCTTTATACTCCACAAAGACCAGAGTAAAACCAAGGGAAAAAACACAACACAAGCTCTGGTCTTGGAGCTGGCCAATGCAGGATCGACCCAGGCACCACAGCAAGAAGAAAGGAGCATCATCGCCCAGTGCACATCAGCGAAGATGGGGACAAAACTAAGGGCCGGTTGAGGTGCAGGAAGTGCCAAGCAAAAACCCATGTAAAGTGCTCCACGTGCGACATGCCTTTGTGCTTCATGCCACTCAGGGACTGTTATAATGAATGGCACATTGAGAAAAGGTTGTGAGTGTCATGGTGCAAAACATGTATATAGCTTGAGTGTTCAGAGTTTGCTGTGTTTGTGTGATTTTGAAAAATATAGTTTTATACTTGCCATTACTAATGACTAAAATCATAGTTTGTTCAGTTTTATGATAAAATCATAATTTCTATAACTAATAGAGTGGATTTGTGTATAGATATGGATTCCTCTCTCTGGCTTCCAGCTTTCAGCAGAGTCCTCAGTGATGTCTGTAGGTTCAAGCATTCAAAAGATATTGTAAAAATTCCATTCGTTTTCCAATGGTGTCCAATTTGGATAGGTTTGGATAGATTTGGTTAAGACAAAGGTCCCGCTATAAAACGCATTGACATATCCATGTAAAAATGTATGTACAATGTTCATTTTTACAGATATTGTTGACCTGTTTGAAGTATATGTTCAAGTGGTAGTATTTTTATAGGCTCAGACCTATCTATTGCAGCTTTGTGGACCTTTATTTTTATCAAAAAATTTAGATGAGGATAAAGAAAATGATTATTTTATTCAGTACTGTAGTTGATAACTTGCCAATAGTGGCACTTAGAGTCATACTGATTGTTGTGGCTACAACTAGAGACATGCAAAAGAATTATGTAAATTCCATAAGGGACATTAACAGCAAAGGTTTTAATTTGGAGACGTCATTTTACAGGCGAGTGAATCAAAATGACCTATTTCAGTAAAGGACTAAAAAAGAGTCACTAACACGCACTTCTAAAGTCAACTTCTTGACCGAGCTATTAGTTAACAGTTGTTAAAGTCGCAGGGCTTTTGTAAAAGGTCAATTAGCAATTAGCCTTTGAACATTTAGAAACAAATGTCTCAATATTATAACAATGGCAATGTTCATTTTGGTCCTTACAATCACAATTCTCATTAATAGGAAATGCTTTAATAATGTGAAAAGTACACCCTCATGTGATTTAGGTTTTAAGGTGCGTTCAGACCGAACGTGCGTCCACGCTCCGTCAGCCTCTAGTTGGACGCCAAACATTGCCGCTTCACACTCGCGAGAAACGCCCGTTTGCGGCGCGTGAAGTTTGCCAGCGTCATAATTAGGAGGCGTGTCATACAACTCAGGCCGAGCGCAAACCGCGATGATTAACTTCTCCTTCATGCTGCAGGTCAGGGGCGCAACTACCGCAACTACCCCCCCACACACAAACACACACATGGCTCTTTGATGGTTGTTTCTTTTTTTTGAAAGAAAATAAATACCCTCTGAATTGACTTTATTTGAACGAAAATGTCACTATTTCACACAATATAACATCGATATTTCCCTCTATGGAGTTTGTTATCACAAAAAAACAATCACACGGCCGATTAAAAGCTTCTGTTGCTTCATTCACGTAACTTTCTCCTCTCCCTCTCTCTCCCTCGCGCAAGAGGGGAGAAAACAACGCAAGCTTCAACGCGATCTCCTCTGTAACCGTGTTTATTATTTCATTAGGACTTTTATTTCTCAAACTTGTTGCCTTATGCTCACTTTGAGCTCCTCGTGGGGCTGCAGCAGCAGCGGTGGAGATGACAGTCCCTCTGCACTCCTCTCTGCCCCACTCCAGCAGTGACTTTTGTTTCGCAAAATAAGCACAACTAAAGTGACGCCAGTCCCCCAAAGAGGAATAAAAAAAAAACACTTCACCACCGCGAACCTGTTCTTATCGTTCACTGTAAAGACTCAAAAGAGCCGGATCGTTCATGACCGACACACATAGACTGTTAAAAAGAACACATCACTATTGGCGCCCCTATGAAAGGCATATATTGCGTTTGCCCTTTTTGCGCCACTGCTGCAGGTAACAGGTGACGCTTGTGCTCACTATTTGAGCCCAGTCCCTGATTGGTTAACAAGGCGTAAATGAACGCACGTGTAGATTGTGATTACTTGAGTGCATGAAGCAGTGGGCGTGGCATCGCTGCTCTGTACCGCGCTGTTCTCACTGGCTTTGACACGCGTTAATCCTCATCTGCTGCATTTGGAACGCTTCATACGCGCGGACATCTGTGCTTACATTTCGACGCGCGTCGAAGCACGTCTACATAGGGTTAACATGGAAGTTGGTGGCGTGTCAGCGTTTGGTCTGTACGCACCATTAGCCAACATTAATATCTGCCTAAGGAGATGAGAAAAATTTACAAGGACCGATTTATGGACAGTGGCTGAAGTAAAGAACGTCTTCATAAGCTAAAGCACTTAACATTATTACCTGTCACATAAAACAGTAGAAATTATTAGGAAGACGCAAAAAGTGGATATTTTAAACCATGCTTATGTTCAAAAAAGATGTTTATAGAGATGTGGAGCAGAGACAAGATTTAGTTAGCGTTGAGAGAATCAAAAGATAAGGACTAGGGAAAAGAAAATCTATATCAAAAGTATGAAGACGATCTTTTTTCCCCCAAAGAGTCCGACATGAATACAGTGATCCATGCACCCCCAAAGATTTTGGCCACTAAATCAAAGGAGTACTAGTTATGTTTAGTAACATTAGTCGGACGTTTACCATGAAAAGGAGAGAGTAGGACAGGTTTAATTCCAACTAAAGGACAGGGCATTGTCTGAGGCCAGTGTGATGTTAACGCGGCCGTGCATCAGCGCACGCTCGGCAACAGCAGGAGTCGGGCTGAGTCTGACTCCAGGGTTATTATTACAGTCGTTCACTAAATTTGATCAATGAGCTGAAGTTAGACTGATGTTATAAAGTCAGACTCAGCTCCTTTGGCTCTGAACACAAATCAGAGGTTATTATTGTGTACCTTTTGATACAGCGACGTGTTCAGTTCGCTCGGATGCAGTTGTGAACAGAAATGTACGCAGTTGTGGGTGCATGCGCGTTTATTATTTTTGTGGCGATTAGACAACATAACACACATGTCATGTTTTGTGAGCACCCCCAAGAAAGACCTCAGGACCCCCTAAGCACCCCTGGGACAAATGTCAGGCGCCGCCGCTGACCCGGAGGCGTGTGGGTCGGATCACAGCTGACCCTTCTCACCCTGGACACAGACTATTGACCCCTCTCTCCTAAGGCAGGAGGCTACGGTCTATCCAGACCCATAAATCCCGCCACTTGAACAGTTTTTTCCCCTCCCATCAGACTCTTTTCATTTTATCTTATTTATTTAATATTATTTATGCATGCCCCTATAGCCTTATAGTTTAAAGTTTTTAAGCTTATTTTTATCTTATATGTTATATGTTTTATGTCGCACTTTTGCACCGAGAAAAATTCCTAGTTTGTGAACCTGTTTTCAAACCATGGCAATATTCTGATTCTGTGGAGCATTTGGAGATAAATTCTTCTTTCTCAAGGCCACTGTGTGCTCTCACAAATGTGCTGCAGAAGGTTAAACTACTACTAAAGCTACTACTCAGACATTTCGTAAGAAAAGGGTCATTTTGCTCCACGACTCGGCAGTTGATGTGGCCGCTACAAGAATCATGCAAAAAGCAGCACTTTTATTATTATTCCCATATCATATGCATAGTCAGAAGACAAGAACGGGGAATTTCACAACAGTGGAGTAAATGGTGCTGTTGTGGAACATACTTTGTCTGAACCAAACTTGACTTTTCTCTGAGACATCCTCAGGGCGCTTGACAACTCCACTTTGTATTCCGACTAAAGCTGCCTTTCTGAGTTGGCACTTGGCAGGTGTGACTCCTCAGGGGGCTGTCTTTTGACTCATCCAAAATGTTGAATGAATCAGACAGAAATTCAACAGAACACATTCGATTTCAGGTATATGACACACACAACAAAGGAGAAGAATGAGAAATGGCAGCAGCCTCCAGACGACCTGAACAAGGGGTGTGTGTGGGTGTGTGTGTGTTTGACATTGGCTCAGATAGTAGAGCGGCTCGTTATAATCAGAGGGTTGGCGCTGAAACATTTACCATCTTGCTGTGTGAATGTTGGTGGTCGGAGGGTCGATGGTGTAGATTGGCAGACCCGCTACTGTCAGCCTGCCCCATGACCGCTGTGGCTGCAATAGAGGCTCGTCACTACCAAGTATGGAGTATATGAACCATGACAACAAAGCATATTATAACACCTTTTAAAGCAGTACTAAGTAACTCGCGCACCCTAGAGGCCGTAAGCGCCACTGCAGGTGTCGTAGCATGTCGCGTTTTTCTCCTCATTAATTGTCCGTGAGAGTAAATACTACTCTGACAGTATTTACAGCCAAGTTTGAGTGGAAAAAAAAATCCCATTGTGTAATTGGATGTACAATATCCCTCTCTCCCTTTGTCTTTTCTGTTTAAGTGGCGCTAGCCCGCAGTTAGCTTTGCCCATTAGCCTGTTAGCTTCTTCTTCGTGATTCCATTAGTGTGTATTGGTGGCTCCGACCCGGAAGCAGCAAAGTTGCAATTGTGGTTTTCTGGCCAAAGACACCAGGGGGAGATGAAAGACCCCCCAATCATCCCATTAACACTTGTATTACCCCCACTACGGAAAGGATTTATTAAGGTAAACAAGTTACTTAGTATTGCTTTAAGTACCAGTCAAAAGTTTGACACTTTATGTATTGTTTTTTTTTGTTATTTCTAGACTATTTGCATTGTAGATTCTCACTGAACACATATGGAATTATGTTTTAAACAAAAAGTTTAAATAGATTCTCAAATAGCTGCCTTTTGCGTTGATTACTGCTTTGCACACTTTTGACATTTTCTCAATGAGCTTCACCAGAAACGGTTTTTCACTTCACAGACTGTTGAAAACCATGTCAGGTTGACGACCTTATGAAGCTCATTAAGAAAATACCAAGAATAAATGGTGGCAATTTTGAAGGATTTGTAATAGAAAACATATTTGATTATTTCACCATTGTTTCTTTATCTCATAATCACATGTGTTCATTCATAGTGTAATGTTGTCCATGAGAATCAACAATGGAGGATACATAAAAAGTGTTTCCAAACTTTTGACCGGTACTGTATTATCATGCAAATACAACTGAGCCCAAACAGCTGAGTCATATGAGTAACCCACAAAACAATGAAAGTGTAGTTTATAGAATAAAAAAGGCTGCTGCGCCTATAACTAGGTAAAACCTCTCCCACTAAATCTGGTAATTTTAGCGCTGACAAAGCCTGACAAACCATCCACTTATAAAACCAGTTCATACAACAACTTAAACACTCTCTGACTAACAGAATCGAATAAACTTTATTGTCCCCAAGAGCAAATTTTGTCCTGGGCAAAGAGCTAAATTGTCACACAATAAAAGAAACATAAGACATTGACCAAAAGACATATTCTTCCACATGTTTAGTTCATAAACGACAGCAATATAAAGTGCCAGTTTTAAAGTGAACCCTAATGCTGCTAATGTGCTGTTGTTGGGAAGCCGAAGTTCAGCGGAAACAATGGCATGCCTATTTATTTTGGATTACTTTTAAAAGTGCTCATGGCATAATTCTTACAACGTGATGCGCACCAATGAGCGCAATTACACTGGCAGGTCCCCGGGCATGAAATATTGCTTTGTAAATTATACGAAACCCTTTTAATAAAATGTAACCATAAAAGAATAAGAATTAATGCACGCTTTTTTACACATCATTTGGTTCTGGATAATTCATGCAAGTGGATAATTGCAAAGAAAAGTCTGTTCTGTTAAATATTCTGCAGTTATAGGATCCATAATGGAGTGTTTAAGATGCACTTAGGAATGTTTGCTCAAGCGCCTTCAGTGTCTGTGACTGTAATCTCTCTTCACCAGGCGCAGGCGCATTATCAGCCACAGACTAATTAGCGCATATCACATCTGCCAATGAAACAGGCTGAAAGTAAAAGATTAGGTTTGTTGAAATGCATTGAGTGAGTGACAA
Organism: Neogobius melanostomus; assembly: GCA_007210695.1. Taxonomy (NCBI): domain Eukaryota; kingdom Metazoa; phylum Chordata; class Actinopteri; order Gobiiformes; family Gobiidae; genus Neogobius; species Neogobius melanostomus. Next base: position 797,622 of record VHKM01000457.1, on the reverse strand, counting down.
ACTGTGCTTCTTTCTGTCTTTCTTTCTTTCAGAAGTAATATACGTTTTTGCTGCTGGATTTGGAAGTCATACAGCGGTCTCTATCCATACTGACAGCTACACGCTCAGAGTAGGGTCATACTAGTTTACGAGTTTGTATTTGTACTTTTACTTTTGAGGAAAAAGTACTTCTGCTGTGAGATAACCTGAAAAAAAGACCTGATGTTGACCAATGTAATAGGAAATAGACATACGTGTATCTTGTATGGATGATACGTTGGATTGATAAAAAAAAATTGCGTTTAGTCCTGAACTTGACTTCGTGTGGACAGGGTAAGAGTCTCTCAACATTTTTGACTGTTCGATTGCTTAATAATAATAATCTCTTGGATTTATATTACGCTTTCAAGACACTCAAAGCGCTTTACAGTAAGACCCCCCTCCCACACACATGCCAATTTTAACAGATGTGTTTTCAGAATGGATTTGTAATGACCAATATCTTCAGCTGTTTGTATGTGTGAAAAGAGGGGGTTCCAGAGTGTCGGGGCCTGGACACAGAAGGCTCTGTCTCCCATGGTCCGCAACCTGGAGTGGGGATCGGTGAGCTTAGCTAAGCAGCGGAGAGACCGCGAAGGGGTTTAAATGTGGATGAGGTCAGACTGTGGAGGGATTTCTAAGTAAGGAGAAGGATGTTGTACTGAATGCGATATTTTACAGGAAGCCAATGGATGAGAGTGGGGGCTTGCTGGGACTCAGAACCCTGGCGGTAGAGTTTTGGATGTATTGGAGCCTGTCCAGGAGCTTTTGAGGGATCTCGGACAGGACTCCATTTCAATAGTCCAGTCGTGAGGTTATGAAAGCGTGTATGAGTGTTTCTGCTACTGAGTCCGGAAGTCAGTGGTGGAGGCGTGAGATGTCCCTGAGGTAGAAGAAGATGTTATCTACATCAACATCTGCACTGATTAATGTTCCTACAGCTCTGTACAGACGTTTCCCTGACTGCTTTAGTCTGCACCTGTAAGTACCGCCTAGAAATACAGTTAATTCAATGTTCAACCTTTCACAGTGTGTTTTTAAAGGGAAAGTTTGAAGATCCCTCACATTTTGTTGCTTATTGTGCCCATTTGGGGGCTGAGGTTTGTTGTAAATAATTAAATGAGCCCAGATTCTTCCTGAGCATCACCGATGATCATTTCCCTCCCTGATGTCTCTCTGTGGGAGAGGAGCTGCTCTCGTTCACTGACTGCTTCCCCTTCTGTTTCCCCCGTCCCCTCCTCCTCCTCTATGTGTGATCCCTCTGTACATCATTTAGAGCCTGGAGTTACACAGGCGTCAGACAGGCCTCCTACAGTCACACAACCTGCCCCTGCCGTACGTGCCGAGGAGAATGCGCTCTCGTAGACATTTGTTCTGCTGTTTCTCGTCGGCTTTTCTCTAAGACAAATGCGCAGCAGTTTGTCCACAGTCTGCTCTCTTTGTCAGATAAGAAACAACAGAAAGAGGAGCCGTGGAGCTCTTTATCAAATCTTAATGGTCTGCACTCTGATAGTTTTGGACCATGACAATCCACTAAATCCACTTTTTTCATAAAGCACATTAAAAACAACCATTGCTACAAAAATAATAATAACTGAGACTTCTTATTTCGGCCATGTGAACCCAGGCCTGTCATGATAACAAAATGTACAGTTTGATATGTTGCGATGAACAACATAGTGAGACCATAGTGGTGCGTGTTGGTAATGGCTTGTCTTCAATAACACAATAACGGTGCGGCTGCTTTTGTTTGTCTTTTTCTGCAACCTGCATTTGTGGTTTCTGTTCCACATTGTTTTACAGAATGCTATTGTACGTCTTTATCGTGTTTTTGTGGAGGTTCAGCAGATTCTTTTACTGCAGTGTATGAGCAAAAGACATTTGAGACCTACACATTTCTTCTTCTGAGACACTGAAGAGGCACCAAGAGCTCCCACACCTGCAGCACAGTGAAGGCGTCACAAGAGGCACTACAAGAAAAGACAAAAGCCGAGGTATCCAGGCAAGACTCAACGCTAGGCCACACAAGCCTTCTATTGTTCTGGCTAATGGACGTTCACTGGAGAATAAAACTAATTATCTGCTAAGCTCTTCCCAGAAGATGGTATAAGACTGTCGTGGCGCGGTGGGGGCTGCTCAGGAGGAAGAGGAAGGAGGTGGAGCTGACCAGTGCAGGACACCATGCTCTGAAACGGGGACAAACCCAAGAGGTGTTGCACCATTTCAGAGGATCAGAGGAGACTGAAGGTAACCATCCAGGTTTCCTCCGGGTGCTACATTTTCCCCGCCCTCCAAAAACATGCTGGTCAGGTTGGCCCACAGTGGTGGTGCGGCTCAATCGCAGCGGCTCAGGACTAACACCTGCACACAACTTCATTGTACGGTTATGAAATGACAAATAAAGCACTTACTTACTTTTTAAAGAGGGGTATTATGCTTTTTTCAATCACATAGCACCAGTCTATAGCATACTACAATGATGACGTAACCTTCTGTTGGTCTGTATATGCAGTAAATTAAAATAACTGCCTTGAATAAAATTGCTCTCTCAAAATGGCTGTACTGAACGTCTTGAAATAGGCCTCTGTCTCTTTAAGAAGCTTTCCGACACGCCCTCTTCAGCACACTGCTGTGGCATCTAAACAACACTACTGTGCGGGGAGGGGGCTCTGCTGAGCTGAGGAGCAGTGGTTGGTGGCTTGGCTGGTGACGAAAGGTCCAGAGGCGTCTCCAGGAGGTGGGGGCGTTCCTAGGAGGACTGAGGCATAGCTACACCTAAAATGGCTGCCGTCTAAGTTTTTACTGATTACTCAAAAATATGTGAATGAGCCAAGGCAACACTCCAGGCATGTGTTTAATGAGGGAATGACATAATAACATGAGATAAAGCTTGAAAAAGTCGATTTTACATAATACCCCCCTTTAAGGCATAGGGCTCAAAAATATAGTGTTTATTCAGCGACGTCCATTTAGTGGTTATTGTGACAGGGGAACAAGACCGTTTCCTGTTGTGGATTTTATTTTTGTTTTGTGCCCCTGTCGGCTGTGGCTCTATTGTTGAATTGTGCTCCATAGTCTCTTAATAAAAAACAACATATAAAAAACACATGCTTCCTCCACGCACTGTTACATTTGATCTCTGTGTGGTTGAAATGCCATGTGCCATTTAAAATCTTCAATTCATTAGCCCAACTGAGCCCTGACCAGCCTTTTGACATGCTGGGAGTCTGGCTGTTTTCTCTTTTTTTTCCTGCTCACTATAAGCATTTATGTCCTGGTGAGTGTGTGTCCTGTGAGCTGGAGATAAGGCTAGTGGAAGCAGCACAGATTCACTGCCGGCCATCTCCTCCATTTGACCACAGTGATGCAGTTTGGACTCTGGTTGGGCGTAAAGCAGTGTGTATCTGAGAATTAGCCCCAACAGTGCAATTGCAGGAAGTCCCTTTCAACACTTGTGCGTGTGTGTGTGTGTGTGTGTGTGTGTCTAAGCAAACCCACCTCCTATCTGTCCGTTCACTGATAACAAAATCAATAGCGTAGTTCACAGCTCAGCCGCTGCACGTCAAATCAGGAGAGGACCACTTTCGCTTCAAATTACTGAGGTCTGGAGCTTTGCAGTGGCGTTTGGCTGCCTTATGCAAACTAATGTGGGATGTGAGAGACGAAATTCGCCAACTGAGAGTCTGAAAAAGGATTTAGTTTTTCAATTCACACTTGGAATCTTTTGTTTTTAATGAGAGTGATTGTCTAATTCGTTACTGTTAAAGTTTCTCCGTGTTTCGTGGGGATGTAAGCGCGGGCTTTGCTTGTGTCCCGCAGTGGTCCACTATCTTTATGACAATGTTTTGCTCCTTTGATGTGACATAAAGTCTCCTCTCTGTGGGGTTTTGCAGAGAAACACCTAATTTTCTTCTTTTTTTTCAGTTTGTGCCTGCAGGTCCAACACAAAAGACCCTTTTATAGAAAACTCTTAAACATTCAACTTAAGTCAGCGAACAGCCGTGATTATGGAAGGAGCATCCGAATGTGTTGCTGAGTTCTTTAATATGGAGAGAAGATGGAGACTCGTTCTATTAAAATCAAAATCATTATTTTATTCCCTGAATTTACAATCTAAAACAAAAGCTATGCGAAAGGCTACATGGTGATGTCCAGTGGCCAGCCAGGAATGGAGCGAAGAGAGAGATGAGGAGGAGCGGCTCCGTGCCTGGCCTTTTATAAACACAGGAAGTAGGCGTTTCCTTGTTGACACTTCTTCTGCGTCTGCGCCATCTGACTCCTAACACACTGCCCCCAGTGGATTCCAAGAGTAAGGACAATGATAAAATGGGGGACTTTAAAGCAGAGATTACATCACAGTTTCATATAATCATTAAAGCCTATTATAATAAAAACATATATAAAAATATTCAACAGTGTCAATGCAGTTAGGAGGGAGTTCGGAAAGGAGCTGTGAGGCCTCCTTTAAAGGGGGGGTATTATGTAAAATCTTTATATCATGTTATTATGTCATTCCCTCATTAAACACATGCCTGGAGTGTTGCCTTGGCTCATTCACATATTTTTGAGTAATCAGTAAAAACTTAGACAGCAGCCATTTTAGGTGTAGCTATGCCTCAGTCCTCCTAGGAACGCCCCCACCTCTTGGAGACGCCTCTGGACCTTTTGTCACCAGCCAAGCCACCAACCACTGCTCCTCAGCTCAGCAGAGCCCCCTCCCCGCACAGTAGTGTTGTTTAGATGCCACAGCAGTGTGCTGAAGGGGGCGTGTCGGAAAGCTTCTTAAAGAGACAGAGGCCTATTCCAAGACGTTCAGTACAGCCATTTTGAGAGAGCAATTTTATTCAAGGCAGTTATTTTAATTTACTGCATATACAGACCAACAGAAGGTTACGTCATCATTGTAGTATGCTATAGACTGCTGCTATGTGATTGAAAAAAGCATAATACCCCCCTTTAATACCTCCTTTAGCATAGGAACTTCGGGATGTTCCTCATCAGCCTATAAGGAGCTAAGAACAATCCCACAAGCCACTGCGCTACCTACGAAGGTTTCCAAACTTGGCCGATCTCCGCACAAGTGGATTTACAGTTTTGCTCTACGTTTCATTCAGTGAAAATGATGAGCTATGTCCTAAATATATATTAAAGTATTCATCCTTATTCTGGAGGTTTGTGCCATGAATTGTGCCTGCCCCTTCCCCCCTATTAGATTACATAGGACTGGAGAAGTCAAGATAAAATCAATTACTACATGAATACAAAGGCGCGCTCTGCTGGAAGTGTCAATACAAAGGAAGTGACGATCCGTGTCAAAAAGAGGCAAAAGTGGGCGGGGCGGAATCAGGAGAATAAAGCAGCTCAAGCAGTGTTCAAGCCACAGCAGCACCTGAAAGTTTGATATACTGTAGTAAATACATGAACTTATGGCAACATTACGCACTTTCATTTACATTTTACAAGAATGAAATTTGGCCACAAGGATTATTTGCATAACCTCCGCTGTGAAAGAACAGACAGGACAGGATTTGGTGGAACATTTGGCCAGAGCATGATGATATGTCTGTGACAGCAGAGTTGAGAGTAAAACAGTTTATTCATCATAGTCTGTGTACTTTCATATCGGAGCGGTTCACGTTTGAAACTTTCAGTCAGGGATAATTGGACGGTGCCGTTTATAAAGAATTGTTTATTTAACACATTCTGACATTTGTGCAGTTTCTCAGATTCAATTTGTTCGGTTGGTAATTGTTAAATTCCTTGCAGTGCAGGAGGATATGTAGCGTATATTGTACAACATAACTTCCTGGTTGTTCCTCCGCCGGGCTGGAAGGTTCAGATTGTCCTGAGGTAGAATGAGCAGCTGAAGCTCTTGTTCCAAACTGCAAAAGGTTCCTCATGGTCGACCTCCTGACGTCGGCCTCAAAGGTTAAGGAAAAGGAGAAAGGACAAGGAGAAAGGAGCCATCTTGCCATTTTTTAGATGCGGCAAGGCAAGGCAAGTTTATTTGTAGAGCACAATTCATACACAAGACAATTCAAAGTGCTTCACAGTTACAGAAAATTACAAGAAAACAGACAAATCAATCAATAAAACATCAACATAAAGTTAATCAATGACAGTAAAGGCAAGAGTGCAGATAAAATACTTTCAGTTTTCATATGCACTGGTAAAAAGAGCTGTTTTCAGCCTGGATTTGAACATTGTCAGAGTTGAGGCCTGTCTCACATCCTCATGAAGACTGTTCCAGATTTAGCTGCATGAAACTGAACCAGCCTCACCGTGTTTATTATTGACTCTGGGAACCACCAGGAGACCCCTCCCTGAAGTTCTCAGGGCCCGAGATGGTTCATACGGCTCTAACATGTCAGAGATGTACTTTGGTGCTAAACCATGAAAAGACTTGTACACAAGCAGAGCTGTTTGAAATTCTATTCTCTGAGTGACAGGAAGCCAGTGCAGAGACCGGAGCACTGGACTAATGTGGTGGTATTTCCTGGTTCTTGTCAGGACTCGAGCAGCAGCGTTCTGGATGTACTGCAGCTCTAACAGTGAGCAGGCCGTTACAGTAGTCTAACCTGCTGGAGACAAATGCATGGATGAGTCTCTCTAAGTCTGGTTTTGACACTATTACTCTGATCTTAGCAATGTTCTTCAGATGGTAAAAAGCTGATGATGTTATTGCTTTGATGTGGCTGTTTAAGTTCAGCCTCCTCTCTGTGGGACTTTCCTGGTTAAATAAGTGCTTTGCTCAAAGGTACTCCCATCTATTCTCACTGTGGAAGCCATTCAAGGCCTTTCTATTGCTTCGATGCTGACAGCTTCTGAAAAATAAAACCCAATCTCAAGTCTCATCTGCGAGAACAGCCGGTCCCGTGAGGTGTATGTGGCGAAGTGATTATTTTGATGTCAGTGAACGCATCTGTGTGCGTTTTCCGTTTGACCGTTCCTCAGTTTTCTCCTTGTTGCAGAAGTGTGACCTCACGGATAGTGCCACGTGTGAAATGTGCTGTGAGCCTCACCGTCGGACAGGACTGACACAATGGGGCAGGTGTGAAGTCTCTGGGTCAATTTGATTCATAAAGTGCGTTTTTCATACTGCATATTGAGCAAAAAGGGAGCTGGATAGCAAAGCAACTCACTGCTCTCTTAAAGTGCAATATACTTTTATTTCGCAGATCTTATTACTCGTTCTATTGTGAATGTGTGCCGCTCCCCACTCTACACCTGTCTCATGAAATAGCATTTTCATTTGTAAACTCGCAAAGCCTGAAATTACAAAACAAACAGTACTGCAGAATACTGACCCAGGAGACCACGGCTTATAGGTTCACACTCACCTCCGTACTGTTAGTTATATATGGTCACCTCATATCCCTGGCTCTACCCTGCTCTCCGCGGTTCCCTGGCCTCCCGCTTGTCGCGCCGAACTGTGGGTAATTGGCTTTTTAATGACTTCTACATTTCCTTGTGTTTCCATCTCAGGTATTTGCTTCCCGAGCTTTTCATTTGAGACGCCTCGCTGTGACAGACAATGACGGAGGTATTTGAGAGGCAGATTTCAACTTTATCTGAAAGTCCAAAGACAATCACGTCGCTGCCCTTAAACTTTCCATCTGTGTACGTCCATGTAAATCAGAGCTTAAAAGGCAGCATCATTATGACTTTCAGAGAGAACATTCTGCCTTTTCAGTCAGGGTCAGCCCGATTTCTCTTCATACCGATGTTTGGCACTTTCAGACGGAGGAGGTGCCTATGTTTCCCAGATTCGGAACTCATTGGATATTCACCTTATTCCGGAAGTTTCCATGGGCGCCGCCATGAAATGTGCCCGCCACTTCACTCCCATTAGTTAACATAGGACTGGAGAAGTCAAGATCAAATCAGTTACTACACACAGTCATTTTTTAGGCTGTGCAGAGAAACGGTGCAGTGTTGACTTGTTGGTGCAAATGGGACATTTTACACAAATCAATCTACTAAACATCAGATTCTAGTGGGAACATTTTGCCCCGTTCTCCGCTTAATGAACGGGTTTCGTGCTCTACCGGAGGTGTCAATACAATGAAAGTGCCAATCCGTGTCCCACCCACTTCTGGTCACGAGCTGGGATCCGGATGTAAAACTAGAATCAAAGACACAAGTCGGTTCTGGGGCATTTTGAGATTTTCACAGATTATTACAGTGTAGCCTCCAAGCTTTCCAACAATGTGTAACACATGGAAATCTGATCATATTTGGAGGCGTAGCGGGGATTTGAAGTTAACAATTCCCAAAAGGCCAAAGGGCTGAAAAAGCTCTCCAAAGATAATGGACAGTGTAATCAACTGTACAGACACATAGATCATGTAAAAATGAAATGAAATATAAGAGATACAAAAACAAATTGGTAACTACGGTGCCTCTCGAAAGTACTAATACACCTTGAACTGTTGCACATTTTGTCATGTTTACAACCCTAACATAAAGATTTTATTTTGATTTTTTTACTGAAAGTTCACACACAAGTAACAGACAACTGTGAGTGAAAGCAAAATGATACATGATTCGTTATTTTTCAAAAAATAGAAAAGTGAATATCGATGCATACATTTAATGTAGGCATCGATATTTCGAAAAATTCAAAGCACGATGCCAGCTAATCAGCTATGTACTAACTACCGACCATCGCATGGATATTTTGCAAGAAAGAAAGCATTAAATCACAGAAAATGCAGCAACATTATTTTTAAAGCTTTTCAGTTTATAATGTTTTAGACAAATCTTCAATTTAAAATGGTGTGTTTAATGTCCATAAGTTAGCACATAGCTACTAAGCCAGCGTTGTGCTTTTAAAATGGTTTCAACTTATATAGCGCTTTTCTACCTTCATCAGCCCCAGATCAAGCCTGTCAGTGCCTCTGGCTCTTTGTGAAATGTTTATAATGTGCGTCTGAGTTGTCAACAGAAGGCCTCGGCCGTCTTGCAAACGCCGCGTGGTGGCAGTCTCTGATAACAAGTGAATTCTGTTCTATAAAAAATAAAAATAAATGCTATTTTATGGGCATGTTGCACCTAAATTACCATTTAATATTGCCAAAACTAGAGTATAGGGGCCCCAAATCGGATTACCACCATAGTGCACCGACAGAGAGTTCCACAGACTGTCAAACACTTGGCCCCTGACCAGGCCTGTCTTCCAAAACAGTCCTGAATGACAAAAAGGAGACAGGACGCCCGTCTGTGCAGGGGCATAACAGACCGAGACTGGCCGTGATTAAAGCTAAGGCGCCCTGGATAAAGACAGTTTTAAGTCACCGTCGTCCTGTAACGGCTCTCAGGAGACACCCCGTCCCACTGAGGAGACCGGGACAAACACATTTAATAACACTCACATCCTCATACTCTTAATGTCTTGATGACGGGCTGTCACCTTGTGTCGAAAACTTGTACCATATCCTTATTCTTGAAATGTAACTCCAAATAGTGTTAAATTGTAGCCCATGTCAGACTAAGATTCTTGCATATATTTTCCTGCTAACGCTGTTTTCTGTCCATTACAACTCGCTCATTATCAGTTGCCGTGATGATCGCCTTAACTGTCACTTGTTATAATGTGATTCCTTATCGTTATGTCTTGCTAAATGGCCACTTATTCTACTCTGTTTGTGCAAATATGACAGCATGTCCAAACTCCACGTACCTGTCAGCTACTCCTGTGTTAATAAGCTTCCAACAGCACATTGAGAACATAAACGACTGCTTTTGCTGATATTTTATGGAAACATAGAGAATTATGTGTATAATTTGCTTGTTTCTTGAGCCAAGGATAGGACGTCGGTTTAGTAGAACTTACGTATCGCAGCTGATCTCCATGGTAACACAGAACAGCAGCATACGGGGGGATAACTGCTAGTAAAAACAAAAACCCATTCCCATTTCTCCACCATTACTTTAACAAATGCTGAATTCTAAATTTATTTTTCTACTAAATATAGATACAGAGACATGGAGAGGAGCTAAGTGGTTCAACAGCTGATAAATACTTAAAAAAACTGACAATGCTAACTAGCAAGGTAATGTTAGCTTCATTAGCAACATTAGCACTTGTTGCTAGCATTAGCAATAAGTGCCGTTTTTTGCTTCTACTGAAAAATGTGTACCGCCACCTTAACGTGGTGGAGAGGTTTGAGTACACGAATTATCCTGGGAGCTCTGTTGTCTGGGGCTTCCTGTCCCTGGTAGGGTCTCCCATGGCAAACAGGTCCCAGTTGACGGGTCAGACAAAGAGCGGTTCAGAAGCCCCTTATGAGAGACCAACAGGCCCAGTTAGAACCATGAGGCCGTCCTTCTGTTGGCCCACCATCTGCAGGAGGAGCCATAGGGGGCTGGTGCAATGTGATGTGGGCAACTCCAACAGCTGCCCCCACGACCCGGCAACGGACAAGTGGGAGAAAATGGATGTATGGATAGATGAAAAATGTGTTGTGAAAAAAACATCCTTATGGACCCAATTTTGGCTTGACTTCATTGGTGTGTGATAAACATGTTAATAGTCCTCTAGAATACGGCTTATAAGAGAGACAAATCGTGATTTTCTTCCCCCTCGGCTAGTCCGACAACCCATTAGTCTCATTATTCCGAAAATGTCCCATTGAGTAGGGGTTGAACAATAAAATTAGGTTCAGGCAAGAGTCCACTGACCTTAAGGTTACAGGGCCAATGGTTGTATATGGCTCTCTAATCCACAACACAACTGGGTTAGAAATGTCGGACTAATGGCACCTCTGCTCAATGGTACATTTTCAGAATAATGAGACATCGGACTAATGGGTTTTTCTGACCAATGCCATGGCACCGGACAGCCCTATGGCTGGGCCTGGTCAGCCCTGGATTAGTCCTGGACTGGGTAGTGGAGACGCTAGCTTAACAGGGTGGACTAGGCACTGGGCTGGGTAGGGCATGTCTGAAACACCCCATTTTCCCTCTCACTCCTGGCCTCCATCCCCTCCTTTGGTTTAGGACCACAAAAGAGAAAATCATTAAGGATTTCTACCCTGATGATATTCAGGTTTTGGAAAGCCCAATCTCTCCCCTCGATCTCCTTGGATGTCCCCTCAATTGCAAGTTCTCTCGTTGTTATTGGAAACGGTAACATCATTTACATACACATTGCTGCTATAAAATTAATGTTATTTCAGAAATTAAAAATAAAAGTATGACTTACCCAGTGAGAGAGAAAGTGAATGAGAATCATACCGTGATTGTCGTCAGAGAGGGCAAATTCACTCTAACCAAAAGCCTTCATGTACAGCATTGCCCTTTGTGACGTGGATGAAAGTTGTAACCTGAAACGTTATACCCAACATAGAGGACAGTCACAGCAAAAGGTCTGATTTGTAGAGATGGAGGTACCATATACTAGAAGAATATCTACATGAGTAAATAACTATTTGTGCCAACGAGATTGGGCTTCATGAATAGAAAAAGGGAACAGTGTGTTAAGTTTCCTTCTGAAGCTTTTAGTTTAGACAGAAATCTCATGGTTGCATTTCGTCCGGGGCTTGCTCACAGCGCTAACAAAGGACTAAATGGAGGTACAATCTTCGGCAAAAGGACACAATTTCCTGCACGCATTCTGCTCCCGCGTTGGTACGAGTGTGCGTGTCATTTGGGTAAAAGGAGGAACACGTCGCCACAGCTGGGTCACCTCACTCAGATGTCATGGAGATCAGTGGTGGGTTATTACAAGCACTGAGAGGCATGAAGGGAAGCTGAGTGAGAACAGACAAACTAAAACAATTATAATAATAAAAAAAGAGTTCAAGATATTCCACACACTGTACAAATATATCTGCATAAAAATCTTCACAAAACTTGTTGCGAAGAACCATAGCGTTCATCTTTCTTGGACAGAATATCCGTATAATTCAGGGATTTGGGGAATTGGAGAATTTTGAGTGGAAAATAAAAACTTTTAGTTGGAGATAATTGAATAATGTCTGTGTAAATTCTCAGTCGTACAGGAGTTGTCCATCTTCAACGAAGGTACTTGAGTCATCTTCTGTACTTGGTAGTTGAGGTCTCCAAACGTTTCGCCTCTCATCCAAAGGCTTCGTCAGTGAACAAGGTTTCCCTCAGCAAGCAGCGTAGATAAAGACCAGTTGGGAGAGTTGGCTCCTCCCCTCTAATCACAGCTACTCTCACTGTGGGTAAACACCTTTGAAGTAGAGCGTCTGTAACGACCTGCTCCCCCAGTATCGGTCAGTCCTGTCCTATTCATGCTGATTACTGCTAATTACCTGCCTATTGTTCTTTTGTTAGCTGAGGTATCGTCTTCTTGGACTGGCCGTGCTCTGTCCGTTTTCCCGAAGCAGATTGGAGTAAAAGAAGAAAGATTAAATCTTAGCCCACCATTTCGGTTCATGGAGGGATTTTCTTTCTGACAAAAATAGCTTCTTTTACTCCTCTTTCAAACCAACGTTCTTCTTTAGCTAGAATTTGACCTCCCGTCCTCAAAAGAGTGATTGGAGGCTTTAAGGTGAAGGTGCACAGCCGACTGAGGGCCGCTTGTGCTTTCTCTTCGGTGTTGATAAAGTCTCTTCTGTAAGACTGTTTGGTTTCTCCAATATAATGTTCTTTGCATCTTCTTCTTTGCATCGAATAGAATAAACCAAATTGCTTTGTTTGTGGCTTGGCGTTTTGTCTTTGGGATGAACTAATTTTTGTCTCAGTGTGTTCACAGGTTTGTGGTACACTGGAATCCTGTGCTGCCTAAAGATTCTCTGAAGTTTCTCTGATACCCCGGCTACATACGGCACTGCAACTCCCTTTCTTCTGGGTTCTGTAGTCTGTCTGTCTTGAATAATCTTCGGACAGTGGAGTCATACCCTGTAAAAGTCGGCATCAACTACATTCTAGAGCGGAACATACGTGAGCAAACAGGAAGTGGAGTAAACCAATCAGCGAAGGGCGTGTGTCGTTGTTGCAAGGGTTTTAGGGTTCTGCATTAGTGACAAGATTATGTATTACACAAGTCACCTACAGTCACCTACACAAGTCACCTACCACCAATTGGAAAAGGACTCTCCCGTGCGCCATCCATAGATTGTTTTGAGGGAACTTCCACGTAGGCCCGGATCTACAGGAACTACGTGTAGATCCGAGGGTGCATTGCAAACTGATTTGAATGCTTGCCGTTTTAGTTGTCTCACAATGTTTTTTTCAATCTTTATTTGCACCCCTTTCGAACTCTGACACACTCTCAGCGAGATCTGTTTGTACGGATCTGTTTGAGTTTGGTTAGCCAAGACAAATTTCCCCGTGTATAAAAATACAGAAGGGCATAATTCTGGACTTGCCAGGCTAGTGGAGGCAGGGAGCTGGTCAACAAGGGGGTCAGCCCTATGTTCCCTGGTACCTATGTTCCCCACTAAGATTAAGCACCAGTCGACTATCCTTAAGGTTAGTGGCTAGGGCAGGGTCAGGGTTAAGCTGCTTGATGTATGTATGACGTTTCACTCTCATGACTTGTGATTGGTTGAAGTACAGACTCACCTACGGGAAAAACAAAAACAAATCGCACCCGGGGAACATAGGTATGCACCCGTCAACAAGCAGGAGCAGGACACGAGGAGCAAGACACTGGAATACAGTGCCTTGCGAAAGTCAAATTGCCTTTAGACCTGAAAGCTGCTGTTCACAAACGCTCTCCTAATTTGACAGAGCTTGAGTTGTTTTGTAAAGAGGAATGGGCTAAAATGTCAGTCTCTAGATGTGCAAATCTTGTAGAGTCATACCCCAGAAGACTTGCTGCTTTTATTGCATCAAAAGGGGGTTCCACAAAGTATTAAGTCATGCTGTATGAATACTTATGCATAGGGATGGGTACCGTTAGTTTTTTTTCGATACCAGTACTTTAACGATACCTGCTTTTCGGTGCCGGTGCCTTAACGGTACTTTTTTCGGTACCTATGTAACTTAATTCAATTAAAATAACGTGTATAAAAAAGTGTCGTTCAGGAAAAAGTCCTAAAACAGCCCAACAAAGCTGCACAGGCCGCAGCAGCGTCACCTGTAGCTTCGTGTTTTGAGCACAATTTTCACTTAAGCAGCGATAAAAAGAAAGAAAGGACGTTATTATTACCTCCTGAGCTGCAGAGACAGGACAGATCCACATCATGACACGGTTTGCTTTCGGATAAACTTCTCTAAACACACTGCGCTTTGACGAAGTGAAAGCACTTACCCGTCAAAGATCTTTACACAGTGAGAGCGCTCACTCTGCCACTAATAATCTACAAAAACTGTTATGATCAGTGTTTACCACCAGGTGTCGCTGTTAAGTATAGCGCTGTTTTATATAATGCACTCAGTAGAATGAGAACACCAGTTTAATGTTTTAATGTTTGATGTTGTACCAAAAATACAGAGTGAGCGCTCACTTTTCCACAAACAATCTTTGATATTCCCCTCGCTGCAGCTGCTTGTAGAGTTGTAAACAATAGCACATAAACTCGGCCTCCGTGGGTCTGTCGCTAAAGGTAAAGACGTCTTTCTTGTTGTCACTGCTCTGTTTTGCTTTTCAATTTGCCTATACACTCAAGTTTCTTATTCAGTCCTGGTTTAGTCCTGGTTATAATAACTGGTTTAGTTTGGCTCTGTTTTTTTTACAACCGGTGTATGTCTTGGTTTAGTCCTGGCTCAGTCCTGCCGCAGACCGTGGCTGAGCCATCTCTATTACAAGAGTTTAGTACGTTATAGCTTTGCTTCGCTTTAAGTTATAGCTTTAATTTATAGCTTTGCTTCGCTATATTTGCGCTGAAGCGGCTCATTATCTGCACACACGTTCATGTTGCTTTCTTTAGACTCGCTGCGGGTCATATATTGACGTCTAGAGAGAAAAAGAACCGAAAGTTGGCACCGAAAGAATTTTAGTTTTTCGATACCACCCCGACCGGAGCTTTTCGGTCGGTACCAAGTAGGCACCGTTTAACGGTGCCCATCCCTACTTATGCACGCCCCACTTTTCACTTTTCTATTTTTTGAAAAATAACAGAATCATGTATCATTTTGCTTTCACTTCACATTTCTCTGTTACTTGTGTGTGAACTTTCAGTAAAAAAGTCAAAATAAAATATTTACGTTTAGGGTTCTAAACATGACAAAATGTGCAAAAGTTATTAGTACTTTCGCAAGGCACTGTATGTCACCAGGAGCGAGACACTGGGAGAATCTGCACAGGTGGAGGAACGAGAGGTAGGGATTTTGCAGGGAGGTAAAGCAAGATATACGTAGCAAACTCAGAGCAGAGTAGCACTACCGATCCGGACGGAATTACCTGGCAGAGTGGAGCCAAGACATCCAGGATGTAGTCTGCAGCACCAGAAGTCAGCCACACACACAGCTTACCAGTTTAAAAATGTATACTGTATGTGTAGAGCAGCCATTCCCAAAGTCCAGGACACCATGGCCCCTTTATTTATCCAAGAATCTCTCGGGTGGCCCCCAAATCATAATAATGTACTACACTGAAAGGAATGTCTTATTATTTTACAGCTAAAATGACATACAAAGCAACATCTAGCTGTGACTGTAGGCTAATCTGGTTTAACTGATACATTTGTCCAAATACATTTATTTTTTCAATGTACTTGTTTTGTTGACAAGCTTTGGGAGCCCCCTGCAGTGCATCTGAGGCCCCCCAAGGGGTCCCCACACCCCACTTTGGGAACCACTGGTGTAGAGGATCATAATCCCAGTTTCGCCAACAACTTTGGTACATGTCTCAGAGACATTGTGGGGACGACACAGAAATGTCTCACAGGTTGAGGAAGTAGTGTTTGCAACATTACCACAACTGCTTGGGACTGCGTAAATCTCTCGGAGACCATGCGGAAACTCCGCTTATAATAATAAAAAAGGTCGCTGAGACTACCTGGAGACTCGCCTTATTGCCAGGGGACGTCTCGGGGACATATCCGTGACTAGCAGCAACTATACTCTCCAACTAGTCTCTAGGCCGGTGAGATGGGTTCGAGCCATTAGTCCGACGTCTCATTAGTCCGAAAATGTCCATTGAGTAGGGGTTGAAAAATAAAATTAGGTTTAGGCAAGAGTCCACTGACCTTAAAGGACTATACAGAGTTTAAAATGTTAAAACAAAGTATTTTCATCCCCCTACAATTTCCAGCCATTTCCTAATGTGTAGAATGAGCCCAGACCTATTCACCACAACTGCCTCCAAAATCCTGCACTGTCACTCAAAAAGTTGTTCAAAGTTCCATCATGCACGTGCTTAATATAGAGACTGCAGTTACGCATAAGACCTGAGGTGGCAGTAGTGAGCATAAAATCACCAACTTGCATCTAGTCTCTTTAAGGTTAGCGCCAATGGTTGTATGTAGCTCTCTAATCACAACACAACTGGGTTAGAGACATTTCAGACTAATGGCATCTCTGCTCAATGGTAAATTTCGGACTAATGAGACGTCGGACTAATGGGGCGTCAGACTAATGGCATGGCACCGGTGAGACAGGCCCTTTGTGTGCACGCAATCAGTCCAAGTTGTGCAATGTCGCCACAACTCTCTAACCCTAATCCTTGTAGTGACAAATAGAGTTCTTCTCTCAACACGCCTGATATACCATGATGATAATACAATACAAGCCTTTGTACCAGATTTTAAAACATTTTTTGTCTTGGTATGTATGGTAAAGAGAGTGTATTGTAAAAAGAGCAATTCACGAAACAACGATGAGACCATAATCTACCAGGAAACATGGTTTGTATGTTCTTGGAACTTTAATGAAACTCCTTATACTAAACGTACTCTTTCCGTTCTCTGACAATGCTAGATTATTATAGTGACTAGTAAGGAGAATAAAAACTGGATTTTTCTGGGGTACTTTTGAAAGCCACGAGAGGTCAAAACCTATACGTTGAGCTGTACCAATTTACTCAGTCGTTATGCATCAGCTCAACAGTGCAACCTTTTCCACTAAAATGACCTCCTCTCTTGCTAACGGCCCCTGCATTCAGCTTGTGTGCGGTGAATCTATAGGTAGCGAAGGGCAGCATCAGATTTTGTTATAATTCAGAGAGAAACCTGACATTTGACCTTCAGTCTCTCGCCCCCCTGGACCACATTATAACACATATAACTCTTTACTGGTTTTTGTGTGTCTTTTCCGGAAAATACAATATATCAAGTCATGTTGTGGCACCCAATCTTACAGAGCCTATATCATAAGTATCCTTGTAACTTTGTTCAGAAATAGGAAAGGGCAGAGTTCATCTTCCTACACGCCTGAAGGGTAAAGCTGTCCGCCAGTCAGTCAGTCGGTCAGTCAGGGCGCTGGAGATATGTCAGAACATTTTCCAAAATGGAGCCAACGATAACATTTTTTTTACACCACGTTAACTGGAAAATCGTCATACAAATGAGGCCAAGCAGTGGAGGTTTTGGCAAAGAGCAAATCAGTTTTCAGAAGCTTTGCCGTTTGTTCAGCTTCACCTATTCTTTTCTATTTTCAATCAATCAAAGTTTATTTATATAGCACTTTACATCCACACCAAGGGAGACCAAGGTCCTTACAATTTACAACACAAAATGACCACATCGTAGACATAAATCAGAGCATACAGCTGCGTTTTTTTGCCTTTTTCTGCCAACTGCATTTGTGGTTGCTGTGCTCCACATTGTTTTACTGGATACTTTTGTACGTCTTTGCCGTGTTTTTGTGGGTTTTTTATTTTATTTTTTGCTGCGGAGAGTCCATAATTGCCCTGAAGAAAGCAGCTTTTTAAAAGTAAACATAAAGCTAGCTTACTGTATGAGCTGAAACCCATTTGAAACCTACACATTTCTTCTTCTGAGACACTGAAGAGGCACCAAGAGCCCAACACACATGCAGCACAGTGGAGGCGAAACAAACACAGGAAACAAAAAAGGGACAAACGAGGAGAAGATGATGAACGACTGTTGTGGAGCGAAGGGAGCTTTTGCAGGAGAAAGAGGAAGGAGGAGGTGGAGCTGACCAGTGCAGGACACCATGCTCTGAAACAGGGACAAACCCAGGAGGCGGTGCACCGTTTCAGAGGAGCACTGAAGCCAGCCAGGTTTCCTCCAGGGGCTACGGTTTCCTCTACCTTCAAAAACTCTACTTCCAGCTCAAGTCCTAGACGTCATTAGTTGAATGACAAATGTTCCTGCTTCTTTGCCTGTCAGTCTAGGACAGACTGAAGTCCAATGAGGCCTCAGCCTTATTATTGGAAATAAAGAACACATTCTATTTAACGTCATGTTACTGTCACTCATGGTGTCAGATTCTCTATCCTTCAGTCTAACTCTGAAGAGAGTCAACTCACATTAACACTGAGAAGAGTGGGACCAAATACAGTCTGAACAGAGTAAAAATTACTCTAGAATATTTACTGTGTATCAGTACCAGTACACTATTTTACAATTGTATTCATTCTTCACAGAGTCAGCTAGCTCACACTGTATACTGTACTTGCTTACTAGAAACTAGCCTCTCATGTCTGTGTTAAATGTAAATAAACTCCTCTTTAAGATGCAGCAGCCAGTCCGTAATGCGCTACTTCTCGCTGCTCAGATATGCCGTAGTGATTGCATTTTCATTGCTTGACAAAATGTCCCACGATAAAGCCTCCTTGTATGTGTCTATCTATATGATAACTAGCCGCATTGGGTGCGTTGGTATTCTGCACCGACTTGTAAGATCTGATTCCACAGATCTTTGGGCTCAAAAGGCGTTTCCAATTGGTTTTCCATCCCACCGCAATCAGCAGACGGCGCTCAACAGCAGCACACAAGTGATTACAGGACCCCACATTTTCATGAAACAACACACGCACAAGGAAATAAATTCTGTACACAGGATGCTTTGTTTGATTGTTTCTTACCTACAGCTCGGCTATGTTTCCAATCTCTAGTTTCATAATGAACACAGCAAACGCTTTACAGTCCTTCTGTTCTGATTCTGAGCCATTCTGGAAAAGGGAAGCCAATTCCTTCTCACATCAAAATTGTAAAAAAGAAAACTAACCATAATGTTGTGTCTCTCTAAAACCAAAAAATCAGGTTAGAATCTAGGAGTAATCATGGACTCAGACCTGAACTTAAACAGCCACATCAAAGCAATAACATCATCAGCTTTTTACCATCTGAAAAACATTGCTAAGATCAGAGGAATAGTGTCAAAACCAGACTTAGAGAGACTATCCATGCATTTGTCTCCAGCAGGTTAGACTACTGTAATGGCCTGAAATACTGATTCATATTCACTCAATTGGCATTTTTCTATGGCTTAAAGTAAGTTGTAACTCACTTAAAAAAGTATTCATATTATGTGTAAATTATGAATTTTTGGGGGGATGATGTGTAGAAACAGTCGACTGTGTGAGGTTTCATGAATCAGAGCACTGCAATAACATTAAATTACCCAAACACCAGATCTCTTCTCTTGTTTTTTAAATATATTCTAAACTTATCTTATCATTCTGGTATGAAAGCACTCTCTAAGCAATGTTTGAGTGATTTGCTTTATTGATTGATATATTCTTTTTATTCCCATAGTTTATTGCTTATTATTTATCATTAGCAAAAACGACAATGGCAATAAAATCTATTCTGATTCTGATTCATACTTGGATTCATACTCATACTGTATATAATATATCACAGTTTTTGATTTGAACATTAACATTATTTTTTAACATAAAAGTTACAGATGTTACACAACACATTCTCAAGCCAGTTTATCAATTGATATTAAAAATTTAAAAAACACAATAACAACCTTCTGCTGTGAGGTGAGATCAATACATGAAACCAAAAATAAAACAGATACCCATAATGAAACTGGTAAACAATGGTTTGTTGTTTGCTCCCTCCCTGTGCTTTACTGATTTGAGGGGAGTTTGACTTATCCCAATGAGATGTAAATGAGCCCTATTGTCACTCCCAACAGTAGAAAGGTGAGAATGGCCCAAAACTTCAGAGGCCGTTAAATCCCCTTTGGCCTTTTGGGAATAGTTAACTTCAAATCACCGCTACGCCTCCAAATATTATCAGATTTCCATGTGTTACACATCGTTGGAAAGCTTGGAGACTACACTTTAATAATCTAATAAATAATAATGAATAATTCTAAATATTTTATATATATTTTATCCCCACTAACAGTTACACAAAAACTTTTTATTGTTGTGTTTCCATTTTTAATTTGGGAACAATACAAGCGCCTTAGTTTGTATCGTGTTTCCTTCTTGATAAACTGATCCTGAATGTTGCTGGTAATTGTTTGGTTCTGCTGCTTTGAACAGAATTTGAAGTGTTTGGAAATCAATCAAATCACAACTTTTTTTTAAAAATTGTTTCTGTCTGAATGAATAATCAACCCCGTGAACTGCTACCTTAACGTGGTGGGGTTGTTTGAGTGCCCGAATGATCCGAGGAGCTATGTTGTCTGGGCTTCATGCCCCTGGTAGGGTCTCCCATGGAAACAGGTCTTAGGTGACGGGTCAGACGAAATGCAGTTCAAAGACTTCTATGGACAGTTTAAGAACAAGGACCGTGACGTCGCCCGGTATGGCGCAGCCGGGGCCCCACCCTGGAGCCAGGCCTGGGGTTGGGCTCGAATGCGAGCGTCTGGTGGTCGGCCTCTGCCACGGGGCCCGGCCGGGCACAGCCCGAAGGGACGACGTGGGCCGCCCTCCTGTGGACCCACCACCCGCAGAGGGATCCGTAGGGGTCGGGTGCAGAGAGGACTAGGTGGCAGTCAAAGGCGGGTGCCTCGACGACCTGGTCCACGTGCGCAGCTTCTGGCGTTCAGGGTGGCTGGGCGCACCCTCCGAGATCGGGTGAGGAGCTCAGTTACCCGGGAGGAGCTCGGGTAGAGTCGCTGCTCCTTCACGTCGAAAGGAGCCAGCTGAGGTGGCTAGGGCATCTGTTCCGGATGCCTCCTGGTTGCCTCCCTCGGGAGGTGTTCCAGGCATGTCCTATTGGGAGGAGGCCTCGTGGAAGGCCCAGGACACGCTGGTGGGACTATGTCTCCGAGCTGGCCTGGTGTCGCCTCGGGGTCCCCCAGAACAGCTGGAGGAGGTGTGCGTGGATCGGGAAGTCTGGGCATCTCTGCTGAGACTGCTGCCTCCGTGACCCGGCCCGGATAAAGCGGAAGAAAATGGATGGATGGATGGATGAATGAATAATGGGTCTATGTGAGTGAGAATCTTACATGAGTTGAAGGTTTTAGTCGTAGCAGGTCAAGATGAAGTGTGTGTCTGCCATCCATTACAACCACAAACGCAACTAGTTTACCCCAATGCACAAACGAGAAGCATCATCTTCCGTCGTATCACGGAAAGGTGGCGGGTGAAGCTTCCTGCACCAGTAAAACCTCCTGGACTTCTCTATAGAGCGGTGATGGACGACATACTGACAGAAACACAGCGCCCCCTCCAGGTGACCCGTGTTGGAGGTAGGTTGGAAGGGGAAGTGTCTTTTTGCGAGGCAGCAGGTGTAAGCGCAGGAGTAGTCCCGTACGGCTTTAAGAAAGAGCTGGTCGTCCTGGGACAGAGCAGAGAGCTCCTGTCTGCAGCCGTCCAAAAGCACATAAGCCAGGAGGAGTTTAGAGTTGGACTCAGAGCCCATCAGGACGTTCTCCTCAAACAGGAGGCTGTTGGCCCGACCGATGGCTTTCTGCAGCTCACGCACAATACGTTGTGACTCATGCTTTCTGAGATACAGCATTTTATAAAGTATCAAAATCATGACTGCTATACTAATATAATACCGCCTATTTGTAGTGCCCGTATTGCACTGCTATAGATAGGCATAGTGAGTGCCACTGGTATGCCCTAAGCAAAAATAATGCCAAGGACATAACATGAGACTTGACTTGTAAAGGCAAAGATATAAGCTTAGTCTGTGACACAGTGTTGATGAAGCCTATGGCCTCTCGGTATCTCTCCGGAAACCGAATGATCGGCCTCAGTTGGTCTGGCACCATCTCACTCCACACCCCACAGTCGAACACGTTGACTTGCTCTCCGTTGACAGCGGGCAGTGGCTCGAGGCTCATGCCGCTGTGTAGGGCGGGCGAATGGTGGGGCAGCTGTACCGGCAAGAGGCTACTCCCCGATGTTCCCAGAGCCTGAGATGGTTCATATGGCTCTAACATGTCAGAGATGTACTTTAATGCTAGATCTTGAAGAAACCTGTACACAAGCAGAGCTGTTTTAAATGATATTCTCAGGAAGCCAGTGCAGAGACCAGATCCAGTGTCATTTAACCTGTCATCTGCCATCTTAGGGTTAGGTTTAGGGTGAGAGTTATTTTCTGCAATTATGCATATTCAAATCTCAAAGCGTATTGACTGGAGAGCTTACAGCCTATACATGCCAGTGTTATACCTCATTAGAAAGCCAAGACCTTCTAGTTTCTAAAGGAAATGTGTAAGATCTGTGTGAGTAAAACACAACTTACATGACATTTGCTGTCCCAAACCCCTGACCCTAAACCTAACCCTAAACCCAAAATAGAGGGCGACGTTCCCATCGTAGAAAACGGGAAGAGACAAGTGGCGAAACTTAGCATTTGGAAAAAAATGTATGTGGTTTTTGTTGCTTTTTAAGTATTTTGCAAAAACAGAGGCCGCTCCATAGAGATTCCAAACTGGTGCATAAACTCAGGCAACGTGTCACTCTTTATGTCTGACTATAACTGCCTGTATAACAAACACTATAACTTAGGTAAGTAAATGAATGTGTGAGCAAACAGGGACAGTAAAGAACAAATAGTGTACGCTATAACAATAAAAAGTATTGCACTTCCTGTAGGCAGCACAAAACAGTAATATCATCCCGGTAACTTGAATAACAGGTTCGAGTGTGTGATCTAAAAGAACAGCCTTCTTAAATAATTGCAGTGCTTAAATACTCTACATCAACATACCTCTTTTGTCTACAGGTTAAGTAGATGATGTTAAGCCCACAGGTTATTTCTTACTGAAGTAGCATGAAGAAGACACACAGAAATTACACTTAAAAATGTACCTCGTCAAGAGAACGTAGCTCCAGGCAACAGTGGAAAAACAAATGTAGTCAAAGTTAAAAGCCAACAGCAAGTCTGCGTCAGGGCAAACCGTTTGTGTGAATGAGCTGAGGCTGTAACTTCTTAAACAGCTGCTGAGATCATGTGGCCGGCATGAGGTCATTTAAACATTACTGTGTAACACTGGAAGTTTCAAAAACCAAGTAGAAGTGATTTGTCTGATTTCTGTGTAAAATAAAAAATGTGTAAAAATAAAAACTGTAGCATAGAATGTTTGCACCACTTGTGTATGACTTATAGCTGATGTCTTATATCTCTCAATGCTCATATTAAAGCGGAACTAACTAACTTTTTAACCGTTAAATCCTTTCCATAGTCCCTCTGAGGGTAATACAAGTGTTAATGGGATGATTGGGAGGTTTTCATCTCCCCCTGGTGTCTCTGGGCAGAAAACCACACTTGCAACTTTCCCTGCTCCGACCCACCCGCCCCAATACACACTAATGGAAAAGAGCTCCCTCACTGCTCTTAGTTGTCTACAAAATCACTTTTATGTTTATGACATGGTACAGGTAAGTCCTGACTGTGTTCTGTGTACGGCTTTCAGTTTGTTGATGAACATTTTGCAAAACGTTGTTATTTGGTTTATCACAATCAGAAGAAGCTAACAGGCTAACGGGCAAAGCTAACGGTGGGCTAGCGCCACTTTAGCAGTATTTACAGCCAAGAGTGATAAAAATGATCTCCATTGTGTAATTGGATGTATAATGTCCCTCTCTCCATTCCCGTCAGCGTACGCTCATGGGCAAATTAATGAGTAAAAAATAACACAACATGCCATGACAGCTGCAGTGGCGCTTATAGCCTCTAGGGGCAAAAGTTACTTTGTTCTCCTTTAAAGGGACTATACAGATCCAGACCTATTCACCACAGCTGCCTCTAAATCCTGCACTGTCACTCAAAAAGTTGTTAATTCGGCTCCAAATTGCCATCATGCGCGAGCATGCAGTTACGCGTAAGACCTGAGGTGGCAGTAGTGAGTATAAAAATGACCAACTTGCATTCAGTTCCTTTAAAATCTATAAGATGCTTGAGCAAAAAGTGAACCAATAAGAGTAAAGCTTTCAATGTCTCTCTTCATGTGGGCAAGGGCTGAACAAGTTTCTCTCATGAATCTCGTGATTGACGTCCATTAGTCCTGTTTGAAGAGATGAGAGACGATGCTGCTTCTGCACTTAATAAAGTTTATTTTCAAGTTACATATATTTCGTAAAGATAATTTGAAGGCAAAACACTACGGTTGATAAGGAGTACAAAAAATACAAAATAAATTGAAAAACAATTTAGTGATATAATTTTGAAACCTTTGCAGTCAATTGATGTAGTATAAGATACTTCCCGTGTCTATATGTCTTTGAACATTTTGCAAACCCTTCTCCCCCATTGACACGTCTGTGTCATAAAGCAAATACAATAAACCAGGGTTGGGTATGATGGAGTTGTAAAAGCATTACAATTTCCCGTACGTGTGGACAATGACAGTAAAAACTCGGGCTAATCTTTAATCCAATCAGAAATACCTGTTGGTAGTCCAACAATGTGCTCGAAAGCTGTCCCAGGTTAATAATGAGCAGAACACAACATTAGTCACAGGAAAAGCTTGATACTCTGTGTCATGATCTGATGTGTGGGTGTGAAAAATGCAGAAATCTGACAGAACTCTAACCCATTTCTCACTCTCTCCCCCCTCAAATATGAAAAGAAAGAGGTCAAATCAAAGACCTCCTGCTGTTACAGAAAAATCGTAGAATAATGGCACTACACATGATAGAAAATACCACAAAAGGCTGTGGCAGAAAGAAAGAAGAACAACTGAGGAGCCAAGCAAATAACAGACAAATGTTCCAGCCAAAAAGTATCCAGCCGAGACTCCCGAGTCTGAGGAGTGGAAGAGGAAAGTTTAGTTCTCTGTTCCAATTCAGCTACTCATCAAGACAGGAATTTAACTTTGCCATACTCGTGTTTGGACTAAAGTTTGAACTTTAGTTGTAATGAAGCAGGAAAATTATATGCCTTTTGTAATAAAATAAAGTTCGAAGGTTGGATTTAAACTATGGTGAAAATGCACTGGGCAGTACGTGAGGGATTTAGGCTGCAGAACACGGGGCACGTCAAGATTACACGCCTTGAGGGTGTGACCATCGACAATCGCATTTAAAATAACAGGGCTGAGATTGGAAACATACTCAAATGAATCAGCCCACACCTGTGAAGTCTCCACCCACAATGGCGGCGTGCTCAGTCGCAGCAGCTTTTTCTTCATGTCCATCCATCCCATCCATTCATCCATCCATGAAACTAAATGGGCATAAGAAAGTAATTCCTGGCTTGTCTTAACCTCTTAAATGTAGGGTATAATGATTCCCCCCCAGTGTTGCAGACTAATGCCACTGTCCCATATTAAGCCGAGGTCAAAGAACAGCCTGTTAATGGCAAACCTTTCTCTTTTTAAACCCTCTCTGTACTTAAACATGAATATGAAGCTTGTGCATCCGTCTTAAATACTGGTTATTAATCTATAACAGTCTGTGTGCCTTTTACTATGCTCTTAATCCTCTTATGGCCTTGTTTTGCGATGATCTGGAATCATTGGATTTGCCATAGTAAATCTGGGGAAAGATATTGGCTTTGGTGTGATCCTTCAATTTTGCACCCTTTAAAGACCCTAATGTAAAAAAAATGTATACTTCAACAAAGAGCCTGAAAACATACCACACATTCATATTTTTTTCTGCTTCTTTTTACAAAAATTCTTCAGCATTTGGATGGGCTCAGTGGCTTTTGGGTCAAAATGACCCAAGGATCACACAAGGGTTAAGCACCAAAAGAACTCAAATATTATGTGTACAGTTCTCATGTAGCACCAGCAGCAAGTATAGCACGATGCTGCAGAGTCTATATATTCTGTAAAGTACAGTATAATGGTGAAAGGTTTTCCCAGATTACTTTATTCAAGGCACAAATATTGTTCATCCTGCTGCTTGTTTAGTGTCCAACTCCTCATTTTTACCATTTATCATCCATTATTTTGTGTGATCAGAGTATTCTATTTTTAATAATTTCCCGTTGAGTTGCATCCTAGTCTGAGTGCATAAAGGCGGTGTATGATTGAAAACAGGAAAAGTAAAAAAAGAAACCTTCCCTCATCCTAAATAGTGTATATTCTGTGAGCGTGCCACTATTGTCAGGCCATATCCATTTCCTTTTCTCTTTCCACCCCACAAAGGAGATTAGTCTAAGTACTTTTAAATGGTTGCGTTAAGCTGAAAAGTGTGCCGGTAGCTCTGTGTCATACAGGAGTTAAGGGATAATGTGAGAGTGACGCTGAGGGCCTCCTAACCCACATTCACACAGCGCTAAACTTTGACCTGATTCGTACAGAGCGTTTGTGAATACTGACACCCAACGGAGCTCTAACGAACTGCAGGAACAGTATGAGGTCATCCATCTGCTTTCCCAAAGAAATGTCCCTTTTAATTGACTGCTTCTGTCGAATGTGATGCAATGACTTTGCAACGCGAGGACGGCTCGTTTTGAATGTCCAATACACACAGGTGGCTTTGTCAGGTTATTATACTGGGTCATTCCAAATGTTTCAAAGTCACATCCACAGTAAAAGTCTGCAAAACTTAAAGGGATAGTTTAGGATTTTTTACATTGGGCCTCATTTCCTAGTTATCCAGAGTGTTGTTGATGTCTGGAGATATTTTTTTTCTTAAATTCATGCAGTTCTTATATTTGAAGAGTCTAGTGGCGCTAAGCTAGGGCAAGGCTAAAGCATTTCTATGGTATCAGATAGCCTGCATTTAAAACAGTCTGACCCACTCCACAGCACTTGAGGTACAACACTTATAACACCAGACTAACAATATAAATGTCTGTGTCGATTGAATAATTTGAACCATTTTGCATTTAAAATAAGCATCATCAACAGCATCAGCTTCGTGGCTGTAAGCTAACGCAGCGGAGGTGTGATCTGCGAGAAAATAGTCCCTAAAAATGCGGTAATTCATGTGATACAAGGTCAGTTATATTAAAAAAAATTATTCTATTAACACAGACATTTATATGGGTAGTCTGGTGTTATAAGTGATTTACCTCAGGCGAACTGTGGAGTGGGTCAGACTGTTTTTAATGTAGGCTAACTGATATCATAGAAATGCTTTATGCTGCGTCCACACCGAACGCCTTGCGGGCGTCAAAAACGCGCCTCAAGCCCGTAGTTGGACGCTTGTGCTTCCTGAAGTCAGACGCTTGTCACAAATGTCACCGAGCGTCAAGACGCCCTGGCCGCGCGTCAGCTCAGAGTGCGTTCGTCGCCATCTTGGAAGCAGCTCTTGCCTGAAAACTACAGTTGTTTGGAGGCTAACTAGTCTCCCTCTTTGCTCCTGCCATGTCCTATGGATCTTTAACTATTCCCCATGGTCTACACAGGATCTCCCCAGTATTTAAGCTCATATCCAGCCCATACGGTTGAAGGGACATTGGTGGCAAGTGGCTAGGTTAGCCCAGCTAGCTTGTTGCGATCGCCAAAGCTCATTGATTAAAAAAAAAAGTGTGCAATAAACCACAAATGTGTCAAGTCCAGCTCAGTGTGTGACCATCATAAAGGCTGTTCTGTGTAGTTAAGGTCTTTATTGACGTTATTAGTGCATAATACTTGTTTTCATGGGGTCAATGCGAGCTAACTGCTGCTTAGCGGCTAGCATAGAAATAATTAATGCTATGCGCAGCTAGCTCGGCGAGAAAACAGATTGACTACGGCCCGTTGTAGATACAATATGAGCAATAAACTTAAAAATCAACAAGCCTGGCTCAGTGTGTGATCATTGTTAAACGGTTGCTTTATGTAGATGGGTCTTAATAGACTTTATTTGTGCATATTTCACATCGATTGGCTTGTAGCAGCTTTGGGAATGCTCTGTGCGTCATCAAGGCCCAAACACATTCCCAGCGCAGATCCAGCCGCTCAAATAAGTTTTCTTGTCGCCGCTTTTAATCCTGGGTGTTTAGGTCAAAGAAACACTGATGCGTGTCTTTGTAAAGGTCCCAGAGCTGCTGTAGCTCCTGTTCACAGTTAAGCTAATCCTCCATGACTTGTTTACAACTGCGGGCAAAGCTTCTGCTCCGGTGGCCGCTCAGCTACAACGTACGACGTACCTCACTGTTGTAGAAAGCTCCTGATTGGTCGATGCTCGCGAATTTCTCCAAAAGTTCCACATTTCCAACTCTAGCGTCGGCCGCACTGGACGCCCTGGAGGCGCGTCAAAAGCTTCCCACACGCGAAAATCTTCAAAACTGCGGGACCTCTTGAGACGCGTCCTCCATGTATTTTAAGTGTAAACCTGACGCTTTGGAGGCGTCGGCGGCGCTTGGTGTGGACGCAACATTAGCCATGCCCTAGCCTAGCGCCACTAGACTCTTCAAGTCTAAGGTCTGGCTATAAGAAAAAAAGTTACATAAGCTGTAATCTTGTAAAAAAACAAAATCAAAACTGGGCTGGGAAATTTGAATCCTGTAGTTTTACTGACGTGGAGATTTTGTCGCGCCAATGTTGGGAAAAATGCATTTTGAGAAAATGTCCCTTGAAACGATCATTTTGACACATTGAATCAGTGCAATAATTAAACATGCTATTATGTCTTTTTTTGTTTCCAGGTGAAAGTTTATATACGTTAAGAGACAATTTGGCCCAAAACCTGAAAATTAAAAAAAAAATCCTGCTAATGCCTTTTTCCTGTAGTGCCTCTAAATACTGTCTCTTTTACTATTTATTAAAAAGCACAAATAGAACCTGTTAACAGAAAAAAACACATAAAAGTACAAGCACTCTCACACCAGATAGGGTATAAAATATACAATTTCTCTTTCTTTTCACGCTTCAAGAACGCTGCAGTCCCTCACTTTGGCTTGATCTTCTCAGAGACGAAAGGGTATAAGCTCTATCTTCCATGTGCGTAAACAATTCCTACTTTCAAAGTCAAATATTTGCATAAATGCTGTGCACGAGACGCAGAGTATTGTACTGAGGTTTAATAAAGGCCAATGATATTCTGAGTTTGAGAGTTAATTCACCTCAACTGTATTAGTCACACAGATGGGGGACCATATGATGAGGCAGGCTTCAGGGAGAGAGTAAGTGATGTAGTCTCCCCTACTGTTCAGTTTGTTTGAGAAATAACAAAGAAACACATTTCCAGAAGTACAGAGAAGAACTTATTATTTACTCAAGTAATATACACTGCCTGACCAAAAAAAAAGTTTCTGCATGTTGGTCTAGTTGAGGTTCAGCAACACTATGTGCCCAAAGGAGAGCTGAATATCCAGGATTCATCAGGGCAATGCATGAGACATACTCATTATTGAGAATGTCTACCCCGGGGTAACTGTATAAATGTATATATAAAATTGTACACACATGTAAATATATTTTGTAAATATTTTGTACATACTTGTCTGTAGTTATTATATTATTAGTGTGCCCCAGTTATAGGCCTATGCACATCTGTTTCTGCCTTGAACAAGGACAGTACAGTTTTTGTTCTTGCACTGGCAATCTATGTATATATTTTGGACTGATCATGTGACACGTTGTACATCATGTGATGTGTTCTATCACATGACCCATGTCATCAAGAGCTGTATATAATCAGGTGTGCTTGAGCCACGTTTTATTGTCTGAAGAAGGGCTACCTGCCCAAAATGTCACGTTGTGGAGAGCGAATTAAAAAGCTGGTGAGCATTCAGTTGTGCGGATTTTTGTCATTTTCACATTGTTACTTTTTTTGATCCGCACACTGGCTTAGGACCGGTGGATGTGCGTGTTTTCAGCTATTAACATACACATTGGCCACCACAGAGTCCAAAGCTTAACCTAGAATCATCCAAAGGTTTTTCATGGAGGGCTGCATTATTGAAGCGTGCACTGGACAAAGGGCCACAGATTGGTGGTCTGTGCAGTGAAACCTTCCACTGCACTGAAAAAGTATTTTGTTGAACCAACTTAAAAACTTTAAATAAAATAAAAAATTCAATTGGTAACACTAAATTAAATGTGTATTTAAGTTACCTTCTAATGTTTCACAGACTTGTATTTTAAAGTCAAATTTAATTTGTGGCGGCACGGTGGTGCAGTGTTAGCGCTTGTGCTTCACAGCCAGAAGGTTCCGGGTCTGATTCCCACCTGGACGGGGCCTTTCTGTGTGGAGTTGGAATGTTCTCCCTGTGTCTGCGTGGGTTACCTCCGGGTTCTCCGGTTTCCCCTACCACTAAAAACATGTACATTAGGCCAGGATGAATGATGTGTGTGCAAGAATGAATGATGGTGGAGAGAGAGACCTTTGGCGCAGATGTGTGCAGTTCTTCTTCTTCTTCTTCTTCTTCTTCTTCTTCTTCTTCTCCTTCTCAATGCCAGCTCTGTCTCACAATAACATTTTAGCACAGTGGAGGTGTCACAAGAGGAGCTACAGGAAACAAAAAAGGGGCGAACGAGGAGAAAACGGTTATGGAGTGGAGGGAGCTGCACAGGAGGAAGAGGAAGGAGAAGGTGGGAGAGCTGACCAGTGCAGGACACCACGCTCTGAAACAGGGACAAACCCAGGATCACTGAAGGCAGCTAACCGGATTTCCTACGGGTGCGACGGTTTCCCCCAACTCCAAAAAGATGCTGGTCAGGTTTACCCACAGTGGCGGCGCGCTCAGTCGCAGCGGCTCAGGACTAACACCTGAACACTATATGACAAATAAACAATTTACTTACTTAGCTGTCCAGGTTAGAATTGTGTAGAGCAATTAAACTAAGATATAAAGTACCATCTCTGGCGATGTGTGCCGAATGAGCATGAGCCCCTAAAAATTGGTCGGAGGGCTGCATTTGGCGCCCCCTGGCTTAACCCCATTGAGACTCTTTGGGAAGAAGGCTTTGCTCTCCACTTCAATGGAGAAAAAAAAAGAAAAGAAACTCCTCCTGAACTGTAAAGCGTATAATCCTTGTTTCGGCATATTTTTAGTGTTCCTTTGCAAACTTTCAAAATAGTGTCCCAGAAATGACAAATATCCTGGAATGAGCCGTGGAATGGCTTTACCTTATAAATAACCAAGTCTCGTTTTACCTTATTTTTGTGCTTTTAATACACTTCACACATTCTTTTTCTTCCTTTACAATCCATTCATAACTTTGAGGAAACAGGCATTAAGGTTTTATTAAGCGCATCAAAGACAACGCGAGACCTCTTCATCTCACTCCAAACCAGCCTTGGCTTTTCTCTTGTTTATTTGACAGTTTGACAAGTCGTTTGAATAAGTCGGGCGTTTTGATTGAGTTTTAATGAGGTCGCCAGAGTATAATGTCAGTTGCTGATGCATTTCCCGGAGACATTCTGGTATTTTCTGCTGTTCGATCAAAGATAAAGTTTCACCGTGACACAATGAAATGAATTATTCTCCAGGTAAAGGAAGCACTGGCTCTCTTAGGGCTCTTTTAGGGAGTTTTCTGAGGGAGGAGATGGCGAAATTCTACGGTGATCAGAAATAATATGGGACCTCATTCTTTACTTTACACTCAAAGGTAGGAGTGTGACGATATATCGATTTACCGATATATCGCAATATTTTGGGGGACGATACGATACTTTTTTATTCCAATATCGATTTATTCCAATATCGACTTTTGATGACGTCATGCATATTAATGAGTAACGTCATGCATATTAATGAGGCAGCAGGGCTCCACTGTTTTCACAGTCAATAGAGGCCAATAATGATCAAGAATTCAGTCAGGACAGCAGGGGGCAGCACTACAGTTTTAAGCACTTGGACCAAACACTGTCACACAAATAATTTAGTTTTAATGATTTATAATTATAAAGAAGATTAACCTGGGGTTGATTTATTACTTTTTAAATAGGACTGTGGTTTCTTGTTTAATTCATTGTAAATGAAGTCAATGACAGATCTATAGACCCAGTGTGTAAAACAGGGATAATACATAAAGGTGGTACAAAGCACATGAAAAGAAATGTAAATGATGAATAATATGTAGTATGTAACAATAAAGGTTAAAAGTCGCATTTTTATTTTATTTATCGTGATGTATCGTAGATTATTTTTGTGCAATATATCGATTATCAGCGTATCGTGAGATAAGCCGCGTATCGTATCAAATCGTGAGGTACCCTACTCAAAGGCCTTCTTAAACACATTTTTGGTGTTCACAACATTTGTTCTTGGCCCAAAATATCCTATTTGATACTAAACAGGGAGGTTCCTAGTGCCATGTCTGTGTCTCCTATGTCTATTTTTGTGACATATTTATGACAATGATTCAGTCAAATAATTCACTAAGCTCTTGAAGGAAAAACGGGATGTCAGAAGCAATGGAATTGTATTGTCATTTTACTCTGTTGAGAGATGATCCCCTGCTACTTTCATTACTCTTGCCGAACAATGGATCCCCTCCACATTTCAACACTACTACTCTCTGGACAAAGTTGGCAAAGATAATACGTAACAATATCATACAGTTTACTCGGCCATTTCAACTAGGATGTGAAGTTGACTCCTGCAAAGAATGCATCCCCAGCTTATTCAAACAGGGTATCTCTTCATAGTCTCTGGACAAAGTTCAAAGTTAACACAGATCATACAATCATGCAGACATTTTTACACGGTAACCCCAATGCCAGCCAGAATACACGTTTTTCCTGTAGTGACGTGTAGTTTGGGATCAGGGGATTTCTTTGAATTCCTGATGTGCGTGATTGACAAGCGTATTAGGCAATCAGAGAAAAGCCAGATATGACGCGTACGGCATGCAGTGTATTTTTAAATAAGGAAGTGAGTGGCTTTACGATGCATCGGTCAGAAGAGCAGAGATGACAGGGGACCATCTACGTCGTTCTTGCTACAAAACTTTAAGGATACAAGGAGTCATTAGCAACTTGGGTCCGATTTTAAACAAGGAGAATTTAACATGAACAGCTGTTTTAATCAATGTACCTTTGGAACAGGGTGAAAAAAGTTTCGATAGACAACAACAAGAAGAAAACACTTTGTAAACGGTTCATACTGTCTTCTTGGTTAGACTATCACTGTTTGGTTCTTTGTATACCTGCTTTACTAGTTTTGATCACTTCCTGTGATCTTCCTCAGAAGTGTCACCTGGTGATGGAGGTGACATGTCATAGGCAGCTTATATGGATTTTCCAGTCAGTAGGGAGAGCTTACACCCCCTACTGACTGGTGCCTTCTCCAGGACGGCATCCCAGGTGTGGGCAGGGACGGACTAGGACAATAATTCAGCCCGGGCATTTTATGGTTTGGACCAGCCCACCCATACACTGTAAACCCGAACAGCCATACAAACTCATAATTGTTTTAGGCACCTGACTCATAAACAGACAATTCGTTGACTGAATATTAATCTTTTGAGTACAAAATGTGATTGATTGAGATTTAAGTTGAATAAAGATAATGTTAGAAACTTCATTTCAAAACATTTGCGTTTTTTGTCCATTCAACGTCATGACGTCACCAAACATTGTCTGCTTTTGACGCACTGAGTTTGAAAAAACAAGATGGCGGCCCGATGCGGAGAGGACCCGCTCTCGTCCAGAACAGAAATTTAAAACATTTAAACGTTTCTTTTGCTTATAATTGGCCACGCGATGTTTTTCTCCAGACTATAATAACGGTAAGGTTAAATTAGAGTCAAAGGAAGCCGTGTTCGGAGGGTCTGTGCTTTAGAACTAGCATAGCAAGTTTAAGGCTAACTTATCTCCACGGAAGGAGACACCGTCATCGTCACTGGTCTCCAAGCAGCAGCCCTTCTCATCTCGTGGTCTAATTTGGTAAGTAAATTCATTTAACATTATGTAACGTTAAAGCTGTGCTGTGAGGTTGTTTAACCCATCGGTAATGAACCGCTGTAAGGTCCCTGGCCCAGGCGAGCAGCGAAGGGAACGGAACGGCTAGCTAGATTCGTGCCCCGCGTTTCTCTTCATTGTAAAGAACCGCGGAGCACGAATACAGTTGCTGTGAGTTTCGTACACTCCGCGCCCAGCGGCAGGTTTAGCGGAGGTACCGACTCGGCTTCAGGTTTGAGCCGTGGCGGCTGCGGGTGACGGTGTGTTGAAACATGCGCCGAAACGGGGAGTCGGTCTGTCAGAACTGGGTCGTTGCGATATCTCTTCTTCTCATGACTAAGTGTAATGTAATAATAGTTGTATGAAAGTGCCTAAATGGTGCAGTGAATGACAGAGACTAGGAAGGAGGAGATGAGAGAAGCGGTCTGCAGGACGAGCTCATTGGTACAATGACAATCAGGTTATTCTGGGGGCAGCCAATTCTTCTAAAAATACAAATTCTTGTCTGCAATGAGCCAAAACCAATTCTTCTGTTTAGTCCTGGTTTAGTCCAGGTTTAGACGTTTTTGTTTAGTCGTTAATTTAGTTTAATTTACAGTTAAAAAAAAAAAAAGAGCACTTTGAGGACATAGAAAATATGCTGTAAATTAACAATGCATCAATAATTATTTCTATCATATTGAAATATTATGCCATCATATTGCCTTTGTGTGATTTTAGGTGAGAACAACAAATGACATGAAATGAGTTAGTGCTGTTCTTTTATATTGCATACTAATTTCCCCCATGTCCTGCAGATCAAGGAAGTGCTTGGTTTAACTTCAAAAAGCACGAAGCACAATATTTTAAACTAATGTACCACGATATCCATATCTGGCTGTGTTGTGGTGGTTGTCAACATTAGCATGAAAAAGTAAAACCTGGCCAGTGAATCCACATTCATATGAACTCAAGACTGCAAGAGAATAGAGGTAGAGGATCTCCTAATGCAATGGCCGTGCAGATCGATCACAGGTAACAAATGTTCTTGTCCTTTCTGTTTGGTTATGTATCATACTTGTAATACATGTTCATGTATTTGTAGATACAGTCGGCTTCTCTCTGTTGCCCAGGCAAAAGTGCCCTTGGACCTGCTTTGGCCACACTGGGACAGGGAAATCCTGAACCTGAGAGAGGAGATGACCTGAAGTAATGAGGTACTATTTTGAAAAGGTAACTATTACCAGCTTACTTTGGCACTTCAAACTATCAAAATACATCGCTCGTTACTTAAAGGATTGGCCACCGTTTTTACATACTGAGATATGTTCTTACCTTAGTTTAGACTAGTTGATGTGTACCTGTTTGGTCTTTGTGTGTGTGTGTGTGTGCTCAGTCACGCAAATGTTATCATTTAGCCTCTCCCAGCATAAGTATAGCGCCAAACTGGGGTAAAATTAGAAGCTACCAAGCTGTTAAATGTTTTCCATATTTAAATACAGTTACATGAAACATTACACGATCCAGGTCTAGTTACACAAAATTAAACATGTCGATTTTCTAAGCGGATAGCCTCACAATATAGTTCCCCGTTTTATCCGCTTATCTTTTTTGGTTCCTGGTCCATCTTCACTTCTTTCCTCCTCCTTAGGTAGACTATGCCTAGTAGATTTTGAAGTTTTGTAGGTTTAAGAAAAGTATACAGTATGTACATTGCACACCATGGAAAGCTTACAGATCTGTTGTTTTTCTTTATGATTCATATTTACTTTTTTGTCATTAGGAAGATGACAGAAGGAAGCCTTTGCAGAGTTTGCATCTACCTGAAGGAGGACGATACAGATTACTTTGAATGCTGAAATGTAAGTATATTTGTGCTTTGTAAATATTTTGGTGGGGCTTCATACATCGACAAAATGAATTTTCCCTGAAAATTCACTGAAATATGAACTGTTTAACTGGCACAATAATCACATGCATTCAGAGCATGTTTGTGGAGGTATAAAGGCTCACGATTAAGAGCTGGGTAATTTGGCCAAATATAATATACTAGTTATTTTATTTAAATTAAGCACTGCCTAAAACACAACACACAGCCTTTTGCAAAGTCATAGTGGATGTTTATAAAGCTTCTAAACTGGCCGCACTGCACACATGGAGTGGTGATAGTGTGAGTGACCTGAATTGAGCAGTTTTTTTATATTGTTCAATGCACACATTAATCAAATGATTTATATTATAATTTAGTGTTCTACAGTGGGCTTTGAACTGTATTACCTAAATAATGGTAGCCCTTGTCATTTTTAAATTGCATGACCATTTTACAATTAACAATGGTGACAGTGCCACAGATGTTTGAGCAGGTCGTCTTGAAGGTCAGTGGTTTTAATCTTGCACATTGTGCAAGAAACTTCACACATGTAAAGGGCTTTAGGCCAAATGTAGGAATAAAAGCACTCTATAAATATTGCCCTTTTTTTTTAACCATTTAAAATGTACATAAAGAGCAGAGACACACAGTCTTAACATGCATAAGGAATGCCAGAAGATGAAAATAATCTGGGGGGGTCCAAACTCAAATTGGGAGCTAAATCTGGAGAATACATGTGTAGTGTATTTTAACCTAAGATAATGACAGAACAGTCAGGTCTTTGCATTGTATATGTTTTTTGCTGTCCTTTTCTCATCTGCTTGCCTTATTTAGTCCCTTATTTTCTTCACTTATTGCCTAATTTCTTGCCCCAGTATTAATTACACAATTTGTATTTTGCAGCAAAATGGTGAAACAAATGTGGCTGATCGTCCCGTTGCCCTTCTCATTGCTTCTCCTGATTTCTTCATACCTGGGAACATCTAAAGACCTTTTCAACGCTATAATATCCAGTCTGGAGTGGTCAAGCAGGTTCTGGCCGACATCAGGACACGTGTGTTTGGTGTGGACAGCACCATCGGCTACAGACAGCGGTTTGTGGAGGTCGGTGAAGCTAGTTTTGGCCGATTGCATTCGTCAAACTGGCATCTGTCGCCGCACCAGGAGAGGTTTGATTGGCCTAGTGTTACTGGCTTGTCACTGAATAAGCTGCAAAATGGAAGGAGAGCTTTATTGTTGTTATTGAACTCACAAAATGTGTCTCCCTCGTTCTGATTTTGCCATACGTGCTACGCACTGTTTTATCAACTAGCTGGAAATGTATGAACTTCTCCGGGACTTTAAACTTTAAAATTAAAAAGGTGACTGGACTGAGAATCCAATTCACACGTCAGAGACGACCACCACAGAGCGTTTGAACGGGGACTGAGGCATTTTGTTTTCTATTTACAGCAAGACACACTACAAACATGCGCAGTTTGCGCACGTGCACTGTGCGGCGTTCTTGTTCTTGGGTTCATGTCGCTCCAGAGTAGATGTTGCTCTTAGCTGGTGAGACAGGGCAGACGAGAGGAAACCTCAGCTTTATAGGTAGTTGCTGAAGGGAGCATTGCAATGAGTGTGAGTGAATGTCCAACTATGTCTGAAGTGATTTTGTTGTTGCTTTGTGATTAATATAGAGATTATGCATGGCTATGTCTGCAATGTTATTCTTTTGTTATACTTTGAATTGTTCCTCAATTTGAGGTTCCAGTTATATTTCAATAGAAATGGATTATGCATAACTTCTATTGAGTACCTAAAGAAAGTCGTTACCCTGTTTAACTTCATCTTAAAGATTGTGGTCAGCCTAGATGACCACAGCTCTGAAACAATGTCTGCTCTCCTTGATAAATGAGCACTTTCCACTTGGTTATCATACCTTGTTTTCTGTTTCGATTAAAATTATGCCAACTGAAAAACATTCACAACAGTTCTAAAGTTTTAAGGGTTTGAGTTATTACAGATTTTTGTTTGAGGGGTTCACTTAAAGCCACACTGCGTAGCATTTCATCCAATAAATAGAATATATGCATTTATCTCATTACAGATATTGATATTGTTGAAAAATCTCAACAACAAAAAAACCCGTTAATGGGAGCAGGGATGTCTCCAGCTTATCTCCATGGTGATGTTCACAAAAGCAGCCAAATATGAGTTTTGAATAGATTAGGTTCTCATCCAAATCCATTCTTTGATTACCGACTACATATTTGAAGCATTAACAGTGTCGAGTTGGTCATTAAGAGCATGTTTTGTATTGCTGACGACAGTGATCCAAAATGTTTCGCAGTGTGCCTTTTTAACAAGTTTATTAAGGTTATTTCATGCACTTTTCTCCTGATACAAATATTATACAGAGCGTTGATAGCTAATGCCGTATGCTTAAATTGCATTGTTATGGTAGAAATGTTATGTAATGTAAGGCAGTACATTTTTAATAAATGTTATTGTATGTATTCTATGGCTTTGAATACATGTTTTTTGTATTTAATTATTGGTAGTATTTTTGTCTAAGTGGAGTCTGCTAAACTTAAAAATTATAGGTGGAAATAGACATGCAAAAGTTAATATAATGAGTCTGCTAAACTTAAAAAAATTAGGTGGAAATGGGTGCAAAAAGGTATTATATTGAGTCTGCTAAACCTTTAAATTTTAGGTTGAAATAGTCAGGAAAAACTTAATGTAATGAGTGTGTTGAACTTTAAAATGTTAAGTTCAAATTGTCAAAAAAGTAATATGGATAAGTCTACTAAACTCAAAAAGCTACGTTGGATGAGTGCACTGAACTTGTAGATATAGATTGGATATAACGTAAAAAATTTAATTCATTAACTCAAATTTTTTGTCGTAATAAAGTTTCCACAAAAGTTTTGAGTTCAATGAACTTGTTCGGGTTTACAGTGTAGCGGGGGGATGTGCCGCTGATGGCCAGCTGATCATGCGTGCGGCACATGCGCCTGTGATGGGCCATTGGATGATTCCATTCCAGAAGGCACGGGGCACAGGCTGTGCAGAAAATAAAAAAATTAAATCTAGCCCACCGGCCCATTTTGGAACCAGCCCACCGGTCAAATGCCCGGTAAAATATAAGCCCAGTCCGGGCCTGGGTGTGGCATAATGTGTCGGTTCATAGATGGTGGTGCTTGTTTCCTGATCTCGATGGCTTCTCTGATCCAGCGGTGGTACTTGTTACTTTCGGCACGGATGACTAGCGTTGTCCCAGTTCATGATGTGGTTCTCCCTGCGTCACCTCCACCACCTGAGGAAGTGATCGAAACTAGTAAAGCAGGTAAACAAACCTTCCAGACGGTTCTGATTTTTAACAGATATACAAAAAGCAGGAGTGGACGGTTGGCCAGGCAACTCTTTTATAGTCTCTGGACAAAGTAGCTGCAGACATACAGTAGTTTCATAATCTCTTAACCAGGGTAAGACCTACACTGGTCTTCATGGTCTCTGGACAAAGTTAGCACTGACAATATAGTCTATAATCCAACTTTGTCCTGTGAGTATAGAGTGTAGGATTTCCCTGTTTAAATGAGCAGGGGAGGCCGTTTTCACATTCTCCTTGTCAGAACTTGGAATAAGGAATAAAACCTGGCAGAACAACAGTTAGACAAGGGGAGATCGTGACCACAAAACCCTAAACTATTTTCAAATATCCCACGCTGTAGCAAATACCCTGAGTGCTCATAATGTCCTCTTTAGAGGCTTTATACGGGAACGGAACCCATTCTCTGCCTCACTAGAGACAGAAAAGCTCCATCCGCTCTGACCGACACTGAGCTGACAGACAGAGAAACAAAGGGCCGAGACGAGTGGCTTTTCTCGCCGGATAAATGTTCGTTCCAGCGATTAGACCGGGACAGATGTAACAATCACTGAGACGAATCAAAGAGAGTCTGCTACTGCTGCCTCTGCGCCGCGCTGAGAGAAAAGGGCCAAGACGAACCCCACAGACTATTAAGCGTTTGCAAAGCTTTGTTAGATTCATGTGTGTATTGACCAGGTAAAGATGATTGATTACTAAATTAGCAAGTGATTTTTTTAAATAGTCTGTTCTGTTCGTTGCATCCCAGCCCTAGCTTGTTCAAACAAGAACGATGGCTTAAAAAACTAATCAGATCGAACAAACTAATTGATTATTGAGACAAGTAATTTAGCAATAACTAAAATAAGGGTCCTGTCATGTCCTGTCAAACCTGTCAGTCTTGTTCTTACAGAAAGGTATAAGTTGTCATTTGTACCGCATTAACTTCTTGCCTGAAGACAACATTTCAGCTGACTAAACCTTTCGCTGCGTTGGGGGTGAGAATAAGCGCGTGAGAAACCAAAATGCTGGTGCCGTGACACTTTGAATGGTTGCGGCGGATGGGGTTATGGCTCTTTGATGGTAGCTGTTCAAAAGACTGGCTCTTTTAAGAAGCAAGAAAACCCATATTGTCTGAGAACTAATTTTCTCGGAAGCACGCAGTTTGGTTTCAGGATTCATTGTAACATTTGAAACACAGGTCATGTAAGTAAAACTTTGTGCTACAATTAATGAAATGTGTGTTTGCTTCATTATATCAGTGTTGATTTTGGCAGCCCTCCTAAAGCAGTACTAAGTAACTCGTGCCCCTAGAGGCCATAAGCACCACTATAGGTGTTGTAGCATGTTGCGTTTTTTTTTTACTCATTAATTGTCCGTGAGAGTAAATACTACGCTGACAGAAAACACAAAAGGAGAGAGAGATATTGTACATCCAATTACACAGATAATTTTTTTCACTCAAACTTGGCTGTAAATACTGTTTAAGTGGCGCTAGCCTGCAGTTAGCTTTGCCCGTTAGCCTGTTAGCTTCTTCTGCGTGATTCCATTAGTGTGTATTGGTGCCTCCGACCTGGTGCAGGCAAAGTTGCAATTCTGGTTTTCTGGCCAAAGACACCGGGGGAGATGAAAGACCCTCCAATCATTCCATTAACACTTGTATTACCCCCAGAGGGACTACGAAAAGGATTTATTAAGGTAAACAAGTTACTCAGTTCTGCTTTAACTTTAGTTTGTAATATTTCTGTGAGATCAGATGTTTAAAAAGAGCAAGCTCCATAGCAGCATTGAAAATATAAAGCACACAGTCTGTGCTCTGAGTGCATTTCCATTCTCTAATTTGATCCATTTTTCACCAGCTCTTGAGAAAAAAGTTAATATTGCACTTTTAGAGAATTAAACCCTCCACAACACATTTTCCAGTTTAGCATTGCAAATATTTGTGTAAGTGTTGAGAAATGTATATATTAATTTAAAAGCAAAAAAAACAACTGAATAAAAATCCATTGTTTAAATGTTTCAAAGGACTAAACATCACATTTGAGCATCTGTGAGTTTTATAAACAAGAAAATGAGAAAAACAAATTAAAATTGGC
Organism: Neogobius melanostomus; assembly: GCA_007210695.1. Taxonomy (NCBI): domain Eukaryota; kingdom Metazoa; phylum Chordata; class Actinopteri; order Gobiiformes; family Gobiidae; genus Neogobius; species Neogobius melanostomus. Next base: position 756,328 of record VHKM01000457.1, on the reverse strand, counting down.
CATATGTTCTACTGCTTAACTTTCAGCTCCACAGATTCACTCAAATATACAGAACTAAACAATGTGAGAATGTAAACAATTGCTTTGGTGAAAACAAGACAAATGGGTTGGAAATGTGAGGAAAAGTCTAATAGTTTTGGCTTTTTGTTGGGGTGGAGCAATTTAGTTCTTTTTAGGTTTTTGGGCCCTATTGAGGTTTAGGCGTACTCTATTGTTCCTGTAGGGAAATTTGTTCTCTGAATTTAACCCATCATGTGATGCCGCTGGGGCCAACCCATGAGGACCAATGGTTGTGGAGTGGAGGGAGCTGCAAGAGGAAGAGGAAGGAGGAGGAGCTGACCAGTGCAGGACACCATGCTCTGAAACCGGGACAAACACTGGAGGCACTGCACTGTTTCAGAGGAGCACTGAAGGCAGCCAGCCAGGTTTCTCCCAGGTGTTACGGTTTCCCCGACCTCCAGAAAAATGCTGGTCAGGTTTGGCCCACAGGGGTGATGCGGCTCAGTTGCAGCGGCTCAGGACTAACACCTGTATAATTTAGTTATACGGTTGTACAATGACAAATAAAGCACTTACTTACCGCCTTTGCTATGCCCAATCCCGTCAGATCTTGGAAGCTAAGCAGGGAAGGGCCTGGTTAGTACTTGGATGGGAGACCGTTTGGTAACACCAGGAAGCCTAGCGAATGTAGTGAGTGAGTGAGTGGTAGGTGGTGGTCGGAGGGGCCGATGGCGCAGACTGGTTGCCTCGCTTCCGTCAGTCTACCCCAGGGCAGCTGTGGCTACAATAGTAGCTTACCACCACCAAGTATGGAGTGAATGAATAATCAGCTGTGAAGCGCTTTGGGTGTCTTGAAAAGCGCTATACAAATCCAAGAGATTATTATTATTATTACTTACTTCTTTTAAGTTTGCTAGATACTGGTTTTAGCCATTGAATCTGACAACCTGAAGCATGGAGCTCATTCTGCTTTCTTTATTGTTTTGTAAATATTTATTTTATATCTGGATAGAAATGAAATGAATTCATTCATTCATAAAATATTTGGAATATTTCATGCATTCAGTACCTATAATTCACTTTTTTTTAACAACATTTCCCCCCAAACACAATTGTAATAATAAATCACATTACTTGACACATTGATTTTTTCCAAATGAAAAAAGTTTACTTTACCAGACAATAGGAGTGAAACAAATGTGTGTATATTTGAAACCGACACTCTGATGAGACGTTTAAGCCTGGAGAGACCAATCATCGCAGTATTGATTTTTCCACCAAGGAAAAAAAAAAAAAAATTACTAGTCCATGAACAGAGCAGGGCGCGACAAGTTTAGAGCCGCTAAGAGAAACAGGGATGCCACATTGATCGGGCTCGTTCCAACACACTGGTAAACGCTTAGCATTAGAAGGTGCTAAATTGCTCTTGTTCACGCCAGAGTAATGCATTGTGGGTAAGTGATAATAGATAGAAAGATGTGGAGAGGCAGGCCGTGCTGATTGGGTGGCTGGGGGCGAAAGACAAAGCCGTGGACCCGAGGGAATTGATCGCGAAATTGGATTAAGAAATGGGTCGACAGCAGCGTAGAAAAGCGAGCAGACCTTGCTTTCATGTCAGATTTCAAACATTAGAAGTTCAGTTTTTTTATTATGGAACTCATGCTTTATTTTTAGGATATTTCTGAAACCTCCTGTTGTCTTAGACCTTGCTCAGAAGTATGCGTCATGAATTACTAAGGGCTTGCAGGGTTCATTCTAACCTTTGTAAATGTGAGTCAGGGAAATACAACGTTGTGCCACAATCAATGAAAAGAGGCAATAACTGTCTAGCCAAGTAATTTTCCGTGCAACACCTGTGAACATTTTGTAAAACGGCATAAAAAAAAACAGACAGAGAAAGATCTGGCTCTTTTGAAACATTAAATCCAATGAAAACCTCAACTTTAAGGAGTAATCCCCACCTGAACCACGCACATTATGTCCAGTTTGGCTTTACCCAAATCTAAAAGCTTCTTGAATAAATGTAAATAGTGTCAAAAACGAGAAGAAAACAAGGATGAAAACGCAACAAAAAAGTATAAAAAAGTGACCAAAAAAAGACTCAAAAGAGAAACAAAAATGTGACAGAAACGCGACAAAAAAGCCACAAAAAGCGCCACAAAAAGTAACAAAAAAGCAACAAGAAAGTGAAAAAAAAAGATGAAAATGCAGTATAAAAGTGACAAAAAGACAAAAAGCGCAAAAAAAAAATAGTGGCAAAATTATATTAAAGGGGGGGTATTATGTAAAATCGACTTTTTCAAGCTTTATATTATGTTATTATGTCATTCCCTCATTAAACACATGCCTGGAGTGTTGCCTTGGCTCATTCACATATTTTTGAGTAATCAGTAAAAACTTAGACGTCAGCCATTTTAGGTGTAGCTATGCCTCAGTCCTACTAGGAACGCCCCCACCTCCTGGAGACGCCTCTGGACCTTTCGTCACCAGCCAAGCCACCAACCACTGCTCCTCAGCTCAGCAGAGCCCCCTCCCCGCACAGTAGTGTTGTTTAGATGCCACAGCAGTGTGCTGAAGGGGGCGTGTCGGAAAGCTTCTTAAAGAGACAGAGGCCTATTTCAAGACGTTCAGTACAGCCATTTTGAGAGAGCAATTTTATTCAAGGCAGTTATTTTAATTTACTGCATATACAGACCAACAGAAGGTTACGTCATCATTGTAGTATGCTATAGACTGGTGCTATGTGATTGAAAAAAGCATAATACCCCCTCTTTAAAAAAAAGTGTAAAAGTGACGACACCACGGCAACAACACAAGGAAAAAGATCAGTTAAGATCAGTTTTGCAGGTCTTAGCTTTTAAATAAGGCGTTACACTGGTCTATAGGCAGTAAACGCCAGTCGAGAAGCTTTAAGATTTGGGTGAAGCTGAACTGGAAAAAATGCACTCGGTTAAGGCGGGTGGTAAGAGGTTAAAAAGTTTGATTGAGTCACAAATGTCACATCACAATTGTTCAGTGTGACAGGTTAGGTTGAGCGTTCTCCCACCGACGCTGTAATACAAAACCCGAATGTACAGTAAAATACCGTAAATTCCACAGTAAAAAACTGGCAGTTGAGTTGGCAGATTTTGTGGTGTAAATTGTATGATAAAAAATACGACAACTTTGGTGGCCAGTTTTATTCTGTGAATTTTATGGCACTACACTGGTAACTCAGTTGCTGTAATATTTACAGTATAAAACTGGTAACTCAGCTGCCAGTTTTATGCAGAAAAAAATACATTTATGCAGAGAATGGGTGTTAAGTTTAAACTGCAATGCTTTACTGTAATTTCAATTACAACCGGAACACATGTTTTACTCCAAATAATATTACTGTAAAAAGTAGTTTATAGAATAGTACCAGTAAACCGGTAATAATTATGGAAAATGCATGTAAAATTATACTGTAATTAGGCCTAATTGTGGTTGCAGAATGTACTGTACTGGGGCGACGGTGGCGCAGATGGTAGAGCGGGTTGTCTCATGATCGGAAGGTCGAGGGTTCGAATCCTGCCTCCTGAAGTTGCACATTGTCGTTGTGTCCTTGGGCAAGACACTTCACCCTCCTTGCCTCCAGTGTCTGCATACTGTACACTGGTGTGTGAATGAGAAAGTGAATGGGTGAGTGGATCCTTGCTGTAAAGCGCTTTGAGTGCCTACTGAAGGTGGAAAAGCGCTATATAAGTTGAGACCATTTACCATGACTTTTATACACCTATATTTATTTTAAAATGAACGGTGTGAAAATGTAAATGTTCAATTATCTGTGAAATTTACAGAATCGATCTGTAAAATGCAGTTTATTTATTACTGACAAAGTAAATGGCAACTGTATGTAAAATATACAGCTTTGTCTTTTAAAAAGCAGTTATTCACTGTAAAATAAACAATTGTATACCTATTTACATACTTTCTCTGTTGGTAATACAGGTTGTTTTTTACTGTATAATTTACAGACTTTTCTAACAGTGTGGGCTAAATTTATTGAAGATTAAAACACACGTGCAGGCATAATTTTCATTCTAAAAAGTGAGAAATATTAAAATCTCACATACCCTATATTAACTTGGCAATTGTTTAAATGAAATAGTATGTTTTTTTGGGCTTACGTTGCAAAGCGTATAACTGAAAACCGTACAACTCATAAGTTAAAGCACTCATGTCTGCCCCTGCACCTCCTCTTTCCCCCTCCTGTGCTTGATATTCTCAGCGTGTGGCGGCTGTTGACTGTCAGTCTGCCTCTCCAGTCTCAAGAGTGCGTCTGTATTTATCCTGCTCCTCATTCATTAACCGCGCGCTGTCAGGGCTGAAGATTAACACCGGCAAAGCGTCGGGGTGAGCGGCCGCCAGAAATTAAATTATGTTAATGTGCAAATAGGAGACAGCTGAAAAACAAGTGCTCTCAAGTTCTTGGAAGCAAACAGCCAGCTTTATTATGTAAGGAGATCTTAGCTGCTGATGTGAGGGGCTGGTGAGGGGTGAACACTCGGGGTGGAGAGCTCGGGGTGTCTCACGATTCAATCCAAATTCAGAGGGTTATACGGTTCCATTTGATTCATGTAAGCTAACAATTACTGATTTTTTTTTTTATTATTCTTGTTGAACCTGACCCCACTGCAGCTGTGGTTACAACTGTAGCACCGTCAAGCATGGACTGAATGAATAATGCAATGTCAAGTGTTTTTTAGTATCCAAAAAAACTATGCATTTGTACTCATGTTAAAGGGCGGGTATTAAAGGAACAGGCCTCCGTTTTTCCATACTGAGATATGTTCTTACCTGAGCTTAGACGAGTTGATGCGTACCTGTCTGGTCTGTCTGGCGCTCAGTCATGCAAAAAGACCAAAGATGTTGTTAGCATTTGGCCTCTCCGCTCTTATATGGGCACGCACAAAGAGCTTAAGCTCAGGTAAGAACATATCTCAGTATGGAAAAACGGTGGCCTGTGCCTTTAAGCAAAATCGATATTGTTGAGCTTGTTGCCATGTTACAATGTTTTCTCTCTTCAAAATCACACTAGCACATCTTTGAGCAATCTTTGGATCTTCACCGGTTGCCAGCACCATGGCTCACAAAAAGCTCATCCTGAGGTCCTACATATAGAGAAAGCTTTTCATCACAAAGTAAAATCACAGTCTTCTCTAGCTCTTCTCTAAGCCCCTGGTATTTCTCTAGTTTCTCGTGCTCCTTTTTCCTGATGTTGAAGTCGCTTGGTATTGCTATGTCAACCACCACGGCGTTCCTCTGCTCTTTGTCCACCACTACAATGTCCGGTTGGTTCATTACCATTCTGTCCGTCTGTATCTGGAAGTCCCACAGGATCTTGGCTCGGTCATTCTCTACCACCTTTGGAGGTGTTTCCCACTTTGACCTTGGGGTTTCCAGCCCATACTCTGCACAGATGTTCCTGTACACTATGCCAGCCACTTGGTTGTGGTGCTCCATGTAAGCTTTCCCTGCCAGCATCTTACACCCTGCAGTTATGTGCTGGATTGTCTCATTGGCCTCTTTGCACAGTCTACACCTGGGGTCTTGTCTGGTGTGGTAGATCTGGGCCTCTATCTATCTATCTATCTATCTATCTATCTATGGGGTCTGAAAATCTTCTAAACCTGCTATGAATTTGCACCATAAAATGTGCGAACTGTCTTGCATTGTGTTTTCTCACACATCTCTGTCAATCAGCCGAGAAAGGCCCAAACTGCAAGCCTCCTCACCCCTTACCACTGTCATCCTGGAAAATGCATTCACTGTGCTGTCACTTGGCTGGCACCGTGCCATATTAACAAGCTCCAATCAATTACAACTAAATGATCAATTTGCTCCACTAATTAGCTTTAGCACATTAGCGCGTACTGCTGCGAAATGCATTCTACTCGCTATCTTCAACCTCAACCATTCCCAAGGCTGTATCTAAATGGGGAAGCCTGCAATTGAATTAGAATGCTATAATAATTAGACAAATTAAAAATGATTCAATTAATGTCCCATGGGAGAGGTTCTGTGGGTATAAGAATTCAGTCTCGTGGGATAAGCGGTTTATTAACGATATTGGAGATTTGAGCGTCTTTGCGGACAGGAGTAATTCATCACTGTCAGTAACCTAGAAAAGCTGCTCTCCTGGGAGACTCTCTCAGAAAAGAAATATAGACAACACAATGGAACTCTGAAGGATATAGATATCATACAGTCGAATGAGACAACGTTTTCATTGTCCATAAACTTTACAGAGTGCGACAGTCGGCCATAACATTATCTGCAGACAGGTGAAGTGAATAACAGATAAGGAAGACAAGTTACTCATTTAATGCTCAATTCAGCAAGTTACACGCTGGACATTTATGTCCAGCAAGAAGGAGTTATACTTCCAATGGTTACTTGCAATCATAGACTAGAATAACGATGGACTGGCTTTCCCCTAGCGTTTAGTTCGGAACTGAAGCTGGTTTATGCTAGCAGTTTGGCTGGGTTTTTGGAGCCAGCTCATATATTTAGTACAGGGCAAATATATAAGTTGTAGTGGAAAGTCCTTTACAGCAAGGAGACTGCCCCTAGTTCCTATTATGCAACGTGCAGACCAAATGCGCCAAAAGCATCATGGGCGTCTGATTTACATGCAAAGTCTATGGTGGATGAATGTATAGCGTTCAGGATCGTGATGTCATATCGCTAAGAATCATGGGATTATTAGCAAAGATATACTAATAGAGATTTTAAAAGATATAATACTGGAGTTATTGTTCACATTCATGGCACATCGACTAACCATGAGTTTTCCCCAAAAGTGACGTAGGAGCTAAAGCAGTTGCAGATGTAAAAAGTCATGGAAGATTAACTTCATTGTGTGCGTTGAGAACTGGAACTGCACTACAGCAGACTCACATAAGTATTTATTTACCTAAACACCCATTAAAGCCAAGACAGTGACAAGAGAACTAACTTTAGTGGCTGGATCTGTGCTGGGAATGTGGTTGGGGGCTTGGTGGTGCACAGAGCATTCACTTCGGAGAAAGCTAATGCTACTAGCTCCGATCGATCATGTGAAAACAAGAAATACGCACTAATAGAGTCAATAAAACCGTCATCTACATTAAGCAACCTTTAAATGATCACATACTGAGCTACACTTGTTGAATTTGCAGTTTATTGAACACTCATCAACAGTGAGCCGCAGCCGATGGTAGCACGCTAACCTAGCCTAGCTGCTAGCGCTAATACAAATAATTGCCCTTTGTTCAAGCATATCGGCAAGAGATAATTTGAACAATCAGCATGTGGGGGAAGCAAATGAGAGAGCTAAATTTAGAGACTTCCAAAGTTTGAAAATGATGTAAATCAGGCAGCTCGGCTTTAATAAAAAATACTAATCGGTGTCCTTTACTTCTATTCAATTCACCATTAATGAAAGTTTGGTCAAAGTTAAGTCATATTTAACTTTATGGATGTACCTCATTGTGACAAAGCCCAGACAGTGAAGGCCAGTCAATATTATTCAGCTCATACATTTGCATAATGTATTTAAAATGGAAATGTGGATCTGCACTCAGACGTTATGTTTGGAGGATGAATGATCTTTTAAATGGCTCATCTGCAGTCAAGTCAAGCTTATTTCTCTAATGGAACAGTTGGCAGAAAGAGAAGAGTTGAGAAAGACTTTTTATGTTGTATTAAAGAACACTTGCTTTATCTTGCTCCAGTTGAAAATTATGCTCAATCACTTGCTTAAAGCCACAGCACGTAGCATTTTACACAATAAACAGAGTACAATTCATGCATTTATTTGATTACAGATATGTGTATTGTCAAAAAATAACAAAACAATAAAACATGAACAAATGTCTCCAAAGACCTGACCTGTCCTGGGCAGCACGGTAGCGCAGCGGTTAGTGCTCTCGCTTCACAGCTAGATCACGGGTTTGATTCCCACCTGAACGGGGCCTTTCTGTGTGTTCTCCCCGTGTCTGCGTAGGTTTCCTCCAGGTACTCCGGTTTCCCCTACCACTAAAGAGCATGTACAATAGGCCAGTATGAATGCTGTGTATTAATGCATAGCAGTGATCAGAGGACTGTTGGCGCAGATGTGTGTTTCGCCCAGGGGAAACTGAAGCTACTAAGGTCTCTTACCACCACAGAGTATGGAGTGAATGTAAAATGCTCTCATGTAAAGCGCTTTGTGACCATGTCTGTGATAGGCGCTATATAAATAAAGATCTTCATCTTCTTCTGTAACTTTACTGGGAGCGAGGACGTCCCCAGCTCGTCTCCATGGAGATGTTTACCAAAGGCAACCAAAATAGTGTGCCTTTAAAGGTGACATCAGGCAACATTGACTTTTTCGAGGTTTTAACAACGTTACAATGTACCTGGAGCAATATATACTTTCTGAACTTTTGAGTAACTCTGTAACTCAGTAATTTGACTGTTTCTTCTTCTGCAGCTGAAGACACCGATCTGAATTTCCTCGATCTTGTTGCGAAATGTCTACAAGCTGTCAGTGACTACGCAGGGAACGTCTCAGAGTCTGGAAGTACCCACATTTCCCAGCCGGTACTAACCTGGTAAGAGCCTGATTGGGGTAAAAAACATTAACACAGTTGTATCAATCTGGAATCCTTCCTGATTAAATAATTTTGAGCAGAGGACAGACGTTGTGTTTTTCTGGCGCCATCCTGTGGCTGCATTGGTAAAAAGTCACCAAATGAACCGATTGGCTGGTGCTGCGAATCCAAGCAAGTCACAAGAAGGATTTGCATGTGAACACCGTGAGAATTCAGCTACGGCAAAGCTAAACTCTTCTTCTGTACTAAAAAGAAAAGAAAAAAACTACCATTATTTTCCGGACTATAAAAAATTGCCTATATGCATTTTGATGAAAGGAATAAAGAAAAGGATGATGATGACAACCGGCGTACGGTATGGTGACGTAACACATTGATAGTTAGCTACATGAAGCATAAACAACGAACTAAATATGTGTCTGTCTATGTTCACGTCACATAAACAGTTCAGATAACTATAGCATAAAGAACATACCAAACTCTCCATCTCACTCCAAATCACTAAATCCACTGAAATCTTTATCCTTGGTGTCACTTCTGAGCAATCGCCTTGGCAACGACCTGGGCACTGAGGCGTAACTGCACCGTTGACAAGCCTCTCCCGGCAGCACGTTTTTCAAGCTCTCATTTGCGACGTCGTTCCTCCAGCTGTGGCCATCGAGCTTTTAGCCCGTGATTAGCTTTTCGTTTTGTTTTTTGTTTTCATTGTGGTTTTTCACCAGTCCCTCGCAAGTTTCTCGCTCACTCCAAACGTTCTTTCTGCGGCTGGATTAGCCTGCAGTGCCCTCTAGCGTCATGTGAAATTATGTATTTGAATTCTAAAAAAAGAAAAAGAATCACATACTATGAGTCGCTCTGGAGTATAAGCCAAACAATATCTATGTTTGGCTTATAATACGATATCTATGGGTTAAAAGAAGATTTTGCAGAACTCATAGCTGGCTAGTAAGTATAATGTAACATTCAGTAGTAGGTATATAAAGAGCTCTGTGTATTTGTGAAATACTTACAAATATTCACCAAACCAAAAGTTTAATTTAAAAGATAAACAGTCAATAATCAGTTAATTCTTTTCTAAATACCATCCTTCCCCTCTACCACCACAACCGCATTTATTTATTAGATTTACATTTATGTATGACTCAAGCCAAGGGATACGATATGTTGGAACTCTTTCCTCTCCCTACACTATTAAATATTTACAACATTTGCCCCTTTCACTTATTTGAACAAGCACAGTGCTATGTTACACCACCAACATTATTTTGCCTGGGAATCCATTTGCATTTCTTTAGTCTTCCCACAATGGGACCGGGTGAAGTCAGATGGAGCACTTCCATCATGGAGCACGTATGACAGACACAGCCAGGCCCGAGGCGGTACAGCCCACAGGCAGGAGCTGATTCTCGTTCACTTCTTCACGTCTGCTCCAGGGAGATTTCCACTTCAAACTCCCAAGTCCTCGTCTGAACTACTGAAGGCTTCCCTCCAAACTGCTCGGGGAGGTGAGTGTGTACAGTGTGTGGAGTTTGATCTTCCAGCACAATGCGGAGGAGCCCTATAGACACCACACTGTGCCGAACTATTGTACATTGTTCACCGCAGGTAAAGCTTGAGGGAAACACTGGGGTCACGCTGGCAATAAATGTTTGTCGGAGCAGTAGATAATAGGAGCGTTACTGCCTGCTGTGCACTTCAAAGTATGTTCTTCTATTTTTTGTAGTCAAATATTCCCATACTTATGCGCACTAAGTATTATGTGATTTTGCAGGACTGTTGTAGCTAGACCAGATGTTTGAACTTTAGATCTCGATTCCACAGTGCGTGTCCCTCAAGACATGCTCCCCAGTACCTACTGTATATTTCACATTTTGTATGACTATGGTAGGGGGGAAAGGAGGGGGAAACCTTGGTACATCACATTTTTGAAACTCCCAGCGTCCCCCTGGATTGTTCCCTGCATCTATGAATTGGGAAACTTTCAGACAAAGGAACATACAACAGGATTCATTTCATCAACTACATCTCTTTGTCAATTTTTTCTCAATAGGACAACATTTCCAAGACAATGTTGTAGACTAAAACCAAAAAATAAATATTATTTGATTAAATCTTGACTAAAACTAAATTTAATTTAAGCTATTTCATATTTCTGCAGAATGAAAGATTGAATATCAAATATATCTTAGTCAGTAGTGCAAGAGTGAAAATCAATTATTTAAAAAAAAAAAAAAAAGTAAAAATCTGTTCACTTGTATCTGTTGTTGAGTCATGATTGTCCCAGTTCGTCTGAGTCGTGGTGCAGCAGGACTGATGTGGACAGATGCTGCTCAAGAGGTTCTTTTCTTTGACACCAGTTACTATAGTAACTGTTGTCTCCACAGTAAAGGTAAATCTAACACAGTCCTGTCCACATCTGTCATGGTCCACCATGAGCCACCATGACTCAGAGGAACCGGGACACACATGACCTACAGCAGGTAATATACAGTACATAGATGTTTCTTCAACATTCTTATGCATGAATCATGTGTTGTTTTTTTTATTGTAATAATTATTTGCCCCAGATTTTATTTTTTACCACATATTTGAGAGTGAGAATATGATTTAATGTGCAGAAATCTGTAGTTTTGTCTAAAGCGGAATCTCCATGACTTCCCTCTTCACTTCTCAGTCTGTGACTGAAGCGAGGCCTCATCCTTTTTTACTGGAAACAAAGAGCTCACTGTATTTAGCTTCATGTTACTGTCACTCATGGTGTCTGACCTGAAGTCTCACTCTGAAGAAAGTCAATTCACATTTATACTGAGAAGGTTGGAATGGCGCCCCCTTGTGTCACCTTTCATCCAAATGCCCAGGCCATACAGCGGGTCCTATAAGGGCTCAGGTATGTTAAGGGGCTACCAGTGCTGCCTCATGTACTTAATTCAGCATTTTCAAGCTCTCACAGGACAAATTTTATACCACTGCGAGTTCAACTTTGGCCGTGTCCCAGGTGGAAAAGAACAGAGCTGAGAAGAGAGCTGGCTCTGGTATTGCATAGCATTGCATTTGATCATAGATGCTCATGATCAAAACGTCAGCACGTGCGCCCCCCACACCCACGTCTCCCACACCCGCTCACCCCTGCTCACCCTCGTTATGCGTTAAAAGGTCAGGGCGTTATGGGTGTCTGTCCAGCCATGTCCAGCCCCCATTCAACCCACGCTAGGTATGAAGCTGAAGAGGTTCTCCGCCTACAAATGCTTTCGGCCTCCCTCACAAATAGCTCAGATATCAAGCCTAATATTCCAACCCCAATCCTAAATGAATAAAGTCAGCGACATTCTCTTATATGACATGGGCTGACATGAATGAACAGCAGATATCCAATCCAGATTTTGATTTATTATAATAAATCGATGGCGTGCTTAGAAGAATGGTTCCTTGTTGTAAAGAACTCAAATTAATAAAGGAAAATGCTTGTATTGTTTAAACTTTCACTTTGCCATCTCCCATTCATTTCGTATAGTTTACAATCACACCAGGCTGATTAAAGACTTTGTCTCGGTTAAATGGATGCCCCTCATCGCTGTGCATAATTACAGCCATCCATCTCACTGCCGGTTTGTTTCTCTCATGATCCTGACATTTCGCCTGTTTGTTCTCAGCCGGTTTTATTAATCGCTGTTTCTTTTTTCCTCAAGTTGAAATGAATGACTTTAATTTTCGCCCATTAGCACCTGTAACCAATGAGCCGAGCTTTGAGTATTTATCAACCATATCTGTTGCAGCGGTAATTTCATATTGACTACATGGTGGCTGAGTGGGTAGTACTCTTGCGTCACAGCAAGAAGGTCCCAGCTTCTATTCCTTGACTGTCCGAAGCCTTTTTGTGCCCTCGATTGAAACCAAAAACATGCACAATAGGCTGCAATGATGATTTTTAGTTGTTTTAGGATTTAATTAAAAAGGAAGTTATGTACTTCAATGTGTTTACTGTGAAAGCAACAGTTTCTCCCAGGGCAAGGGAAAGACTGAATCTTCAGCCTGGATGGACTCACACCCCATGCCGTGCTTCGGCCCGTCTACACCACAGTCTCTACAGCCGTCAGAAGTTTGATCTTACAGGAAGGGCTTTTAAAAGGCAAACCTGTTCCAATGGCTTCTGTTTATATGCAAAATACACTCACCTAAAGGATTATTAGGAACACCATACTAATACTGTGTTTGACCCCCTTTCGCCTTCAGAACTGCCTTAATTCTACGTGGCATTGATTCAACAAGGTGCTGAAAGCATTCTTTAGAAATGTTGGCTCATATTGATAGGATAGAATCTTGCAGTTGATGGAGATTGTGGGATGCACATCCAGGGCACGCAGCTCCCGTTCCACCACATCCCAAAGATGCTCTATTGGGTTGAGATCTGGTGACTGTGGGGCCATTGTAGTACAGTGAACTCATTGTCATGTTCAAGAAACCAATTTGAAATGATTGGAGCTTTGTGACATGGTGCATTATCCTGCTGGAAGTAGCCATCAGAGGATGGGTACATGGTGGTCATAAAGGGATGGACATGGTCAGAAACAATGCTCAGGTAGTCCGTGGCATTTAACGATGCCCAATTGGCACTAAGGGGCCTAAAGTGTGCCAAGAAAACATCCCCCACACCATTACACCACCACCACCAGCCTGCACAGTGGTAACAAGGCATGATGGATCCATGTTCTCATTCTGTTTACGCCAAATTCTGACTCCACCATCTGAATGTCTCAACAGAAATCGAGACTCATCAGACCAGGCAACATTTTTCCAGTCTTCAACTGTCCAATTTTGGTGAGCTCGTGCAAATTGTAGCCTCTTTTTCCTATTTGTAGTGGAGATGAGTGGTACCCGGTGGGGTCTTCTGCTGTTGTAGCCCATCCGCCTCAAGGTTGTGCGACGTGCGTGTTGTGGCTTCACAAATGCTTTGCTCCATACCTCGGGTAACGAGTGGTTATTTCAGTCAAAGTTGTTCTTCTATCAGCTTGAATCAGTCGGCCCATTCTCCTCTGACCTCTAGCATCAACAAGGCATTTTGGCCCACAGGACTGCCGCATACTGGATGTTTTTCCCTTTTCGCACCATTCTTTGTAAACCCTAGAAATGGTTGTGCGTGAAAATCCCAGTAACTGAGCAGATTGTGAAATACTCAGACCGGCCCGTCTGGCACCAACAACCATGCCACGCTCAAAATTGCTTAAATCACCTTTCTTTCCCATTCTGACATTCAGTTTGGAGTTCAGGAGATTGTCTTGACCAGGACCACACCCCTAATGCATTGAAGCAACTGCCATGTGATTGGTTGTTTAGATAATGGCATTAATGTGAAATTGAACAGGCGTTCCTAATAATCCTTTAGGTGAGTGTATGTTTGTGCCATATTGACTCGACAGCATCCAAAACTATGTACAGTGTTTGTAAAAGACTTGATTGTAGTGGTCCGGGGGGTTGTATGCCCAGACCAATTCTAAAACAACTTTGAGTTTCATAGAAAGTTTTTTTTAAACTACATGTTCAGTATGATATATAAAAATGTGCATATCTATCTTTTTATACATGCTTTTTGCTGCCGTCTACCCATAACCGTAAACCAGATTCTTTTACATGTCAAAAGTTGTAAATAAGCATTAACACTTCTATGGTACTGCAACCATGTGTTGTTGTTTTGGTTCAGAGGAAGCACGTTAGAGCGAGGCAGTGTGGGAGATGCATTCAGGAACATAGAAGTGCGGAAGGCCATTTTTTTGCGACAAATATACAGTATAACAGTTGGGTTCTCCCGCGGGGTGGCAATAGGCCACCAACCCCTCTGGCTCCGCCACTGTGGCTTGAGGGTTCCCTGCCCACGATGGGCCCTTAAAGTGCCATGAGCCCCGGTGCGTCGCACCAGCTGCACCGCCGTACCCTACGCCGCTGCTTCTCTGGGTAAATGAACATTTATATAATAAGACACAAGGGCAGAGTCCAGGTGCCATTATACCTGCCTGTTCTGAGAAACACTGATAGATAACATGGTCATGATGATCATTTGTAAACTGTTTGCTCAGAATCTATGCAATACAATTATATAATGTCCTCATTGACTTTTAATACAATACTTCAGCCTGACTTTGAACATTGATAAACACTTTGAAGGCATTTATAGGCAGTTGTGTTGTTGGCATAAGCGGAGGGGCTTGATTTTCAAACGCATAAAGAGTTTCAAAGGCTAATAGGATTCTTTAGTATAAAAACATCCCTTTAGTGTACAAAAAACTGTCTCTCTGAAGACTTTTTAAAACATGAAAGAGTTTGCATTAATATCCCTGTCAATCGCACCAGTGTTCAAAATGCAAAAAGAAAAGGTTACATGTTAATATATTGCTTGAAGGAAAGAAATTAGTCGTTGGCTTATAATGCAACGCAGCTACGAGGAACTCTCGGGATTTGCACTTTCGCACTTTTGCCGTTTGAAATGGTTGACCCCCTTCCTCCAAATCCTGCATTAGTTAGTGTTGAACTTTACCCCAAGCATTTATCAAGAAAGATTCTCTTTTCATCGTTAGCGCAATGAACCAAGAAAAAATAAGCCAAATTTATTCTGAAGTCAAAGCCGAGGATGTCAAATAGAATTGATCTGAAAAGAGAGAATGTTTAATAGAGCATAGAGCTAAAACTCGAAAAGAGTACAAGGCGTCATTGTGCAGTTAATAATGCTCAAAGACTGGATGTATGTTGTAAGTAACCATGTTAAAAGACAATTGGCAGCAATGGGTGGCCGAGTGGTCATTTCATAATCGAGGTTGGCAGTATGATGGCCACTCCGACCACCACATATTCAGCTCCTGGTCAAATGTGGCACAAATACAATTTATTTTTTTTTTTTTTTTTTTTTTTTTTTTTTTTTTTTTTTTTTTTTTTTAATTTATTTATTCCCATACTGGAGATATGTTCTTATAGAGGAGGAGAGGCTAAATGCTAACACCGTCTGTGCTGTGTTTTTCGTGACTGAGCTTACGCGTGAAGACCAGACAGGTACAAATGAACTCGTCTAAGCTAAGGTAAGAACATATCTCAGTATGGAAAAACGGTGGCCTGTTCCTTTAAGGGTAGTGGAGTTTACAATCACGGGTATCAAATGGGGGTATCAAAAGTGTTGGATTGGCGGGACGTCGAATGGAGGGGTGTCGGAATGACGGGTCGACCCCGGAAGTGCCGATACAACGCAAAAGAGGCAAAAGTGGGCTGGGTGGAATAAGGTGAATAGCACTGCGTTGTGGGGATCTATTGTACATGTTTTTAGCGGTAGGGGAAACCGGCGTACCAGGAGGAAACCTATGCAGACACAGGGAGAAGATGCAAACGCCACACATAAAGGTCCAGTCCAGGTGAGAATCAACCCAGGACCTTCTAGCTGTGAAGACCGAGCGCTACCGTGTCACCATGCCAACCAAACACCCATCCCTGGTTAGGCTTTTCACAGTATGTAAAAGAGTACAAAGACGGAAGACAACAGTAAAAGTATCATGCGATACAGCAATAAACAGAAAAAAGAGAAGACGTATACCTGACTACTTCACATGCCAAGTTCCTCCATACAGTTCAGTGCTCACGTTTGTGTTTGTTCTTTAGCCAGAGCTTCAGCTTTAATGAGAAAAGTCTCAGATCCATTTGGGACTTCAGCTCCAGTGGCAAAGAGTTCCATAACCTTTCACTGTGAACGCAGGCTGACCCACATCAGTCTGCAGTTACCACTGACTCCAGCTCTGGTGCTCACGCCTTCATTGGTATATTATTTACGTTAATCCGTGTTAATCCAGGCGTCTTAGAGGACATTTTCACCTGATGCAGCACATTCATCCTAAAATGTTCCTCATCTCACCAGCATTCACCACAATATATCTATGCTTTTACCTTTTGTTTACTTTTAAAATACAGCTATGTCGGACAACTCTGATTTTAAATAACATATTGTGCCTAAGAATGCACTAACGTCTGCACTCACTATGATTCTCCTGCTTTAAACCCTGTCATTTGAGCAAAACAGCTATGATTTAAGCGGCATCTAGTTTCTCTGTGATTGTGAATGTGATAATAGGCATCTGCTGATAACAGTGGTGTGATTCTGGCCCTTTGTCATTTGTCAAGCAGCCACATGGAGGTATCCTACTCCAAACTGGATGTGGTGTACTTTATTGTTCCTGTAGGGAAATTGAAGATCTCAGCTTTGATTAACAGGCCCGGTGGAGACTTTGTTGTGTGTCTGCAGGTTTCCTCTGGGCAGGGTCCTCTAGCACTACAAAATGTACCATCCCTCTGGGCCCAGGACTTTTTTCAGTTTCTTTGTGTTGCTTTTTGTGTATGACTAATGAATTATGACTCCTTTCTTATTTTCTACTTCTTTTACCATTTTTGGAATTTATGGCTTCTACAGGTGACGTTAGTAAAAGATAAAAAACAAAAAACGGTCATTTCATCCACATGAAACATACAGAGAACGTAAACCCTTAAAACAATTTTTTTTTTTTTTTTACTATAAATGGGGTTTGGTGGAGTTTGGTGTCTTTGAGGTACTGGCTGGACTACAGTTCGTGAATGGAAAGGAAGGGGGAGAGTTCAGCCACCTGGAAGTCGGCTGGACCTGATGGTAATTGTTTAACGTTGGTGCAGCGATTTGGGCCAGTACAGTGGTTTGATTCCCACCTGGACAGGGCCTTTCTGTGTGGAGTTTGCATGTTCTCCCTGTGTCTGTGAAGGTTTCCTCCAGGTACTCCGGTTTCCCCTACCACTAAAACATGTACAATAGGCCAGAATGGAGTGAGTGGTTGATGGTGGTCAGAGGGGCCGATGGCACAGACTGGGAGCCTCGCTTCCGTCAGTCTACCCCAAGGGGCATCTGTGGCTACAATAGTAGCTTACCACCCGTGAGTAGTACTATTCGATTGATTGTGAATTAATAAACTTTTCCTATATTCTAAAGGCATTGTTGGATTGTCGATTCAACATTAATATTTTCATAAACTCATACCTGTGTTAGCTTAATAAGCAGCGTGAGGTCACCATCTCCCCCTGCGCTTCTCTGACTATGAATATTTAAACTCCCCTTCTGTTACAGGTGATACAGCTCTGGGTCAGCGCACTAACAGGGGCCTGGGAATAACCGTTCATTTATAACACGGGGATAATAGGTCAGAGGTCAGTCGACAGGAAGCAATAGAGTCAGCCAATCTGTGAAATGACAACAGTAATTTTCCGGGTGCATGAACACAAACATAGCAGGTAGAGGCACAGGCCGAGTGGAGTGATTTCTAATGACTGAAAATTACATTTCTTTGCTTTTTTTGGCCTTGGTTTGACAGTGAACCAGTTGTCATTTCACAGTTTTTCTGCCAGACTTACATTTCTAAACATTATTGCCTATGGAGCAGGCAATGAGGATGGGAATCAAGAACCGGTTCTACTTGTGCAATCCATTGGAATCGTATGTCTCCTTCATTAACGATGCCTCTTATCGATTCCGCTTTGTGCCGCAGCTTCTTTATATTATAAACCTGCAGGCCAAAGCCGCTGCAAACCAAAACAATGAGCAAGTGTGGAAACGTGCTTTTGCACGTTTCATACGGCACCATTCAGAAACTACTGCGCTGAGGAGCTGACAAGGATATCCTTCGACTCTCGTTCATAAAAACAGAGAAGGGAGAGAGATAGGTAAGAAAACAAACGTGTTTAGATGTTCCTCCTCTGCACGTCATTGTCAACACTGGATGTAGCAAGTTGAATTAGTCAAACGTTTTAGAGAAACTTCTCTAAAACTCCTGCCCCTCTGAAATAAAAATGTCAGCTTTAAATCTCGTTATTTAATAACCATTTTGTATGATATGAAGGTGCTAATAATTACTGGCAGATTTACAAGAAACATGCACATATTATATTGGTTGTTTTCAGGTTCTAGAATGTGATGATGTCACACTACCCAGTGGGGGCAGGAGACAGTTTTTCCTATTAACTGCATTACACTTTCACGAGTAGTATCTAAATAGAAAATGTATGAATTACAAAAATTATCATTAATATCATTGACTCGGTCCATGATCTCTCTGAACAACACCACAAATCTCCTAAAAAAAAAAAAAAAGATCCAATCATGATTGGGGCTCAGAAGATTGCAGTAATGATATGGAATACACGGTGTTGATGGATGATAGCCAGAATCTTCCCTGGAGCCCGACACTGGTGGTGGTAGGACGAAACCCGGGGCGGCCAGTTGACGACGAGCGGAGCCGAGGAGAGGCCAGGCGGAGGGAGAGTCGCAGCACGGCTGGGAAACGGCCGAGTGATTGATCAGGGAGCTTAAGAAGAGGATCCTGGGGGAAGAATGGCTGAAGCAGGAATAAGCAGTTGCGGAGCTTGGCTGACGTGAAGGTGCGGCTTGAGCTGGGGCCATGATTATATGATTGGTAAAGGCTGTCGTTGATGAGGCGATGAATGAAGCCTGCAGGTACATCTTCCAGGTTAATTTGCGCTAAGCTTCATATCAACATGTTTTACCAGCACAAAACAATGTGGGCCATAGTGTCAACATACAAACTCCAGACAGGCCCGTTTCCCCTCATTTCCCCTCATCCTCTTCTCGAGGCTGTGCCCAATCAACCTCAAAACGTTCGCTATCCCAAGAAGAATTATTATTATTTATCATCACCAGATAATTGGATGTCCGTCCAGTCACGAAACTGTACGCACACAATCTAAATCCCAATTACCCCGTCATTTTATAGACATTGATAGATAGTGAGATGCAGCATGAAATGTCAATCTGTCCACATCTGTCAGCGCGATGTGTGTGTGTGGATATGACGACACGTGACTACATGGCTGCCAGGCCAAGCTGCTAAATGTTAAAATGATTAGTCAGTGATGGATACAACCTTTCGTAGTCAATTGACAGAAATAAATGATGAATCCTAATGCCAGGCGGATGGATAGAGAGGGTCTGCCAGCTGTTAGGGTTGATATTTTCTGTAAAAGAACAAAAATATGTTAATTATATAAAAACTGTAAATCACTAACGATGTTTATTTTACAGTGAATATGTTTGTTTGTTTTTAAATCTGAGATCAATTTGCCGTAAATATTCCAGGTTTACTCTGGAACTATAGATCGATACTCTCACGTTACTAACAGTTCTAAATGTAAAGAGTTAGATAATAGAAAAGGTACATGTTTGCACGGTTAAATTTAAAGAAATATAAAATGACAAATCTGCAGCCACAATTAGGCCCAATTGCTGGATCATTTTCTGCATTATTAAATGTTTACTGTGAATATTCTCTAAACTGTACTTTTTACAGATAAATGATGTAATTTATCTAGAGTTAAGAATGTAAATTTCACAGCTGAGTAAAAGGTTGGGGCCGATCTATAGCGATATAGCGTAACATTTGTTTGTTGGATCGCCCTGTGATATCTTGTAGCTCCCCCGATTTGCGCCCATTTAAGTGGGAAGTATGTGGGTGGAGAAACACCCATGCTAGTGGGGATGTTATGTACAACAGCCTTTTTTCTCCAACCAAACTCAACGGCCGGGTCGGGGCGAGGGGTAGTGGGGGTGAACATGTGCTTTTGTTTTGGTCACGTTAACACAATTATGGCTGAGCGATTGCCGACCCGCGCCACAGCGAGACCGGCTGTAGGCTACATCTCTTTCTCTCAGGACATGGACATTGTGTAGCTCATGATGGGGTTAATAAAGTTTTTAGTTTGACCTGTGAGAGCCTATAATGCTTAAGGAAGAACAAAGGAGTGCGATATAAACGAGGAAATGAACGTGAGGCTGCCATCAGAGCACCGCTCTCAGCGATGGCTTTTCATAAGCGACGCCCTCTCGCAAGTGGCGCAGGGACAGCTGCGCCACACGGAAGATGACCCTCGTGTTTAGGGCTCACGCTGTCCTTGTGCCAGGCACAAGATCTGGCCCCAGATTTGTATATTTTACACTTTAAAAATGTTTTTTAAAAGGTAATAGCATTACAGTTTACAGTTGAATATGCTTAGAATAGTGTTTATTTTTTTATTGTTGACATAGTAATTGTAAATTGTCCAGAAAATTGTGTTAATTTGACAGTAATATACCGTGAAAACAAACTCGCTGAGACAATGCTTAACAGTAACTTTAATTATAAGAATTCTGTATTTTTTATGGTATAAAACTGGCAGTTGAGGTTGTTATGTATGGTATGATACTGGCAATCTCAACTGCCATTCTTTTACCGTAAAATTAACTAAAATGTTCTTACAGCGTAGTCAAACCGAGTCTATACAATATGTTAGTTTAGTTTATTTGTTTATTTGGAGTGGGCTGAAGCAAGAAGCGTATGAGCGCCACCCCAAATTCAGTGCAATAAAAAAGTACATTTCACAATGGTACAGAAGGAACAAAACATCAACAAGACATCATCCAAAGAGAATTTGATACATTTCAAGCAGCTACATTAGCACAGACTTACAAACTTACAAAACAATATTTGAACTGTTTATATAATTAATTGAAACGAAGCACAACTACAACAACGATCTTGTTTCATGTACGATGTCTAATACAAAGCAAGTAACAAAATTCGATCATTAATATATTTCTTTCAGATTGTTACCCGTGCCAAACATTACCGAGAGTTACTTTTATGTTATAAAGGTACATTAATACATATTATACTCCGAGATCTTGCTACTTCCCAGTTGTCATTACCATCCTCAATATAATTTTAATTCGTGTTTAATTATTATTATTATTATTATATTATTATTATTATTATTTATTTATTTAATTGAGTTATGTGTGAAGTATGATATAACCAGTGTTTGGAATAAGCCGTTTAAAATAACGGCGTTAGGTAACAGCGTTATTTTTTCAGTAACGGAGTAATCTAATTAATTACTCTCCCCGTCGTTACAACGCCGTTATCGTTACTGGGTAAACAGAGTGGCATGTTACAATTCGACTGAATGAGCGCCGCGGTGTCAGATCCGCAGCAGGAGCGGTGGAGAGGGTGGGCGGAGTCTCACGGAGTACTGTTGCAACGTGCTCTCTGCTCCAAAAACTACGTGTGTCCCCGACGTCAACCCCACAGCGCGGTGCGGCCGCGGGGGAGAATCGAGTTGGTGATCATTGTCAATGATTCATTGATCTGTAGTGTTGGAACTTATTTTTTAACCCAAAGACGCAGAATCGGTGGAGACGCGTCTTTCCCCCTCCCTGTGTCTCTCTCAGCGCCTTTTCTTCTTCCTCTCTCCCCGCTCTCCGCTCCAGAGACATTGTTTCCGTTGTGCCTGATGAATGAACGGACAGACTTGCACAAAGTCTGCCCTGATCGTTGTCTGCTTTGGCACATGTTTCTTTTACTCCTGTTCCTCCCCATTCTCTTTGAATACAGCCGTATTCCTAAATGAATTAAACAGCGGCGCAAACACTGGTCAATACCATTCAGTCACAGAGGCTTCCCCCCCACTCTACCCCCATTCAGTTCATTCAGTTACTATGAACATCTTTGACTTGATAGTACATAAATCCAAACACCTGTCTGTTCTACTCATTCACATGACTTTTGAAAACTGCAAAAAAAAAACAACAAAACAAAATTCTTTGATATTTAGCAAATTTTGTATTTAACAGTAACGCAAATAGTTACTTTCCCTGGTAACGAGTTACTTTCATTATAGAGTAATTCAGTTAGTAACTCAGTTACTTTTTGGAACAAGTAGTGAGTAACTATAACTAGTTACTTTTTTAAAGTAACGTTCCCAACACTGGATATAACCTGCATAGTGTGGTGCATTAAAAAGCCAGGGTGTAGAGTGGGCCAGTTGAAGAGGGCAGTAGCTAATATTATTACTAAACTTCTATTTCAATCAGAAGTTTGGACTTCATCTGACTCTTTGGACAAAATTTGCCTAAACATCCTTTCTTCAATACATTCGTGCAAGATACAGAGAATGTGTTGTACATGATTTTGAAATGATGATTTTGAAATGTATTTTCAAGCCTGAAAATGACACCTTAAAAGCGTCCTTGCAATAATGCAGTATCAACCATAATCACAATGCAACGTGACAGCTCATTGTTCCATCAGCCAATCACAATGCGGCATCTGACAGGCTAATTGCTCAGTTACATGAATATGTCAACACATTAGACGCCGCTCTGTGGTCTGGTAACGTATCAGATGCCATTAATGGTGTGAAAACGCTTACAGAGCAGCAGAAAGACCGATTGCACACGTCAATATTCTAACCTTTATTATAGTGAGTCATAACTGATGGATGAAATGATGGCGCGATGTAGGGTTTAGTAGTCTTTACGGTACCTATTAGCACTGTCCAGGGAAGGTGACTGAAGGTGGTTTGAGTCTATGTTAATTCACTTCAGAATTGATTTAGCAACCATGCACAAAGGTGGTTTACCTTGGATCCAAGATTTCCATGTTCTGTATGTCGAACCCTACAGTCAATCCCTGCAGAAGTCCACAGTGCTGAGAGCGCCTGAAGTAGGATCTGGATGTCCACACTTTCAACTCTTCTGTGGTCCTGTTTTTCTGTACGGATTCCTCCTGGGGGCTGGTAATCATTGAATGTCATTGCTTACAGTTGATCCCGCACACACACGCTGTACGTAATTTCGCAGTTATTTGAATAGATCAACTAAAAGATTACACAGAATGAATCTAATTGACTAATCCTATCCATTTTAGACTAGAATAGAATAGATTGTATTGTCTACCGAGGTATAAATTCATCTCACTAGGACAAACAAAAAGAAAATATTGCAAAATTCAGTCCCTTTCTGTGGTGGTTGTGTTTAGTTCGCTGCTTCGTTCAGAACGCACACAGCACAAGGGACAAACACAGCCTTTGTAGCCAGTGGGACTCTGGGGTTCAGAGGGTTGAGTTGACAATTCATGTCACTCCTTGCTACAAAATGTATTATTCTACATTCACGATACAAGTTTACATTTCCAAAACAAACCAACAAAACCTTCCATGGGGATTTGTTTGGAAATTGGTGGCCGATAAGAACTGCCACAGAAAAAGTCTTAAAACAGCCTTGGTTTGTGCAGCTTATAGTCATTGTTTACTATACATATTTTTGCCAGTACTGCCGTGTCCGTGTAAGTTTACTTGGGGGCGTCGAAGGGTAAAAAAAAATGAACAGAAAATGCAGAACAGCCACTGGCCACAGCTGTCAGTGAAGCAGAGAAATCAAAATCAACAACAACCCATCACCTGCAGCCACTTCTTCAAGGTTCGCTGTACAAGAAGTCGATCGTTCAACTCACAGGACGACTTTCTGGACTGAAATGACCTTCTCTTGATGACGGTGAAGTGCATGTATTTTATATTCTTCCTATGCGTGTGCTATTGGATTCTGTCTATTATGATTAAAAGTTGTTACCATTTACACGACCCCGGTAAAACTGAGATTAGTATCCGTTGCATAAAATGTACTTCATACTGCATATAAAGCATTTAGCCAAATAGCCGTAACCAGATCTTTGCAGATGATGTGAAAATAGAAGTCTCGATACTGCCAATGCTAGCCTCTGCAATTCGGTATTTTTATGGCCCATTTATCTGAAGAACGTAATGAAAGGCACACAGTTGTCAACATCCATTTGATATAATTGAGTCTCTAATGCACTCAGAAATCAATGTTTCACGAGAGCGATTTTAACGACTCAAGTAATTAACGGCAATTTGGCTCAAATTAGACGCACTCCTGAGTGTTAGTGGACTTTTCACCCTTTTAACTTTCTACTTGGTGATTTTCTTTCTGCCAAATCGCGATGCACTGCTCGTACACGCGATCGAGCTGCTTTTTACATTATTAAATGTAATTGTGCGACTGCAGGTATGAGTTTGCAAAGGGATGAAAGTTTTAGCTTATTGCTTTTGTGCAAAACTGAACATCTATAATTGGGGCCTGGACAGGAAAAGATGTTGTGGTGGTCAGAGAGGTGTTGCGTAGGAAAAAAATGTGGAGATGGAAATAATAAAGCAACACGCTGAGGAAAAATAGCCATTGTAAGTGAGAAAATCCAAACATACCAGCCCTCATCAAACTATGCATTTCAACCTGAAAAGACTCACAGAAACAGAAGCATTAGGAAAGATTTATTGGACATGAATCATGATTGGGGCTCAGACTCCGGCAGAAGACTGAATTAACGATATGAAATACACGGCGATGATGAATGATTGACAGAGTCTTTTTCCCCCAGAGTCTGGACACTAGACAAGAGGGGGTATTATGCTTTTTTCAATCACATAGCACCAGTCTATAGCATACTACAATGATGACGTAACCTTTGTTGGTCTGTATATGCAGTAAATTAAAATAACTGCCTTGAATAAAATTGCTCTCTCAAAATGGCTGTACTGAACGTCTTGAAATAGGCCTCGTCTCTTTAAGAAGCTTTCCGACACGCCCCCTTCAGCACACTGCTGTGGCATCTAAACAACACACTGTGCGGGGAGGGGGCTCTGCTGAGCTGAGGAGCAGTGGTTGGTGGCTTGGCTGGTGACGAAAGGTCCAGAGGCGTCTCCAGGAGGTGGGGGCGTTCCTAGGAGGACTGAGGCATAGCTACACCTAAAATGGCTGCCGTCTAAGTTTTTACTGATTACTCAAAAATATGTGAATGAGCCAAGGCAACACTCCAGGCATGTGTTTAATGAGGGAATGACATAATAATAAAGCTTGAAAAAGTCGATTTTACATAATACCCCCCTTAAGAAAGGGATCCTGGGCCATGAATCGCTGAAGCAAGAATGTGCAGCTGCGGGATTGGCTGTCAAGAAGGTCCGCTTGAGATGGGGCTGTGATTGGATGATTGGTGAAATGCTGCCGGCGATGAATGAGTGCTGCAGGTAGGTCATCCAGGTTGAATTTGGACAGAATTCTACAATTGCTTGTATGTGGTTTTAAGAGAGACTCTCAAGATGCCAAAGTAGAGTCATTAGTGAATCATGGCCTTTCATAATATTAAAGGGACTAGATGCAAGTTGGTCATTTTTATACTCACTACTGCCACCTCAGGTCTTACGCGTAACGGCAGTCTCTATATTAAGCTCCTGCATGACGACACTTCGGACCCGAATGAACAACTTTTGAGTGACAGGAATTTCAGCAGCAGTTGAGGTGAACAGGTCTGGGCTCATTCTACACATTAGGACATTGCTGGAACATGTAGGGGGAGGAGGTCTCCCCCAAAAATGTTGAACAAAATTAATGCTTTCAGCACATTCTGGCATATTTCAGATGATTATTGTTCCCTTTAGTATCAATGCTGATGACTAAAATATGTAGCCTAATCAAAATACAGAGCCGAATCAGTCCACTCGCAGCCATCGACCTTCAACACGATCGGAAATCTCCGACCCTCCAGATATGCCTCGCCGGCACTGGCACCAAAAACAATGAACCGAGACGAGGGACCATACACCTTATTGTAGACTCAATCCGGAAAAAGTCTTCAGACAGTTGGGGGCATTAGAGTTCCCGAAGAAACTTTGTAAAAACAGACACGTGTGACTAAAACAAACATTAGACTTCCTTTATTATGCTGAGTAAGTTTCTCTAGACCTTAGCCTTTATATTTGTTTGTATTCTAACTTAGAATAACGTATCTAGGACTTAGCTGCCATAAACTTTAGATATAATAATAACAGTAATTGGCACAAGACACGCATCGGCCGCAAAGTGCACAGAGTAAGTTCTAAAACAAATCTCAAACACACACTACTGTCAAAACTTCACAGGAAAGACCATTTGACATGATGTAAAATGTGGTGAATGTGGAAGGACGTTAAACCGCCACATGGCTCATACTGTGAAAATATACTGGAATAAGCCGACGTTTTAAAGTCTGAACCTTAAGTTTTGTTTTTTTTATATTGTTGTTAATATTATTTCACCTTCACATAATGTTATTATTTCATGTAGTGATTTACCTCACCTCGTGTCCTCTTTGGTGAACTGCATAATGTTAAATAAGGCTGCTCCGTTTCCACAGGGGACAGACTGACATGTTTTAATGAGGTCTGCTCCTTCGAGACACCTTCACCTTTCCTCATACCTGAAATACAGAATAAATGTGTATTTTGGTCCCGGTAAGGCCTCGTTATGATTTATTTTACAGCTTCGTGCACTGCTCTTCGCTGTCAATCACAACCCGGAGGCGGTGAATGGGAAGACATCGACGGGATACTTTTTGTTCAACCCAGAATTGATCGTTTTGAACACATTTTACTAGTTTGACCGTTTTAACAACGTTATGAAAATGGCAACACTTGGTAAGCTTAACTTAACGCAAGGGAAACTGTAAGTTCTACACTGATTATTGGTTAAAAGCATGATTTTTATAGCCATTTGTATAAAAAATACTAAATAATGCCAGTTCCAAGACACTTTCGAAGAGAGAATGAAAAGCATGTAGTCAAGCTGTTAGTTTGGTAAAAATGAGCATATATTACACTTTGAATTGTTTTTATACACTCAAAAAATGTATATGCAACACTTTCTTTCTTTTTTTATGTTATGGGGTGAAGTCAAAAACTGTTTCTATAAACACAATAGACAGAGAATCCATCCAACCTCACAGGTGTGGCATATCGAGATGCTGTTCAGAACAAATGAATATTGCACAAGTGCCGTAGGCTGTCTACAATAAAAGGACACTCTAAAATGTTAAGTTTTGCTTTATTGGAGGGGTTGGAGGACAGAAAACCAGTCAGTCACTGGTGTGACCACCATTTGCCTCACACAGTGCAGTGCAGTGCAGGACATCCCATTGTCGTACTGTACGCCAATCCAGAGCATAAGCATAGCAATGGGGGACATGGCATTCAAAATGCCATCAATAAAATGCACCTGTTTGTTGTCCATAGTAATGACCTGATAAACTCTATGAAGGAGATTCTGCGTGAGTCAAACCAGATACTGGTTTCTGTCCTCCAACCCCTCCAATAAAGCAAAACTGAACATTTCAGAGTGTCTTTTTATTGTAGACAGCCTAATCTGCATCTTGATATTCCACACCTTGAGGTTGGATGGATTCTCTGACAAAGCAAGAAGTGCTCACTAAGAGGCTAACGCAGATATTGGCAGATTTGTGAACAATATTTGGTCTATTGGTCTATTTCTATAGAAAAAGTTGTGTCTTTGAGTTTAACCCATGAAAAATAAGAGCAAAAACAAGAGGGTGTTTAACTTTTTGTTGAGTGTATGTTCAGATGGTTGTGTTTTTGATAATGACAGTGCACTCATTGCTTTTAATTCAATACCAGTAGTATAATTTAAGTTTTACTGGTAAATTGGACTTTTAAGTGTGATTTTTTTTTTTTTTTGTATTTTAAACACTTCCTTCTTGTTCTGCAAGCACTACAAATAAAGTTTCCTTCCCCTTCTTTGTCCCCATGCCCTTATTTAATCTAATCTAATCATTTTCACATTCTAATCTGAGTAATGCACTGGATTTGCAATCTAAAAATCCAACACAGCCATGCTCAGTCAACAGAATTCAGTTTCATTCCCCCGACTGAAGAAATCTTTTGCCTCTGCCAGCTCTTTTCCATTCTCTCAAATCTTTCCTTCAAACTGCCACTGCCTCCTCTGCTGCGAGTCCAGACAAATCCACTTTGCCTTCTACAAACTCGCCTGGACTCTCGAGTTGAGCCTGATCGCTGAGAGCTGCTGACTGCGTGCGTTTGTCCTCAAATAAAACTGTTGAGAGCTCCAGCAGCAGACGCCAGCGCCGGCCAGTCACACGGCAATGGAGCAATGTCTCCCCCTGTAGGCGCCGGGGGAACCAGCAGAGTGAGATTGATAGGACTCGCATTGTTCTTTCTGACAGCAGTGCAATTCTCAGTACAAAAGAGAATTTGCATTGGCATGAAAGTAGGTTTGACAAAAAGTAAATATAATAATTAATGAAAAAGGCTCAAGGCTTTGAAACGAAATAGACAATTTATTACAGACAAGTGTTTTTGCTGTGAGCGTCACCTCTCCTCAGACCTGACTGTAACTTTACTGGGAGCAGGACGTCTGCAGCTTGTCTCCATGGAGATGTTGACTAAAGGCAGACAAATATGAGATTTAAATAGGTTAAAGGTGCTCATGCAAATCCATTCTTTGAATACCCACTGCAAAATAGCGTTTTCCGTATAGCTGGCCATTAGGAGCATGTTTTGTATTGCCGGCAACAGTATAATCCAAAATGTTACGCAGTGTGCCTTTAAAAAAATGTTGTGTTTGCTATATCCCTGACAAGAGAAAGAAATCATGAAAACATTACAATCAAAATCATGCAAATACTGTGTTAGGTAAGATGGATGAGTGATGGGCCTTGCTAAGGAAACAAAAACATACACACATGTCGGAGCAAAGAGGAAGCCACCAAACTTAATTCTATAAAGTAAAAAATACAGTCATTGTTTTCATTATTAGCTGTATTTTGTCGTATCTATCCGACTTCGCAGTTTTTGTCAGGACTGTTTTACTTGGTCTTTCCTTGATTTATGATTTAACCCCAGCAGTAAAGTTTTTAACATACGTCGTAAAAATAGATGACTCCTCCTCACACCTTCCTGTTTGCCATAATAACTACATTCGAGTAGTGGCAGATTTATAGACTCCTCCTATCCTGCTGTGATGGAGCATGTTCCTAAAAAGGGCATAAGGGCGGGATCTTCACTGTAGACTCGGCCCTCGCGTGACGTGTAGTTCAGTCGTAGCCGCGCCTTTAGCTCTAATGCCTGTCAATCAAAGTCCGGCCCTGATTAGTATATGGGATTTCTAAATATTTCTTACGAAAACCAGCCTGGTTTCTTTGATTGTAACTAACCCAGCGTTATCACAGGAGGAATATCTAACTGTAGAAAGTTTAGGAAAATTAGAAACCAGGCGTTAAAGTTGTTTTTAACGTGTCTAAAGTGCAATGCTTTCTAATGGGAGACTAGCGGCTATGGAGGTACTACCGAAAATGGCGGACCAATGGCGGTTCCTAGTGTTGCGGTCTCGAAGCAGAGCAGCCATTGGTTTTTAACCTGTTATCTACCAGTTTAGGTTTGGGGTTAGAGTTAGGGTTAGCAATTACGCATATCCAAATCTCAAAGCGTGTTGACTATACAGCTTACAGCCTATACCAGTGTGCCAAGAGTATGTGTAAGATCCGTGTCAGTGAACCACAACTTACGTCACATGTGCGGTTCCTAACCTTAATCATAACTCTAACCCCTGACCATAAGTCTAACCCTAACTCCCCGATCATGGGGAGCAGCAAGTAACAGGTTAAAGTTGGTATGGTGGTTGCAATGTTGAATGATTGATTATGCCAATAACTTCAAGTTTTGAGTTCTGCTATTATTGGAGCCACAATGGTCCTGAAGAACAGTGAGGCCTCAACCTTTTTACTGAATATAATGGCCACAATGTGTTTAGTGTCATGTTACTGTCACTCATAGTTTCTGACAGAAGTCTAACTCTGAAAAAAGCCCGGCCCATAACAGCAGGTCCTAAAAGGGCTCAGGTATTTTAGGGCTACTGATTTAGAGTAAACTTTACTCTAAGTCATTAATGAAACCTTACTCTTTTCAAAGCAAACTTTACCTTGTAAAGAGTAAGGTTTCATTGATCATTTAGAGCACGCTTTAATTGTTCTAATTACGGAACTGTTTCTCAATTAAATTGTGGCAATTTGTGTCCGCAATATTTTGAGCAACCTTACTAATCACAACTTACAGTGAACCACTCACTCACTCACTCACTCACACACACACACACACACACACACACACACACACACACACACACACAATGACTGTCAGTACCAGCGAGAGCTGGGATTCGAAACATCAACCTTCCACTTATAAGACAAACTTCTCTGTCTGATCCACTGTTGCCCGTTAAGCTTCTGTCTCCTTGAATTACCTTGAACATCTATTTATCAGGTTAATTTCTCTCCTGCTTCTAATGTTGTTTGGTTCGGAGTTCTCAGCGCAAATCAGCGTAAAATTACGAAAGAACAAATGTCTTTTCATAAATTATATCAGTTGAAACGATTTGTTCAGGAGCCGCTCAAAAGATCTGATTCGGTCTTAAAAGCCATGTCTTTATTCTTCAGAACAATCAGCAAACCAAAGCCAGCGTGCGTCTGCGAGGGGATGCTGACAGTACCACAGACCTAGAATTGGAGATCAAGCTCTGGATTTGGGACTCTTTGATACAGCTTGAGTAAACCGCCTCCGCCTCTCGGCTCTGTGATATTGTGTTGTTCCCGCAGCTGCGACGGTTTGACTCTGACTGTTGTGGAGATGTGCACTTCACTTCCAACTGGGTCAGATTTCAGAGACGGGAGCTGAGGCAGAGTGAAACACGAGTCGGGCTGTCATTGAGCTCTTTTGCCTTTGAATCGTGGAACGACGGCGCGTTGTTTTGACACGCCAGCACAAAAAGTTTTTCAGTAAACAATATGCCGCGAAAGCAGAGATGTCTGTGGCTGCTTCCGTGGAGTGCTCCTTCTTGTGAATTTTGTAATGGCAATGTATGTTTATTCAGCGTGTCTTTTACTTTCCTGCTCTACTATATGTCTGCAGTGAGGGTCTGAGAGAACAGAAATTCAATTTACTCTATGTGTGAGCTTTTTGGTCAAACACTGCTACTTTCTTGAATTTAATGTGAACTGTCGTTATCCTCAGAGTAACAAAATTGCGAGAGCAAATCAAACCCGACCCACCCGAACCCGCACACATTGAAAAGCTGCCACAGGAGCAACTCTGCAGCTGGTTGTCACTCAAACGGGAGCGTGTCACGTGACCGAGAGTTACAATAGAGAATTAGCGCTTGATGCTTTGTTTTGCCACTGCACCGCTGATGAACCTTTTGTGACCGGATGGAGCGGTATTGCATTTGTAAAACAATATTACAGGCCAAAAGAAACATTGACAACGCCACCGGAGAGAAGGCTCCGGACCTTAAAGGGGGGGTATTATGTACAATCGATGTTATTATGTCATTCCCTCATTAAACACATGCCTGGAGTGTTGCCTTGGCTCATTCACATATTTTTGAGTAATCAGTAAAAACTTAGACGGCAGCCATTTTAGGTGTAGCTATGCCTCATCCTCCTAGGAACGCCCCCACCTCCTGGAGACGCCTCTGGACCTTTCGTCACCAGCCAAGCCACCAACCACTGCTCCTCAGCTCAGCAGAGACCCCTCCCCGCACAGTAGTGTTGTTTAGATGCCACAGCAGTGTGCTGAAGGGGGCGTGTCGGAAAGCTTCTTAAAGAGACAGAGGCCTATTTCAAGACGTTCAGTACAGCCATTTGAGAGAGCAATTTTATTCAAGGCAGTTATTTTAATTTACTGCATATACAGACCAACAAAAGGTTACGTCATCATTGTAGTATGCTATAGACTGGTGCTATGTGATTGAAAAAAGCATAATACCCCCCCTTTAAAGGAACAGGCCACCATTTCCATACTGAGATATGTTCTTACCTGAGCTTAGACAAGTTGATACGTACCTGTCTGGTCTTTGTGCGTGCGCTCAGTCACGCAAAACGACCAAAGATGTTGTTAGCATTTGGCCTCTCCCAATGTATTCCTATAGCTCCAAACGGGGGTGAAGTTGGAAGCTACCATGCTCTTCCACGGCACCACATTAAAAGAGAAAGACAAAGCAACGACATTAAGGACAGCGCCATCATTGCATCGGCACGGGCCAGATCACCATCGGACACAGGGCATAACACGCGGTTGAGGGGCCATGACAGCAAGGCCGTTTTCACACATGTTGGAGCGCTTTGTAGGTCGCCCCGAGTACACCCCAGTTCCAGCTGCATTTACTCCAAATTAGTTCAGTCCATGTTCACACGCGTCCGCACCAAACATCGCAACATCACCCACTTAACAAAAATCAGCTGTTCAACTAAGTTATTCCCATGACTACAGACATCAACCTGTCAATGTGCCGACATGCGCGCACGTACAGGCACACTTCCCCGATGTTACGGGGAAGTGTGGTGTGCACAGTCACTCCTCTCCCTTGTGGTTAAATACAGTGAGGGTGATAAACGCGAAGCGAGGAGAAATGCACTTTGATCAGCTCATGAAGAGGAAAGTTTTACTGCAGCAGGAAGGGGAAAGACGGGAACGAGAGACGTACCTTGATAATTTAAAGTTGATCCATTTTGCCTCGTCAGAGCAGTAATCCAAACGTCCTCATGTCGCGTGTATTCAATCTGTCTTTGTGCATAAAAGAGGCGTCAAAGTGAGAGAAGTTTGGGCGCCCGAGATCACCTGTTTCAGCCGCAGTCGGAGCGGCTGTTTAGACCGTCGTAAAGTTGGATTCACACTGACCCTAAAGTGCCGCTCTCGGGCTGAAAGTCCCTTTAGGTCGGCTTAACTAGAACCTGTGTGAAAACGCCCAAAGACACACACCATCCCTGCACATGGACCATCTGGGGGCCACATCGTGGAACCGTTACCACAACGCAGAGCTGTCCTTCGGAGGAGCGAGGAACACACTGACACACCGGCTGGACCAGGAAGTGAGTGACGTCAGAGCAGGAAGGATTGAATGCATTGCGCTTATATACCTGTGGCGCCACCAGCTGGCAGGAGGATATGCAACAGGCGCCATGCCACACTTTGAAATCGCTTATGGACTTATCGGGAAACGAGGAGCAGAAACTATCATGAGGCTTCACTCCTACCACGTCATGGACAACTCTTTCTGTCAAACTAAACAGAGTTAGGACTAAAGTGGAGCAGCGTTTACCTAACAAGAAGTTGCTCTCCTCAGGTTGTTATTTTAATTTTACCTTGGTTCTAGCTGCTGCATTATTTTCATCACGTGTGCCTGTCACGCATGTGTGGAGCGGAGATCAAAGTCATACAAAAGCAACAGGCCAGGCGACATATAAACAAAACATGCTAATGATACGTTTACCCCAGAAACGGAACATTCAACAAAACACAGCCGACCCACCCGCACCCGAAGTTTGCTAGCCTGGCTAATGCCAGACTGCTGTGTGCGCTCGAATCCTTTCGAACTTCACAACAGTCTGGGACCATGGCCGACATTTTTCCATGGATTTGGGCACCAATCACAGAACGAGGAGGGACGGTAAGACGATGACGCGCTATTTGACATACGGAAGCTTGTAGTTTGTTTAGGGATAAAAAAATAAAAAAATATTTACGGATCTAACATGACAGCAGCAGACGCGATGCCATCTTTCGATCAAGCTTTAGAACGTGTTCTAAATAGTTTAGCTCAAAAGTTTACAGCAGGTACGTCATACGTCATCTGATACCATGATACGATTGGCTATGGCTACGTGCAGACGCATGAGAGACATTCGTAGCGCCCAATAAACGGCTATGGACAATCGCAAACCACACCTCTCCTACGAGAAAATGAATTGGTGGTCCCCAGACTAAATATCACTTGTGATTTTAGTCTGGCGTTAGCCAGGCTAGAAGTTTGCTGTATATTTGAGGTAAATCCGCGGGCCACGGTTCCACCCGCGCACCACTAGTGTACGTCGAAGCCAACAGCAACTTCAAGCCTCAGCGTGACATTTCACCCAGGAAGTAGATTCAAGTACAAGCATCTATTTCATTACCGGTGGTTATTGCTGGGGATAAAAATACCTCAAATTACATGCGTCTATTTGTGAGTGGGAACACCTCTTCCCAGGACTGGCTCACTACAGCACTTTACATACTTTAGCTTCTCTTCCTAATGTATTCTGGTTCTATTTAAGACAGTGTGTTAACAAATCACAGACAACAGTTGGGTTGATCTTGTGACACAATAACATATCGCCTGGAATAAAATCTAAAACTTATATGCAACCATAGTTTCAACTTTTCCCAACTTAATCACTGAGTTCAACATTTGTAAGATTTCAAAATGGAATATAAAATGCAAAGACAAGAGGGATTTCCTTATTCTGGATTGAACAACAAAAGTAAACCAGAATTTCTTTCACTTGGGAACGTCCTTCAAAATGTGCTTGTGCAGATGTGGGAAAAATCTTTTAACTTTACACACTACTGCCAACCTGCCTACTCACAAACGGCACTGCTGATGCCAAGGCTTTACATCTCCAAGTGAAGCGCTCCCAGTCTGGCATGTTCTATCAGCAGACGTCAGCAGAGCCAAACCGGAGTTTGGCAGCTGCAGGAGATGTTTCTTAGACTAACTGCGGAGGGTAAAACTCCTTGTGAGGCTTTGCTTTTATTCTGGACTGTCTCCGAAGTGCAGACCTCATCTCGTGTCACTCTGACTATACGGAAAAGGAATAGAAAAAGAGGGAACCAAGGCCAAAATATGAATTGTGTTGTAACGATACTAAAATTTCAAACTCAAAAATAAAGCTCAATACGAAAAGAAATCCCCTTTTTAAATATACACTAAATGTATATTTGCTGTATAAACCTTTTTCATCTGCACCATTATCTACATTGTGAAATACTCAACAATGTATTAGTTTATTTGGTTTTACCATGTCCTTCAAAAATCATTGTAAAAAGATCTAATTTGTTCTCTCTTATGAAATGTTTTGCATTTTCAGCTGCAATATTCATAGTCAAATGCTTAAACTGTACTTGGCAATTTAATTTCCAATATAAACTATTTACAGACTGGATGTGGCCCATGACCATCAGGTTAAACACTGTGTCGCCTTCATGAACAGTGAACAGTCACTGCTGTGGCATTTCTGTACAGTATACAAAACAGTGCATTAATTCAAAGCACCAAACAATGTCAAAACTGGTCTTAAATTCCTCTAAATATTTCCATGAGTCATGTACAAACAGTAAACGTGTGACTATACAGTTGACGTTGGTATAATTAAACTTTTTTGAGAATTTGAGGAGAAAATAACGGCTTAACATCCAATGCTAACTGATACATGTAAAGCAATGGACGCCGCTAAGCTATGCCATCCCATAGGAATGAATGGGCCGAGGCTAACGTTAGCAACACTCAATCAAAACGCCTGCTCCTTTCGACCTGGTCCAGCACCAGTAATCGGATCCTACCTTTCAATAATGAATGCATTTTGTTTTAGAATTTTAATCAGGGTTAAAGTGAGCACTTTTAACTCTAGTTTAAACAAACAGGCTACCGTTTTTACATACTCATTCATCCAAAAGACCAAACATGTTGTTTGCTCCAAAGGGTGAAGTTAGAAGCGACCAAGCTCTTCCACGGGCACGCACAAAGACCAGACAGGTGCGCATCAATTCGTCTAAGCTCAGGTAAGAACGTATCTCAGTATGGAAAAAAAGGTGGACTGTTCCTTTAAGTTTTGGGCGCAGCTGCAGTTTCCTTCCTGCTGCGCTTGTTCTGTCAGTGGAGAAGGAGGAGGAGTATCAACGAATTGATTTCTTTTGACAACCCTTAATGTCAATCAGTGCATCCACAGAAAAACCCCACAATTTCTCAAAGGATTGCACCCTTTGACTCCATCACAAAATCCCTCCTCTCCACAAACACAGCTGTCTCTGTCCCCCTTATGTTACTGTTGCAGTGAGAGTTTGAACCGCTTGAAGTAAGTGATAATAAAACTGACTGAGTGGCTTGACAATTAACAAATATTACACACATTGAAAGGTGCATCATGCAACTTTTTATGTTAAAATAAAGGTGTATATTTGTGCGCATTTGACCTTGTAGTGACCCAGCGGCTGTATGTGTGGTCAGCATGGCGCCTTTACTTTCAATCATGGTGGCCTCTAGGACGCTCCAGGATCAATTGTTTGACCCTCTCACCAGAAAACTTACAAAACAATTGATCCTGGAGCGTTGTAGAGACAACCTTGATGGAAAGTAAAGGCGCCATGCTGACCACACATACAGCCGCTGGGTCACCACAAGGTTAAATACGCACAAATGTAAATTTTTTGTTCACATAAAAAGTTAAGAAAATGGCAAGAAACTTGATTTACCGTAAATCCTCTAATACTGGCCTGTATTCCATTACCGGCCGGGTCTCTAACAGTGGCCGGGCTCGCGGCTGGCGGAGACAATTAAAAGCCGGTCTCTAATTTAGGCCGGGGCTATTATTAGAAACTAGGGTTGGGTGATAATTTAACTCTATTTGTCTCAGACTAGTGTAAATGATAACTCACGTGCTGGAAGTAAACAAACGGGAACCCAGGCCTAGGTGGAACGCTGCGGAGTGGAGCTGATCCAAGCGTAACTTTGACACAGATTTAGCCACTTTTCAAACCTCCTGTGACTATTTTGGAAACAGGTTAAGCAACAAATGTTGTCTGACCCTCCAGGGTTTTAATAAAGTCACCATCACGTCCTCAAAGCACGTCCAGCGGCTCCGTGTACAGGTAAGTCCCACGCCTCAAAGTAACTCCTCCGATCGGAGCGTCTCGTCTTCTCTCGGGTCTGTTTTATGATCGATCACAAACACAAACGCTCCGTCTAAATTTGCCTTTTACACGAGATAACAACAAATAATCCAAAGTCCGCGATAAAAACGAAAGTAGCGAAATCTGCACTGACATTCATGTCAAAGTTCTGCTAATAGCAGTGAAACACTTCCTGTTGTCCCTACAAAATAAAAGGCATCAATGTTCCAGCCGCTGGAAGAGTGTTTGAAATGTTAATGAATAAATGAACCTAATATTATAGCTTCAAATGGACAAAAATCTCGTTTTTCTTCATTTTCCTGGTAGTCAGTTTTGCTCAAATTTTGGCCTGGTTCCAATAAAGGCCTGTCTCTAATTTTGGCCTGGTTCCAATAAAGGCCTGGTCCTCGATGCGCTTGAGTAAATAAAGGCCCGGCTTATATTAGAGAATTTACGGTATTTCAATACACTCCCTACAGTTTCTACTTTCCGATGACTAAAGAAATGTAAATCCAGCCAGTTTTGATGCGTGCACAATAGTCTCCTGGAAAGTGTTGAGAGAAACATAAACAATGGGATTCAAATGGATTTGGAGCGAGGAGGGAGATGATTAAGGAAGGAAGACTGAGACTGAGAAGCAAGTCGAGGTGAAGAGTTAGACCACAGTCTGCTACAGCCCGAATGGATTTGGACGCGGCTACAGGCTTTGAAATCCCAGAGGACAACAGAGCAGCCAGGCAGAGCGCGGTGCAGAGGGAGCGTGTGAGGGGAGATAGATGAGTTCACACGGGAAAACGTCTATTTTCTGTAAACTCCGTGGGCACGAAACCAAGTTGCGGTAAGGGCCGTCCAAAAACACGCTGCAGGATGAGCCTAATCCCACAACGAAGGGCGAAGGAAACAATGGAGAAGGCTACAATGAGAGCAAACCAGCTGTGACAGAACTCAGCACTTTGTGAAAACGCCACGGGGTGAGCAACAAACAGGATCCATGGGTGAGAGGCAAAATATATTTACCTGATCTAAGTTCCTGAAGAAGTATGAGATACACAAGGCAAATGCTGTGTACAATTCAAAGCCTTTCTATTCTTTAAATATGAAGTATGTTGTCTTGTTGTGATGCGGGGGTCAGAAGTTCCATGGCCATCAATGCATTAATATGTGTGCAGACACACACATTTACTGGACTCGTTGTGCCATAGGATGCCAGGGAGATCACAGAGGACAGGACTGATACATATTCATATTTAGGCGTCCTCGTCCAGATCCTGGCAGCGGTCTTTTGTAAACATTCAATCAAACAGAAGAACAAGGAGAACATTTGATATTCAAAACAGGAAACTTTTGAGCAAAAGATTGTACAGAACTGCAGCTGAATGTGTTTTAGACCATAGTTTTTGTGTTTTTGACGAATGTATAAAAATAGTTGTGCAGTGTCATTGTTGTGGGTCCTGTCTGTGAGGAAAAAATATATTCTACTATTAGATTTAATGGTTTTTAATTACATTCAGGCCAAAATATGCCAACATTAATGCTGTTTAATGCACGGTGGTAACTGTTACTAACTGTTTTTAGAGCTTTTCATCATGTTACATGGTCATCAAAAACATACCGAGAGTTTCAAGCCACCAGCACATTTTTGAGTAATCTTGGATCTTCACCGGTGGCTATTATTTTTTATCTTTCTTTTTTAATTACAGTCTGTAACCAGGGGCAACTTACAATGCAGTGCTGTGCAGTACAGTGAAAATGAATAAAACATATAATAATAGACCGCACTGCAGCGACGCTCCCCCGTAAGGTCCAATACGTATCCAGGAAATGCGTTCCTCGCCTCTCGATCCCGTGCTAAGCTTAATCCTTTCATCGCGGAGTAAAACCACTCGCCATAGTTTCACTACAGCTTCTTTATCGAAACGACTGTGCAGCAAAAGGGAGCAAGAGGAGGGCTGGTAGGGGCACTGCTTGAAAATGAGGAAGTGAAACTAAAGGATACTTTGTTTTAGCTTAAGTTGTATATCAATATTGCATTTTCGAATCAACAAAGGTGTGTACACGATCAAAATCAAATCAAATACCTGCAAAAAGAATAAATACCCCCACTTTAATGTTTCCATTGAAAGTTCAGTTGCACAAAGATGAAAATCGATCTTAAAGTGTTTGATGTTTCATAGAGAAATCCTTTTGAAGGCTGTTTTATTGGCCGTGTGCGGGATAAAGAAATACCCAGCATGCAACTGTATAAAGATATTAAATTAATTAGCCCCATGAAATAAAACCTTTTTAAGAAATTGTAAATGGAGAAATTTTGATGAAGAGTTCAGCTCTAATTCAAGAACACTCAATCCAAAGCCATCTGGATTTGTATTGAGCTTTTTAGTTTACATTTTTCTAGCCCACGGTAAATGAATGCATCCACTCCAATTCTGTGTTTGTTATGCTAAAATATCAGGCTTTACCTTAAATCAATTGTTGTAAAAGCGACAAGCTCAAGGCAACATATAGTTCTTCCCTCATAAATAATGCATCGGCTTCTAATATGTTTATTCATCGTGAACCCAAAGTGCCCCGTTAACTCCATGTATTTTTCATAGGCACATGTATTATTTATGTTGCCCTATTGTCCAATGAAACTCCCGAGATTAAACAATGTGCAGTTTTTCTTTATTGAGACACACCGCGGCATTAGAGCGAGAATTGAAAACAGTCCCACTGCGATATGCAAAGGGTAAACTTGCAACGTTTTTTGTAGCGATACTATTACTTATTCAAGCTTTTAACAATGTTATTACTTGATTAATTAAAAACATGGGGTTGTCTTTTGGAAATTATTCTCATTTAGATATTTTCCCTTCAATCTCCAACTTTAAATCTTCCGCCTTTTAAATAGTATATACGGTTTTAAAGAATTAAAAAAAACAAGAGGGCAGAGGGAGATCAAAAGCAGAGAAATCCAGGAGATCCAGCTGAATATGAATGAGTTTGAGTGAATCCTTTGGGAGAGATACTGTGAGCTCCTCATGGCCAGAGCTCGATCTCATCCCCCTGAGACTTTGCCATAAACACACACAGCCCAATGGAGAATAAACAGACCCCACATTCACCCCATATGAATACTGTATGATGTCTGTGAAGTACAGTGCATGCACACATAGCAAAAAATAAAAAGATGACCTAAGGAATCAAATGTAGTGGATGAGGTAGCAATCAACAACTCTTTTTTTTTAATGGTAAAAACAATTATTGGGACATCATTTTGGCCCGGGAGTTTTATTTATTTATTTTATTTTATTAGTTTATTTGACAGGGACATTGCACGTTAATGAACTGTAAATGCACCAGAATTAGCCAAGAAGGCTATTTAAGGATGGCACGAAGCATCCTAAAAGACACTGCGCATCCTTTGCATTCAGTTTCGATTGCTTCCATCTGGGCGTAGGTTTTTAATGCCAATAAGTCATACGAATCGTTTTAGTAAAAGCTTTGTTCCCGCTGCCATTTCCTTTCCTCGCCCCTGACACGGCTTCTTATCTTTGTTACTGTCCAGTGGCTTAAATTTCTGTTGTATCTTCAGGCATTTCCTTACAAGTTTTATATTTAAACATGTACGTGGTGTTTTGTCTTTGTATAATGTGTTTTAATGTTGACTAGTTCTCAGAATTGCAAGACAAATTTGCCTAAGGGTACAAATAAAGTAACCTAACCTATTTTTTATCTGTTGTCCCTGGACATGTGTACATAGTCTCCCTAAAAACATTATCAACAATTTTTCCAGTTATAAAATGCAGTAAAACATAAAAGAGCAAGAGCACAAACATTGCACAGTTATATCACAGTTCACATACTATAAGAAAATTGTAATCTCAGTTAAGCAGAGGTAGTCCAGGTTTGAAGTAAGTAAGTGAAGTTTTATTTATAAAGCGCTTTTCACAGATAAAAATCACAAAGTGCTGTACAAACATAGTACAATGACATAATAACATTCATACAATAACATAATTAATATAAAATAAAATAATTCACAAAAAGTGACAACCAACCAAAAAAGCACAGTCTTCAAGTGCTTTTTAAAGATATCAACAGAGTCAAGGGACAGGGTTAAGTCATTCCAGTCAGAAGCCGAGCAGCAGAATTCTGTACCACCTGAAGTCTGCTGAGAGCGGACTTATTCAGGCAGGTGACGACAGAATTACAGTGGTCAAAACGAGATGAAATTAAGGAATGAATGATTGTCTCAAGGTCAAGGTGAATTGATCAACAGGTGATGGATTTATTCCGATTTAAACATAAAGCTCCTTACATTTAAATGTCCACCTAATATACCCTTGGGGTTAACTCTAGGATCCCATACTACCTTTGAATGATTGACAGTGGGGAAAAACGGCCACTTCCTGTTTTTGACTATGGCCGGATTGACATGCTTCCTGTTTACATTGCGTGTTGTCGTGGTACCCGAGAAACCACTTGTGCTAGTTGACAGCATGGTTTGTAGTGAGTCCTGTTCGTGCATCCGACTCCCAAGAGGTGACGAAGCGACCGCACTCAGCTGACCAATGGACCCGCTGCTGGATTTATCTCTCGCACCTCCACGTACCCACGGAGCTTCGGTTAGCTCATGTATTCCATCACTGGACCGCTGCGCTACCACTGCTTTTCCCTCTATCCGGTCATCCCGGACTGGCAGCTCCGCAGCAGTTAACGATGGACACAGGGGGAGCAGAATATTAGATTGTTGCCCGCCGGAAGAGTGTGCAGTACCTGTAGAGCATACCTGTAAGGTAGGAGTGAGGCGTGTACCTCCGATGCTAGTCGGTTAGCCTTACCCACCGTCTCCGTAGTGCGGGCCTGGGCATGTGTGAATGTCCCCGGATAAGATCAAACATAAGGTAATTAGAAATCCAAGTGTCCGCGTCGAACGCAATGTTGATTTCGTCCTCGTATTCATCTTCTTATACAAACGCCATAGCTGATACTTGTCCTTGCCAATTCATGGTCTGTTGACTTGAAGCTTCAATCTTTGTGTTTGGGTGGTATGTTATTTAAAAATAGGTCTGGAGCAGTGTTACCAACCATCCACCCAGAATCCACATGAAATGGCTTTGTAGAATATAAGAGCAAACAATAAACAATAGAGTGCAGTGGCAGCCCCTGTCTCGTCTGTCCCGTTTTCCCGTTATGGTTCACTTACCCCTGGAGTTTTAGCTCACCTTGTTGGACGTTAGCTTTGATAATTAGAGATTGTAGGATCGGTTCCAACACTTTCTCTTTTCACATCGGCTGCTACGCACATACTTTGGGCTTGACACATCTCCAGTTATGCAAATAAAAATATATTATTTATTTTCTGGCACTTCTTTACTTATGCGGACTGCACCAACTTAAACAAACTCTCAGAGTGTTCAACTTACCCCTGCTCTGAGTCAGTCCAATCACATCTCCCTGCTTCAGCACGCGGAATGAAAAGCGCAATATGAAAGTTATTTCTGATTTCAACAGCTCAGTCATTATTTTGATAGGTTGTTGTACTTGTACTTGTTTACCTTAATAAATCCTTTTCGTAGTCCTTCTAGGGTTATACAAGTGTTAATGGGATGATTGGGAGGGTCTTTCATCTCCCCCTGGTGTCTCTGGCCAGAATTGCAACTTCCCTGCCACTGTGTCGGAACCACCAATACACTCTAATGGAATCACGAAGAAGAAGCTAACAGGCTAACGGGCAAAGCTAATTTTGGGCTAGCGCCACTTAAACAGTATTTTCAGCCAAGTTTGAGTGAAAAAAATGATTTCCATTGCGTAATTGGATGTACAATATCCCTCTCTCCCTTTGTCTTTTCTGTCAGCGTAGTATTTACTCTCACGGATAATGAGTAAAAAAACGCAACATGCTACGACATCTGCAGTGGCGCTTATGGCCTCTAGGGGCACGAGTTACTTAGTACTGCTTTAACCGCCTAACATTTTAGATTATACCGTTGCCGGCAATACAAAACGTGATCATAATGACCAGCTCGACACAGAAAGTGGTATTTTTGCAGTGGGTAATCAAAGAATGGATTTGATTTGGATGAGAAACTAACCTATTTAAATCTCATATTTGACTGTTTCGATGGCGACACGCTGGAGACGTCCTCCCTCCTGGTAAAGTTACAGTCAGGTCTTTGGAGTGTGATGAGCCGCTAACAACAAAACACAAGTTTGTTTGGTCAATTTTTAAGCAATTTTCACCAGTACAAATAACTGTAATAAAATAAATGCTTACGCAGTGTGGCTTTAGCAAAAACAACTTTATGTCTAGAACAGCAGGCCAGGCTCCTGCTGTGACCCAGTTAAAGCCTTCAGGCCTGTAATAGTACAACTGTCAGAGTCTATTATTAATTGATTTTTGTTTTTTCTCACGGCCCAAAAGTACCGCGGCACACCAGGAAAACGTCCCGACTCTCCCGATCACCCAGCATGCCACTGGCGTTCTTTTCACAAATGTATTACTTTATCTATTCACTTCTCTGGGACACATAAGAAACATTACTTCAGCTACAACAGCCAAACGACTAAATGAAAGCGACATACTACAAAAAAAGCTACACAGGTAACATAGCTGCTCAAGGACACAGTGACTGAAGAGGCAAGAGGAGGATTTGAACCAACAATGATTCATTTTATAAGACACCCTTCTCCCTTGAGTTGCTATTTTAGAAAAGCCAAAATGTGCACATTATTCTACACTCAGAGAAGATGGTGCTCATATAAAGGCCATTATGACTGCATGAGCTACGCGTGAGCTCACGGTCCCGTGGCAGAATGAGGA
The DNA here is from genome assembly GCA_007210695.1 of Neogobius melanostomus. NCBI lineage: Eukaryota > Metazoa > Chordata > Actinopteri > Gobiiformes > Gobiidae > Neogobius > Neogobius melanostomus. The sequence goes on along the minus strand of VHKM01000457.1, from coordinate 712,495 downwards.
TACGATGTGAAGCCAAAAGGAGCCCTGCTGTCGCTGTAATAGATCATTGTCGACGCGGTTTCGCCTGAAGCTTCCCCAGATCTGAGCCAGGGTCCTATCACTGAGCGGGACTTCTCCAGAGAGCACGCGGGGGCAGGGGGGTAAGTGTTCGACATTTAGCCCACGGTAGTGGGTCTTGTCCCTGGACGCCTCATGTGTGATGTGCCCAGAGCAGACTGACAGGCAGAGAGCAGAGAGAGCTGGACTACATACAGATGGAAAATAAAAACATTTAATCAATGCCATTCTCGCAGTGGTATCAATTGCAAGAGGGATTGGTGGAAATAGATTCCTATCCCTGGTGTTTTAATGAAATGTGGTGTACGCACGCGCCACAGCAGGGAAATTAATACAGTTCTCCTATTTTTGAGACTTTTAGAAATAGTTGAACACCTGAGCCTTCATTTATTTGACCAATATTATATTTATATATTTTGTAGTCGAGTTTACTTCCTTTGGCACCATAGGTCTACATTGTAATGGTGACATTTTGTGAAAGAAAAACGAACCAGGCGCTGTTGTGTCTAAATCTAGCACATTTCCTATAAGAAGAGAGCACTATTCTCTTTCTGGAAACACATTACATAAGAGATCGAAAGCTAGAGCCTAAAGGGACAGTGGCTCAGATGGTAGAGTGAGTCGTCTCATGACTGGTAAGTTGCCAGTTCAAGTCCCAGCTTCCCACAGGTGCAGACTTCTTCACTAACTTTGCCTGTGTGAGTGATCTGAGGGTCTGTTGCAGGGTTGCCAGGTCTCAGCTGCCAAACCGCCCACAAATATCTGAAAAACCGCCCTTAATCCATGGACATTCAGTGCGGCTGGAATTGTCAATGTTTTTACTATTTTACTAGAGCCCAGGTGCTCCTGCAATGATGAGAAACTGCCCTTTCTCCTCTCTTATTGAAAACGCAGCTCTGAGAGCCTTGGATTTGATTTTTTATTTCATTTCAAAATTTCATTCGAAACTGTAATCTTTATCAAGAAATAAGCTATAAATATTTTTGCTTTGAAAACAGTGTGGCAATGCATTAAAAAGCCTGGTAACCCTGGTCTGTTGGGGCAGATGTGTACAGCGGTGTTGTTTTTGAGAGTTCTCTGAGTTCTAGTCAAATTTTAGTAATTTCTAAGTGTGATAGTTTTAGTCAATAAATAATCAATAAGGTTTAGTCAGATCCATAAAAAAAGTAAATTAAGTACTCATTAGTAGTCTGTTTCAACAAATACATTATGGGCGATAAGTATTTGAAACTAAGTATTGGAAATTGGGATGAAGGTCGACAGGCTCCTTCACATGGTAAGGAGGTGTTCCGGGCATGTCCTATTGGGAAGAGGCCTTGTGGAAGACCAGGACATGCTCGTGGGACTATGTCTCCGAGCTGGCCTCGGGGTCCCCAGAACAGCTGGAGGAAGTGTGCGTGGATTGGGAAGTCTGGGCATCTCTACTTAGACTGCTGCCTCTGCGACCCGGCTCCGGATAAAGCGGAAGAAAATGGATGGATGGTTGATAGGTTGTATTAAGCTTATTATTAATTAGCATTAATCATCCTTTGATCATCACTTCGAGATTTGTTATTAACAGCGCTGTATGCACATTTGTTAATCATCAGGCTTTCTGCGTTCATACCGCTACTATGGGCTATTTGATGGGGGGAAAACTGTCCTGAGAAAAGATAAAGTCCCAATTTGATCGCAGTCAGTCGCGTTCAGACCATGGAGCTCTGAGTCTGAGTCTAACGAACCAATTGTTGGGTTTCAGGTGAAATCACAGCATTCTAAAGGCCTATAATGTTATATAGAGGACAAATTATTTTGTTTTTGGGGACATATTTGGTCTTGTACAGAGAGATCATGGACCCAGTGACTGATATTAATGATCATTTTTGTAATTCATACATTTCCTTTTTAGATATGACTTGTGAAAGTGTAATGCAGTTAATAGGAAAAACTGGCTCCTGCCCCCACTGGGTCACCACCGTGTACGCAGTGGAGTAAAGATTATTGATATTCCCGCACTTGTATAAAGTCTATTGCATGCTTTCACTGTCCCATTACACATTCACATGGTCAGTATGGCTCCTATTTTGCGGTCAGAGATAACTGCACAGAGAACAAACACAATTTATACCTTTAACTCTCTGGTTTATTGCTTTTGCAGTGCTGAGCCGCATTGTTTTATTACCGTCCTCACGAGGCCCAGCGCACAGAGGTGAAATCTCCATTATAATGACCATTAAATATGGATGAACCCATTTCATAGTTCAGTATACAGATAAAGGAGTAAAGTCGGGCTGTAAACAGGAGTGAGGCTTTTCTCTGAGCGCTCCCACGGTGGATCTAAAATATGGGGAAAGTTTTATGCAAATCCAAATAACAACAACGCAGCAGGCAGCGGTGAAGTGTAACAACAAAATTAGCTTTTATTTTTGCCAGTTGATGATCCTTTAAAATAGATCTTATGGTAGCCCAGGGATTGTAGAAGATCCACTGAATAACTAGAATAGACAACAGAGAAGACACGAAGTACTGAACTCATACCGCACAAACAGCATGCTCATATATCGGTAAATGTCCTTTGTCGTTTTGTCTTTGCATGATATTTTGTACGTTTTGATACAACATATGATGGTTTTAGTTCATAATTTACGTCCTGTAAAATAGATAAACATCTAAAAAACTCAGCCACCAATGGAGAAACAATCTCCAATGGCCGTGTTGCTGCAGTGGAGATGGTGCAGATTGGGCAGGATGAGGATGGAAAGATAAAATGTCTTCTACAAATTGTAAGAAGATCAAAGTTTAGGACAGTGCCACAGAGACGGATCCCATTGGACGATTCCATTCCAGAAAACACGGGCTGCGCAGAAAATAAAAAAATAAATCTAACGCACCGGCCCATTTTGGAACCGGCCCACCGGTCAAATGCCCGGTAAAATACACTCAACAAAATATAAACGCAACACCTTTGTTTCTGCTCCCATTTTTCATGAGATGGACTTAAAGATCTAAAATTCATTCCAGATACACAATATTACCATTTCTCTCAAACATTGTTCACAAATCCGTCCAAATGTGTGATAGTGAGCACTTCTGCTTTGCTGAGATAATCCATCCCACCTCACAGGTGTGCCACATCAAGATGCTGATCTGACATCATGATTAGTGCACAGGTGTACCTTATACTGCCCACAATAAAAGGCCACCCTGAAATGTGCAGTTTTTTGCTTTATTGGGGGTCTGGGGACTCAGAACCAGTCAGTATCTGGTGTGACCACCATTTGCTTCATTCAGTGCAACACATCTTCTTCGCATAGAGTTTATCAGATTGTCAATTGTGGCCTGTGGAATGTTGGTCCACTCCTCTTCAATGGCTGTGCGAAGTTGCTGGATATTAGTGGGACTGGTACACGCTGTCGTATTCGCCGGTCAAGCACATCCCAAACATGCTCAATGGGTGACATGTCTGGTGAGTATGCTGGCCATGCAAGAACTGGGACATTTTCAGCTTCCAAGAATTGTGTACAGATCCTTGCAACATGGGGCCGTGCATTATCTTGCTGAAACATGAGGTGATGTTCATGGATGTATGGCACAACAATGGGCCTCAGGATCTCATCACGGTATCTCTGTGCATTCAAAATGCCATCAATAAAATGCACCTGTGTTCTTCGTACCATAACCCCACCACCACCATGGGCCACTCGATCCACAGCATTGACATCAGCAAAGCGCTCACCCACACGACGCCACACACGCTGTCTGCCATCTGCCCTGAACAATGTAAACAGAGATTCATCCGTGAAGAGAACACCTCTCCAACGTGCCAGACGCCACCGAATGTGAGCATTTGCCCACTCAAGTCTGTTAGGGCGACGAACTGGAGTCAGGTTAAGACCCCGATGAGGACGACGAGCATGCAGTTGAGCTTCCCTGAGACGGTTTCTGCAGAAATTGTTTGGTTATGCAAACCAATTGTTTCAGCAGCTGTCTGGCTGGTCTCAGACGATCTTGGAGGTGAACCTGCTGGATGTAGAGGTCCTGGGCTGGTGTGGTTACACGTGGTCTGCGGTTGTGAGGCCGGTTGGATGTACTGCCATATTCTCTGAAACGCCTTTGGAGACTGCTTATGGTGGAGAAATGAACATTCAATGCACGAGCAACAGATCTGGTTGACATTCCTGCTGTCAGCATGCCAAGTGCACGCTCCCTCAATGCTTGTGGCATCTGTGGCATTTTGCTGTGAGACAAAACTGCACATTTCAGGGTGGCCTTTTATTGTGGGCAGTATAAGGTACACCTGTGCACTAATCATGATGTCAGATCAGCATCTTGATGTGGCACACCTGTGAGGTGGGATGGATTATCTCAGCAAAGCAGAAGTGCTCACTATCACACATTTAGACTGATTTGTGAACAATGTTTGAGAGAAATGGTGGTATTGTGTATCTGGAATGAATTTTAGATCTTTAAGTCCATCTCATGAAAAATGGGAGCAGAAACAAAGGTGTTGCGTTTATATTTTTGTTGAGTGTATATGGCCAGTCCAGGCCTGCCTTACGCTCCCGGTTGGTACACCCTAAGGACAAGATCCCCAAGGGTAGGGAAACAGGGGTGGTTTATGGCATCACATGCAGCACAGAGGGGTGTAATCAGATGTACATTGGGGAAACAGCTCACCCCTTGGAGAAGCGCCTCTCTAAGCACCGGAGGAAAACATCGTCTGGCCCAACTTCTGCTGTGTTCCTACACATGGAGGAAACAGGCCACTCCTTTGAGGACAGAGACACACACGTCTGTTGGACAAGGAGCAGCGGTGGTTTGAGAGAGGGGTTAAGGAAGCCATATATGAGAGAGCCATGCGCCCAGCCATCAACAGACGAGGGGGACTCCAGGTTCCAGCTGTCCAACACCTGGGACAGAGCACTCCGGAGGATGCCCCACACATGGCCATGTCTGCGGCCCCCCGCCAGTGATGTCATCTGCCATCACTGGGTATTCACCATCCACGGCCACCACATCTATATCTGGTGGGTGTGGTCACCACGGACAACAGCTCTGAGGAAGCTGTCTGGATGGACAGCGAAACTGTCAGCTCTTTTTAAAACTAAGTCCAGTTGTGTTGATTCACCCTTTTTTTTATTTTTTTTTATTTACAGCATGGTTTATAGCTTCAAGGCGTCTTTTGGCGGCCTGAAGAACACACTTTGAGGCAAGGCATGTTTATTTATACCGCGGATTTCATACACATGGCAACTCAATGCGCCTAGGGAGGGAGTAGGAAAGCTGCAGACCAGGAGCCGTGAAGCGAATCCACCGTGATACTGCGCCCTCTGCTGGATAAAGCGGATCTAGACTGATTCGCTTTTAGGTAGCCTGATAAACCACACCCACTTCTTTTCTGCGTGAAACAAGGTGGGTCTGGACACACACGGTAAACAAGTTTCTGATTGACGGCTAAGGCCGAACCAATCACGACCGTCACAGAGAATTGACAAGGTTACGTCACTCGCTGCGCTGCTATGTTGTTAGTTCAATAAACATTAAACTAATCATGGATGAAGTAGTCAATGATTTGCCTCTGCGTGCTCGTGAGTTTATATTCAGTTCATATTTTGTGAGTTGGACTACAGCTGTCGTCACGTCCGCTAATTGGTTTATTTCACTGACAATCTGTGCGCGTTAGGCCCGCCCGTTCAAACTGCTCCAATTACTCCGTTACCAGACTAACTTCCCTGCATGGAATGGACAGGGAATAGTATGGCAGAGCCAGGCAAGCTTTTAGGAAGGTTGATGTTGATCTACTTAACACACGTGAGGAGTCAGTAACTGAGTTGTTTGAATTTTGATGAACATAAAAAATAATCATAATTCATAGTGAAATTCATAGTGTAACTAAATGCTTCTGAACTTCGAACAGCATACGAATTGCTTGTTATTTTTGTTCCTAAACGACCCTAACCTAATCGTAACTCAACCACGACCCTAACCTGACCCTAACAATATAATTGTAAAACATAAAAATATTAACAATTAATATCGTTGTGGATCCGCTTGTACCAGCAGAGGGCGCGCTATCACGATGAATCCGCCTCATCGTTGTGGATCTGCCTCGGCTCCAGGTCCGCATCTTTCTAATGTTGTTATGAAGAGCTCAGAACGGATACCATAATGTTGGCTTATGGGCTTTACACAGTTTTAGGTTTTAACAAAATTGTATCCAGGAAGTACAGAACGAGTTGCTGACACCATAGAAGAAGAAACAGCTAAATTAAACAGGATTAACTGGAGGATTACTCAAAACTTCTAGTAAAAATAGTTGCTTTCTCATCAGCACACACTTTAGGTCCTAGTTCGTTGGAGGTTGCCCGTTTTGGCTTGGGGCCAACGCAGACACTTCATTGTCAGCCAACTTCGCGTCACTTCATACATGGGCACACGCCAGAAAGGGCCCAGTCACGAGACCTTATCCCATCCATCTCCATGACGACCTCCCGTAATGTCGCTGCTAATGTTTCAAACCGCAGCTCCTCACAGCCCCATTAGGACTCCATGAAGCGCTGTGTTCAGGAAGATGGATGCCGTGGCAGATGTTGGGCTAATATGCATGCTCCCTGATTACAAATAGGCCGGCTTTGCAGAAGTAATGGCTTGTTTCCAGTAACTGCTTGTAATTTGCTTATGTGCTATTTTTTAAACTGAAATGGGGATTCAGTGTTGGCAACTGTGGAGTTTATCTCATGTTGCTCGACAATGACCGATTTTCCCAATATGTAAACCTTTGGGAATGCATATGTCCAGCCTCACACATTATGTGCTATCGAAGTAAAGGCAGTAGTTCCTCAGCCGTCTCTAGGTATTCAATCTGCGATGTCAGCATTGATCAGTCATCGCAATTTATCTGTGCTGATGCCGAGTTTGTGGGATGCCTCTCATGAAAGCAGAAAAGCACATAGGCCCGGACCAGGAATTACAAAAGGTTTGGACACATCAGCTCTCTTCCATTTAAAATGACCCGGTGAAAATTAGTTTGAGATCATATGTCACTAAATTGAGCGTAAAAGACAAATTATGTCTATACATGCCTTTCAGTCATGTGACTTTTGTTGTTATGACGGCCATTTTAAATACCAAACTAGAATTATGCATTACTACAACATGTGACAATATCTCTACTCAGGATGAAAATGAAAGACAACTGATTGAGTGGCATTTTTATGTAATCGTCATTGCTCCAGAAGAACAGTAAAAACACAGCCCCAGAGAGCGCGCGTTTATGTGAAGAAACCAGTGATTCAACGTTTGAGCTGCTCAAAACATTAGCATGCTACCGGTTAGCATTTAGCTTTAACAGCTCAGCTCTGACCTCTCCAAGAGAAAGCCCTGAACCACACTCCAAACATCTACCCTTGGCTACAACATGTGACAGAGGTCAGAGCTGAGCTGTTACTGTAGCAGACCTGCCAACATGTACGCATTTTGCGTAGCGGACACGTCTTTTAACCTCCTACACAGTAAATGTTCCAGTGTTAATTTGACTCTGTTTGGTGTCTATATAGTTCACACCTTCTCAGTGTAAATGTGAATGACACTCTTCAGTGTTAACTACAGGTCACCATGAGTGACAGAAACATGACGCTAAATACAATGTGCTCTTTGTTTTCAATAAAAAGGCTGAGGCCTCATTGCTCTTCAGTCACAGATAGCCCTTTTCCACCAAGCTGGTGCCGGTGCTGGTTCCGGGCCGGTTCCTGTTTCAGAACCGGTTCTTTTGTTTTCCACTGAAAAAATGTTGGCTCTTGGTTCCAAAAACTGGTGCCGGTTGGGAACCAGTTATAAGCTGGACCAAGAAACGAGCACCAGTGATGTCAGTGGCTGGGGGTGTGGCTTTCTCTTCTAACAAACAACCAATATTAGTTAGTTTGTGCTTATAACTTCCTGGAGAAGCCAAAACAGTCTCTGTGGAGGAAACTAACTGTTGTTTTGCTTTATGCTCTTTAGCTCCAGCTAAAACAAGAGGAAGCAGTTAGAAAGAAGAACTCAAAATGTTAACGGCTGCTGTGACAGGAACATAAACTTATTTGTGTGGTATTTTATAACCCGAAATGGCTGTAGTAAGATGTTACTAACCATGTTTTATATGACAGTTGACTTCCCAAAGTGTTGCTATGGCAATAGGCAGAATGCCAACTCTCAATTTGGTGGAAAACCAAGTCAGTACGGAACCAACCCGGCACCAGTACCAGCTCTGAACCAGCCCAGAACCAGCTCTGAACCAGCACCTTGGTGGAAAAGCCCTAAGAGTGATAGGTGAAGAAGGAAGTCATGGAGCTTCTGTTTTAGACAGAACTTCAGACTTCTGATGGATATAAGAAGTAAAGACAAAAAACTAAGTGTATGTTATTAACAAGTTTAAGAGGTGAAACTCTTTATATACTTTTATATTATGTATAATAAATGAAATAAACAAACCCTTGTCATTTGTATCTGCTGTAGAGTCATGTTTGACCTGGTTCCTCTGAGTCGTGGTGCAGCAGGACTGATGTGGACAGATGTTACAGAAGAAGCTCATGAGGTTCATTTCTTCAACAGTTACTAGTAATCATCGTAACCATAAGCTACCTATATGCTATATAGTGTTATTTATTTATTTATTTAATTGCAGCATATTGGCTACAACTGCATAATTCTACTTCGGTATTCAAAATGGCGGCCGGAACTATGCGCGATGTCATTGGAAACGCATGTACTATAACATTTGTCCATAGTAACCGCGCCAACGGTTTGAGAGTTATGCAATTTTGATTCTCTGCATGCGCCTTAGACTGACAATACAGCAAATCGAACTTGAAAGTGTGTCGTCTATGGCTCCAATTGATTGATCAAAGGACGTCAGTCATAAATGATCAACAGTGTTACGCATGCTGTGTGTAACGTCACCAAATTCACAAGAGCCCATCTTAGTCCCGTCAGCTTTAGTAATCCTCAATAACCCAGCGCTTGGATCCATGGCTCACCTGAGACGCAATTACACTCTCCAGCAGGCGCAGTTAGTATCAGGATGCTGCATTTGTCCAGCCTAATGAAGTGTAGGGGGTTTTCATTAGAGCCCACGAGCCCAGAGCCGGTTCAAGAAGGCAGAGACTAACAGGAGGTCAGAGAGGGAAGAAGACATGGTTTATTTATGAGGCACTTAACAGCTGGGGACTGACTTGCACGATGTAAAAGATGGGCGCCGTGGTTAAGTAATTAGCGCTCTCGCCTCACAGCAAGAAGGTCAGGAGTTTGATTACGAGGCCGCCTAAAACATTCAAAGGGTGAGACACTGCAGGTGAATAGGGAACATTTTTAAATTTAGAGATATAAATTTGAACCATTTGCTGAACATTACTGATACAAATAAGAGAAAAATAAATGTATGGCAAGTTTTCTGTCGTTTTATTGTTTTTATATAAAAATAAGGCCTTATGCCGTAAAATGCCCAAAATTGTCTATATTATTGGTGACAAAATCAGATAATGGATGGAGCCAGGTTCTACATGTATGTATTTATTTTGTTGACATATTAGTTGCAAAGACTTTATAAGAGGGGATTCTGGATATCTTGTTTAGTTTTAAAATATGCAGTTTATTTGTGGAAAAAGCTGTAAAAAATTAAATTTGGACTTGTTTTTTGGAATTCAAAACTCAATAATCAGGAATTACACTGTAAGTCGTGATTAGTAAAGGTTGCTCAAAAAAATTGCAGACACAAATTGCCACAATTTAATTGAGTAACAGTTCCATCATTAGAACAATTAAAGCGTACTCTAAATGATCAATGAAACCTTACTCTTTACAATGTAAAGTTTGCTTTGAAAAGAGTAAGGTTTCATTAATGACTTAGAGTAAAGTTTACTCTAAATCAGTTGCCCCTAAAATACCTGAGCCCTTATAGGACCTGCTGTTATGGTCCGGACTTTTTTCAGAGTTAGACTTCTGTCAGAAACCATGAGTGACAGTAACATGATGCTAAATACATTGTGGCCATTATATTCAGTAAAAAGGCTAAGGCCTCACTGTTTTTCAGTCTGTCACAGAGCGACAGGTGAAGAAGGAAGTCATGGAGCTTCTGCTTTAGACAGAACTTTACACATGTGCTGTAAATTCTGAAACTGCAGTAAGTAGTGAATAAATCAAAAGAAAAATGTGAATTGATATTATTATCATGGTGCAGCAGAACAGATGTGGACAGGCTCATGTTACAGAAGCGTGTGTATTGTGACCGCGATCAAGCCACAAAAATGTGACCATAACATGTCAAAAAAGCAACAAAAACGTGATGAAAACACAACCAAAAAGGACGAAACCGTGACAATCATAACGAGGAAAAAAGCTTAGTTTTGTAGGTCTTAGCTTTCAAATGAGGCGTTGCACTGTAATGCTCAACTGGAGAAAATGCACTCGGTTAAGGCGTGGGGTTCAGAGGTTAAAAGACCAAATCTTCCTGTTAAGTAGAAAAACAAAACTTTACTTTTCATCAGTTACCTTACCAGTGGTACATCTCTTTTGCTGCCATGCCTCAGCTTTGGATTAGAGAGACAATATTTCCTTGTCTTACACGTCACAGCAAATCCTCGCTTGTTTCTTTCATCTGTTCTTTCAAATCAAGTGACATATTCTGGTTGTTCGCCCATGGATTTCAATTATAGACTGTGTAGTGTGTCATGCTCGGCTGGTGCAGTAAAGTGGAGAGTGTCAAAGATGAATAATAGCATCAAACAGTAGAAACCGTGATGATAAAAACAGGTACATGTAAGGACCCACCTCCCCGTGCTGCAATTGCTTCAAGTCCCTTTTCAAGTCCCATCCTCATGAAATTTGGAGGAATTATGGGTAATTATGGGTGAACCTGAAGGATCATCTTGGGGCCATCCTTCAGTGGAAGGATCCATAAGGGGCTGGTGCAGAGTAACCCGGGCATCTTAGACAGCTGCCCCGACGACAAGGGGATGATGATGGATGGAAATCACGGGTAATGAGAGGATTGAATATAGTGCTCGGTGCATACAGAGCAACATCGATTATCAGCATACGTGTGAAATGAACTGATCAACAACAAGACTATTTAATATGATTTCCTTTTTAAATCAGGGAATCATCATCAAAGGGATAGTCTGTAAGTTTAAATGTTTTACACATTTAATAGATTGCGAATAACTGACAGCTCTCCTTTTACCGATCGATCTACGTTCCCACCCTCACCTATGGTCATGAGATTTGGGTAATGACCAAAAGGACAAGATCACAGATACAAGCGGCCGAAATGAGTTTCCTTCGCAGGGTGGCTGGGCGCACCCTTCGAGATTGGGTGAGGAGCTCAGTTACCCGGAGGAGCTCGGAGTAGAGTCGCTGCTCCTTCATGTCGAAAGGAGCCAGCTGAGGTGGCTAGGGCATCTGTTTCAGATGCCTCCTGGTGGCCTCCTTTGGGAGGTGTTCCAAGCATGTCCTATTGGGAGGAGGCCTCGTGGAAGGCCCAGGACACGCTGGAGGGGCCATGCCCAGAATCTCCGGGCTTCACTTTAACCAATAAGGCAAGCCTGTCAGATCCAATCAGAAGAGAAGGGAACTTTTGAAAGTTTGTTCTCGCTCTCCTATTTTGCAAACTAAAAGTGGCTTTCTGGTCCAATCAGGGGCAGATTGTTTACTTTAATATTTCACTCACTTCTCTCCTCCCTTTGCAAACTTACTGACTTATCTCTCTAATGATGTATTTCCCGAGAGGGAAGCAAACACATTTAGTAACAACAATCAGCACTTAAGTTAAGTTAAGTTATACTTTATTAATCTCTGTAGAGAAATTTTTTCTCTGCATTTGACCCATCCTCAATGTCGCTGTCACCTGTAGGAGCAGTGAGCTGCCAGCATGGGCTGGCGCTCGGGGACCCATCTCCATGATGTGGAGCCAGGCTGGGTCAGAAAAACCTGGCTGGAGGATTAACCATTGCACACATGTTTTTATAACCTACGCAGACACAGGGAGAACATGAAAACTCCACACAGAAAGGAGTTTCCACTGTGTGGAGAAACTCCACCAGTTTCGAATCAAACCCGGGACCTTCGAGCTGTGAGACACGAGCACTAACTGCTGTGCCACCGTGCTGATCTTACTTACAAGTAACTTACAAGTTACATCCGCTCAAGAAACACACACGGGTGCAAAATAGACAGGAAAATGTGCAATCAAGTAATAGTAAGTAGAGGTATCTTATATACAATGAAGAAAAGCTTTAAAGGCCAATGTATATGATTTTTATTTGTATTTTTAATATTGTGCAATACAAACAGTATAGCATGCAATATAGGCTGCCCAATTCTTTTCAAAATGACAATATAAATAATTGTGTTGAGATAGGCTATTATAATTTTCCTCCTTTGCACCATTTTCACCAGAAGCAACTTTACCTTCCTTATTTACCTTTAACACTTCTGGGAGATCCACTGCTTCTTATGGTATCTGTCAGTATCTGTGTCTCTATCTCTCTCTTCTGTAACCTGTTGTCCTCATTAGATCAGCTCTCAGATGAACAGAGGAGGATCATCAACTCCCAACAAGAAAATCATACGATCATCCGTAACTCATCACATTTGCAAAATTAAAAAAAACTGTAGAATATTGGCCTATAACTAAACAAATTGTGTAGTAAACAACTGCTGGTTTGGTAAGAAAGAAAACAAATATGTGTAAATCTGATCAATTATCTATGCAAATATGTCACATTCACAATCCTACTGTAATCTCTATAGCCCAGCTCTTTTTGAACAGCTCTTTGGTGAGGTTTAGTGAAAGCTGTTACAAAATGTACCGTCACCAAAAGCCTCGGGCGTCAACACCTGCCACGGCGCGTTCAAGGTCCATCTGGAGACTGCGGACACATCACTTTTCAAACACAAATGACATTTTACCTTGTGGACTGGAGCTGGCTATAGCTCTTTTTGATAGGTTTGTTGGCAGATTGGGATGTTTTTTTTATTAGGAATCAAAGTTGTTATGGCGTCAAGGGCCTTAATTATGTGAATAAATGACCAGATGGGAATATTAGTGCTGTTTGTATATTTAATATTAGTAGTGTTTGGACTTTCTGTTGGTTTCATTCATATCTTGTGCAGAATTACCAAACAGTTCCACAATAGACAACCATGCCTGATAATACTTGACATTATGTTAAACTACTAGGATGTAAATGACCAGCATGAATTAAAATAAATTAAAAATAAACATAAACATGTACCGTATTTTCCGGACTATAAGTCGCACTTTTTTTCTCAGTTTGGCTGGGGTTGCGTCTTATACTCCAGGGTGACTAATAAAGATTTTTTTTTTTTTTTCAAAATTCTAATAATTTCACATGCCGCTAGAGGGCACTGCAGGCTAATCGAGCAGCAGAAAGAAGGTTTGCAGTGAGCGAGAAACTTGTGAGGGACTGGTCGGAAGGTTACTCTACCACAATGAAGAAAACAAAGAAGCTAACCACGGGCTAAAAGCTCGATGGCCAAAGCTAGAGGAACGAGTTCGCAAATGAGAGCTTGAAAAACGTGCTGCCGGGAGAGGCTTGTCAACGGTGCAGTTACGCCTCAGTGCTCAGGTCGTTGCCAAGGCGATTGTTCAGAAGTGACACCGAGGATGAAGAATTCAGTGGATTTAGTGATTTGGAGTGAGATCGAGAGTTTGGTATGTTCTTTATGCTATAGTTATCTGAACTGTTTATGTGACGTTAGCATACCAGACACCTGTTTAGTTTATTCATGCAGCTAACTATCAATGTGTTACGTTAGCATACTGTACGCCTGTTGTTTTTCTCTTCATTAGGAAATGTTTGGCTGGTGCGTCTTATACTCCGGAGCGACGTATAGTCAGGAATATACAGTAAATAAAACTTAAAGACTGGCCTTTTTTTGATTAGCAAGTATAAGTACACCATTACCGTTGGTGCAAAAAGAACTGTGTTGTGTTTCCTGCTCTGCTGTCGAGCTGATCCTTGAGTTCGTTCAGGGTAAATCTGTGTAAAATTGAATGGAAAAAAAAAATCAATCTCTTTTCACAATCAAGCCGATTCGGTCATGAACATTATTATGAGTTGTTTCACCGAGATAGGGATTTGCCTCATGAAGCTTGGTAAAAATGTAAAAAGCCTTTGAGATCTGCAGCCACTGAGATAAGAAGGTTGGAGACTCCTGCTCCAAATGATGTGTATAAAAGGGACTGGATAAACACCGGCAAAGGGAGGTTTTTTATCTCATAGTTCAGTTTAGCTACAGACAGTCCAAGCCGCCACACTTCATCAACATTCATACAGGTTATCTTGACGTTTTGACAGACACAGGATGTGACGGTTTGCCTTTTGCAGCCGAGAAGATGCATTTGTTTGATATGAGCTGCCAATCACGATAATCCACATATGCACTTTTGAGATCGTTGATTTGAAATGTGTGATGCAGCATGAGAATGAAGACTTGAACACACTACTATCATCTACATTGTAAAAGGGATGAATGAATGAATGGATAAACAAGTAATAGATTAAACTCATGTAGAAAATAGCAGTAGTTTATCATGTCCCTGTGACTTCTGTGGACTATTCTGCCATCTACTGTCGGCTTTCTACACTCCTTGTTTTTGTTACTTTTATAATACACTTTTGTTTTTTGGGATATTTCTTATATATCTGTCGCAGGCAGGATCATTGTGTGACAAAAAATGTTTCATACATTTAGAACATACCCAAACTATACTGTGGAATTATCCATCTTTGGGCAACAATGAAGGAAACGGCCTGGTTTTCAATCATATATATTTTTTCACTGTATAGCGCCCTCAAGGATTTAGCATAGGCACGAGGTGGTTAAAACGGGGTTTATTGGCTTTACAACCATTTGGCAACCCGTGAGAACTCGTGAGCTGACCTCCACGAGGGGCTAAATGTCCTTGAGCTCTTAATTGTCTTCTCTTAATTCTTTCTTTTGTTGTTTCTTTAGTTTTCTTTGTATTCATTTCACATTGTTCTTGTTAAATTACAGAGGCAAGCTGAAGAAGTAGCTTCTGGTTGTAGCGTGGCTGGACTGAGTGCGCATTAAATCAAGGTCGTGCGGAACCTACATATTAAAATAATTGTTCCGCCGACTCTACCACTAGAGGGAGCAGGAACGAAAAATATTGACAAATAAGGCCTAATGTGAGAGGCAGTTACACTCCCACCAATCACTCGTGATTTTTAAAGAACTATTGCTTATGAACTAAAAACAACTTATGAATTAAACCTTTTTACGTATTTTATTGACTTATGACCTATTCATTATTATTTTTAGCAGGGGAAGTTAGACATTTTTAATCTGCTTCCAACAGGACAACTGTTTTATGAATGGGTCTCTCCAGATGGACAGGTTTGGAGACACGTTTTCCTTTATCATCCAGGGACGAGTCACTGATTAATAGTTTCACCTTCCTCACTCTTCCATCCTTTCCAGGATGTACGTCAATAATCTTCGCCAACTTCCAGCAGTTCCTTGGGTGTATCTCATCTTTCAAGAGGACAATATCGTTGATCTTCGCATTTCTGTGTTCCTTTGTCCATTTCTGTCTGCCTTGCAGATTCAGCAAATACTCCCTTTTCCATCTCGTCCAGAATGTATTAGCTAGGAGTTGAACACGACGCCACCTTTTACGGAGATAAAGATCTTCCTTAACAAACATTCCTGGAGGTGGGGAAATGATTGTGGACTTCATGGTCAATATGTGGTTTGGTGTCAAAGGTTCTGGGCTTGACGGATCACAAAGTTGGTCTGTAGTGAGTGGTCTGCTGTTTATCACTGCCATGACTTCATACAGAAATGTCCGTAGTGAGGAGCTGTCAAGTTGCTTGGCTGATTGTTCCAGAATTGACATTAGTACACTTCTTGTGGTGCGAATTTGTCTTTCCCAGACACCACCCATATGACTTGACGCTGGAGAGTTCATGAGAAACTCAATATTCAGTTCCCCGAGTTTGCCTTGATCCATTTCCTTGATTGCTTCAACAAACTCATTTCTGGCGCCAACGAAGTTCGTGCCTTGATCACATCTTATCTGGCGAACTGCACCTCTGATGGCGATGAATGCACGTAAAGCATTGATGAAGGCATCGGTGGTGAGATCATCGAGCATCTCGATGTGCACGGCTCTAGAGCACAAGCAGGTGATTAACAATCCGTAGCGCTTCAACTCCCTTCTGCTTTCCTTGACATAAAAGGGACCAAAGCAGTCCATTCCACAATAGGTAAATGGCGGGGTGGTTTCCATCCGCTCTTCTGGGAGGTCTGCCATTTTTTGCTGTTCGGTACATCTTCTGAACCTTCGACACTTTGTACATTTGTAGATGTGAGACGAAACAACCTTGCTGCATCCAAGAATCCAATAACCGTTAGCACGAAGTGCATTCATGGTGATTCCTCGTCCTTGATGACATGCTTTCTCGTGATAATGCTTGACAAGTAATGCTGACACATGACTGTCTCTTGGCATAATTAAAGGGTGTTTGATGTTGGCATGCAGGGTAGCGTGTTTTAAACGTCCGCCGACACGAAGAATGCCATTATTGTCCAGAAATGGACAAAACCTTTGTAACTTGATGGCCTTGTCCTTGGGTTGTAGTGCCTTGTGATGTTGAAGGGATTGTATTTCTCGAGTGAATGCTCTTTCTTGAACCATTCTTATGATTGTTAATTCTGCTTCATTCCTCTCTAGGAGATTGCTTGCTTCACAGGATCTTAGCTTGTGATCCTTTGCTTCTCTGACAAAGCGCTTGAGTCTGGCAATGGCCTTGATCATCCTTGACCAATCGGAGAACTTGTGTAGGCGATCTAAAAGTGACCTTTGTTCTTCAGCTTGTGCCTTATGGACTTGAACCTTCTTTACTTCTGGGTCACTGCTCGATAGCTCTCCCACCTTGATTTCACCGCTGGTTACGACTCTCTGCCAGAGAAGATCTGGGCCCTTGAACCAGTTTGAAGCTACGAGTTGTTTGGCTGTAAGACCTCTTGAGGCGTGATCTGCGGGGTTTTCTTCGGAAGCTACATACCTCCATTGGGTAGTTTGTGTACTTTGTTTAATGCGTTCCACTCGGTTTGCGACGTATACGTGGAATCTTCTGGCTTCATTGCTGATGTATCCAAGTACAACCTTGGAGTCAGTCCAGTATGTTTCCTGTTCAACTTCAACTTCCAATTCCCTTTTTAGCATATCACTGGTGCGAACAGCAACTACAGCCGCTGACAACTCAAGCCGTGGTATGGTTGTAACCTTCGATGGTGGAACTCTCGATCTTCCCATCACCAAGGAACAGTAGATTTTTCCATTCGTGCTTACTGCTCTGAGGTAGGTGCACATACCATATCCAGACACGCTTGCATCAGAGAAGTGATGAAGCTCGTAGTGCTGCACCTTGAAGTTTGAAGGCCTGTAACACCTCTGAATCTTGACATCTGCTAGGTTTCTTAGGTCAAGCAGCCACGATTCCCAGGAAGGTCGAAGACTGTCAGGTAAGGTGTCATCCCAGCTGAGCTTATCCCGACACATCTGTTGCAAGATCTGTTTTCCCAACAAGATAAAGGGTGAGACAAATCCAAGTGGATCAAACACAGAGGCGACTGTGGACAGTACTCCTCTTCGGGTGAGTGGATGTTCTTTGACAGTCACCCTGAACTGAAACTGATCTGATTCCACACACCATTGAACGCCAAGCGCTCTCTCCATGTGTACTCCACTGAGTGCCATGTCAAGATCCTTTGCTGCTACAGCGCATTCTTCCTTTGGAAGCGAGGCTAAGACCTCTTTGCTGTTTGAGATGAACTTGTGCAACCGAAGTTTGCCTGTGCTGCATAGCTTCCGCGCTTCATTGACAAGCTGTATTGCTTGAGCTTTAGTGTCAACGCTCGCTAATCCATCGTCAACATAGAAGTTTGTTTTAATGAACTTGATGGTTTCTTTACTGAATATTCCTTCTCCTTCGTTAGCCAGGTGCTTGAGGCCGTAGTTGGCACAACCTGGAGAGGAAGCCGCACCAAACAGGTGTACTTTCATCCGATAGACTGCGAATGGAGCATCAAGGTCGCCATTCTCCCACCATAAGAACCTTAGGTAGTCTTGATCATGGGCACAAACGTGGAACTGGTGGAACATGCGTTCAATATCACACATAAAAGCCACCGGACCCTTTCGGAAACGGCACAAGACTCCGAGCAAGGTGTTCGTTAGCTCTGGGCCAGTCAGGAGATGGTCATTTAAAGAAGTTCCTTGAAACTTGGCGGAGGCGTCAAAGACAATGCGGATCTTTCCAGGCTTTTGAGGATGATACACCCCGTGGTGTGGGATGTACCAAGCTGGTTTCTTGTCAATGTCTTGCTCTGGGACTCTTTCAGCATCTCCATGAGCTACGATTTCCTCCATAAACCCTTTGTAGTCCTTGTAGTATTGATTGTTTCTCCGGAGCTTTCTTTCCAGGCCCTTGAGACGATGAATGGCACATGCTTTGTTATCAGGCAAGTTAGGTCTTTCACTCTTAAACGGAAGTGGCATCTCGTAATGTCCATTTACTTTGTGCATAATTCCTCCCTTCATCTTTGTCAGAAATCTAAGATCTTCTTGGGAAACCTTTGCACCTTCAGACGCATTCTCGACAAAGTCCGACTCCAACAATTTGATGATGTCTGCCGGTGCAACCATTTCCTTTATCTCTGTTCTATAGACATAATGAACTTCAGTAGTGAGACTTGACGAAGACTGAGTTCTTGGCAACACCTGCTTCACAATGATTTGGTGGCTTACGCCAAAGACATCTTCATAATCATGACATAGATTGCCAAATCCCACAATACTCCATCCAAGATCAGTTTTTTGTGCAAATGGTTGATTCTCTTTACCGGCCACAACTTGACGGGGAATGAGTGCTTGAGGGCAGTTGTAGCCAATCAGAAGGCCAACGTCACAACTCTGCAGTGGAGCAATATCATCAGCAATGTGTTCAAGATGGGGCCATGCCTTGGCAGTTCCAGGTGTTGGAATATGATCTCGATTTGCAGGTATAAATTCTCTTGCATATGTTACTGGCAGAGAAATGATCTTGTTTGAGTAAAATCCTCGCACTTGTAAACCAGAGAGCTTGCGACAGGACACAACTTGGTTTCTTGATGACATCGTGGTAAGCCTTAGCTGAACAGGTTCGCTTGTGGTATGCAGAGCCTTTGCTGTATCTTCCAGTATGAACGTTGTGTCGCTCTGAGTATCAAGGAGTGCGTACACAAGGACTTCACACTCTGGTTTGCTTTCAGCCGACACCCATACTGGAATGATGGAGGATGTGTGGGTGTCCTTAACGTTCTGCGTAACTCTGTTGGATGTTGCTTCACTTGCTGTAAGTGTAACATCTTCTTGTGGGCTATCTGGGTTTCTTTGTTTTGTCCTGTCACCAGTCTTTGCTTTGTTACTCTTTGTCTGAGTTCTTTCTTCTTTGGTTCTGTTGTCGTGAAGACATGTAGGATGTTTCTTTTCGCATGAGTCACAGGTTTCTCTGGCTTCACAGTCCTTGGAACGATGACCAAATTTGAGACAGCCAAAGCATAACTTCCTCTCTTGGACAAACTTGAGCCTTTTATCAATACTCTCATTCTTAAACTTCCAGCACTTCAGTAGACTGTGTCCTGCCTTCTCACAGTAAACACAACTTGGATTTGCTCTTTCGCTGGACTTCGTTGTCAGGACCTTTGCACCATGGCTCCTGTTCTTTATTGTCCTTGCCCTTTCACTTTCATTTGGTTTCAGGGCACCCAGAGATGTTATGGGATTGCATGCAATTTTGGCTTCTCGTGAGATGAACCGAGCAAATTGGGTGAAGCTTGGAAAGGTGTGGCTCTCTTCTTGTGCTTCCGTAACCTTTCTGTTCCACCTTGATGTGAGCCAGTCTGGAAGTTTTGCAAGCATCTTTTGGTTTTCATTGCAATCATCAAGCACTTGGAGCCCTTTCATCTGTGACATAGCCGCTTCACAGCTACGGAGAAAGTCAGCAAACTCTTGAAGTTCAACGCTGCTCTTGGAGCTGATCTTGGGCCATGCATCGAGTCTGTCTCTAAAGGCTTTGGTTATGGTGAAGGGATTGCCATACCTCTCCTCAAGAACTTCCCAAGCTGCATTGTAGGCCGACTCTGTGCCAAGTAGAAAGTAGCTTTCTATTGCTTTCCTAGCAGCTCCACTTACATACTTTCGCAGGTAGTATATTTTCTCCTCTGCAGGTATATTTTTTCTGTCAATCAGAATCTGAAAGGAAATCTTCCAATCACTGTATCTGAGTGGATCACCACTGAATACTGTTGGCTCTGGAACAGGAAGACGACTTGTATTAAGTGTCTCTGCAAATGCCTTGACAAGGTCCATTGTGTTTCCTTTTTCTGAAGGTGTCACCTTTTGTGGTGAGGAACCGCGTTTAATGGGTATGTCATTGTTTTCAGACTTAACATCATTTCCCTTTATAGAGCTGTGATGAAGTAAGTCGTAACTCTCTTTACTTGCACATTCGTCTTGTTCATAAACTTGCTGTCTGGCTTCCGCCGCCTTAAGCTTCTTAACTGTTTCTAGCCGCTGTACTTCTCTGCGCTTAGCTTCTAGCTCTCTTTGTTTTTGTGCAATGTCTGCTTCTTGTCTTTCAATTTCCTTAATATGACTTTCTTGTTCCTCTAAAACTTTCAAGGCAGCTTCATTGGCTGCAACTTCAGCAGCAGCATCTTGCCTTTTTGCAGAGTATACACTAGAATGTTTGCTAGAATATCTGCTGGAGTGTTTGGAGGAGACCTTTGAATGAGAAGAGAGCTTAGCATAGTGTGACCTGACACTCATCTTGTCTGAGGCTGCTGACTTAAACACAGACTCAGTCTCTTTCCATATTTCTTCTTCATCTCCTAGACTTTCCACCTTTGTTGGGCCATGGCATCTTTTTGTAGCTTCAATGACTTTCCTTGTTACGGCCTCGCACGTGTCCATTCTACGTCTTGTGTCATTGTCAGGAGATTCAATGTGTCTCAACTCATCATATGCAACATTCACATTCCTTGCAGCATTTGTTACCTTAGTGACATGTTCTTGTAGCAGATCCTTGGAGCACTGACCTTCTATAGCTCTTTTTGCATCTTTGGTGACATCCTTCCACTTCTCATAGCTCACACTGAAACGATGTGCAAATTTCCTTACTTGCTCTTCGTGCAGCTCTTGGCCCTTCTCCGTCAACTTACGGACTCTTTGGCTCTTACGTGGCTCTTGTGAGGTAGTGGCAATATCATCTGCTGTGCTTTCAGCTGCTAGTGGTCGCTCATCTGCACAGAGTGGTTCATCATTGAATTCCTCATTGACTTCTGAATTGACACCAAACTCTTCCATAGTTTGTTTTTGCTATTCTTGTTAGCTTTCAATGTAGGATGAGACGTGGAAACTTAAAGTTTAGATTAAGTATGGAGAGCAGTATTTGTGGTAAATTGACCAATGTGACCTCTATTTATAGCACCTAAACTGCACTTAGTGTTATCTTCTTCTTACAATGTAACTTAAAACTCTCAACTTAAGGCATTATAGTAGAATTGTAAACAATCATTGTGTCTTGGATAAACCAGTAATATTACCTGCTGATACTGTGAATCACTGAGTATGTGCAATTCAGGTTACTTACACAAAAATAAATACCAAAACCTTACAAATCAATCAACCTCAGCAGGCGAAATGCAAAGAATGGAAATTACTTCAGTCCTTAGGAAACAACAAAGTATCTTTTAAGTAGCAGTCTCTTTAAACTCTACTTATTTTCTCATGAAATAATCTTATTGAGTCCTTTAATTGCAGCAACATTTATTTTTGGGGAACCTGGCCCTCGCACAATTGTTGCGTCCTTTGGCGACGTGCATCAGGCTGTGGCAGATGGGGCACGCAGGCGCTGTGGTCTCCCTCATTCCTGGCACGACACCGTCCTTCTCGTCTACCCATGCGAAGCAGAAGAGTTCTCACTATAGCGCCCTCAAGGATTTAGCATAGGCACGAGGTGGTTAAAACGGGGTTTATTGGCTTTACAACCATTTGGCAACCCGTGAGAACTCGTGAGCTGACCTCCACGAGGGGCTAAATGTCCTTGAGCTCTTAATTGTCTTCTCTTAATTCTTTCTTTTTGTTGTTTCTTTAGTTTTCTTTGTATTCATTTCACATTGTTCTTGTTAAATTACAGAGGCAAGCTGAAGAAGTAGCTTCTGGTTGTAGCGTGGCTGGACTGAGTGCGCATTAAATCAAGGTCGTGCGGAACCTACATATTAAAATAATTGTTCCGCCGACTCTACCACTAGAGGGAGCAGGAACGAAAAATATTGACAAATAAGGCCTAATGTGAGAGGCAGTTACACACTGACAATATTTAAAATGAAAGGCCATTGGTTTATTAATGCGTCATGAATAATTAAAAAGTACTAGTATATTTTGTTGTTCTATATTCAGCAAAAGATGTTTTTACACTCAGTGATATTTTCATACATAGACTGCTGTATTACAACCTGGTCACTCACTGGAGAAACAATATCAAACCCATAGAAATCCTCTCCAAAATGGTCCATACAAATTCTGAATCTAAAGTGTCATATCATTTTACAAGAAATATACGGTGAAATGATTTTATAACTTCTCAGTATTTCAGTATTTAATGTTTTTGACAAATCTTGGGTGTTTTATGTCCATGAGTTGGCACATAGCTGATTAGCAGACGTCGTGCTTTTAAACTCTTAATTTTTGAAATTTTCGAACAATTGATGCTAAACATAAATTTGATATTTTACGTTGGATCCAGACACATGACCAGGAGTGGGCGGGACTGTGGAGCTTTATATACTAAGCACTTCATGGTCTTGCCCCACCCCCACTCTCTTAGGTTAGGTCAACCTAAACCGTTGAGGGGTCTCTGCACCAGAGCCTCCTCCAGAGGCGATGGGGAGATCCCACACAGAAGAACAACATTTGGACAAACTGTGCTGTCCGTCAGAGGAGGTCAGTTTTGGGACAGCCTTCCTACAGACATAAGAGAGAACGACTTATAGCTCTTGTAAAAACAACTTAAACATCATCTTAAAGTAAATCAGTCCTGCGCTCATTTGAACTAAAATGTTATTTCTATTGTGTGTTTTTTTGTAGCACAGATGTAAATTAGCAGTTTTTTCTATAATCTGGCACATTTACAATTTGTGTAAAATTTGTATGAATGTTCATTATTGTGTGTTGTCATGATCAAATAAATGAATAAAAATAGTGTGCTGTTGTAATGCTGACCATGACCATGAGGTGGCAGCACCGCACTATCATTTTCCCAAAATGTTATTGAACTACCTACAGGAAAATTCAGTACTGTTATTATCTGTGTTTGTGCAAAGGAAAGGTTAACAATGATATGAATGATTTAAATTGATGCAATTTCATGTCTTCCCTCAATGTCAGTGGCTTCCAAGACAGTTTCTCCTTATGACATAACTTTGTCACACTGTCCATGATTATTTTTAAGAGGAAATGAGGAAAAATGTTCCAAAGACATTTAACTTCTTAACCGAGCACATTTTCTCAGCTTTACCCAAATCTAAAAGCTTCTTGACTGGAGAGCAATAGTGTAACGCCTCATTGAAAGAAAAGATTTTTTTTTGTGCCTTGTTGGTGCAATTTTGTCAAATGTCACTTTTTCTCCACATTTTTGTCAAATTTTTTTTGTCACTTTTTTGTTGCGTTTTCATCCTCGTTTTCACTCTTGTTTTCGTCGCTATTTTGATTCTTTTTTTTTTCAAAAAGCTTTTAGATTTGGATAATGCCAAACTGGAGAAAATGTGCTCAGTTCAGATGAGGGTTAGGTTAATTAATTAATGTAATTCTTCGTCTGCAGTCGTCCACAGTCACATAGACCAGGAGGAGTTTAGAGTTGGACTCATAGCCGATCAGGACGTTCTCGTCAAACAGGAGGCTGTTGGCCTGACCAATGGCTTTCTGCAGTTCATCTATAATACGCTGTTGTTCATACTTGTAAACCTGTGATATTTTTTTTCCAAAAAGAAATAGAAGAGGGAACAGAAGTAACACTGGTATTGGCATCAGAAATGGCATTCGGTAGATGGACATTAAAACAGTCACTGATATCATAACTGATATCGTAAAGACCCAGAAAAGTAAGAAAGACAGCCCGATGCGACAATGTTGTGCACTGTAGGAAGTGAACCTGACTTTTGTCCCGGCCACAGAATTGATGATATTAATGGCCTCTCTGTACTTCTCGGGCTGCTGAATGATTAGCCTTAGTTGGTCTGGCACCATCTCACTCCACAGTCCACAAGACTTGCTTCTTATTGACAGCGGGCAGTGGCTCGAGGCTCTTGCCGTTGTAGAGGGAGGGCGGCTGGTAGGGAACCACAGTGAAGGCCTGTAGCTCCCGGTTGGGCGTACACAGCACCCTGAGCAGCCGCTGTATGAAGCCTGGGTTCTGGACGTCCAGGTAGGTGAGGTGGCTCAGGTGCAGAGGGATGGACACGTCTCGCTGCAGTAGCACTGGCACTATGGGCTTCCCCTGCACACAGTCTGTGAACATGGACATGTTGGCCTCCATCAGACACCAGCGGCTCCTCAGAAACTCAGCACTCAGAACCAGCATCATCTTCTGGCTCTGCTTGATGCAGTGTGACATGTTCTCCATAATGTCACGTCCCGGAGTGAAGTCCCTCACGTGGTCACACACCCTCAGGCCCCTGTCCTCCAGCTGCTGGATGAGAGCGTGTGTCCAGTCGGAGTCAGTGCTGCTGTAGCTGCAGAAGACGTGGTAGGACTCTCCCTCAGAGAGCTCTGGAGGAACTAACACTGGATTGTCCATTTTGCTGTTAAAAAAAAGAAGAAAAAAAAGAGAACCATTGATATGATTCATAGATAATATACATTTTAATATAGTTAAAATATTATTTTTCTTAATGTTAAATACTGAAGACATGTGACCTTGTCTCTCAGTCACTCTCCTTAAGTAATCTGTATTACTATGAACTTGTGAAATACCACATCATTGCTGATATAATCAATTGTCACCTACTCTATCAACCAAGTCTATTTGATCTGTATTAAAGGAACTTGAGATAAATTACAAGCAGCTTCCGCTGGTCATTACAAATAAAATAGAATTGGGGCAGGCGAGATGTGGACCTGTTGTTGGGTCCCCCTCTCAACAGAACATCAACTAGTTAGGGCAGCAGGGTGGGGGCTCGCTGGTGGGGCGCTACCGCCCTCTACCAGCTTGCCACATAATACCCTGGCTTTTTAACGCACCTCACAAATAGGGAAAACAATCAAAAACCACTGACAGAACAATCTTAACCAACATTATTACAGTTGAAGCAGGTATGATAGAATTGAGAAACATGATAAATTTGACGATGATATTTTTGAGAATGATACCTTTGAGAATTGCTATTATTGTCATTGTTATTATGGTGATGATAATATATGTATAATAAATATGTGTGCTAGTAATGTATGTGTATGTATACATATGTTTGTATGTGTGTGTATATATGTATATCTAAAACACTATGACTATTTAAACAATAAGTAAATCAATAGAATGGTGACCAGAATGGTGATATAAGCAATGATAAAAAAAATGAGAAAATTATAAATCTAAGTAAATACACTCAGAAATCACAAACTTTTCTATTTGTATTATATTGTACTACATTTTGAAATTGGGCTAGGCACTCATAAGCTTTCTTGCTTCGGCCTACTCCTTTTGAGTTATTTATTTCTATTTTTTCTTGTTTTTTTTGTGATACACACTGTAAAGAATAGCTCAAATAAATAAATCAAATCAATGTTTAATAATTAATGTATGTAATTTAAATACAAAGATCTGTGAAGGGGGTTTTACAGGTTAAAAAAAAAATCTAATAACATATGTAAGTAAGTAAGTAAGTAAAGTTTATTTATAAAGCGCTTTTCACAGATAAAATCACAAAGTGCTGTACAGGATAAAAGAAAATAGTAATAATATTAATAATAAAAATGTGGGGACATATGTAAAATCAAAGTGACACTAGTGAAAACCCATCAATCAAAAGCTTGTTTGAATAAACATGTCTTCAGGTCCTTTTTAAAAGAGTCCACAGAGCCGGCCAGACGCAGAGACAGGGGCAAGGCGTTCCACAGTCTGGGAGCAGCAGACTGAAAAGACAGATCCCCTCGGGTTTTATAACGAGTCTTAGGGACAACAAGCAGGTTCTGAAAAGAGGACCGAAGAGTGCGGCCAGAGGAATATGGGCACAAAAGGTCCAGGATGTACTGTGGGGCCTGACCGTTTAAGGCTCTGAAAGTCAGCACTAGAATCTTAAAATCAATCCTGAATTTTACAGGGAGCCAATGGAGAGCAGACAAGACTGGGGTGATATGAGACCTTCGAGAGAAACCTGTTAAAAGTCTAATTTAAAAAGATTTCAACTGCTGGTTTTCAGCCTCACACACTTCAGCAAACAAACCAGCTGTGCAACTGTTAATTGAAAGCCTGTCTACAGTGATATGCAAAGGTTTGGGCTTTAAGCAACCTTTTGCTTACCATAGACATATCTGCCCCACTGATCCACTATGATTGAAGTAAAACAACAAGAGAGATAAAGATTTTAAAAAATATTCTCACTGTACAGTGCCTCTCGAAAGTACTAATACACCTTCAACTTTTGCACATTTTGTCATGTTTACATAAAGATTTTATTTTGAATTTTTTACTGAAAGTTCACACACAAGTAGCTCTGAGGCCCTCACAGAACAGCTGGAATTATACTGAGAGTAGATTACACACAGGTGGCCTCTATTTAATCCTTAGGGCAAGGTGTGAACATTCTGCAGTCATTAGGAATGTTATAAAGGCAATTTAATGCACTCCAAAAATGCTGTATGAATACTTATGCACGCCCCACTTTTCACTTTTCTATTTTTTGAAAAATAACAGAATCATGTATCATTTTGCTTTCACTTCACAGTTGTCTGTTACTTGTGTGTGAACTTTCAGTAAAAAATTCAAAATAAAATCTTTATGTTTATGACAAAATGTGCAAAAGTTCAAGGTGTATTAGTACTTTTGAGAGGCACTGTATGTCCTTCATCTACACCGTGTTCAGACTGTACAATTCAATCCACACGCATTTTCCAATTGCTGCTTGATTATTCTTACTTTCATCATCAACTCCTCTGTTTCTCTGCACTGTTTGAAATGTAAGGCAAGGCAAGTTTATTTCTAGAGCACAATTCATGCGCAAGGCAATTCAAAGTGCTTCACAGTTGCATACAATTACAAGAAAGCAGATAAAATGAATAAAACATCAACATAAAAATTAATTACAGTAAAAGGCAAGAGTGCAGATAAAATACTTTCAGTTGTGCACAGGTAAAAGAGCTGTTTTCAGCCTGGATTTGAACATTGTCAGAGTTGAGGCATTATGATGATAGATGATGATGATTAGTTTTAGTAGTAGAGTAGCAGTATTCATGATACATACCTGGTATATGAAGAAACTCCCAGATGGCAGTACTTTGGTCCAAATGAAAGAAACAGAAATGAAGTGAATCCACCTCCCAACTTGGTTATAAAGAGGCTTGTGACAGTTAAGTTGAGTCATTGCCTCATTGTCCAGAATGAATCCGAAAATTACAACCACACCTTTATACGAAAACCAATAATCACATGTTGTGAGAAGAAGAAGAAGAATTCAATCAATTCAGGAGATACAAGAAATACAAGAAATACTAGAGATACAAGAAAATCCAGAACACAAAGTACATTTTAAAGTATAAACTGTTCTAACTAAAAACAAATAAAAGAAATTCAAGGGTGTTACATATTACAACTTTACATTGTAGTCCAACTTTCATAGTTAACCTTCTTAGACAAGTCAGTTAAAGTGATGGTCTGTAAAAATGCGAAGTGAGTAGAGAGTGAGAGTGAAATTAGAAATTAAATAAAATTCCTCCCGTCCTGATTGGACCAAACAAACCATGTCAAGCTCTCGGTAATTATATTTTTGAGTTGAAACCGTGGTTTACATTTTGCAGTGCATTTATGTTCATTTTTCTGTGCTCACAACATAAAAAGCCCACACCCAAATGTCTCTGTATTTCTTTGCCATATCCAGTTGAAACAAATACTGTCATAAGCCTTTTACAAACTGTGGGTGCAAAGAGGTAATGCCGTTAGCCCTGCAGCTAACGCAAAAAACTGTCAAAGTTTCCATTGTCACAGCGGTATCAATCAACATTTATTTATAAAGTCGTTTAAAACACTCAAGGTGACCAAAGTGCTTTACGGTAACATCTGACAAAATTAGAATGAAAAAAATTAGGTGAACAATAGCAAAATATCAACAATAAATATTAACATTAAAATTAAAATTAAAACAGATAAAATGTCACTGCATTACAGAGTATTGAAAGCCAGTCTGAATAAACAGGTTACAGTATAAGCCGGGCTTTAAAAACGCCAAAGTTGGTGATGGCGCGTCAGGGGCAGCTCGCGATTTAATACGCTGATTTGATATGCTGATACTGCTGATGTTTTCCCACCCTTTCTGCATTGTCTCACTGAGACATGAAAAACCTGTCACGTACGTTAACTTGTTTGACTGCTCGAGTGGCATTATGTCCCTGGGCAAGACACCTCACACACAACAATAGAGCAGAGGGCAGATTTATAACGGTAGATGCTATTCCTGTCACAACCTGTGCTCTGTGGATCACAGACAAATACTTTCACTATTGCCACTCAAACCAACTACAGCAGGTGCGAGTATTAACAATAACACTGTTTTTATCCCAAAATATATTTCACATTACTACATCATAATGTACTCAAACAAAATTAACTGAGAATGACTGACTTCAGCAATTGTACGAAAAACAAGACAAAATATAATGATAAATATCTCCAAAACTAAAAAGAAAAATATAGTTACTTACTTACTCTTCCCTGTCATCATTTATACTATCAACCATGCTGCATCTGTTGGAAGTTTACCAGAATCACAATCATTATCTCATCAATGGTAGGGGAACCTCGATTCCTTACAGCAACTCCAGTGTTTGCGATGAACATAGAACAACAGATACACAAAATATTTTTATTTGAAATCTTAATTTAGTTTTGACAACACTTTGCGATAGACTTTTGGGTCCTAACCAACTATTTGAACGCTATTGAACATTGCTTTATACTTTGTGTGACCCTGACTGCATGTCCAAAAGGTGGCGGCAAAGCACTGCCATTGTCCAAACTCTTTCAGGGAAACTATAGCAGACTAATGTTGAAGTTGCCTTTTGTTTGTGTAGTCCAGCATCATGATCTTGCTTATATATCGGATTCTTTTTATTTCTTTTTCTACAGTGTTGGTCTGGAGACAGTCAAATTAGGAATACAATGGAAAAAAAATAAAAAATGACCTACTGATGCCAAACTGTCAAACTGGTTTTGGTCAAAATTCAGCTTCCACGGCGGGTCTCGGGCCATAGGAAACAGGAAAACACTATTGAGAATTTTCTTTTCCAATAAATTAATAATAATAATGAACTGTGATTGTATTGCGCTTTTCAAGCCTGTGTCAAAAGTTTCCCAAAGTGTTACATTGTAGTCATTATTCATTCGCTCCACACTTTTTTTTTTCCATTTTGGCTGCCCCCCACTGGCTGGAGTGAGCATTCTGGTTATTTCTTAAAAATGTATAACTCCGCACAGGAATGGGCTCATGTTTGACAGATGTGCGTGGCCCACTGATTATTGTTCGATTCTGTTTCGAGAGACTGGTATGTTGCTATACTGGTTGAGCCCTGACATTTTGGGAAAGATATGTGACGCAAGTTGAGCAGTAGCTTTAAAAGAAACGCCCTTTGGTAGTTACACACCTTAGAACGTGAAATCATTAACTGTCCCTTCATACCTGTCCAGGTCATTACTGCCAGAATGATGCACTGTCTGTCGAGTGGCTAACGTACAAATGTGTGAAGAAATGCGGCAAAAACAGATATGAAAAGGATGCAAACACGTCTTCAAGGTGAGTAAAGCATTTCCCGTAAATTTCTTGTCAAGTAAAGGTATGATAGTACATGGTAAATAAATTAATATAGTATTATTTGGGACAAGGCAAACAGTACTTTAATGGTGAGGTACAGCAGGTGAGTGGTGTAATTTGAGATCATCCTTGTTGATTACTAACATATTAATAAAAATGTAGCACAAGTTTCCCATTATTAAATATTTTAAAGAAAATCATGCATTTTTGTGTGTGTGTTTATAAAATATGCCCCAAAATGAAAACAGATTGTTTTCAGGGGTAATATCTGTTGGATTGTTTTCAAAGTCAAGTGTATTGTTTTTTCTCAAATTATCAATTTCTCAATGTTTAGTAATGTAGATAGAAGAGGTTGTAGATCTTATTGGAGCCCATTCACTTTCCTCGAGGTGAATGGCATAACTATATTACACATAAATAGTTTTAAGTTGCTATGTGGTTATTACGGAGCCCTGGAAGTGACATCAGACAAAAAAATGTGGGATAACCTTTTTTTTTTTTTTTAATAATAATAATAATATCTCGTTCCCTCAAGATAATAAGTCGTTCCCTTAAGATGATATGTGATAAAAAAATAATAATATACAGTCCAATTTTTTTTTTTTTACCCCACTTTATTTTGGTCTGATGTCACTTCCAGGGCTCCATAGTACTTATTATGGAAAACTGCCTTTTTTAGATATGCTTCACAGAGAAAACGTAGTGATAAATGCCAGGCTGGAGATTTTGGTGTCTGTAGATGCTACTGTAAATTGTGCGATAAAAATGCATTTTAAGATAAATTACTTCGGAAGGTAGATGTCTATCTGTGTCTTATATATAACAAAGTACATTGAGTAAAGTAATAAAGATTTACTGTTCCGTGTTATTAGTAAAATTGCCCAAAATCCTAAAGATAACTGTGTCATGATTATTTCAGCTGGGAGGAAACAGGGAGCCCCAAACACTCACCTGAAAGTGTGTCTTTGAGGAGTAACCAGTCTATGGGGGCTCCCATTATCTTCAAGGGAAATTAACTATATCCCCAGTAAGTCTGATTTATATGTGATTATGATTGAAATGCTGTTGTTCTTTGTTATTGTGCAAAATATTTGCTTACTTGGATGCAAATTTTAAAGCATCTTTTGTCTTGAGTGATGAGTCCAGAAGTCGAGGACCAAGCCGTGACCCTGCCTGGTCCTTGAGGAGTGACCAGTCTATGGGCCTCCTATAATCTTCAAAAAGGGACATGAATTATATCCCTAGTAAGGAAATCCGATTTACAAGTGGTTTTGATTAGCCTTGACTGCAAGTTGAATTCTCACAATATTTGAGGGTTCACAAACCCACGAGAAATGCTGCTCCTGCTACTGTACTTGACTATGAAGAGTGACCACTCTAAGAGACCTCCTTTGGATTTCAAACAGGGACATTCCTCTGTCAGCCCCAGGTTAATACTTTGTGACTGACAATTTCTAACAAACCTAACTAATGCATTGACAATAGTGTATGCTGCGGGGTTATTTAAGTTTCATTTTATTTAAGTTCTTCTCCGTCTGAACACATGAACACTTTTTTTGAAGTCCAGAATTTCACTACGAAGAACCTGTTGTTTTGGTAGCTAGCCAAGTTTTTGCAGCCTCTATGCACCCAGTGAGGTTCAGTCTCTGTAACAGGACACCTGATGAGACGGGATTTTTAGTTTTGGTTTCTATGTAGTCATGAGGGTCAAGCTGGCTCTTTTCTTAACCGCATGCAACCCGACCTCATAAAAGTAAAACTCAACACGCTCGACCCTAAGAAATGACCTTCAACTCGCTGACTCAAACTGATCCGAACCGGTTCATCACACGAGTTGTGCATGCATTAGTGCAGTAATTAACGGGGGTATGATTGCCGTAGCCTTGGCCACTCCTGCTTTTTGTTTCTGTTCAAAGAAAAATGTGTAGACTGGCAGGCAGACAGATAAAAAACATCTATGATATAATTTACCTTGAAACTGTAGGTTTATTGCTCGCTTCCGTCAGTCTACCCCCAGGGCAGCAGTTGCTACAATAGTAGCTTACCATCACCAAGTATGGAGTGAGTGAATGAATAATGCAATGTAAAGCGTCTTTGAGAGTCCAGAAAAGCGCTATATATAACCAATGCATTATTATCATTATTAGCCTAATGCATAGCCTACTTTCAATGATATTTTTGGATAAAGGGTGTAAGCCTTTAATGCCTAAAAGATATCAGTGATTTGTCCAATTCGCACATCACTACTTATTTGTGCACAATTTAAAACCTGTGGTGAGTAAGAATTTTAGTGAAATTGTGCCTTAATTCATTCACAGTTTTGATATTGTAAGTTATAAGTCCGAACCTAGCTGCAGTGACCAGTCAATGGGACCTCCCATTCTATTCCACAATGAAGAAACATACGTTACACCCAGGTGAGAATCATAATTTCATGTTAGCCACAGACAGACTGTCTTAAACATTAATCTGCTCTGTATTTGTTTTAGCCCAGGGGCGCATCAGACACACACCGACATGGTTTTTATGGTATGTATGAATTAATCATAGGCCAGACACATTATAAATCTTGACAACAGTGAAAGACATAACAAACTGGCGTTGCTCATTGCAGGAGTTGGAGAAAATCATCATATCCTTCGTCCGAGCTGAACTGAAGAAGTTTAGAAGAGTTCTAGAGTTAGATTCAGAGTCTTTCGTTGGTGATGATGAGAGTGAACAATGGACCAAACAAGCTTTTCTCAATATCATTGTGGGGTTCTTGAGGAGAATGAAGCAGGACAAGATGGCGGATCATCTAGAGAGCAGTAAGACTGTTTCCTTATAAAAGTATTTCAATGCAGTTTGACTATCCTAAAATTTCAAACCCTGACTACATAATTTGCAACCCTTCCCTGTGGTTTATGAATGATTGAATAAATATGAATGTTGTGTGCTTGAGCCTTGTTGACTACTTCAGTTATTTTTCCCCCATTTTATTGCAGGGTATATATATAAAGTTCATTGCAAACTGAAGTCCACATTGCAGCACAAGTTCCAGTGTGTCTTTGAGGGCGTTGCCAAAGCTGGAAACCCCACTTTTTTAAACCAGATCTTCACCGAACTCTACATCACAAAGGGAGGAACCGATGGGGTCAATAATGAACATGAGGTCCGCCAGATCGAAAACACAAGCAGGAGACAAACAGAGACAGAAACTACCATCAAATGTAATGACATCTTTCAAACACCCCCAGAGAAATCTAACGACCCAAGTTGGAAGATACCGAACAGTTCTGACGAAGGGAGTGGCTGGCATTGGAAAGACTTTGCTTACTCAGAAGTTTAGTCTGGACTGGGCTGAGGGAAAGTCTAACCAAGACATCCAACTTTTGTTCCCCTTCACTTTCAGAGAGCTCAATGTCCTAAGATACATGCAATTTAGCTTGATGGAACTGGTGCACCACTTCTTTGGTAGTCTAAGCCAAATCCACAGCTTTGAACAACTTCAAGTCATCTTTATTTTTGATGATCTAGATGAGTGCAGGCTCCCTCTGGACTTTGCCAATACAAAGACCTTAACAGACGTTTCAGAATTTACCTCTTTGGATGTCCTACTGGTAAATCTCATCAGAGGAAACCTGCTTCCTAATGCACATATCTGGATAACCACACGACCCGCAGCGGCCAATCAAATCCCTGCCCAGTGCATTGCTGTCGTAACAGAGGTCAGAGGGTTTACGGACCAACAGAAAGACATGTACTTTGCAAAGAGATTTCAAGATGAGAAGCAAGCTACAGCCATCATCGCTCACATCAAGGCATCCAGAACCCTCTACATTATGTGCCACATCCCAATCTTCTGCTGGATCGCTGCGGCTGTTCTAGAGCATTTGACAAAATCCAAGACCAGAGATCCACTACCTCAAACACTCACAGAGCTGTACATTTACTTCTTGGTGGTTCAGATCAAAGCAAAGTGCCTCAAATATGATGGACAGGATGAGATTGAGCCACAGTGGAGTCCAAGCGACATTGAGATGGTGAAGTCTTTAGCCAAACTAGCCTTTGAGCAACTGCTGAGTGGAAACCTGATCTTCTACGAGTCTGATTTGAAAAATTGTGGTCTAGATATCCATGCTGCGTCATCGTACTCTGGAGTGTTCACTCAAGTCTTCAGGGAGGAGCCAGGTCTATACATGGACAAGGTCTATTGCTTTGTCCATCTGAGTGTGCAGGAGTTTCTGGCTGCTCTTCACGTTCGTCACACCTTCACCAACTCTGGTGTCAACCTGCTCAAACGTTCTTTAGACTCCTTACCAGAGGAGATCCTGTACCAGTCTGCAATTGATAAGGCTTTGGTGAGTCCAACAGGCCACTTGGACCTGTTTCTGCGCTTCCTATTAGGTTTGTCTCTGCCAACAAATCAGCGACTCCTACAAAGTCTGCTGACACAAACAAGAAGTAACTCCGAGACGCATCGAAAAACAGTAGACCACATCAAGCAGAGGTTGAACGAAGGTTTGCCCACAGAAAGGACTATTAACCTCTTCCACTGCCTGAACGAGCTGAAGGGTCGTTCAATAGTGGACAGGATCCAAACATACATGACCGGATCTGAGCCATTTTACCCCACACTGACGCCGGCAGAGTGGTCAGCACTGGCATTCCTCCTGCTCTCCGCAGACCTAGATGTGTTTGAAGATACCAGCCTTCAGATTGGGTCCTTCTCAGATTGATGCCGGTTGTCAAAGCATCTAAAAAAGCAATGTATGTTTATATATTTTCTTGATGAAGCTAGTTCTCTGAAAAAATGTCACGACCTTTTTCAATATTGTTTTTGATTGGCAGATCTTGAGCCAGTTTTTTGAGAGTAAAGTCTATTTTAGCGTACACTCACCTGACCGCAAAAAAACGAAAAACAAATAAAACAAATAAAAAAAATAGAAGAGAAATATGAATACTAGCAACAGCCGTAGAAGTTTTAGACACCATCTGAAAGCAATGGACGTCATATAGTAAAACAAAACTTTCTTCAGTCGTTGGTTCTCAGTCTTCCAATCTGAGACATTTGGACCTGAGTCACAACCCAATCCAGGACTCTGGAGTGGACCTACTGTCTTCCGGGCTGAAGGGATTGGGCTGCAGATTGGAGACACTCAAGTGAGAATTACTTTCTGCAAAGTTGTCTGTTCTTTGCGTTCAAGCTTGAATCGTTTATTTTAGCTTTTTTTGTTTTCTTGATGGAGAAAAATCTTTGCATTTATATTCCATATTCGATAACTTTAAATAATAGGGGAGGTTTTTGCATTATGTATAACTCACTTGCCACATCAATTAGCGCCTTATCTCTTAAAGTCAACTTAATGGGTACATGTGCACTCTTGTTCGCAGCCTGTCCCTCTGTAACTTGTCCTGGAGGAGTGGTGGGCCTTTGTCGTCAGTTCTCAGCTCTCAGTCCCACAGTCTGAGACACCTGAACCCTAGCATCAATGATTTGCAGGACTCCGGAGTGGACCAGCTCTGTTCTGGACTCAGAAGGGAAGACTGCAGACTGGAGAGCCTAAGGTGTCTTCTGTTCACATCAAGGAATACTTATTGACATACACAATACTCTTTGGCGACTTAGTGGTGGCCAAACACAATGCGATGATAGGGAGTGATTGATTTAGAAATGGACACTGGGGAGCAGTGTGCGAAATACCCGTCCATATTTGGGGGGTCCCCATCTCCGAAATGCCCCCGCCCCCCTCCCCTCCCCTCCCTCCGACCCATCCGTGTGCAACAAGCATAAATCCACTTCCCATAGAGCCTAACTTTACAGCCCAAGAGCCATAAACAACACAGCAAATGTTCTAGTGTTAATGTGACACTGTTTGGTGTCTATATGAGTCCAACATCCGCAGTGTTAATGTGAGTTGACTCTCTTCAGAGTTAGACTGAAGGATAGAGAATCTGACACCATGAGTGACAGTAACATGACGTTAACTAGAATGTGTTCTTTATTTCCAATAATAAGGCTGAGGCCTCATTGGACTTCAGTCTGTCCTAGACTGACAGGTAAGAAGCAGGAAAATGTGTCATTCAACGAATGTCTAGGACTTCAGCTGGAAGTACAAATTAAAAACTAAAAATCAAGCAATCATTAATAACAGTTAGATTAAAGGAAAGAATAAAACTGTGTATATACAAAGGAAATGAACAAAGATGAAGCAATATCAGTGATCCATGGTAACGAGGCAGACAGAGTGATGTACTTCAGGAGACTACACCATAAAACAACTGCCGGTCCTTGAAACTCCTACAAAACATTACAACGCAGGTTTGTTATTGACATTGATTGGAAACACAAGAGCGGGTTAATGAGTCCGTTATGCTAGACTGACATTTTAGTCTAGCATAACAGACTAGTCAGCCTTTTTGATGAATCATCAAACTTAATCAACAAATAAAAAAAATGTTTCCCTGATAAAAGTCATGGATGTTAACGCATATCCGAAAATTCAGACCATTTGTTAAAACTTTGACAGAGATGCGCATCGACAAAGTTGACAAAGTAGTCCCTGGGACGACACAAGGTTTAAATAGTTTGATTATTCATGTTTTTATCTCAAGCTAATAAGCTACTTCTTAATAAAACCAAATCATACTCAATGTTATTCCAGGATAAAAACAGACGTATATCGGCTGGTGCACTTGATATTGTATTTCTGGATGCAGCGCCAATTGCACCAGTCGAGACATATAAATATCTGGGTTTATAGCTTGACTCCAATCTTTCTTTTAAGTCTCACATACATGCTGTTGCTAATAAAATTGCATATCATTTGAAATTACTTTACCAGTCAATTAATTGCTTTAGTTTCTCAGTGAGAAAGAGGATTGTCACTCAATTGCTACTCCCTATTCTCGATTACTGTGATGTAGTCTATCAAAATACCACTGCCACTAATCTTCAGCCACTCAATGTTATCTTTAATAGTCTGTGTAGGTGTATTCTCCGTTGTCCCTTCAGAACTCACCATTGTCTGCTGTATCAGCAACTCTCTTGGCTCACTCCATCCTCCAGACGCCAATTTCATTGGTTATTATTTATATTCAAATGCATTAATCTTAGCAATCCTGATTATTTGAAGCAATATTTAATACCATTTAGCTCTTCTTATAATTTAAGACATGCAAATCAAATTTTTTTTTGTCGTACCTCAAATTCATAAAGAAATAGGAACATTTTCATTTAATTACAAAGCACCTTTTGATTGGAATAATCAACCTGCCTCTATCTGCTCTATAACCTACTATCAAACGTATCAAAATGTTCTTTTGCAATATTTACAAACCACTTGCAATTGCTTTTAGAATTGTAATTGATTGTTCAAAATTCAAAGTTCTAAGTAGTGAGCTCTGTGTGTGTGGTGGTTAGAGTGGATGTGTGTGCTGTAGGGTGCAAGGGATGTATGTGTTGGAAGATGTATGTTAATATCTGGGTTTATAGCTTGACTCCAATCTTTCTTTTAAGTCTCACATACATGCTGTTGCTAATAAAATTGCATATCATTTGAAATTACTTTACCAGTCAATTAATTGCTTTAGTTTCTCAGTGAGAAAGAGGATTGTCACTCAATTGCTACTCCCTATTCTCGATTACTGTGATGTAGTCTATCAAAATACCACTGCCACTAATCTTCAGCCACTCAATGTTATCTTTAATAGTCTGTGTAGGTTTATTCTCCGTTGTCCCTTCAGAACTCACCATTGTCTGCTGTATCAGCAACTCTCTTGGCTCACTCCATCCTCCAGACGCCAATTTCATTGGTTATTATTTATATTCAAATGCATTAATCTTAGCAATCCTGATTATTTGAAGCAATATTTAATACCATTTAGCTCTTCTTATAATTTAAGACATGCAAATCAAAAATTTTTTTGTCGTACCTCAAATTCATAAAGAAATAGGAACATTTTCATTTAATTACAAAGCACCTTTTGATTGGAATAATCAACCTGCCTCTATCTGCTCTATAACCTACTATCAAACGTATCAAAATGTTCTTTTGCAATATTTACAAACCACTTGCAATTGCTTTTAGAATTGTAATTGATTGTTCAAAATTCAAAGTTCTAAGTAGTGAGCTCTGTGTGTGTGGTGGTTAGAGTGGATGTGTGTGCTGTAGGGTGCAAGGGATGTATGTGTTGGAAGATGTATGTTAATGATTTAGTGGTTGGTTGTTTTGTCTTCTATGTTTTGGTTCCATGCCTGTACTGTATGGAGGATTGAAAGTGCCACAATTAAATAAATAAATACACCATTAAATAATTAAATAAATGTGTCATTAATTAATTAAATGTGTCATTAATTAATTAAATATGGAATAAATAAATCAATGTATTATTAAATGTTTCATTAATTAATTAAATTACCAATGATTCTGTGTAAAAATGTATATATAATTATTTATCTATTTAATTAATTATTTCATGGTCCTGTGTTGCAGTGTTTCATGAATTAATTTTATCTGTCAAACTCGCCCATCAAAGTTTGAGGGGTTGGTCCTAACACCTGATTGGTCAGGATGCTCATCCAGTCAAGGCAAATCAATTCCAGAATAATGGATTGACTCAGACAAGTGTGAACTAAACTAAACTAAACACAAGCCTCGGGCAAGTAGACCCGGTTCTGTCTGAGCAAAGCATCGGAACCGTACGTCTGCTTCATTATCGATCCCTCTTATCGATGCTCCCGCTCTGAAAACACTCTTTTTGCGCCGCGGAGCTTAGACCCACGTGCGTAATGACAGTTCTCCGGTCTGTTGACGCTGCTTCAAAATAACATCGGCCCAATCTCAATTCTACCCCTTAGCCTCCGCTTCGCCTGTCCCCTCCGTTTTGCGCGTTCACTAAAGAGTGTCGTCAATTAAAACAGTCCATTGTTATAAACGTGTCAGTTATACGTTTGTGCTTTGCTGCTGCGAATGCTCGGTTTATTTGCGCTGTATTGCTGTTTCTTTCCAAACTTTCGATACG
This sequence comes from Neogobius melanostomus, assembly GCA_007210695.1. NCBI lineage: Eukaryota > Metazoa > Chordata > Actinopteri > Gobiiformes > Gobiidae > Neogobius > Neogobius melanostomus. The sequence goes on along the minus strand of VHKM01000457.1, from coordinate 673,312 downwards.
TCGCTATTGACATGACACACGGGGTTCAGTGCCTTGCTGCTCCGCGCGCTGTCTCCCCGCGCCGCTGTGCTCTGAGCGCGGGTCCGAGACTGTCTGTCCCCGGTCTGAGCGCAGCGCACCTCGGCAGCCTCCGCTCAGGCTCGGGGCTCAGAGCGGAGTCTACAGCCGCCTGTCCCCGCCCTGAGCGCACCGTGAGCGGGTGTACCTCTGCCTGTCTCCAGCCCGAGCACACCAGCCCCCGCTCAGGCCCGGGGCTCAGAGCGGAGGCTGCGGGTGCCTGTGGTGCCTGTCCCCGCCCTGAGAGGGAAGGAGAATGTGGCGCCGGGTGAAGCAGAAATAGATGAAAATCTGTAGGGCAGCATCAGTCTGTTACAAGTTACAGACACTTGTTGAAAAGTACAAATGTTACCATTATATTTTAGGCTGAGTGCCAGCAGGAGCCACAGTATATTTGGAAACTTACTTTATTTAATTAATATTTTTTCTTGGGAAAACTAACAATGTGTCTTTTTTGATAGAGTAAGTTTATCGAAAGCACATTCATTCCCTGCTTTTCCCCAACACACAGACAAGCCAGGTATTGATAAGAGAATAGATAGGTAAAATTATTGATTGCATTGATATCAATAAAATCTTATCAAGTCCCATCCCTCCTCATCAAGGTCCTCCACCATCAGCGTAGCCGCCATGTTTCCAAACACTTCAGGCCAAAGCAATGGATTAGACCACATTTGAGTTAATCAGGCTTTAGCCCCGCCCACAACTTTTGATGGGCGAGTTTGACAGATAAAATTAATTCATGAAACACTGCAACACAGGACCATGAAATAATTAATTAAATAGATAAATAATTATATATATTTTGTACACAGAATCATTGGTAATTTAATTAATTAATGACACATTTATTTATTTAATGACACATTTATTTAATTAATGACACATTTATTTAATTATTTAATGGTGCATTTATTTATTTAATTCCATATTTAATTAATTAATTAAACATTTAATTAATTAATGACACATTTAATTAATTATTTAATGGTGTATTTATTTATTTAATTGTGGCACTTTCAATCCTCCATAGTACTGCTGTATCTGTTTTGTGCTTTGATTTCTTTGGCGACTTTTGAGGACCCTCTTGAAAACGAGATGATGCATCTCAAGGGGTTATCCTCTTAAATGAATAAAATAAAATAAATAAAAATCTCGATTTTTGCCTTGTTTGACTGATTGCTGTGTGGTCCCTTTGTGTCTGAGAATCTCAAGAAAATCACTATATTGTACCATTCAAAACAATAAGACATGTTGCACACAGGGCAAAGTGCAGGTCCAGATGCGAAGGAAATGAACAAAGATGAAGCAATATCAGTGATCCATGGTAACGAGGCAGACAGAGTGGTGTACTTCAGGAGACTACACCATAAAACGACTGCCGGTCCTTGAAACTCCTACAAAACATTAATTGCAGGTTTGTTATTGACATTGATTGGAAACACAAGAGCGGGTTAATGAGTCTGTTATGCTAGACTTGACATTTTAGGACTGGTGTTTTTCTCTCATCAAAAACGTAGCAGGATTTATGTTTAGGCCGAGGTCATCTTGTTCATCATCATGATCAAGAAAGCACTTGGTCTCTGTTTGTTTGACAGTCTTGTCGTGAATAAAGATTGTCAGTTACTTTGTCAAGACAAGTGAGAGGATTTTGTTTGTAAAACATTATCTGTAAAAACTCTTAAAGCCTTGAGGAAAGGAAAATGAGAGACCCTGCTGGGAAATTATTGGATAAAGCTTGGATAAATTCAGCTCTGAACAGTATGTGTTGCCTAATTTGGGATAGTCAGTCTGGCGTGTTTTTCTAATCCATTCTCGAGGAAATAAACGTTTTATTAGTCTTGATTTGGATAATGATCAGCTACCCGAAGTTTGAATCAACTGGTATTTGGTAAGAACAATGACGGCATGAGTTTAATGGCAAATTCCAATTTTTACTACCTATAATACGAGTGTACAGCTAAAACAGTGGGATATGGAATGAGAGACCCAATTGTACGTTATAAACAGACTCTAGATTCAAACACCTCATGCAAAACAATGACTCTGAAAGGAGACAATAAAAAACATCTGTACATGAAGGTAATGTCAGGGCAAGTCCTCAAGATTACCCTGAATGTTTTTTCTGTTTAAGTACGTGGATAACTTGGAATAAAAGAGGTCGAGTGAGGCGTGGTGTTTGGCTGTTGCTGTTTGCAGGTTGCCGTTAACCTGCTCTTCTTAGGGTTAGGTTTAGGGTTAGCAATTAGGCATATCCAAATCTCAAAGCATATTGACTGGAGAGGTTACAGCCTGCCAGTGTGATACCTCATTTGAAAGCCAAAGTCTTTCTACTTTCTAAAAATATCTGCGAGATCTATGTGAGTGAAACACAAGTTACATCACATAACCCTAACCCCTGACCCTAACCCTAGCCCCTGATCAGGGGGACGGCATTGACATTGTGCTATGACCTCATTTACTTTATTTAGCATTTAAGCAACATCCTTTTTAAAACCTGAGATGACAAACTTGAAACTTTATTTATCCCACTGTGAGTTAAACACTGTCTATGTCCCGAGAAAAAGAGAATATCGATGACCCTGCACTAGAGCGCTGAGCTCAGAAAGGTGATCAACACCAGCACATGTTCACCCACCCTCTTTCCGTCCGGTTCTTGGGAAAAATTAAAGTCTGGTTAAAATAAAAAGGTTCTGGACCACTGATCTGCATAACGTTCTGCTCTTTCAAGCACACTTACTGCTTCAGAATCTGAATAGATTGTATCGCCATTGTGAACAGGTTCACTGACACCGAATTTTCTTCTGTGCAAACATGCAGCATGAAAGAACTAGGAGGTATTAAGGTATGAAGCTGAAGATTTTACAGAGCGCTCCCGTGCTCAGCGTCAAGTCTAGATTACAGCCTGCGTTCAGAAACACCAGAACGGCCAGAAAGTTGTTATGTCTCAGAAGTGTCACCAGCTTTTCCATGTAGTGTAAGTGTATGTCCTTGAACAATGTATGCCATGTAGACAATGTATGTCTTGCCGGGGATCCTGTACTTTGCTTTGCTTCTCATGAGAGCAATCACCGATCTTCTAGTGGTGGGAAGGTGATGTGACAAGTGCTTGTTGTGTCCTCATGGCGTTCGCTGTGATGTTACATGTTGATGTTGTTTACATGTCACGATTTCAGTTCACTGTTTACTGATGACTGGCAGCACAGACACGGTTAGGCAAAAGTGCATATTACACTAGTTTGCATCTAATACAGCATCTTTACATTGTGGAAAAGGAGAAGCAGAGCATCTCCTTCACTTTTGTTCTTATTTAACAAAGTGTTTTGTCTCTCCTCTTCGAGACATGTGGGACCAATAAACCTACCACAGCTGCTAAAGGAGGCTTCGCATTTATTATTATTCACAGTCACGAGAGGCAAGACAACAACTGCTATTACTGCATAGTGCTACTACTTCTGCTCCTCCAAAAACATAACATCTTAAATTCATTATTTGTTAACGGGGTCATTCTTTTATCAAGACCTGAATCTTCTTCTTAGATTCTAACAGTCAAAAAGACAAAAGAGGCCAGTCTTATTCAAATTGCCAATGTGTCGTAAACAAATGCATCATTTCTAGCAGTTGGTAAAAAGTAAAGTAACAATGTATTGAAGGTTTTGAGAAGCCTTTTAAGAAGACTTGTATGATACGTAAGATTTTTCAACGCTATTTGGCCTTAAAAGTAGTTTGTAGGCAAAAAAAAATATGTACAATAAATTTAAGCTTTCATCGTTGTTAGCTTCTTCAGTAAAAGTCAAGGTCTATGCATAGTCCATAAGACGTAAGATCTTTGTTCTTGCACCCTGAGATGAAAGAACAAAATGAAGTCTCTTTTGCCTTGTAGCCACAGAACTGTCATCGTTTACATAATGTAATCAGTGTGAGGCTGCGCTGGAGTTACATCCCGTATTTCAGGGCCGTTGTGGGTGCCCATGTAGAACAAATGTATGTCTTGCCCGGGGAATCCTGTACTTTGCTTTTGCTTCCTCATGCAGAGCAAATCCACCGATCTCTCTTAGTGGTGGGAAGGTGCATGTGACAAAGTGCTTGTTGTGTCCTCATGGCGTCTCGCTGTGATGTGATTACAAAAGGTCCTTCAATCAAACTTTTCTTTCTGCGCTCAAGTACAGCACATTGACACTGCTTCTGATTAGGACATAGAGATGAATTTCTTCCTGAATGAAATGGGGAGGAAATAGGAATTTGTAGAGTACATTTCATAGGCAGCAAGTTAATGTGTTTCTGAACATAAAGCAAAAACAATAGCACGGGAAGCAATTTATAGTAAAATGAAACAATGGCTGTACTCAAAACATGCATAGATAGTAAAATAAACATCAGAAATAATCAAAGTAGTAACCAATATTGAAATATGCACATAAAATCCAACAGAGAATGTATAAAATTATGCAGTACTGGTAAAAAAAAAACTTTTTTTATCTATTGGATGCCGTCACCAGAAATGGTTTTGATTTCACTGACTGTTAAACCATTTCAGGTGACGACCTTATCAAGCTCATTGAGAAAATGCCAATGGCCAATGGCAATTTTGAAGAATTGAAGAAAAAACAACAACATATTTTTAGGGATTTCACCCTTTTTCTGTTATTCATAGTTTAATGTCTCCAATTAGAATCACATAATGTCTACGGGGCTACATAGTGTTGAAAATAAAGAAATGCCAATACATAAACACTTTCTAAAGTCTAGCTTTAAAAGTCAAAGTTGATTGAGAAAGTTTGAGATTTTCTGGCAGCTTATTCCAGCATCTCACTGCATAGTGGCTGAGAGATTCAACCAATTGAAAGTCCCACAACTGTACTGCACACACTGTATAGTATTTCCCTGCATGTGTACTGCTACAAAACTACTATGCCGTATTGCAGCTGTATTATTTTTATAATATATAAAATAGAGGATACATTTTAATCATATTCATGTGTCAACTATCAATTTCAATTTTGAGTACTTGTTTACGGAGAACCACTTGACATAATGCACTTTAGTTACGTTGAAGTCAAAATAATCCATTAGTTTGGGAGATGCACCCTAAAAATGAACCTATCACAAATGAAAGACTAAAATAAAATCTTCCGTTATGATTTACTCATTATAGTGCATTATCATCTTACTTCCATTAGATTCCATTACTTTCAGAAGCCATTAGCTGAGAGCAACGACTTTACGATACAACCTTTTCTTTTTTTTACCTTGTGTTCTCTTTCATCTTTGAACATCAAGGCAGAAATAAACACAGCTCCGCGGGGTCTCTCCGAGTGAATGATGAGTCTGAGATCAAAAATGCCTCTGACTCGAAGTGTATGTCAAGTTTGGCCTTTATTTACCACGTGCAGGTGCGCCCCGTACTTGACTCACTCCCAAAGATGCTATAACCGGGACAGTCAAACCCGCGCATGACGGGGAATGAAAGGCAGAGATGGCAGACACACTTTTGAATCTCTGAAATATGACGGAGTCGTTCAGGCCAAAGTCTATTCCCACAAGGGGAGAGGAATTTGGGCTTGGAGCAAATTTATTTTATATTTAAAACCAAAAACCAACAGACATAGTACTGTCACGCTCAGTTTGTGCTCAGCATAAAGTTAAAAGTCCTGGAAGAACAATAAAACAAACATTATAGATTAGTTTTAAATGTGGTGGGATTCGCTTAAAATGTTTATTGAGTTAATTATGACCTTTGTAATGAACTAATCGCATTTAAGCATAATTTTACAGGGTCTGTATTTATGTTTTAGAGGGATATTTTAGATGCTTCTTTTTCCTACATTTGAACTTATTTGAAGTGGAGATAGTTTTTGGAAAATCTTCTTAAATAGGTTTACTGTGTGAATAAACTGTGTGAATAAACAAGTTGACTCAAACTTTTTTATCCACAATAGAGCAGGCTAAAGTTTGGGATGGCAGCAGCTCAAATTTAAGCTCAAGCAAAACGCAAAAAAACAATCGGTGCACTTTTCATTTCGTAAGACTTGTATCGCTAAGACAATCATTCAACCTAATGCAACTAATTGTTAACTACTTACTGACCATCGGGGCCCAGTCACAACTGGAGAGTTAGTTGATGTTAAGATATTAAGCGGAGTTGGCAAGTTAATTTGTTTGCTAACATTAGCAACTAGCCGCATCCATTTATTTTCCATAAGCGGTTACAGAGACAATGCAGACACAGTGAATGTCTATATGGAGCTACACCTTTCATAATGCCTTTACTGTGTACATCGTACCATTTCTAATTGTATAATATTGCTCTATATTATACGGCTCTTCACAATGCAAGTATTGTAAGTAAGTATCCATTGAGTTGAATGTGATTTTCCAACGTTCTACTGGAGGTTTTCTGCTAGAAGACCTCTGAAAAAATAATGACCGCTGCCTATGGCAACGGAGTTTGTGCTTGTAATACAGGTCTTTCATATCACTCTGCAAGTAGTAGTAGCGGACACTATCTCTGTCCCCGTCCCTGCGAGAGAAGTTGGGGGAATCGCTCGTGAAGTTAACAGGAGTCCGACTTTCAACTTACCCAGAGACTCACCACCATTCCTCCTCTCGAACTGCAACTTCAACTAAGTAGCTAGGGTAGCAATAAGTAGCTAGACTTGCTGCTACTAGCCTAGCCACACTGCCTGGAATCACAACAAACGTTGCCAAGCAACGCGCAAACTTTTGGGAACTATTTGCTGCGGAAATCATAAAATAAACCTTTCGGCCTTCATAAAAGTGTATGGAATTTATTGTGTCTGTGTTTAGTTGGCAAATAGCCGTATAATAAGTGGAAACGCTGGTCTTTATCGGGAAAATTGTCTTGTTTCGCCCTGAAACAAGACCTATACATTATCCCTTACATATTGTACCTTTTTTTATTGTAGTTAGTATTAATAATGCAGGCAGTATTAAGTGTAGTTTATTTCAACCTGAAAAGACGCACAGAGACAGAATGGCAGTATGAGTGTTTAATTAATGAACATGAATATTATTGGGGCTCAGACCCCGGCGACGATTGAACGAACGATGTGAAATACATGTCATTGATGAATGATAGCCAGAATCTTCCCCTGAGCCTGGACCCTGATGGTGGTGGAGAAATCCTAGGTTGGCCAGTCAATGACGAGTGGAGCCGAGGAGAGGCCATGTGGAGAAAGGGGTGGAGGAGGGTCGTAGCACGGCTGGCAAGCGCTGAGTGATTGACCACGGAGCTTAAACAAGGGGATCCTGAGCGATGAGCGGGGATGAGCAGCTGCGGTGATTGGCTGTCGTGAAGGTGCGGCTTGAGCGGGGTCTGTGATTGGACGATTGGCGAGCGCTGCCGGTGATGAGGTGAATGAATGCAGCGGTAAGTCTTCCGGGTTGAATTTGCGCAGAAGCTACATTTATGGGTTGATAGATAGTTTTTACTTTATTGCGCGCACATTGATTAACCTCTTGACTTTATTCTTTGAGCATTCAAACTTGCTTTCACTGCATCAATCTTTTGCACCGACTTAATTTAAGTGCTTACATCTGTTCGGAGACAAATCAATGCTGTTGGTCTTGTTTTCCATATGGAATGTTTGAAATGGACAGATCTGCATTTGCAAAATGAGCCATAGGAGACAAAAACAAGTGCTCAGGAAATGTGTTACATTCCTTGGATTTTCTCCCAAAATATCAGACCTGAAAATTCAACACAGAAGTGCACACCTCGGACTCTGGAGACTCAAGGCACTCGCAGTCAGCGGGGGCAGGTGTCTGGTGTCTGACTCCATAAATCATGTTGAGGGGGGTTGAGAAACTGTATAGAAATAGTCCTGTCCACACCTCTCCTCGTGATGAAATATTACCAAACACAGAAAAAGTATAACATAACATTTCTAAAGAGGTTTGCAATGAACTGCGAAGCCAGTCAATAGTCCATTGTTATGTATTGTTTATGGTTTATGGTGTACGTACATGTGGTGATCTTCTGATGTGACATTTATGACCGACTGGCTCTTTTGAACGTTGGTTCTTTAAGGTGAACGGTCCAAACCGTATCTCAATTGTGAAAAGAGCAAGATCTTTTTTCAGTCAGTTTTTACCCAGAATTCCCCTGAAGGAACACCAGGATTAGCCTAACATTGGAGCAGACGACACAAATGAAAGCGTTTTCCACTAGAGTCAACGCTTAATGCACTACATGATTTGTCAGATGGTTTCAGCCTCTTTTAATTAGTTGTGGTGCAAGATTTGATTCACACACACGTTTTTCAAAGCATAAATTTCAGTCCCACGTTGTAATAAGTTTTTCCTTGACTGAAAGCAATAAAATTGAGTTAACCTGTTAAAGCACTGAAATATTTGTTTTTCTCTCAGAGCTTGTATCTTGGCGTTTGGTCACATTTGTGCCCAACCCACTCTGAGTCACTGTGATTTGATTGGCTTCAGAGTTACACTGTAGGTCAGACACCGTGAGTGACAATAACATGAAGCTAAAACATGATGCTACAAGTGTAATATTTATTATAAACAAAAAGGCTGAGGCCTCATGCTCTTAAGCCTGACAGGTGAAGAAAGTACATCATGGAGCTTCTGCGTCAGACAGTTATTTTATATTTCTGCAGAATGAAAGATTGAATATCAAGTCTCTTAGTCACTAGTGCAAGTGTGAAAATCTCTTATTCTAATAAAAATTAGAGTCATGATTGTCCCAGTTCCTCTGAGTCGTGGTGCAGCAGGACTGATGTGGACAGATGTTGCAGTAGAAGCTCATGAGGTTCATTTCTTCAACAGTTACTATAGTAACTTTTTTCTCCAAAGTAAAAGGAGATCTACCACAGTCCTGTCTACATCGGTCATGGTCCACCGTGACTCAGAGGAACTGGGACAAACATGACTGTACAGCAGATACAAATTACATTGGTTTGTTTCAGAATGAGAGTAATTAATAATGAACTAATATTTCATTCACAAGATTTTCACATTTTGCTTTTCATGATTGTAATAATTATTCTCCATTTATTTTATGTTTTTTTCTACACATTTGGGTTTCAGAATATGATATGACTCTGTCATGCCAGCAGAAGTCGGAAGTTCTGTCTAAAGCAGAAGCTCCATGACTTCCTTCTTCACTACTCAGTCTGTGACTGAAGAGCAATGAGGCCTCAGCCTTTTTACTGGAAACAAAGAGCACATTGTATTTAGCGTCATGTTACTGTCACTCATGGTGTCTGACCTGTAGTTAATACTGAAAAGTGTCATTCACATTTACACTGAGAAGGTGTGAACTATATAGACACCAAAAAGTGTCAAATTAACACTGGAACATTTGGCATTTTATTGTATTTCGGTTCTAGTATAGCCCTGACCTATGACTTTACTCTGCTCAGTATAAAGTCTCTCTTCTCTGCCTTTCCATGCCACTTGTAATTTTATCAGCTGTATAGAGTTTCCTATACTCAGTTTTACATTGACGCAAAATAAACCACAGACCACACGAATCATTAACTCTGGCGTTAGTGTCCATGTGCGCACTCTGCATTACATATAAAATTAGATACAGCTCTGACTGTAGCATCTGCTGCATACTGTGCCCTTGAGTCTTCTGTATTTTGTGGGATATTTGCATGTTTCCTCTGTCTGAGACACTCCTGTCCTTCATCATCATCTGTCCTGTATTAACATTACTTTTCCCTTGTTACCTTTTCCCCCCACACTCCCAGCTTTTAGACCGCGTTCACTCTTGTTGTACGGGTATATTTTCGTGAGAATCGTCCTGAGAATCTGTCAAAGGCTTACACACGATGTTTGTTTCCCAAAGAATTTTAGTTTTCCCATAGGTCTATTCAATTTGGGCCACTCCCGAGGTTGTATCGACTTAACGACAGCAACGAGTCATGTGCCATAAGTGCATAGCTATCATTTCAACTGAGAGTAAATAACACGGAGGCTAAACCCGTTTTTGTCTGGAGTTGCCACAGTTCGAACCAAAATGTCACAATCAGGGACACAACCCGGTGAACTTGGTGAACCTGCAACTGCAACTGATCATTTTGTTTTTCGGTATTTTCATGCCATTTTCTTGTAAATATCACAAATTCCACATGATTTTATATTTTTGTTTCACACAATTTATGTCGTCACTGAAATAAATCGACTTTTTCGCTCAGTTGCTCAGTTCTCACAGTAAGTAACATTTTCTCTAAGTACTTTTTGATCTTTACTGAGTAATTGTTTGGGTCATTACTTATCACTTGTACTTGAGTAAAATGATTTCGATGTAACGTTACTCTTACTTGAGTAAATATTTTGGCTACTCTTTCCTGATGTCACTGGCATATTCCAAGATGACATTGCCAGGATTTATCGAGCTCACATTGCGAAAGAGTGGTTCAGGGAGTATGAGAAGTCATTTTCATTTATGGGCTGGCCACAATACAGTATCTTGGTGAAAAATTAATGCAACACTGGATCGTTTGACAGTCAGGCAGTTTGTCCTGGAGCTTGGTACATTTCATTCATTTTTTATGCCATGTGGAAACTATAGGAGACCCCACCAACTTTCCAGTGTATAACTTATTTTACTCCTGTGACTTGTTTGGTAAAGTTTTTCAATAGCTAGTCTGTTATTTCCGCTATTCTTAGTCTTTGTTGTTGAATACATGAAAGTGCTCCCTAAACACCCCCACACATCGCACTTTAAACCACAAACATCCACCAGTCTGTTGTTCCGCTCAGAGGCACAAAAGAGCCGCTTTCAACTGCACCTTCCCCACTGTTAGCGCAGTTCCAGCACCGTCCTCTTGGGCCGCTCTTACGGGGTTCATGTTCCAAACAAAAAGTATTACAGAACCAGAAACGCTCCAACTCTCCATGACCTCGGATTTTTGAATGCCAATGCAGGGATGGTTTTGTTCATCTGCCGCTAACAGAGAAATGGTATCAATGTACAGTGCGGTTGTTCTAATAGTATTACCCACAGAGTGCACACAAGACCATCCTGAAGGCATTAAGGCACTTGATGCAAAACTGTTTTGTTGTCTACACGCAAATATGTGGGAGCAGCATGGATGATTTTCACCAAAGCGAAAAGCATTGTATTGGTTATTTCATCATAAAGACACTTGACATGTAGAACCTTGTAATATCAAAGCGATGGGGCAAGCGTTTATCAAACAACAGAACGGCAAGGATGCTCCTCCTTGCATGGGTTTCAGTTCCATTACTTATGGGTGCCTTTCAGAACAAACTGACTGAGGATGTATTACGCCTCATTTACATTGAGTACGTTACGCACGTCATATCACGCATTCTAGTTTACCCAGCTAAGTACGCCTTTCATCCGTCATGTAATAATGTAGGCTTGTAGCATCTGTGCATCTGGAAAACCTTGACTAAAAATGATTGTTCTTGTTCTACCAATGTTGTCTCATTCACTGTTTCAGCCAGACTTAAACACCAGAGTGGATTTATTATTGGTTCAAATATAAAAGCATGAAAAACAATTGCCAACACAGCTTGACTAACCAAGTCTGTACTTAAACATAAAAGCGGTGAACTGCTGCTAGTAAACTGATTTATTATGTGACCTCGTGACTAACAGGCACCAACTGAGAGTGCATAAAGTTTAGAGGGTTCAAACTATGTGCTTACTGAGACTATGACTATTTATGGCTGCAATAATAGTCACAATCCTGCCCAGATTGAAACATGAATGGTCGCAATTGGCAAATACCAGTGTCAGGCCCTGATCATTCGATATAAAACATTTTTCTTAAGTGAGGTCACCATAAGAATTACAAATTGAATCAAATTTCCAATACTTTGTTGTTTATGTTGGTCTAAGTGGAGAGAGACTAGCTGCTAATTCACACAAGCTTTCTTTCCAAACTATAGTATATCACACAAGGCAAGGCAAGGCAAGTTTATTTGTAGAGCACAATTCATACACAAGGCAATTCAAAGTGCTTCACAGTTGCATAAAATTACAAGAAAACAGATCAAATCAATCAATAAAACATCAACATATTAATCAGTACATAAGCAAGTGCAGATAAAATACTTTCAGTTTCATATGCACGGGTAAAAAGAGCTGTTTTCAGCCTGGATTTGAACATTGTCACAGTTGAGGCCTGTCTCACATCCTCATGAAGACTGTTCCAGATTTAGCTGCATGAAACTGAAACGCAGCCTCACCGTGTTTATTATTGACTCTGGGAACCACCAGGAGACCCCTCCCTGAAGTTCTCAGGGCCCGAGATGGTTCATACGGCTCTAACATGTCAGAGATGTACTTTGGTGCTAAACCATGAAAAGACTTGTACACAAGCAGAGCTGTTTTAAATTCTATTCTCTGAGTGACAGGAAGCCAGTGCAGAGACCGGAGCACTGGACTAATGTGGTCGTGTTTCCTGGTTCTTGTCAGGATCGAGCAGCACACACTATGCACACACACTATGCTCTTCTCAGTGGAGTGTTGGGTTTTTTGTTCTTGAGACATAGCTCAACAACAATGACATGGACACAGCCCATTTGACTGGCATTCAGGTGCAGACATCAATAGGAAATCAAACAGTCTTTTCAGTCCTTCTTTCTTGAAAAAGACTGTCAGGTCTTGATCTGGATCAAGGTCAACTGACTGAAAGGTCAGGACGGACAGGCAGCAATCTCAGGACTTGCCCAGAGTACCGTATCCACACACATTTCCTCCAGAACTCCTGAAGGGATTCCGGGTTCAGCAGAGAGACATAGCCCTCCAGCGTGTCCGTTTTCTCCTGGGACATACTCAAAACACCTTTCTATTTGAAGGAGCAGCTGCTTTATTCTGAGCTCCTCCCGAGTGACTGAACACTCACCCTGTCTCTAAAGGGCCTAACTCACCGGCCTGGAGACTAGTTGGAGACTCGATTTGCCGCTGGTCACGGAGATGTCCCCTGGACATAAGGCGACTCTCCAGGTAGTCTTGGTGAAATCGAACATACCGATACAATAGGCCCTTAAAGTGAATATGACGGGTTTTAATGCTTTTGAAAATATGACTAATTCAGATGGATAACATCAGTTGCAGGTTCATCAGTTGCATAATTATCATTCTATTTCAGTGAAGCAGCAATTTTAATGAAGAAATGTTGGGCATGTTTTTCATTTTTAAGCTGAAAGTGACATAGAAGGAGGTGACATTCCATAGCAGTTTGACTCAGTCATTTCCCATTGACTTAACATGGCAACAGTTGAAATTTGTTTACCTTCATCCACGTCACTTCCTGTCAGTGTCCAATAAGGAAGTGAAACAAACAAGTGGTAAAATCTTTAGCAAAATTTTTAAATATAATCGCGCTAACTATGTTTTAGCAAAAATTGTGTCTAATGTGTCATATGCACTTTAAGGGAGGCTTCACACCAATCAAATTCTCCGTTGTTGTTTGGAAAGTAGGTAGATGTTCTGCAGTCTCTCATTTCTTCTCATGTCGTATCTCCTGTTCATACACACCGAAACAAAGCAGAAGTCCGACAGTAGCATAAGACCTTCTGCACATGTGTGAAGGGCAATAATGTCTACAACAGCAAGTGTGTAAATATGAGTTCTGTAAACAAATTACACTTCCCTTTTGTATTTCACTCATGTGTGCCCAGCCACCATGCAGAGAAAACTAATTTAGCCCACCTGTAACGGCAATTTTGTCCTTTCAGTCAAGACCCACATGACCTTAAACCGGATGCACACCACCTCAAAATCACAAGTCGTAGGTCATATAATGAGACAAGGACAAAGATTTAAAATAGAACCGTCGTATGACCAAAGATGATGTTTTTGATATTATGGAACGCTAGTCGCAGAGTGAGCCTCCTCTCGCTGCAACTAGGGTCTCTCTAACATCAGCGCAACTTTGGTCATACCTACGATTGTTTCTTTGAACCATTGCACCATGCAGAGAGTGGGCTCACGATAACGCTCCCCATGTGACATCTAAAAAATCATACCTTGGTAGAAAAGACGAAGGAAAAACATAGGGCTCTTCAGTGCACATTCAAATCGTTAGCCAGTGCCAATCTCTCTTCAGTCCATCCACGTGGACTAAATGTATCTTCACTTCACAGAAAGAAGCTGTAACATCTTTGAACTAAAACATTTCTGGAGAAGCTTGGTCCAATTTTCACCCAGAGCGCACCTGTGAGAGACACCGCTATTAAGCTTTAGATTTACAGCTCTCAGACCCCTAATGCGTTCCACTCAGACATTCTCTGTAATTCCATGAACTTTTGGGGTCTTTTACGGTTTATTCTCATAATTGTCTTGGGGAGTTTCGACTCTACATACTTGAGTGAGTTGTTTATAAGTCTTTTCTGCTCCTTTGTCCGATAAACATATTTTTCTGATCATCTAGAGACATTCTTGATTTTTGAGATGTCGATTCCACGTAGCGCCTGCAGATAATTGGCAACAGTCAGTGCCGTGCTGCTTCAATCTTCGCATCAAGTGCAGGTGAAGCCAGCATTCTTTACTTTGCAGTATCTATGTAAACTGTTGCCTCGCATCAACAAGTCCCCAGGTTCTAACTAGACCACATGTTTGTATGTTAGTTTTGTTCTTTTCACTTTGCAATGGGTTTCCTCTAGACAATCCAGTTTCCACCGTCAACATAGAACATGCACGATTAGGTAGTTCTGACTATTTTCCCTACAGGTCAAAATGGCTGCACCATGGCCGCCCAATGCAAAGAAATATAAATTAGCTTTTTAAATTAGCTTTTGCCATTTTGTAAACCAAAAGGCATCCTGGACTGCCACAATTAAGTTCATGTATCTATTTCAGCTAATAGATTTTGGATCAATATTGATTTTGATCTAGTTTCTGGGTCATTCCAGTTCAGCCTTCTGTTGTGTTATTAAACTTGTTTGTGTAATTGTTGAGAAACAGTAAAACGCTTCTTCCCTTTCTTTTTATTAAACCTGGCACTTTGCATGAGAGCAGATAATAGGAGTGTGCAGAGAATATGGACCATCTTTACGCCCCGCTGAGGGGACATCTGTTTTTATCACCACCTCCTTATGTGTCCAAAACATGTGTCTTTCCATCCTCAAAACTCATTTAAACATACACAGCAAATGTCCCAGTGTTAATTTGACACTGTTTGGTGTCTATAAGCTTCCAACCTACCACTGTTACCATGAATTGACTCTTCTCAGAGTTGCTCTTTTGGCCAGACACTAGGTGACAGTAACATGGTTCTAAATACAATACTTTCTTTATTTTCAATAGGCTGTCACAGATCGACAGGTGAAGAGGGAAGTCATGGAGTCATTCTGCGTGAGACAGAACTTCATACTTTTGCTGGATGTAAGAGTTAAAGGCTGAAACTTAAGTCTAACTTAACAACTGATTGAAGTATTAGTGTGAAAATAAGAGCAATATAATGACATCAGTATATACATAAAATCTGTATTTTGTGTCATGTTAATGTCACTCATAGTGTCCGGTCTAAAGAGCAACTCTGAGGAGAATCAATTCGTAACATTGGTAGATTGGAAGCATATAATGCCAAACACTGTCAATTTAACACTGGGACATTGGCGGTATACGCTAAGTTGCTAACAGTTGCACTCTGGCTTCACATCAAGAATACCCTGGTTCTAACTCTACCACACAGGGTATTTTCTTGGGGATGGGTTTCCTCTAGACACGTTTACACTATGAACCTTAAACATTTACAATTAGGTAGTTCTTAAGATGGCGAGATGATTCCGCTGCACATGGGGTCGCCCAGTGCAATGAAATAGACTTATATTTCAAAATAGACAAAATAACTGTCTACATTTGCTCGTGCCATTTTGTAAACCAAAAGACATCCTGGACGTCTCACTAACGTTTAAGTGTCGATTTCTGTTGATATTGATATTGTATCAATATTCATTTTGACCGTTTGATTCCAGTTCAGCGTTCTGCTGTGTTATTTAACTTGTAATCGTTGAGAGACCGTGAAATGCTTCTTCCCTTTCTTTTTTTAAACCTGGCACTTTGCATGAGAGCAGAGGAGAGCGCAGAGAATATGAACCATCTTTACGCCCCACTGAGAGGACATCTGTCTCCGTCTTTATCACCGCATCCATATGTGTCCAAAACACGTGTCTTTACATTCACAAAACTCTTATGGCCATACCACCCATATTGTCAAATAAAGAAATAAGTAAATGGATAGCAGGGTTCAATAAATCAATCAAGCTGGACATTTCTTCATATAAAAGGCTGACTTTTCGTGACTAACCAAGTCCCCAAGTGTCTTGTCCAGAGCCAAAGTTTGTGACAGGAACTCCCATCAGATTTTACGATTTTACTCTGGGCGTTGACACTCAATATAAGTTTCTCTCTCTCTCTCTCTCTCTCTCTCTCTCTCTCTCTCTCTCCTCTCGCTCCGCTCTCTCGTTCGTTTGACAAATTAAATTATTTAGAAAAGGAAAAAAATATAAAATTTTCATTGCAGGCCTCAAAATCTCCTTTAATATACGTTTTTAAATTCTTCATTTGTATTTCAACTGTTTGCCAACTGTTTGAGAACCTTAGCTTAAGACTCATCTTGATTTATGTCCCGCTACCCACCGTCTGGTCTTTGATGTACCACCCCGACTACTGCTCTCAGGCGGTAACTCACTTTTATTTGAAAAGAAAATGGCTCCAAATTGAGGCATTACTTTTGGATCTTAGTCATTTGGAGCTCACTGACAGTAAAGTCTGGCTGATGACATGCAAATAATAAAGCCATGACTCTGTTTCGAAACCACAACATAGTCGGGCCTTGGACACAAGTCATCCGAGATAGACAAGTACGTTATAAATAAAAATGTTATTTATGAATTTTTCCCATCCCACATCTGAAGCAGGCATATTGGGGAATGGAATTTTTGTTTGGATGCAAAACTCTTCCAATAGCAATGGCATCTGATTTAACATTGTTGAAAGTGAATGGTCAACATCCCCCAAAAACAGTTTGACTTTGTTTGCCCTGGTGACTGCGCATCTTTCAACGCCTGTGCACTGCAGTGTGTCACCGCCCACACTGTCACAAGATGAGACTCAACATCTTTGGTCCCGTGAAGAAGGAAATTCGATGATTCTCAGAAAATCGTCTGTCGAGGTCTAAAAATGTCCAGCTGATTTAAAGTAGACATGCCAAATCGACTTTTTTAAGCTTGAAACACTGTCACAACGTTGTTCCCTCGTCAAAGACAGACCTGGACTGGTATTCCACTACCGCCAAGCAGTTTTGCATAATCTTTGGGCAAAGCTGTTTCATTTAGCTGTTTCTTCTTTTATGGCCTCAGCGCTTCGTTCTGTACTCCATGGATACAATTGCGTCATTGTAAAATCCCCAAACTGTCCTTTACATTATTAAAGCCCGTAATCGACATTATATCAGTTCTGAGCTGTTCTGCGCTCAGTGTGTTTCTCACGCCATGCTGAAGTTGTAAATTACGCTGTAAATTGAAACTGAAAGTTAGTTTAAACCTGAGGTAAACCTGCTTGGCCACTTGTTTGTACGGAGGATGCCAGATTAAATTTCCTTGCAGGTACATTTCTTCTTCCTCCACAAATATTTGCTGGCACAAGTGTATGGTAATGCTTCTCTCAGCTTCTACAACCTTTCCAGTGATATACTTATTGCAGTTCTCATTCTCAATGCCGAACATGGCGTGTTAGTCCATCTCGCAGTAGCGAAGCCCATCCTTGCTGATATTGTTAACACCTTGTTACAGACTTTGCACCAGTTCTTGTCCAGCTCTACCAGAGACTGTTCATTCTTGAATTTCTTTCCACAACCGCAGCAGTTGTGCACAGCATGGATGGGCTTCCCTACTGCGAGATGTACTACCACGCCGTGTTCGGCATCCAGTGTGAGAACTCCATGCAGGACCGTTGCAAGGGGAGTGTGAGGCCCTGTGCGAACTTGAAATGTGAGGCCCTACTCTGACACTTGTCATTCCTTACCAGAGGTTCCACTAGACTTTTATCCCCCCAGACCAGAGCCCTATTCGCACGGGATTAGAATTACCTACGACGAGCAACATCAGCGTCAGGTCTGTGGGATTCAGCTGTTCTCATAAAACAGCAGTTTCCTTTCTCCTTTAATGCGTTCGCTCTGAAACAACCTCCTCTGTCTAAACTTTGCACCAAAAGCAATTAATCAAAACTTTCCCCAGAGTCTCCATGTTGACCTGTCTAACGTTGCCATGACAACGGCGCTGACTCCATGTCCTAGAAACTGGAGAGAAGCATTACCACCCCACATGTGCCCGCTTTGAGCAAATGTCTGTGGGGGGAGAACAAATGTAGCTGCAAGGAAACTGGCATCCTCCGCGCAAACAAGCGGCCAAGCAGGAAGAGAAGAGTAAGGCCTGTTCATACTCCACAAGATGTAAGAACTTTGTTCTCCCACCCAGAGCTGCCTGCAGCTCCTGTTCAGCAGTTCTTGTAGGTTATTCTTGACACCTCAGCTGAGCAGAACTTTTTTGGCAGGGCTGCGAGAACACTTCACTGTGATTGGCTGTATTTTTAGTGGGCGGAGTTAAATTGCCAGAACCGTTAGTGAGAATCCAATGTTTACTTCCTTGCTGCCAGTACGGAAGACGGGAGACAAAAATGAATTGCTTTGAGGCACAGCTGGCAGAGATGGCTCGGCATTATAAACATCTTTACGATACTTTGCTGAAAGGTTACCAGGACACACATATGGCAAACAATTGAGAAATCATGGACGTGGGCAAGGACGAAGAGGAATGCAGAAAAGCCTGGCATTATCTGTGTGACAAGTTTGCCAGGGCAAAAAAGAGAGTGATAAAAGCTTGAGGACAGAAAGGGTTAGGGTATACCTGTATACCAGTGTACACCTCATTAAACACAGGGAAATGTCAACCAACAGGACTTTACCAAGTGAAACGAAGTGTGTGAAAAATCTGTGCTAAACTTAATTAACATTAAGTCAGTCTTCAAAATGTTTCAAATACCGTGATTGATACATTTTATAATAGTTTGAGCTCAAATGGTTTAATTTTGTAATTCCTTGTTTGTTTTGGCTGACCTGAAACAGGTGGTGTGACAGTTCGGCAGCAACGCGTCTTAACGAACTTTGTTCTTGTCATTTTTGTCTCAAGAACAAGAACAAAGTTCCTGCGTCTTGTGGAGTAACTCGGACATCATTACCTCAGTCTAACACAAACTTCTCCTTAATAAGTTATTCCTACTGCACCCCAAGAAAAGTCTTCACCAGCTCTTGTATTTCATTGTTACTATTTAATTCTTACAGTAACATTTCAAATTATAAAATGAAAAATATCAACGCTCAGGCACCCAAAATAATGTTCTATTTATTCTGCGTAACATTTTGACTATACTGTTGTCATTAAAATAAGCAGCTCAACACAGAAAATGCTATTACTGCAGTGGGTAATCAAAGAATGGATTTGGATGAGAACCTAACCTGTTCAAATCTCAAATTCTGCTGCTTTTAGTCACATCTCCATGGCAACGAGCTGGAGACGTACCCACTCCCGGTAAAGTTACAGTCATGTCTTAGGAGAGCTGAAAAAGACACATGTTTGTTTGTACATTTATGAGGGATTTTTCAATGATGAAATAAATGCTTTTATTTCAATTTTATTTATTGGGTAATATTCTACGCGGTGTGGCTTTAAAGTCTCTTTAAGATTTTTAGATAATTCTTGTTAAATAATTTTTATTTTTATCCAGCCTCCAAACTTGCAGAAATTCCTAACATGGCCCTTGGGTACAAAATTGTGCCTATACCTGGTCTAAAATGTGGTGAAATACAAGTCAATAATATACACAAAATGAAACATGTCGATTTTCTAAGCGGATAAAAAGGGGTACTATATTGTAAGGCGTAATAACACCTTAGGAGCACTTCGACTGCACGGACAATAGGGCTGACGATATTAGACCGTTTCCAGAGCTGACGATCTGTCATTTTTGTGGGATCATTTTATCACGGTTCTAAGCACTTCTGCACAGTTGACTCTTTTCACCATCAGTGAAGTAAACCCAAGCCGCGCACTTACTGCTATGTCGGACGCAAATGCGAGCGTTTGGCAGCGAGCCGCTCCTCTACAGTCGCATACACGACCAGGCTCCACAATCTAGAGCTTTTAAACCCAGCGTTCTGTCTCTATTTCAGCTGTATTTATGTCAGTGTCTTTCCCCCGTAACGCCGCTGCTCTGCGCAGATCGCAGTGTGTGTTTATTTATTTACCTGGCGACACATGTGTGACGAAGCGAGTGTGTCCTTCGTCCTTACAGTTCTGTCAGGCGCCGCGTCCTTCTCATTTGTTTAATTTAAATCTGGGCCGTGTTCACAAATGCGCTGTTTATCCATGTCTTTGAAAATATAACACTTGTCCAACTTTGGTGAATTACTTGGTGAAGTAATAACTTATGGTAACTATCTGCTTCCGGTTTGCCTTTTACACAATAAAAGACACTATGTTATCGCTTTAGTAAGACTCTTATTCTGAAAGGGTCAGCAACAGAGCACTGTATCACAGCAGCTCGACGTCATGAGAGAGACGTCTCAGAAAAGATGCCAAACAGCAACAGACACCAACAACAAGCCTTTACCAAACTTAGTGTTACTATTTTACTTTTATTGTCTGGAGTTTTATTGTATTTTTTTAATGTATAGAGTTAGTTTGCTGTAGTTCTAAGTAAAACAAAATTGTGTTAAATCGGGAGTTTATAATTGATATATTGCCCACCCCTAGCGGACAGTGCATTTTAACATTTTTTAATTCCCTCTAGTCCTTTAAAGGGACTAGATGCAAGTTGGTCATTTTATACTCACTACTGCCACCTCAGGTCTTACGCGTAGCTGCTCTATATTAAGCTCGTGCATGACGGCACTTCGGACCCGAAATAACACCTCTTTGAGTGACAGTGCAGGATTTTAGAGGCAGTTGTAGTGAACAGGTCTGGGCTCATTCTACACATTAGGACATGGCTGGAACATGTAGTGGGAGGAAAATCATTATTTTTTACATTTTACATTTTTAAACTCCGTATGAGACTGACTAACACTAATTGTAAATGGTCACATTTATATAGCGCCTTTCTACTAGCCTGGTTGGACCAGAATGATTCCCCTCTGTATTTTTGTATACAGCGGGGGATCAGTCTGGTCACCCCGCCCCCGCTGGATGTATCCTCAAAATCAAACCGTTCCCGTGCAATCAGATTCGTTTATTTGCCGTGACGTGTTGTTAGAGAGCAACGTCACTCACGGGACGCGGAAGTTCACTCAATAACAATCTACGAACGGCTCACGAAAGAGAGAAAGCGTGTCTCCAATCGGCGGTAAATGACTAAAAACACATCGACAGTAGGTGAGTTTCGTGATTCATAATCCTGCGCTAATATTAACGCAAAACCGCTAATAACACCGCATCAACGGCAGACGCCCGCCCTTCACTGATTGGTTTACTCCGCTTCCTGTTGCTTGCGTATCTACCGCTGTGGGAAATGGATGTGACGCAGCGGTTTTTCCAGGCTACCTTTCTACCTGCTTTAGGCGCTCAAGTGTCTTTCCCAAGGACACAACAACAGTGTGCACCTGCAGGATTCAAAAAAAAACTTTCACTCACCCGTCTGAAGTAACCTTTGCGTACCTTCTGCTCAGCAAACTCGTGGTAAATCCATTTTCTTTGCTCAGTTATTTTCAATGTAGAGTTTGTCAAATCCGCGCTACATCCTTATGTCTTAAAGTCAGCCTGGAAAAGTTCACTGGTTTCAAGCAGAAAAACGAACCTCGGCAGTAGTATTCCAGCGTTAGCAGCGGTGGCCTCTCTGAGACACAGGGGAAGCGTTACATAGTCCTGAAGCCACACACGCACACGCCCTCATGGCGTGCGCTATTTCTCAGACAAAACAAGACTTTTTCAACCTGAGAAACTGATCGACAATAGGCGTATGTATAAAACTGCCTTTTTTGCGTTGCATTTGTTTGCTAAAGCATGTGTCAACAACGCAAACCAAACCAGCGGTGTCTCCTCCTCCGCCGTGTTTACCCAGTATGTAAATACACAGACAAAGTAACGTCCCTACAGCACGCTCCGAAATCTCCCAAATCAAGCCGGTTTGAACCTAAACGTTTACACTATTAAATATACGAATACTGCTAGCTTAAACATGGAGAGGCTTCTTCGTGACTTCAACTGAACGATTCTGCAAAAAAGTGAAAATCACTAATTTAAAAAAAAAAAAAAAAAACTTCTTTTGCGTGTTTCTCGAAACTCAGACTTGTGTCCCTGGTTCCCTCTCCCTTTTTCTTTTCTGTCAGCGTAGTATTTACTCTCACGGACACCTGCAGTGGCGCTTATGGGCTCTAGGGGCATGAGTTACTTAGTTCTGCTTCAACTAATGAATTGTTCATGATGAATTAAGCGTAATTTCTTAACTAAATAGGGTATAGTTATTTTAAAATGTGCAAAATCAAATCAATTTAACTGACGTATTCCTCCTCTTACCCCTTGTAAAGTTCTGCTGTGCCCCAGTACCTGTGGTTGATCATATAGGCTACAAGAAAGTCCTGTGGGAACCTAAACTCTTTTGCTTGAGCCAAAACAAACCAACACGGACCATCTCCTTCACTTAACTCAGCCCAATCTCTTCATCTGTGACCCCCTTCGCCTCTACCTGCCTCCCCCTAACACAGACAAGCACAACAAATTGATTGCGCCGAAACATGTCAGGGTCTAATCGAATCAAACTGTTTTTCCCCCTTGTTTACTTCAGGGTGGCCACATTTTAAATCCGGAAAAAAAAATTCAAACTGCCAAGTTTATGAGGAGCGAATGTCTAGATTTTTTTTTCTTCTCCCCCAAAAAATAAACAAGTATAATAAAAGTGGCGGAGGCACGGGAGGAGAGGCGGAGGGAGGGAGGGAGGGCGGGGGAGGGAAGGCTTTCGAAATGTGGAACTACTTAGGGCACCTTAAGGGTTAAAGATGGCTACGGGATAAGTGGGGCTCGTTTATTGCAAATTTGACAGAGGTAGTTAGATGGTGAGCGCAGTCTGCGAGCTGCCAGTCTGCGAAACCAAAGCTAGACTACAGACCTCTCTTCGGACTGGATTGCTGGATATTTCATACAAGTTCTGGAAGTCTACCATATATTTTTTTTTTTTATCCGCTTTGATCATATTTCGAAGCTTGCCTTTCTTTTCCCATTTACTTTTTTTTTTTTTCTCCAATTCTTTCTTGGGGAGGAATACATCCATCCTGGCGCCCCCCATGTGCCCACTCTGGCGGTGAAGCGGGCGCGTGCAGCAGTAGCCCAGATGCAGTGGAGGGTCGTGTCCATTGCGGTGTCTCTAATGTGCGAGGTGATCAGGATGGGAACCGGGGTCCTGCACAGGCAAAGTGGTCAGTACCCGACTCTCCCACCGGCGAATAATAATGTGTGTGTTTATTTTCTTTCCAAATGTAGAAACGAGGAACATAAGCAGTCTTTCTGAATGACTATAGATTAGCGATTAGCGATTTATGAAGCCTTAAGTTTCGAAAGAAGGCTGTATAATATTTAAATGGTGCCTTATCGCAAGAATCACATGCATTTCTAAACATGCAACTACGGGTTATACTTTTTGTATACACTTTTTATACAGTCCATTTAAACCTCATGGACGCTGGATATTTTGTTGTTGCTGAGGATACTGCATCAGTGCAAGAGGAGACACTACATTCTTTTTAATATTCAGGTTTTGGTCTCTTAACTTTGATCTGGAAACAAAACCAGACCTAATATTCACAATAACATGCGTAATTATTGCACAAATTCAATGTTCCTCCATAGACTTTGCGTTATTTGGCATACAAGGCCTTATATTTTTATATGCAAACATAAAACTAAAATCTTTTTATTATTATATCTCTGAATTTAAAAAGTTTCCCTATTCACCTGTAGTGTCTCGCCTTAATAATCAAAGCCATTGTGATTTTTTTTATTTGCGTCCATTCAGAAATGAACAGGCTTGAGGTTTTCATTTTGTTTTTAACCTTTGACCAATGAGGTTTGTGTCTATACCGCGCTTATAACTTTATTTTCTAGTCTTTGTAACTATCGGAAATTAAGAGCTGCGTTTTTGTACTTTTTTTTTTTTTACACGTTGCGCGAGTAGATATTTGAATACTCAACCTCACTTCAGCAATACGCTATTATGTTACACTGCAAAAAAGTCATATCTGGTCAATTAAAATGACTGGAATCAAGAATATCGGACCCCAGTATGAGTAATTTGGACTTGCCATGTAGACAAATCAATGGAATTAGTACTTTGAACATTTGAATAAAAATAATACATATATTTCAAGTAAAATGAGACAAGATCGGTTTTCTTGTTGAATGCGTAGAAATGCTCGTTCCATTGGCAGATGATCAGACTTACGTACCCGCTCAAACGACGGGCAAATATTCAAGTAATTTGACCTATTTTTTAGATTAGTTTTTGTAGTGTATAGATTCTTGGTTTGACGGTTCCTTCACATTAACAGTTACGCAGTCGAAGCTTTTCCATCAGTTTGGATGATTGATTTCAAGACAGTGCTATTTTGTTTTTTGTCACCGCAACTAATTTATGAGAGGAATTCAGATTTGCAAAAGAAAAAAAAGATAGGATTTGAAGTTAGTAAATTTTGTCCCTAAGGCAAGGATATGCAAGTACACTGAGAAACTATCTTGGCAAGAATATCGAGTATAGTGGCTATAGTCGCCAAAATATTATACTCATATTAAAGTAGTATTAATCCGAGCATATGTAAAAAAAATTGGATACATACATGATAGACAAATTCTACCTCTAACACAACAAAAATCTGAATGTTAAGGTCGCACTTAACCTTTTAACCCCCACTTTAACCAAGTGCATTTTCTCCAGTTCGGCTTCACCCATATTAAAAAGCTTCTTCACTGGCTACGCTATAGACCAGTGTGACTCCTCATCTGAAAGCTAAGACCTACAAAACAGACCTTAATGGATCTTTTCCTCGCCGTGTTGTCACCAGTTTTTTGCCGCGTTTTTGTCCCTTTTTCATCGCGTCTTCAGCCTAATTTTCGTCTCGTTTTTGTTGCTATTCAGACACTTTTTTTTTCCGAGAAGCTTTTAGATTTGGGTCAAACCAAACTGGAGAGAATGAGCTCGGTTCAGGTGGGGGTTACGAGATACATTTTGACACCAGGAATGTTAACTTGCCTATAGGCTTCTCAAACAGTGGCTCTCGTGGCTTATACAGGTGGTACTTTCCTTTACTTATCCGTTTTTTAAGGAAAACACTACAAAAACGGTGGTCAAATTTATTGAAATAAATATATTTTACAGTCAATTAAGTAGGTAAGTAAATGATCTGCCAATATGGAACAAGAAGGAAAACAGATTGCTTTTAAAATTAGATAATGAAACGAATTTATTTGAAATACATGGTTTGTTTTTTCTTATTCTGCGTGCATAAAAACTCATTCCATTGGCAGATTTCTCTACAAGTCAAAAGTACTCAAATTATGGTGAAATATTAAGTCATTTAAACTTATCTATGTGATTTTTTTTTTTTTGCAGTGAATGGCTATTGTTTTTCTAGACATGGTTGGCACATAGTAGAAATAATAGTCCAATTTAGATGTACTTTAGACACTTTTCTGATCTGGTTTGGTCCTGATTTGATCTGGTTTCAGTCTTAGTGTCACTTTGAAGGTGAAATATTATACACAGGAGGAAAGCCAGGTCTGAAAACTACAATCCGGGAATATCGCTCGTCATTCTCGGATAATTCCTATTTGTATCACTTACCCAACGGTCGCCCTCTCCTCTCCTGAACTTGGCCGCTCCCCAGTCGCCGCTCTGTTGTTTCTCCCTCACATGTCTCGCATTAGAGTCTAAACCCGGGGTGTCGGTCCTCGTTAGGCTCCGCGCTCGGCGACACAATCCCGCTCTCAGATGTGACGACTCGTTTACGAGGCTCTTCCCCTTCAGCAGGTATTCGCTCCGGACCCTGCGCTGGAATTCGACAGGTCCAAATTAGCCGGATCCGGTCTAAATTACCGCCGACGTTTAGGCTTTTCCCAGCGCCGTCAGAGGCGTCGTTAGAGATTAGAGGGATTTCTGGCGCCGCGACACTGAACGTTTCAACATAACTAACACTGACGGACGAGATTAGGGAGGGAAATGGTCGGGAAGTTACGCTTGATGATTTGGGAAATGGCCTGAAAACAGATAGCTTCAACTAATAAGATGATTGCTTTCAAATATTTGTCTGTAGAAATGATTCTATTTGGCGTAGATCAGAGGGGTTCCCTAATGGGAGTCGAGAGGCACTGAATTTGTATATAATGTGTGTTGTAAATTAAGGCGATATCTTCACTTTACTGTGCGGATGTCAAACTACTCCTGGTATTATTACGCCTTACAATATAGTTCCCCTTTTTATCCGCTTAGAAAATCCACATCGTTTAATTTTGTGTAATTATACTTTGTAGTGCAACACTTCACGTAGCCATATTTAAATAGGGAAAAGTGGAAGAGTTTGGTAGCTTCTATCTTCACCTCGTTTGGAGCTATAGAGGAGAAGAGAGAAGCTAAATGCTAACGCCGTCTGTGCTGTGTTTACTGTACATGACTGAGACAGTACAGATGAACTCGTCTAAGCTAAGGTAAGAACACATCTCAGTATGGAAAAACGGTGGCCTATTCCTTTAAGCCTTTTGCTTCAGCCCACTCCTTTTGAGCAGACTAACTCCTCAAATAAACTACGCTCAAACTAAACTGAAAATGGTCCTGTGACCCACTTTGAGTTGAGAACCACCGAGCCTGACTACATGACAAATCCCCATTGGTTTTTTCCAGCTGCCAAAACCATCTCATCATTTGTTTCTGTGCTCATCTTGGCGTAGAGGATTGCGTTTGTTCTCTGCGGTTTGCGGGCAATCATCTTCCTCTTGAGTTCGCCCTGCCTTTTCCAAAGCCTCGGCCGATATTATTCCACATCGCAGTGAATTTTTTTTTTTGCGCCGCTGAACCCCAGGTGCGTTTCATTCTCGGATTGAAAAACACCCCGAGTGGAAACCCGGACTCCTCAGAAACGTCTCTGCCTCTCTCTAATTTAGATATAACTGTTTGGACTTCACAGTTTGACCTCCTGTCACCTCCAATACATCTGTCGTCCTCCGCCTCGTTTTTTCTATTTCCCCCACTTCTCGCGTCGTCACCAGGCGCCCGATGACTATTTCTGTCCGTGGGAGTTTACGGCAAATTGTGGCTGCTGTGACTGAGCAATAATTTACCAGAAGAGACAACTGAAATGAGTGGCAGCGATTTCATTTAATCCTCATGTTGCTCTTCAAAAATTCAGACGTGTTTAGGGAAGCTCTAACCGTAAAATAACTGTGTTTCATTGTCATTACGTTTAAGTGCCAGAATGTGGCAACAAATTACTTCCAGATTTTACAATGATTCAGGGTCATCTCCAAAGTTAGTTTTTATTCACGCTACGATCATTTCATAATTTATGCTTCGGTGATGGATTTTAGTTTGGATTTTTTCCCCCCGGCTAAGACATGGTTTACACAGGTTCAGGAAAAATCTGGGTACCTCACGATTCAATACGATACATGGCTCACGATAACGATACACCGATACTTCTATAATCGATATCTTGCACAAAAATAACCAATGATACATCGCGATTTTTTTATGAAATATACCTTTTTTTTAACATACTACGTTATATTTATGATTTACGTTTGTATTGATACGTGTTTAACCCATTTTTCCTCAATAAATAAGTGAATATATGATCCCTGACTTGGGTCGATTGATCTGTCAGTGCCATCACTTCATTTATGTTTAAACATAAATCACAGTCCTATTTCAAAAGGAATGAGTCAACCACAAATTACTCTTATCATATTTTCAAAAGTAAAGTATCTGCGTGACCGTGTTTGGTCCAAGTGCTTGACGTGGTAGTGCTGCCCCCTACTGTTCTGACTGAATTCTTGATCATTATCGGCCTCTGTAGGTTCCATGCACGCAAATGTGACATGTGACCCCGACTGCGATCTCTGGACGATCTCCTTCCCCTCTCGCTATTTTCACAGTATAACAGTATAAGTTTAACAGTTTAAGTATTAGCGATGTCCTGCACAAAACAACGAATAGTTCAAGAAAACATCACTCGGGAAGTCACTCGCAACCAGTGGCGTAGCAAGGGTACCAAGGGGCCCCAAGCAAGAATGTCGGTTGGGGGCCCTCTAGTGGCCGATCGGTGTACTGCGCACTGGGAGAGAGGATGTCATTTGGGCAGGAGCGGGTCACCTGAAAACTCCCATAATGCAGTTCTCTGCAGAAGTTTTCCTCAGAACAGAAGGCTGGGTTCTTTAGGTCATGAAGAGAGTTACAATAAACTGGTTTCACTATTAGAAATATAATGTGGTGGAGCCATGAGTAAAAAAGTGTGTCCACTGCTCATTAAAAGTTAACATTAGGGATCCATGACTCACTAAAGCATGCAGCAAGATGGGGATAAACAGCGCCACAGAGCGTTGGTGGAGAGATGATGTAACTGCGTCACCAAAATCACTAGGAAGGCTGTATATATCAAACGTTTACTGCAGGTATCTGAAAAACGGGTTGGTGCATGGGGGCCCTTCACAGTTGGGGGCCCCAGGCAGCTGCCTGCCTTGCCTTATGGCAAGCTACGCCTCTGCTCGCAACGTGTTAAAAACATTACATTGGATGTAAATTCTTGACTGCAGGAAACGTCTGTGTTTTTATCGAGGACTTTTTATCTCAAAGCTAATGGCTGGTATGAAAAACAACAACACAAAAGTATTTATACTCAAGACAGACCGATTATTTTTGGAGCGGCTCAAAATCTTGGGGCTATTTTAATTTGTATTTAGTGTTAGCCGTTAGCTTCAAGACAAACACCGTGATGAGCAGGAAGTTTCCTCCGGTGAATTCTTTGCTCCTGATGCGATGTTTTTAACATGATGCTGTGACTGTCCACCAGTAACTCACTGCTATGTAATCTTGAACTATTCTTTTTTTTTTAGACACGACGCTGCTACTAAGTCATAGGGCAATAACGGGACAGGAAGAGCAGCACTTCCTGAGGAATCACTCTGAAGTCACGTGACTCACGTGCACATAGCCTATTGACTGTGACGGCGGTAGAGTCTTGCTGCCTCATTAATATGCATGACATCGGTCATTAATAGGCATGACGTCATCAAAAGTATCAATATTGAAAAAAAATGTATCACAAAATATTGCAATATACCGCAAAATGTATATACTGTCACACCTCTAGTTTACACCACGTTTTAGGGGTTTCACGATTTCAATTTTTTGAGTCACGATTATTGTGAAAGAAAATATTGCGATTTTACGATTATTCACGATTATCGAGCGAATGAAAGGAAAGAACTGATATTTTAGTTTTTGTCTTTAAAAAGCTTTTTAATACTTGTAAACTTCTAAAAATGAAAAATGCTTTAAGATTGTTTTGCATTAAAATAAATAGGCCTACATTAACAAAACAAAACAATGTCAACTTTACGTCTTTATAATGACCATAATTATCATAATTATTTTACTATATATTATTAGGCCACAAGCAAGGCTAGGTTTCCTGTTCTCAAAAGTTCTGCTGCTGCTTAATTATTTTTTGTCAGATGTTTTGATGAACAGAGAATGAAACGTGTTTACAAAATGACTAAGGAGACTCTTTTGAACAGCTGATTTCCACATGTGCGCGGTTTCACTTTCCTTTCTGTTACGCTGAAGCAGAGCGGAGCGCGTTAGCTTTTTGTT
Organism: Neogobius melanostomus; assembly: GCA_007210695.1. Taxonomy (NCBI): domain Eukaryota; kingdom Metazoa; phylum Chordata; class Actinopteri; order Gobiiformes; family Gobiidae; genus Neogobius; species Neogobius melanostomus. Next base: position 643,386 of record VHKM01000457.1, on the reverse strand, counting down.
TACATCCTGAGCCAGTCGTGGCGGCTATTTCCGAACATTTGGACAACTTCTTTGGGAATTATGCAGTTCCTTACCTTGACCTGGACATTTACAGTGAAGGATTATCTCCAAGATGTTGTTTATATTCGACGCAGCCGATATCAGCGCCTTTTGCTGCAACTTTCTGACGACAGGGTTTGCATAACGGATGTCCATCGACAACAACAACGCCTTGGTCATCTTTTGCATCCTAAAGAGGTCCCACTCTGCTGACTTCAATCATTTTTGGTGGATACAACACTGGAGGAGAGCGTCCTTCTGCCTTGCTCAACTACCGGTGAGTTTACGCGCTGTTTGTGGCGTGCAGCGGCTCGTACGTCAGCGTGAAAATTTCCGCGGTAAACTGAATTCTGAAATTCTTACGGATAACCTACCGCGTCCTTTTATAATCGTGGTAATCGTAAAACCGGTTAATCTTGATATCCCTACCACGTTTAGTCATAATTTAGATCTGGAGGGGAAATGCTACAAGTAATCAGTATTAAAACCCTGCAAAAAGTATGATGAGCAGCCAAAACATGACCACAGAGATAACTAAAAAAAAGAATACACAAATGTACCATATCACCACTGTATTTTGGCAACTAAGACATGCAATTTTAAAGGAGACATATCATGCCAATTAGATTTTTTTTTAATGCTTGTAACCAGCGATAGGCAACGTCAAGCCCGGGGGACAAATCCGGCCCTCCCGCGTAGAAACTCTCTGGCCCTCAAGATGATCTTTAGAAATGTTATCACACAAATAACAGATTGAGATCAAAGTCCTCTAAAAATGTGAGAAAAAAACAGTAGAATATTTCAAACTTTCCAAACAGAACACCCAGTTAGGTCATGTATACACAACGCTGGCATTTAAGTGGTGTTTTACATTGGGCTAAGAAAAAGCACACGCCTTGCTCGCTCCCTCACCCCCCGTCCGCTGGCTCGTTCCTCTGCACACATACACAGAAGCCATCCTGAAATGAGAAGTGTCCTAAAGCACAAAGGGCAGAGCCGGGAGTCAGCAGGTCAAAGCCATGACCAACCCATTACTGCCGTTGAACTTTCTGCCCGTCTGAGGTTACTGTAGGTAATGGCCCACATCTGGAAGGCCTTTACCGGGCGTTTAGGACAGGTTCAAGGGCCATTCTGTAAAATATTGTAGCGCGGAGTTAAAGAACATTGGACAAAGTATGTTTCCAATTTTGTGAAGTCCCCTCAAAGGTTGGAATATCCTGGGAATTACAAAGGTGCATGTCAAAAAGATGGATTGTAATAGCGGTAATTAGATTCAGTTGCTTATTTTATTGAGATGCTTGTGAAATGTTACGTGCTGCTGTCGATACTGCAATTGTTTTCAAAAGTTCTTTGAGTCTGACATGTTTTTCTGATCATTCAACATTTCGGATCATTTAGTTTTAGAAAACCATTTCCAACCGTTTTTTTTTGGCAGACCATGCTAATACATTTGAATGTGTTAGTTTGCTGAACAGTTTAGACTGTTATGTGCCATCTTAGGGTTAGGGTTAGAGTTGGGTTAGCAATTATGCATATCCAAATCTCAAAGACTATTGACAGGAGATCTTACAGCCTGTCTGCCAGTGTGAGACTTCATTTGAAAGCCAAGACCTTCTAGTTTCTAAAACTATGTGTAAGATCCATGTGAGTGAAACACAACTTAGATCACATTTGCTGTTCCTAATATGGCTGGCTTTAATTAATCGATTTGAATAGTTTTCCTTTGAATTAAGGAAGCTATCCTTGTGAGACAACAGAAACCCAGTCTCATTAGAGAGGGAGGACTGAGGCATGCCTTGTGAACGGCCCTCTTTTGTTAAGGTTAACGGGTCGTCTACACCCGTGTCTCAGCAGTAGAGCAGAACAAAGACTTGCAAGTTGAGTGAAACTGTAAGAGAAGGAATTTTTTCGCAGTTTTTGGTTCCCTCCTCCTGGGAGGAGCCTGGGCCTTACTTAGACCACTCCACTTAGACCACTCCACTTAGACCACTCCTGTTTGGGTAAAGTGTCTTTTCTGACCATAAGAGTTAAGAAGAAGCTTCTGTGACTAGAAGCGAAACGTCCTCAACTTTACAAAAACCCAGTCCGTCTGATTTAACTTTTCTACGATGGATACTCCCTGGATGAATGAGAGCCTTCACAAGCTTGTGTGAAGGTCATCGAGTCAAATTGATTTAGGAAATCCGAATCGATACCCAGCCCTAGTTTCTAACCCTAATCATAACCCTAAAGGCTCATTCATACTTCATAACATGCAAGAAGTTTGTTCTTACACCGAGAGCTGCCAGAACAAAATGAAGTCACCTTTGCCTTGTAACCATGGACATGCCTTCAGTTAAGACGTTTCCATGGTTACAAGGCAACAATAATTGTGTTTCCATCAGAGAAAATGCGCATCTGTCTAAAATGCGCATAATAAATGAGTACAACAAAAGCGAATTTTCACACGTTTCCATCCAAGAGTTTTTGCGAATCGTGGCTTTGGTTACCTGGTTACAGCAGGCAGCTGCATGGCGCAATTGCAGCATTTACCCAGCAGAGGGCGCACTGTACGTTTTTGATTTCACTTGAAGTACGAGCTTTTTAGTATAGTTTTTGGCCAAGTTAATTTACCATGTCGGAATTAGCTGCTTGTTTTTACTCGTAATTCCATGAATAAATGTTAATTTAGGCGACCTACACACTAAAGCTAAGCAAACGTATCTTAACTAACTCGCTGCTACTACTCTGAAGTCTCGCATGGCCTGTAAAGGCTGGACAAACAAAAACTATCCCAGAGTGAGTTTACTACGTTTTCTAATGAGGATCAGGCGGTGTCTGCGTCTCTGGGCAAGTTTTTTGTTGCTAACTTGGTCCATATGCAGACAGTGTCGTTAGCATAAATGCTGCGGCAGAGACAGCGATGTTTGAGTCTCTGCAACTGGGAAATATTTTTGGACTAGAGACGACCTGCTACTGATGGATTACTTTTCCTCTTCACTCCTGTCCACAGGTCGGCTCCGCCAACAGTCACGTGTACTTTTTATTCGCTACGTCAAACTTTATGCGAAAAAACTGTTTCCATCTTCCAAAATGCACATTTACGCTTATGTGCACACATCAAAAACCACATCAAGCGAGCGGATAAACTTTTTATGCGAATTAAGAGTTTAAATGCGAAATTTGGTGTTTCCATCACTCCTTACAAATACGAAACTTCAAAATGCGCATTAAAATCCAGTGATGGAAACGCAGCTAATGACTTCACTTTGTTCTTGCAGCTCTCGGTGTAAGAACAAACTTCTTGCGTCTTATAAAGTATGAATGGGCCTTAACTCCTGACCCTAAACCTAACCCTGACCCAAACTACCTGATCAGGGGGGATGGCGAGTAACAGGTTAAACCAGACTATATATATATTTCAGCGATCTTCACAAAGACTTTATTGTCAAGTCATTGGATAAGATTATGCAGTCGTGATGTGATGTTCGTGACCAAATCAGGTTTTCTGGCATGAACAGTTTGAAAGCAGATTTGTGAAAAGAGCCAGATCCATGTATTTCTTTCTGTTTTTGAAGCTTTTCCACAAAGAGGTAATAGTATAAACAGCTTGGCAGCAGAGGATTCAACACCAGTGGAAAAGTTTTGGTTTAAGTTTTGGTTCTCTCTACCAACACTGTCCAGAGCAATAAATTGTACTATTATCCGCCTATAGTGCTTATGTTTTTGAATAACTGTATGACTGTCTCTATAGAGCTTTGATTTCAAGGATTTTCAAGACAAAATGGTGTCCGTTTTCTGCAGCACGAGTGGAGACAGCTGTAGATTACTTGAAAATCCAGGAGCACGGCACAAAAAAACATCTTTCATTTTGGAATGCCAGCTGCACCTGTCCTTCAAAACCAGGAGATGAGTTACAACAATGCGGCTGCCATTGGACCGGCCAGGAGTATAAGACACAAGCTGTGAGAATCTTTGATGAACAATGGGAGGAAATCAATGTGAAAATCTCATACACACCTAGCTTTTACTTTATTTTTTTTATGAATACATTATGATTTTGGCAAAACAAAATGTCACCTCTCTAAAGAGATATACAATAATATTAGGATTATAATTAAATGCAATTTATCTGAGTGATTATTGATTGTAAAAGGACATGGAAACTGCATATTCTAAATGTGCAAAAGTATCAAAACTATTACAATTTTGTATAAATGGCAACTTATTGTTTTTATTGTTCTCTGATCACACCATACCTAACGTATGGTATTGAGATCTGGGGAAACAAAACCCATACAATACATTTTTTCTAAAGGCCATAAGATTCACTGTTTCTTTAAAGGAATATGTCACCATGTTTCCATACTGAGATACTGTATGTTCTTACCTGAGCTTAGACGGGTTCATACGTACCTGTCTGGTCTTTGTGCGTGCCCGTGGAAGAGCTTGGTCGCTTCTAACTTCACCCCGTTTGTAGAGATAGGAATATACTGGGAGAGGCCGAATGCTAACAACATCTTTGGTCCTCTTGCGTGACTGAGGGCACGCAAGAGGACCAAAGACCAGACAGGTACTCGTCTAAGCTCAGGTAAGAACATATCTCAGTATCAAAAAACGGTGGCCTGTTCCTTTAATCAGTCAGTTCTATGACTTGGTTGATTTGTACACGTCTGTTAACCTCTTACCCATCGCTTTAACCAAGGTCATTTTTTCCAGTTCAGTTTTAGAAGAAGAAGAAGAAGAACTTTATTTGTATATAGCGCCTATTGTACATGTTTTTAGTGGTAGGGGAAACCGGAGTACCCAGAGGAAACCTGCACAGACACGGGGAGAACATGCAAATTCCGCACAGAAAGGCCCCGTCCAGGTGGGAATCGAACCTGGGACCTTCTAACTGTGAAGCACAAGCGCTAACTGCTGTGCTACCGTGCCGTTTTACCCAAATCTAAAAGCTTCTCGACTGGAGCTTACAGCCATTAGGCCATTTGAAAGCTAAGAAAGAAACTGTCGCCATATTTTTGTCAAATTTTTGACAAATTTTTTTTTTACTCATTAATCGTCCGTGAGAGTAAATACTACGCTGACAGAAAAGACAAAGGGAGAGAGGGATATTGTACATCCAATTACACAATGGAGATCACTTTTTTTCACTCAAACTTGGCTGTAAATGCTGTTTAAGTGGCGCTAGCCCACAGTTAGCTTTGCCCGTTAGCCTGTTAGCTTCTTCTTTGTGATTCCATTAGTGTGTATTGGTGCCTTGCCTTGCCTGCCTGGTTCAGGGAAAGTTGCAATTGTGGTTTTCTGGCCAGAGACACCAGGAGGAGATGAAAGACCCCCCCCAATCATCTCATGAAAGGGCCTATACAGAGAGAGAGAAAAATCTTAAAACTAAGTATTTTCCTCCCCCTACAAGTTCCAGTCATGTCTTAATGTGTAGAATGAGCCCAGAACATAGACATACAGTATTATTAATAGACCGTCAATACTCACTCCTCCCCGTTTACCACAATGACCACGTTCGAGGGGGAAATCATGGCGGATTTACAGGCTCCTCCTCCCCAGCTCTGACGAAGCATGTTCCTAATAAGGGCATAAGGGCGGGATCTTCACTGTAGACTCGGCCCTTGCGTGACGTGTAGCTCGCGCAGCTCCAACAGTCAGACCCCCGTTAAGTAGGAGATTTCTAAAATGTATCCTACGATAACCAGCCCGGTGCCTCTAGTTGTGTCTAACCCAGCGTAATCACAGGAGGAATATCTAGCTGTTGACAGTTCCAAAAAATTAGGCACCGGGTATTAAAGTTGTTTTTAACGTGTCTGAAGTGCAATGCATTCCAATGGGGGACTAGTGGCTATATGGCGGTACTACAGCAATGGCGGCCTCCAGTGTCGTCGTCGCAAAGCAGAGCAGCCAGCGGCCATTGGCCCAGACCTGTTCACCACAACTGCCTGTATAATCCTGTCACTCAAAAAGGTGTTACTTTGGGTCCGAAGTCCCGTCATGCACGAGCTTAATATAGAAGCTGCAGTTACGCATAAGACCTGAGGTGGCAGTAGTGAGTATAAAATGACCAATTTTAATGACCATTGCATCTAGTCTCTTTAACACTTGTATTACCCCAGAGAGACTACGAAAAGCATTTATTAAGGTAAACAAGTTACTTAGTACTGCTTTAATTCTGTTTTTTGTCGCTTGCTATTGTGACACTTTGTTCAAGAAGCTTTTAGATTTGGGTTAAGCCAAACTGAGGAAAAATCCTCGGTTCAGGTGTGGGTTAAGGGATTAATTTGCATAGTTAAATATAATAAAACCCATAAATGCTTGCAAATATTGGTTAGCCAGGCTAGTCTACCTTCTGGCTCTGAGGCAAATGTTACCTCGCAAAATCCAACAACATTACACCGTTAAATTGTACTTTTCACACAAGCAAATCATTTCTCAAATTATTCTAGCAATATCTTGTACAATGTGATAAAATGCTGCTTTCAAACATAAAATGCTGATTGTAAAAATCAGCTATAAACTCCAATCGTATAATCTCTATTGTAGTGCAGGGAAATAAACGTTAAACACCATTTTGTACCTTGGGGATTCAAAGTGTAGAGAACTTGGCATTAAGACCTACTTAACGTTTCACAACTTCTGTCTTTTCGCGTTTGGGAATGCATTTTTACGAGCATTTCGAATACGCAGCTGAACCCCTGCCCTGTTTCATCATCATAATGGGCTCTGACACTGCCAACGAAAACACTCCCCCAATACAGCTGTATACAGACCCGGTGCTTGTAAATGTTATAATGCCTTCCGATGGATGCGATATTGTTTTATGGAAGAAAGGCAGATAAAGTGGCACGGCGATATGGGGAAAAGCTACGTGGGATTTGAGCGTTTGATGCCGGTTCCTCTGCGCCTCCAGCTGTGTGTAAATCAGGCTCAGGTTGTGGAGAGGAGAAAAACAAACCTTTTCCTTGTATCCGTGTGAAGCAATTTGAATACAGGCCATAAATTGACATAATTTATAGGTGCGTGGACAAATAGTGAGATCTGCGTTATGTAATACCCCCCAGTGATTGGCGAATATGTGAAAAATGATTCCTTAAAAGGTAAGGCCATGTTTTCAGTATGATGGTTTGTGAGATCCTGTTGCTTTGCCTTTGAGTTTATTATTTGATACATGGAGACATTCAGGTGACACGTGGCTCAGTGGCTGCTTTCTTCAGCTAAAATTTCTTCTTCTGAGACACTGAAGAGGCACCAGGAGTGTATTGGTGGCTCTGACCTGGAGGCAGGAAAGTTGAAATTGTGGTTTTCTGGCCAGAGACACCAGGGGGAGATGAAAGACCCTCCAATCATCCCATTAACACTTGTATTACCTCCAGAGGGACTACAGAAAGGATTTATTAAGGTAAACAAGTTACTTAGTAGGCCTACTTAGTATTTAGTCGACAAAATTTACATGCAATTTTAGTCAATTAAAACTAGACTAAAATTGAAGAGAATTACTTGACTAAATCTTGACTAAAATGAAATAACTCAAACTATATAAAAATATGCAAAAATTAACGCTGGTGGCTTGTAGTGATGGGATTCACGGCTCTTTACTGGGAGCTGAGTCTTTGGGATCCGTTCATTTCAAAGAGACGTTCAAAAAACTCTCTATTTAATATAGGGAGAGAGCTCAAAGATCGTTGCGCTTGAAGACGTTAAATTATAACAATAGAGGTGAATTTTTGGAAACAAATAAAGTATAGCGACTTTGAAGGGTATATCTGGGTGAACAATGAAGGAGGTGCTTTTGATACAAGATTGACATAAAAAACATTTTTACAGAAGAGCTTCACAATAGATTGTGATCTATCGAAGTACTTACCATTGTTGGTAACATAACGATCAATTGAAGTGCTTACTACTCACCATTGTTGATAACATACTTGTATGTATGTGTATATATATATATATATATATATATATATATATATATATATATATATATATATATATATATACGGCGGCGTGGTGGCGTGCCGGTGATATAGTGAGGTTGTTGTGCAGGGGACGCTATATCTTTCTACAACTATACTGACATGTCGCCACGGGGGAAAAAATTAAAAATAATGATTGGCATAATTGGTTGGAAAAGGAAACGCAAATTCAAATATTGGTTTGACCACTATAAGCCAATATGCATTATTGGAATAATGTTAAAGAAAGAACAAGGAAAATTTAAAAAAATAAAAATAAAAGAAAGGAAAAATACTAAATTAATTCATTCAAACCAGACTTTGTTTTTTGTTTTTTCCTCAAACCAACAAATTGTATTTGTGGTCGTACTGACTGAACATGGCGTCCTGTCACTTGTTGGAGGGCGGTTTGTGCGTCACTGGCTCAGCTGGTTTGGGGCGTTGCTGGCGTGTCGTTGCGTTGTCGGCCTGCTGCAGCTGGAATTGGCTGGGATCGTTGTGCTGTTTGTTGCCATCAGGTTGTCGCAAACTGCCCTGCTACTGGCTCCAATAACATTAATGAAATTATGATACATATAGGGGTAGGAACTTATAAGTTTACTTCCTCCCACTCCTTTTCGAGTTTTTTGTACAGTGTTATGTATGTATATATAGAAGCATGTGGAAATGTCATAAACGCATGTCAAAAGTTCATAAAAGTAGCACATGTTAATGAGAAGAAAAAAAAGTATGTAATGTACATTGAACTCGGAATAAACAATCAATCAATCAATCAATCAATATAAAATTTTAATAACACCAGCCACATTACTCACAATATCTATGACGTGATGGATAAAAAGCACGTTTAAAAAAAAAAAATCATCTAAAATCACATTGGGACTAGTGGGTTGTTCCCCCGGCTAGTGGTTCAGTGAGTTTGCAAAGTTCTCCATGTTTCCTCCAGATGCCCCGGTTTGCCCAAATTGTGTTACTATGAGGAGTGAGTGAAAAAAAGAAAAGTATTTTATTTCAAGCCCTAGTTTTGCAGAGTGTGTTTTTCAGAGGCGTCCTGATTTCAGAATATTCACAAACTCCACAAAAGGTCCCGGTCCAGGAATTGAACTTGAGACCATTTGCGGTGAGGCGAGAGAACCAACCACTGTGCCACCATACAACTCCTTGAATTTATGATTTAATTTTGTGTAGGGCTGGGCAATATAACAAAAAATGAAATTCAGATTTATATTGTATCATTTCTTTATTTTCTTTAACACATTTTGAATGATTCAAATTTGAAATGAGTGACATAGCAGAAGGGGTCGGATGTCTGTTGGTTTTCCAAAATACTTTTCCAATGTGTGCACCAGTGAGTTTCAAATACTGGTCTGGAGCTCTGGAGTTGTTTATAAAGTGCCTCATTATTGTCCTGGAATGGCTGGTATACACTGTGCGATATTTTTTTGTCTTATAAGATTTATAGATGTCACATTGCACGACATGGGGGGTTGTAAAATCGTGAGCTGCACTCGTCTCCACTGTGCAATGGTTCAAAGAGAGAATTGCAGCTTCGACAAAAGTTTATTGTAGCAAATATCAGGCTCCAGAAGGTGTGTGTTTAGCTGAGGCAAGTGCTGCACGGTAGCAGTGTTTATATCCTCTGTTGTTTATTACTCTGGAGGCGTGCAGTCTTGACAGAACGCTGACACACTGCTAATAGTAATCTTGAAATAAGTGAAATTGTCCTTGATTTTCAGGTTCTAATTTAAAAAAAAATCTGTCCAAGGTGCAAGATATTTACACTTAAATTGAGATAAAACAACTACAACAGTTTTATTTCAAGTAAAGATTTTTTTCTAGTTTTGAGAGCAGTGATTATTTTTAATCTTAATTTAAGTGTAAATACTGTATCTTGCCCTATGGACAGATTTTGTGAAATTAGACTTTTAAATCAAGGACTAATGTACTTATTTCAAGAATACTTTTTGCAGTGTAGGGGAGCGTATTTGCAGCGAGAAGATGTCTCACTCTGACTAGCCTTGCAAAATATCAGACACTGCCTGATGTCGGTCGAAGCTCATCTTTGGTTGTACGACGGTTCTATTTTAAATCTTTGTCCCTGTCTCACTGTACAACCTACGACCTGCGATTTGCAGCTATGACCTAAGAATTTCCCCACAACGAGTGATCGTTCGTCGCAGACGCCCAGAATCATGCAGTGTGCACCCAGCTTAAGACCACGAAGTCCATCCATTGCATGCGAAGGTCACTCTTTCAGAGTTCACTCACCACTTTAGGTCTTAAGTGGAACACCAAATATTGATGGAACACCAAACAGTCCAAGAATCAGCACCATCCAGCAAACACTACAATTTGACAACTATGGGTTTAGTTTATTTTATTTATTTAGAGAAACAGGGACAGTGTACAATAAACATTAACCTCAAAGGGAGAGATGCATCGTACCAGGTTATAGCTCAAGTGCTAATTTCCACCCGTAGTCCCTGGGCAGGCTGATGTTATAGTTAAATACATAAAAACATCACGCATACATGGATAATGGTATTTACATTGACCAAGTTCATAATAGTAAAAGCAAGGTTGAGAGTCCATTGGCAGTAGGCTTATCCCAAGAAGAATTAAGAGCCAGTTTTCTTGAAACAGTGCTTACCATTTATGCTGGATTGTGCGAACAGCCACAGATTTCAGTCTTGGCACCCTGTTCTTTCCTCATAGGCGCCGATTTATGTTCTTCTCAGTGGGTGTCCAGTTAAACGAATAGTTTGTTTTAATGTGTACTCACACCACTTGTAACGTTTCGGACTACAAGTCCTTCATCAGACATTTATTTTTATTTTTATTCTTCTTACATTTGTTACCTTTTTTTGATCCAGCACACTGCTCAGTTAGGGATGTGCGCGTTTTTTTGATTGTGCTACATTTGTCCAGTTAAACGACCCACCAGAAAAAAAATCATGAGCTTGCCTGCTTAAAACTTGGACGTTCTTTTTGAGCTATATTTATCTTATTGACCTTTGGCGGGTGATTGAGTCCCGCAGCACGAGTTCTGTCCCGGTTGCTGGGTTTCAGGTGCCATCACAGCATTCTAAAGGCCTATAATATTTTAAAGAGGTAAAATTATTTTGTTTTTGAGGAAATTCTTTGTCTTGTACAGAGATCATGGACCCAGTGACTGATATGAATGATCATTTTTGTAATTCATAAATGTGCTTTTTAGATACGTGAAAGTCTAATGCAGTTAATTGCTGGTTTGCAGGTTCTAGAATGTGATGATGTCACAGAACCCAGTGGGGGGCAGGAGCCAGTTTTTCCTATTTCCTGCATTACAAGTCATATCTAAAAAGAACATTTATGAATTACAAAAATGACTATTAATATCAGTCACTGGGTCCATGATCTCTCTGTACAAGACCAAACATTTCCTGCAAAATAATTTTACTTACACAATACTTGTGTCTTGTGTGGCCATGTAACCTACATGTCCACTTTACTTAAACTCCTGTAAGGTGTATAGGGGATACACCTTACAGCAGCTTTCAAAGTAATGGCTCAATATAAGTAACGGTGAATGCAGTGCAGTCATAGAGTAAATGTCACTAGGTTGCATCAATAGTAGCCTGGTTTTTGCCATCCGTAAACTCAATTATCTTTTCCCTACATGTACATCTGGGCCTGATCTCAGTGGCTGCGTTTCATCGGTTGAAATCCAACCTACCATTCAGCGAGCAGGGGAGGCGGGTGTTGTAGGTGACGTTACGCATTTGCACCGGAGTTGCCGATTGTAGTTTGAAAACAGATCCAATGGTTTCAAAGGGGTTCATCCGTCCCACCTGAAAACGGAGCTCAATTGTGAAGTTCCAGACCCTCTGTACGAAATGAGTACGAGGGTATGGTAAGACCAGGCTACATCAATAGTTGAGAGACTCCATTTGCAAGCCTCCGGGACACAAGGTATTTGTTTGAAAGGTCTGACTCAACATATGCGAGGAATTTGCAAAGCTTTGATCAGAACAACGTCCCCAAAGGAGTTGTAGCCAAAAGCCCAACAGACCACCATTATGGAAAGTCTAATTGTATTTAAACACACTCAATTACAGAGACCAAACATTTAGATAGCCTTCCCCATACAGCCCATCATATAAAGTTGTAGTGGCATAACTCGATTAGTGATGTTGTTGTAGCTAAAGCGGAGTGTCCTCAGTGGGCTCTGGGTTGCAAAAGCCTTGGTCAGGGTATGTTACATTCAAAAGTATTTTCATAGTATTTTTCACAAGTACGACATCTGGAACGATTTCTGCTGTTTGGCCAAACACTGAAGGACGCAGAGTACAAATCTGAAGCCAGCATTTCAATCAGACGTGAGTGTGTTTTATCAAGTGGAAAAAAGTAACAGACAGGAGCAGATCTCAGGACTTGGAGACATTGTAGGAACGTATTCAAATGTCACGGTACACTGTTATCAATGTGGTCAGCCCAATGTTCCCCTGGACTGCTGTTCCCTGGTGAGCATCACCATTTTCTCCTCGGAGGTATAGGGCTGAGTTCAGGCTATTTGGTGATTATGGATCTAATAAAGTTGCCCTGTTTATGTCCTGGTTTTTGTCGACTGGTTTAATCTGGAGTCAGTCTGGTTCAGTTCTGTCTAAACACAAGCGTCGCCAGCCACACACTTTTCCAATTATTGACAAACTCTGGGACTGGGTGTTATCTCCGCGAGTTCCGATGGTGTGATCGGCAGATTAACCAATCACTACACAGTAAATTTAACATGAAATATCGCGCCTAAAATGGCCATATTCTGCCAAGTCAACTGGCGAAACTCCTCAACCCTTTCAATTGCAGGTGAAAGAAGTTATAAAGTTGGTTCCCATTGACAGCTCTGTTTCTGTGCCTTTTTCCTATTGAATATTTCCTGCAATGTGATTCTAAAGGGCCTATCTCACCAGAGACGTTGCGGAGACTGGCTGTCTCCGCAACGTCTCCGCAACTTGGATTGATTGCGCTGCACACAAAGGGCCTGAAGACTAGCTGGAGATTAGAGTTGCCGCTAGTCACAGAGATGTATCTGAGATGTCTCCTGGCAATAAGGCGAGTCTCCAGGTAATCTCGCTGAAGACAGGTTTGATTTCAGCAGAGTCTACGCATGGTCTCTGAGTGGTCTCCGCGGTCTCAAGCAGCTGTGGCAACGTTGCAAAGACTATTTGTTTTTCCTTTGTTTTTCTGTGTAACTCTGTGAGATCTCCTTGGTATCCGACAGGTTTCTGAGACATTGCGGGGATGTCACAGAAACGTCTCACAGGTTGAGGACAACAAATTGGATTTGCGACACAACTGCTTTCGACCACTGAGACCTCTCGGAGACCTCTCGGAGACCAGGCGGAGACTCGAGTCTCCAGGCCGGTGAGATAGGCCCTTAAAGGTTGCAAACCCCTGGATTGTAGGCTGGGAGTTGGACCCAAAAATGGTGAGAGTATATGCAGGGAATTTGGGTGCAGGTTAGGGCTATGATTGGTGTATTGGACCATAGGTGCCGATCCTGTGGGTGCTGCGGGACTCAAGTCTGTCTAAATCTTTGGGCACCCAGGTGAATTTGCCTGGATTACAAAATAATTCAGTATATATCACCTGTAAATCACAAGAGACTTTTTACTCCTCTGCACACATAACTCAACAAGGAGAGCGTCCGACTTTTAACAGGATTTGTGAGTTCGCTTATTCATCTTTTTTGGTTTGATCGTTTGACTGGGCACCCACTGGGAAAAAACATAAATCGGCGTCTATATATAGGACTGGAGCTGTCACTGAGTATACGGAAAACAGCTGGAATTCTCTGAGGCAGGAATTCCCAATATTCTTTGGTACCGCTGCATAAGTACGGACCAGTTCTCAATGTAGTTAAGGTTCCATGTGTTGGATTGGCATTTTTTAGCTTTAAATAATGGGTTGATTTGCAGCATTTTGGTCAGGTGTTACACTTGCAAAATGAACTCTTCAAGTATTAAAGGTTTAAACTAGGTCTTTTAAATATTCCAATTGGTATGTTAGAATAAATACTTTTATGCATATGGTGTGTAGTACCTGGTCCTAGCTCAGCAAAAGCAAAAGGCAACAATTTAGTCTACGCACATTTTGAATTTGGCAGAAAGACTGCAAGTGTAGTGGAAAGTGCATGGTTAGCCTAGTTTGTCTTGAGTTCTATTGAGAACATTATGTGCAGAGAAAATCATATTTTCGGCCCAAGTCGGTGGAAATAATTATTTAAAAAAATAATAATAATGTTTACACATGTGGAAAACGCTCACGTTACCTCATCAGTAATGCTTTTTTCTTAATATATATTTTTCACTTCTATTTTGTCAGGTCGTCCAATGACCCTGTCGCTCACTACGAATTTCCACAGATCCTTCCTCCTAACATGTAACAAGACACAACATTAGTGCTCTCTTGAGAGGCCAGTCTTTTAGCTGCAGTGAACAGAGGCGTAACCCATGACCATATAATTTCAGTCAGACCAGCGTTTGAAAAATCACATAGTAAAAAAGGTGTGAAATGCATTTGCAGATGTAAGATACAAAAGCAGGACTCCCAGGGCGCCATGGTCTGCACATGTGAGACAGCACTTCGCCGGACATGCGCTTCCTATTAACGCGCATATCAGGGCTGCTTGATGTGCTCTCAGGAGGTTCCAGAATATAATGAATTAAACGCATCTCTGACTCTGGTTTAAGTCAATAAACATAGTCCGTGTCTTGGTTTCATTTGGTGCAACACAGCTGATGCTACGGGAGCTGTCAAATATTTCTTACCATTTTCATTGTAAAAATAAGGTTGTACACCATTACGAGGAAAAGGAAATGACCCCTACACATTTCATATCAGTAACAAAATTTAATCCATGTATTACTACCATGGCCATGATTCTCCACCGGAAAAAGGTGGCTTCCCCTCTTCAGGTCGGTGGGGAGTCCTTGCCTCAAGTGGAGGATTTCAAGTATCTCGGGGTCGTGTTCACGAGTGATGGACGGATGGAGCGTGAGATCGATAGACATATCAGCAGTGATGCGTCAGCAGTGATGCGGTCGCTGTATCGGACTGTTGTGGTGAAGAGGGAGCTGAGTCGGGGGGCAAAGCTCTCGATTTACCGATCGATCTACGTTCCCACCCATGAGATTTGGGTAATGACCGAAAGGACAAGATCGCGGATACAAGCTGCCGAAATGAGTTTCCTTCGCAGGGTGGCTGGGCGCACCCTTCGAGATTGGGTGAGGAGCTCAGTTACCCGGGAGGAGCTCAGAGTAGAGTCGCTGCTCCTTCACGTTGAAAGGATGCCTCCTGGTCGCCTCCCTTGGGAGGTGCTCCAGGCATGCCCTATTGGGAGGCGGCCTCGTGGAAGGCCCAGGACGCGCTGGTGGGACTATATCTCCGAGCTGGCCTGGTGTCGTCTCAGGGTCCCCCAGAACAGCTGGAGGAGGTGTGTGTGGATCGGGAAGTCTGGGCATCTCTGCTCAGACTGCTGCCTCTGCAACCCGGCCTCGGATAAAGCGGAAGAAAATGGATGGATGAATGGATGGATATTACTACCATTGTTGCTCAGTCATTCCCCATTCCCAAAGTCCAGAACATTGCAGCCTCTTTACAGACCATAGACGTGATGAATGATAATCCCCGTAGAGCTCTATGGTTCTTATGGCCGGGAGCTCACATTGCTGTAATACCACCCCCTTGTGGCCAGGGGCGACTCCAAGAGATACTTGGAAGCATTGATTCTATTGATTTCCGACCTCCCAAGAACGGCTTAAAAGCCTGGCTCCAAAGAGTTTTTCTTTTTCTAAAAAATGCTATGACCCATGTGACAATGCTGGGGTAGGTGACCACGGTGTTTTTTCTTTATCAGCCCAAAAAGAGGAAGCCTTTTCAGTGCATTGACTGGCTCCAGCTCTGGAGCTCTGTGGAAGCTCCGCCCGCCTCTTTGCCCTTTTAAGGAACAGGCTGCGCGGGAGGAGCCTGAGCGGCCATGTAAGTTTCACAGGTCACTCGGGACCTTTTCTATGAATGGGGCTGAATAGGTATTAATCTAACTCTAATTATTATATCTATGCCCGCATCCCACTTTCGGACAGGTATAGCATATAACAAGTTTGTGTAGGGTTGTCACAATAATTACTATATCGACTTATCGATGTCAGATACATTTTGGGCTCAATATTCATCGTCAGTAGATTTATTTGTATTGTTTTCCTACATTTTCTAATGTAGAATGTATTTTTTCTTAGCCAAGTAAGTAAGTTGTGTCTTATTGTATTTCATGTTTATGAGCGAGCCAAACAAGCGCTCATTTTGCATGGGTGCCTTTGCCTGAGCCGCTTTGATAGTCAGTATTCTAAAGTTTTCTGCAACAAAACAAAATGGTCAAACACCAAGGAACTAAGCACTGCTGTTGGGGCTTGTGCAAATCGGACTCTAGATATCCAGACCGTTTGCCAGAATTAATATTTTTATCCCATTTCCAAAACCCGGTAAGATCCAGGACAACGCAACATAACTGGAAAGAGAATGGACCAAACAGAAAATGGACAAGGCAATGTTTATGTGGAAGAGCAGACTTTCAACATGTGGAGCGGATAAAGGGGAGCAGGTACGTTCTCTACAATTTAATCGGTGGGAAGGTCGACGAGCTGATACGAACAACACTCTCAGGTGTGGAGTCATTTAGGAAGCAACAACGATGTAAAGAAAAGTCAAAGCCGGATGTCTCGGCCAAACAGCATTAGAGTTAGTTTCTGTGGCATTACAAGGTCTCCAATAATATAGTTTCCTACCTCAATATATCGAACTTCACATTTTGTTATCGTGGCAGGCCTACATTTGGGTCTATTTCGGCATCCAGTAAAGCACACTGCTATTGTGTTCTTGCCACTTCACTCATCTTCTTTGTCTATCCATCCATCCTTCTGCATTTGAAGCCATGCTTCCCAAACCCCAGACACTCCCTCCAGCTCCTCAAGGGAATCTCCAAAGTGTTCCGGAGCGAAAGATATTTCCTCCGACAAATGTAGGTCTCTCCTGCAGGTCATTCTGAGACATTCCAAAAATACCTCGGCAGGACGCAACTGAACCCTTTTCCATGTAGAGGAGCAGTGCCTCTAGTTTGAGCTCTTCCTGGGTAACGGAGCGCCTCACCCTTTATTTAAGAGAAGAGTTCCCAAAGTGAGGGATAGGCCCTCAGCTGCTCTATTTCAAGATAAAAATTTTTTATAATATTGAAAATTGTATGTATGTATGTTGTAATTTAAGGCGAGACACGGCAGGTGAGAACATTTATTTCATGCAGTGGTCAGTGATTTTTAGCTCGTTTTTTAATGTCAGGGTATAAAATAGACGAAACTTACCCAGTGAGCTAGAGATATCCAGGAAGTAACTACAACATTGCGCGCATCAGCCGTTGTCCCAAGAGTGTTCATTCTCAAATTTTGACATATTATGTATTTCTTAAGTACTGCGAAAAGCAGTACAGATGATGCTGTAATCGAAATAGGGTCATGTCTTTTCTGGGAGACAACCGTGGCTGTGGAGACGGACAATAGTTGGACTATATTTTGGGAGAAAAAGGGTTGAACTTTCAAGGGAACCACCTGCTCTGGAGAACTGAACTAAAGCTGAGACCAAGAAAAAGCTAATTCATTATAAATGTATGAACTATTGCTGGAATAATTTCTCTTCCTCCTGAGAGAGAAGGTTTGAAGCAGCTGGACGGCTTATCTCTCCTACACTGTCAACACTTCCCTTCAAGGCCAAGCCACGGAGCAAAACCTGATAAGGACTGAGCTCTCTGGGTCATATTTTGTATAACACTGACTTTCAGACTGTAAATAACCGCACACACATAACCCCTCCCTAACCACGCCCCCGTCGTTCTGTGTCTGCCTCAACACGTTTCTTCAGCCCCACCTCCCGGTCAATGGCCAGTCATCGTGTATTTCCCATGTCTTGATGTTTCTATATATGTGCTTTGCCTTAAAGGCACACTGTGTAACATTTTGGACTATACTGTTGCCATCACAAAACATGCTCCTAATGACCTGCTCAACACAGAAAATGCTATTACTGCAGTGGGTAATCAAAGCATGGATTTGGATTATCTATAACCTTTTTAAATCTCAAATTCTGCTGACTTTAGTCGACATCTCCATGGCGACGAGCTGGAGACGTACCCACTCCCAGTAAAGTTACAGTCATGTCTGAGGAGAGCTGAGCCGCTCAAAGCAAAACCTAATGTTTGTTTGTACATTTATGAGGTATTTTTCAATGATGAAAATATCTGTCATAAAATAAATGCTTGTATTCAATTTTATTTATTGGGTAAAATTCTACACGGTGTGGCTTTAACTTAACCTGATTGTAATTTTGCATATCTTCTTTTGTAAGGCGCATTGAGTTGCCTTGTGTACGAAATGCGCGGTATAAATAAAGTTGCCTTGCTAAAGAAAAATTTACTCACGAGGGCACATTTCAAAACGTAAGAGCTAGTATTCTTAAAATGAGGTTTTCATTCCACTCTTGCAACTACATTTCCAAAGTGTCTGGTACAGACTCCAAACTTTGCAGTCTTGGACTTTTTTTTTGATGTTTTTTTAATTTTTATTCATGTCTAATTCTTAGTCTCATTTGAACTCAAAAACAAGGTGAACAAAGATATCCATCTGAAATAGATACAGATGTGCTCAAAAGTTTACATATCCTGGCAGAATTGTTGACAATTTCTTGACAACTTTTCAAAGGATATGAAAGATAACACAACATTTTTTTGTTCACTCATAGTTAGTGGTAGCCTGGTCTTACCATACCCTCGTACTCATTTTGTACAGAGGGTCTGGAACTTCACAATTGAGCTCCGTTTTCAGGTGGGAGGTATGAACTACTTTGAAACGATTGGATCTGTTTTCAAACTACAACCAGCAAATCCGGTGCAAATGCGTAACGTCACCTACAACACCCGCCTCCCCTGCTCGCTGAATGGTAGGTTGGATTTCAACCGATGAAACGCAGCCACTGAGATCAGACCCAGACGTACATTTAGGGAAAAGATAATTGACCAGAGTTTACGGATGGCAAAGGCCAGGCTAAGTTAGTGGTTGTGTGAAGCCATTTGTGGTGAAAAAATGGAGTTTGCTCTTTTTAAATCATAATGAAAAAAATTACCAAAATGACCCTGATCCAAAGTTTACATACCCCAGTTCTGTGTGTTTCCCCCTTTTAACATCAATTACAGCTTGGAGTCTTTTGCGGTAGTTGTGGAGAAGGTTCTGTAAATAATCTAATAGTAAAGCAGCCCATTCCTCTTAAAGAGGGAGTATTATGCTTTTTTCAATCACATAGCACCAGTCTATAGCATACTACAATGATGACGTAACCTTCTGTTGGTCTGTATGCAGTAAATTAAAATAACTGCCTTGAATAAAATTGCTCTCTCAAAATGGCTGCACTGAACATCTTGAAATAGGCCTCTGTCTCTTTAAGAAGCTTTCCGACACGCCCCCTTCAGCACACTGCTGTGGCATCTAAACAACACTACTGTGCGGGGAGGGGGCTCTGCTGAGCTGAGGAGCAGTGGTTGGTGGCTTGGCTGGTGACGAAAGGTCCAGAGGCGTCTCCAGGAGGTGGGGGCGTTCCTAGGAGGACTGAGGCATAGCTACACCTAAAATGGCTGCAGTCTAAGTTTTTACTGATTACTCAAAAATATGTGAATGAGCCAAGGCAACACTTCAGGCATGTGTTTAATGAGGGAATGACATAATAACATGATATAAAGCTTGAAAAAGTCGATTTTACATAATACCCCCCCCCCCCCTTTAAAGCAGTACTAAGCAACTTATAGACAAAACTTACCCAGTGAGCTAGAGATATCCAGGAAGTAACTACAACATTGCGCGCATCAGCCGTTGTCCCAAGAGTGTTCATTCTCAAATTTTGACATATTATGTATTTCTTAAGTACTGCGAAAAGCAGTACAGATGATGCTGTAATCGAAATAGGGTCATGTCTTTTCTGGGAGACAACCGTGGCTGAGAGAGACAACCCCCCCCCCCCCCCCCCTTTAAAGCAGTACTAAGCAACTTGTGTACATTAATAAATCCTTTTCATAGTCCCTCTGGGGGTAATACAAGTGTTAATGGGATGATTGGTGTCTCTGGCCAGAAAACCACAATTGCAACTTGACCACCGGGTCGGAGGCGCAATACACACTAATAGAGTCACAAAGAAGAAGCTAACAGGCTAATGGGCAAAGCTAACTGCGGGCTAGCGCCACTTAAACGGTATTTACAGCCAAGTTTGAGTGAAAAAAATATCTCCATTGTGTAATTGGATGTACAGTACATACAGTACAATATCCCTCTCTCCCTTTGTCTTTTCTGTCAGCGTAGTATTTGCTCTCACGGACAATTAATGAGTAAAAAAACGCAACATGCTACGACACCTGCAGTGGCGCTTATGGCCTCTAGGGGCATGAGGTACTTAGTACTGCTTTAATCATAAACGTTTGAGCAGAGTCATTTTTGGTACTTTCTTATTTCATTATCATTTTAAAAGAGCAAACTCCATTGTTTCAGCAGAAATGGCTTCACACAACCACTAACTATGAGTGAGAAAATCCTTTTTGTGTTATCTTTCATATTCTTTGAAAATTGTAAAAAAGAAAAAAAGAAAAAAAAATATTGCCAGGGTATGTAAACTTTTGAGCACAACTCTATCATAACAAATATATCAACTAATTAAAACCAAACATTTAAACCTAGGTCTATCCATTATTTACTAAAACAAATTATATACAAATGTTGCCATTTTTATGCATAAAATATCTTAATTTTATATGATAACATAAAATGACAGAAAACTTGCAATACATTTTTTCCTCACATGTATATCAGTAATGCACAGCAAAAGTTTCAAATCAATATCTATAAATGTGTGTTTTTTCCCCTCTCACATGCAGTGTCTCGTGTTAAAATCTAAAAGAAATAACAACACAAAGAACTAAAATAAAACCTATAGAATTGTGGGTGTTGTGAAATAAGTGCGAGCAGTATGTAATGGAAGTTGTTGATTGCTCCATTATTGAATGTTTCTTGTAAAGCACAGCCAAAGGAGCATGATCTCTCTCTCTCACTTAGTGCCATCTGTTATGGTAACCCTTTGATAGGACATACTTCTCATTTCAGCACAATTTCACGCTGTTGCTCTGTTCTTACATCAGGACATGTCTGGGCCCCACTGCGCTCTCTATATTGGCTCTTTCTCATCTCTTCATATGAGGCCGGCTTGTCGGGTGGAAGTCACCGTGTGTTAGCCCTAACCCCAGCGGTGCCGGCTACACCTGGTTCTTGTTAAAAAAAAAAGCCGGTGCAGTCCCATGCGAAGGTCAGAGATCACCGTTTTACGCTACCTAAACCTGCCGCTGCTCTCCCAGTCCCCTAAGCCTGCAGATCGCTTACACATGTGCGGGGAAATGCTTGGCAGACAATGGGGCTAGACCTCAAAGTTCTGTATAATGGGACGGTGGATTATTTAGGAGGAATTTACACACTACAGGCTACCTCCGAATAAGATCTTACCAGCAAATATTTACAGGTGAAATATCATGAAAAAGTTCATTTATTTCTGTAATTCAGTTTAAAATGTGAAACTAATATATGATATAGACTCATGGCATGCAGAGTGACATATGTCAAGCCTTTGTTTGTTTTCATTTTTGAAAATGTTGGCTTACAGCTTGTAAAAACCCCAAAATGAAAATTTCAGAAAATTTGAATATTACATGAAATCAATGAAAAAAATATTTTAAACAAAGAAATGTGAGCCCTCTGAAAACTATAATCATGCATATGTACTTAGTACTTGGTTTGGGCCTTTTACTTGAATGACTGCCTTAATGCAGACTGGAGCCGCTGCAGATTCACGCCTGCAGATACACACCCGCACCTCGTTACTTTCTCTTTCATTTTGTACTGGAGAGGATTGTCCGGAAAAGGCCATTCAAAAGTGTGGGGGACCTTCACAAGGAGTGGACTGAGGCTGGAGTCAGTGCATCAAGAGCCGCCACACACAGACGGATCCTGGACATGGACTTCAGATGTCAGATTCCTCTGGTTGAAGCATCCTGGTCTTCCATAACACCTCAGCAGTGCCACAGGCTGAGAGCATTCATGCCACACAACCACATTAAGGCAGTCATTCAAGTAAAAGGCCCAAACCAAGTAGTAAGTACATATGCATGATTATAGTATTCAGAGGGCCCACATTTCTTTGTTTAAAATTATTTTTTCAGTGATTTCATGTAATTGAATTTTCTGAAATTTTCATTGTGGGGTTTTTACAAGCTGTGAACCAAAATTTTCAAAATTAAAACCAACAAAGGCTTGACATATGTCACTTTGCATGCCATGAGTCTATATCATATATTAGTTTTGCATTTTAAACTGAATTACAGAAATAAATGAACTTTTTCACGATATTAACATTTTCTGAGTTTCACCTGTATATCTATCTTCCTGGCACTAAAAGGGGATGTCAGGGAATTTAATAAAAGAGTCTAGATGTGTAATGGTTGGACTTAGACCCTCAATAATATATGAAACAGTGGTCCTCATGGCAGGGAGCTGACATTGCTGTAATACCACCCCCTGGTGGCCAAAAGACACTTGGTAAACAGGATTCTTATGTTGTTTTGGCCTAATTTAAACTTCTAAAAAATTGCTATGACCCATGTGACAACGCCGGGCTATGTATCATATTTTTAACCACACTGTTTTTTGTATAATAGAAATAAAATGTGGAAACCTAAATCTATGATTGACAGGCTCTGGTGCTCTGTGGAGGCTCGTAGCCGGCGGGGCTTCTCGCCTTTTTGCACTCTATGATTACACCCCATAAAATAATGTGCAGAGAATCAGTTAAATATGTAAGATACTGTCCTTGCTCACTCATTATGCCTGCATCAAATAAACCTATAAATCTGATCAAAACAACGAATCACAAGAAATCACCTGTCTTGCCTCAAAGCAAGAAGGTTCCTGGTTTGATTCTCAGACCGTGCGGCCTGTCTGTGTGGAGTTTGCATGTTTTTCTCTGGATGGGTTTCCTCCAGATTCTCCGGTTTCCCCTATCAAAACACATGCACAATATCCTCCAGCAGGTGATTTTAAAATAGTAAAAAAAAAAAAAAGACCTATTATTGGTCCCCCCGACGATAGCTGCTGATCCTGTGGGTGCTGCGGGGCTCGACCACCCACACAAATCTGGGGCACCCACGCAAATTTGCCCTGATAACAAAAAGATTCACTTGTAAATCATGAAAGCTTTCCACAGGCAATCGTCATTAGGTGCGGCAGTAGTACGGCCCTCCGCACAAATAGCTCAACAAGGAGAGCAGGAGCTTGTGAAAATGATCCTGTCGCTTGTCTATTTTTTCTTATTTGGTTCAGATTGTTTGACTGGGCACTAAATCTGTGCCTATGGCACAAACCCACCAGTTGAGAAGTGAATCAAAAGCTATTCATTTGAGTCTGTTAGTGTCTAAAAGCTTAAATGAAGGCTACCATAGACTCATAGAACATCCTGAGCATCGTCCAGCAGATGTTTAATGACCACAGCTGCTTCAGGAAGACAGCTCTGGGCCTTCCTGCAGACAGCTCTTTATTCTTACTCCAGTTTATTGTCCATGTCCACTCCTTTCCCACCTCCACACTGGCTCTCTGGATAGAAGAGAAGGTCACAGGAGCATTGGTCCTCTTCGGGTCTTCTACTAGTTCTTTGGTGTTTACATTAAGCTGAAGGTGATTCCTCTCGCTGCAAGTTGTCCACGACAGCTCTCATCTCCACCTGCGATCCATCTAACACTGCAGAGTAGTCAGAGACTTTCTGAAGGTGACAGGACAGCTGCTGACGTCCTTATTAAGTCAGAATTGATGGTCTACATGTGCTAATTTCCATCTCCTTCAGTTTTGTGGTAATCTCTCTGGTATTTTAATGACATTATTGACTAATACTCGGTCTGTTGTGTGTGAAACGCTGGCTCCGTCTTCATAGCTTACATTTCTACAGAGACTATGTCATCACTGGACCACAGGCCTCCACAGGTTCAGATTTGGACTTTGTTAGCTTTTGGACACGGTTTCGGAGCGACCTCTGAGTGGCCTCTTTATCCCATAATCCTTTGCATGCAGGCCTGTAGTTAAGTGCTTTAGTTGTCAGTCAGTGTGGTTTCATGGGAGCATAGCGTACGTGTGAAGTATTCAGAGCAGACCCCGTTCAGGACCAATGAAAAAGTCATGTTAACTGTGTCGTGTTTGTTCAGATGTGTCAGGGTCTTAGTGGCTTAGCCAGTAGATGTACGCCCACCTGAACAGTGACTGATAATGTTATCTGACAGTGTGTAATGGAAGGAATCATGGGTTTCACGTGATGTGAAACCATCTTTAGGACCGTTTCAAAGCAAAAAACACAACATTTGTGTTGCATCTTACGTTATATGTTGCAACTTAGAAAAGCAAAAGATGTGACTGAATCCAACGAGTAGTCTGTTAGTATCACATCAAAAGAGAATGTACCAAAAAAAAACATTCAAATAGTCAGAAGTCTTCAAAAGAACAGGGGAAAGTCATGTTTGGGCAATAGTGTGGTTAGACGTAGTGGCTCTGCTGCCTATTATGAAACAAATACTGTCAGAGAGCATAAAGTGTTAGGTGCTCTTCATCTTATATTCAAAGCAGTTAAGAAAAACAGGGCAGGAGGTTTAGGATCAAGGCAGAAATTGTTGTCTCCCTGGTTGAATTGATGCCTCTATTCTTTCAGCAGGAAACAAAACTAAACAGAATCCCGTCTTCTTTCTGTGTGTCTTCGTTCAGCTCAGAGGGACGCAGACGACTGCCGCAGCTGTCTGGAGTGTTCCCGTGACAACGGCTGTGTGCGTTGCCCTGAGCGACTCTTCCTGTTCCTGCAGAGGGATGGGATGTCTCACCACGGGACATGTCTCCTCACCTGTCCCCCAGGACACTATGAGCAGAAGGGCAAGGACATGAACCGCTGCATGAGTACGTGTTCAATACTTCTGTATGTCGAATACTATTTGGTAAAATTCTTACTATGTCTGTTTGCTTTTAATGTTTTATTGTTTTTCACTATTTATTATTTCTGGTTTAGTAATATTCCATTTTCTTGTCCAGCACTTTGGAAACTTAGATCAAGTTAGCATTTTCAAGTTTTTCAAGTTTATTTAATTATTTATTTATTTATTTATTTATTTATTGGTTTATTTGGTCGGGACAGTGCATGTTAATGAACATACATGGGTCTCATGCATGTAAACATGCCACACCGGATTGTAGCCTTGGGTAATTTCCATCCGTCGTCCCCCATGCGCACTCTCAAACACACTCTCATTCATCCTGGCCTATTGTTAAGTTAAGTTAACTAAGTTTAGTTATACATATTTTGTTGAGTAAATAGAATTCTCCTAACCTAACCCTAATCCCCTTGATCAAGAGCTTAGGGTTAGGCTTAAGGTTAGGGACGTCAAATCTGATGTAAATTGTGTTTTACTCACATACATCTTACACATATTTTTAGAAACTAGAAGCTCTTGGCTTTCAAATGAGGTATCACACTGGCATATAGGCTGGAAGGTCTCAAGTCAATACGCTTTGAGATTTGGATATGCATTATTGCTAACCCTAACCCTATAAACCCAATGGCCGCTGGCTGCTCTGCTTTGTGACGACAACACTAGGGGTTGGCCCGCCGTTGCTGTAATCCGTCCATATAGCCGCTAGTCCCCCATTGGAATGCATTGCACTTTAGACATGTTAAAAACAAGCATGGTTTCTAATTTTACTAAACTCTCTACAGCTAGATATTAGTACAGCTAGATATTAGTAAAAAAAAAAATTAAATCCCTCTACTAATGAGGGCTGGACTGTTAGCATTGGAGCTGCGCGGCTATGACCGAACTAAATTGTTGCTTACCTTGTACTAAGAGGGCGAAGTGAGGCTGACATATTTATTTAGCAACTTATAATCTTTTTAGAATAATCTCCACATTTTACAACCACACATTTTGAACACATTTTCTCATCGGTCTTATAGAACAAAACCTAAACGAACCTGAATCAAACCCTTGACCCTCTTGCTGTAAGACAAGCCGCTGCGCCACATTGTCGTGTCTACACAGTGGGAATCTGCATTTCACTCCTGAAACCTCAAACACGAGCGCTATTTCTCCGACTTTGAGCTTAGATTATGACCTATTAGCCCGTCCTATTAGCCTGCATTCTTCATCCGTCTTAACCGCACGGCTATAAAATCCACGGTTAAGGAGATACACCTCGTTAATTCATGTAACTCACTTCATTAGTGAAAGAAAAACATCCACCCGAGAACATAGCTATGCTCTTCATTAAAGGCTTTATGTGAAGATGCCAGTAAGACCACAGAAAGTCCCTCCGACCACAAACCACAAGTGTCAAACTGCAACTGTGCTGCATCTTTCTGCACGCCATACAAAAAAACAAATAATATCATACAAAAATTTATATTTTATTGAAAATTCTAAAAGGTTTTGTATGATCCGATCCCAAACCAAAATGCTGTAAAGTTTCCATTAAAAACGGACTGAAAGCTTTTGGGATTTGCTTGATACGAAGCGCAGGGAGAGGTGCCAGATGATTCCGGATGGATGTGGTTTACACTTTGTTTATTGTGGGCTTACAAAACAGCATGTACAGAGGGAGAGGGCTGGAACGCAAGGGTGCACCACCAAACAACAATATAGACGGATTAAAGATCGTGTAAATAAGCAAGAGACCTAATCCGTATGAGATAATCTAAAGCTGTAGTAGTTTATGTAATCGTGTTTCAGTTTTTGTCTATGGTGCTTTACGATTTTGTAGGACTTTCAAGTCCCGCCATCTGTATTGGGTGTTTTTTGTTTGTATTTTTCAACTCACGAAAAGATGAATAACAAAACACGCAGCCCAGTATATATAGATGACAAGGTTCAAAATCTGTTCTTGTCTTCGATGGAAAACGATGTTACAAAGCTGCAATGCTACGATGTTATGCAAATATAAAGTACAACGTTCTTTCCCTCTTTAATAACTCGCAAACCACAGAAAATGGCCCCGACCCACGAGTTTGAAAACCAATGGCAGTGAAAGCCACATCTGCCTCATTGTCCAGGAATCCAATCTATTATATTTCATAAATTAATTAATTAATTTATTTGGAACCATTTCAATATGTAAACGGGAGATACACTGATACTGTCGTTTTAAGTATCTACCAAACTTACAAACGTACAAATGTTACAGTATATCAGTTATTCTTTAACAACAATTCATAAACTTTAGTTTATGAATACAAACACTTGACCACTCCACGCTGATGAAAAGTCAGTTTGCGGAGGTTGGCTAATTCTGGCATATTTACATTTTTATGTTCATTAACATAAATAAAAAAATAAACATTCTCCAGGTTCTGAGCTTCAAAATGAGGTACATCATGCCCATATTCACTTAAATTTAATTGATGAAATTTGTGTTTTTAAAACAGTGAGAGCCAAAACAGGTATTGGGTTCAGCTGATCATATTTTTTTCCCAGTATCGGCTCCCATACTCGATACCAGTATCGGATCGATGCAATCCTAATGGCTGGTGTACACTGTGATTTTTTTGGTCTTATATGATTTTTGATGTCTCGTTGCACGACATGGGGATTGTAACATCGTGAGCTGCACTCGTCTCCACTGTGCGATGGTTCAAAGAGGCAAGACAAGTTCATCGTAGCAGTTCCAGGCGTCAGACGGCTTGTGTTTCGCTGAGGCAATTGCTGCGGCGTTTATTTTAGCAGAAAAGTGAAAGGAAGGTCTAGTAAAATACGGAGTCCGACCTGCTCAGGCTTGGCCTCTGTTGCTTATGACAGAGATCATCGCTGCAGCGAGAGGAGGCTCACTCTGCGACTAGTCTTCCAAAATATCAGACACTGCCTGATGTCAATCGCACCTCGTCTTTGATCGTACGACAGCTTTAAATCTTATTCCCTGTCTCACTGTACCACTTGCGATTTTGAGTTACAACCTAATATTTTCCCCACGACACTTGCTTAATGCAAACTGTTTAAAATGTGTTGTAACGAGTCTTTTGAGGGAAAAAATGGCTTCAACAACTTTCGACATTTTAGCTTTGGCTTGTATGATGTTCAGAAAATACACCAATATAAACCTTTATTGTGTATTTTATTTTTTAGAGTCTCTGTACAGTTGTATGTCCTAACTAGAGTCTGCTCTCCTCCTCAGAGTGCCGGTCGTTGGACTGTGAACACTGCTTTAGTCGAGACTTCTGCACCAAATGTAAAGCAGGCTTTCAGCTTTACAAAGGCAAGTGTCTGAGCCGCTGCCCACAGGGGACCTTCCCTCATCACACCGACTGCCTGGGTGAGTGCATTGCCTCCCTACTGGGTTTCATACGACTTTTTCCACTAAAAAACAGAACAAAACTGCTGGTGGCATCGATTAGGACTCTCGCTTCGCAGCAAGAAGGTTCCCAGCTAAATCAGATTTCAGGATCATGTGGGGCCATCCAGTTTGGAGTTTACATGCTCTCACCAGGTTTGGACGGGTTACCTCCAGGGGCTTCTGTTTCCCTCTTCAAGCTATAGGACAACCCTCGAGGTGGATGCTCTTGATGATGAAGCTATAGCTCAAAATCTGGAGAACACAACGAATGTCCACCAACTCCTGACATGTTGCCTCAGTGACACTAAAGAATGGATCAATGGGATCGCAATCGGAATGTGGTCCAAACTCATTCCCAACTTTATTAAAGGAGCTGTATCATGCTATTTTAGCCATTCCAAAGTAAAGTATAGGCATTTATATGATATATTGTACCTCTATCACTATGGAGTACTCATTGTTGAGAGAAAGTATTTTCTGGGGGTATTTTCCAAACCCGGAAGACAAGTCGCTTTGATTCAGTTAACCCCGCCCCGTCTCTGCTCATTCCACATTTACAGTATTATAAATATAAATATCGCTGCAAAAAGTGAAGTTACTTCACATGATGCAGTTATAAGGAGTTGACATGTGCAACAGTTTCATAAATGGCTAACACACACGCTAACACGCGTTTTGATTGACTCACCGCTCAGCCTGGCCTCCCCATCGGGTTTTGGGATCGCGTTGGTTATAAAAGTTAATCCACTTTGATTCTGGCCAAGGTTCACCAAGCATCCATCAGGTTGGTTGATATAGTCGCTGAATCCCGGAAAGAAATTCTAACTTCTGGCGAGTGCACTCTTCTTTAGGAAGGTTGAATAGTCCTGTTCCTCTCGTAGCCAAACGCGCATCCGTGACATTATCGTTGGGTAAGAAAAAAGAACAGGCGTGTCCAGAGTATGTTAGAAAGAGCTCAGTCTTCACAAACAAGACTTCTGTTCTGATCCTCCGGCTGGGGGTGCGTTTGTTTACTCTCCCGGGACGCGTCGGAGAGTTCCTTTTTATTTTTTTATTTTTTTATTTCTCTCGTACAACAAAAATAATGAAAAAGCTGTTTTATAAATTAAAATCAGGCCGTAAGGCATTACATTACAGACGTAGAGCACTTCCGTTCCTTTCTGACAACACAACAGAACAACTCAGTCGTTTTCCAGGAGAGGGCGGAGCAGCTGCTCAGAGAGCAGGATTCAGGAGGATTACTTAGAACTGCGTGAATGAAGCAATGGCCGCTGGCTGCTCTGCTTTGCTGTAGTACCGCCATATAGCCGCTAGTCCCCCATTGAAATCCATTGCACTTTAGACACGTTAAAAACAACTTTAATGCCCGGTGCCTAATTTTTTGGAACTGTCTACAGCTAGATATTCCTCCTGTGATTACGCTGGGTTAGACACAATCAGAGGCACCGGGCTGGTTATCGTAGGATACATTTTAGAAATCTCATACTTAATGAGGGTCGGACTGTTAGCATTGGAGCTGCGCAAGCTACACGTCACACAAGGGCCAAGTCTACAGTGAAGATCCCGCCCTTATGCCCTTATTAGGAACATGCTTCGTCAGAGCTGGCCATGATTCTCCCTCGAACGTGGTCATTATGGTAAACGGGGAGGAGTGAGTAATAACGGTCTATTAATAATATGTCTATGGAATGAAGCCAAAAACCGCTCTGGGGGTGTTTTTGATAAGGAAATAGCATAACAACATGGTTAAAAACTCCAAAAAGTCGATTTTGCATGATATAGCTCCTTTAACACATTTCTAACATCTCTATTCACATTGCCTACAGGGGAAGAATTAGCGCTAATTCTGAGCTGTTGCCCTAATGAGTCAATGTATCCGCAAAAGGCTGAGAGTGAAAATGCAGGGTACAATGTTGGTACAGGTATATGCAGGTCAACTAATGAGTAAAAAATATTCTGAGCTTCTCCTGTTTGAAAGACAACCAGCCGCCACTGGTTTACAAGCACATTTCACAGTTTTCAGGGAGAAAAACTATCAATAAAAAGGCTTGATAATTAGATGCACAATGTCTGCTTTTACAGGAATAGCAGGAAAGCTACTGAAACAAACACTTCTCGAGGTTTACAGAGAGACAAAGTTGCATAATTACATAGAAATTGTTTGAAGCTGCATTTATGGAGTGGGTGCAGTGGATATCGGCTGATCTCCGAGCCTCTGGTCAGCATCTGTTTTCATCCTGCTTATCTGCAGTAGTCGAGTGTACTTCATATTTCTATGTCAAAGTCTGTTTATGGCGGGAGTTTATGGTTTTTAAACTGCCGTTTTAAACACTGATAAATTCCTCTCTAGTCATAAAAATGTCGGTTTCTTTGAACTTTGGTTTTAGTCACATTAATGACAGTTCAGCGCATATTTCATTTAAAAAAGATATGCAAACATCTCATCAAACAGAAGAAAGACAAATGGACAAAACAAGCAGCTTTTAGCAAGAAATTTGATCAATTTCAGTCAAAACTGCAACTTAATATATTTAGGTCAGAATTTTGGTACTTTCGATGAACTTATGCAGTAAAGATTTTTGAGCAATGTCATAATTTTCCAATAAAACTTGAGTTTGAATCCAATTCATTGCATTTTAATGTCATTTAAGGCATTAACTAATTTAATACCTTCCAATGCTTTTTAATTCATTCAAACCCTGTCACTCAGACATAATCCAATTTTTCCATTTTTCTTTTAGGTTATACGGCATACCGTTGTTGTGTCTTTAGGCAAGACAGTTACTGCCTCGTGAATATGGTGTGAGCGATTGTTGGTGGTCAGAGAGGCCATTGGCACAGATTGGCAGCCACTTCCCAGGGCGGATGTGGCTAGAATTTGCCAGGAATGCAGAGTTTCCCACTGTAGAGCTCATGAAGCACAATAGCGCAGCATCTTAATGACGTCGCTACTGATAAACACAACCCTCAAAAGTCCCGTGCGCTTCATAAACACTGGACACGAGTTTATACCACTCATACCGCTGCATTCATGCAGAATTCTTGTCAAAGGTAACATTTAAAAGGTTTCTCTCACATATGATTGAGCAGTGTAAAATTACTATCAACACAACATTTCTAACTATACGCTAATCTTAACAACAGCGAGTGACAAATTTATTCACTGCAGCCAAAGCCACACCTAAATAATCCGGAATACGCACTGGCACTTTACCCCATTTTTAACCACGAATGAACGCTTTAGAAAAGAAAATGAATCAGTAGCGGTTCAGGGTAGTTTGGCCTTGGTTTGCATGATTTTTGAGGACAGTTTGCGTCGATATCAGCTGTGCAGATGTACGTATCCTTTTTAACATTTTCATGCGAGACATTCGGCTGAACACAAGCACGAGCTTTGGTTTCACGGATGGGATGAAACTCCTTTCATTAGTCCTTATCGGAATATCTTGAATCGCTCCGACACGAACCATAGCTAGTGCTTTGTTGTTACCATTTTTCTGGGCGTCTCCTATTCAGCTGAAATTGAAACTGAAATGCTAGATGGAAATCAGCGGAATTGGACAGAGTTTGTCTGAATATATAATAGATACTCACGCATGCACGGTCAGTCGAGCTATTTTTAGCACAATCGGGAAACCAGACACTATATCCTACTTTGTCTGCTGCTACTATTACTACTTCAAATGGAAAGATTGTTGTGTGTGAATTTCACCTGATGTTTCCTGAATAGTAGGCGCGTAGAGCTGTTTATTTAAATCACAGATTAGTTACATAACAAGGGAAGCTTAGCTCTGTTTATTAAATATTATTATTATTATTCATTAATACATTCATGTTACTGTTCTTCTGCCAAATGCCTTACGGTTTTGAGAGATGTTTTTGATGACACATGACTTGCATTAAGGTACGTAAGGAGCAGGATTAATCTTTATTCCTCAGCTTGTACGTCGTTCCCATCTGAAGTAAGTGAGATCTATTGTGCATCTTTCTGCCATCCACCTGCAACATCTGGGGCTACTGGACTATCCTTGGCAGAGCCTTTCACATCTGGATTTGATGGGAGCAGTTTAAACGTTTTCGTATCTGCCGTGCGATTCCCCCCCCTCCAGCGAGCCTTAATTCAAATCAATGCTACTTAATCCCCAGGTCTAACTATGATAATGATGATTACCGACGGAAATGCCGGGCCTCCTGTTTTCTTTTTCCATTAAAGGGACAATGTGGAAAAACTTCAAGGAGCAGTGACATCATCAGATAGCGTTCGATCTATTAATGCCAAAGCTAATGTGGACCTCATTTGAACTTCTAAATACGGTCTATATATACACACTTTAAAGAAGTGAAAATCTGCCCACCAGCTGAGCCTGAACATGCTGAGGAAGTCGGGCTGTGAGCGGAATATTTATCAAGACAAGCAGGATCCTCAGATGTGGTGTTAAAGTTTATTGGATGGATATAAAAGCCTGATATCTTTGCTCGCCTTTCTCCATAGACCACTGTCTCCTGGCGCCGACGGGAGAGTGGAGCGAGTGGGGCGTGTGCCAGCGGGACGGGGCGACCTGCGGGTACAGATGGGGAAAACAGACCAGGACCAGGGGCACGTCCGACAACCAGACCACCACCTACTGCCCCCTACAGGCAGAGATGCAGAGGTGCAGGATGAAGAAGAGGTGCACGCCGCCCAAGAAAGGTAAGGCGTGTACTTGAAAACGTTCACTCATGAAACACAGGGTTTTAAAGTTTGTTTTGTGAGGATGGCCTAAACTAAATTAAATAAAAGATATAGAGCAGGGATCTCCAAACAGTATCTCTACAGCCCTTTATTGGTAGTTCGCCAAAGAATTTCTACACGCACAGTTTCTTCACATTTTCTTGTTTGTTTTTGAACATGTTGAACAGAATCTGAAAACAAAGTCAAGTAAAATGACAGAATTCAGTTCATTTCCTTCAATCATGTGTCGATATCATCTCCTACTACTTCCTCTCCAAGGTGAACATCTCCTAAGTTGCGCGGTTACACAAGTATCTTTCAAAACAGGTACCTCCTTGATGTTTTTGTTACATACAGTAAAAGCAGCTCGCCAAAAAAGGTTGGAGACACCTGATTTAGAGCATGTGGTTCCCAAACTATGGGGCAGGCTCCCACTACACCACCTGGGAAACCCCACTGTCTGTTAGTAAAGCGGGTCGTCTCATGATCAGAAGGTCGGGGGTTTGAATCCCAGCTCCTGAAGGTGCACACTGTTGTTGTGTCCTTGGGAAAGACACTTCACCCACCTTTCTTCCAGTGTCTGCGTACATGAATGTGTGAATGGGTGGCTGGTTCCCTGAATGAAGGTAAAAAGCTCTCTAGAAGTTGAGACCATTTACTATCACAAGTGATATTTAGTCTGGGGACCACCAATTCATTTTCTCGTAGGAGAGGTGTGGCTTACGATTGTCCATAGCCGTTTATTGGGCGCTACGAATGTCTATCATGCGTCTGGCCAATCGTATCATCGTATCAGATGACGTATGACGTACCCGCTGTAAACTTTCGAGCTAAACTATTTAGAACACGGTCTGAAGCTTGATCGAAAGACGTTGCGTCTGCTGCTGACATGTTGGATCCGTAAATAAACATTTTATTTATCCGTAAACAAACTACAAGCTTCTGTATGTCGAATAGCGCGTCATCGTCTCTGATTGGTTTCCAAATCCATGTGAATTTGAAGTTAGAAAGGATTCGAGCGCACACAGCAGTCTGGCGTTAGCCTGGTTTTACCATACCCTCGTACTCATTTCGTTTTGTACAGAGGGTCTGGATCTTCACAATTGAGCTCCGTTATCAGGTGCGGGGGTGAACTCCTTTGAAACGATTGGATCTGATTTCCGCTAGCGTTTGGTCGTGACGTATGTAATGCACCCGAGTTGAGTGAAGCAGCTATCAGAACTCTATCATAACTCTATCATACTCTATCATAACTCTATCAGAACTCTATCATAACTCCATCATAACTCTATCAGAACTCTATCATAACTCTATCAGAACTCTATCAGAACTCTATCTAATCCATATAACTCCATCATAACTCTATCATAACTCTATCATAACTCTATCATAACTCTATCATAACCTTCACTCTATCATAACTCTATCATAACTCCATCATAACTCTATCAGAACTCTATCATAACTCTATCATAACTCCATCATAACTCCATCATAACTCTTGAGAGCATTCCTTGCGCATTCCAAGACTTCAATTTTATTTTCTGGATATTTGGGAGTCGAGCCAGAACGCATTGAAATGCTTCCATTACTTCGTATCCGCCGCCATTGCTGAACTACAACCAGCAAATGCGGCGCAAATGCTTGACATCACCTACAACACCCGCCTCCCCCGCTCGCTGAATGAAACGCGGCCACTGAGATCAGGTCCAGACGTATATGTAGGGAAAAGATAATTGAGTTTACGGATGTAGGGCTGGGTTGATACACTTTTGTCACGATCTGATACGTCTCACGATACTCAGGGGCCGATCCGATGCATATTGCAATACGTAGTACAGTAAGTTTCCAGTTTAGAATTACAGTCAATACAGTCTCTGAAAGATTGTCTTGAAATGGTATTGGCCATTTTTTCCAGCCTGGGCAGGAGGAATTATTGATTATATATTTTTTGTGCAGAATTAAGACAGCTGTCCCATCATTATTAAGCTTTTTTAAATGATACGTATACTTCTAACAGCGTGCTATGATTTTTATATTGTGGCTCTTCATACAAACTGCTCAACCCTGAATCTTCTTTCCACGACTAATGCTATGTTGTTTTTTTCTTCAGTGACATTTTTTTTTTTTTATTGCACCGCCTTGATTTGATTTGTTGATTAATCCACGGTGGCATCAAAACAAACTGTTGTGTGTTTCTAATGAGCGCAGCCTGACAAAACCAATCAGGGGCTTTATTTTTCCAGGCTTTTGTTCTGCCAACATGTGTGTAGTGCGGCTCTGCGCTGACACACGCTGCAGATTTATAATGCCAAGTGTACCCCATAAAAACATTCCAACATGTGCTACTTCCAATTAACACTTGTAAGGCCCGCTTTAACGGGTTTGTTCTGATTCAAACCCAGAGGATTTTTAGAGCTCGCAGAGAAATGAGCTTCTTTCTGGCTTTTCGTATTAAAAATGTAAAGCTCGTTTTGGAAATGTATGTTTAAGGAGGACACAGTCATAAAAAAAGCCTTATAAACATAGATACTTCTGTTTTTTTAAATGGAAACATATGTAAAGAAAAGACTGTAAGGAGTGAGACACTGGGCTGGTCAGGATCTATGTGAAACTATTGTGTTTTTAAACGCGAGGGGCACAGGGGAAATGTATTTTCTGATGCTCTTGTGTATGAAAAGCGCTTTAAGAAATACATAAAGCTTTGATTGATTGAAATCTTCAGCTCCAGACTAAACGCAGTTAGTTAATTGAACGGGGTTGTACATGGACTGGACACCCATGGCCACTGGGGAAATTATGCACAACAGTGGTCCCTTCCTGAGCACTTTCTTCCTGCAGACTAATATTTTCCGTGGTGGGGCCATTAGACACAAGGACACACAGATCAGAGAGCTTTAGCAGTGGAAGAAGTGGCCACAGGGAAATGCTCAGAAATGTGTGACTGAAACAAAACACCAGGGGTCTCATTTATAAAGCTCACGTACGGACAAAAGGAGGCCAAAACCTTCCATACGAACTGTTCTGCGCCAAAGGTGGTATTTATAGAAATCAAACTGAACGTGAAACATTACGCACCACCACACTAGGTCTGTACCTGCCGTACGCGGTCCGCACTTTCAGAAACGCTGCACAGACGCGAGGAGAGGCAGCAAGGGGAAGTCAGTTTGAGGAAATCACGTTTTAAACCGCGTAGCTTTCTTCTTTATTTAATCATCACCTTATTCATCAGAAATTATTTGTAATAAAAAAATATAAAATATAAGCATTAAACCATAGGCTTTGAGTAAAGAGTTTAAATAGTTTTTATACTTTGAGTGTCACAGATTATATTTTTGTCAAAGACGTGCACGCTCATGTACGCTCATGCACGGACACCGGAGCGCGCTGCCGCCTCCTCCGAGCGAGAAGCAAGAAGGATCCGAACAGACCCGTTTTAACCACAGTCTGAACTCCTGCAGAGACCGCGCTGAGGGCTGGTCCAAGGCACAAGTCCAGTCAGAGACGCTGCAGCTCCACAACCTCCCCCCTCTCTCTCTCTCTCTGTGTCACCACCCGGACTCTGCTCCTCATTCACGCCCAAAGCGAACCGCTGCCTCATCCTAAACCCCGACTGCACATACAGCTCAAGAAACAATATCTGAGTGATTAAAAGCTTATTCTGTAGTTTCAGGAAATTTGAGCTCCGTGAATGGCACTGGGAAATATCACAATCAGTGTCTAAAAGGCTCTTCTTTACATTCTAAAAGTGTATTTCCAAAAGTGTTATTGATGAGACTCTGCACTCTGTCAATAGGTCACTTGTGATCAGAGAAACAGCGGTAACATGTCAGTAAAGATCCACCCGGCCTCTGCCGTCACTGCTGCGGCGTGTGGCCCCTCCCTCTCTGCTCCCGGGGTCTCGGTAAAACCCTCTCATTATCGCCTCATGTTTAGGTAAATCTCATTCATAAGTTACTTTGCATGTCCTTATATGGTGACATGGAGGCGTGCAGGGGCGGGACATGAGGAGGGGTCATGTGCGCATATTTCTGCTCCAGGTGGAATCAGTGAAGGCAGAGTCTCACGGACAGTTTTATAAATGAGACCCCAGGTGTTTCATGCGTTTGATGGGGAATGACTTTGCAACATGGTTAAAACTCAAAAATGTCCACTTTGCTGATACTATGTCTGTCTTTGAAGGTTGAAAAAAGTATACACATACTTAGAGCTAGCTTGGTTTCATCTGCACATTCCAGAGTAATTCCTTTTGAGAGATGAAGCAGTTCGATTCCACTTCTTGACGCAGTCCGTTGGTGTGTTCTTGAACGTGTCCTCTACTTGTCCTTACACTTTCTTCGAACTTGCTCTGGCTGAAAACAACAGCGTTGAAGTTGTTAGTGAAGGCATGCTGAGCTCTGAAATGACCAACTTAAATTGCTTCATTCCACAGTGGGAACAGGTGGAGTTTAATGGAAAGTCAAATTGTTTGGGATGTTTTCTTCAAGTAATTGCTCTGTTCTTTGTTGTTTAGGGCGCAACAGTCGTTAAAAAACATTGTGCTTATCCCACGTGGAGCCCCCAGACAGCCTTCTCCAGGGAGGTGCAATTTTTGAATGTGTGTACTATTAGCTGATTTACTAAATTTGTTTGGTGTTTAAAAACAGTTTTCATGCTTGTGGTCGGGAGCGGACGCCTTGTTGTGCAAACTTTTTGAGTCGTGAGTGGTTTTGGCAAAAGTTCCGCTCTTAAAAACGGCGGCTCTCCAAAAGCCGTGCCAAGTTTGGTCTTTGAAGCCAACGCTGAACTCATAACGATGAAGTTGCAATCGATTTTGACTCGGGCATTTCCAACTTATTAAGACTGGATTATTACGCATTTTTCACGAGGTTTTCTTGAGACTTTAGGCTGTGGCTATAATTGAAACACAGCTTTGGATGCAGTAAATGGTGAAATCCTTCACCAGTTTGGTTGTCAAGAAATTCCACAAATGCACTCACTGTAGTGACGCTGACTAATTTTTATCGGAAACCTCTGGAAATGACTCTGCACTGCGGTCACTCACTGACGAGATGTTCCAGCGGCATTAAAGGAGATGACAAAACAATTGTACCGACTAAATATGAGAGCGGCAGACACGCACTTCCCCCATAAAAGGGTGATGAAGGGCTAACACGCTCAAAACCTTACTTCGTGGTGCCAAGCAATAAAAATTCTTTGGGAGCGCTCAAACTGTGCAGAGTTACCATCATTTTTTCACAGAATAAATATGAGTCAGCTGAAACAATTACATTTGTGTCCGCAAAGAACATCCATTTGTTCCTTTTATATGTGACAATGGCACCCATGAGTACAGCTTTAAGAGTGCACATTTTTTTCATTTCTGGGCAAAAGCAGAAGGCCATTTTTTCCTATTTCAGTTTTCATACAGATTTCAAAGTAAATAAATACTTAGGGTGTATTGTGCACAATGTACAGTAGTAACAGTCTAAACAGTTTCCAGTGAAATCAGTTTACATTAGAACAGTAAAGTTCACTCGATGGAACAGTTCTATTGGGCATTTGTTTTGTTTATTGGTTTATTTGGTAGGGACAGTGCAAGTTAATGAACAAGCCACACCGGATTGTAGCCTTGGGCTAATTTCCATCCGTCGTCCCCCATGCGCACTCTCAAACACACTCTCATTCATCCTGGCCTATTGTACATGTTTTTAGTGGTAGGGGAAACCGGAGTACCCGGAGGAAACCTACGCAGACACGGGGAGAACATGCAAACTCCACACAGAAAGGCCCCGTCCAGGTGGGAATCGAACCGGGACCTTCTAGCTGTGAAGCACGAGCGCTAACCGCTGTACTACCGTGTTGCCATTTGTCAGGGCAAGCTCAAGTGATCTGTCAGGATGCAGCTTATTAGGTGGTCATCTCATGCACCGTAGGGGCTTGAACCCTGATGCAGTACGTCCTATAAGCAGCGTTTCAAAATACAAGAACGGCCATAAGAAAGTCCAATTCCCCATTGAGTCCTGGATACTCATTGTTGTTTTAAGAGTATAAGCTCAAGCTCAGATCTACAGTAGCTTAGCAGAACACAAAAAATTGTGAAAATAAATAAACTAAATCTAAACTGAACCATCTATACCCCATAGCAGTGGTTCCCAATCTTTTTTTCCTTGAAGCCCCCCCTGCACATGCTGTAGTCGGGCTGCGCCCCCAATCCAAAACGGTGGCCCCCACAAATGTATCAAAACAATTGCTAATAACTATTTATTTCAAACAAATAAACTGAAATTGGAGTGTTTAATGCACCTGTAGTCCTTACTCAGGCATATTTGATGATTATAGACCATTTATTTTGCCCAAATAATATCATTTATGAGCAGACCCTCTGACCAGGCAAAGCTCTGGGCCCCCAGTTTGGGAACCACTGCCCTATAGGACTGTATTTTAAACATTCTAACCATGGACTTAAAGCCACTCTAAGCGATCCTGTTTTGCCAGTCTGGAAATGTGCATTCCCATTAAGCACCGCAAGATGTGCTACACGCACAGACAGCAGTGAACTTTGTGCCGCAGAAGGAGACCCGTGCCGCACCTCCCTCAACGTCACAGCACACCCCCACACACCTCTCACCCCCCAACACACCTCTCACCCCACATGCCCCCGCACCATGTAAACACAAACACGTGTAGACATCGCAAATGTTTGAAGCAGCAGATGCAGCAACAGTTAGCGGCTAACAGTTTAGCATTATGACAGAAGTTTACAAAAGATCGTGAACTAATAAACATCTGACCGACCTGCTCTGATGCAGCTCACATCCACATGAAATGTCCATTTGTTTAATAATCCAATATCTACAGGGAGCTGTCCGGTCTTTTCCTCCTTATGATTGCAAAGCAAAGCAGCACCGGAGGCTGAGGCATTCAAGGGTTGCGGGAAAAACAGTTCTGCACTGTAAACTTAGTTCTAAATGGAAGTATTACTGTATGTTCCAAATGCCAAAAATCTAATTGAATGCAATCAAAGCAGTGTGTGGTCTATTGTGTGGAGTGAGGGGCGTGTGTAACAGGGTTAGAATAGACGGGTTAAATCCTGGTTGATTGGGTGTGTGGTGCGACTGCCGCGCCGTCAGGGGTCGCTGTGGCCTCGCCGGCGACACACATGTGTGTCTGTGCCAGGCTCCTGGCGCCAAGCAGACGAGCTCTGGAGGTCGATGGAGACGGCTGCATCTGGAGGAGCGGAGGAGCAACCACCACCAGGGACTGAAATAGTGGACGTTTTAGCTGTGTCATTGGAGAGAGACCACGTTGGGTCGGCGCAGGTTGTTTTGAGAGTGCCTTATTATTTTTGGTGCGTAAATAAATGTGTGTGTGCCTTTTTGCCGCCTCTAAATTTAAGTGGAGTTTGAAGTTCCTCTTTTTTAGTTAATTTTATGATTTAGACACAACGCAGAGTAGGAGTAAGA
The DNA here is from genome assembly GCA_007210695.1 of Neogobius melanostomus. NCBI lineage: Eukaryota > Metazoa > Chordata > Actinopteri > Gobiiformes > Gobiidae > Neogobius > Neogobius melanostomus. The sequence goes on along the minus strand of VHKM01000457.1, from coordinate 602,744 downwards.
ACGACATAGGTCACACGTGGGTGACGGCGGAGAGCCAGGTGAAGGGAGGGGTGGTGGTGGAGCAGAGCAGGGTTCACTACTCCACCTGCTGATGAAAAGAATTCAAAATGGTATGGCTCATATTCCTGAGTCTATACGATCAGGCGACGGACTCAAAAGGCTCCTGCAGAGGGAGTCCTTCTGGATTTGCTGCTCCCTGCACTGAAGAGCACCAAAGCCACATCTTTTGAAAGTCAGTATATCCAAGTAGCTCTCCTGCATGTTTTAGTTTTCATTAATGTGAATTTTGAACAACCACTACTATTGGAGCTTTACGTACAGATGTTAATGCTGCACGGGAAAAAGGACGTAACAAACAGAAAAGAAAGATTTTGACGTGTTTCTTTTGTAAATATAAAGTTGACACATTTACCAAGGTTTTAGAAAATGTACAAACTCACGGCATATGAAGAGTGAGATATGTAACAAGCCACAGTACAAAAAGATAGATACTCGTCTGGCGAAGCGAGCTGTTCTGAATGTCACTGTCACTGGACGTCGGTCTGGCAGATGGACAGAGGTGATTGAGGTACAGCTTGGGGACCAGGCTGCGTGCACTGCTCTTCTAAACACGCCTCTTGCACTCGCATGTGTCCACACCTTCCTTATCACTATCTGTTTTGACTGACAGTAGCTATAACATCCAAAAGTCTAGGCCCTGTCTTAGTTTTGCTCAGCGCCAAAAGCAGAGATTAGAAGCAGAGAACTGGAGATGGTTCTTTGATAAGTGTCCTGCATCGACCCTCTCGAATCCAGAACGACTTAAAAAGGACTTTGTGTCTTTAGACCGGCTTTCTCTCTCTGCCTGATAACATCTCAAATCATTGATCTCACTTCTGCCGCTGCTGTGTGTATGTCTGAAAACTGGACGTTTGGCTCCTATTCACACAAAAGAACTCTTAAAAAGTGGCCATGAACGAATAAAGGGAGTTTGAGTAATACTATTATGATATTGGGTTCCTGCAGTTGGTCAGGTCTCCGTTCAGCAACACTATGCACCCAAAGTATGAGATGAGCTGACGAACTGAACACCCTGAATGACGCCAGGATTCATCGGGCTCACATTGTGAAAGAGTGCTTTAAGGAGCATGAGATGGATCGGCCGCCACAGAGTCCAGATCTTAACCCCACTGAGGACCTTTGGGATGTGCTGGAGAAGGCGTTGCACAGTCGTCATCACTCTCACATCATCGATACAAGATCTTGGTGAGAAAAAATGCAACACTGAATCTTTTGACATTGCAAATTATTGGAACAATGCCACAGTGACGCTGTAATCCAATTTACAATATATTACAGCGTGTGACCTTTGTTTTTATGTGTGTGGCAACCTTTTTTTGACTGACCTCCGCAACAATTCCTATCTCCCCGATCCCTTTCTCCACCACTGACCCAATAAAAAAACCTCTTGTTTATACTTCCATGATGTGTCAAACCTGCCCAATCACAGTTATCCTTGAACTGAAATAGCCATCTTAGCCGCCCCAATCATGCGAGGAAGCCCGACGCGCCATTAGTGTATAATATTGAATAGTGCTCACTCTTACCATGAGCACTATTCAATATTGTTCCATGCATCCGTTTTCCTCCACTTTACCGGAGCCTGGTCATGGAGGCAACAATCTGAGCAGAGATGCCCATACTTCCCGATCCCCGCACACCTCCTCCAGCTGTTTGACTTCCCTGGGGTCTCATTTACAAAACTGTCCGTGAGAATCTGCCTATAAGAGTCCGTACGAGCAAAACCCAAACTTCACGTACGGAGAAAAAAATTGGGATTTATAAAACCCTCCGTACGCGCAGCACCACGTAAACTCCCCTTCACTGATTCCACCTGGAGCAGAAATGTGCGCACATGACCCCTCCTCATGTCCCGCCCCTGCACGCCTCCATGTCACCATATAAGGACATGCAAAGTAACTTATGAATGAGATTTACCTAAACATGAGGTGATAATGATAGGGTTTTACCGAGACCCCGGGAGCAGAGAGGGAGGGGCCACACGCCGCAGCAGTGACGGCAGAGGCCGGGTGGATCTTTACTGACATGTTACCGCTGTTTCTCTGATCACAAGTAACTTACTGGCAGAGTGCAGAGTCTCATCAATAACACTTTTGGAAATGGGTGATTGACATGACATGCATATGTTTGTGTCCGAGTGTTATATTTCTTTTTTAAATAATTACATGTATCACTTTATTCTACAAAACCTATTTAGTTTAAACACATTTTCATCACATTTCAATAATAAACATTTTCGTATGTTTTCACACCTCAAACCCCTAAAATGTCAGGTGGTGCAACCGTCCGAGCAAATGATTAGACTAATAAAGCTTCTGAAAATTGTATTTTCAGAGTAACAATTAAAAAATAAAACATCATGGCATAATTGTATGTTAAATATCTTTCAAATAAGCCTCATTTGTGAATATTAATAGTTTTAAAGCTTTTGAGATCACTAAAAACTTTTGTCCGGCAATTTGTAATCTTAAAATATCAGGGTGGCACAACCGTAAGAACAGGGCTGGTATTTTGAGATAAAGAATAGTAACAGCAAACAGGATATGACATCAGCAAGAAGAACAAGTTGTCTTTATGGCTGAGTGAAAAAGTTTGAAAATCTCTTTCAAGAATTGAGAAAAAATAGCTTTTTTCCGACTCATAGGTAAACTGTCACACTTTTGGTGTCAGGTGGTACAACCGATGTAAATATTGGAAAATATTATTTTATTATAAAAGTCTTAATTTGTTTTTAAAGTAAATATTTACCCATGCTTAGAGTCCACATAAAAGCCAATTTAATTTGAAATTAGTTGCTAATGTCAGGTGGTGCAACCAGACAGTCAAGTGGTGCAACTGCAAAACATGTCAATTACCATCTAAAAATTATAGGGATGCACTGATCCAATACTGGTATAAGTTATCAGAGTCAATACTAGAAAAAAAAATCAGTTATTGGTTTCAAATATCCGATACTGAACCGAAAACTGATTTGGGCTGACACCGAGCACTCCGTCCATGGTACTCCTGTTTTATTGCTGATTACAGCATCAGTCAGTTACAGATTACAGATGAAATGTTCAGAGGAGAAAGACTGTCTAAGATATACTTGGCAAAGATTTGACTTTGTACACATTTTTGGAAACTATTTAAATTTGAGAAAAAACTTGGTTGCGCCACCTGACACGTTTTTATACAGAGAAGCTACAAATACATCAAAAAATACATTTAAATACTTTTAAATGTTATTTAACAAACATAACTTGTTTAAACACAAAATTATCGACTCAAAAATATGCATGCCATCAGTTTTGAAAAACGTTTTGAAAATATGTTTTTTGACCCCTTATACGTCATTGACCCAAATACACTTTTAGAACGTAAAGAAGAGCCTTTTAGACGCTGATTATGATATTTCCCAGTGCTGTTCACGGAGCTCAAATTTCCTGAAAGTAAAGAATAAGCTCGGTGGGCTTTGAATCACTCAGATAGTCTATTGTTTTTTGAGCTCGCTGTACGTGCAGTCGGGGTTTGGGTTGAGGCACCGGTTCACTTTGGGCGTGAATGAGGAGCAGAGTCCGGGTGGTGAGAGAGAAAGAGGTTGTGGAGCTGCAGCGCGTAATTACGCAGCGTCTCTGAATGGACTTGTGCCTTGGACCAGCCCTCAGCGCGGTCTCTGCATGAGTTGGTCAGACTTTGGTTAAAAGCACAGAGCGGCTCGGATCCTTCCTGCTTCTCGCTCGCAGCCAGCGGCAGTGCTCTCCGGTGTCCGTGCATGAGTGTACATGAGCGTGCACGTCTTTGCGTGTCACACATGACTACAATATTTTTATTAAGTATATAAACGAAAGATTGAAACACTACACAAAGCACTACCAGGTACAAACCTAGTGTGGCGGTGCGTAATGTTTCACGTTCAGTTCGATTTCTATAAATACCACCTTTGGCGCAGAACAGTTCGTACGGAAGGTTTTGGCCTCATTTTGTCCGTACGTGAGCTTTATAAATGAAACCCCAGGTCTCTGAGAAGACAAACGCAACGTCCTACTATGATCAGTCTTACACAGCACTATATCTCAGTGCCCGCTTTACATTGGGCCTTTTCGTTTACTCTCTACGTTTGGTGATTGTGAGCTATTTTGGCTATTTTGCGTATGTTTGGTATCACTGGCTGTGTTTTCAGTTTTACAAGAATTAAGCAACACATATGTAACCCGGGAACGTTCCGTTTTGTGGTTCTACAAACCATTGATAAGAGCCCTATTATCATTTGTCTAAAGGAGTTTAACGTGTGTGTGGCATTGGCTTGACGACACGAACATCTGCTGTGAGATGGCTAGACTGTTTTACAAGACTGTTTGTTTTTTGCTTGCCAGCGCAGTTTCTTCTGAAGAATTGGGGATTGTGGTCACAAGTTTTTTTAATCTTTGGTCATTAATAATCCTGCACGAAATAGTTTAACGCACGTGTGAATGCAGGTGTTGTGTCCAGACGTTTCTCCATGTGCACCAAAGAAAACATGGCAATCCATTCCCGGTATGAAAACAAGTAATGAACCAATCAATCAAAAAAACAATCAAAGATATTGCAACTTGAAACACAGCACTCTCTTCTGGATGTTGACCGTGTGGCTTGAGATGTTTTCAGAAGTGGGGAGTTTTCGGTAGGGCTGGGTACCGTTAAACGATACCGGTATGGAATCGATAACATGTTTAGGTACTACTACTACTACTACTACTAATAATAATAATAAAATTATCGAAAGCAGATACCAAAGAAAGCCTAATCTTTAGAGACTAGTTTTGATGCCTATTGCCTGAGGCCGTTTTCACACATGTTGGAGCGACTTGTAGGTCGGCCCGAGATCCCTCTAGTTCCAACTGCATTTACTTCAAAGTTAGTTCAGTCCGTGTTCATACGCGCCTGCACCAGATTTTATTATTATGTCTTGTGTGGATGTATCTGAAGCAGCACCATTTCTCCATAAAGTATGCCATACCATAAAAAGGACAATGAAAAAGTGAAAAAGACAATACAAGCCACTGTTATTGGCCAATGGCATGCTAACAAAAACAGTTTAAGTGCAGAAAAGGTTCAGGATGGTTTATGGGCTTTCTTTCGATGACGCGAAAAGCTTGAAGCGCTTTCTGCAGAAGAAACAATGAAATGAAATTGGATTACACAAACAAAACAATTATACCAGTTGTTATGACAAGAGAACTTTAAAACATGAGGACATATCCCAGGGATGGCTAACAAGTCAGAGACCAAGAGTCAAAACTTTCAACCTTGATCCTGTGAGGACCATACCGCCTTTGCTCTGCCCGATCCCGTCAGACCTCGGAAGCTAAGCAGGGAAGGGCCTGGCCGGTACTTGGATGGGAGACCGTTTGGGAAACACCAGGAAGCCTAGCGAATGGAGTGTGTGAGTGAGTGGTTGGTGGTGGTCGGAGGGCCAATGGTGCAGACTGGTAGCCTCGCTTCCGTCAGTCTACCCCAGGTCAGCTGTGGCTACAATAGTAGCTTACCACCACCAAGTATGGAGTGAATGAATAATGCATGAAATTTCGCACCGGCCATTGGTGAGTTCCACAATAAACTAAAACGTTAGGCCAGGCCTTTTTCTTTTCTTTTCAATAATTGTATTAGATTTATTGGCTTTACTCCTCACTAAAATCAATTTATATTAAATAAACTGACATTTTCTGCTGTTCTTCTCTAACTGGGACAGCATTTGATTTTTCATTAATTCTATTATTATTTCAACTTTTTTTTTTATGCTGGAGTATGTTTGTGTGTGGGGCCCTGCCCACTGAGCCCTCACCTCGAATTCGCCCCTGGCCTGTGCGCTCAGTGCCTGGAGCTTGGTCCTCACTGGACTATACAGGAAAAGTACTCTAGGGTGCACAAACTTTGCAATTCAATCAGGAGCCTCTGGAGAATGTCTGAGATTCTGTGTTTTGTTGCATGTGTTACAGTTACATCACATGTGAAAGAAAAGTCAATGACTCTGCATAATTCCATGTTGTGGTGTTGTGCTTCACATCATATGCTTCGTTAGAGCATCTTTTTCATTTCTTAATTTTGCTCTTTTCCTGTGAATATGAGGTCAAACTTAATCAAATAAAGAGTGATCAGAAACTTGAAAAGTACAGAAGCACGATCTGCCTGACTGTTGTTTAACCTGTGTCTGGCAGCGAGTGAGGCTGCTGCACGTGCACATTTTACACGCCGCCTCAAAAAGGAGAGCGATACGAACTCTCATTCATGTGTGTAGAGATGGGAGACGGGGTCTGTGGACTACGCTTGGATTTTTGGTCAAGATTCTGTTGTAATTTATGGTAAATATGTACCAATTCGTATGCAAAGAGCTGCATTATATTAAACATACCCAATCATGCAAAGAGTCGCATTCTGATGTGGCTCGCGATGTGTTCCCTTAATTAATAGCAACACGAATGCTTATAGAAGTGAAAATGTGTCTAATTTCTCATGAACAAGGGCAGCAGAAAACAGGGGGGGCGAAGAGAGAACAAGAAAGCTGTACGAATAGTAGCACCTTTTTATGCAGTGCAAACCAGTCTGCCACTTAGCACCCTTTCAACGACTTAATTCCCAATAAGCCCGGCGCTAGCTTAGATCATTTTCACATATCAAGGGGTAGCATCAAAACCAACCGTTTTTCACCCGAATCTAAACATGGCAGATTAATTGCTACCTTCTACAGTAATAAAAATCCTGGCATGGCATTTCCTCTCCCCGAAGACTTCTAAACCGCGAGTGAGTGAATTAACGCAGCACGACACTCCTCTGGCCGTGTGATTATATATACGCTCTATATGTTCCACATGTCGATAGCTCCAATTATTTTTAGCGTTGGCACGAACCATACATTTTTCTTCAGCATCCTGCAGCACTGCAGTCTTATGCACGAAGTTGAAGCCAATCTTATTAAGTTATATTTACGACAGTGCTAATCCGTGTTAGTCATGCCGATTTTGCATGCTCCCCTTTAGAGGAGCATAACGGCAGCGCAGCTAATTTAGAATGGGAGATATGTTCCAGTTATCAAATTGTAGGAACAGTATTGCAAATAGTTTTCAAGAGGGCGGGGGAAACTTTTCTTCTTTTCTCCATTGTCCGATTTTGGGTCAGTTTAATGTACACACTTTCACGTGGAAACAAACATTTGCATAATTTTTTACAATAAGGTGTACAATTATTGCTGCAATTACTGAATTTTCATAGATTCTCCAAATACTTTATATGGACATTTTTTTAACTCAAAGCCCAAGTTCTCCAAATGCATTTTTCTTACACTTTCTTGTAGCACCTACAGACCACTATTGAGTTTTGAACCCCAAAAAACAAGCCAAAATGTTTTGCTTATTCAAAAACTTAACATAATCTGTGAGGAAAATCTCTACCTAACATGCTAACAAAATGAAACCATCATTTAAAGCTGTCTCTATCTTTAATTCATATTCGGCAGTGTTCAACCTATTTTAAGTTAGTTTTATTATACGGCCCTTCACAATGCAAGTAGAACGCTCCATTGATTTGAATGTGATTTCCCAACGTTCTACCGGTCATTATTTTTTGATAGAAGACCTCTGAAAAAATTCGTGCTTGTAATACAGGTCTTTCATATCACTCCGCGAGTAGTAGTAGCGGACAGGCGGACACTATCTCTGTCCCCGTCCCTGCGAGAGAAGTTGGGGAATCGCTCGTGAAGTTAACGGGAGTCTGACTTTCAACTTACCCAGAGATTCACCACCATTCCTCCTCTCCAACTGCACCTTCAACTAAGTAGCTAGGCTAGCAATAAGTAGCTAGCCGTGCTGCTACTAGCCTCGCCACACTGCCTGGAATCAACAAACGTTGCCAAGCAACGCGCAAACTTTTGGGAACTATTTGCCGCGGAAATCATTAAATAAACCTTTCTGCCTTCATAAAAGTGTATGAAGTTTATTTGTGTGTGTTCAGTTGGCAAACAGCCGTATAATAAGCGGGATAATGTATAGAACGCCGGTCATTATCGGGAAAATAAGTACCTTCAGGGCGAAACAAGACCAGTTCGCCCTGTCGGTACTTATTTTCCCGATAATGACCGGCGTTCTATACATTATCCCTTACATAGTCTTTTGACAGAAATGTCATTTCATTTTCAGGATTTAGTCAAATAATTCTCTTCAGTTTATATGAGCCTCTTTCAAACATTGTCATTGGAAGTTTTGATGATTTGAGTCTCTTCTTTTCATTTTTATTCAGTCATATTTTAGTTGATGAAAATATATGGACATTTCAGTCATGAAGGCTATGCGTAAATTCAACCTGAGAGACTAATTTCCGCATCACCTACCAATGATCGTGTCTGTGAGGGTCACACCTCCACCTCAGCCTATCAGCACAGAGCCACCCCATCTCCACTTCTTCCATCTACGGCTCTATCTGCTGCATCCGTCTCAGGCCTCCCATACCACCACCAGTGTCCAGGCTCAGGGGAGACATCTCCAACTCTAACCTGCCCATCCATACTAAATCTAATTCATATATCTGGGGTCTGATTGCCAAAATATATACATATGTCAATAAACCTTCCTAATCGTTGCTTTTGTCTGTTTGAGTCTATCCAGATTGAAATAGTTTCAAGAACAACCAATAACATATACAAATTTTGGCTAAATATTTTAGTCGATGAAATTAACACAGGTATTCAGCGATTTTCACACATGAAATCCCTCGTGATCTGAAGCTCAAAATTAAAGAAAACTTGTAACACCTTTTCTTCTTAATTTATGTCACTGATCTACAGCAAAAGTTAGAAATTGATATCCCTTAATTGTGTTATTTTCCCCTGTTCACCTGCAGTGTCTCGCCTTAAGGGAAGAACACATTCTACTGTATTATGCAAAAACTACAGGACTCATTTTTATTTCATGACCCGTGAAGACTTGTCTCTTTAACACAGCTTGCTCCTTCATGTGAAACACTGTCCAGGCATCTGTCTTCCATCCACTGCACGGACCTTCACATCCCCATCGAGACCCGGTCCTCTATTATAGTCCCATTAGGGTGGTATAGCGCAATCTTTTCTCAAGTTCTTCTTCTTCTCTCCGACGGTGAATGATCTGCTTCAACATTATGTCATGATATAAAACTCCGGACCCAGGTGGCTCGCGGTCTGGCCATCTCCGCTCTCTTCTCTTGGCTGGAGAAGACGACAGCGAACCTTAATTTATTCAAGTGATGTCCCCAGAGAAGAAAACACCGCAGCTGTCTGTCAGTGTTTAAAGTTTAACGGCTATAAAATCAAATACAGAACCACTCAGGGCTTGCACGCCACCGGGTAGCCGTCCAAACGCCAGTCAAAACGCATTAGGATTCTCAAATCGCGCAGTCCCAGGTCGCCCTCGGTAATATACGGTCATGGCACGCGCAGAAGCCATAACATCAGGGAGGCAACACAATAAATGTGGTTCAAATCAGAAGAACGGAGGTATTTCTATTAGAAATTGTTTATGGTTATGAGGTGGATTTGAAGAGAATAGTGTGGGAGGGGATTTAAGGATCTTTCTCATAAATTTTTATGTGGTGATATTGTACTGGTTATTACGGTATTCGCCTGCTCTTGGTTAAAGGCACAAGTGAATAAACAATGGAATTGGGATTTTCTAATCATGGAATTGTTCTGAAGCTATAAGGAAAGAGGTGGGTCACTTCCTCATCAGTTATCAATCAATCCATTAATAGGTTGCGTTCACGACATAGAATGTGATGATGTCATAATGTCAGGGCCAATACAGCTCTATGGGAGAAATACAGTTTTTGTAAGAAATCTCAAACGAAAATTGTCAAATGTTTTTCCTCATCAGTATTTGACAGTGATTGGATTCACAAACCCACCACATTATTGTTATGGCTGAAGGTCTTTTCTACGGACCAACTTCAGGCTCATGTTTTGAATATCGTCTCCACTTTTGGACGCCTTTCAGAGAAAATAATTGGACATTGGTTTATACATGCTGACAGAGAAGAAGATGAACTTTGAGAGTTCAGTTTTCTTTCATGTAGATTCTCCCAGTAATGACTGAGGTATTAACCAAAACCAAGACAAAAAATCTGCTGTTCGCCAGTCACGCCATAGATTTTTAAGTGGCCCTCGATGTCAATTTTAAACTGTAGACAGACGGCATCTCGTCATAGAAGGGGGCGTGGCTTCGCCGAGGGGGAAAATAGAATGTTTTGGGAAACACAATTTACACTCTTTTTAGACATTTTCTGGTTGAATATGAACTTGTTTATCACACATAAATAAAGTCAAGTCTAAATCGGGTCCATATGGATATTTTTTCACAGCAAATTGTTCAGTATAAGCGAAAAAAACGGCAGTCGTAGCTTGCGCCAGCTAGTGTTAGCATGTAACACGATGCTAACATGAAGCATGATGTTAGCATTCTCCGTTATTCATGTAATTATGGGCTGTTGAACCACTTTGCTCCTCTCCATGGCTTTGTATCTTTGTATGGCTACAATCCGGCATGGTGTGTTTACATGCGTCTGTTCCTTAACAGGCACTGTCCTGACCAAATAAACAAACGAACCTGTCTCTCAGTACAAAACTGTGAAGTACAATTTATATTAACGTCAGTGCAGTGCAGAAAGAAGAAAAAAACGCAGTGCAGTGAAGGGGCGTAGCTCATTAACATTAAACACACTCTCAAAACTACCCCAAAAATAAGAGTTTAGATTTAAAGAGTACCTAAACGGGCGTGCCAAAGCCTTTCCCCACCCACAAACAAAAGTCAAAAATTGCTGTGAAAGAGGCGGTCTCTGAAGTTTGGGGGTGACATGCGGGGGGTGAGTGTGTGGGCCTTGGCATTGGCACAATCACAGCAGACAGATTACGTGGGAGGGACTTGGTTATATATCACAGGTGCAGGGGCAGGATAATGGGCAGCACCTGATGACGATGTGTGGAGCTGGTGCGGCTTATGACGTTCTGTGGAGGCCGTGGACACGTCTCCAGCCAATCAGGAAATTCTAATTTAGTAGCAGAGTTAACCCTGAAGGGGGCGCAACCCATTCGTTTTCAGGCCAAAGTTAGGATTTTACCAATGTTTGCGCTATAATGTCAGAATAATGTCAGGGACCAGTAGACAACACTATGAGACACCCATTAAGACAGTTTATCAGTAAAAAAACTTGATTTGGTGTTTAGTTGCTCTTTAACAGTTCAATAGTTGGTGCACCCCAGAATCTGAGCTTCTCGGCGCCACCCCTGCAGCCGCAGCTTCCCCTCTTTCCTTTTCACTTGCCGCTGAGAGCACAGACACCAGAGAACAGGAAGCAAACATTTTGTCAGGATCTGAACTTAATTTTACAGCGAATTGACTGCGTTCGTACGAACAGGCTGTGCGTGAAGTCTCCTCACCCGCAGGGATTCCTACGTACGTCCGGTCGCATTGGCCACATTTATAGAGCTCTTCTTTCTCATTAAATACGGGGTCGTTCTTTTGTCAGCTGCGTTAATAAAACCCAATGCACGGCGTGTGTTGAGCACTGCATCACTGCTAAATTTGATCCCCTGTGTTCCCCCATCTTTCAGTTTTTAAAGTTAACCCTTTCTACTCTAATGCTGTGTTCACACCAAACGCCTCCGGCGCCTCCAAAGCATCAGGTTTACATTGAAAATACATGGGGGACGCGCCTCCGGGAGCGTCGAGAGGCCCCGCGGCGCGTGACGCGCCTCCTGTGCAGCGCGTTTTGAAGATTTTCGCGCCTCGGACGCGGCGTGGCCGCTTTGGAGGCGCGTGACGCGCCTCGGACGCGGCCGACGCTAGAGTTGGGATTGTTGAACTTTTTCGAGAAATTCGCGAGCGTCGACCAATCAGGAGCTTTCTCCAACAGTGACGCACGCTGTAGCTGTGCCCCCGTCGGTCTGGGGCAGATCCTCTGCCGGCCCGCAGATGTAAACAGTCATGGAGGATTATCCTGTTGGGAACCGGAGCTACAGCAGCTCTGGGACTTTTACAAAGACACACATGAGTGTTTCTTTTACCTAAACACCCAGGATTAAAAGCGGCAACAAGAAAACGTATTTGAGTGGCTGGATCTGCGCTGGGAATGTGTTTGGGACTTGATGATGCACAGAGCATTCCCAAAGCTGCTACAAGCCAATCGATGTGAAAACGAGAAATATGCACGAATAAAGTCTATTAAGCCCCATCTACATAAAGCAACCGTGTAACAATGATCACACACTGAGCCAGGCTTGTTGACTTTTAAGTGTATTGCTCACATTTTATCTACAACGGGCCGTAGTTTTCTCCCCGAGTTAGCTGCGCATAGAAATAAATTATTTCTATGCTAGCCGCTTAGCAACAAACAGATAGCTCGCATTGACCCCTTGAAAACAAGTATTATGCACTAATCACGTCAATAAAGCCCTTAACTACACAGAACAGCCTTTATGATGGTCACACACTGAGATGGGCTTGACGCATTTGTGGTTTGTTGCACACACTTTTTTTTTAAATCAACAATGAGCTGTATGCGGTCGCAAAAAGCTAACCGGGCTAACCTAGCTTATAGCCACTTGCCACCAATGTCCCTTCAACCGTATGGGCTGGATATGAGCTTAAATACTGGGGAGATCCTGCGTAGACCATGGGGGAATAGTTAAAGATCCATAAGACATGGCAGGAGCAAAGAGGGAGACTACAGTAGTTAGCCTCCGAACAACTGTAGTTTTCAGGCACGAGCTGTTTCCAAGATGGCTACGAACAGACTCTGAGTTGACGCGCGGCCAGGGCGTCTTGACGCTCTGTGACATTTGTGACAAGCGTCTGACTTCAGTAAGCACAAGCGTCCAACTACGGACTTGAGGCGCGTCTTTGACGCCCAGGAGGCGTTCGGTCTGAACACGGCATAAAGAGCCATATGTGGCTCCAGTTATAGTCCTGGTATTTGGATGCACTTGGACACAAGGGGGCGCCCTTCCAGCCTTCTCAGTGTAAATGTGAATTGACTTTCTTCAAAGTTAGACTTTAGGTCAGACACCATGAGTGACAGTGACATGACGCTAAATACAGTGTGGCTTTGTGACCAGTAAAAAGGCTGAGGCCTCATTGCTCTTCAGTCACAGAGCGACAGGTGAAGAAGAAAGTCATGGAGCTTCTGCTTTAGACAGAACTTCAGTCTTCTGCTGTAAGAGGAAAATTCTGAAACTTAAGTATGTAAAAATGAAATGAATATTCTAATTTTTTTTAAATCACCATTGATGCTTCTAAAGGTTGAAAAAATATCCATATAATCTGATGTAGAGTGATGTGTGTCCCAGTTCCTCTGAGTCGTGGTGGACCATGACAGATGTGGAAAGGACTGGGGTAGAACTACTTTCACTTTGGAGAAGAACCTCATGAGCTTCTCAGTCCTGCTGCACCACGACTCAGAGGAACTGGGACAAACATGACTCTACAGCAGATACAAATGACGGGTTTGTTTTTGTTGAATGAGAGTCATTAATAATTAACTGGAATTTTAATCACATACATTCAGGATTTTCACACTTTTTACTAAGGAATACTCGAATTTCAATCTTTTATTACTATATCGAGCAGAAGTGTAATGGACTAAATCAGAATCTCCATGACTTCCTTCTTCACTTCTCAGTCTGTGACTGAAGAGCACTGAGGCTTCAGCCTTTATACTGAAAATAAAGGGTCACTATTTAGCGTCATGTTTCTGTCCTTCACGGTGTCTGACATACAGTGTAACTCTGAAGCCAATCCAATCATAGTAAGTGGGTTGGGCTCAAATGTGACCAAACGCCAAGATCCAAGTTATGAGACTAAAATAATAAAACCAGAGTAGAAAGGGTTAAACTTACCACCCACCTTAACCAAGTGCATTTTCACCAGTTCACCTTCCCAAATCTAAAAGCTTCTCGACTGGAGCTTAGAGCCTAAAAGCCATGCAGTATCATTTGAAAGCTGAAACTGATCTAAATGAATTGCGTTGTTGCCGTCTTGTGGTCACTTTTTCACTTTCTTTTCATCTAATTTTGCCTCTTTTTGTTGAGTTTTGTCGCTTTGTGCTGCACTTTCATTGCTTTTTTGTAACATTTTTGTTACTTTTTTTAATGCTCTTTTGTGGATTTTCGGGGTCACTTTTTGACACTTTTTTGTTGCGTTTTCATCCTTGTTTTCTTCTCATTTTTGCCGCTATTTGGATACAGAATCTTTAGAGTTGGGTAATGTCAAACTGGAGAAAATGCGGTTCAGGTTGGGGTTAAATTCTAAATGTTTGCAAATGTCATGCCAGCTTTTGAGGGCCCCCTACTGTTGGGGCACAATGCATACATATACACTGCATGCTGATGCCAGGGAACATTACTGGAAAGAAAAGGTCTCTGATAATTATTTGACTGTCGTGTTTTCCCAATACACCTGGCTTTGATTTAGATCTGGAAACACTTTGGAGTTTACACTTTGGTGACTCAAACTGCACTGATGTGATGACTATCCGTGACTGGGACATTTTTATCATGTGTGCCCTCTGGTAACTCATCTCGTTTTCCCTTAAAATTCAATTCGCCAATTAGGCCACCAGTAAGGAAACAGTTTCAGTGTGCCGTTAACCGTCCAAAAAGCATGTCTTATCAGATCACCGAGTTTATCCAACGCTTGAATGGACATAGAGAAATTCCTTATCACAATTACCATCAGCTTGAACAAATATTGTCCATGTAACCACAGCAGTCAAAGTGGGGGCAGGTTCATACCAGTTAGGCCGCCATTTTGACCCAAGGCCCAAATTTGTGTTTATGGTTTAGATTCAATTGAGCTGTGTTCTCCAACTGGGATGACAATGGCAGATCATGTTCAAATAAAACAAGTTCTGGCTATTATTAAAAAGTAAAAGACACACATGCCACGCAGAGCAGAAAATAACCCACGGAGCTTAGCAGCAGAAATTGTTTTAAAATGACAAAGATCAAAAACCGTAACATTGGAGAGAGTGGCTTTTATTACGAAAAGTAAACGAACACCAATCCTTTTTTTGTTGTTGTTACGCCACTGAACTCGATGTGTTTATTGTGAAAGGGTCATGAGTTGTGGAGGTTGTACATGTGTGACTTTTACGGTGATCTTTTGTATTAAAATAAGAAAAAAAGAAAAAGATTGGACCAAGAATGGGTCCTTGTGGGACACCAGGCATAAAGTATTTTTGTTATGAATGTACATTTCACATTATTTTTTATATGAAAATATATGTACAGTAATATGCAGTATTTACATTAAATCATCATAGTGTAGAGTAGGGCTGTTACTAACGATTATTTTGGTATTTGATTAGTAATCTACAGATTATTTTTTTATGGTTAATTATTTATTATTAAAAAAAAAATTCCCACTGACGAAATTGCTCATTAAAACCAACAGACTTTTAAAATCTAAGGGAAATAACCCTAGTGAACTCCCTACTGTTAAGACCCTTAAATCTTTTCCTCACAAGGCTGAGAGACTTCTCTTACTTGAAAAGTGCAAGAAAGAGGGATTACTCACCAACAGAGAAGGTCTTCAGGCAGATATTCTTGAAATACACTCAATTTGAGAGGTAGTCTCTCTACAATGAGCACCGGGCAACAGTAAATGTGTTTTCAGGGGACTTTATTCGTGTTTGGCTGTTTCTACAGCGAGTATACAACCAACCTTATTGGCTACAAGCCTTATGCTAGATGAGGCACAATGGTCAGCATGTGACAATCAGTCGTCTCAATAGCGCTGACCTATGCTCTCAGTTCCTATTCTATGAGGCACAATAGTTAGCATGTGACAAACAATCGTCTCAATAACGCTAACGTGTGCTCTCAGACACAAGCCTATACTAAAGAGCATAAGAGTTAGCATGTGACAATCAATCGTCTTCACTATACTAAAAGAGGCATAAGAGTTAGCATGTGACATCAATCGTCTCAATAGCGCTAACGTGTGCTCTCAGACACAAGCCTATACTAAAAGAGGCATAAGAGTTAGCATGTGACAATCAATCGTCTCAATAGCGCTAACGTGTGCTCTCAGACACAAGCCTATACTAAAAGAGGCATAAGAGTTAGCATGTGACAATCAATCGTCTCAATAGCGCTAACGTGTGCTCTCAGACACAAGCCTATACTAAAAGAGGCATAAGAGTTAGCATGTGACAATCAATCGTCTCAATAGCGCTAACGTGTGCTCTCAGACACAAGCCTATACTAAAAGAGGCATAAGAGTTAGCATGTGACAATCAATCGTCTCAATAGCGCTAACGTGTGCTCTCAGACACAAGCCTATACTAAAAGAGGCATAAGAGTTAGCATGTGACAGTCAATCGTCTCAATAGCGCTAACGTGTGCTCTCAGACACAAGCCTATACTAAAAGAGGCATAAGAGTTAGCATGTGACAATCAATCGTCTCAATAGCGCTAACGTGTGCTCTCAGACACAAGCCTATACTAAAGAGGCATAAGAGTTAGCATGTGACAGTCAATCGTCTCAATAGCGCTAACGTATGCTCTCAGTTCCTATTCTATGAGGCAAAATAGTTAGCATGTGACAATCAGTCGTCTCAATAGCGCTAACATGTGCTCTCAGTTGTATGCCAATAAGGACCAGTTGTACTCCTGCAACTAGACACCACAAGATTTCCCTAAATGTACAAAGGAGAAAGGAGGGGTAGCAAACTACAGAGTGCTTAGTAGCGTGCTCAAGTAGAAAAATACCAAAGATGCAATGAGCACACACAAGCTTATATGCCGTTCAAAGGAGGAACCGCCTGTAAGCCCTCCGATTCTTAGGAATTCTTTGCATATTCATTAGTTTCCGAAGAAGTGCTTACATATATATATTAATTGTTCAGCTGGTCCTAACCGGTTTTCAGACAGCATGTCTGGCATCAGGAGCGAAATTCCAAAAAAAAAACTGTCACCAGCGCTAGGCCACAAACCACTTCTCCCTCAACCACACTTTCACAATGTCTAAGGTCAAACAATAGGAGTGTAAGGTCATGAACTTTTAATCATATTACAAAATTTTAAAGTATTTTATAAAATCATAGCATTGGCTTAGCATAATATAAGTTTGCAAACACATTATTATTTATCACACACAATTAACTTTGTCAAAGTACTTATAAATGACTCATATGTCTATAATGTACTTAGCATGTAAAACACAAAGCATAATGAAAATAACTGGCATAATAAAAATAAAAGCTACTATTTTATGAGTACTTATAAGTGGCTGCTCCGGTTTCCCATAGGCCTATAATGTACTCAACAAGCAATATAACATTGATGTACATTATGCAAATCCTCTGCAAGCATACTTTATTTAAATCAAAACATTTCTCATATTTCCATAACGCCATGACCAAAGCTCACTTAGGGCCACGGCCGTCTCGACACCCACAAAGCTTAAGGACATGCTGGATGGAGTAAACTTAAAGTGTTTGTTGAGGCTTTTATAGCAAATTCTGCTTGCTGATTGGATGAGAGACAGATATTTATGAAATTTGCTATGTAGAAATACTACATACCCTTATAACTAATGGTGCGTTCCAGGCAACTGGTAACTGGTGTCTTTCCACTCGAAAATTATGACTTACAACCTCAGAGCGTTCCAGGTGAATAAAGTCGTATGTAACAAAACGGCTAATGCTACAACAGTTAGCTCACACAATGCTAACGTTATATGAAAGTTTCTCCAAACCAGATATAATTAAAAACATGCGACTTAACGTTATGTTGAAAGCTGTGACTAAAAGTAACATTCACTTCGCTAATGCAGTGGTTTTGTTACAGTTTTAACATTAGCTGTCTTCATCTCGTATACAAACTCGAAGCAATCTGGAGGTTTTAAAGTTTACAAGTTGTAATTACCAGTTCAAGCGGCGTTCCAAGGTGGGAAGTTTACCAGTTACCAGTTATCCTGAGTAGATTTTCATTTAAAAAAAATCTTTATTTATTTTGCTCTATTTGAGTCTGTGGTTACTGATTATTAATCAATTACTACAATAGTTGTCAGCTATTTCAAGAATTGATTACTTGTCTATTAATCTATTAGTTGTTTCAGCCCTAGTGTGGAGGGAAGGTTAGGTGTAAGGGTATGCAAGTTATAAGAGTTGTATAAAAAATAAAAACAGAGACCTGTCTTGGTTGTGTAAATGTTTTGTGCGTGATGTAAATGTAAAGTGTAAATAGCTTAAAAGTCTAATGAATATTAATGTTTATATATATTATATTGATTTTTTTTTAAAGGTAAATATTATATTTATATTTTAGGTTTACAAATTTTGATTTGTCAATTCTTTGTGTCTAATTTAGCTATGGGCAAACCTTTTGACATTAGGGCCACTTTTGGTCATTGAACTTGCCAGGGGGACCGGGCCGGTCACAATTAAAACAAATACAATTCTCAGATAGACGGTCATTGCCGGCTTAACACATAGTTATTTCAATAAAAATGTAGGTGTTGTTCACCTTTTTAGCGAATACATTTAAGGCCTGGCCATGTTTGCAGGCCAGTTGGAAGGGCCTCACAGGCCGCAACTGGCCCTCGGGCCTTAGTTTGGGCCTTTGGTCCAACTTAAATTGTGTCTGAAATTATTACCATAACAGATACCTGATCAGTTTCCATCAATCCTTTATGCTAATAATTGCATTTCCCCCCATGATTGCATGTCAAGCATGACATAAAAGTTTCTAATTGTCATGAGGGTTGTTCACTCAGCCCCCCATAATCACCCAGCTCCACATTTTAGACATTTTCAATGCAGGTTCTTGAGTTATCTTCTGTACTCTGTCGTTGAAGTGTCGAACATTTCACCTCTCATCCAAAAGGCTTCATCAGCGCACTAAGGTTCAGCTCAGCTCGCACCTCTGAGTCAGCTGAGCTGAACCTTAAGGCTCTTTTCCACATGCAGGCGCGTGTCAGCCGAATGGCTCTTTCATCCGCTTTGTCGAGCTTTTCCATAACAAAGGCCAGGGCCAAACCGGTCTGACCAGGTATAGGTTTTGGGCCCGACCTCTGGCTGTGGCCAAAGTGCGCTAACCTGTGTCTGATGTGACGTGAACAGACTGCTGGCCTCTGATTGGCAATCAGAGGCCAGGCCAGGCCTATTGACACGCAGGTCATATGGATTTAATATTTCACATCATACTGTACCGCTGTGCTAAAAGGGGATTTTGCTGATAATAGCATTTAGCCGCTGTTACTGTAGCGCAGCTTTAGCTGGTGTTAGCATAACATTTGCATGTAGCTTACCTTCATAGTAGTATTTAGTGGTTTCTTTTCTGTTTTAATACAGCTTGGCTCCTCTGAATGATTCCATAACTCCCACCAGAAGGTAGGGCTGGGCGATATGACGATATTAGACCGTCTTACGATCTCCAGAGCTGACGATCTGTTATTTTTGTGGGATCGTTTTATCACGGTTTTATGCACTTCAGCAAAGTTGACTCTTCACCGTCAGTGAAGCAAACCCAAGCCGCGCACTTTCTGCTACGCAATGTCGGACGCTAATGCGAGCGTTGGGAAGCGAGCCGCTCCTCTACAGTCGCATACTGTACACGACCAGCCTCATCAATCTAGAGCTTTTAACCCAGAGTTCTGTCTCTATTTCAGCGGTGCTTATGTCTGTGTCTTTACCCCGCAACGCCGCTGCTCTGCGCAGATCGCAGCGTGTGTTTATTTATTTACCTGACACATGTGTGAAGAAGCGAGTGTGTCCTTCGTCCTTACAGTTCTGTCAGGCGCCGCATCCTTCTCATTTGTTTAATTTAAATCCTGGACCGTGTTCACAAATGCGCTGTTTATTCATGTCTTTGAAAGTATAAAAGTTCTCTAAATACACCGTCAGTCTGAGTTCATTATTGTAAATTCACCTAACAGTGACAAACTTCTTCCTGTTTGAGTTTTACACAATAAAAGTCCCTGCATATTATCGCTTTATTAAGACTCTTATTGTGAAACGGTCAGACAGCGACAGAGCGTTACATTTACAGCAGCTTGACGTCATGAGAGAGACGTCTCAGACAAAATGCCAAACAGCAACAGACACTAACAACAAGCCTTTACCAAACTTACTCTTTAACTTACTTCTACTTAATTTTATTATCTGGAGTTTTATTGTGTTTTTGATGTATAAAGTGAGTTTGCTTTAGGTCCAAGTGCTGTGTTAATTATCACAGTTGAATAAATTAGTGTAGTATTTTTCTTCTTCAGTGTGTAATTTAAGTAATTTTGTCATTATAAAAAATCGTGATAAAACCGAAATCGCAAGTTTATAATTCAAAAATCGTGATATTCTATTTTTGCCATATCGCCCACGCCTACCAGAAGGCAGCATTTGTCCACATTTGTTCTCATCGCGGCTTACAAAACTTTTAATGACGATCTATACAGCGTGCTCCTCTGTACAGCTCTGCCCACAACAAATGCAAGTGTGTGTGTGGTGGAAACAGAAAGGTCTGCGGGGTTGTGTCGATACGTGCACGTAGCTAGTGGCGTGTGCGGCCGGTTCGTGCTATGTGGAACGGCGGCTTTAGTGCGCTGACGAAGCCATTTGGATGAGGTGAAATGTCTCATCTAATCTCAAGAACCAGCATTGAAAATGGACAGCTCCTGTACGACTGAGAGCCTACACAGACATTTTAGACCTTGGTAAATTTACTCCTATATTTGCAGTAGGGATATAGCAAAGAGTTTTCCAAGTATTTCCCATACCACTGTCATTCCTGTATCTGCTCTGATACAAGGCGACCTCTGCACTGCCACACATGGATCCAGTCATGTGTTCTATTCTGCACATGGTGGCAGGTCCAAAACTTTTACCCAAATATCACATGCATTAAGTTAAAGCTCTGTCATCAGTGTGCAGACATTGCCTCGGGGAGAAACCGGCTCCTATGATGAGTCAAGAGCTTTGTTCATTCACTTTTGCGGAACCAAAGCAAAATAAATACATGCAGTAAAATGCAACAGGGCAAAGACGGAGCAGAACGCCAAGATTTAGTTGAATTCATTGTGTTGATTGCATGTTTTCCATTGTAAGACATAGACGTACTTGTGCTACAGACTCCTTTTTTTTCAAGATCCATTCATGAAAGTCTCGCGCCGCAGAGTCTGGAAAATGACTATATACTGTACATTGAATGGAATGAGAACAGTGTGTTGTCGGTGGATTCCAGGCATTTCGTGAGGTCGCCGCTGAAGCCGTGACGGATTAGATTTGACTGGAGCAGGTCCATGTTATTGCGCTCTCGTTGGTCCTCATCAGCTCGCTCTATTTAGGATCGCGATGTGTAACGGCGGCACAGATGGTCCGAGTAAACCGTTTTGAAGTATAAGAAGCACTGAAAGGCCGCATTCGATATGGTACTTTTTCGATATGCTCGTTTTTCACATCCGATTTAGCACGACATGTCTCAAAGGCTCAGGGTGAAATAAGGATTTCTGTAGGTCATGATATTCAGTATTGTTCAAGATGAAGCGGTGGTGAAAAGTCCCTCTTGCGGTCCAAAAGGATGTTGCCTGTAAAAGGAAGAAAGAATTGGAATAGACACATTTATTCAATATATTTAGCTGCCAAACTGTGAATGGGCAGATTGATACTAACGGCTAAAACGGTAAAAAGTATCGATACTGAAATGCATAAAAAGAAGGCGCGGCAGCATTTATGAATGCGCAAGGATGATAATGTTTTTTACTGTAACCTCATTTTGTTTGTTTTGTTAAATGTGTTTTATGCTTTGTACTGCTTTCTAATGCACCTTGGCCGGTTGTCACTGTACATGAGAATTGGTTCTCAATTGACTTACCTGGCAAAATAAAGAACAATAAAAAACAAAGTTACATTCTAGTTTAGGTTCTGTTTGTCATGAAAATATTAATTTTATACTTTGCAAGCCCTTATAGTCTTATAGTTTCAAAGTTTTTATAGTTTATTATTTATCCAAGTTATATGTTTCATGTTACTGATTCTTTGCTTATGTATAATTTCACTTTGACATTGTTTAATTAACCAGCTAAGGTTAATCTTAATTTTAAGAAAATGTGGTATGGCCCATCACTACTGCCAATCTAACTCTTGTTTTGGGACATCAACTAAATCATTTTAAAGCATGTTCATTGCCTTATACGTTGCAAACTGGATTATCACAAGCTTTGGGAATTCACAAATTCATGAAAACTCATGATTTGTTTGAGTCCGAACAACTGGTGGTTTGAGCCAATCGCGCGTCAGAACAAGCACTTTTATCGCAACAAGGGATGTTTACGATGAAACAGTGAAATCGATTCATCGTCATCATAATCGATTAAAAAGTATGTTAATAATAAACTGTTATGCTGTCGGTTAGGAACAAATACAGTATCTTAACTTGAAGGGACTAGAGGCAAGTTGGTCATTTTTATACTCGCTACTGCCACCTCAGGTCTTATGCGTAACTGCAGCCTCTATATTAAAGAGGGGGTATTATGCTTTTTCAATCACATAGCACCAGTCTATAGCATACTACAATGATGACGTAACCTTCTGTTGGTCTGTATATGCAGTAAATTAAAATAACTGCCTTGAATAAAATTGCTCTCTCAAAATGGCTGTACTGAATGTCTTGAAATAGGCCTCTGTCTCTTTAAGAAGCTTTCCGACACGCCCCCTTCAGCACACTGCTGTGGCATTTAAACAACACTACTGTGCGGGGAGGGGGCTCTGCTGAGCTGAGGAGCAGTGGTTGGTGGCTTGGCTGGTGACGAAAGGTCCAGAGGCGTCTCCAGGAGGTGGGGGCGTTCCTAGGAGGACTGAGGCATAGCTACACCTAAAATGGCTGCCGTCTAAGTTTTTACTGATTACTCAAAAATATGTGAATGAGCCAAGGCAACACTCCAGGCATGTGTTTAATGAGGGAATGACATAATAACATGATATAAAGCTTGAAAAGTCGATTTTACATAATACCCCCCTTTAAGCTCGTGCATGACTAGGGATGGGAATTGATACGATTTTATTGATATCAATGCCATCAATAATTTTACCTATCGATTCGATTCTTTATCGATTCTCTTATCGATACCTGACTTGTCTGTGTGTTGGGGAAAAGCAAGGAATGAATGTGCTTTCGATAAACTCTATCAAAAAGATAGAGTTCTCCTTCTCCCTGTCCGTGTGAAGAACTACTGTTGCAGCCCGTTAGCCAGAGAGATCAGCCGATCCGCTCATATAGCGCACTCGGGGACGAGTAGACCCGCTCTCAGGGCGGGCACAGGCAGCTGCAGACTCCGCTCTGAGCCCCGGGCTTGAGCGGAGGCTGCCGAGGTGCGCTCAGACCGGGTCAGTCTCGGACCCGGGCTCAGAGCACAGCGGCGCAGGGAGACAGCAGGCGCAGCAGCGAGGCACTGAACCCCGTGTGTCATGTCAATAGCGACGTATCGAAAGTTTAGTTTAGTTTAGTTTAGTTTAGTTAGTTAGTTAATTAGTTCCATCTGTAGTCCTTATAGTTTGGAAAGAAACAGCAATACAGCGCAAATAAACGGAGCGTTCGGGAGCAGCAAAGCGAAAACGTATACCTGACACGTTTATAACAATGGACTGTTTTAATTGACAACATTCTTTCGTCTCGTGAACGCTCAAAACGGAGGGAAGGGCTAAGCGGAGGCTAACGGGTAGAATTGAGATTGGGCCGATGTTTCCCTGCTTACTTCGAAGCAGCGTCAACAGACTCTGAGAGCTATGTCATTACACACGTGCGACGAGCTCCGCGGCGCAAAAAGTGTTTTCAGAGCGGGAGCATCGATAAGAGGGATCGATAATGAAGTAGACGTACGGTTCCGATGCTTTGCTCAAACAGAACTGGGTCTACTTGTAGAACCGGTTCTCGATTCCCATCCCTATGCATGACGGCACTTCGGACCCGAATTAACACCTTTTTGAGTGACAGTGCAGGATTTTAGAGGCAGTTCAGTGGTGAACAGGTCTGGGCTCATTCTACACATTAGGACATATACGGAACGTGTAGGGGGCAGAAAATACTTAATTTTGTATTTGTTTAAACGTCCATCTAGTCCCTTTAAGTACAAATAAGCATAAAATGCGGCACCTGTTGAAGTTTACAAACCTATTATTGGTATTTTGGTATTTTCTATTAACAATGTGAACAACAAAACTAAGCCATCTGTTTTATAAAGTTACCAATTTAATTGATTAATAAAATTGAGCAGAATGTGCATCCCTAATTGCAACGATTACATTAACACAGCCACTTCCAGATTCGTTTAAATGGGGCTGCTATATTTACAAAATATGTTTGGATTGCATGATGCTTATTTACTTTTTATAGTTACATTATACGTTGTTTTTTTTGTAGTGGAACAATGTTTTACTTATTTATTTTAGCATAATTATGGTAATCTATATTTGTGGGAAAAACACAATGTAACTAATTATGAAGAATGTATGAATTTCTTGAAACTGCAGGCTAGTTTTCTTGCATTCATTTGAAAGTGACCCTGAAAAGTCACCCTGCAAGTTGTGAAACAAGCCTATAAACTCGTCCCAGTGAAGAAATGGGATGGCACAAGTATGTTATGAGTTTGGACCACAACTACCATTTTAATTTAGTGATGTCCTATTTCGGAACAAGCTTCCGCCTTTTAGTCCATCAGCAACAACAATGGTTTAAATGGAAGCTGTTTCAGGCTGAGAGATATTACAGTGCCAATTAATCTTTTTAATTGCAATATCAATCTGTGCAGATCAACTGTATTTGTACTGTACTTTGTATGGATAAAGTTTGACATTAAGCTATAGAGAACGAAAGAAAGAGTAAAAGTAATGATAAAAAGAGAAGTTTAGTGTTTTCTTGTTGTTGTGCTACTAACTCCCAGAGTAGTAAACAGGTGTATTGTCTAATGAATGCGTTAACTTTCAGTGGCTTAGCCCCTGTTGTGAAATAGATTACAGAGCCGGGGCTGGTTTGATGACAGAGGAACACACTGTAGCTCCTCTCATCTCCGTCCTTTGTGTCTGTGTGGTCACTGGCTGAACACTATTAGACAGAGTATGTGTCCTTTACAATGCTCAAGGAAAAAAAAAACACCGAAGGCAAACATTTCTGAACAATCTTTCCTTTTGAAATCAGGAGCATCTGGAACACTCATTATGGAAAATCGTCTTCATCAGATTTTAGGCCCGTCTAATCACAGCCTTTTGTTTGTAGCCTGTCACTCAAACGTGGAAATACCCGTGTACCAGGGATCGCAAACTTTAAACTTGTCTCACCCATTGCTGCAGAAGTCTGTGCTGTTTTTGAGGGTCTTGGTGTGGTTTTATTTAGTATCTTATCAGCGCTTTCTTGGTGCATCATTATCTTGAAATGTGACCGACTGACAAAGCTGATGGATTCATTTTCCTGGCAGCCTCAGGGTGTAGAGACAGTGCCAGTGGCTTCATACAAACTATTTATCAGGCTATCAGTCATGCATTTGTGGTTATTTTAACCTCGTGTGGGAATTTATGTAACATGGTAATTGTCCGACTGGCTGTAATGGTTATACAATGCAAAATCAATCATTTTTCAATTATAATGTTGCTCAACAAGGCTACTTAGAATGCTTGATTGCACAAAACTATTAACCGGATAATGTGCTTGTTGGTTTTAGCCAGAAAATGCTTTACTGCGGGGGGAAAAAGGATGTTTTGTTGAGTTACAATCACTGAACTTAGGGATATTTTAACTTAATTTAAGTAATTTTTTTGTCAAGTAAAATAAATCTGTCTTAATAAATGATGAATTAACACTTAAAGGGGGTATTATGTAAACCGACTTTTTCAAGCTTTATATCATGTTATTATGTCATTCCCTCATTAAACACATGCCTGGAGTGTCGCCTTGGCTCATTCACATATTTTTGAGTAATCAGTAAAAACTTAGACGGCAGCCATTTTAGGTGTAGCTATGCCTCAGTCCTCCTAGGAACGCCCCCACCTCCTGGAGACGCCTCTGGACCTTTTGTCACCAGCCAAGCCACCAACCACTGCTCCTCAGCTCAGCAGAGCCCCCTCCCCGCACAGTAGTGTTGTTTAGATGCCACAGCAGTGTGCTGAAGGGGGCGTGTCGGAAAGCTTCTTAAAGAGACAGCGGCCTATTTCAAGACGTTCAGTACAGCCATTTTGAGAGAGCAATTTTATTCAAGGCAGTTATTTTAATTTACTGCATATACAGACCAACAGAAGGTTACGTCATCATTGTAGTATGCTATAGACTGGTGCTATGTGATTGAAAAAAGCATAATACCCCCTCTTTAATCATCATGAGAAATTCATTAATACTACTTAATAACTACTCGGCGGCACGGTAGCGCTCGTGCTTCACAGGTCAAGGTTTGATTCCCACCAGGGCCTTTGTGGCGTTTGCATGTTCTCCCTGTGTCTGCGTAGATTTCCTCCGGGTACTCCGGTTTACCCTACCACTAAAACATGTACAATAGGTCAGGATGAATGACGAGTGTGCACGAATGATGGTGGTCAGCGGGACTGTTGGCGCAGATGTGTGGAGTCTCCCCCAGGGGAAACTGAACGCCACAGAGTGTGTCTTCTTAACTACTACAGTTTATGTCTAACTCATAATAAATAGTTCTTCACATACTTCACTTATTTATTGTTAAGTATTTATTAAGTGTTAGTCACACTTACCTAACGAATTGTTCATGATGAATAAGTGTTAATTCATAAAATTATTAAGGCTAAATAAGGTGCAGTTATTATGAAGTGTTACAGTTTTTTGCTCTAAAATAAGAAAAAAAACATCTTATTTCGTGTAAATGTAGCTTTATTATCTTATTGAGTGCAAGTTGTTTTCATGTAATGTACTTTTTTATGTATTTCAGTAAAATTGTCCTTTTTTAACTATCTCTACATTACTTTTAGCTGTGTTAAAGTGTAAGATTTATTAACACTGTGTACCTTATGGTAACCTATGTGAAGCCTTTGTTGCCTGGCAGAAGCGCTAACAAATCCTCCTCCAAATCATCCCCAAACCGCTAAAGCCTGATATAAGTTTAATTAAGTAACTCATTAACTGAAGGGGAGTGGTTTTACACATAGACTAAACAAAAAGCACACATCAGAGCTGCAGTGTTGTCCGCTGAATCTGAACCAGTTGAACTGTTCTCCTATTACACACAGTCAAAGCTGTATTTAAACATTATGCGAGTGTTCCCGGCCTGTGTCTGCCGCTGGTCACCGTCAATCGTTTGTGTGGTTTCATGTTAAGTGTTGTTCTGGTGGACTGTAGCTGTCCCCTCGGGCTCCTGTCCACTCTTGCAAACCTGATTTACTCTTCATATCCATGTAGTCCGCCCAAGTTTGACCACAGCATGTGGTTCTGAGCGCTGCACGAATCTGCAGCGGATTGTGGAGGATCAGAGGAGCGTTTCTGAGAGCCTTCACTTGATGCCTTTATCTCTAAAACGTCTGTTCTGAAGGAGTAATAGTGTTCAGACGCCAAACAGAGGTTTGGGCCTTTTTCGATTTTTAATACAAAACAGGTCCAAACTAGGGCTAAGCCAGGACGAAAAACCAGATCAGACTAGAGAGAAACCCCTACCAGAAAGTGTGGCATTAGCGCGTACTGTAGTTTGGACTTGACTTGTTTGCTGCTGTCGTGGATTTTCTTACCAACCTAAAGTAAAAACTGGAAAAGTATTGTCTTGTCAACTGAGAGGTTTATTACGTCCAAGTCCATGGTAAGTTCTGCCAAACAGACTTTCTGACCAAGCTATATGGGCAAAGACACACAGCAGGGCACAGGAATGGTGATACAGTATGAGATGTTTGGTGTGTTTATGCAGTTGAGTGGCAGACATCTGGGGTGCTAATACAATCGAGAAGCCCTTTGTTTCAAGGACAGGTCTTTGGCCTATTGTCTTAAGTGTGAGAGGGCAATCAGGAGGGCCCTCGTCTGGCGGTGCAGGACGCCAGCACTTTAGTAGAAACTCAGCATGTCTTCAGACGAGAGGAGCCAAGAGAGGGAGGAGGAGGAGGCTGGTCTTCTGGGCATTGATTAAGCAAGCCGCCAGACCTCACAGTTTGTGTATTGCTGCAACTAGTTTTAGTTAGTTGACTCTAATAACTGTCACAACACTGCCACCCAGCAAGAAGGCCCCAGGTTCAATTCTTGAGCTGTAAGAGTTTCCTCCTGGTGCTCCAGTTTCGAGTGCAAGCTCTGTCAAACCTCTTACTCTAACCTCTTAATCCTAAATATAACCTTGTGGCTCATAAATCTGCTATTGGGCACTTCAGCATTTATATAACAAAATAGTTTATGTTTAAGGTAAGGGCTCTTTAGGCCTGATCTTCCACCTGGCACAACAACAGTATTGCTCAAGAGGAAGTTGGTATCTTGCGTACAAACAACGGTGCATCAGTGCGGGTAGCCTGAGGGAGTCGCTTAGTGAAAAAAGGGGGTCAGCTGAGGCGTGGTGTGCTACAAATAATGCTGACAAATTAAAGTCATGCAACCTTGCGCATCTTATTACTTTGTCGCAGGACAAACTTTAAAGTATTTCTCCACTGTGAGTTAAACACTGTCTGTGTCACAAGAGAAAGACATTCATGTTCACTCTCTAGCGCCAGTATTAAAGAGTGCGGGGCAAACTCCACGCCACAGAAACGTGACAAAGACACCCACCCACAGCTACATTCTGCATTTAGAAACACAAGATCAGGCCCTCCATCACTAAGGGCTATGTTGGCTGGCATCGCAAAGTTTTGTTGGAGTGCATTTTGTTGGCTGATGGGTAATTCAATTAGTTAAAAACAAGACACATTTTTAGATAACGGCTAAACTCAGAAAGTGATTCTTTTACACTCGACGTTCGAAGCACATACACCCACCTTCTGCCTGAATCTATCCATCTGCTCTGTCAGTCTGTTTTTTCACCAGTGCATGAGAGATGTATAGCAACACAGCTGTTCGTGTTTTAACCACTGGAGACAATATGGCTCACAGTTCAACAGGTGAAGAAGAATAAATGGCTTTAAAGCAGTGATTACGACAATCTGCAAACAGACAATCTCCTGCCAACTTTACATTCAGAAATGAGAGAAGTTATGAAGTTCGTTCTGAATACTCAACTGCTGTGATTGTGGGAGAAAGGATGGAGAGGATTAGGGCTGTGAGTGTGCAACAATATGTGTATCGTATTGAGGCATGTAAATGTTTATCTAACCATAATCTTTATTTAGAAGAAATTTGGAATATATCTTGTAATATGGACACTTTATCGCGATACGTATCATATTGTGAACTCTGTATCGGGATATTGTGAAGTTGTTGAGGATAGTCCCTGATTCTGCTTTTGAAAAGAAGACGGGAGGGATTAGAGGTGGGCAAACTAAGACCCGGGGACCAAATTAGGTCTTTCAATTTACCTTGGAAAACATGATCTACCTATTATGCACTGGCCAAAAGGGTAAATGGTCTCAACTTAACGCTTTCATCAAAAGAGCTTAACATCAAGGACTCACCCGTTCACACTCTTCATCCATTTTCTTCCGCTTTATCCGGGGCTGGGTCGCGGGGGCAGCAGTCTCAGCAGAGATGCCCAGACTTCCCGATCCACGCACACCTCCTCCAGCTGTTCTGGGGGGACCCGAGGCGACACCAGGCCAGCTCGGAGACATAGTCCCACCA
This sequence comes from Neogobius melanostomus, assembly GCA_007210695.1. Taxonomy (NCBI): domain Eukaryota; kingdom Metazoa; phylum Chordata; class Actinopteri; order Gobiiformes; family Gobiidae; genus Neogobius; species Neogobius melanostomus. The sequence goes on along the minus strand of VHKM01000457.1, from coordinate 572,971 downwards.
GCGTGTCCTGGGCCTTCCATGAGGCCTCCTCCCAATAGGACATGCCTGGAGCACCTCCCGAGGGAGGCGGCCAGGAGGCATCCGGAACAGATGCCCTAGCCACCTCAGCTGGTTCCTTTCGACGTGAAGGAGCAGCGACTCTACTCCGAGCTCCTCCTGGGTAACTGAGCTCCTCACCCGATCTCGGAGGGAGCGCCCAGCCACCCTGCGAAGGAAACTCATTTCGGCCGCTTGTATTCGCGATCTTGTCCTTTCGGTCATTACCCAGATCTCATGACCATAGGTGAGGGTGGGAACGTAGATCGATCGGTAAATCGAGAGCTTTGCCCCCTGACTCAGTAGCCTGGTGGGACCAGAATGATTCCCTCTGTATTTTTGTATACAGTGGGGGATCAGTCTGGTCACCCCGCCCCCGCTGGATGTATCCGCAAAATCAAACCGTTCCCGTGCAATCAGATTCGTTTATTTGCTGTGACGTGTTGTTAGCGAGCAGCGTCACTCACGGACGCGGAAGTCCACTCAATAACAATCTACGAACAACGCACGAAAGAGAAAAGCGTGTCTCCAATCGGCGATAAATGACCAAAACACATCGACAGTAGGTGAGTTTCGCGATTCATAATCCTGCGCAAATATTAACGCAAAACCGCTAAAACACCACATCAATGGCAGACGCCCGCCCTTCGCTGATTGGTTTACTCCGCTTCCTGTTTGTTTGCGTATGTACCGCTGTGGGAAATGGATTTGACGCAGCGGTGACCAGACTCACTCGCTGGTACAGCAATGAGTCTGGATTTTTCCAGGCTACCGACTCAGCTCCCTCTTCACCACAACAGTCCGATACAGCGACCGCATCACTGCTGACGCCGCACTGATCACTCTCTTTTATAATAATAATAATAATGCCTTACACTTGTATTGCGCTTTACAAGCCTGTATTACCAAGTTTCTCAAAGTGCGACACTGTCGTCATTATTCTTTCACTCCATATCAGTGGTGGTAAGCTGTAGCCACAGCTGCCCTGGGGTAGACTGACGGAAGCGAGGCAACCAGTCTGCGCCATCGGCCCCCCCGACCACCACCAACCACTCACTCACACACTCACTACATTCACTCAGGCTTCCTGGTGTTACCAAACGGTCTCCCATCCAAGTACCAGCCAGGCCCTTCCCTGCTTAGCTTCATATACCAATGCACGTGACACTGGAGCAGTGTGCACCTACAGGAGCCAGGATTCAAATCCTGACTTTCCAATCATGAGACGACCTTCTCCATCAAGCACTTTGTGTTACATGTTTGTATGAAAAGGGCTTTATAAATAAAGTTAGATTGATTGATCGATCTGCGCCACTGTCGCCCCAACACTAAGGGTGATCCAAAGGTGAACGACACCAATGTTTTCACTGACAAAGAAGGCAATGCATAATCGCTGATAATTACAGTCTATTCCCTCCAGGCAAGTTCAAACAAGTTCAATGTGGCCCTTGCATCAAAAAGTTTACCAATGCTGGACTAGTGATACTCAATTGCTCTGGGACGTCGGCCACGGAGCTGAAATGCAGTAAAACAATAAAATATTAAAGGGATCCAGAAAGAATTTATGATCTGGTTCATATCAATCTTGTTGGTCAGTTCAGGACAACTGAAAAACATTTAGCATGACAAGGCCTAAACCGGGTCTAAACCAGGACTGTATGAGGTCTTTAGATCAGATTTTGTCCTTGTTTTTCCATATAGTCTTGTATGAAAACAGGGCTCTTTCACCTATGACTTTAACTAAAGCGTCGGTCACGTACTGCGAGGCATACGCACCACAGGTTGACAACCACTGTTCAAGGTCAAAAGCTTGGACTGGGAGATTTGGAAATTCCTGGCATGTTGGTCTGCTTTGTGTTTTGCGCTTTGAGATAGCCACTTTAAAGATAGGAGAGCATTTTGCCGTGCTCTCGGAGTGAAACAATAGCCTTCGGTTCAGATAAGTGTGTAATGTCCCAAACCTCAGCCAGATGGAGATGTTTTGTGCTAATAATGCAATTTTGTGGAAGCCTCCGAGAGGGTTTCTTGGTATTGGTGTTGACGGCCTAATGCCTGCTGAGATGTGGGCATCTGTTATATGTACAAGGGTTAGTCAAGGAGAGAAATAAGACACGAGGCAGAAAATTCGTTATTAACTATTATTATCAAACTAAAGCACAGCCTTTAACCCTGTGAACGTCTTGTTTGTTTGAACCGCAATAACAAAGGATGGTTTGCAGGCCAAAGAACATATTCTACAGTGAAGAAAATGCTGGAAGAAGTGTCTGGTGTCTCTCTGTGACCCAGGAATTTGTTTGTGGTAAACATCAGGGGATTTACTGTCATAGGAACTCAAATTCCCATACATATACTTAAAGGCGTGCTGGGTGATTGGAAGCGTTGGGCCTCTGTGCTTTTGGGCCATCGGAATTTAATAATTAATTAATAACAGACTCACAGTTGTGCTATTCCAGCTCTAAAGGCATTAACTGGGCTGCTGTTCCAGATATAAATTAAGTAGCACAAGCATAATTGTCATGCAAATTGATCAAATAAGAACTGATGATCAAATTGAAAAATAACTTTTGCATCGCGATTTTCATTCATCGTGCCAGGGAGATACGGTTTAAACTAACTCAGAGGGGTCTTCAAGGGTGTTTAAGTGGAACCCCCCTTTAGTTTAGGTTGGTGCAGTCCAACCCAGCGGAGACAGAGAAGTGTCCACATGAGTAAACCTGGTTTATGGACTAGCAGCCAACCGTACCTACCGTACACCCTCTTCCTGCCGCAAGGTAAAATAGCTCAAACTTCTCCGTTGCCCCTCTGCATTCACGTCGTGAGTTTCCTCGTGTTGTGTGTGGATCAAACAATCACAGAGCAAGCGTTCTTCAGCATTTTGACGTGAAGTCACATTTCGAAGGAGGTGCACATGTGTGTTCCGTCTCCGCACCTGCAGCAGATGGGAGGAATTGACGGACGGCCATAAACCAGGCTTAAAGAAGACAACAGAAAAGGGCGGGTGCGGCCAAAAGTACAGAAAAAAAAGAAAGGCATTAGAGTTCAATGTAGAAAAGGTGGACAGACATATGTTTATCTGCATAACTTGATGCTGACTGTGGAGTTGTATCAGGCTGTGTGTGCAGCGGCCCATGTGAATAGAGAAATAATGTTTGGCTTACGAAGGTGGCGCACTATAGACCCTTTAACTGCTGACATCATCAGTGACATCAGCTGGAGGCAGGAAGTGATCAAGAAAATAAGATTAAACTAAAATAGCGATTTTAAGTGTAAAACTACAACTGAAAAATGTGGTCCTGTTGTGGCTTAAGGTGCAAGAACAAGAGGAATGACATTTGAGACGATAAAATAAGATTTATCTGATATTTCCAAAAACAGTTAGACAGTTTGTTTATTGTTACTATGACAACAGCTACAATGGAAATAGATAGCAATCGAGCTTCCCGCCTCCAGCTAAGCCTGGAATGTTTACAAACAATTAAAGGGTCTATAGTTGACCTATAACTCCGCAGACTAAATCATTACATTCTCAGGCCGAAATGATATAAGTAAGTAAGTAAGTGCTTTATTTGTCATTGTACAAGCGCACAACTAAATACTGTTCGGGTGTTAGTCCTGAGCCACTGAGACTGAGCCGTGCTGCCTACCTGACCCGGAGGTCGGCGAAACCGTAGCACCCGGAGGAAACCTGGTTGGCGGCCTTAAAGGCACTATACGGAGTTTAAAGATGTTAAAATTTTCCTCCCCTACATGTTCCAGCCATGTCCTAATGTGTAGAATGAGCCCAGACCTGTTCACCACAACTGCCTCTAAAATCCTGCACTGTCACTGAAAAGGTGTTACTTCGGGTCTGAATTGCCGTCATTTACGAGCTTAATATAGAAGCTGCAGTTACGCGTAAGACCTGAGGTGGCAGTAGTGAGCACAAAAATGATCAACTTGCATCTAGTCCCTTTACGTCTCCTCTGATCCTCTGAAACAGTGCAGCGCCTCCTGGGTTTGTCCCTGTTTCAGAGCATGGTGTCCCGCACTGGTCAGCTCCATCTCCTTCCTCCTGCGCAGCTCCCTCCTATAGGCCTACTGTAATTCTTTTTAAGTGGAAGCAACAGCACAGTAATACTATGTCACTTATGGCAAATAACGGGACACAAACTTGTTTAGTGTCTCAGCAAACCCTCGTACTTGTATAATTATCTTTGCCTACCAATGCCTTTTTGTGACAAGCACCTGGAGCACTTAATCCATGAAAAGTTGCTCAGACACAAGAATGGGGCAAAGTAAACCAAAATAACTATTCACCGACATCAGCGGCCGCAGATTTATTGAATAATAAAATTGTGGTTTCATGTCTTTGCAAAAGCAATAGGAACATCCAGTTATTCTGTTGCGCTCACGGGAATTTTGGTTTGTACAGAGAGCACTGCAATCAAAATATTTGTGTGCAGTAAATAAACTTTTTTTTTGTAAACATTTAGAAAAAGCACAAATCTATTGTATTCCTCTTTACGCATGAAAACATATTGGATTGATTTTTTGGACGATGCTGGAAAGTACGTCACAATAAAAGTACTCACAGCATTTATGTATTATACCACTATATCGGATCCCTGTGCTTTTCTCTATTATTATTATTTTTTTCTTCAAACCAGAATCGGAAAAATAGCTGATTGCATGTATTGTGTTTTTAGTTTCCGTCAGGTTTCATCAGTTTTTCAAAATTTGCATGAAATATTCTTTGCTTCAAGTACTGTCACTGAAAACATTTCCTTTCATTATTCTATCACAAGTATAATTTTACTCACTTATGTTCCACATGGTTTCTGCAGGTGGCAGCAGGTCAAATGTAATGCTTTTTAATGCAGTGTTAATGCCCAAATACTATATTTTGAATGCCACAAACACAAAAAATCCTGACATAACTCATTCGTAAGATTTGTTCAAGGGGGGTATTATGTAAAATCGACTTTTTCAAGCTTTATATCATGTTATTATGTCATTCCTCATTAAACACATGCCTGGAGTGTTGCCTTGGCTCATTCACATATTTTTGAGTAATCAGTAAAAACTTAGACGGCAGCCATTTTAGGTGTAGCTATGCCTCAGTCCTCCTAGGAACGCCCCCACCTCCTGGAGACGCCTCTGGACCTTTCGTCACCAGCCAAGCCACCAACCACTGCTCCTCAGCTCAGCAGAGCCCCTCCCTGCACAGTAGTGTTGTTTAGATGCCACAGCAGTGTGCTGAAGGGGGCGTGTCGGAAAGCTTCTTAAAGAGACAGAGGCCTATTTCAAGACGTTCAGTACAGCCATTTTGAGAGAGCAATTTTATTCAAGGCAGTTATTTTAATTTACTGCATATACAGACCAACAGAAGGTTACGTCATCATTGTAGTATGCTATAGACTGGTGCTATGTGATTGAAAAAAGCATAATACCCCCTCTTTAACATTAAATCAAACAGGGGAATGAGGGGAAACATTTATATTCAAAGCTAAATTGGACACAGTGGAGAACTTTTCAGCAAAACATTGTGTAAAATGTTTTGGTGTTTTTTTACAAATGTATGCAATAAAAATAGTTGAGCAATATCATTGTTGTGGGTTCTATCTCTGAGAATTTCTAAGAAAGTTAGACTAAATGGCAGTTTGAATCGGATTTAATCATTTGTATTGACTTTAAGACCGTAATGTTGATACTGATTTAATGGCTTTTAATGGTTTTTAATGCTCCGCAGAAACATTGTTCTAAAATGAGAAGAAATTGAGCACGTTTGCCCTTTTGCCTCTGCTATTGGGCTTTAAGAATGAGAAATGTATGTTATTCTTTGAAACAGTCTGCAACCATTTGAACCGTATTAGGTTTGTGACATGCCAGCTCATCACATCTGCCGCTCTGCAGCTCATGCCGCGTACACGTGAAGAGAAAGATTACAGAGAAATGCAAACTGACCACTGCCTACTGTTCTGCGCATATTTGTATCATGTGCTGTCCTCCTGGATTTGGCGACTGAGATTAAAGACACAGATGCAATAAGAAGGCTGTGTGCGCAGGCTGTAGTCATAATAAGAAATAAGAAATCTGCTCTTGCCGCGATGTTTTGGAGCTCTTAATGTACGATTGGTTTAGTGTCAACACCTGTCGGCAATAAGAGGGACTTACTGTGCCTTCTTGATGGTTTGACACAAGAAATCTCATTTGTCAGTTTTGGCCCTGAAGTTTGTGTGAGTCACATTTTGTTATTGAAAGGCGGTGTATCATTTAAAATCAACTTCTTAGAACTTTCATGTTGCACAATGTTGGTCAATTGTCAAAAAGATAAACCTAGAGGAAAAGGATGAGCCGAGGCACTCGTGAATAGAAAAAAAGTAGTGGTTTATTAAAAAGCGTGTACCGACACTTACCCTGATGAAGACTCAGTCGAGTTGAAACGCACCTTTGAAGAGCACCTGATTTGTAAGTTTGTTTTGGTATTTTCCTTTAGCAAATTAACTTTTTTACTACGCGGTGATCCAGTGAGCACTCTGCCTCCTCTCTTCAAAATAAACCTAGACTCTATCCGGTGCTCGACTGTCTTGGGCCCTAAGCAATATTCCACCATGGGGCCCTACACTACGCAGGGCAAATAGACGAAGAGCGACCCCATTTGTGCTCAAAAACAGTTACACGCAGTGGAGCAGGGCAGAAGAGGAACATAAGGGCCTACCTCACCGGAGGAGAGTTGCTCGGCCTGACGACTAGTTGGAGACTCGAGTTGCCGCTGGTCATGGAGACGTCTCCGAGACATCCCCTGGAGATAAGACGAGTCTCAGAGTAGTCTTGGTGAAAATGATCAGTTTGGATTTCAGCAGAGACTGCATGGAGGCTCTTCAAGTCTCCGAGAGGTCTACGTGGTCTCAAGCTGTTGTGGCAACGCTGCGAACACTATTTGTTGTCCTCAACCTGTGAGACGTTTCTGTGATGTCCCTGCAATGTCTCCGAGACCTCTCGGACTCACACTCACATAAAATAAATAGTCAAATATTTTGTACTGACTGCAGAAATGTGCATTGGTTTGACCTTTTCAGAAGGAGTCTGTCTCAGCAAATGTGATTACTCTGAAATGCTTGAATGAAACAAAATACAGAAGACGAGGCATTGTTCATAGTAAACCCAGCAGAAACTGGCACGAGGCGAAAACACATTTCAGACTGACACTGTGGGCTGGACCTCCAGCTGGGTTTTTAAACAGGGCCAGCGGCAAAATCATGGTTAGAAATTACATTAGTGTAAATGTGCCCCGAAGACGTATCAATTGTTTTTCTTAAACCACATTCACATCATGGAGCTGTTTGTCCAAAGTATTAGTTTACACCATAATCTCTCGAAATGGCTCATGCCCAATGTCAACTTTTTCCAATATATATTTATAAGGATGAAGAGGCAAAAGAGTAACTGTTTATTGTCTGCTACCTACAACTTTCACGGTTTGCAAGCAGGATACACTGCCTGACCCCAAGAAAAGTCACTGCCTGGATTTCACTCTCCCATCATCAATACAAGATCTCAGTGAAAATAAAAGCAACACTGGATCTCTTGACATTGCAGACGCTCACAGGTACTGAAACAATGCCACAGCAAATCGAAGTGTGTGACCTTTATTTGTAACCATTTTTTTTGGTCAGGCAGCTTTGATGTTGCAGCAGGTTCAGATTGGTTTATATTCTTTGAACAAGTTGTTTATGAACATCGAAGTCATGTTCCTTGGAGTCTTAATTGTTATTCCGACAGAAGTCCTGGCCTCTGTCACCGTCACCACCACATGACAAATCCTCCACAAAAATGCCCTGTTACAAATATTTAAGAACCAACAGAACATATTTAATCTCTCTTTGGAAGCCGGAGAACTCACTAATATTGGCCATTTTCATCATTGCCCCGTAATAAGGGCAGACCATAATAACTGTGGACATCATGTTTCTTTTTAATTACCATTTCAAAACTTGGATTAGGCATGGCATGAACAGATCAATGCTTCTTCGGTAAGACGGTAAGATCCAAAAGAGAATTGTCAATGTGTACAGACTTTGAGTTAGTTCAGCGGAAGCCTCATCCAAGTTTGTTTCATCTCGTGTTTATGCTGCGGTTTAAGTCCATTTTTCACTGGCAGTCAAGTAAAGACCTGAGCTTAACGTAATCAAAAAAAGGCCCAAAAGCTCAAACTAAACCGTGTCAAAACAGAAAGAAATTAGCAGCAACTAGCACTGGGAAATAATAAGTGTCTAAAGACACATGGGTGCCTCTGGCTAATCTCCGGCAGCTGATGGTTATTTTTCTTATCCGAGCACTTTGAACATTGAACTTTTGCAAAAGAAGACAAAAGCGCCTCTGTGTGTCATGGGATGAGTGAGAGGAGCAAGGAATGAGGATTTAATGGGGCTTTTTTGGCAGCCAACAATTCAAAGCTAATGTAGAAATTGGCAAGTTTTTTTTTTTTGCTCTGGTGGCAATTTAAAGGCTTATATTTTCACTCTATTTCTCCCAATAAAAGTGAAGCACAAACACATGGTGGAGTGCTGGGGGTTTTACGCAGAACGAATTCCCCTAGATATACACTCGCTATACACGTCACCTGATGGCCAAACAGCCGACTGAGGGCTGAAATGGGAAATGTGTAAAACGATTAACTTTAAGAGATATGAATACTGATGTATGGCAAAATGTATTTACGATCAGTACGGAAGCCATTCACATGTAGTGTTGACCAATAGTCGCTGCGACTGAGCCATTGTGGGCCAACCTGACCTGGAAGTCGGGGAAACCGCAGCACCCGGAGGAAACCTGGCTGGCTGCCTTCAGCCTCCTCTGATCCTCTGAAACGCTGCAGCGCCTCCTGGGTTTGTCCCTGTTTCAGAGCGTGGTGTCCTGCACTGGTCAGCTCCTTCCTCTTCCTCCTGCGCAGCTCCCTCTGCTTCACAACAGTCTTTCACCATATTCTGGAAGAGCTTAGCAGTTGATCTGTTTTATTCTCCAGTGAACGTCCATCAGCAAGAACCATAGAAAGCAAGTGTGGCTTAATTGTGAGTCTCGCCCGAATACCTCCTCGTTTGTGCCTTCCTTGTTTCCTGATGCGCCTCTTGTGACGCCTCCACTGTGCTGCAGGTGTGGGGGGCTCCTTGTGCATCTTCAGTGTTTCAGAATAAGAAATGTGTTGGTCTCAAATGTCTTGAGCTCATAAGCTAGCTGTATTTTAAAAAAGCTGCTTTCCTCAAGACCATTATGGACTCTCCGCAATAAAATAAAAGCTCCGAACACCACAATAACACGGCGAAGACGTATTAAAGTATCTAGTAAAACCATGTGGAGCACAGAAACCACAAATGTAGCTCGCAGAAAAAGACAAAAAAAAAAAGCAGCTGTACCAAGAGAGAGGGAGGTCGGTGATCAAACTGGCAAGGATTATTATTATTTCTGAACCTTCTCATGTCCTGCACTCCATGAGCTGAACCCATCCAGGTGATGCAAGTGTTCTAACCAAAAAACGAGAACAGATACCTAAACAAGTGCAAGAACTCATGCCTCCCCATCAGTGAACATCCTCAGGCCAAAGAGTAGAGCACTGATGGAAGCTGTGTTTTGTCTTGACTATTCAACCCTGCCTACTCTTGTCTTTTTTTGCCACGGATCAGCACTTCCTTTGTCATGACTCTTCCGGTAGAGCGCGAAGTCCGTTCACTGAGCGGAGAACGAGGGATAATGTTCGCAGCTAAAATATGACGCACATTAGATTGATTTGTGTAAAATGTCCAATGTTCATTTGCTCCAACAAGTCAATACTGCAATGTTTTTCTTCGCGGCCTGAAAACAGCTTTGTGACCGTGAACTGATTTTCATCTGCAGTCCTATGTAAACTAATACGAGTGAAGGGGTGGGCACAAATAATCGCGGAACCCACTCGAACTTCCGGAATAAGGTGAATACAGTATAATAGTTCCTCTGTGTTCCTCCATTTGAGATTTTTTTCACTGAAAATAGTCATGTTTGATCAAAAATTTGCTAAATATAGCCGGGCATTTACATTTTTTTATCAAACGTCAAGGTACTGACACCCCCCCCCCCCCCCTTTGTCGGAGTGGTGACACTTTACTAGAATGACCTATATTTACGCTCACATCCACTCACACAAGACAGAAGAATTCGAAAATGAAGTGTCATGTCATGATCACAAGAACAAGGAGTAGATAACCCTAACCCTAACTACTGTTGGAATGGGGGTATCAAAAAGTGCCAGATTGGGGGGGACGTCGCAATGGAGGGTTGTCAGAATGACGTTGTTTCGGTTTGGTGGGCTGTAGACGCCGTATAGCCAGTCTTATGGCTGGTGTACACTGTGCTATTTTTTTTGTCTTATTGGATGTCATGACGTGGTGATTGTAAAACCGTGAGTCTGAACTCGTCTCCACTGTGCGATGGTTCAAAAAGAGCATCGTAGCTACGACCAAAGTTTTGTCGTAGCAGTTTCAGGCGTCGGACGGCATGTGTTTAGCTGAGGCAAGTGCCGCATTAAAGCAGGCTTTATTTCCAAGCAATGTCCTGTAAAATGCGGTGTCGGACCCGTTCATGCCTGGCATCTGTTGCTTGTGACTGGCGGCGGTGGGGTGTTGACGGGACACTGACAGAGATCCTATTTGTCGTACGACAGTTCTATTTTAAATCTTTACCCAGTCTCATTGTACAATCTAAGATCTGTGTTTTTGAGGTACAGCCTAAGATTTTCCCCACGACAAGTGATCGTTCATCACAGACGGCCAAAATTGCTGAACCACTGACCAAAGTCCATTACCCGCTGGCACACCCCTGCTCCTGTAGACGGATGTCTAGCGCTCTTCAACAAACACTAAAAGCAACATGTGCAAAGACTGAGCTCATGGATGAGTCCAACAATAACCATAAGTCTTTCAGTGTGACTTGTGGATGTTGGGTTGCCCTGTCCAGCTCTCAGTGGGGAGTGCTCTATGAAGACGGTCATATAAAGTAAAGAGCCGTCATCACCGATCCATCTCAGTAATGTCTTACTTTTACAGTTGTACGGCCGTAGACGTGAACTCTTTAATCATGTCACAGCAAACGCAGGAGCCTCGACTGAACTCGATGTCACAGAGAGTAACACCAGTGAGGTCATGCACATTGCTCAAGGCGCAGTGATTGCCAATAAAGACAAGGTTTTATTATTCACAGTGACAATGTATTATTGAAAATTTGGGTTATTGAAATCTGAGTGGCTCTGCAAATGGCGACTGAATTTAACTTGTAGTTTATATAGATGCAATTGGAAAATCACAAAAAGTGCCACAATTTAGGCCAATTTAGGCCGTCCTGCAGATGGAGATTGAAATATGTAAAGGTAAAATAATTCAACATCTCTAATCCTAGTGTCTGACAAAATGAACCTTGAAAGTTATACTAGTACCTAGGGCTCGGCAAAAAAAAATCGATTTATCGATTTTGTAGCTAAAAACTATTTTTATTTTGCAAACTCGAGTTTTTTTTCCACCACAGTTTTTTCTGACTTTTTCGCGTTCCGTCCTTGTGGGTAACCGTAGCGCAGTGTGAGCCAGCCGCCTCCCCGCGTAACACTGTCAAAACAACAACATGCGTGATGGAAAGTGATTACAGAGATTAAGAATCTAATGATATAAATGAAGTATGTCCCTTGAGTTGCTCATATTGCGAGGGAAGGGCTCAGGATTTACGTCTTGGATGAACTCCGACAAGTTGAAGCACTGCCTGCTAGCTAGCTAACTTTCCTAACTTTTAGCCTGGCGCTAACAGCACGGTGAAGAAAACCGTATCTGTGCGCCTGCCCCGATCGGGAGAAAGATGCGAGAAACAGGGAAATAGTGGATCCTTTGAAAACTATGAAAACTACAATACATTTGACTCATGTTGCAGAGGCATGTCCCAAACGCGTTAATACCTACAGGCCTATCCCCAGTCTCCTGACAATAAAACACAAGTAAACTGCCCAGAGGCTGGTGAACTTACAGGAGCATTTCACTGGGATGGAGATGAATAATATTGCTACAATTATCTGCACCTTCATCTATCTTCTGTGTTCTTCCAAATGAAGGTAGATATGAAGTGAATTTAGATGAATAAGTGAATAAAATAGCTGTATAATGAATTTGCCCCATTGTCTAAAGGCCTTGATTTATCATCACCCTGCCCTAATGCCAGAGGATTATTTACTTTTTATAATTTGTTAAATTTGGGATTTTAACAAATTTTAACTCTTGAGGACAATCACGGCAATAAAGTGGCACTTTTGACAATATATCTGATCTACAGTCATTTTTAAGTGCATTAAAAATAAAAAATATTGAAAATCGAATCGAAACTCGAATTTTCTTTAAAAAAATCAGACATTTTCTTTTCAGGCAAAATCACCCAGCCCTACTAGTACCAAGTAGACACAATGAACGTTACTTTGCTAAATATTCCACTTTCATGGGGTCCTATTGTAGAAAAACATTTGCAAACTCGCATCACAACTAAGACTGAAAAAGGACACGATACGGAAGTGGTCACTTGTTAAAGATATTTGGAAAAGAGATCAGCATTTTGTCAAGAAAAGTTCTTTATTTTGGAGCGTGTTATTGTAAAAATATTAATCTAAATAAAGCGAGTCCACAAAAAAAGGCATCGTAGTAAATTTAAATATCGTCGCCTGGACTGGGTTGAATGAGATGAGAGGATGTTTCGCTTCCATCTTCAGAACTTGAGACAGGTCAGTCTGTATTTGGATTTTCAGCTTTTGTACAAGATCTGGAGATGGCTCCCTCGGCACTCCTATACCCACCCCTGCCACTGTTGATCCTGCTTTACTGAAAGATGGGTCGGAAAAAACTATGGAAAATTCCCGGACAAATGAAAGCCAACACACACCTATAGTTAAGACATCTACGAAAAAGTTCTAAAATACTTTATAGTTCAGTCTTCTCCAGTGTTAATGCACATAACAAAATCTAAGAGCATAAACATGGTTGTCACAATTTCTAAAACTATTCAACCCTAGAGTCTGTGTAAGCTCTCAGTCGTACAGGAGTTGTCCATCTTCAATGAAGGTACTTGAGTCATCTTCTGTACTCAGTAGTTGGTTCGTTTCGCCTCTCATCCAAAAGGCTTCGTCAGCGGACTAAAGTCCTGCTCAGCCCGCAGCTTAGATAAAGACCACAAGGAGGAGTTGGGGTTGGCCCGGCTCCTCCCCTCTGATCACAGCTACTCTCACCTGTGGGTAAACACATTTGAAGTAGAGCGTCTCTAATGACCTGCTCACCCCAGTATCGGTCAGTCCTGTCCTTTTCATAGATGATCACTGCCCATTATCTGTCCTATTCATGGTGATCACTGCTAATTACCTGCCTATTGTTCTTTTGTTGGCTGAGGTACCGTCTCCTTGGACTGGCCGTGCCCTGTCGGCTTTCCTGAAGGATATTGGAGTAAAGTGACGGAAGATTAAATCTGAGCCCACCATTCCGGTTCATGGAGGGATTTTCTTTCTTGACAAAAATAGCTTCTTTACTCCTCTTTCAAACCAACGTTCTTCTTAGCTAGAATTTTGACCTCCCCGTCCTCAAAGAGTGGTTGGAGGCTTTAGGTGAAGGTGCACAGCCGACTGGGGGCCGCTTGTGTTTCTCTTCGGTGTTGATAAAGTCTCTTCTGTAAACTTGTTTGGTTTCTCCAATATATGTTCTTTGCATTCTTCTTCTTTGCATCGAATAGAATAAACCACATTGCTTTGTTTGTGGCTCGGAGTTTTGTCTTTGGGATGCACTCATTTTTGTCTCAGTGTGTTCACTGGTTTGTGGTACACTGGAATCCTGTGCTGCCTAAAGATTCTCTGAAGTAGTCTGTCTGTCCTGTTCTTTGGGTCTTCTTGCCCTTTGTGCTTTAGTGAAGGACCAGTTAGGATAGCCACAGTCTGAGAGGGCTCTCTGTACATGTTGCTCCTCTTTGGTCTTTCCTTGTGCACTGGTAGGCACCTCTTTAGCTCTATGTCTGAGAGTCCTGATGACCCCTAGTTAGTGCTGGAGTTGTCCGTTTTCCCCTATGATAACTTTACAATCTAAAAAGGCAAGTTGTTTCTCCTTTGCGTCCTCCCGAGTAAATTTAATGCTGGGGGTCCACAGCATTGATGTGATCTGTAAAAGGTGCCACTTCTTACTCTTTAATTTTGATCCAGTGTCATCTACATATCTGAGCCAGTGGCTTGGTTTGTTTCCTGGGTATGAGGCCAAGACATTCCTCTCCATTTACTCCATGTAGAGGTTAGCCACTATGGGTGAAACTGGAGAGCCCATTGTACAGCCATGGGTCTGTCTGTAGAAGTTTCCCCTCAACTGGAAATATGTGGTGCTAAGACAGATCTCCAGTAGTTGGCATTTAATGTGGTCAGGAGTGAGCTGGGTCCTATCCGCTAGAGTGCTGTCCTCAGTCAGTCTCTTCCTCTCCCCTGTGACTGCTGCTGAGGTTGGGACAGATGTAAACAGTGCTGTAAGACACCATGGTTTCATCCGTTTCCAGCTGCAGGTGTTTGATCTTCTCCACATAATCCTTGGTGTTTTCCACATGGTGTTCTGTGTTGCCGACCAAAGGGGATAGAGTGTATAATATCTCCTGGTTTGAGCGGGTATTGCACCGCAGACCGGTTCAAAGCTGACCGCTCTGTAACCTAATAGTCCCTGTCCCCTATGGCTCGCTGCTGAACTCATTCCAACAATTCTGTTTGTGACATGTGACTGACAGCCGACTGATGGATGTCCAAAGCCACTACCAGCTCTCAGCCGATCCGAGCGTGAATGTGGTTTGTGCACGGCCCAGTCAGCCTAATGCACACTGAAGTTTCAAGTGGCTGCTACAGAAACCTTCCGCTTTTTATTGGCACTTTAATGAGAATGCGCCCGAGGGAGGGCCTTCTGGGAGCCCCCCGCCCGCTTCGCATTTCGGTCAGAGCCTGCCAAGTTTTAACAATAACCGTAAATCTATACAGTATACCTCATGAGAGAGAATGTACAGAGCTGCAGGCCATAGCAAACTCCCTGTCCTGCATGAAAGGTTTCTGTCTCGCATTCATGAAATTTCAAGCTGAAAGTGGTTAACGTGTAGATTGTGGACATTCTCTAAATTATGCAGCGTAAAAATAGCTGTCGGGAGCAAAACACGACCACCGGGACTCTCAAGTTTGTGTAAGACCATCACGGGGTTACGGGATAAAATGCAAATTCACTAACGGTTTAATTTAGCAAGATAATTAGTCAGTGGCGGCAACTTCAGTCTTCAGTCCAGCTATAAATGTAGTATCACTGGAAATGTATTATTAGAATTTTTGGCATATTCATGTCTTTCACCACAGTAACAAAGTAATCGTTTTCCTCCTCGCTCCAAAACTGTGATTCTGTGCTGCGTCTGAGTTTGGCCATGATTAGCTCTGCTTCTTGTGTACTTCCAGGACCCTGCGCGCCAGACATAGACTGCACATACAGTACCCGTACTGGTTACACTTTAGAATACGGCCCGGTAACTCCTAGTAGTTACTGTAGTACATCCCTGGTACTTACAGAGATAATTACCAAGTACTTACAGTGGTACATTTAGGTAAGTACCTAGGAGTTACGAGGTCGGCCCATTAGTCCGACGTCTCATTATTCTGAAATCACCCATTGAGTAGTAGTGCCATTAGGGTTAGGGTAGGGTTATATTTTTGTAATAATGAGACGTCGGACTAATGGGTTGTCGGACCAATGGCATGTGTAGTTGCAGGAATACTAATAACGGAAATCAAACAGTTGTCTTTTGGTGATTTATTAAGCAGTGAATAGCAAATGAATAAAATAATAAAAATATAAGTGAGACTGACAAGACAGTAATGGGATCACACCAAATCCTAAAGTCAAGTCTGAGGTTTCTTCTCTTCACCCTCAGTATATAGGCAAATGAGCAGATAGACACACACAGTAAGATAAGCAACATTCCTAAGGAAACAATAAAACACAAGGACAGATTTACGGTTGTGCTGTCTCTGAAGGGGTAAACCAGACCGGACAGGTCATCTTTTGTATACATTTCCCCATGGGGACACCTGAGTCTCATACAAAGGTTCACATACCAAGATGATTACAACAACACTTCAGTGCACAATGATAGTTTTCATGGAAATTATACAATTAAATCAATTTCCCAACTACACATGGCACCGGAGTTACCAGGCCATACCACTGCATGTACCTGGTAATTACCTCTGTAAGTACCAGGGATGTACCATAGTAACTACCTAGGAGTTACTGGGCCGTATTCTAAAGTGTTACCCAAGTACTTCCTGTACTCAAAAGACAAAGATTCTTTGTGGATAGAACATTAGCAGGGCACAAATGAATGTTCCGATTTGCGTTTACATGACCAAATATTCAGGTTAGAAAAAGAGTAACCCAGGGGTTGTTAAAAAGAGGAATATGAGCATACTCATGTTTTTGCCAGTATTTTCATGGCCGTGCGCAACTGAGTTATTGCTGATAGATTCCGGTTATGAAAGGGTTATTGAACGTAGTGAGAAAACGCGAAAAATCCAAGCTGTGATCTCTCGTGTGAAAAAAGCACTTGTAGTAAGTTACCATTATCTATGGTCACATATCTCAAAGCAAATCTCGAAAGAGCAGTTGTAGTAGTTCAAATTCTGCAGTCATATTCAGCAATTGTAGCCAATGGCTTAAGGCTTTGCAGAATTTTTTATACAAAGGTGTAGTCTTAAATTCAAAACTGCACCACATACTTTTTACCCTTTGACGCTGGCACACACATATTCAGGCTTTTATATCTCCTGCAGTCACGTACTGTACTTCAGTATACACATAAAACCTTTTTGTGCGAAGGGAGTTGGTACTTGTCAGACAAAGAGCCCATCCATCCATCCATTTTCTTCCACTTGTCCTTGGCCGGGTTGTGGGGGCAGCTGTTGGAGTTGCCCAAATCACATTGCACCAGCCCTATGGCTCTCCTGCAGGTGGTGGGTCCACAGAAGGACGGCCTCATGGTTCGGGCCTGTTGGTCTCTCATAAGGGGCTTCTGAAGACAAAGAGCCTGCACTGGTTATTTCAGAACCTATTGCTGACATTGGCTGATAATGTAATCCCTGACCAGCGACACAGACTAAGAGTGGAAGAAGTGAGAGGGAAAAGAAGATGCAACTACCACAATCATACAATTATAAACTCAAATCACTGTGCAATTGGATGAGAAAAGCAAACGCTCAAGTCTCACATATTCGCCGTGTTCCCTCCAGACTTTGAGTTTTCATCCTGGTCGGGAGAGCCAAGCACGAGGTTTAGAATAATCTGTTCATGAACCCAGAGCATAATGCAAACTCCACACAGAAAGTCCCTACACTTTGAGGGCAATCATCACGTGTGGCTTTGTGTCCATTTGGCACCAAAGCAGACCTGAGAAGCCGTCGGTGCCGGATGAGCGTGATACATGGCTGTGAACTTTCCCCCCATCGTCTTCTCCCTCTGAAGTCTAACCAGCCTCTAAATCTGACAGATGAGGATTTTACACTTAAACAGACCCAAGCCAAAACGTTCAACATCAAACAGGGATTTACGTCTTCAGCTAAAAGCCCCCATAACACGATCGGACAACTAAAGTAGATCCACAGATACTAGTCAAGACGATATGTCAAAAAGTGTAGAAAAATCTCCAAGCGCTGAGTCGCTCGGAGTCGGGGGAGCCAGAACCGTTGGATCAGGAGACGGGACTTACGCAATCGCCTCACTTTTATGAGGATGATTAGTTTCAGTGTGTTAGCCTCGATGTAACCTCTGGGACACAAGAGTTTACGAGGCGCCATCTTTTACAATCAAGTTCACTTTATTCACAGCATATTAAAGTAAGGTTGCTAGTGTGTGGTTTGGCACTGCTGCTGATAAAAGAGTAACCTTGCCCTCCAGCTGAAATTTTGACTTTTTAAAGTCAAAGTCTAGTCATGTAACCAATTGTCTGAGCGTTATGGACTCAATTTGACCACCAGTGTGCTCTGATGAAGGAAAGATGGATGCATTTGAAATCCTCTGAACATCAACAAGTCCTCAAGACATTACTCAAAAGCTCTGCACTCGACAGTGTCTCTTTTTCACACGTTTTTCTCATATTTCCTCGCTCTCGTGTTGACACTTTTGCCTGTATATTTCCAGCTTTTCATAGAGAAGGTATTGAGCAGCTGTAAGAGGACTGTAACTCAGTGGAAGCGCGATGACCTCCTCGCTGTAAACCACAGTCTTTCTGTCAATGGACACTTTTATAGGTTCTGGTGCATCAAGGTGAAGTCAGAAACGAGATTTATGATGTTCTTTATGTGGCGTGAGGACCAGTGGGGGAAGTGGATGTTCTTGAACGTGTCCGGAGCCCTTTCAGAGACGCGAGGAGATAATCTTTCTTTCAATGTTTGAAAATGTCAGGAGCAGAAAGCGAGCGCATCGTTCACTGTCAGAAGTCCAGCTAATCCACGGCTGCAGCGATAGGTCAACTTTTCGTCCGTGTGCAGCGTCCTGATCCTCTGGCGGCTCCTCGGGTGTTTCTGTTTCGCCCATTCATAAGTTGGCGCGGGTTTGTAGCTGATTTTACACTTAAAGGATCTGTATCATGCTATTTTAGCCATTCCAAGTAAAGTATAGGCATTTATATGATATATTGTACCTCTATCACTATGGAGTACTCATTTTTGAGAGAAATATAATTATTTTCTGGGGGTATTTTTCAAACCTGGAAGACAAGACGCTTCGATTCAGTTAACTCCGCCCCTCTCTCCGCTCATTCCACATATGCAGTATTATAATATAAATATCGCTGCAAAAAGTGAAGTTACTTTACATAATGCAGGTATAAGGAGTTGACATGTGCAAACAGTTTCATAAATGGCTAACCACACACGCGTTTTGATTGACTCACCGCTCAGCCTGGCCTCCCCATCGGGTTATGAGATCGCGTTGGTTATAAAAGTTAATCCACTTTGATTCTGGCCAAGGTTCACCAAGCATCCATCAGGTTGGTTGATAAAGTCGCTGAATCCTGGAAAGAAATTCCAACTTCTGGCGAGTGCACTCTTCTTTAGGAAGGTTGAATAGTCCTGTTCCTCTCGTAGCCAAACGCGCATCCGTGACATTATCATTGGGTAAGAAAAAAGAACAGGCGTGTCCAGAGTAGGTTAGAAAGAGAGAGGTCTAGGTTAGAAGAGCTCAGTCTTCAAAAACGACACTTCTGCTCAGATCCATGGCTCCTCCGGCCGGGGGTGCGTTTGTTTAGCCTCCTGGGACAGCACAGACGCGTCGGAGAGTTCCCTTTTTTTTCTTTTCTTTTTTTCTTTATTTCTCCCTTACAACAAAAATAATGAAAAGCTGTTTTATAAATTAAAATCAGGCCGTAAGGCATTACATTACAGACGTAGAGCACTTCCGTTCCTTTGTGACGACACAACTGAACAGCTCAGTCGTTTACCAGGAGAGGGCGGAGCAGCTGCTCAGAGAGCAGGATTCAGGAGGATTACTTAGAACTGCGTGAATGAAGCCACAAACCGCTCTGGGGGGTGTTTTTGAGAAGGAAATAGCATAACAACATGGCTAAAACTCAAAAAAGTCGGTTTTGCATGATATAGCTCCTTTAAATTCTCCAGATCTCTTCGCTGTCATGTGTTTTCCTGTTTGGTGGTCTGGGTATTCCTTGGGCTTGAGCATCGTGGCGCTCGGATTCTTTTCCCAGAATGTGACAGGACTGCCCAATTCTCCTGTAAATTAAAATGCACCATGCGATTATTGAGATCAACCTTCACTGAAATTGCTTAGATTAAATTTGATTAAATGCCCTGCCTTGGTGAAAGCTAAAACAGGTTTCGGTCCAGTATCGGAAATTTGGAATCAATACCCAATATTGTACTTTTTTACCAATAAACCCTTTTCTTCAGACAAAGTCACACTGTGGTCACACTGTTCAATCACCGAGTTGGATTTTTTAAAGGAGAACTAAGTAACTTGTTTACCTTAATAAATCCTGTTTGTAGTCCCTGTGGGGATTTTTAGGCAGCACATACTGTGACTTGAGTGTACAAAGTGTGCCCATGGAACATGATCACACGATTCTAAACAAGCGTGTGTAAACAAACAGCTGACCTGGTTTCTTGTCATTTTTTGCAGAAGAACGAACAAGGAAGAAGGGGCTGGGCTTGAAGAGGGAGAGGAAGAGACTGCGGCAGCTGCTTCTGGCTGAAATGGGCCTCTCAGCCAATCAGACGGCAGCAGGAGGCATCCCTGTGCGCAAACAAAGACCCCAGCCAATCGCGGGATGGCAGTCAGCGATCTCCACCAATCACACCACAGCAGAAGGCTTCCGTCTGCGCAGACAGTGACTTCAGCCGATTGGATGACAGCAAGTCAAGACAACACAACCAATGAGATGACAGCACAGCACTTAGATCTCTGCAGACTTTGACCTCAGCCAATCGGAAAACTGCAGGAAGTAGATTCAGCCAGTTACGTGACAGCATCCATTATGAAAGCGACATATGCACCATATTCTGTACTTCTGTTTTAAATAAGTAGAAACATTATGCTGCTTGCCTCTAATACAAGGGTGTCCAAACCTTTTCATTGAGGGCCAAATAATGAAGAGTACATGGCCACAGATCAATGCAGTGAAAAATTCAACTGAGAGCATCTAAGAGAGGTTTAAACCATTTGCCGCACATTTATCTTGGCTAATGCCAGCTTTGTCTCACAAGCAAATGTTACTTTTGAGGTTTTGATATAAACTTGTGGTAAAAAGAAAAAAAAAGTACCAATTCAACAAGTCACTAAAAATGGTGCCACACTTTGGGGCCCCCCAGTGACAATAATGCTTAATGTCGTATGGTGTCATTCTCAGCATTATGTCGACTGCATGTGAAGTTTGGTGTCAGATATGCACTATAAAAAGTTAAGAGTCGGATTGACGTTACAGTGCAATTAACAAATCAAACCAAGTTCTTTGGCTAGCCCAATATCACAACACAAGTTGCCTCATAGGGCTGCCCAAACCTTAAAACAGTGGAACAATAACCAATGTCATGTCCAGGCAAATGAAGTGTCCTGGCAATTGAAACGTCCAGGCAAATATAATGTCTAAATAAGCAGCAGCAGATGGCGTCCCCGTGCTTGGACGTATGAAAATAACATTAGCACAGCAATATCAATCTGGAAAGGCTTCAGTTCAAACTGTTTGGAAAAAAACATGGATCAAATACAGCTTGTTTTCGCTCATCACAGCTCAGTCTCAAAACATCGCAAAACAACAAACCACTAAAACAAGTAAATATTCAGTTTTTGAAAATATTATGTTTGTGAGTAGCATAGACATAATATTAATAGACTCCATCTCCTCACTCTCTCCGCTTGCCATAATAACTACGTTCGAGGGGGAAATCATGGCGGATTTACAGACTCCTCCTCCCCTGCTGTGACGGATGTTTCTAAAAAGGCATAAGGGCGGGATCTTCACTGTAGACTCGGCCCTCGCGGGGAGCCTAGTTCGATCATAGCCGCGCCATTAGCTCTAATGCTAACGGCCTGTCAATCAAACTCCGGCCCTCATTAATATACGAGAATTCTAACAAAAAATCTTAGGAAAACCAGCCTGGTTTCTTTAATTGTAACTAACCCAGCGTTTTCACAGGAGAAATATCTAGCTGTAGAAAGTTTAAAAAAACAATCAAATAGAAACCTGGCATTACAGTTGCTTAAAACGTGTGGAAAGTGCAATGCTTTCTGATGGAAAACAAGTGTGTGTCGCCGCCCACATATGGAGGTACTGCAGCAATGGCGCACAATGTCATAAAGCAGTGCAACCAGCGGCCATTGATCTGTAGCAGCACCTCATGTTTTTTTCCGCGGTCGCTGTTGTTAATTAGCATTGGTAAAAATTCCGTCAACTCCGCAAGTCCGCATAACGTCACATCCGGCTGACTGGGTGACGCCCTACAGGTGGCCACAAGAAATTACATCAAAGGTGTTCAACGTTAATTTGAGATCATTTCACCGACTAACAGAACCTCTTAAAAGCCTAGTTTATGGTCGTCCTATGAGCCATAGCAAATACAAACAAATCAGGTACAGTGCAAAGATTATATTTTAGTTAGTGTGCTGTAAATAATATTGTTTTGGTCGCTGCTCTTCATCTCTCTTGGGGTTTTCCAGCGCCCTCTGGTGGTAACCTTCGATTAGAAACGTGTAACAACGCTTGGAACGCACTGATCTATTGACGTATGAAATGGGAGCATAAATTAGCCTTTATTGTGTGAGTAGTGGTGCGAGTAGTGGCGTTGTTGGCGTCTGTAAAATGAGCGAAAGAGGTTCTCAAACTTTTCACGCCAACTCCTCATAAAATAGTGAGTCACCGGGACAAGATCAAGGTCAAATCGGGACATAACCGGGTCAAAGAGGCGTAATAAATTGCCTGCTATTCATGTCTAAACCGGCAAAAACACAAGTATAATACAAAAGCACAAATGAAATCATCTCCAATTAATATCACATGAATTTACAATGCCAGATGACCTCGAGTGCCTCCTAAAGAAGTCTTTTAAACTACTGCTGCCAATTACTTTTTGTAGATACATTTTCTTTTTGTTAAGTCAAAAATATGAAGAAAAAAAAGAAAAGACATTTAAGCTTTAGAGACACGACTCAAAGCCTGCCCTAAAGCTCTATTCAGATGAAACATGGGAGCAGTTCAAAGCGCCAATAAAAAGCCATATGCGCTTTAGATAATGTATGTGCTTTTAAACAGTTCCTCCTCAATCCACGGGCCAAACATCTTTCAGTCTCCCGCACAAGAATCAAGCTCCGTCATTGGCATAAACAGGAATTGACAGATTTGAAGCCCCGCTGCCAAGAAAACGTCTATATCGCACAGAGACGCCGTGGAAACTAGCAGTGTGCTTGCAATTATCCGACTCAGCAGATCCAAGCAAAGCTATAGTTCTAGGTTTTTGAAGCCGGGGTCGCGTTGGGTCTCGGCAAATTTCAATGACGTTGGCCGAGGATTCAACCGTTTCCAGAGCAACGCAATGAGACTTCGATTCAGAGCGCTGGATTTGGGATGTACTGAAATGCTTTTGATTGTTTGAAGACAGGGAATGTTATGGAAATGTAGAGTTGCCTCGTCGGGTCAGCCATGTTACATTCATATTACACACTGCCAGACCAAAAGAAAAGCCGCCACAAAAAACAAGTCACAAGCTTTGATTACATGCATGCTGAGGCATGTCAACAAGCTGCGATGTCAAAAGATCCAGTGTGGCAGTACATTTTTACCAGGATATTGTACTGTTGATGGGGGAGTGCGACCACTGCGCAAAGCCTCCTCCAGCACATCCCAAAGAATCTCAATGGGATTAAGATTTGGACTCTGTGCTGGCCTAGCCTTGTGTGAAAATTATGCTCCATAACCAGCAGCCAATTGGTATAATTAAATTACTATTTATATTCAATGTGACTTTAAATTATCAGTTTGTAAATCATTAGAAGATAAGTTAAATTAATTTAATTTTGTGATACGAACTGAAGTATTTATTTTAAAGCAGTACCAAGTAATCCCCAAGAGGGATATTGTACATCCAATTACACAATGAGATAATTTTTCACTCAAACTTGGCTGTCAATACGGTTTAAGTGGCGCTAGCCCGCAGTTAGCTTTGCCCGTTAGCCTGTTAGCTTCTTCTTCGTTATTCCATTAGTGTGTATTGGTGACTCCGACCCGGTGCAGGCAAAGTTGCAATTTCTGGCCAGAGACACCAGGGGGAGATGAAAGACCCCCCAATCATCAATAACTTGTATTACCCCTAAGAGACTACGAAAAGGATTTATTAAGGTAAACTAGTTACTTAGTACTGCTTTAAGTTAGTTCACAAAAACGTCTTGCAGTGTGAAGCATTTCCATTGCAAAAGGACCGCAGTGGTTGTGGTCGGGGCTTCCATGGATGCGCATGCTAGAATACACACTACTGAAGGAATAACAGAACGGCGATGAAGAGTTGTGTAAGCCGTGACGAGAAAAAACTACTAATAATGTGAACAAATGCTGCCTTAAGGTGGGGTTTATGGAATTATTCAGAAGTGCTGAGGCAAATACTAGTGGAAAGAATCACTAAAAGATAAGCTTTGAAGGTATGCTACATGCTAATGTTATGCTAACACCAGCTACAGTTGTGCTAACAGCGGCTAAATGCTATCATGCTATCACCCTTTTCAACCGCGTATGATGTGAAAATTAAATCTCGTATGACCTGCCGGTTTCATTGAGGGCTGTCCTCTCTGCTCTGTCCATTCAGAGGCCAGCAGTCACGTTAGGATCAGTTCAGCGCTTTGGCCCAGGGCTGAGCTTGGTCCAAAAACTTGTGCCTGGTCAGCTCAGGCACTGGGCAGGGTGAGGCCTGTCAGTGGAAACGGGGTAATGTGAGCCTGATGAATCCTGGCATTGTCATCTTGAAATATGCTGATTAGGAAAGAACAAAATCCATTGATGGAATAACCTGGTTATTCAGGATGTTCACGTGATAAGCTGATCTCATTATTTGGGCGTTTAGTGTTGCTGAATCTAGACGTGACAAACTGCACCAACCCCAGATCATAACAGTTAAATCCAGGTGGCGATTTTTTTTTTGGTGTCTTTGGCCAGGCAGTATATTCTACTATTGGTTGATTTTAAAGGGGGGTATTATGTAAAATAGACTTTTTCAAGCTTTATATCATGTTATTATGTCATTCCCTCACTAAACACATGCCTGGAGTGTTGCCTTGGCTCATTCACATATTTTGAGTAATCAGTAAAAACTTAGACGGCAGCCATTTTAGGTGTAGCTATGCCTCAGTCCTCCTAGGAACGCCCCCACCTCCTGGAGACGCCTCTGGACCTTTTGTCACCAGCCAAGCCACCAACCACTGCTCCTCAGCTCAGCAGAGCCCCCTCCCCGCACAGTAGTGTTGTTTAGATGCCACAGCAGTGTGCTGAAGGGGGCGTGTCGGAAAGCTTCTTAAGAGACAGAGGCCTATTTCAAGACGTTCAGTACAGCCATTTTGAGAGAGCAATTTTATTCAAGGCAGTTATTTAATTTACTGCATATACAGACCAACAGAAGGTTACGTCATCATTGTAGTATGCTATAGACTGGTGCTATGTGATTGAAAAAAGCATAATACCCCTCTTTAAAGTAACTTTAAGGCGAATGTAACGGAGAAAACCAAGGTGGACATGACCATTTAGAGGCAGCTGCAGAATACTTCAGTAGCTTCATGAATGTGACCTTCAAAAACCCCTCTGAGTTAGCTCAATATCAAATGGTATCTCCCTGCCACAAGAATGAAAAGTTCCATGCAAATATTTTTCAGATTTTCATTCATCAGTCATTATTTTGATAGATTTCCATGACAATACGCTTGTGTTACTTCATTTGTATCTGGAACAGCAGCTCATGCTCCTGCTGCAGCCCAGTTAAAGCCTTTAGGCCTGGAATAGCACAACTGTGAGTCTGTTATTATTTCATTATTATATTCTGATGGCCCGGCCCAGAAGCACCGGAACCTAGTGGCCCACCGGGAAACGTCCCGACTCTCCCTGTGGCCAGCACGCCTCTGTTGTGGATGTTATTAGCAACTATGCAATTTTAAATGACTTAAAATAATTACTGTACTTAAAGATAAATAATAAATAGAAAAGTCTACATAATATATTTAAGTCATATTTTTTTAGTGCCTTGAAAGCACCATTGCAGGCGAGAACAAAGGTATGGTTTCTCTTCAACCATATTCTATTTATTTTTGTCATATCTAAATTCATCTGGCGATACACACGCCCATTTTAGACTAATCTTTTGTTGTACACGCCCCTTTTGCTGAAAACCAGTGACTTTTGTGTTGATAAAGGGTGTAAAATAAAAATGTGCTTTAAGTGAATGGGCTCTCTGAAGGGAACATGTTGATGCATACAGTGTAGAATGTATTGTACTAAAAGTGAATGTATTTTGCTGTATATTTTTGAAGCTGCAGTTACCCGAGTTTACATGCTTTTGACTTTATTCAAATAAAATACTTTATACCCTTTTTGGGATTACTCTCAAAGTATAATTTTTGCAACTTTTAATAGGTTTCTTGACAATGAAGAAAATATTGAGTATCTCTTCCAAACAACCATTGCCCACCCCAATAACTTAAATTTTAAAGGTACTTAAGTCTACTTTTACTTTTATACCAATACTGTCAGAGTGCAGTTTATATGGTGGCAGTATTTGACTTAAGTGATAGTCTGTAAGATTACAAAGTGAGGAGAGAGAACATTTTTAAAGCAATCAATCAATTTCACTTCCTCCCCTCGTGATTGGACCAGAAAACTGCTCCTAGTTTGCAAAATGAGGAGAATGAGAACAAACCATAGACATATTATTAATAGCCCGTCAATACTCACTCCTCCCGTTTACCACAATGACCACGTTCGAGGGGAAATCATGGCGGATTTACAGACTCCTCCTCCCCAGCTCTGACGAAGCATGTTCCTAATAAGGGCATAAGGGGGGAGCTTCACTGTAGACTCGGCCCTTGCGTGACGTGTAGCTCGCGCAGCTCCAATGCTAACAGTCAGAGCCCCGTTAAGTAGGAGATTTCTAAAAAAAATTGCTACCATAACCAGCCCGGTGCCCCAGATTGTTTTTAACCCAGCGTAATCACAGGAGGAATATCTAGCTCTAGCCACTTGTAAACATTAGGCACCGGGCATTAAAGCTGTTTTAACGTGTCTAAAGTCCAATGCATTCCAATGGGGGAATAGCGCCATATGGAGGTACTACAGCAATAGCGGAGCAATGGCGGCCTCCAGTGTCGTAGGCTGCATCCGAAACCATCAAATTGTAGCCTCTAAGTACTAACACTAGCAACTAATCCTTAACCTTTCATGGGGTCAACTGTTAGATCTCTATGCAGTTAGTGAACTAGAGCTTCAGCAGCATTTGCCAAATTCGACCGTCCTTACCCAGGGGAAGGGGAAGTGACATCACCAACAGCTGTTTTTCTTGAGTGCAAGCCAAACAAAAGCGCATACCGCCCCCTACTGTATTTTGTCCAACAACAAATAGTGTCCAAATAAAGACATTTAAGGTGAAAAAAAGAGAATCATCCAAATGATCCTTCACATTTCCCTTTATTTTATCTCAACATCGGTTTCATAAAGCTACAGTATGCAAATTAGCCATGTGGCTTAAGTTTCTACTAAATGAAAACAAAAGCACAAACTGCCTTCATTTAGGCCATTTACTGAGGCAGCTCTTTAAAACCATGTGACTGAGCTGTGGTGACGACAACATGTATTTTGTCAGTTTTATAAAGTTTGGCTTGTGCAGAATCTTATTTATTTATTTTTTATTATTAAATGTGCACCTGTCAATCAACAGTGGTTACGCATGAATCACTCGAGGGTGGGGGCGAGTGGGGTGGGGAGATTGGCGCAGTGGCTTATGGGATGGCACATAGCTCCTAATCGCCAGTAAGTTAGCATCAGAGGTCCCTATGCTAAAGTGGCTATGATAGTTAGCATACAGGCCACTTTCCCTAACTCCTTCCTAACTGAAAGCCCAATTCGGACGCATCTTATCATGGCGGACGCTGACGCACATCCGGTTTGGCGTAAGACCTCTTACCAATTTACTGGTTTCGGATGGAGCAGTAGTCACAAAGCAGAGCAGTCAGCGGCCATTGGAACAAACTTCCCAAAAGCAAATGATCAAGCTCCTCCCCCTCTCTCCTGATGGGATCTGACAGGCCGATTCACAGGAAAAGCTTCTCTCATTGGTCAAAGTGATAGCACCGGGGATTCTGACAGGTTGCTGAAATCAACAAAGAGGGATTTTAGATAAAATACATATTTTTAAATATTACTCAGGTTACGTCAAATTCCAGATCAAGGCGCTCAATTATACAGAATTAAATAAATTTGTAAAACATATAAACTTACAGACTATCACTTTAACGTAGAACTTTTAAAGCAGTACTAATAGGGTGACCAGATGTCCCAGTTTTTAGTCCTTTGTCCCACGTCCCAATAGATTTCTCCAAAACCATTGATTTGTCCCAGTTTTACTCGTAATCTGTCCCAGTTATCCTGGTTTTGGCCAATGTAGTACCCGCAATAGCATAGCATACACTTGAAAATGTATGTCTTTAGCCCGTGAGAATATCAAATATCAAGTAGCCTATAAACCAATTCAGAATCTCAATTCAGGATGTGGATTGGTGCATGTCATAAGTCATTGACAGTTTTACCATTCATCGAGGGTAAAGACAGTTTAGATTTGGAACCCCTGCGGCCTTTTCCCGAATATTGTCCCAGTTTTTAGTTGGAAAATCTGGTCACCCTAAGTACTAAGTAACTCATGCACCTAGAAGCCAAAAGCGCCACTGCAGGTGTCATACCAAGTTGCGTTTTTTACTTATTGTCTGTGAGAGTAAATACTACGCTGACAGAAAAGACAAAAGGAGAGAGGGATATTGTACATCCAATTACACAATGGAAATATATTTTTTTTCACTCAAACTTGGCTGTAAAGACCGTTTAAGTGGCGCTAGCCCACAGTTAGCTTTGCCCGTTAGCCTGTTAGCTTCTTCTTCGTGATTCCATTAGTGCGTACTGGGGCCTCGGGGTCGGAGCAGGCAAAGTTGCAATTGTGGTTTCTGGCCAGAGACACCAGGGGGAGATGAAAGACCCCCAATCATCCATTAACACTTGTGTTACCCCCAGAGGGACTACGGAAAGGATTTATTAAGGTAAACAAGTCACTTAGTACTGCTTTAAAGGGGGATATTATGTAAAATAGACTTTTTAGAGATTTTTTTCATGTTACAATGTTGTTCTCTCATCAAAAACATACCTGTAGTAGTGTTTCGAGCTGCTAGCGCATCTTTGAGTAATCTTTGGATCTTCATCCGTGGATATCCATAGCACCGCTCCCCAACAGCTCCTCTTGAGGTCCTACGTATCCGGAAAATGCTTTCGCCACCCTTCGATCTGAATCCTGGATATTTAGTTTTAGCTGTTTTAGATCAATATTGCATTTTCTAACCAACAAAGTGTAAGATATTGATGCAGACGTGTTCTCTTAATGAGTCCCCGGTTTGTGTTGGTGGAGAAGAAAACACAGGAGCCAGGGTGAACCAAATGCGTTTGTCTTTGAGGAGTAACAAAGCCAGCCTTTAGTCAGTCGGGGACAACACTGTGAGACAACCCACCGCTGTACAATAAATACATCATTTATGAGTTTACAACATGTCCAGGTGACCCTCGCGAGAACGTCCTCCGAAACATCTCCGGAACAGACTGCAGTAAAACGTGGACAACACTGACGGAAACAGAAAAGGCAATGAGAGACCACAACCGTTAACACCAGTCTAAAGCGTGACCGGAGAATTCGAGTCACGCTTCCAAAAAAAAAAAAAAAAAAAACACTTCATATTTGACCACACGCTAACAGAGAAAATGTACACGGAATGAGAGAGATTTGAATCACTGCGGCACTGGAAAAAAAAAAAAGGCCTTGGTATATTGAATCAATGGACCATTATCAGCTGTGGACAAATTCAAATGGACAGGAACGCCTTATGTATTTTGGTCACGGTAACGATGCACAGTTTGGATGTGAGAGAAATTATGTTTTATTTAGTTTAGCCATCTACTCCAGGAAGTCCCACAAAGATTTCAGAATCCTGGTTCCAGAGTGGAGCCTATTGTATACGTTTATAGATCCCTTGGGTGTCCTCCAATAATTTCATTACAACTCACACCATTCAAAAGATGTGCCGTTTTATAGCTTTAAATTGCATATAAAATTAAAACTAGCTAAGACTGTAGGGTAATGCTGATTTAAAGTACATTTGAACAAATATGCTTTCAAACTCTGGATTTTCCGATGCAATTGTTTGGTAGACAAGCTTTGAGGACGCCCTGCACAGTGCCTTCTGAGGCTCCCAAGTGACCCTGGCCCCCAACTTTGGGACCCAAAAAGTGTTAAAGGTACTTTTAAGCAACTGCCATCAAAGTCACTGTTTTGAAACAAATGTATAGGACTGGATGATATGGCGAAATAAAATGATCACAACTTTTTTTTCAAATGATCAACATCGATTTTTGATTAGATTTTATTATTTCATATTTAAAATGAATGAATGTAGCTGATTCATTATTTAGATACAAACCTCAGCTCAAACAAAAACGTCTGCTTTCCTCCAGTATCGCCACGTACAAAATCTTCCATTGTCTCCTCCAAACTCTGAAAGTAGGTGCAGTTTCGGCCAAAGTGTAAAGCAGGGGTCACAAATTAAATTTCACCAAGGTCCGAATTGAAAAAAATTATCTAGCAAAGGTCCGGAACATATGGAGTTAATTCAACGTTATACGTTTTAAGCCTTTATTAAATCTATTACTGTGATTAGAAATAATGCAATAATTGAATCCTGTTATTGTTTTTTTGCTCTAAAGATACGTATTTGCTCCTAAATAGCAGAATGCATAGGCTACTGTAGCCTCTATTATACAAATGTGCACATATTATATGACAGTGATGTGTTTCTGCTCTTCCCCAGTTCAACACACTGACCCTGCTTAGTCCAAGTCAGACCTGCTCGCTGCCGAGCGGAAACAGCCGCGCTATTTGCGCATTACGATCGCGCTTGCATATTTAATTAGGGCGTCCTCCGCTCTTTTTTTTTAGCTAGCCGTATTTCAGTCAATCCGAAACCGTTTCTAAAATTTAACCTGTGTCATGGAGCTAAGATGTAGGACTTTCTCTTCATCTGGGCTGTAGTTTACCGCTCTGCAGTCAGAGAGGGAGAGGAGAGAGAGAGAGTGCAGACGCAGCTGCTCGCTCGAGGGGATTCACGGTCGGGTCCAAAGTTCGGATCCAAGGTTCGGGTCCGGATCCGGACCGAGGTCCGCCGTTTAGTGACCTCTGGTGTAAAGATTGCGATTTTGACTAAATTTCCATTGATTGTTCAGCTCTAGTTTTCAATAGCTTTCAAGTGATTGAAAGCAGTACTAACAGTGACTCATGCCCCTAGAGGCCATAAGTGCCACTACAGGTGTCGTAGCATGTTGCGGTTTTTTTTTTACACTCATCAATTGTCCGTGAGAGTAAAGACTACGCTACAGAAAAGACAAAGGGAGAGAGGGACAATTGTGGTTTTCTGGCCAGAGACACCAGGGGAGATGAAAGACCCCCAATCATCCCATTAACACGTGTATTACCCCCAGAAGGACTATGGAAAGGACTGCCATTACGCGCCACTTGAACGAGAAACGAGGCATTTTGTTGACAACTCACGCATTTTGAACATTTCACAGTTGGCAATGCGATGACATCATGCAGCTGTCGGGCTTGGTCTGGAGTTTGAGTCGCTTTAGTGAGACGTAGCAGACAACCTGAGCAGAGAAGTACCCCTCCAAACAGCGCCAATCCACCTTTAAACAGCACATAATTTGTGGAATCTAAAATATCAAACATGAGAAAAACTAGCCTGGCTAAAAGTTTTGCCGCCCTAAATTAGTATTAACAGGAAATAACGTTGTACAGTTCTGGACCCGGATTGTTTCCGTGGTAATTTTGGGGGTAGTGTCCCAAAGTGGCCTCTAAAAAAACATGCTCATTAACCAACACTGCGACAAAATGGGGTGTGAGAAATGCTTTAGGAAAGTGTGGGATGAGTTTAAAATTCATGCGGCCCCTCACTTTTGTTTGGAGACCCTAAAATGTGATTCCGGAAAGATGAGAGAGAAATCGAAGGTGTCATTTGCTCGTCGTTAGCGTGACCAAAACACCAGATCTCGAACTGAAATTTTGCAAAGCCGATTCCTTTTAGCGAACTTCCGAGACGCCTTAGTCCAAGTGTGAGTGGCCCATTGACGATGACAAATTAGAATCACAGCCAAATGCGACTAAGAAAAAACACATTACTATTTAGTTGAGGCACTGGTAAGAAAACAGCCATTTTCGAACTGTTTGTGCTTTTAGGGAAAATGATTGACTAGATTTGGACAGTGGTACCTTTGCATTTCAGCTTTAGCTTCTTTAAGACAACACACGTAACGAATACAACACAGAGATGTAGCTATATATGGACACGTAACAGCCTCTATACAAAACGTATAAGCTAAATAAGGCAATAACTTTGAATAATACATTATAAAAGTAAAAGGACATGAAACAAAATGGCATATTTGGTGAAAGCAACCAATGAGTACGATAAATTAAATGCGGCCACACATTCGAGAGCACAGACAGTACAATAGTGGACCTGGGATGTCGGCCATAAACCAATGCAACATGGATGCCCGGAGACACGTCTTTTACTCGACGATAATGGGGATAAAGATGAGATTTGATTGGATATCGTATACCGTCTTGAACAGGGCTAGATGTAGTTGGTAGATCAGTGGCGAAACCTGCCCCAAAATAGCTAGAAAACCACCCAGAATTTATCAATACACGGCAAGACTGTAATTTCCAAAGTGTTTTACTAGTTCAGTGGTTCTCTACAGCTGGTCACGTGACTACAGTGTCGAATGTCTCGAAAAGTGCTTCACTCTGCGAACTTCGTTTAACAGAACCACTTGCCTGTTTTAAACTCCTATTGCTCACATGATTTGATTGAAGCTCCGAACACTTACGAGACCTTTTGCCAGGACAGCCTTGAAGTGTCACCAGGCTTCACTCGCCCATTGCTACGAAAATGAAGTAGTCTCTTATGTAATACAGCCACGACAACACTGACAGTCTCTTCACCCGCTGAAAGCCGTCTAAGTCCACGGAAACCCAGCAGTGAGATGATTCCATTTGTTGAAATCCCTACATGCTAAAGGTGTTGGTTTTAATCTAGCAGACATATGAAATGTAAGCAAAACCATCCAATAACAGTAACTTTAACAGACTGAGGTAATGTTTCAACACTTTTTCAGTAGAACATTGAAAAGCTTGCAGTGCGACCTAGTGTTGGGTCCCGAACCAACATGATTCATTTGGAATCATTCAGAAGTCAAGTCTACAGCAGTTTTAGGGAATTACTTTGGTTATGTTGTTTGTTCTCCAACATACTAGGTTTGTAAAGTAAATGTTGCTTTTAAAAACTATGTTAAAAGGCATATCATATTTTTGCAATTTCTACAGAATAAAATTTCAATTGCATTTAAGAGAACACCAAACTTTGTCTACAATGCTAAAATGTTTAACAGAGGGGTAAAAGCATATAAAACGCTTGGCCTTTTCCTCATCCTTTGGTCCACCATTTTGAACTGTCTGCGTCTGTGACAAGGCAACATTTGTTTTTTCTTTTATATAATAATAATGTCAGAACAAGACTGAAATAAACATAAGAGTGTGCGCATGCATGGTCACACCGTCCCACATGATGTACATAAACAAACCCCCAAAATAAAACATTCACAATCGAAAGACGCTGTGCAAAAAAACCCCCCAAAAAAACAATGTTTCCGAGTTTGAAAACACGACGAAGTCCATAAACATGAACAGGTTTTTTGACCCTCACAGAACACCCTGTTGTGAAAATGATGCAAAGATGATACAACTTGCATCAGTTTAATGTACAGTACACTGTCTTTGATACAACATGTAACTCTTAATACAATACTGTGCAAAAGTAACAGTGTTACAATTGTTAGAAGGTTAAATTGACTTTATAAAAACATACCTAGACTAGCTTTTGTTTCAAATAAACCTGCCCAATCTCCTGAACGTTTAACTAACAGTTTAAACTGGTCTTTTAGCGTCGAGTCGCTAAAAGCTGTGGTGTTTGTTAGCCAACATAAAAAATTGAGGCCTTTGGAAGCATTATCTTTCATAATAATGACACGTTCTTTAAAAAATATGATAAATATGGTTCGAGACACAGGCAACTGCAGTTTATGCTGATATTTTCTGTCAATTTTTGTTCCCAAGTTGCACAATGCACATTGTCTTGTATTTGCTTGTAATTATCCAAATTTCCTCTCATCCTCTGTTCGGTGGACTGTTTGCAATTATTTAGAAGTAATAAATGTGTCAATGTCTTGCGTATGAAAACTGTTGTACATGTGGATAATACGCTTTCAATTAGAACTGCATGTTTTAAAATTTGAAGATAAAAAAAAATCTAGATTAAAATTATTAGTTTTAATTAATACATTTACTGAGGTTTATCTGGCTCAAGATAATTAGCTTTTACCCCTGAAATATTGAAACTGCCCATATACAGCAAAGAAGAGAAACAAACGCTGAATGAAGAATATATTTTTCCACTAAATAAAGATACAGAGACATGGAGAGGAGCAAAGTGGTCCAACAGCTCATAAATACAAAAAAAAAAAAAAGGACAATGCTAACCAGGAAGCTAGCGAAGCTAACGTTAGCGTCATGCTACGTTAGCTAACGAGTGCATATTTCGCTTCTACTGAACAATTTGCTGTAAAAAAAACAATTTTGGCTCGACTTCACTGGTGTGTGATAAATATGTTTATAGTCTGACAGAAAACGGCTAAAAATACATGATAGATTGTGATTCTCATGAGAGGTTTTCTACCCCCTCGGCTAGGCCACGCCCCCCTGTATGATGCATACTTTTGCACAGTACTGTACGATATGTCAAGTATTTGTTTTGTTTTTTTTCCAACGGAGAATAAAGGCAACGAAAGTAAATATGGAGCAAAAAAAAATTTAAAAGAGCAATGTACAGCGACAGATTTACATATTTAAAAAAGTGTAGCGTGTCAGTCTGTGTGTGGGACAAAAACGAGGCACTCCAAATTCGTATCCCTCTTCTTCCTGATAAAGCAAGAATATTCCCTTTCAGTAGAAACATGTACAAACTAACGATTCGTCTGACAATGAAAGTGCACAGAGGACAGTTTTACGGTGCTACAGATTCATCGTTGCAAACATTGTGCAGAAATACTTTGTTTGGGGCGATTTTAAAAGGGGGCAAAACATTTATTTAAAAAAAAGCATTTGCATGACAGTCTGAACTCGCACTGCCCTCTGGTGGCGATACTCGGTCGGTTAAAATCTGAACATTTTGTAAAGTGACTGCGTGTCGACTAAACTAACATGATTCTAAATTAGGAATTAATCTCATGATTGTTCTTTGCTCCAAATTACTGAAAGCAAATAAATAGTAAAAAAAAATCTATCTGGTTGACAGTAGATTCATTGTGTTCAAGTGGTAAAAAGAACTACCGTTTTAATTTGATTACAATAATATGTGGATTGGGTTTATCCGTCCCTCAATAAAAGATAATATCGAATCAATTATACTAGGGTAATAGAATATTTAATGTGTTATCTTCCATAAACGCCGTCTGGACATAACAATGGCCGTCGGATGGGGAAATGAAGAACAATTAAATGGTAAAAGTGTTTAAAGAAAAGACTGGACCAACTTGTATGCTCCAACTACTGTTATTGTGGAGATAATAGATAATATGTGGAATAATAATATTGTTATTGTGGAGATAGATATAATGACGGGTGAATGAAACAGTGATGATCCTTGTGTCAAAATGAGCTAATATTTTGTATTAAATCAAATATTCATACCTTGGATTTGCTTTTCTGATTTTATTGTCAAAGCTTCACTCCCTGAACTATCCCGTTGCCAAGCGGTGCAAGTTGGAGGCAGTGTTAATTTTGACAACATATTTTAATTTAGTTTTAGTCTTAGTCTTTTGACGAAAATGTAATTAATTTTAGTCGAGATTTAGTCAAAAAAAGATCTGCAATTTTAGTCTAGTTTTAGTCGACTAAAATTGCAAGTACATTTAGTCGACTAAATTTAAGACAAATTTAGTCACTTTGCATTTATAATATTCATTATAATCATATTTAATCAGGTCCTCTGCTTCATGGAGCTGCTCCCACATGAACAAAGCTCAGAGCTGTCCTTTGGCAGGGATTACATGATATGAAGCTCTTCAGACGGTCAATAGAAGTTTGGATGATTTTAGTCTCTCCTTTTCATTTTTATTTAGTCTTATTTTAGTCGACTAAAATATCTGGACATTTTAGTCATAGTTTTAGTCTCATGAAAAACTATTAATTTAGTTTTAGTCCAATTTTAGTCGTCAAAAATATCACTTTGACTAAAAATTAAGACTAAATATTTTAGTCGACGAAATTAACACAGGTTGGAGGAAGTTGAGAAAAATCTGTTTCTAGCTCTCCCGCGTGTCCTCATCCTTCAAGTGAGTTTGAGACGTGACGCTGCATCTTACTTTCGAATTGGGGATCAGAAAAAATGCGCTAAGGTAACGGCGCATGAAGCCTGTTTTCCTTTCACAAATGCTACGTCGACAATGTAGATCTAGTGCAGAGGTTCCCAAACTTTCTAGGCCTGACCCCCAAAATCACCCAACAAAAAAAAAAACTCTGGACCCCCTTTAGCAAAATGTAATTAGCATTTATAATGATTCAAGGTGAAAAACATTTAAAATCAGGTTTAGCAATGTTAGTTTGGATACTGCATTTTGATGTTTGGCTTAAAGTGACAGTGTGTAAGTTTGCAAAGTGAGGCGAGAGAGCGTGAAATTTGAAAGTAAACAATCGAATTCCTCCCCTCTTTAACCAGCAAGCGCTTTTTAGTTTGAGCAGTAACAGAATTATCAAAAGTAAACGATAAAACTCCTCCCCCTCCCCTCCTGATTGGACCTGACGGGGCCGGTTCACAGGAAAAGCTCGTCTCATTGGTCAAAGTGGGAGGACATTAGACGCTGATTAGTTGCTGAGATCCAGGAAGGAGGGACTATACAAAATATAATACATATATTATTACTTACTTTACATCAACATGCAAGGTGGTCGATTTGCTCATTTTATAAAATTTGTAACACGTTTAGACTTCCAGAATATCACTTTAATTTCACTAAAATATGCCTTTTCCCCCCCAATAGAAATACGTCAAATTAAATGTATACAAATTGTCTCAAAATCTTGCGACCCCCATTTTGGACTATTTAGAACAACGGGACTACATTTTCTTACTTCTAATATATTACAGGTTTTTTTTACAGTTTAGATATATAGACTGGCCTTGATAACGGATTAAAAACTAAAAGAACTTGTATCGTCCATCCCACAACTTGCTAGGTATGAAAAGAATTAAAAGAGTAATAAGAAATGGTCAAATCAAAGAAGTGAAGGAAGAATTTGGGCACTTAGTGAAGATAACACATTAAGTCCTTAACCATGATATTACTGTGATGTATGTTTTTAAAATGATTATTTCTTGTGTTTTTGCCAAGAACTGACGCTATAATTTGGCCGTGGATTCCATTAACAATGGCCGACGTGTTTGCTCATAACGTTTTCAGCTATAACGATATCTTCTCTTGAGTGTCACATTGTCGTAGGAATGCTGGTTGTGCGCTCTCTTTTTTTAGTTTTTTTCCCCCCCGACGCGACATTGCACTTAAAGTCGAAACATTAATTACCGGAGTGTGCCAGAAACCAAAAACCAACGAGCTCCTCTGTCCTGATGTGGTGAGATGCGTTTCTTTACGTCACTGCACGTCCAACAGACACCAGTTCACTTTTAGTACAATGTTTTGTTGTTGTTTTTTTTTTTTTTTGAGCCACTGCCGCCATCTTGGTTTCTCATCCGGTTCATTCTTGTCGATGCAGAATGGAAAGAATACATTGATGTGTTTTTTGTTGTTTTTGTTTTCTGTCTCTTGCACTAGCTTTTTTTTCCTCTTTTTTTGTATACAAGAAGTGGAGAGAGGTGGCTTTATAAACATGACCGAGTTAGATATTAGCATTTCTGTACTGTCATATTGAAAAAGTCATTACATGGACATTGACTGACAGACACGGCACAAATTTTACAAGTAAAGATCGGATATTTCCCGTCCCCCCGTTAGCCCTCCTCTCCGCTAGCTTGTCTCTGCTCCTCTACGACTTCCTGCCTTTTCTCTTCCCCTCCCGATGTCTCCTCCGCGTGTCCTTGCGAGTCTTGGCTCTCTGGCGCCCCCCGCGCTTCGCCGTTTTCGTCTTGCGCAGAGGAGGCGGCGGCGGCGGGGGGGGAGGCGACTGGCACACCGGCTGGGAGCTCGCGCCGGCTTTGAGTTCCTTCTCCTCATCTCCCGATTTCTCCTCCTCTTTCTTGCGCCTCCGTTTCGGGCTCCCCGGGGACCCGTCTGCCGCTCCGGGGGGCATCGCCGGCAGCGCCATGATGCCCCCGTGCGGCAAGAACATGTGCGGGTACAGCAAACCGTGAGACATTCCCGGGATGAGGAAAGGGTTAAACGTGAGATGGCTGCTCGCGCCGATATGCCCCTGCTGGATGTTATGATGGCGGCTTGCTCCACGATGGGCGCCGCCGCGGTCGTGGTCACTTTTTTACTCCCGTCACCAGACGCCTCCTCTTTGCTTTTATCCTTCTCAGCCGAAGAGGGCTCCTTCTCTGCGGATGAAGAGGTCGGGCTCACCGACTCGGACTGATTCGCTTTGGCGGGCGGCGGGGCGTGCGCCATCATGCCGACACTCAGCATGGCGTGTTGCGGTATCGCGGCGCCGTGCGGTATTCCGTGTAGCATCATCGGGAGCATGCTCAGGCCGTTTTTCGCGTCTTCGGGCGAGGACCCGGGGAAGCCGGGAGGGAAGATGCCGGAGATGTTTAAGCCGGGGATAGTGGCGCCGCGCAGGTTCTGCATGGCCACCATGTCCATGCTGCCGATGAGCCCTCCGTTCATGAATATGGGCGGCCCCAGCGCGGTGGAAGAGGCGTCCGACACGGAGAGGAGGGGCTTGGGCATCTCGCTGCGGGGGCGGCGGCCACGCCGTCGGGCTGCGTCGCGGTTCACCGGTTCAGTGAGGATACGAGAAAACTTCCCCTCAGGCAGATAACCCTGTGAAGACGCACACAGTCAACAGATCATTATGCTCTTAATAGCTGAGGGGTAGACGTAATAAAAAACAACTTATTCAATGAACTTGCATAGAGTTACACTAGTCAAAACAGTATCAAAAGTAAAGGTCGTGAAACATAGCAAATATTTATGACCATTTTTGTGTGTTTTTTGTTGGTCAAAGTAGCAGCTAAAATGCGTAGGGGTTTGTTGATGAGGAGCTACTGCCCTCTACAACTGACCCGCTCTACAACTGTCTTCTTAACACACTACACTGTGTAGGGCTTACATAATAAATGTACAATAATATTCAAGGAGTATAATATGTATATTAATCTGTCTTTCTAACATAAAACTAGAGACTTTTGGTAATGTTAACAATGTTACCATGGTAACCATCTGAAAGAATGTAATGATCGCCTTTTGCTTTGTACTAGACTTCGTACATGTAACTAGACCGTTGTTGTAATTGTGCTTCTTTTCTGTTGATGTACAAACACTTCAAACAGTGTTTTGTAAGTTACAGTTCTTTGTAAATAGTTTGTAAGTGTGTAGCATTATCATAGTTGTTTGTAATTAGTTGTTACGTAATCAGTATTGCTCCGTTTTGGGGTATGGTCGGATGCTGCGGGTGTGTAGGGTCTATTTTGTTTTGCTATTTTGTTCCTTTGTTGTTCCACTGTGTTCTTGTGAAATGATGATTTTAATTGTGTTGATTTTGGGGGTGGAGCTTATAAGCTCTTGCTTCGGCCCACTCCTTTTGAGTAGAGTGTTGCTGCTCAAATAAACAGATAAACTAAACTAAACATTGGTGCACAGCGGACTCCGCTGCATGACCTTTACAGCCGGAGGGTTATACTGAAAGTTCAATAGATAATGGAGTGTCCGGACCATTCGCTCTTTAAGGAGTTTAACTTACTCCCCTCCGGACGCAGGCTGAGAATGCCCTGTAGGGGACCCGTCGGGCCAGGGCTTCTTTTATTCGCAAGGTTGTTGCTAAGATAAATGATCTTATGTCGCTGCAGCACCTTAGGGCCTTAGAGCTGGACTGATGTTGGCTGAGACTGTATGATCTTTGTCCTAAACACAATTGTTGTCTTACTGTGTTTGTTTTTTGTTTTACTGCATCATGTGTGGACACCTGCTGCATAATAATTTTGGGACAGTAATAAAGTTGAACCTTGAACCTTGATATATCTAATCCACTAAAGCCTGGTTCACACAGCAGGATAATTATGACATCATAAGGCCGCTCCGATTATCATAATGACTCTAAAGATAATCTGCCGTGTGTGGTGTGTTAAGACGGCTCTCGTCTGGTCGGAAGGACGTTGGAACCGCTTCGATCTCAAATCGGGGATATTCAACATGTTGGATTGTTTTGGCCTGATTGTTTTAAAAACAATGGCTGCACATCACACACTGAAAGACACTGTTCTCTCAGTTTTGGAAAATCTGCCGACAATTTTAAAATCTTCCCGTGTGAAGAAGGCTTTGAATGTGAGTGTTTATTTCAACTTCATTTGAGTTGTGCCAAGCTTTTCATTCATTTACATTTCACCTTTATCTAACCACGCACAAAAATATGATCTGTCTGACTCTTTGTATTGGGACAGGCTCCTTTTTTGCTCCGGGAGGCAACACATGCAAACAATTATTGTGTAAATCTCTTCAGCGATGATTAATTTAGTTGTTTTTTCAAGACACACCTGGGAGTCCTGGTTGAAAATGAGGTCGTCAGTGTGACTGCTCTTTTTTTAACACCTGTGTTTTACATATTCATTGGTTACAACTTGGGGGATTTGCTGCTTAGTATTCAAAAACTTTATACATAATAATCTGTTCTAAAAGAAAAATGTTTTGCCGGGTGAAGTAGAGGATAAGTATAAAGAAAATAATTCAGATGCTACAGTAGTTTGAAGAAATAAATATCTTCTTTATTGATATAGTGTTGACTAGTTTAGAGGTTTATCCCACACAAAACCCTTCCATATAATAGTATAGTTTATAGAATAGTACTTCAAGTGTAGCGTATAATACTCACAGAATGTTTGACCACATCAGCCCAGTCCGGAGCCACAAAGTACTCAGAGTTGGCGTCCAGCCACCGGGACAGCTCCTTTATCGCCGGAGCCATGGCTCCCCCTAGCTGTGGAAGCACGACGGTACAGCAACATTAGATACATACAGTACAACTTATATTTAGGTCTGGTTGAAGCCCAATTATTAAGTTTCATTTT
Organism: Neogobius melanostomus; assembly: GCA_007210695.1. Lineage (NCBI taxonomy): Eukaryota > Metazoa > Chordata > Actinopteri > Gobiiformes > Gobiidae > Neogobius > Neogobius melanostomus. Next base: position 531,731 of record VHKM01000457.1, on the reverse strand, counting down.
CAGTAAGGATATTATTAGTGAAGGACAAGAAGAGCCATTTACTGTGACTAGAACTAAGGAAAGTCTTTACACAAAATCTAGGTCTCACACAAGAACCACTGCTGTGTGCTTTCCTTCCTTTTCTTTGTTTTTAACCTCTTAACCCCTGTTGGCTATTTCTATATATGTTTTTGTTATAATAGGCTTTAATGATTATATGAAACTGTGTTGATTGTAATCTGTGCTTTTGGGGTGATTTGAAGTGCTGTATTGTTGTCCTTACTCTTGGAATCCACTGGGGGGCAGTGTGTTATAATGTGGAGTCAGATCCCGCAGAAGCATTCCAAGGACATTGATTGGTTCTTCAACAAGTAGCCGCCTACTTCCTGTGTCTATAAACTGTGAGGCTACCGAGCCGCGCCCCCTCTTGCCCGCTGACCTCATTGCTGTCCACTGAAGAGCATCATGTAGCCTTTAGCATAGCTTTTGTTTTAGAATGTAAATTCAGGCAATAAAACAATGATTTTGATTTTAATAGAACGAGCGTCCGTATTCTTTTTCATCCATATTTTAAGACATCACCCCCAACTGAACCGAGCACATTTTCTCCAGTTTGGCTTTATCCAAATCTAAAGGTTTCTTGAAAAAAAAACCATCAAATAGTGACAAAAACAAGAAGAAAACAAGAATGAAAACGCAATAAAAAGTATCAAAAACTGACCAAAAAAGCAACAAAAATGTGAAAAAAGGGACAAAAACTCAACAGGAAAAGTGGCTAACATGTGACAAAAACACATTAAAAAGGCCACAAAAATGTGACAAAAGAGCAAGTGATTAAAGTGCAGCAAAAAAGTGACAAACGCAACAAAATAGTGGCAAAAATTAGGTGAAAAAGAAAAGTGACCAAAGTGATGGCAACAACTCAAGGAAAAAGATCCATTTAGACCAGTTTTGTAGGTCTTAGCTTTGAAATGACCCGTTACTCTGGCCTATAGGCTGTGAGCTCCAGTCCAGAAGCTTTTTGATTTGGATAAAGCCGAACAGGAGAAAATGCACTCGGTTAAGAGTATTTTGGCTCGGGGTGAAAAGGGGGCGACCTGCAGTGACCTTAACCACTACTTCCAGGCTGCACACGGTCTGGCTCTTTGGTGTATTGTGAGTGCGCTTTACCCTGCGCCCGGTGCCGCGGTGCACCACGGGGACCCGCTCCTCTCCGGTCAGAGAGTTCACGTCCAGTTTGGTGGGGTCTTTACAGCGATGCCTCCTCTGTTTGGGACGCTCGATAAAACCATGCAGCACACTGGCTCCTGGAGTCTACGGCAGAGGACAAGGACAATTTCAATACAAGAACCTGCTTTTATTGTGTTCGTTTTTGTTTGACGGCTGTAATTCCAACTTAAAAATGTGGTAGGGAGTAAGTTTAATGTTGTTGATGAAAGTTTATCGTTTGAAAGGAGTAAAGCCAAGAGAGCGATTACACAAGGAACTTATTTAAAATAATGCTTTTACAACAATAGCGCAGGGATAAACTTTAGCAAAAACAAATAAGTGCCATTGGAAAACCTCAACATAAGCTTGTAAATTCCTTTATACCAGTGTTTTTCATTACAAGATTTTACAAGTATCTGCGGAGTAACAAATATCCAAAACAATTCTGAAAGTAATTCAAAACGTTGTTGCAGATGTTTGCAAATGAACTCTTATGTTCAGTGATGGTTATTTATTTACTTGTGGAGGAAACATCTGGTTCACGAGGGCTGGGACGATGAGATACATATCATGATACTTAGAGGGCGATCTGATACATGCTGTGATACAGTCAGTAATTATGATCAGTAGAGGTGGGTAGAGTAGCCAAAATATTTACTTAAGTAAGAGTAACGTAACTTTGAATATCATTTTATCATCAATGACGGCATAAATTGTGTGAAACAAAACATAAAATCCTGTGATATTTACAAAGAAAATTCCCAGAAAATGACATGAAAATACAGAAAAACTAAATACTTTATTGATCAAAATGAAGCATTTGCCGCATAAATATTGACTCAACAGTGGAAAAAGTAACAATACTCAAGTAAGAGCACAGATACTTCACTATAATTTGACTCAAGCAGAAGTACAAAGTACCGAATGATAAAACTACTCCAAGTTACTCAAGTACATGTAAATGTGAGTACTACCCGCCTCTAATAAGAAATATATTTACCCTAAAATGTGTAATTAGAAACAGTAATGTGTCCAAAAGTGTTAAAAGAACAGGCCACCATTTTTCCATACTGAGATATGTTCTTACCTGAGCTTAGGCGAGTTGATACGTACCTGTCTAGTCTTTGTGCGTGTCCTCAGTTACGCAAAAAGACCAAAGATGTTGTTAGCATTTGGCCTCTCCCAATGTATTCCTATAGCTCCAAACGGAGGTGAAGTTGGAAGCTACCAGGCTCTTCACGGGCATAAAGACCAGACAGGTATGTATCAACTTGTCTAAGCTCAGGTAACAGCATATCTCAGTATGGAAAAACGGTGGCCTGTTCCTTTAAGTATTAAAGGGATATTTCAGGATTTTTGACATAGGGCCTTATTCCCTAGTTATCCAGAGTGTTGTTGATTTCTGGAGATATATGTATTTTTTAAATTCATGCAGTCTTTATATTTGAAGAGTTTAGTGGTGCTAGGCTAGTGCTAGGCTAGTGCATGTCTATGGTAACTAGTAGCCTGCATTAAAAACCATCGGGTAGTCCTCCAAATGTTGCCATATCTGATTTGTAGAAAGCTCCTTTGTGAATTCTACGTGTAGTAATGTCGGCCGCAGGTAAACAAACTACTGGAGATCCGGTAACCTAGCAGATCACTCCGCCGCTGCGTAGCTTACAACCAGGACGCTGATGCTGCTCAAACATAAGTTCTTTTAAATGCAAAATGGTTATATTTCAAAAATGCTTCAGTCAGTAAATCAGGTGTTATAAGTGATTTGCCTCAGGTGCACTGTGCTTGGGTCAGACTGTTTTTTAATGTAGGCTACTAGTTACCATAGAAATGCACTAGCCTAGCACTAGCCTAGCATCAGTAAACTCTCTGGGTAACTAGGAAATGAAAAGTGCATTAACACAAACCCATGTCACAAGGTTCTGTGTAGCTGTTGCTGAAAGAATAAAGGAGTCCAGACTCACATGAGCAAACGTAGGCAGGTCCATGCTGTAGCCCGGGTTCTGCCGGAGCCACTCGATGAGGCCTTTGCTGGCTGCCTCCCGGTCTATGGCCACGATCTCCGGCTGCGGGGGCGTCTGGGTGGGCGGGGTCGGCGTGGAGGAGGACGAGGGTGTCGGGGGCCCGGCGGGACGGTCCGAGGGAGAGGGCGAGGGAGAGGAGGTGGAGGAGGAGACGGCGGAGTGGCTGATGGCCTCCACACGAGCCTGGAGAAAGGTTACAGGGACGCAAACAGACGGATGCTAAATCGTGATTATATAAAAGCACAAATAAGACTAGGTGGTTTAGATATCGCCTTTTTCTCAATTATTTTAAATCAACAAGGACAATACAAGGGGATACAAGATTTACCAATAGAACTGTTTTATTTTATTTTATTTTATTCAAATTTTAGTGCCCACATTACAATGGAAGGAATTCAAGAGATTTTATTTGGAGCATTTTTAGTTAGATTTTTGTGAGATTGTTGATGTCAATAAACATATTGGATTGAAAAAAGAAAAAAAAAGTTATAACTAGGGATGCGTCGATCCGATACTGGAAAAAAAAAGATATCGGGTATCGGCTTCAAATATCCGATGCTGAACCATTATTAGTTTTGGCTCTCAATGTTTTAAAAACACAACTTTTACTAACTAAATCTCAGTGAGTATGGGCATACTGTACGTCATTCTGAAGGGCAGAACCTGGAGAATTAGTTTTAACCTCCACAAATGTATTTTAATCACGGCGCAAAATAATGTAGCTAGCAACAATATGCTATCGCTAGCGACAGCACGCTAATGCTAATGTCAACTAATCAAAGCTGGGACAGAAGTCATGATTGCATCACCTAATAAAATAAAATGTCCACTGCTGGAGTGGCCAAGTGTTTGTATGTTAGTTTATGAAATGCTATTAAAGAATAACTGATCTAACACATTTCTAATGCACAAGTTGTAATTTCATGTGAGTTGTTTATATTAATGTAACCTATGGGCCTGTCATATACAGTGTTGGGCAAGTTACTTTAATTTTTTTATATATTCTATATTAGTGGTTACAACTTTAAAAATGTCATGTTTATATTACACATTACTGTTTAAAAAATGTGGCTGAGTTACACTACTTTGAGTTACTTTTGGCAAAATATAAACTGAAAATAGTAATAATGCCACCGAGCAAAAGTGCTGTCAAAGATTTCCTTTTCCTTCATTATCCCCATTCTCTTGTGTTTTGTTTAGATGACATTAAAGCAGTACTAAGTCACTTGTTCACCTTAATAAATCCTTTTCGTTTATTTGGGGGCATTTCTTTGTTCATACATTTAAATGCACCTGTAACTCGAGTTACTTGAATTGTAATGACTAAAATATTCCTATATTTTGAGTAAGTATTACGTTATATTCCTTAGTTACTGAAAAATATATTTTTGTAACTCATACTTTTGTAACAACACTAGTCACTAGTCCAGGGATCTTTGCGTAATGTTTTTCCATTAGTTTATTCATAGATATAATTGCCTATGTAACATGTCATTTGCAAGAAAAGATAAGACTTCATTGAGCCGACACTGGAGAAAAAAGGACCTTCACCTTTTTCACTCCTGGAAATGTAGTTATATACAGGGTTATGGTTAGGATTGAATGTTCAGTATTTATCTTGCAGATATCATTTAATTACCACAAACCTTTAGCAACCTTGCAAGTTCAGTCCATTCCAGTACAGTGCTACCGCCCGCCTGTCCCAAACTGGCCGTAAACCAGCTTCAGCATACCAGGCAAAAGAGCTTAAATAACATTGTCCCAGGACTCCAAATACATAAAGGACTGTTGATAGCCGCTGTGGAGCGTCTTACCTTGTGTACAGAGGTGACATGTTATGGCCGATGGGACTGGACAGAGACAGTGCACACATAAAGCAGATGATGACACCCCTCGTACCCACCTGAGCGTCGGGCGGCTGCAGTCCTCGGCCCTTGGTGAACTCTGAGTACAGGGCCTCCACGTTCCTCCTCCTGCCCCTCCTCCTCCTGAGAGCGTCGTCCGAGCGCAGGCTGCCGTTCACTATCTGCCCCGTCACCGGGTGAATGAGGCCCGCCTGCAGGATGCCCGCCATGTCCAAGCCGGGCAACGGGGCGGAGATGGGGGCGGCGGCGGCGGGGCGAGCTTCTTGGCCTCCCCTCCTTCCCCCTGATCCCCCCCGGAGGGCTTGGTCAAGTCCATCGCGGTCTCCTGCCAGCCGTTGATCAACATCGGCGGCGTGCGGCGAGTGGGCGGAGCCACTACCTTCTCGCTCGCGGCATTTAGCGCCTTACTGGCTAGCGCCTTCGCGGCGGCTTCGTAGTCGAAAGGCCGGCGCGCTCCCCCGCCGCGCTTGTACTCGGGCAGGTAGGGAGGAGCGACCAGCCGCTCCTGCAACAGAGGCAACGAGGTGAGGCGCCACGCTCCGCCCCTCCCGACTGCCCCGCCCCGCGACACAAACTGCACCAGGCCAACGACGGGAAGACAAGGATGGGAGAGAGATGCGGCAACTGTTAGACACACACGGACAAGTACGGGACGCAAACGGGCAGCGGGCAGACCTGGGTTAAACTTAAAATTATGCCGTTATTCCTCAAAATTCTGAATTATTTATAGCCAAACATTTGGGTTCATACGGCAAAAGATTTTAAGAGAAAGTATGTGCAAATGTAGGCGGTGTTATGTATAAAAAAATACACAATAGGTGGGTAGTAGTACTAGTTTTACATAATTTAAACTTCATTTGAATAGTTTTAATAACTCTACCCACCTCTGCAATTATAAACTCTTTTTTTTTAACCACCCAGGCCTGTTAAACATGTATATAATAAACAAGTAGCAGAGACAGAAAGCTTTACATTCAGCAACAGCACAATGATGGGAGTCAGTGGTGCCCAGTGTGGCTTATGTTGCATCTACTTGTACTTAAAGCCGCTGTACCCACTTTCCCTGGGAGGTTTAATTCATATACTGTTAGCTGTGACCCAGACTCATTTCTAGCTCTCACGATCCCTTCCACCACATCCCGACATTCACGCACCCTCAAATTGCACGGCGACAAATCACAGCACATCAGACCGTTCTTGGTTTGCAGTCGAGAGCAATGTTTTATAATGAAACCTAGATCAATTTTATTCTCAAGTTGCTTCTTTTACTACAGGGTTTATACGGGCAAACACTACTATTTTAATGCCACAAATGCAAAAATCTGCACTTAGGAATAAGGGGAAATGGCAAAAAGCAACTTGGATTCTGTGCATAACTTCAAATCATAAGAACGCCGCCCAAGTAGTGACTTCCTGTTTCGCTCCAGCACGCCAAAATAAAAGCACACAGCTCGTCTCATTCTTTAGGTCAGCAGGTACTTGCAACATTACAAGCATATAATTAAATACACACATTTTAAGTGTTTTGCCTGATAATAGTTAGGCAGAAAGAAAGTTGAACTAATGAATAAGATGGTGCTTTTATTTGGCGTGCTGGATCAAAACAGGAAGTCACTTCTTGGTGGCTTTGTTATGATTTGAGTCAGTGGTAGACTTTTGAGCAACTTTTTTTTTTACAATTTCAACTGCAGCTCAGTGAAAAGCAGCTTTTGGAAAATAAAATAATCTTGTATTTTTGATTAACTTGTACAGTAAAAATACTTGAGCAATGGGGTGGGCCATATCGTATTGCATATCGTTATCGCGATATAATTTTTAATATCGTAAATTGTTATATCGTTGTGGACACAATATTAATTTATGTTACGCTCAGCTCCATCAGAGCAGCATAAACACTGACTGTAGAACACGGTGCTTAAAAAGTAAAATTAAATGAAGGATGTAAACTGCTCGAGTAGATCATATTTGCGAGGAAATTAATATGCTGTTAAAAAAAAAGAAGACAAAAATCAATAATCATTAATCTTCCCAATAGGCGTGAGGCTGGGATATTTCTCCATTGTCAATCATTTTTTCGTCAAATATATCGTTATCGTGATATTTCTTTTTAATACTGTAATATAGATTTTAGGCCATATCGCCCTGCCCTAAAGAGCAATATCATTATTTCCCAAGAACATTTAATGCCAGTTTGAATCAAATGCAATGCTTTTTAATGACATTTAAGGCCTTAATTTTGGCACAGTTCACTTCGTGATTTTGAGTGCTTTTTAATGCCCCGTGGAAACCCTGTACTATATACTCAATGGGAGGAAAGGATCATCCTTTACTCATAATGTGAATAATCTAGGTATAATGCATTTGTATAAGACATCTACTATGACAGGGCTCTTTATAGTAACACTGGTGCAAGTTTTTTTCTATTTTGTTGCGTATAAAAAACAAGCAGTCCGGAAGATGAAATCTACACTTCCTTCCCTTTTCTACCCCTTGTTGTATCCTTTTTCTAAATCGCTTTGTACCTGTTGTTTTGTTGTACCAAGGGTTTGAAATGAACATACTTTCGATTATCTGTATGTGCTTAACATGCGAAAGAATTGACAAGAAAGCCAACCAAAGTAAACTGATATTTTGATTAGTTCAAGAAGATGCTGGGTCATGGGAATAAACCTATAAAATGGACACGGAGCTGCAACTAAACAAGCGTGATTTACGCAAAAGACACACATAAACTGTCGCCAGAAGCAAACCCCAGGAGACTGTGTGGAGCCTAATTAATCAGCATGTGTTTTGCCAATACAGCCCAACAGCCCGGTTATCTGAGCTCTTTTATATTTATGACCATCCGAAGTTTTCGCTGAATCCTCAAAATAATTATACAAATTATGAAGTTAACTACTTTTGGATTTAGTAAACAATTATTATTATTAGTTATGTAAACTGGACACCACTTTATGACCCCATGGCATGAGACAGTGGGATTACATGTTGACAAAGTAGGCGATAGAAACAGTTTTGGAAAAAAAGCTCTTGACCCTCACCTTGGGCAGCCTGGTGAGGGGTGGAGGTAGCGAGAAGCTGAGTCCAGGGGGCGCTGATGAGACCCTGGCTTGTCCTGGTATGCCGACCGGAGAGGTGGAGAGGAAGCTGGCTCTCTGCTGCTGCTGCTGCTGCTGCTGCTGATGGTGCTGAGCTAAGCTGTTAGCCAGGCAGGAGTTAGCGGCTAACACGCTGGGAGAGTCGTACTGTTCGTTGGACGACGGCCACTTCCCCTTCAGGATGGCGTGGCAGATACTATCCAGGCGGTTTATGATCACACGGTCCTGTAAGGAGGATACACACCGTATTGGAAGGAGGGAGCATACTTTAATATCCCTATTATTTCTATTATCTAAAAGTATATACATAACAAAGACTGAGGGCCAGATCATCCCCCTGGCGCAAGGACAGCGCTGCTCCAAATGTCACGTTAGACAGGCATCATCTTGCTGTTGCGCTATTTGACTGCGCTACTAGCGAGAGGGAGTCGCTTATTAAAAAATAAAAAGAGGTCGACTGAGCGCTGCACTCCTATAGCAGCCTTCAAATTCCTTTCCTTGTTTTTTGCCTCTTGTTCTTCCTTTAGCGTTATGGGCTTTTATAAGTGGGGACTGTGTTCTCCCAAAATTTACAAAACCTTTGGACAGTCCAGTTTCTCTTTTAATGGATCCAGCCTGTGGAACTCTCTGCCCACTGATTTAAAACTGCAGACTGACATGAACAGTTTTTACAGAGGTCTGAAACAATGGCTGAAGTCAAGTCAAAACTGCTCACATGGTAACACTGTATGAAATGTATACTGATGATGTGTAATTGTTTATTGTTTACCTTTTTTAAATATTGTAATGTGTACTGTATTGTATTGTGTTTTGTGAAATGTGTAGCCTCCTATGGACAGGTGTTGCAAATTAGCAGTTTTGCAATAACACCAAAAAACAATGTATCTGGTTTGTCCAATGCAGTTGTTATGTCCATATCAAATAAACTAATAATAATAATAAGCTCTATTCGGTCAAACTTGAGTTCAGTACTTGAGTTAAACACTGTCCGTGTCAGGTGTCCCGAGAGAAAGAGATGTAGCTACCGGCCGTCCCGCTGCGGTGCCACTCTGCACTCAGCTGTAATTGCGTTAACGTGGCCCAAACAAAGCATGTGTTCACCCTCACACCCCACCATGCCTCTCCATTGCCCCTTCCCGGCTGCGGAGTCTGATTGGAAGAAAAAGGTTGTTCTACATAACGTCGCCATTGACCATGGGAGTCTGTCCTGTCCACTTAATGCGCCAGGTCTGGATCTGCAAGATCTAAAAGAGCGCTCCGACTAAGCACAAAGTTACACAAGATCGGACCCTGAATTGAGTGTTGCCACAGAAATACGCGGTTTATAGGGTAGCAAGCATTTTGCATAGACAAACATGAGCTAAAACAATATAAACATTAGACAAGAGCCATGTGTTGAACTGTTGATGTGCATACATTCCTAAGAACATTAGAGAGTAAAGTAGTAGAGTATACCTTGGGCCACTCGGAGAAGGAGTAGAGGGCTTTCTCCTGTAGCAGCTGGGCGATGGTGGGCTCCCTCTCCCTGGACTCGTGCAGGCCGTCTGAAAACTCACACATGGAGAGGGGTGTGGCAAACCGGGGACTGCCACTGTAGCCCTCCAACACTAGGGCTATAGGATGAGATTAAAGCATGTTTATATTTATCTATCTATATATATTTTTAATGAGTCCAAATGTTCTTAAATTGGCTACTGGCCGGTCATTTGGCACCATGTTGTTTGTTTAAAACCACCAAACATGAATGTTTACGGGGTGACATTTTGAAGTCATTATCAACATTGCAAATTAAAAGATTGTATTACAGCGCTGCATTTCAAGTCCCCTTCACAAACAATAGCAGCAGCAGATATCGTCACACTTTTCAGTCCTTTAGGCGTTTGCTGTTATACTTTAATATGTCGAAGGCCTGTGAAAGATGCAAAGTAGCAGGAAGACCACAAATTTAGTAAAGTTAGCCAGGTTAGCTAAGTTAGCACTCTAGATGATTGGTTCTCAACTGTTGTGGTGTCGGGACCCAAATCACCCCAGTATGGCAAGCAGTGACCGAAATACGACTTAGACTTGTAAATTATAATGTCTTTTCCACAAAAATGTTGTTAAATAAGCATCAAATAAGTCACAAAAGTGGAAATTATGATGAATAGAACCTGATGAATCATTTTAACAGACTCAAGTAGTGATTCTATACTTTTTTGTATAAATATTAAAGAGTTCTCTTTATGCTCTATTATGCTTTTTTCAATCACATAGTACCAGTCTATAGCACACTACAATGATGATGCAACCTTATGTTGGTCTGTAAATGCAGTAAATTAAAATAACTGCCTTGAATAAATTTGCTCTCGCAAAATGGCTGTAGCAGACATCTTGAAATAGGCCTGTCTCTTTAAGACACCCTGACCCTTTCCGACACGCGCCCTTCAGCACACTGTCCGTGCCATCATCACAACAGTACTGCATGCAGTCTCACACGCATTGTGTCTGACCCGGAAAGTGACTTTGGAGACGAACGTTTGAGAATTCAGAGGCTCTGTCTGTGTCCACACTGAAGGAGCTCTTGCCTGAAAAATACCTGCTGTTTGGAAGCTATCTAGTCCCTCTTTGCTAATGCCATGCCCTATGGATCTAATCTCCCCAGGGACATCATCTGTGCAGGTGGACAATGGTTATTCGAGGTTACCCTCGTTAGCATGTTACAATCAACTACAGCTCATTGTTGATGAAAAGTCTGCAATAAACCACACATGTGTAAAGCCTGGCTCATTGTGTGATCATCATAAAGGCTGCTTCAAGTAGTTGTTTGCTTTATTGACGTTATTAGTGCACAATATGCTGCTTTCTATGAATCGTTCCTAGCTAGCTGTTAGCTCCTCGCGGTTAGTAGCTTGTTCCCGCCTGGTGCCGGGAGAAAACCTCTCGGCTACGACCCATTGTAGATGAAATTTGAGCAATAAACTTCAAAATCAACAAGCCAGGCTCAGTGTGTGATCATTGTTAACGGTTCATTGTGTAGATGGTGGTTTTATTGACTTCATTCGTGCATATTTCTCATTTTCACGTGATGACCGGGGCTTTAGCTTCTAGCAGAGTTTCTCCGGAGGGAATGCTATCAGGGCATCATCAAGGCCCAAACGCATTCCCAGCGCAGACCTCGCCATGGAAATAAGTTTTATTGTCACTGGTTTTAATCCTGGGTGTTTAGGTAACAGAAACACTGATGTGTGTCTTTGTAAAAGTCTCAGAGCTGCTGTAGCTCCGGTTTACAACACATGAAGCTAATCCTCCATGATGACTGACTGACTGCGGGCTCCACATGCAGGGAGGGGCTCTGCTGAGCTGAGGAGCAGTGGTTGGTAACTCGACTGGTGACGAAAGGTCGGAGGCGTCTCCAGGAGGTGGGGGCGTTCCCAAGGAGGACTCAGGCAAAGCTACATCTAAAATGGCTGCCATCTGAGTTTTTAAAGATAACTCAAACATACGTGAATTTGCCACGGCAACACTCCAGGCATGTGTTTAATGAGGGAATGACATAATAACATGATGTAAAGCTTGAAAAAGTCGATTTTACATAATACCCCCCCCCCCTTTAAAAGAACCACTGCTCTAGATCACACCAGCTCTTGGATTTGTGTTCTGACTCCACTCTAAAGACTAAATGAAAGCAATGCAAAGAAAAAAAAAAAAAATCAGCAATTATTAGGGTTTTAGCAACTAGCGTCAGTGCTAGCATTAGCGGGTGCAAAATGATAATCAACAATCTTTTTATTGTTACGAGAAAATGGTCTGTGAGCCCGGTCAGATTGTTTGGGGGGCCAATTAAAAGGATTTCGAGATGGAATTTTATAAATTTCATGTTACCATGGAAATACGTCATGTGTGTGGCTACTAGCAAACATTTTCCATAGACCAACATTAGCTAAAAACAGTAGAGAAAAATGCTGTGAAACAACTCCCTTAGCTGCTGAGTCACTACTGGTATTTAACACACAGTAATGACCAAATGTTTTGGTAAACGATAACTGTAGTATTACACTGTATGTTTCTTAGCGATATGACATCACAATCCTGAACTCCATAGGCCCAGTGTAGCCTTTCTATTTTTATTGATAAGTGAGTATGTATCATTTATCTTCTTTTTGTAGCTAGTAAAAAGGGCAATAAAATGAACAAAAAGTTTTATCCGGACTTGATTATCACCTGGTGTATTTGGCCGCTCCTCCTTCACTTGGCTCTTGACCAGGTTTTCGGGTACTTCGCTCACCCCTTCGGCCTGGTCCAGCCTCGGGGTCAGCACTGTGCTGTCTGCCTCCAGCAGCTCCTGCTTCGTCTCACCTTTCACCTGCTGAAGACCCGCCATCTCCAGTGCCTCCGTTTTCGCCTCCACTTTGACATTTGTACTATCCGGGCACGCCGTCAACTCCAGCCCCTCTGCCTTCATCTCCGCTTTGACATCATCGGCAAACACTGGCACCTCTTCCGGTTTAGCTTCGGTCTTGAGGTCCACGTACGCCGACTGCCACTCATTTTTTACTTCATCGGAATAGGCAAACTCGAGCACGTTTGTCTTACTGTCCTGACTCTCTTCCTTCAGACTCAGATCTTGCGGTTTGGTGTCTTCGTCCTTGATTGGATAGTCGAAACGCTCAACTTTAGCGACTGTTTCTGCTTTTATTGTGCACGCATGCGGCTTCACTTCCATAGCATTGTCATAGCTCGCCAACAGGTCTTCTTGCTTTGCGTCCTCCATTTTGATTTGGAGACCCTGCGGCTTCCTCTCGACCTCCTCGTTCGCCAAAAAGTTGGAAAAGTCTGGGCAGTTCGGAGAAAGCGTAGGATCTGGCTTGATGTCATCTTCTAGCAAGTTGCTTTTGTCATCTTCGTCAATGGGTATTTCACTTTTGACTTCAACTTTGTCCATGCGCGGGGAAGAGTTGGACACGGACTCAAAACTTTCCTCGAAGTCCGATTTAATGACAACCTTTTCTCCGATCTCGTCGTCCGGCTGCACATCGGGAACATCCATTAGCGAGACCCGATCCGCTTGCCCTTCTGAAATCCCATCCATGTTGCTCGCCAGATCCGCGTTCAACATCGCACATTCCTCTTTGAGATTTTGCGGCTCCAAGAAGTCGTCTGTGGCGTTATCCATCAGGACGTCCGTGTTGAGGGAGTTCCCCGCGTCAACAGATTGGTACAGCAAGATCCGGTCCACCTCCTCCCCCGGTTCTCCCAGTGACTCCGAGCAGGCAAGGGAGCTGTCCTGGTCCAGTTTGCCCAGAAAGGGATCCACGGATTCACCATAGCTCCCCTGAAGGTCCTCCGACAGAGGGTTTGATACGTCCATCATCACATCTGGTTCCGTGTCTATGACCACACAAACAATAGAAAAAGTAATTAGCTCTAGTTTAATCAGGTTTTGCAAGAGGATACGCTTAAAAATGGGAACATGCAAGACTAGATCATGTTCTTATGGTATCTAGAACTTAGATCGGTGATTCCCAACATGGTAAAAAATGGTAAAATAAAGCAAAAAAAACATTCTGTGTGAGAAGAAAGGAGTACATCTGGAGAAACCAGTCAAAGTTTTGTTCATTTGTTTGATCTTCAATGAAGGTACTTGAGTTACTGTTAATAATTTGTTTTGTTTTATCGTCCAGCCTAAGATTTTCTCTTCTTAATGTTGGAACAATGACAGAATAATAATTATTACACAATTAGGAAAGTAGGAAATTCAATCAAACCTGTCCACTCAGAAAAAAAAGGGAGACTCAAATATTGGAGGGTAAGTTAGCAAATAAATACTGTTCTCTATAGACCCTTTAACTGCTGACATCATCAGTGACATCAGCTGGAGGCAGGAAGTGATCAAGAGAAATAAGATTAAACTAAAACTAGCGATTTTAAGTGTAAAACTACAACTGAAAAATGTGGTCCTGTTGTGGCTTAAGGTGCAAGAACAAGAGGAATGACATTTGAGAAGATAAAATAAGGTTTATCTGATATTTCCAAAAACAGTTAGACATTTGTTTATCGTTACTATGACAACAGCTACAATGGAAATAGATAGGAATCGAGCTTCCCGCCTCCAGCTAAGCCCGGAATGTTTACAAACAATTAAAGGGTCTATTAGGACATTCTTTTCAATGTTCATTTTACTACAATGAGAGTGTTGGTTGGTGTTAGTTTTGTACAATTACATATTTGTTTAATGTTGTCTAAATTGACGATAAAACCATCTCCCTCATACCTTCAGCCTCAACCTCCTTCTCCTCCAGATCCATCACTTCGCTCTGCAGTTCGTCGTCTTTCTTCTCGAACTCAAACCCGGCGCTTTCGTCTGGCCCCTCCCCTCCTCCACGGGATTGGTCAGGCTCTCGGTGACATCACTCTGGTCCAGCCTGTCCTGCGCATCGTGGTCGGTGATGTCAGGGAGGGAAAGAGGAGGAGGCGGGACGTACGGGGGCGGGGGGCTCGCCGAGAGGTCGGTTTGGTCGGCGCTTGGTTCCTCCGTCACGCCGATATCCTATAACAACACATGACCAGAGTTACATTTACACAACTTTGCAGGGCTTAGTTCAAGATGTACTTCAAGTTTTTTTGGGGAATAATGTTTTGAGTAAAAGTACTCGATGAGTTACTCTTTTCACTGTGAGTAAATCTGTAAGTGACAAAAAAGTGACACGTGCTTTTTTCACGTTTCAGCTGAGTGCAAACCATAAACATCGACCTGCGCTACAGCGGGACTGGCTCAGGACATGACAAACACGGTGGGATAAATAAAGTTTTTAGATTGACCTGATAGAGCTTATAAAAGCCCGTAATGCCAAAGGGAAAACATGAGTAGGGGTGTCACGATTTCAATTTCTTTAGTCACGATTATTGTGAGAGAAAATATTGCGATTTTACGATTATTCACGATTATCGACTGAATGAAAGGAAAGAACTGATATTTTTAGTTTTTGTCTTTAAAAAGCTTTTTAATACTTGAACTTGTAAACATTCACCATTTCTAAAAATGAAAAATGCTTTAAGATTGTTTTGCATTAAAATAAATAGGCCTACATTGAATAATATGTCAATAATGACCATAATTATTTTACTATATATTATTAGGCCACAGTCTAGGCTAGATTTTATGTTCTCAAAAGTTATGCTGTTGCTTAATTATCTGTCAGATGTTTTGATGAACAGAGAATGAAACGTGTTTACAACATGACTAAGGAGACTCTTTTGAACAGCTGATTTCCACATGTGCGCGGTTTCACTTTCCTTTCTGTTGAAGCGGAGCGCGTTAGCTTTTTGTTTACATCCTGCCCAACATCCTGCCCAACATTTGGGCAACTTTTTTGGGAATTATGCAGTTCGTTACCTTGACCTGGACATTGACAGCGACGGATTATCTCCAAGATGTTGTTTATATTCGACGTAGCCGATATCAGCGCCTTTTGCTCCAACTTTCTGACGACAGGGTTTGCATAACGGATGTTCCATCGACAACAACAACGCCTTGGTCATCTTTTGGATCCTAAAGAGGTCCCACTCTGCTGACTTCAATCGTTTTTGAGTGGATACACTGGAGGAGAGTGTCCTTCTGTCTTACTCAACTACAGGTGAGTTTACGCTGTTTATGGCGTGTAGCGGCTCGTACGTCAGCATGAAAAATTTCTGCGGTAAACCGTGGCTTCTAAAAACCTACCACGTCCTTTTATAATCGTGGTAATCGTAAAACCAGTTAATCTTGACATCCCTAAACACGAGGCAGCGCAATATAAACAAGGAAGGATGTGAGGCTGCTAAAGGAGAGCAGCGCTCCGTGCTGCTGTAACAAACCAAGCCTCAGTCGACAGTGGCGCAGGCACATCGCGCAAAAGCTGTGCCACATGCAAGATGACGTGTGTCCAACGCCGCGTTTGGAGAGTTGTCCTTGCGCCAGGTGCAAGATCTGGCCCTCTGATTCTGTCTGAAGATGGTTTACCAACAGGTTGAGAGTAACTTTTGCTTATTATTGTAATATAAAAAATATATACTTAACTGACACAAAACGGAGATTGAGTCATAACAAAAATAACTTTTCCCCCAATCTCCCAGCCCTATTGTTGCTGATAAAAAAGCAAATGGTCGTAATTTGCAATAATGTCTAAATTGCTCTCAGACACAAAGCATGATTAGGCTCACTTATTTCCCCCATAAAGACACAATTACCTACAGACTTTGATAGTGATTACCCTGGAGGTTCAGCCACACGGACCGTGACTGGAGCCGTTCCCTTTAATGTTGCCCAAATGTGAAATCAAACACATACTAGTTATAAAAAGGACCTGAGAGAAGGAGCAGAGACAAACAAGAGTTCAAGTCATGTTTTTATGTCAGAATTAAGGACGAGGTTTAGTTCAATCTGGATTTAGTTTTTTTTGTTATTGCTTTTTTATGTCCCATTTTGTTTCCATAGCTTTAGCCCTGTGATATCACAGTATTAACCAGTTGTCACATACATACACACTTTTCGCACCAAGTACCAACTTATTAAATATTGACCTTCCAAGTACCACCGAGATCTAGATCAAATCAGTAATAAAGTGGATCTAAAATAAACCTAAATAGGACTTAAACTAGTATACAAAAAAATACCTGCAGAAATATCCTTTACTGTGTCGAGCTGGTCATTAGGAACCCGTTTTGTGTTGGTTGTTGGGGTGTCCATGGTTAACCGATTAACTGTTAAAAATTGCGTAACCGAGTAAAAGCATTTTGCTCGGTTGACTGGCGTGTTGAAAATACTTGTAATACATTTTTGCACCACCAGAGTCCGCAAGAGCGCTCCCAAACATTTGTTCACTGAGAAGAAGTCATCGCACATGGCTAGCTAGTTTAACTTTTCAATATGAAGCGGGCCATAAACAGCACAGCATGGGAGCGCTTTACAACCGAGGATGACTGATCAAAATGCAAGTATTGCATTGCAGGGCGTAGATATACTTCAACTTCATTGTTGTACCATCTCAACAGCCCGGGCATCACTTAGGAGGTAGCTAGGTAAGCTAAAGGCACAAAACTTGCCTTTCTCGTTATTGTTAAAACGTGGTGGAGAGATAAGTGTTGTTGTTGTTGTTGTTGTTGTTGTACGCACGAATGACTGTTTCTTTGCACAATGTTTCAAAAAAAGCGGTTAAATGACTGCAGGTTAAATAAAAAAAATACTGCAGGGCCACGTGAACGCAAGTCAGTGACCTACTGCTCTGTCATTAACACTGTGTTTTATTTCTATAAATTAATTTAATTTTAAATGTGTTCCAGCCATTTAATAAAGGTGTTAATGAAAAACCCCTTTCGCGTCTGTCAGTATAACGTAACAGAGGGGGCGGCGAGCGCGGGGGGTGGGGGTTGGTTAGTGCGCACACTAATGGTTAACCGAGTATTAACTGCTAAGGGCCTCGGTTAACGGTTAATGAAAAACTTGAAAATGTGTAGCCCTAGTTGGCGGTAATAGTATGATCCAAAATATTACGCAGCGTGCCTTTAATGAAAGTTTTGTTTGTACTTCATTTTTCCATGACTGTTGCGTTAAGAAACAAGTGAATTTCTCCACTCTCATTTTCCACGTACCTTAAAGAGCATGTACGTAGATGTGTCGCCGGCTGAGGTGTGAGAGGGGGAGGCAGCCGGGGGCAGTCCCAGACATTCCTCCAGCGTGGCGCCCTCTTCTGGCCTGTCTGCGCCGCGCGTGTCCTCCTCGTCCTCCTCCAGGAACCCCGGCTCCAGCCCCGACGGGCCGAGGATGGGGTCCGACTCGTTGAACATGTGGTGGGCCGGGCTGGACGCCTCTGTGCTGTCCCACGGAGCCTGCGGGGGAGCAACGAGGTGATGCATGTCTCTGATATAATCATTTACCTTCTGCAACTTCAACAAAGACTGATCAGACGGTAAAGTGGAGGAGCGACTGAAAATCAAGCGGAAAGAAAGTGTGAAACACATAATTCCTTCAATATTTCTGTTCACAAAGAGATGACTCTAAAGCTGCCCTCAGCTACGTATTCTGGATTTTTTTTTTGTCATACAGATACAGAAATCTCATTAATCTTATGTGCCACACATATTTATCAGCAGAATAAATAAGATAACTATGTAGCAAAGTAAGCATTTTGATACTTTCATGTACGTCTGTGTCTTTTGGCATTTAGAACATTAATGTTCCATTTAGAACTAAATTTAGAGATGTTTTATTTCTCGCAACCCTTGAACGTCTTACACTCTTTCCAGTGTGTGCTTTATAAAAATAAAAGACCAGACAACTCCCTGTAGATATTGGATTATTAAACATATGACATGGACATTTCATGAGGATTTCAGCTGCATCAGATGTTTCTTTTGTGTGTTAGCCGCTAACTGTTGCTGCTTCTGCTGCTTCAAACATTTGCGATCACTGCATGTGTTTGTGTTCACATGGTGCGGGGCAGGTGAGGGGTATGTTGAGGGGCGGGGGAGGTGCGGAGCTCGTCTCGGCCTCTGCGCTGCTTCGAAGGTGGTGCATCTATTGATGCCATGTGGGAATGCAACAATTCCGGGATGAGGGCGGCTTTAACACAGCTAAAGTGATCCAGAAACGTTTTCTTGAAATACTGTAAGTCTATTCGCCTTTAATCTGTGTCGGTGAGAACAAATTCTGCCAGTGGAACAAGTATTTTTGCACTCAAAATTAGATAATAAAACGCACTGCTAAAACACAGCAGATTTGTTTTTCTTGGCTGGTTAGAATTGCTCATATCAAGGTCAAATAATCTAAATTTGAGTAATTTTGACATATCAAGATATTTCTTTTTCAGTGAACAGACTATGTATGTTGCTTATGAAAAAAAGAAAGATAAACCACACTCTAAAGCTAAATGTATTTTTTATCACAAAGCTGTAGGTCACCTAATACAGCTATGACTATGTACTGTAAAGCTAAGCCTGTCCAGTCCACTTTATTCTATACAAAGAATCTAGGGCATAATCTCATCCTCCTCAATTCCAATGCGTGGGACCGCGACAGACGAAGTAACCAATTAAAGAAATCAACAGTCTGCCTTGGAACAAAAAACAAACATGGCGGCTTATGCAAGTACAAAGAAATGGTTGAAAGAGGACAAATCAAGATCAAAGTCCCAAGAAACAGTGCAGACTCAGGAGAAGCAATGTGACGCACCAAACTGTTAATCAGAGGGAGAGAAGATATAATGTAAGTTATGATGTTAGATCTGAATGACTCAGGCATATTCGGGAGGACACAGCCGTGATTTGCAAACTCTCCATTACACAGAGGAATGAGCAGAAACTTTGATATTAAAATTGGCCTGTTTTATCAAATTTGACATGACCGATATCTGAAATTTCAGCCAAAACTGCAGTGTTTTGAATCAGATTTTCTGTATTTTGACAAATGTATGTAAGGTGAAAATAGTTGAACAATACCAGACAGTTACAGACAGCTGTAGCCTAAACTGTCAGGTACGACCTAACACACAAGTCTGGCTATAAGAACATATTGGCACCATTACTTCAAGACCTAATGAACCTAATTGGACTATTGTTTTAACCTGTTCATTACCCACTCGGCCTGAAACTGTCCTTAAGTTCCAACCCACCTGTATCTGGTTGAGCTCCACAGAGGGCGCCATGAGTCCGCTCTCCTCGGACGACCCCTGCTCCCCGACCAGAACGTCGCTCCGCAGCTTCGAGTCCAGGTCCGCCCCGCCCACGCCGTACGAGTTGAGCATACTCTGCCCCCGGCCGCCGAGTTAAAGGGGAAACCGTTCAGGGCGTCTTTGGAGCCCTTCCCTCCGTGTAAACCGTCTGCGTCGTGCTGCAAAGAACTGAGCTCCAGGGACTCGTCCAGAGGGGGGCAGTCCATGAAGTCGGCTGCCCGCGTGACGGCTACCATCCCCAGGCCCGGGGGCGCGGGGTCGTGGGGGTCCATCTGCGGGGCTGCTGAAGGCACTGGGTGATGCTGCTGCTGCTGCTGCTGGTGTGTAGCTTGGTATTCCGGAGGCGGGATACCCGAGTCGTAGAGGCAGCAATGGGGCAACTGGCCGCTCGATTGGGGTATCCCGTGGTGGGACGCCAGCCCCGGGTGGTGGGGGTGATGGGGGCGCTGGGGTGTCCTCTGACATAGTTGCGGTGGGCCTCCAGGAAGCTGAGCTGGGGGTCGTTGAGGATGTAGAAGTCGGTGCGGGAGAGTCCGTGCCGCGCCGCCCCGATCAGGAGGTCCCGGTCGTGTTTGCCGGATTCCCACCACACGGGGAGGTAAAGGGAGGGGCGGCACAGCTGCAGGCGGGACGAGAGCAGGGGGTGGCGGAGCACCTGGAGGGGAAGGTACAAAGGGACATTTGGGCAACATCTTAAAGGGATATTTCGGGATTTTTGACATTGGGCCTCTTTTCCTAGTTATCCAGAGTGTTGTTGATGTCTGGATATTTTTATGCAGTTCTTATATTTGAAGAGTCTAGTGGCGCTAGGCTAGGGCAAGGCTAAAGCATTTCTATGGTATCAGTTAGCCTGCATTAAAAACAGTCCGACCCACTCCACAGTGCATCTGAGGCAAATCACTTATAACACCAGACTAACCATATAAATGTCTGTGTCGATAGAATAATTTTAACCATTTTGCATTTAAAATAACTTATATTTGAGCAGCATCAGCTTCATGGCTGTAAGCTAACGCAGTGGCGATCTGCGAGAAAATAGTCCCTCAAAATGTGGTAATTCATGTGATACAAGGTCAGTTATATTTCAAAAATTATTCCATTAACACAGACATTTATATGGTTAGTCTGGTGTTATAAGTGATTTACCTCAGGTGCACTGTGGAGTGGGTCAGACTGTTTTTAATGCAGGCTAGCTGTTACCATAGAAATGCTTTAGCCTTGCCCTAGCCTAGCGCAACTAGACTCTTCAAATATAAGAACTGCATGAATTTAAGAAAAACATATCTCCAGACATCAACAACACTCTGGATAACTAGGAAATGAGGCCCTATGTCAAAAATCCCGAAATATCCCTTTAACATACAATGGATAAGCTGTGGCAATGGTGTTGTGGTCTCAGACAGGCATTAGGTATGAGCAGCAAGCTACACATTCTGACATGTTCATTTAGTTTTAGTCTTTTCACTAAAATGTACTAAAAGTAATTACTTTTAGTACACTATCTACATCTAGATAATACATCTAAAAGTACATTTTTAATCAACAAATATGCTATATGCAAATTTAGTCAACTTTACAATTCCACAGTTTTGCTCAGGCATATTTATTCAAAGCTGTGCTCTCTTTCAAACAAAGCCAGAAGAATCAGTACCTGCTCCCGGATCTTTCGAAGCAGCTCGATGCGATACAACGTCCTGGCAGCTCTCTCTTCAGTCAGGGGCTCCACAACTAATGCGGGATCCACTAGCCCTACAAATGCATAATATCACTCATCGTCAAGAAACAAGAGGAAAGAGCCATGTAAAAACTTCAATATTCTGCTCTAGTTTAGTAAAAGTGTTATTTTGGCTAATTCAGACTAACAAAAAACTGAAAGAAGTAGTTAAAAGGGGCAGAGAAAGGGCAGAGAAAGCTCGTCAACTTTGAGAGGCTGTTTGCACTGCTACAAAATGGCGGTGTGTTGATATATATTTATCTTTTACACTACAACACACAACTGGAGAGAATGAGGATAAGTGTACCGGAGTTCATTCATAAAAAGTCTTTTTGGACCCAGATGCATGACATGACAAAATGAAAACAAAATTTTCGACTTTATAATTTCTTGTCGAAATGAAAACTGAACCAGACCTTCTTCCTTCCTGGGGGCAGTTTGCAGGCCGTCCTACACATGTTGACGAAGGAGTTGAAGTATCTCTCCAGGCTCTCGTCGGTCTTCCTCTCTAGTCGGGCCAGCGCTCTGAACTGGGACCAGTCGTATACCTTCCTCTCGGGGTCGTACACCACCCCGAACGAGGAGACCGTCCTGTAGAAGTCCGCCTGCTCACGACGGGTCCATCTGCAACAACACATGGAGACTGAATGTCACACAAAATGTATCACTAATGCTCACAGTCAGTCATTCAGAAGTGCTTCACTGAATAGGAAAGATGTGTTCAAACACATTTAATAACAGTTAAAAGGCAAAAAGAGCACTCAAAGTTGATTTAAATGTTGTGCTTAATTGATTTGCCCACAGCCTCTGCCACCTTTGACCATAACAAACAAATCCATAGGTTAAGACGGTTATTTAAAGATGCATTATGGAACTTTTTATGGGGGGAAAAAAGTTCTATTAGAGCGTATTTGACCTATTAGTGACCTAGCGCTGCATGGGTGGTTAGAATGTCACCTTTACTTTCCACCATGACACTATGAGCCTGATTTTGTGTTTCGCGTAACCTTTTTCCACCTACAGTAGGAGGGGCGCAATGTGAGATTTTGCTGGACACAAACAAACATGGTGAGATGAATAAAGTTTTCAGTTTGACCTGATAGAGCTTACAAAAGCCTGTAATGCTAAAGGAAGAATACGAGGCGGTGCGATAAAAACGAGGAAAGAATGTGAGGTAGAGCACAGTGCTGCTTGTAATAATAAACCACGACTCGTTCAACATCCTGTTTTTTCTACAAGCGACGCCCTCTCGTCAGTGGTGCAGGCACATGGTGCAAAAGCTGTGCCACATGCAAGATGACATGTGTCCAACAACGCTTTTGGAGTAATGTTGTCCTTGCACCAGGCGCAAGATCTGGCCCCAAGACTCTCCAGGATCAATTGTTTTCAGAGTTTCTGGTAGGTTTTCACTGCTAATGGAACCATCTCCATGGTTACGCATATGTTCCATCCAGAAATCCTAAAAAACCCAAGAGGATCTGACTGCAGCCGATGGAGAGTAACATGGGTAATAGACAAATCTCAATAAAACGCCTTCAGCAAATTTAGGATTAGGGACGGGTTAGGTTTAGGGTTAGTTTAGACTGGTTTAAGCTAGTGTTGTCCTGTGGAGGTGATGTCATTTCATATGGAAGTGTGGAGCCTCTCCAGCTGCATCCAGACCCTTCTCAAAAAACCTGAAAAACAATTGATCCTGGAGCATCACAGAGGCCTCCGTGATGGAAAGTAAAGATGACTTACCAACCGCCTATGCAGCCTGGATCACTGACAGGCTCAAACCTGTTATATAAACACGTTATTATTTTCGCATAAAGAGTTCCATATTGCACCTTTAAGTGTGCAAAAATTCATCAAGTGCCTCTATCTCTGTTGAACTCCAGTTGAACTTGCAATTTAAGCATAAATACAGTGCTTGCAGAGTGTGATCCTCTACAATCTTTGACATTGGTAATGCACAGTCTGAAATGTGATTGGGACATAACAATGTGCATTTCAGGCAAGATCCTAAGTTACTGCTTGGAAGGTAATTGCTTATTGTCTACAGCAGTGGTTCCCAAAGTGGGTCCGGGGCCCCCTGGAGGGCCTTGGAGACACTATAGGGGGCCCCAAAAAGCTTGTCTAGAAAACAAGTACATTGAAAAAATATATATTTAAAAGAAAAATACATTTATTCGCTATAATGTATTACTTGAAACCAGTTTTAAACTCCACTCATTGCTAGATGTTGCTTTTTATGTAATAGCTGTAAAACAAATAATTTTCTATTGGGGGCCCCGAGAGAATTTCGGATCGACAAGGGGCCGCGATGTTCCGGACTTTGGGAATGGCTGGTCTACAGTATATAACACGCTAGTTCAAAATACTACTATACTACTATACTATACTATACTATACTATGTAAATGCAAGGAGGATTTTAATCCCGAAATAACAGTCGCTATAATAACTCCTTGCCTTCTCTGCCACTCTAAGAAGAGCGGATCGGCGTCTGTCGGCACCACCGTACACCTCCGCAGCTCTTCCCCCAGTTGCCAAGCCATCGGCCCGTGGTGCCCCGCCCCGCCTCCCATCCCCATGGCGACCAGTCCGTCGTGGAGCAGGTAGTCGTGGCGCAGCATGGGCTCACGGCGCAGAGTGAAGCGCTGGTAGGCCGTGATCAGACGCCTCAGACGGGCCGTGAGGGCGGGGCCGGTGGGCCAGAGCGGGCGTGTCTGCACCAACTGCAGGGCCGCCACGCCCATTCCGGTCCCAGTGGTCGTCGTGGTAACCAGAGTGGCATCCTGAGCGCTGAGGTCCAGACACGGCTGGCACTGAGATTCTGGGGCTGGCGCCGACTCTGGAGAGGAAAAGCAGGAAGAAAGAAATAGCATCATCGAACATCTATTTCATATACCTGTAGATTATAGGCTTTACACTATGCATTTTAACACCTTTGGCCTGAATGGTTAGGCCTCTGCATCGGGCCGAATACTTCATTAATACATTTATGATGATGACAAACAACATACGATACAACACAGTGGTGATAGTGTCACCTGGGGCCGTGCTGTCGGGTTTGTCTGAGGCTTCAGTGCTGGAGCAAGTCTCTTCTTCTCCCTGAAGACAGAAAACATTTATACATTCAATTATATTCATGTTTATCTACGTTTTAGTATATGTGACCCGTCACTAGAACGAGGGACACAAGTCGGCTGAAAGAAGGGTATTTTTTTAAATTTGGTGATGTTCACGTATTTGCAGATTCTTTTAGTTGAGATCATGAAGAATCCTCCCTATGTTTGGAACCCAGTTTTGGTATATTTAAAAGCGTAACATTTTAGGTAGGAATCTCCTTGTTTTTCATTCAGATTCTCATGACATGTGTGTATTTGCATACCGGTAAGCGGCTTTTGTCTCCTTCTCTTTGCCCCCGCCCTCCAGGGCCCTGCGTGGCTACTTATTAAACATGCTCTATACAAACGAGGCAATATGAAGTGGATTTACACTTTTTCTTAAGTTGTCGCCGCCATAAAACCTCACAAAGAAGAAGAAAGAAGTGGATTTATTAATCACGAATATTTGG
Source organism: Neogobius melanostomus (assembly GCA_007210695.1). Taxonomy (NCBI): domain Eukaryota; kingdom Metazoa; phylum Chordata; class Actinopteri; order Gobiiformes; family Gobiidae; genus Neogobius; species Neogobius melanostomus. Next base: position 506,600 of record VHKM01000457.1, on the reverse strand, counting down.
CGTAGCTTCCTCATGAAGAGTCAAGATAACAAAGCAGCGACAGCGGGACAGAGACTCTTTGAGACCGGAGAACACTTTCCCCGCGGCAAAAAAGCTACCTGCAAAGCACCAAACTGTAAGTTTATAATCTTTTTATTACGGTGGATTTTGCGTTTGAGTTGATCACTGATGTCTCGCTCTGTCAACAAAACATCCGCCTGTTTCCATGTTAGAATACGCTCGTCTCCACCGTCATGTGTGTTTCCTTTTGTTGCACCGCTGCTTTGGTTTGTGTTGTTGACACATCCTTTAGCGAACAAATGCCACGCAAAAAAGGCAGTTTTACACATACGCCTATTGTCGATCAGTTTATGTGCGTTTGAGTGAATGAACTCAAGGCCTGAGGACAGAAACCCCATACACGACATGACAGGGGGGCTTTACAGGGTATGGCTTTTCTAAATGAGACGTAAATTCGCTCTATTGTCACTCGAGCAGCAGAGAGAGGTGAGAAGTGCCCAAACTTTAGAGGCCGTTTTCTCACGTTTGAGATAATATGAGTTCCTACATTCAAATTGTCACATCTTCTCCAAATATTATCAGATTTTCATGTGTTACACATTGTTGGAAACTTTGGAGACGACACTTTCATAATCTATGTCCAACTCAAAATGCCCCAAAACCGAGCTGTGTCCCCCTGTTCTCGTGATCGGCCACATGTTTCTATGACACTAATGCAGCGTTTGGAAGAATCATCTGAACAGACCGACTGCCACTCAATGTTCGAGACGTCTAAGCCATAAATATCTGCAGTTGTCAATCCGCCCGCCACATCTCACCGACCTTCGCCCTCTGTCTGTCACACACTGTGTCCAATAAAGTATATAAATAGTCAACGCTGTGGAAATATCAGAAAACTCCTCCATCGATATATATAACGAGGAGGCGACAAAAAGAAGAGGTGTGTTCTTAATCGATGGAAAGATACCCCTCCGTCGCCATTTTTAAACATCAGGAAAAGAAGGCTTCAAAACTGCTGGTAAATTAATTGCTAATCTTGCACTAAAGGCTTTGTAATTCCCAATCCACAAATTGGTGCTGTTGAGAACGACGGTAAACAATCTCTCAAATTAAGAATCTTCATCTAGGGCAACATTAGCCTCACGTTACGGGAACACCAGCATCAAACAAGAGAAATTTAACGGTATTTTATTCACGTCTATGCTTTGCTGTTGTGTAAAATTAATTAACAAACAAGCAAATAGGGTTTATACAGGCAGAAACAAGACACCACTTTGATGCCTAAATACTATATTGTAATGCCACAATAGCAGATTTATCTTCTTAAGATTTGCAAACATTCATCAAACAGAGGTTGAAGAGAATTGGAAAAAACTGGAAACTTATCAGCAAAAAAAGGTGGTCAACTTCAGCCACAACGGCAACTGAATATGTTTTAGAGCATTTTAGTATTTTCAATGAACTTATACAGCAAAAATTGTTGAGCAATGTCATCATTTTCCAATAAATTCAGATTTAATGCCAGTTTGAATCCAATTTAAGTAAGGGATAATGTATAGAACGCCGGTCATTATTGGGAAAATAAGTACCGACAGGGCGAACTGGGGGTCTGGTTTCGCCCTGTCGGTACTTATTTTCCCGATAATGACCGGCGTTCTATACATTATCCCGCTTATTATACGGCTGTTTGCCAACTGTACACACACAAATAAACTTCATACACTTTTATGAAGACAGAAAGGTTTATTTAATGATTTCCGCGGCAAATAGTTCCCAAAAGTGTGCGCGTTGTTTGGCAACGTTGTTGATTCCAGGCAGTGTGGCGAGGCTAGTAGCAGCACGGCTAGCTACTTATTGCTAGCCTAGCTACTTAGTTGAAGGTGCAGTTGGAGAGGAGGAATGGTGGTGAATCTCTGGGTAAGTTGAAAGACGGACTCCCGTTAACTTCACGAGTGATTCCCCCAACTTCTCTCGCAGGGACGGGGACAGAGATAGTGTCCGCCTGTCCGCTACTACTACTCGCGGAATGATATGAAAGACCTGTATTACAAGCACAAACTCCGTTGCCATTGGCAGCGGTCATTATTTTTTCAGAGGTCTTCTATCAAAAAATAATGACCGGTAGAACGTTGGGAAATCACATTCCAATCAATGGAGCGTTCTACTTGCATTGTGAAGGGCCGTATAATAATGCTTTCTAATGAACCAATTTTTTATGTATTAACCTCTTAATAAACCTCTTCGTCTGGACCTAGCACATTTTCTCCAGTTCAGCTTTACCCAAATCTAAAAGCTTCTTGAAAAAATCATCCAAGATAGCGACAAAAAAGCAACAAAATTGGCAACCAAAATCGTAACTAAAAATGACAAAAACGCACCAAAAATATGACAAAAAATTTATGAAAAGGCAACAAAACTGACGACAAAAACATGTGACAGAAAAGCACCTAAACTACAACAAAAAAATGACGAGTGTCACAGCAACAACGCAAGGATCCGGTTTGTTGGTCTTAGCTTTCAAATGGCACTGGACTACAGGCTGTAAGCTCTGGTCGAGGAGCTTTAAGATTCGGGAAAAGCTGAACTGGAGAAAATGTGCTCGGTTCAGGTGGGGGTTAAGAGGTTAATGAACATACATGGGACTCATGCATGTAAACACACCACACCGGATTGTAGCCTTGAGTTAATTTCAATCCGTCGTCCCCCATGCGCACTCTCAAACACACTCACATTCATCCTGGCCTATTGTACATGTTTTTAGTGGTAGGGGAAACCGGAGTACCCGGAGGAAACCTACGCAGACACGGGGAGAACATGCAAAGGTGGGAATCGAACCCAGGACCTTCGAGCTGTGAGGCACGAGCGCTAACCACTGTGCTACCTAGCCGCCCAATTTAAGGCCTTGATTTTGGCACGAAACAGTTAATGCTTTTTAATGCCCCACGAAAACCCTGATGAAGGCCTTACCTTCTCGTTCTCCTCGCGCTCCTCTCCTCCATCAGGTTTGCTCTCTGCGTCCTCTTTGGGCTCCTCTGTTTTACCGCTGCGAAAGAAGAAATGGATTCAGTAAACGGATGCATGGAAACCTTTCATATAAAAAAATTGTAAATCCAATACAAATAGAAAAAAAGCTCTTCAGTGTTTTATCTTTGAATATCAACGTTTGTCAAAGTCCCTGATGAGAATTCCTCTTGTCACCATGTTTTAGTCTTTTGATTTCCCGTTTTAAACCCGCTCCTCTCATGTGCTCTGCCGGCGGAGCTCCTCTCCGAGATGAAGGTGCCGCGCTAACAAAGCACCCGCCGTTTACCATTACCTCCAGCTCAGGATCAAAGTCTGGAGGACGGTTTTCAGCTTTCTCTTGTGTTTCACTGTCACAACAAAAGTCAGAAAATACCTTTACCAGGAAGGGAGGGGGAACTCCATTCGCTGGTGTGGTGAGCTGCGTATGAAGCCACAGCTGCCCTTTGGGGAGGCCGAGAGGAGCACTACTCCACGACAGTGTTGTTTTTGGCAGCCCTCTTAGTTCTACTCTTAGTCTTTTGGACGAAAATGCTTTTAGTATTGGAAATAATTATTGAGATGAAGCGTTTAACAGTCAGATTACACCACAAAAGGCAGAAGTATCATTGTGAACACAGCTTCTCCCAAAAGCGTCCGCTCTCCTCACCCTCTGATCATTTTATAAACAGCGCCGTCTGCACATTAGTTCATCAACATTCATTCTGTATTCAGATCACTACTGTATTTAATTGGGGGGAAAAATTGTCCTGAGAAAAGATGAAGGTCAGTTGCGCTGTGACAACAAACCACTTTCTCCCATTTTCGTCGTGTTTTGCCGATGTAAACCCATAAAGGTCTTGTCATGGTTACATTACCAGCATAAAAGAAGGTGCGTCAATGAATTGATTTCGTTATAGTCTTTTTTGATGAAAATAACACTGCTCCACTAGACCTGGCACTGCTCAAAGCATGTTAAAATATAAAGTCGTTCCCTTGTCAGACAGAACAGCAATAGTATTTCATTACATTCACAGTTTGGGGTAATCCTCGGACGAAGTAGTTACATTTAGCGGTTTCTTTTTCTACGGTGTCAGCGCCTCGTTCTCTACTTCCTGCTTACAACTGTATTAGAAAATACAAACTGTCCTCTACATTATTAAAGCCTATAATCCAACATTATCAGTTCTGAGCCGCTCGAAGTGCGTTTTTAACACCGTGCTGAAATTATGAACTGTAAATTAGTTTATTCCCACAGCTGCCAGCAGGGGGAGCGCTCCAGGCAAAGTCTTCACCAGCTCCAGTGCCCGTGTTTCATCGTTACCATTTAATTCTTACAGAGACATAATTTAAATGCTGAGGCACCAAAAATGATGTTTTAAAGTCTATTTAGTGGTAGTTTATTTCAGTCGGTATTTTCACACAGACATGATTAACTACAAAACCTGAAAACAATGAAACAATGACTGAAAAGGGTTTTGGCTGAAGCGAAACACTAACCCTATTACAGCTTAACTATAACTTAAAGTGCCAAGCATACAGCAGTTTTACCGTCTACAAGAATAATTTGTGTCAATTAGTTACAAAGTAAATTCACACAAGTCACACATTTCATCAATAGATTTGGCTCGAATCAATCAATGATATCGTAAAGACAAAATATCCTGTACACAGGAGAGTTTATATGTGATTTAGTTCTAGTGCTGTATAACTGCTAATTACATTAGATTTTAACATTTTTTGGAAAGTGTTTAAAGAGTACCTAAACGGGCGTGCCAAAGCCTTTCCCCACCCACAAACAAAAGTTTGGGGGTGAAATGCGGGGGGTGAGTGTGTGGGCCTTTGTGACCTCGACATTTGCATTGGCACAATCACAGCAGACTGATTACGTGGGAGGGACTTGGTTATATACCACAGGTACAGGGGCAGGACAATTGGCAGCACCTGATGACGATGTGTGGAGCTAGTGCGGCTTATGACGTTCTGTGGAGGCCGTGGACACTCTCCAGTCAATCAGGAAATTCTAATTTAGTAGCAGAGTTTACCCTGAAGGGGGCGCAACCCATTCATTTTCAGGCCAAAGTTAGGATTTTACACGTTTGCGCTATAATGTCAGAATAATGTCAGGGACCAGTGGACAACACTATGAGACACACATTGAGACAGTTTATCAGTAAAAAAACTTGATTTGGTGTTTAGTTGCTCTTTAAGGATGTAAAGTTTTTTAAGGTGTCATTCAGGTTATTCCATACATTTACTCCTCTGACTGAGACACTTTAATGTCCAATTGATGCTGCAAAGGGTGATCTAAAATTAGGAACATTTTCTGAAATACATTTGCTCTTGATTTGAGTAGGTAAGTGACATTATCCGCCAAGGAAACAAGTATGTTGTATGTAAAAATAAGAAGAATATTATGTCTTGCTCTTAGAAGTAAAATCAAGTAGATTTTTCATATTTTAAATGCAAAAAGATCTTATTCATCTGATTTTTGTACTTAGTCATTTTTCAGTGTAGCTTTCAGAACCTGGCGTAGTCTAGTCTTTTTGCTTTCTATAACAATAAAGAACATTCATTTCAATACAATAGTAGATTGAAAAAAGGAATTTGAGCAAGGGAGGGTGTTTTGGATGCTTTACTGTACAAGTATCAGTATTTAGGAAGCGCGTTATTGCACAATTGCGAAAGGCCAGTTCCAGTTGGCCTTTCCAGCACCTATTGTCTTTTCTCCCCCGTCTACTCAAATGAGGGATTAGCCGAGTCTCACGCAGTTAACGAAATATTGGAAGATTATTTCAGCTGAACAAAAGCTGGTAAATCCCTGACAACAAAAAGCTTAAATAGGATAAAAAATACTACTTCACCAGAGGATATTGTACTTCAGAGGACACTCAACAGCCCCCCGATACTCACTCCGGGGGAAATGGATGGATGACCAGCAAAGCCTTCATTTCTACACAAGCCAGTCTAGATGTCTACTTGTAAACTTAAAAAAACTAAAGCTCTGACTCTCACAACAGGCTGCAAACGGCAAGCAAGGTTCACGGAATACGCCTGAATGAAACAAAATCTTGTAATTCTCTGCCTCTCTGTAGTAGCGTTAGCAGCAGGCGCAGAGCAGGTGTAAACAACACAGCCTGTCAGCTCCAAAGCTGCTCGGTTGTCGACAGAGGCACCACTCTGCCCACACTCTTCCTCTAAACGCTCAGAAGAAAGGGTTAGACGCAACAAAATGCTAAATAAAAGTGGCAGGACGTGGGTAGCGCAGACAGCGGAGATCCTGAATGTAAACATGAGCAATTTTCTTCTTATATAACCAGGTAAGGATTTTCACCCAAACATACCCGGAGTGGCGTTTTGTCCAAAAAGTCCAATGTGGCTCAACACAAGGGCAGCTTTGATCGCATTATACGTTGTTTTTTAAGAGATACCAAGGCTAATGTGTCTGAAGTAGTTTATGTATGAATAAAGCAGAATGTAGTGAAAGAAATGTTCACTTTAAGGTCACAACTGAAAAATGTATGCAACACTGGACCAGGGTTTATACAGGCAAAAGCAAGTCAAATGTAATGCTTTTGAATGCCATTTTAAAACTTATTGAAAACAATACCACAGTGAATGTGGGTTGCAATCGAAGCTAAAAGCGGTCCTACACAATATGTTTGACTGTGGGGCTTGCATTTTTTGTTTTGCCCAGGCACTTAATAGCAGGTTCTTCCACATTCATATTATGGTCTAAGCATTTAGTTGAGGTCAAAGCCTTGTTAGAAATCCTCAATTAATATAAAACCTTTTGATATTTTACTTTAGATACAGATTAGCGTATAAAAGTGTCCTCTGAGCTAAATGCAAACTCAAATTCAGTCAAGTTTCTGCTTTCTGTGGGGTCAGATACACATCCAGTAGCCACTAAACATCATCTTAGAATATATTAATGATAAAGAACCACTTCTTCTTCTTCTTCATCCATCGGGTCGACTCCGAACCCTGGTGAACAAATAGACTAGGCATCTTCATCTCGTCCTGTCTCTTGCCGTAACAAGACAGTTCTTCAGAGTCATTCCCAGTTTTTCCAGCACATTGTCCAGCCATCTTTAGGTCTTCCTTTTCCCCATAGACCCTTTCATGATGACTTTCTCCAAACTATCATCTGCTCTGATAACATGTCTAACACTGAAAGACAGTCTGTTCCTCTCTATTATGTTGATCAGAGATGTTTTAACTTGGATTTCATTCAGGACCCATTGGTTTGTTTTCTTCGCTGTCCATGGAATACGTAGAAGCCTCCTCCATGGCGACAATTCAAAAGCCTCTATTCTCTTTCTGTCTGCCTTTTTTATAGTCCAACTCGCACTTCCATCGGTCGCCACTGGAAAGACCATTGTTTGGACCAACATTTGAAATCTTGACTGATTTCGATACATTTTATCTTTAAATATGTCGGTAAGTTTACTTAAAAGTTGTTCGAGCCATTCCGATTCTTCTGTAATTTCTCATCACAGTTTGCATCGTGATAAATCATACAGCCGAGGAAATTAAAGTTCTCAACAATTTCAAGACTCTCATCTCCTAAATTCAAGTCCTCGGTGTCATCTGTTGTTATTATCTTTGTTTTCTTTACATTCAGCTTCACTTGCGACCTTCACACTTTCAAGCAAACGCAGTAGATCGTCTTTATTGTTCGCCACTAGGGTTGTGCCATATCTCTTGTGTCTTAAATTCTTATTTAACCTTTTTTTAGCCAGAAAAGTCCCACTGAGATTAAAAACCTCTTTTGCAAGGGAGTCCTGGCCAAGAGGCAGCAAATATAAGCAGCAAAAGATAAGTTACATACACATTATGAAAAACAGTTACAATTTAAAAATGTAATCTCAAGTGCTCTCAGTCTGGATTTAAAAGCATTCAATGAAATAAGTTCAGTTATTTCCAGTCTTTTTGCAACATGTTCCAGGTAGAACGAGCAGAGTGAACAAAAGCCCTTTTCCCCAGTTCTGTATGGGCAAATGGAACAGTGGGCAACAAATGATCATCTGAACGCAAACTGTAAGAGCCAACACTCTTACAGGCTTTATAAATAAAAATGTACCAATGACCCGGCCTCCTGGAGGACAAAGAAGGCCATCCCGCTCAAGTATACAGTTCACAATGATGGGTCAAAGCCCAACAGTTAGTGAACCTCAGAGAAGCATGTTATACAGTGTCGATCTTATGGAGACATTGATCAGAGGCATTCATGTACAACAGGTCTCCATAGTCTAAAATAGATGAAAATGTTGCATTGACAAGGTGCTTTTTTGCCTCAAAAGACAATCAACATTTATTTCGAAAGATAAAGCCCAAGTTGAGTTTAAGTATTTTCACTAGATTGTCTATATGGGGAAAGTCAGGGAGTCATCAAGCAAAACACCAAGGTATTTGTATGTGTGAACCACCTCTATGAGATTTCCCTCAAGAGTGGACACTAGGGGGATAGTTTGAGGAACCTTCTTAGTGTTTGAAAACAACATTAGTTTGGTCTTTTCAGCGTTGAGGACCAGTTTTAGCTGCAGAAGTGTGTGCTGGACCACATCAAAAGCTTTCTGCTGAGATTCTACAGCTTTAGCAGGGTTCAAACCAAAAGAGCATCAGACACATCTTGACCTAATTCATTAATATACATGAAGAACAGGAGGGGTCCTAATACTGAACCCTGTGGCACCCCCTTGTGGACATTCAAAAATTCAGAACACAAACCATCACATTTAATACACTGGATCCTGTCACTCAAATAACTTTCTAGATTAGCATTTCTCATTATATTTCTCAGAAAGAAACCACAGAAATCATATAAACGCCAGGAGATTCGACGGCTAACAAAATGTGTCCATGTGTAGGAACTGGCTCAGAGATAAAAGGCATTTCTGTGATTTCTTTGGGTTTAAGTGGCAGGCCTGAGAAACATTCGGCGTTATGCTTTACCAGTCAGCGACGTCGGCGTTGGCCTCCACTCCTCCCTGTTCGGCGGACAGAGCAGTGACGTCAGGCATGCCCACTCTCTCCAGGAAACACAGCTCTGGGTCTGCACGCATCGCATTGTACCGCTCGTACCCTGAAGGAGAAAAACCCCACAGCGTCAATGTGCTAGCAGAACTAACTAACTACTTTTAATGCCAAAGAAACTACTATATGTATAATGACACAAATGGAAGGGCATATTTAATTTCTTAAGATTTGCTAATATTCCATCAAACACGGGAATGAGGGGCCTGTTCCTTTAAGCCTTTTTGACAGCATTTTTTGTATATGTAATTTTTTTGATTTAGCCACATTTACCAGGGTGATAATGAATTTTTGGTTAAAATGGGAATCTTTAAAGGGGGGGTATTATGTAAAATCGACTTTTCAAGCTTTATGTCATGTTATTATGTCATTCCCTCATTAAACACATGCCTGGAGTGTTGCCTTGGCTCATTCACATATTTTTGAGTAATCAGTAAAACTTAGACGGCAGCCATTTTAGGTGTAGCTATGCCTCAGTCCTCCTAGGAACGCCCCACCTCCTGGAGACGCCTCTGGACCTTTCGTCACCAGCCAAGCCACCAACCACTGCTCCTCAGCTCAGCAGAGCCCCCTCCCCGCACAGTAGTGTTGTTTAGATGCCACAGCAGTGTGCTGAAGGGGGCGTGTCGGAGAGCTTCTTAAGAGACAGAGGCCTATTTCAAGACGTTCAGTACAGCCATTTTGAGAGAGCAATTTTATTCAAGGCAGTTATTTTAATTTACTGCATATACAGACCAACGAAGGTTACGTCATCATTGTAGTATGCTATAGACTGGTGCTATGTGATTGAAAAAGCATAATACCCCCTCTTTAAGTCTGCCTCCTACTTGACCACATTGGCCAGTTTCCCCACAGGGTAAAAGTATTCGAGCCAAAACTGCAGCTTAATGTGTTTTGGACCACATTATTTATATTGTTATATCTCAAAATTTAGTGGTATCAGTTTGAAATTTCTGCTGTAGATTACTGATATAAATATGAGAAGAAAATGTATTGCAAGTTTTCTGTCATTTTATGTTTTCATACAAAATAATGGATAGAGCCAGGTTTAACTGTATAGTTTTATTATGTTTTCATATGAATTACTAAGATTTTTTGTTTAGTTTAGAATAGTTTTTCACAAGCTAATCATAAGTGAAAAAATCTCAATAAATCAGGATGGGAATTAGATATAAAAAAAAATCCCTCAGAAAAAAAATGTCTCCGGTCTTTCGTACGGGTGGATCCCAGAAAGAAAATGATCATTTTTTGGATTCCAGCACCATCCCGGCTTTGCGATGGAGGCGATGTTGAAGCTACTTCCGGGATATCTCCGCCTCGATCGCGGACAAAGCATCATAAAGTAAGCATTGTACGGGGTAAGTTTTGTCATTTTAATACTCTGACATGAAAACTAAGATGATGAGGGAGAAAACTAGCTAAAAATCTCCACATTGACCACTGCATGAAAAATCAATATTTTCACCTGCCGTGTCTCGTCTTAATGCCAGTTTCAATTCAACTTAATGCATTTAAGGCTTTAATCTTGGCACAGTTGATTCAGTGACTCTTAATGCATAATAGAAGTAATTGAATTCGCCTTACCATGTTTATGCACTCCTATGAGCAGAGACTTGTCAGCGTCTGCGTCCCACCACGAAGCCGGGATCTCAATGTAATCGATGTCCGGGAGCGTGACCTCCAGTTTACTGTCAGCAAAAACAATCTGTCAATATTCTGCAATGACTGCGCAAGACTCTGTAAGACTCTCACAACTACAAACATCGCCTGTGGTCGACATTGTAGCATAAAAACCTGTGCAAAGAAAGTGCATTCCTAAATATGAGGCTGCTCCACACAAATGTATTGTATCTTTTTAGGACATAAATAATTGCAAATAAATGTGTGAAGTACAGAAGTTCTTTAACCCAGATTCTGTTCTTGGCACACGTTTTAAACATCAAAGTTTGAGATAAGACTGATATATGAACTGCTAAACCAATACAAGAAACACACAAAATGACATGTTAGTGCATTCTGATAATACTGTAGCACTGTTGTCCTACAGGCAGACGACAGCAGACAGAGACGATTTATTGTCCCCAGATCATCAAAGATAGGCTTCTGTTTGTGAGCGTGGAAACACGTGTGTGATGGAGGAGACAGTGGAGAGAAGTAGCTGAATAGAAGTCCTACTCCGAACCCAATATATGCTGATAAACTTGAAATGTAGCTGGAAAAGGTGGTTCTTTTACTGTTATGATGTTGTGCCGTTTGGCGTGGTCTGCGTGGGGCTGTTAGTTCCACTGTTATGACAAAGAAATGAAAATGGAGGAGCTACGCTGTTTTTCTATGTGTATTTCACTCTGTCATTGGCCGCTGCTTTCTGTGTGTCCACTTTTGGGACGGTAAAATCACCCAGGCTTCTCTTCCTGCGACTGAGGTTTAGTTGCGTCTTTCTGCCGCCCACATTACACGATTTGAACGCGAGTCCAGTCGCGACCCCCCCACACTACGATACACGACTCTGTGCGACTGCCTTCGACAAGGCACGACTCGAGAAGACTCGGCGAGAATGAGAATTACAGTGGTCCCTCGCTATAACGCGGTTCACCTTTCACGGCCTCACTGTTTCGCTGATTTCTTTTGTACAATTTTGCATGCTTTTTTACAGCGTATGAACAGCATACCCGCATTGTGTTCTGCGTCCTGATTGGCTAGTGAGCCTCCTCTTGCTGCAGAGAGGATCTCTGTCAATGTCGCATCAACACATCAGCGCACACCGCAGAGTCACCAGAGTCACAAGCACAGAGGTCCGACTCCGCATTTCCCTGCACTTTCCCCGCGGAATAAACACTGCTAGCATGTGGCGCTCGCCTCAGCTAAACACACGCCGTCTGAAGCCTGAAACTGCTACGATAAAACTTTGGTCGTAGCTACGAGTGTTTCCTTTGTTTGAACAATCACAGTGGAGACGAGAGCAGCTCACAATTTTGTGTGACGTCTAAAATCTTATAAGAAAAACAAAAAGCACAGTGTACAGCAGGCATAACCGTGTGAACTAGTGTGAACTAGTGAGAACAGTGTTTAAAGTGTGTGGTGAGGGGTTTTACTGCCTTAAAACATAGATAATAACTGTAACTGGGGCGACGGTGGTGCAGAGAGTAGAGCGGGTCGTCTTGTGACCAAAGGGTCGGCGGTTCGAATCCCGCAGGTGCCCACTGTCGTTGTGTCCTTGGGCAAGACACTTCACCCACCTTGCCTCCAGTGTCTGCGTACACTGGTGTATGAATGAGAGTGTGAATGGGTGACTGGTTCCTTGATGTAAAGCGCTTTGAGTGCCTAAAGCAGGTAGAAAGGCGCTATATAAAATGTGACCATTAAAAAAAAAAAATGTGCCTATTGCGTGTTATTTTAGAACGTAACCCCGCGATAAACGAGGGACCACTTTATAGCAAAAGTGGGCAACAAATTGTGTAGTGTGTGCTGAGCTGGTACAGCACAAAGCAGGTCTATCCACTTTTCCATGTTGAATTAAAGCATTAAAATGATAATTCAAGGGACATTTAGAACAGAAGTGTCATTAATTTGCAATGAATCGCGAGTTAACTATGACATTCATGAGATTAATCGCGATTAAATATTTCAGTCGATTGACAGCACTAATTACTGCATTTACATAAAACCTGCAGGCATTCATTTCCTCAGCAAGATGTGTCAAAACAATCCAGTCTAATCCCCTTCTTCCCTTAGGCATCCAAATCAAACAGCAAACATCAATAAATAAGTTAAATCTGGGTACCTGATTTTTCCTGTTCAAACAGTGACATTTTTGTTTTGGCCCAAACTTGTTTCTAGCTCTCACAGTCCCTCCTTTGTATTCACATGATTCAAAGAATGGAATTACAGTACATGCACATTTCACACCCATATACAGCATTGAGCGATGACGAAGTGAAGCAAGGGCTGCCACCCCCAAGATAAATTCCACTATTTTAGACTAGACTTCTATCATCCATTGCTCAATAAAACTTTAGGTGAAGACAATATACCGAGGTGTGTGTTTTGCTGTATTTACAACATACTCAGAGGTGGCAAAAATAAATGTATTCTACAACACCAAAAAAATCAGATACCCCAGCTCCTCAATCTGGAGCTTTTAAACCCAGCGTTCTGTCTCTATTTCAGAGGTATTTATGTCCGTGTCTTTCCCCTGTAACGCCGCTGCTTTGCGTAGATCACAGCGTGTGTTTATTTATTTACCTGGCGACACATGAGTGAAGAAGCGAGTGTGTCCTTCGTCCTTACAGTTCTGTCAGGCGCCGCATCCTTCTCATTTGTTTAATTTAAATCTTGGACCGTGTTCACAAATGCTCTGTTTATCCATGTCTTTGAAAATATAACACTTGTCCAACTTTGGTGAATTACTTGGTCAAGTAATAACTTATGGTAACTATCTGCTTCCGGTTAGCCTTTTACACAGTAAAAGACACAGTATGTTATCGCTTTAGTAAGACTCTTATTGTGAAAGGGTCAGACAGCCACAGTATCACAGCAGCTTGACGTCATGAGAGAGACGTCTCAGAAAAGATGCTAAACAGCAACAGACACCAACAACAAGCCTTTAACCAAACTTAGTGTTACTATTTTACTTTTATTGTCTGGAGTTTTATTGTGTTTTTTAATGTATAGAGTTAGTTTGCTGTAGTTCTAAGTTCTAAGTCTATTTTTGCTTTGTTGATTATCAAAGTTGAATAAATTTGTATATTAATTCAATCTTTTTCTTCTTCAGTGTGTAATTTAAGTTATTTTAGTTACTATAAAAAAAATCGTGATAAAATCGAATTCGGGAGTTTATAATTCAAAAATTGTGATATTCTGTTTTTTGTCATATCGCCCACCCCTAACCGAACCTGAACTTGAACTCATTTTTAAGTCACAATGTGTTTTGATTCAGGTCGTGTTGGAAAAGAAGTGTAAATCGCAGTCAGATGGGAAACTTCAGTGACTTTGCGACACGTTGTAGAAACTGATTCAGCGCCAACTCTCCACAAAAACATCTCCCTCAGACTTTATAATGTAAAAGAGTCGAAGGACCGAAACAATCTGTGTTACCTGGCAGGAATCCCCTCCAGCGCCTGGTTGGCAGCTTCTCCCAGCACCTCCACCTTCAGATAGTACAACATGCGCACTCTCAACAGCACCCTGGGAGACAAAACAGGGGTCAGGCGGCTCGTTTTCGCTGCCGTTATCCAAAACATGAGGACACGTTGATGCTTTAAAATTGTGTCGTACTCCCACACGGCCATCTGCTCTGGGTAATCACTCTACATTTGCCGTTTTCACAGCGGCACTAACCTAATTGTGCTGTTAGACGTTGCAAAGCACATCTCGGCTGGAAGATGTGAAAGCCAATTAATTAACATTCAATTAAAATTCATGCGGTAAAGCCATTTTAGACGGTGTAATGTGTGTGTGTGTGTGTGTGTGTGTGTGTGTGTGTGTGTGTTGGAGGGGGGTTATTGAAAAGGGGGTATTGAAAAATATCTAAAAAAAAAACAGAACTCATCCTATGAAATAACTTCTGCAACTTCATTATGGCAAACGTCTTAAAGTGCATATGACACATTAGACACAATTTTTGCTAAAACACAGTTAACACGATTATATTTAAGATTTAAGATTCTTTAGTTTGACCATTTTTGTGATGTTTAAGTTTTCACTTCCTTATTGGACACCGACAGGAAGTGACGTCGAAGAAGGTAAACAATTTTAAACTGTTGCCGTGCCATCATGTTAAGTCAATGGGAAATGAGTCAAACTGCTATGGAATGTCACTTCCTGTCAGCAGCTTAAAAATTCAAATAAAAATGACTTTTCTGCCCAACATTTCTTCATTAAAATTGCTGCTTCGCTGAACAAAATGGTAACTATGCAACTGATGAACTTGTAACTGATTTAATCCATCTAAATAAGTCATATTTTCAAGAGCATTAAAATCTGTCATATGCACTTTAAAGCTGAAAAAAAAGTGTTATTTTTCAATGGCAGACTCAATAAAAAGAGCAAAGAACATGCGTTACATTTTGTGAAATAAGCTCAATTTGAACAGCTTTTAACCTCTTAACCCCCACCTGAACCGAGCACATTATCTCCAGTTCTACTTTAAAGCAGTACTAAGTAACTCTTGCCCCTAGAGGCCATAAGCGCAACTGCAGGTGTCTTAGCAAGTTTATTAACTTATTAAATGTCTTGGAGAGTAAATACTACGCTGACAGAAAAGACAAAAGGAGAGAGGGGTGTTGTACATCCAGTTATACAATGGAAATAATTTTTTTCACTCAAACTTGGCGCTAGCCTGCAGTTAGCTTTGCCCGTTAGCCTGTTAGCTTCTTCTTCTTGATTCTATTAGTGTGTATTGCTTGCTCCGCCCCGGTGGCAGTCAAGTTGCAAGCATGGTTTTCTGGCCAGAGACACCAGGGGGAGATGAAAGACCCTCCAATCATCCCATTAATACTTGTATTACCCCCAGAGGGACTACGGAAAGGATTTATTAAGGTAAACACGTTACTTAGTACTGCTTTAACCAAATCTAAAAGCTTCTTGAAAAAAAGTGTCACAATAGCGACAAAGGAGTCGAAAACGAGGATGAAAAAGTGACCCAAAAAAAAAGCATTGAAAATGGAACAAAAAAAACACAAAGGAGCAACGAAAAAGTGAGCAAAATCTGACAAAAACTGATGGAAAAAGTGACAAAATGTCTGACGAAAACGACAAAAGCGCAACAAAAAAGCAATGAAACAAAATGAAGTGATGACCAACACGGCAACAATGCGAGGAAAATAGGGGAGTCCATGGTTAACCGATTAACCGTTCAAAATTGCGTAAACGAAAACCAGCCTGGTTTCTTTAATTGTAACTAACCCAGCGTTAATACAGGGGAACATCTAGCTGTAGAAAGTTTAAGAAAATTAGAAACCAGGCTTTAAAGTTGTTTTTAACATGTCTAAAGCGCAATGCATTCCAATGGGAGTCTAGCGGCTATATGGAGGTACTACAGCAATAGCGGAGCAATGGCGGCCCCTAGTGTCGTTGTCACAAAGCAGAGCAGCCAGCGGCCATTGAGCGGGCACAGCGTGGGAGCTCTTTACAACCGAGAATGACGGATCAAAATGCAAGTGTTGCATTGCAGTGCTTAGATATACTTCAAGTAGAACTTCGTTGATGTACCATCTCAACAGCCGACACCCGGGCATCACTTAAGAGGTAGCTAGGTAAGCTATAGGCACAAAACTCACCTTTCTCGTTATTGTTAAAAAGGGGTGGAGATGAATGTTGTTGTTGTACGCATGAATGTCTTTACACATTGTTTCTAGAAGAGAGGGCTAATTGACTGCAGGTAAAATAAATTAAAATACTTTAGGGCCTTGTTCACAGGCCGCAAACCCAAAAGTCAGTGACCTACTTTTACTGCTCTGTAATTACCACTGCCTTTTATTTCTATAAATTAATTTAGTTTCAAATTTAATAATGCTGTTAAAAATGAAATACCCCTTTCGCGTTCATCAGTATAACGGAGGGGCAGGCCTAGAGGAAAAAGATCCTTCTAGATCTGTTTTGTAGGTCCTAGCTTTCAAATGAGGCGTTACTCTGGTAAAGCTGAACTGAAGAAAATGCACTTGGTTAAGAGGTTAAATATCTCTGGAGGGCAAAAGTCTTGTGTTTTGTATAGATATTGTTAGAATAGTCTGCGTTCATGTCCCGCGTTGTGGATTTGTACTGACTTGTTGCAGTGCTGCTTGAGGTGCTTCTTGTAGCTCTCGTCCTGCAGCACCACCTCCGGGTTACAGTGGACCAGCCAGTCTGCGCTCTGCACCTCTCCACCGCCCCCGGTCTTCAGCTTCTTCCCCTTCCGGCCGCGAGGGACCGGGACGGACAAACCTGCAACCATTGCACAGTTACAGTGGCACCATTACATTATGTGTTTATGTTATTACTACATATAAACTTTTCGCTGCAAATCTCTGAATTTAAGAAAGACAAACAGAGGCTTTGGCCGAAGACACATGTTTTAGAGAAATCGGTTCAATAGTGCAGTCGAAGGCCTTTAGGATCTGGTGTCAATTGACCTGAGTGGTTGAGCAGAGTCTGGTCCTCCTGTCCGTCTTTGGTGGGGGCGATCAGGTCCCAGATGAAGCTCTTGATTTTGTCGTCTCCTTTGTAATGTCTGAGGCAGTACACCAGCAGAGCCCTGCAGGAGAAAATACAACTTTAAAAAATGTAGTAATATATTTTTATGTATTTTTCACATCAATCACACACATATACTTATACACAGACCAAGTGATAGCCTTGTCCAATATTGTTTATGCTTAAGTGAGAAAGTAGCTGTGTGCACTGGTTAGATCACCAGTGTAAGCAGGAAAACGGGAGCTCATCGAGATCTGAGGACCAGAATGTACTTGAACAAATAAAAGGATTGAAGGACTCCGTATTCCTCTAGACTGGAGGTCATACCGCCTTTGCTCTGCCCAATCCCGTCAGACTTGGAAAGGGCCTGGTCGGTACTTGGACGGGAGACTGTTTGGTAACACCAGGAAGCCTAGCGAATGTAGCGAGTGAGTGAGTGGTTGGTGGTGGTCGTGGGGGGCCAATGGCACGGACTGGTTGCCTCGTTTCAGTCAGTCTACCGTAGGGCAGCTGTGGCTACAACAGTAGCTTATGGAGTGAATGAATAATGACGACAGAGTAGCGCTTGAGAAACTTGGTAATACAGGCTTGTAAAGAGCAATACAAGTGTAAGGCATTATTATTATTATTATTAGACTCACATATGTATTTGGACGCGTTTCACCTCAAACGGGTCCGAGCACATATTCACACAGGTGCATATTTAAAACTGTGAATCACGTGACCAACATGGGCAACAACCTCTTGCAAACTACGTGAAATAATCTCTGTATCTACGTCACTTTATCTGCATCACTTTATCAACCACTTGCACTATGACTGTAAACCTGCACTGCTAATACTGACATTTTTTAAATTATAGCCTCTTTACTCTTTAGTTTTTGCCCCTTTAAAGTTTGTGGTATTTACTATTTAATTGTTAACACATTTTCTGTCTATCCTGCACACTTTGAGTATTTCTGAGAGCTACATGTAACAAGTGAATTTCTCCATTGTGAGATCAATAAAGACTATCTTTACGTTCAGAGGTTACATTAACCGGAAATTCCCCATCATTTACGGAATATTTTTAGCTGTGACGGAAAATTTTGAAGGCGGTCTGTCATTTTGACGGACTGGAAATCAAGCCGTACTGAAAGTCCAAACGCAGCACTGCTCTCTCTATGAGCCTCGGGGCTGAGCTCTCCCTAAAGCGCGGCTGTACATCTCTGTGATTTTTGCTTTGCTTGTGACACGGCAACTGAACAGTGCCAGCATGATGCACGCTCACATCAGAGCTGGAGCCGAGAGCGCACTCGGATCCTTGGACTGAACTTGGATGAATCCGCAAAGGACCGAGAGAGGAGAGAGAACGAGGTAGTGCAGCCTTTAAAGACGCATGATGTGAACTGTCGAATATTGCCTGTTTGCAGTGAACGGTTTCTTAAACATTAAGTTAAAATTGAGGAAATGCAAATAATACGCTCCAATATGCATTTGTAACAGTGAAATATGAGCGTTAATATTGATGAGCAAATGATGCGTAGAATAAATGGTCTTCCTTTGAGACTTTGGTCGCACAGCTTTAACACTTTCTGTTGTAATATTAATGTTCTATGATAATCAAGTTTAGTTTAGCTCCATTTATCCTGTAAACTCACATTA
Organism: Neogobius melanostomus; assembly: GCA_007210695.1. Taxonomy (NCBI): domain Eukaryota; kingdom Metazoa; phylum Chordata; class Actinopteri; order Gobiiformes; family Gobiidae; genus Neogobius; species Neogobius melanostomus. Next base: position 487,748 of record VHKM01000457.1, on the reverse strand, counting down.
TTTCCAAACATAAATAATAGGTACTGTCTCTTTAAATTGCCTAAATGACGGATAAGAATTAGCTCATAATGGAAACTCTAGTCCAGACACAATTCTCTCTGATCCGTCTTCAACGAGCCACAACTGGGAAGACTTGGCGCGACTGATAATTACGGCAAAATCAAGGCCCTATCCCACATTTTACATGATAATAAAATGGTCCCCTCCTCGGGGGGTTCGAAATCCCCTCCTGGAACCGCCACCTTAACGTGGTGGAGGGGTTTGAGCGCCCGAATGATCCTGGGGGCTCTGTTGTCGGGGGCTTCATGCCCCTGGTAGGGTCTCCCATGGCAAACAGGTCCTAGGTGACGGGCCAGACAAAGAGCGGTTCAGAAGCCCCTTATGAGAGACCAACAGGCCCGGTTAGAACCATGAGGCCGTCCTCTAGTGCACTGGTTCCCAAAGTGGGGTCCCAGATGATTTTAGGTTGAAATAAAAAAGAAAAAGGCAACTGTTTGATATTTTCGAGTGTAAACATATCATTGTGTCCATTCATATAGTTAAAATAAACAGTTTAAATACATGTTAACTTGATTTTAAAATGTGTGTCTTTCCCTAAAGTAGCGTAAGAGGCAATAACTTTATACAATGGGGGTCCCGAGTTGTTTACGTGTCAATTTTTGGTGTCCCAGCCAAAAAGTTTGGGAACCCCTGCTCTAGTGGACCCACCACCTGCAGGAGGAGCCATAGGGGCTGGTGCAATGTGATTTGGGCAACTCGGACGGCTGCCCCCACGACCCGGCAACGGACAAGTGGAAGATGATGAATGGATGAATGAATAAAATGGTGCGAGATGCTTTCCAGGAATCCACTCAAGATGTTTTACGTGGGTATTTTCGGATGTGAAAGTGCGTCAGGAGAGAGCGTCCTCACCGGCAGATCACCTCCATGTCTCTCTCCGCCAGGTGCCATTTAAAGCGCCCGTGGTTCAGGATGTCCTTCCACCGACCCCACCTGGAAACCCAGAAACAGGACAAGAAATGGGTCACAGAAGGATACGCAGAGAACAGAATACAGCCTGGCAACTTGAGAGTTTTCTACACTTATCAGGTGTTTTTCATGGTCAATATTGAGGTTTTGGGGTCAATAAGAAAGGCAAACTTTAATCGTTTTCAGCCAATTTATGATAAAAAAATTACGCTCACTCAAACAACGCATCAGCACTGTTCAGTTATCGCAAATAGCAGTTATAATGGCAGTAAATATAAGAAGATAATGTATTATATATTATCATCAAATGTGATTGCTTAGTTGTCTTTTTGTTTGCAGCACATGAATGATTAACAAGTGCGATTAGCTTACAGGCCTAACACATGAAACTGCTGACATCATCAGTGACATCAGCTGGAGGCAGGAAGTGATCAAGAGAAATAAGATTACACTAAAACTATCGATTTTAAGTGTAAAACTACAACTGAAAAATGTGGTCCTGTTGTGGCTTAAGGTGCCAGAACAAGAGGAATGACATTTGAGACGATAAAATAACATTTATCTGATATTTCCAAAAACAGTTAGACATTTGTTTATCGTTACTATGACAACAGATACAATGGAAATAGATAGGAATCTAACTTCCTGCCTCCAGCTAAGCCCAGAATGTTTACAAACAATTAAAGGGTCTATAGAGTGCAAACGTTTAAAACTTTCCGTGCACAGGGAAGAAGTGCTGGCCAACAAGTTAATCTGGTTTGACTACGTAATTTTAAACTTTTAGAGATTAATGTCGATTAGTTTCTGCCTACAAACGCTGACTGTTCTGCTTGCCATGGAGACCAGCTGCGTAACATCACTACATCTGACTGAAGGAAAAATTAAGAAACCTGAAAATGACTGGCATTAACTGAAAGAAGTGTGTGCGGTGCTTTTCTGAAACTGAAAATTAACGTCATATTTTAACTTCTACAGTGCGTTGTTTTCCGTGAAGCCTTACCCGAATATGAGCAGGTTCTTCTCCACCCTGAAGCACTCCGCTCTGAGGTACCTCCTGCCCCTCTCGCCCAGGCGCCGGGTCCTGCACGGCCGGTCCTCGCTGTCGCTGTCCAGCTCAGAGAACTCCATCAGCTCGTCGTCTTCGAACGAGTTGTAGTGACGCGTCTGCTTCCTCACCCGCGGGGTGTCGATCACCAGCGACTCCTGGAGAGAGGTCGATTTAAAAGATTGCTTTAGTTTGCTGAAAATGACCGACGATCGTCAAGAGTTTAGCTTTGCTTTTGCTGTTCTTCAAGTTTGCAGCTGTTTTGGTTCGCTCCTAGAATTTATTACATGCAAACTCTTTCAAATAACATTTTTGACACAACTTTCAAAAAAAATGTCATACTATATTAACCTCTTAACCCCGTGTTACGGCCGCTGACTTTGGCCCCGCCTACACTCCCGTTCTTCTGTTATCGCAATCTCTGTGTGCTCCGTTTATATACACACTCGCTCGGCGAGCTGTTTTTGGTCATTCTTTTAGTCATTTCTTCTTTGTTCGTTTTCCTGGTTTATATTTCGTTAGTACTATTTGTTCTACACGTTGGGTCTCTTTTTGTTCACATTTGCCTTATTTGTTAAATAAATCTGCAGTTTTAGTTATTTCCATCTCCTGTGTTCCTTCTTGCACCCCCTAGAGCAAAAAGGACGTAACACCCCGCCTTAACTGAGCGCATTTTCTCCAGTTTGGCTTTGTTCAAACCTAAAGCTTAGACCCTTTAATTGTTTGTAAACATTCCTGGCTTAGCTGGAGGCAGGAAGTTAGATTCCTATCTATTTCCATTGTAGCTGTTGTCATAGTAACGATAACATATGTCCAACTGTTTTTGGAAATATCAGATAAATCTTATTTTATCGTCTCAAATGTCATTCCTCTTGTTCTTGCTCCTTAAGCCTCAACAGGACCACATTTTTCAGTTGTAGTTTTACACTTAAAATCGCTAGTTTAGTTTAATCTTATTTCTGTTGATCACTTCCTGCCTCCAGCTGATGTCACTGATGATGTCAGCAGTTAAAGGGTCTATAGGCCAACGTCTCATTTGAAAGCTACAAAACTGATCGAAATGGACCGTGTCACCTTTTTCGTCACTTTTCTGTCGCGTTTTTGTCACATTTTTGTTGGTCTTTGCGGCTTTTTTGTCGCTCTTTTGTCACCTTTTCGTAGCTTTTTTTGTCACTTATTGTTGTATTTTGTGGCTTTTGTGTCACTTTTCATCACTTTTTTAAACTTGTTTTTGACGTTTTTTCCAAGAAGCTTTTAGATTTGGGTAATGTCAAACTGGAGAAAATGCGGTCTGTTTTAACATCTCTTTTTTGTGAAGCAGGTAAACAAACCTTAAAAATAAATAAATTTATAATAAATATTCCCAGATTGTGTATGTGTACTGTATATTCAACGCACTATACATACAGACGGCAACACTTCATACGAGGGGGCGTGGCCTCGCCGTGGAGAAAGAAAGCATCTCATGAAAATCACAATTGTTCCCTATTTTAGCCGTTTTCTGGCGGACTATGAACATATTTATCACACAGCAATAAAGTCAAGCCAAAATCAGGTCAATATGGATGTTTTTTCACAGCAAATTGTAGGGCTGGGCGATATGGACCAAAAGTCATATCCCGATATATTTATACGATAAGTCAAAGTCAAATACGAGTAGTTCTATTGAAAACTCACTATAAAATGTAACATAAACACTGTATTACAAAGCTCCGTAAGGTGCACATTTAAATAAAAAGTCTTAATAAAAATAGCCAATAAATAAAATAGGTTATCTGAGGGCAGCATTTATATCTAAAGAGATCACAAAATAAAGTGCTCAGTTTAAGATTTTTTTTCTTTTTTTAATCAGCTTGAGATTACCTGTTTCTTTTTGTTAACTTAATAACTTATCTGAATTTGAAATATCCCGATATACGCGATATGGTCCAATTCCATATCTCATTTAAAAATATATCGATATATCTTTAATATCGATATATCGCCCAGCCCTAGCAAATTGTTCAGTAGAAACGACAAACGGCACCCGTTGCTAATGTTAGCATATGTGGCATGAAGCTGACGTAGCTTCCTGGTTAGCATTGTTCGTTTATTTTAGTTTTTATGAGCTGTTGAACCACTTTGCTCCTCTCCATGTCTCTGTATCTTTATTTTGTAGATAGCGTTTGGCGTTTTAGCGTCTTCGCTTTCAAATGAGGTATCACACTGTTGCCCTCCAGTCGAGAATCTTTTAGATTTGGGTAAAGCCGAACTGAAGAAAATGCGGTTCAGGCGGCGGTAAGTACCAATTCTGCTTTATTTTATGTTTAATATTTAATTCATTCACTTTTTATCCTTATTATAAGTAGCATTCTATTGCTGGTTAAGTGAATTATAAGATTACTTGGTCAATGTAGCCATTTTTACACAAATTAAATAGTATGGTTAGTTTTTAAAAGGTTAAAAAGCTACAAGACTCTGTAACTAAGGGCAGAAGCGATCGTGTTTTCACATCACGAGTAGCACACGCGGCTTAAACTGCAGCATGTTCAGTTCAGTCATTAAGAGCTCCATCTGTTTGAGCTGGCAGGAGGCAACGAGTATGTTCCCAACGATGCCATCTACAATAAGTTTTTACCCATCTGCATTTTTAGGAAACACAAACACCGGTCAACTTCAAACTCTAGGCTCGTTGTCATACGGTCCGTTTGTTTATATTACATCACAATTATTGGAAAGCTACGTCCTGTATAATCGGATCATCAGACACATTCGCCTTTCACAGTTTCAACGTGTCCCTGTTGTGCGTTTCTTTACCTTCTCGGACCTGGAGTCGATCTCCACTCCGCGATCTTGGCCCATTTCTGCCAGAAGTTGGGGTCGTCCAGAGAGATGTCCGTCCTGTTACCGGACGACACGAAACTGGCCTGAAGAAAAACATAAGAAACATAAATAACTCTGGGGGGGAAACAAATTAAAGCTTAAAATGAAACCACCAGAGTCTTAAACTGGTACAACTGTGAGACTTTTCTGCTCTGTCCATTATAAACCACTTATTTATGTTTAATTTAATTTATGCTTAATATACACTCACCTAAAGGATTATTAGGAAACCATACTAATACTGTGTTTGACCCCTTTCGCCTTCAGAACTGCCTTAATTCTACGTGGCATTGATTCAACAAGGTGCTGAAAGCATTCATTAGAAATGTTGGCCCATATTGATAGGATAGCATCTTGCAGTTGATGGAGATTTGTGGGATGCACATCCAGGGCACGAAGCTCCCGTTCCACCACATCCCAAAGATGCTCTATTGGGTTGAGATCTGGTGACTGTGGGGGCCATTGCAGTACAGTGAACTCATTGTCATGTTCAAGAAACCAATTTGAAATGATTCGAGCTTTGTGACATGGTGCATTATCCTGCTGGAAGTAGCCATCAGAGGATGGGTACATGGTGGTCATAAAGGGATGGACATGGTCAGAAACAATGCTCAGGTAGTCCGTGGCATTTAAACGATGCCCAATTGGCACTAAGGGGCCTAAAGTGTGCCAAGAAAACATCCCCCACACCATTACACCACACCACCAGCCTGCACAGTGGTAACAAGGCATGATGGATCCATGTTCTCATTCTGTTTACGCCAAATTCTGACTCTACCATTTGAATGTCTCAACAGAAATCGAGACTCATCAGACCAGGCAACATTTTTCCAGTCTTCAACTGTCCAATTTTGGTGAGCTCGTGCAAATTGTAGCGTCTTTGTCCTATTTGTAGTGGAGATGAGTGGTACCCGGTGGGGTCTTCTGCTGTTGTAGCCCATCCGCCTCAAGGTTCTGCGTGTTGTGGCTTCACAAATGCTTTGCTCCATACCTCAGTTGTAACGAGTGGTTATTTCAGTCAAAGTTGCTCTTCTATCAGCTTGAATCAGTCGGCCCATTCTCCTCTGACCTCTAGCATTAACAAGGCATTTTCGCCCACAGGACTGCCGCATACTGGATGTTTTTCCCTTTTCACACCATTCTTTGTAAACCCTAGAAATGGTTGTGCGTGAAAATCCCAGTAACTGAGCAGATTGTGAAATACTCAGACCGGCCCGTCTGGCACCAACAATCATGCCACGCTCAAAATTGCTTAAATCACCTTTCTTTCCCATTCTGACATTCAGTTTGGAGTTCAGGAGATTGTCTTGACCAGGACCACACCCCTAAATGCATTGAAGCAACTGCCATGTGATTGGTTGTTTAGATAATGGCATTAATGTGAAATTGAACAGGCGTTCCTAATAATCCTTTAGGTGAGTGTAAATAAGAATACAAACGAAGGATATCCATGCTAACCAAATATTAATATAAACGTCTTAGCCCCACTGGAACCAAGCACGTTTTCACAAAAGAAGAGGGAAAAAAATGCCGATATCGAGGATGAAAACGACAAAAAAGTGATGAAAAAGCCGCAAAAGAGTGACAAAAAATTACATAAATGTACAGGAAAAGCTAACACAATAAAAAGCAAGAGAAAGCAACAAAAAATGACAAAACACAAAATAAAACCTATGAAACACGACAAAAAAATGCAAAAAAGAGACGAAAGACAAATGTGGCAAAAAAGACCTACAAGTAGTCTTGTAGGTCTTAGCTTTCAAATGAGGCGTTACTCTGGCTTATAGGCTCTAAACTCCAGCTAAACTGGAGAAAATGCGCTCGGTAAAGGCGGAAGGCTGGGGTGGTGTATAAGAGGTTAACTTATTACACGTTTTAAAGCAGAACTAAGTAACTCATGCCCCTAGAGGCCGTAAGCTCCACTGCAGGTGTCGTAGCATGTTGCGGTTTTTTACTCATTAATTGTCCGTGAGAGTAAATACTACGCTGACAGAAAAGACAAAGGGTGAGAGGGATATTGTACATCCAATTACACAATGGAGATTTATTTTTTTTCACTCAAACTTGGCTGTAAATACTGTTTAAAGTGGTGCTAGCCCGCAGTTAGCTTTGCCCGTTAGCCTGTTAGCTTCTTCTTCGTGATTCTGTTAGTGTGTATTGGTGCAATTGTCTTTCCAGTTTTCTGGCCAGAGACACAGGGGGATATGAAAGACCCCCAATCATCCCATTAACACTTGTATTACCCCCAGAGGGACTACGGAAAGGATTTATTAAGGTAAACAAGTTACTTAGCACTGCTTTAAGGAAGGTCCTTTTATAAGCAACATTAACTATTGGTTCCTTTTACAGCAAAGCCTTTAAATGACTGTGTGTGAAATATGTGTCCCGTCTTCTGCGTACCTTGGCGAACGTGGAGCCCTTGCCCTCGGTCTGGATGGTGATGGTCTGTGTCCTCCTCTGAAGGATCTGGTCGATGTCCTCCTCGCAGAACTTAGAGCCCTCGTCTTCCTCGTCCATCAGCGCTCCGTATGCCCCCTTCTTCAGCAGGTCCTCCACTTCCAGCTTGGACAACTGCTGCACCTGCGCCGGACAGAGTTGTATTCTTTTTACCATGTTACAATGTTGTTCTCTCATCAATAAAGCTGTCACGATAATTACTGTATCGACTTATCATTCCATAAATGGAGTTCAGTCCTTTTGTTTTCTTGCGTTTTTTTTCCCCCTTTATTGAAACAGTTGTGCAACAAAAGGGAGCAGGAGTGGGAGTAGCAATATTCATTTTCTGACCAACAAAGTGTAAAACCCTATTGGCACAGGATTCGAATTTCCTGGGGACCTAAATGACGGACGGATCAATTGTATTCATTTGTGTTGTGACTTGCAAGCGTTGACTTTCTGCTATGTTTGTACAACGAATGACATCCTCAGCAGTTGCCTTTCACTTTTAATCTGATGCTCCAACTCCATGTAAACTGGATTTGTCTGTCTATTGTTGCCACGACAACAGACCCGTTGGGCGGTTCAAAGTAATGCATAATATTATGACTATAGCTCAAATGCAGATAAATATTCTGTTGATGTTGCCGATTACGTAGGTTAAAAACATTACAAACATGTCGATTAGCACAGGGCTAGAATTACCAGAGGACCTCGGAGTTTGCAGATTCACCCACGGTAAAAATCTGAATTTTTATCTTCCAAATTACCAACAAGGCAGAATCGCACGGCAGAAACTCCAAGGACGAAGTTATTTTACTTTTTACCTGAGGTAAATCTAATCCAGTGCGAATAGGGCTTAACATAGTAATAAAGATGTGTTTGTAATTATTATCAATTAAGTGCAAAAAGCATAATACCTCTCCAAAATATACAGCCAAAACTGCAAATGAATGTTGCACTGTTTTAGACCATAATGTTGGTATTTTCATTTAACTTGATGATACAGTAAGTATGGCTGAGAAATGTAATGCTAGTGTAAATCCAAGTTAATGCTTTTTAATCACACTTAAGGGCCTGATTTGTAGACACAATTCATGTAATAATGTTTTAATTTAACTCCCTGTCACTCAGAGAATAGAATTTAAAACAGCTCTGCTTGTGTACAAGTCTTTTCATGGTTTAGCACCAAGTACATCTCTGACATGTTAGAGCCGTATGAACCATCTCGGGCCCTGAGAACTTCAGGGAGGGGTCTCCTGGTGGTTCCCAGAGTCAATAATAAACACGGTGAGGCTGCGTTTCAGTTTCATGCAGCTAAAATCTGGAACAGTCTTCATGAGGATGTGAGACAGGCCTCAACTCTGACGATGTTCAAATCCAGGCTGAAAGCAGCTCTTTTTACCCGTGCATATGAAAACTGAAAGTATTTTATCTGCACTCTTGCCTTTTACTGTCATTGATTAACTTTATGTTGATGTTTTATTGATTGATTTGATCTGTTTTGTTGTAATTTTATGCATCTGTGAAGCACTTTGAATTGCCTTGTGTATGAATTGTGCTCTACAAATAAACTTGCCTTGCCTAATGCCCTGTAAAGTAGAGCATGTAGGGACTGTATGGAGTGTCAAATCGTTGACTGGACTGAGACTGAGCTGAGGACGTTTGATAGAAGCGTTTGATAGAAGCGTTTGATAGAAGCGTCCTGAAACTTTGGTGGGAAGATGATCTCTGTGCAAAACTACGCCCATGATACCACAATGTCTATTAACAGTCAGTCTCTCCAGGTTGAAACGTCATTGCAAGGGCCGGACTCTCACCCCGTTGAGGCTGCCTTTGCGGTTGATGTCCTGCAGCACGGCCTTGTCCAGTCCCAGTTTGAGGCTGGCCTTGTCGAACATCTCTCTCTCGTACGAGTTTCGGGTGATGAGGCGGTAAACCTTCACCGCTTTGCTCTGGCCGATCCGGTGACAGCGCGCCTGGGCCTGGACGAGACGAACACAGAACAGTCAGTGCATTTGGGGATAGAGAGAGAAAGCAGTGCTCAAAATAGATCTGTGTGGATTCAATTAGTTTAGTAAATTTACATTCGGACTGATTTGAGAATTTTCTGTTGTACTTTAGTGTAAAACAGGGTTAGTTTTCAAGAGTGATTTTTTTCTCGTTTTTGTATCAACAAACATAAAATCCACCTTAAGTCTGCTTCGTCTCTGCCATTTTAAGTGTCTTTCTTTTTGAACACGGAGACAAACTGAATAAAAACCCAAAATAATAGATACAGACATCATCTCTGTAATCGCCCATATATGGTCATGTTTGAAGCAGTCAGACGGGGAAAACAAAGGAGAAAAATCAAAACTTTGTATAATTACAAAAAAAAACACCTTTAACAAATGCTGAATTATCAGTATAGTTTTCTACCAAATAACGATACAAAGACATGGAGAGGAGCAAAGTGCCCATAAATACAAAAGTAACGGAGAATTCATCATGCTACATGCTAACGCTAGTTACAACTGCCAATTTTTTGCTTCTACTGAACAATCTGCTGTGAATAAACATCCATATGGACCCGATTATATATTTATTTATTTATTTATTTGAGCTGTTTACATTGATTTAGTTACAAGAGTCATATCATTACACAGTAATGAAAGCTCAAAAGAAGTAGGCTGAAGCTGGAGCTTATGTGCGCCTACCCCTATATTCAGTACTCTCAGTACTCGTGCATTTCACATTTGTATTCCCATAGGGAACTCAATAACAACTGTAACAATTCACATTATATTGTTATAATTTAAGACTTGACTTTACTGGTATGTGGCTAAAAAGTGACGTATCGCAGCTGATCTCCATGGTAACGCAGAGTTGAGCAGAAACTGATCAATATCTACTGTATCGCTAAAATCGTTTTAAGTTGCATAATTAGGTTTCAAACATTTACACGCCATCTTTCAGTCGCCAGAAGACTTTTTATATTGCACTAAGTTAGACCTGTAAGCTAATCACAGTTGCTAATCACAGTTAGCATTTTAAGCAAAATACTTAAAGGGACTAGATGCATGTTGGTCATTTTATACTCACTACTGCCACCTCAGGTCTTATGCGTAACTGCAGTCTCTATATTAAGCTCGTGCATGACGGCACTTCGGACCCGCATTAACACCTTTTGAGTGACAGTGCAGGATTTTAGAGGCAGTTGTGGTGAACAGGTCTGGGCTCATTCTACATATTACGAAATTGCTGGAACATGTAGGGGGAGGAAAATACACAATTTTAACATTTTTAAACTCTGTATAGTCCCTTTAATATATTATGCAATATAGCTAATTTTATATTTGTTTCCTCTCTGTGACAATAAAAAGTGAGAAAGGCTAAACAGATTATTAGTTCAGTTTTACATTGTTTGCATTAAGAAACATTATCCAAAATGGTGGTGGGTGGAGTTTTTGTCGCGTAACTCACAGAAACCAAATATAAAAATACATCTACGCAAAATTGCATGTCGGCCGAGAGCTCACGCAACACGAGGATTGTTGCCCTGAGTATATTGTGCATGCAGAGGAGTCGTACCTGCAGGTCGTTCTGTGGGTTCCAGTCGGAGTCAAAGATGATGCACGTGTCCGCAGCGGTCAGGTTAATGCCCAGACCCCCAGCCCTGGTGCACAGGAGGAACACGAAGCGGTCCGAGTCGGGCTTGCAGAAGCGGTCGATGGCGGCCTGACGAAGGTTCCCCCTCACGCGCCCATCGATACGCTCGTATGTGTAACTGGAAGAGGCACATTGGAGAAGCATGTCATTGAGAAATACATACTGCAGTAATTATAATGAAATGTGTTTATATGTTTATTTATAGCTTATTTTTGGATCAAAACATTATTTCGAATGACAAAATCTCAACTCCAAGGCAGTAAGAGAAGGAGAAAAGGGCATTTTTTTCGTCATCGCAGGCGCACATGAGCTCTGTAAACTAATAAAAACATTACAGCTGCATGTTTTGGGCGGATTTTCAGATTCTTTTGGACGGATTCGGCTGCCGAGACCTGGCAACCCTGGGTGAAACTGGAACAAATCCACAAAGGTGCCAGATTTTCCCAGAACAGAACTGGGACTGGCTCGTGCCCTTATGTACAGTAACGTGACGACAGATTTGTGGAGTATTTTGGTTTTTGTATGTCACAACCTGTGCGTTTGGGTCCAAAGTGAAAGTAAACAAACATCTCAGAAAATGCGCCACACCAGGGAGAACTAGGCAACATTTCAAGCTAAATAACTGTATGTTGGGCTGAAAACGTCCCACACCGTTTCCTCCCGTGTGGCGTACCGTCTCTGTATGAGGTAGTCCTCCAGGATGTCGAGGCAGCGGACCATCTGACTGAACACCAGCACCTTGTGACCGCCCGACAGCAGTTTGGGCAGCAGTTTGTCGATCAGCACCAGTTTCCCCGCGGCCTGGATCATGGCCTGGAGCTGGAAGTCCAGGGCGTCGGGACTGTGGCTCTTCCGGAAACTCTCCAAGATCTTCTCCTCGGCGCCTGCGGGAAAGAAAATGTCTTAAAGGGGGGGTATTATGTAAAATCGACTTTTTCAAGCTTTATATCATGTTATTATGTCATTCCCTCATTAAACACATGCCTGGAGTGTTGCCTTGGCTCATTCACATATTTTTGAGTAATCAGTAAAAACTTAGATGGCAGCCATTTTAGGTGTAGCTATGCCTCAGTCCTCCTAGGAACGCCCCCACCTCCTGGAGACGCCTCTGGACCTTTCGTCACCAGCCAAGCCACCAACCACTGCTCCTCAGCTCAGCAGAGCCCCCTCCCCGCACAGTGTTGTTGTTTAGATGCCACAGCAGTGTGCTGAAGGGGGCGTGTCGGAAAGCTTCTTAAAGAGACAGAGGCCTATTTCAAGACGTTCAGTACAGCCATTTTGAGAGCGCAATTTTATTCAAGGCAGTTATTTTAATTTACTGCATATACAGACCAACAGAAGGTTACGTCATCATTGTAGTATGCTATAGACTGGTGCTATGTGATTGAAAAAAGCATAATACCCCCTCTTTAATTACAAACAACTGGCTATGTTTGAATGAACAGACGTGGCTTGAAAGTGGCTAGTTAGGATGAACAACCAAGTCTCCAAAGCAGGGAAGCGGGGGTGCTCAAAGTTACAGGCGGGCAATATATCATCTGTAAGGTCATATCGAAATTGGTGTTTGGGAGATGTACAATTTTACAATATCAGGTTTATCGCCAATGTCAACAAATGTGGAAAAAAAAATGGTCAAAAATGGAGGTTAGAAATTGAGGCAAATATCAGGTAAAATTAGGGGAAAATGTGGATTTTTTTTTTTGCCATTTTGAAATCTGTTCAGGACAATTTCCTTATTGAGCGACAAAGCAATATAAATTAAAATGTTTGCCAGCACATTTTTTAATATTCCTGATGGTTAGCAAAATGTCGCTTCATTATCATTATCGATAAAGTCCCCAAAAATAGTGAGATACTCATATTTGTCAATATCGCCCGGCCAAAGTGAGGATTAGTAAACGGTACGATATTCAGGACACAATAAAAATGAATTATGTCAGAGCGACCAAACCAGTCTATTTAAGCACAAATAAAAGTAAAATGTATCTGTTTGCATATGAGCTTTATGTGTAACAAGGTTATCTTGTTTATTGAAGTTCATCAAAAATATATCTGTTTATTGAAATCATAAACAGCTTTAACCACCCCTTTTAATACGTTTGTTAAGTGTGACGTCACGACTTCCGCTTCCGGGTCCTGGCAGACGGGCAAATATGCGAGAAAAAACATTAAAAACTCTTAAAAACAACCATTAATATTTCTGAAACTCAACAGAGAGTTACTGACCTACTTATTTCTCAGACTCATTAGCCAAAATGCCGCACCTACTGCTAAAAAAGAAATACTTACTAAAGTCGGTACTTCCGGGTTTAGCTGACTTCGAATGCGAAAATATTCTGTATGGATTTATACTTAAAAACTCTGTGCATGATTTGTTCATCAATACCATAGTCATTTTGGGAAAATTTTTTATACATAAACACAGAATTTTAAAATGTAAACCAATTTTTAATGTATTTTATAAAGAACTTGTTTTTTTCACTTCATCACTACGACATATGAAGAAACCGATTGCTGTGAAACTCTTGTGCTTAATAGAAGAACTGAAAGTTATGGACAACCCCTAGCTCGCCCGATATTCTTTGAAGAAAGGACTTTTTTATTTTTTCTTAATTTATTTTTTGCTCTGTTTGGTATTTATTTATTTTTATTTTTCTCTTTTACTACTCGTACCTTTTGTACGTTTGTTGATACCTCCATTTCAATTTCAACTAAATGTACCCATTTGAAGTTTTCTAATACAGAAATAAATAAATAAATAAAGTTCCGGGTTTAGCGTAGCTGCTGCGCCGTTAGCATTTTTCTCCGCTAACCCTGATGTAGCGATTTTGGTAAATATTACTTTTATAGCAGTAGGTACAGCATTTTTGGCTAATGGACCTGATAAATAAGTATGTTCAGTAACTCTCTGTTGAGTTTCAGAAATATTGATTGTGGTGTTAAAGAGTTATTTGTATTTTATCGCACATCTGCGGACCCGGAAGTAGAGCTGTGACGTCACCACTTAACAAACGTATACGATCATGCCCCTTTGACTGCTGTGTGATTTGACTCTCAGACCACCTGTAATCACCTGTCCTATCTATTTGTGATTCCAGAGTTTCCTATAAAAGTCACAAAACTTCTCGAGTGGTCATTTTAGCCTGGGTCGAACTTCAACAGTTTACATATGCATAACTTTACTGTGTCCTTTGCCCACTTTTACTGGGCTGTTTTGGACCTAAAAGAACAGAACAAAAAAAGAATTGGGTCCCCTGCCCGAAAAGCATAGACCATTTTTCTTTTATTCTTTTACAAGAGCCTTAAAAAGAGCACCTGATCTAGATCTAGTTACAATAGGCTGAACAAGTAGTATATAATAAAGTAGATGTTTCCCCATCCAAATTCCTCTAAATAGGTTGATTTTTGTGATAATCTGTTACCACTTTAAACATAATTTTTGACATGAGCTCATTAAAATGTATTGTGCAGAGCTTCCCCAGACCTGTGATGAGATAGGGATGGTTGCAGCATTTGCGGAGTTCCATCATGGTGTTGATGAGGTTGGGCATGTTGTGCTGGTTGGCTCCTTTGGCCAGGAACGAGAAGTTCTTCTCCAGGATGGCTCGGTAGTACTTCTTCTGCATGTTGGTCAACTCCACCTGTAACAACATACAATATGTATAATACTTGTAGTTAACACTTAAGTGGTTTGTGTAAATGTATGTGTTCTCATCCTGCAGTGTTGTTTTTGGAAGCCCTCTTTTAGTCTCGAACTTTTGGATGAAAATGCTTTTAGTTTTAGTCTGATTTGAGTTAGTTCTAATGTGATAGTCCAGTTTTAATCAATTTAATTAAAGAAAGAAGCAAGTAGGTATTTCAACAAATTAATTATGACTGATAAGTATTGGAAATTGGGATGAAGGTTGACTGTACTAAGGAAGTAGTGTCTTTGTGAACATGTTTTTACCCCAAAAGTGGCCGCTCTCCTCAGCCTCTGATCATCGCTTCAAGATTTTTCATTAAAAGCACCGTCTGCACATGTATTCATCAACATGCTCTCTGCGTTCCAATCATAGATGTAAGATCGAAAAGATAACCGGTGTTCCATTCAGCCCCATTCATAGTAATGGTCCCGAGTGGTCTGTGAAATTAACATGGCTGTCTCAATCTCCTCCTACCAAGCTTGTTCCTTAAAGGAACGGGCATCGTAGGCGGTACTAATAACACCTTAGGAGCATCAATGCCCGCGCAGTAAAGTGAAGATATTACTGCGCAGACGTCAAAGTGCTCCTAAGGTGTTATTACGCATTACTATATAGTTCCTCTTTTTATCCGCTTAGAAAAACGACATGTTTAATTTAGTGTAACTATACTTGGATCGTGTAGCTACTCATGTAACCGTATTTAAACTGGGAAAACGTGGAAGAGCTTGGTCACTTCTAACTTCACACCCGTTTGGCCCCATAGAGGAGGAGGAGAGGCTAAATACTTACACCATCTTTGGTCTTTTTGTGTGACTGAGCGCACGCGTAAAGACCAGACAGTTACGCATCAACTCGTCTAAGCTCAGGTAAGAACATATCTCAGTATGGAAAACGGTGGCCTGTTCCTTTAAGAGGGGTGGACCGGCTACGAGCCTCCACCGAGCTCCAGAGCCTGTCAATCATAGATTTAGGCTTTGGATTTTTATTTCTAATATACAAAAACAGCGTTGTTAAAAATATGATACATAGCCCAGCGTTGTCACATGGGTCATTGCAATTTTTGGAAAATAAAAACTCTTTGGAGCCAGGCTTTTAAGCAGTTTAAATGAGGCCCAAAGCTACATAGGAATCCTGTCTACCAAGTGTCTTTTGGAGTCACCCCTGGCCACCAGGGGGTGATATTACAGCAATGTCAGTAGCTGGTGTGTTCTCCCACTCTGTGCACAAGCTCTTTCTTCCTTTTATGAGATTTCAACGAAATCCATGAAACATTACTTTAGCATACAAGACCCAACCTAATCATTTTGATAATTATACATTTTTTTAAATAATTTTGTCTATTTAGCAAACTCACTCAAATCCTTACAATTCATTAGTTCATTATGTTTCTAATACAATGACTTTGAGAACACATGTTTGATTGCTTTATAACATATCCACCCAATGACAGCACTAAATGTTTAAGAAAGCTTAAGCCATTATTTATTGTCCCCTTTCAATATTTTTCTCATACAAATTGCCTCTCAGTGGAAAATTAAAAGTCAAAAATAAGTAATAAATACCCCAAACTAAAACCAAAAATCATATTCTAACAAAGCCAAAGCAATATTTCCCTGTCAGTTTAATAAATTGTACGTGACATACCTCTATGATGGTCTCCTCTTTGGGCGCAGGTTTTTCTCCACGTCGTCCTTCAGCCTCCTCAGCATCATGGGTTTCAGGATGGCCTGGAGCTTCTTCACCTGCGGTCAGCACACGGGGCAGAAACCACAACAGAATCTTAATGATTTATGAGAATGTGTGCTGCTTGAATGCAAATCCTAAGAGATCACGTTGTTTACAGAACCAGTTCAACTTATTCTCTTCAATTCTACTGTACCGTTATTGCTGTACTGGCAATGTTTAGATACGCCTCTGCAATGTCACGAGTTTTAGTTTAGTTTTTGTTAAGATCTAGTCAATTACTTCTTTCATGACCAAAGCACTAGACTTGTTCCTTTGAATATAAATTATATGAGAATCTTTCAAACCGTCTGTCTGTGTTAATAGAATAATTTTTGAAATATAACTGACCTTGCATCACGTGAATTACCACATTTTAAGGGACTATTTTCTCGCAGATCACTCCGCCGCCGCGTTAGCTTACAACCACGAAGCTGATGCTGCTCAAATACTGTATAAGTTATTTTAAATGCAAAATGGTTAAAATTATTCTATCGACAGACATTTATATCGGTAGTCTGGCGTTATAAGTGATTTGCCTCAGGTGCACTGTGGAGTGGGTCAGACTGTTTTTAACGCAGGCTAACTGTTACCATAGAAATGCTTTAGCCTTGCACTAGCCTAGCGCCACTAGACTCTTTCTAGATAGAAAAAAATCTCTAGAAATCAACAACACTCTGGATAACTAGGAAATGAGGCCCAATGTCAACAATCCTGTAATATCCCTTTAACATTACTTGAATTAAGGTTCTTTATGTTGAATTTCATTAATGTTGTTTTAACTAATCTAAGACCAGATCAAAATGCTAAAGCTAAAATCAGACAAATTCACTTTTACATGAAAAAAACAACAAAAATTCACTTGAAATGATACAAAATAATCTGAATTAAGCAATAATATGCTTGTTCCATTGGCAATAAGAGACCAGACCAGTGGTTCGCAAATGGGATGCTGTCAGGACCCACCATAATCCTAGGGTTCCAAGCCGCCACCCAATATCATCAATATCATGTAAATAATAAACGTATAATCCACTAAAAACGGTTCAGCGACCCACCCTTGGGTTCCAATCCACCAGTTGAGAACCACTGGACTAGACCAAAGCTACTCAATTTTTAGATTTAAATCTTAATTTGGGTAAATTTTGACCTCTAAGTTATTGACCTCTTTACATCGTGAATGAAACGCCCTTCTCCTTTCAATAGTTAATGTGGTGCGAAAGATACAACGCTGAAAGTACAAGTAAATTCCGAAAGAGATTACGTAAAACAAATAATGACATTCTTTTCTTGCAGAGTGAAAAGTTCTCCTTGATGACAACATAAGGATATTCCCATTGTTGTTGCCCAGATGCTGATCTCACCTGTTCGTCGGTTTTGAGGTCTCCAAACTCCTCGAGGAAAGTGCTCTCAGACGGGAACTGCTGCGGCTCCAGGAAGTTGAGGAGAGAGAAGAGCTCCTCCACAGAGTTCTGCAGAGGCGTCCCGGTCAGCAGGACCTTGTGCTCCTGGAAAGCATATGGACAACGCTTGTTTAACAAGAGTTTTTATTTGTGTAAAACAACTCACAGGCCACTAAATGAAGGGTTACGTTTACCCCAAACAGCAGAGGAAGGCAAGTTCGCTTTTTGGTGGGACATTTCCTTCCAAATCAAAAGACTAGGGGCTGAACTTCACAATTGTGGGACAAAAAAATACCAGATTCTCCAAATCCCAGGGTTGTACATCATATACTATAACCTGATGGGGGTTTTGGGAGGTCATCCGTTCGGAAATTTTATTGAAATTTTCCAGAATTGAAATTTAAAGTTACTTATCAAGATCATCTTGTGTAATGTTATCATAATCTCAGTGGATCTTTATTTATTTATTGGTTTATTTGGTCGGGACAGTGCATGTTAATGAACAGACATGCATGTTAAAACACACCGGATTGTACGGGCTAATTTCCATCCTTTGTCCTCCATGCGCACTCTCAAACACACATCATTCATCCTGGCCTATTGTACATGTTTTCTTGGCAGACATTTACCATCCCCACCATGACCTGTTCCAGTAGCTTCCCACGTGACAAAGGCTTCACTCTCTTAGGACAAATACTGAGATTTAAAAAGAGCCACTTCCCTCAGACTATACGCCTCATGAACAGTAAGGAGTTATAGATTTTCTTGTCATGTGACTGAATATGGTTCCTTGTCATTTTACTTCATGTTATTAACTATGCTTTAACGTATGTTAACGTATGTTTAATGTATGTGACATAAAAAACATCTATCGTTCTATCATTGTATCATTCTGTCTATAAATCTATCAAGCTATCCATCCATTTATCCATCCATCTGTCTATCTATCCATCTATCAAACTATCCATCCATCCATCCATCTAGCCATCTATCAATCCATCCATCCATCTATCCATCCCTCTATCAATCTTTCAAACTATCCATCCCTCTATCAAACTATCCATCCATCTATCAAACTATCCATCCCTCCATCCATTTATCAATCTATCAAACTATCCATCATCCATCCCTCTATCAAACTATCCATCCATCTATAAAACTATCCATCCATCCATCCATCCATCAATCAATCTATCAAACTATCCATCCATCCATCCATCAATCTATCAAACTATCCATCATCCCTCCATCCATTTATCAAACTATCCATCCATCCATCTATTCATCCATCGATCTATCCATCCATCTAGCTATCAATCTATCAAACTAGCCATCCATCTATCAATCTATCAAACTATCCATCCATCTATCAATCAAATATCCATCCATCTATCAATCAATCAAACTATCCATCCATCTATCAATCTATCAAACTATCCATCCATCTATCAATCTATCAAACTATCCATCCATCTATCAATCAAAATATCCATCCATCTATCAATCAATCAAACTATCCATCCATCTATCAATCAATCAAACTATCCATCCATCTATCAATCAATCAAACTATCCATCCATCTATCAATCAATCAAACTATCCTCATCTATCAATCAATCAAACTATCCATCCATCTATCAATCAATCAAACTATCCATCCATCTATCAATCTATCAAACTATCCATCCATCTATCAATCTATCAAACTATCCATCTATCCATCAATCTATCAATCTATCAATCAATCAAACTATCCATTTATCCATCTATTCATCCATTTATCAATCTATCAAACTAGTCATCGATGAAGTTTGATGATTATGGCTTACAGTCCATTTTCAAAATATTGTAATTTTATGAGATTTTAATTTGGGTTTTTTAGAAGCTGGTCATAATAATCATAGTTTCACAGTTTAAGTTGAATCACAGAAATGAATGCACTTTTTAAAAAAAATATTCTAATTTTCCGAGTTCCACCTGTATTTCGATACCTTTAAATCGATACATAGTGACACTGACCAGGTTCATGAGTTTGAGTCCCTCCAGGAGCTTGCAGTTCCTGTTCTTCAGCCTGTGCGCCTCATCGATGACGACACATCTCCAGTTCAGCTTCCTCAGCTCTGGACAGTCCGCCATGATCATCTCGAACGTGGTGATCAGCCCGTGAAACTTCAGCCCCCCGGGGATCGTGTTACCCTGCAGACAATGAGAGACATTTTGGCAGCAGTTCTCAACATTTTCACACCACCTCATTAAATATTTGACCTTCCCAAGTATCAACAGACCTAGATCAAGACTAAAGTATTACGATAGAGTTTAATTTGACACATGACCCTGAGTAGAGGTTTGAATAACCTGTGCGTCCCTGTAGAACATCTCGTACTGCAGGATCATCTGCCGGCTGATCTGCGAGCCGTGGTAGACGATGACGTTCATGTGTGTCCAGGTCCTGAACTCCCTCTCCCAATTGGTGATGGTGGAGAGCGGGGCGATGATGAGGAACGGGCCCCTGATGCCCAGGCTGAAGAGCTCATACAGGAACGTGATGGACTGGATGGTCTTCCCCAAACCCATCTCATCAGCCAGGATACAGTTTTTCCTGCAAAAAAATAAAATAAAATAAACGATACTAATTAAATGATCCAAGTTTAGAAAATATTATCTCATTTATTCTTTCCTTTTAAAACAGTTAGGAATGCTAACCATGATCCTAATGTTAGCTTCATGCTACACACTTGCTACCTTTTTTCACTTCTACTGGACAATCTTCTTAATTTTCTAATGCAATAATGAGTGTTGGGAATAACGGCGTTTATAAATAACGACGTTAGCAACTCCGTTAGATTTTCCAGTAACATGTAATCTAATTAATTACCGTTTCCTCCATGAGAAAGGTGTTGTCATTTTTTCACATATCGTATCGGTCCGATATGGGAAAATATCGGCCGATATTTTTGTTTTTCTTTGAATTATTTTCTGCGCCATGATGTAGCGCACTTGCACAGCAGCAGTGTAGACGGGCTGCACTGACCTGACTGGGGCAACAGCTTATTTAAATTATCTGAAATAAACAGTGGCTCCTAAAAATGAAGGAACTCCAGCATAAATTCACACGTGTCCAAAAGAAAGTATGTTTTTAAGTTTAAACAAAGTGGAGTGGACACTTGGACACCACAGAGATACAGAGCCACAATTTGCTGCTGTTACAAACTGGACTAAAACGGCCTCCAAGGACTCAGGATTATTTTGACTCAGGATTAACAGGAATCTTTTTCTGATGGATTGTCGCTACATCTGAGTGGTGAGTGTTGCAAAAGTTTCTCTGTCCTGACGCCAGATTTATAACTTTAAATTTGTTAGCATAGCATAGCTTCTAACAGGCTTAGAAGGCTTTGTGTCATCATGTAGGTTTACTACAGTGATGATAATGACTGTATTCATGTTTACTGTGCCCACTTTTGTCATGTTAATGACCCGTAAAAATGAGGCGTTATGTCCGCATTTTCATGCATATTTAATTATATGCATTTGCATCGTTAGCGAATTTTACATTGAAAACAATGCAGTCCAAAGCTCATGCTAATCTTGTAAATCTACTGTTTGCCTTTTGCCTGCTCTAAACCAATTCTAAATCTTTGCATTCTGGCCTCATAAGTTCAGTATACGATGCTGTTAAAGTGACATGATGCTATATTTTGCAATTCACAGCTTCATACAGAGCTGTCCTCAGAGAAGTCCATCAGATTTGTTTAAAGTTAAAACATGTAACTTAAACAACATCGTAGGCTACATATTTAAATCAAAAACAATAAATAGTAGCCTAGCATATTCCCAGTGTCACTGTTTCCCATTAATAGAGGAGATGAGTGAAAGTATAATAATAAGTAGGTCTGAGTAAATATTTAGCCAAAAGCAAAATGACATTTCACTCCAACATTGCATTTGATCTTTTAAATATTTTTCTAATAAAAAGGACGTTTGTTCCATCATAGTGTGTGAGACAGTGAGTCCAAGACACACCAAGCATTGTATTGTTTATTTTCCAATAGTGGAACGATAATTTGAATGAGCCTTTCTATTGATTTTTAACATAAAAATAAATATCGGCAAATATCGGATATCGGCCACAGCAGCGAGGCAAATATCAGATATGGATATCGGCAGAAAATGTTCATATCGGACCATCCCTAATGTGTGTAATTGTAACTCAACTTTATTTCTGTGTGCTGCACATGGTTATAGTTCGCCAGAAAACGTCTAAAGCGAGTGAAAAATGTCCCACAACCAGCTTTCTTCCCGCTCGTCTGATCCGAAGCCGTCTGTATCTACTTTACCACTTTTCTTCCCCGTGGTATGGTTTTGATAAGGTAACATTATACAAAGCTCAGAAAGTTGATTTAGCTCAAAATGTCGCCTTTAGGGATTCCGCCCTAAATAATTGGATACATCTTGGGAACCTTTACAGACTAGAGCCATCCATGGAGCTGGTCCACAGCACTGACCTGTTGTACCAGTTGAAGAGTAGCCAGTTCATGCCCTCCAGCTGGTACTCCCGCAGCTCGTTCCCGTTACGGTAATCTCTGGAGCTCTCCAACTTCTGCCACGTCTCCGGAGAGGGGCGCTCCTAAAAATGGCACAGACAAATCAGACGATATGCACTTCATTAGTAAGATGTTTCTGATGAATAAAATATGTGCTGTTGTGAATGAAAATGGTCTAGTCACCCAGATGTTTCCCTAAGGGGGAAATTTAGTTTAATTTTGTTTCTAGACGGACGGATGCTCAAAAATATGAAACGTCTCAGCCTAAAGAAAAAACGTATTCAGACCTAATCAACACAACCATTGCAACAATTACTTTCTTACTTTAGTTATTTATGTATGTCTTATATTTTGAAGCCTCAGAACGACAGCATCTTGCGTTTGGACTATTGTAAAGCCTTGTATTGGACTGGACCAGCCCGCCCCCTGACTAAAACAAAGAGGCGTGAGCACATCACCCCTGTTTTAGGCACCTTACACTGGCTCCCTGTCAGCGTTCATGTTAAATTTAAAGCAGTACTAAGTAACTCTTGCCCCTATCGGCCATAAGCGCAACTCCAGGTGTCTTAGCAAGTTACGATTTTTTAACTTATTAAATGTCTTGGAGAGTAAATACTACGCTGACAGAAAAGGTGAAGGGAGAGAGGGGTATTGTACATCCAGTTATACAATGGAAATAATGTTTTCATTCAAACTTGGCTGTAAATACTGTTTAAAGTGGCGCTAGCCCGCAGTTAGCTTTGCCTGTTAGCTTCTTCTTTGTGATTCCATTAGTGTGTAATGGTTGCTCCGCCCCGGTGGCAGTCAAGTTGCAAGCATGGTTTTCTGGCCAGAGACACCAGGGGGAATTGAAAGACCCCGTAATCATCCCATTAACACTTGTATTACCCCCAGAGGGACTGCGGAAAGGATTTATTAAGGTAAACATGTTACATAGTATTGCTTTAAGGGCTTATTGATTGCTCTTAACCTCTTAACCCCCGCCTGAACCGAGTGCATTTTCTCCAGTTTGGCTTTGTTCAAATCTAAAAGCTTGAAGAAAAAAAAAGCATCAAAACGAGGATGAAAACGCAACAAAAAAAGTGACAACACGAGCGACAAAATATGTGCTGGCAAAGCAACAAAAACGCTAATAAAAAGCAATATAAAAGCAACAACAAAAAGCAATAAAAAAGTAATGAAAAAACAAACAAAAAAACGCTAAATAACCGAGCCAGAAAAGCAAGACAATGTGACAAAAAAGTGACAAAAAACATGATGAAAACACGACAAAAAAGCAGTGAAAAAAGCAATGAAAAAGTAACAAAAACATGACAAAAAAGTGACAGAGATGTGACAAAAAAATCGACCAAAATGTGACCAAAAAAGCATCAAAAAATTGCCGGAAAAGCAATAAATATTCAACAAAAACAAGACGAAAAAAAGCAATGAAAAAAGCAATGAAAAAAGCGATGAAAAAACAAACAACAAAAAACAAAAAGCCTTGAGGTCAGCTGACTAGCTCCTTGTTGGACGTTCCTAAAACTAGGCAAAATCAGAGAGGTGGGAGAGCCTTCTCTGTGGCGGCACATCGACAGCGGGACAAGAAATCTTCACTCCTCATTTACCCATTTATTATAGTAAAAAACACAAACATCTCGTCATTTTGGTAATCTGACGTAAACCCACCCGACAAAAGACTAAACTACGTACGTGTCTATTGACTCTTTCGCATCATCTCAACACCCACTAAATGTCAATGTCGTTTGAAAAACAGGCCTCAGCTCCACCAGCGCCTGCTTTCGCCGCATCAGGCCATTGTTGTAGCTCATTAGCCACACAAAAAACAGGACGGAGTGCGGAGTCTCAAGGACAGCTGGCGCACACAGGAAGCTTGTTCTGAGAAAGCCTTGGGATTAAAAATAAAACCGAAATGACGGGGCTCTAATGTACGTGGCCCGACAAAAGCGTTTGTGCTGGGCTGGACGTAATCCTGCTAATGTCTTCGATAGTCTATAGTCTTGAAGGTCTCATTTTATTCTTTCTATTCAGATTTTTAAATGTTTTAGGACCCTTAGTCTTGATATTTTTGGACTGTAACTTAAAATAATGTATTTGTCTAGAAAACACCCCTAAACGTGTTGATATTATAAAACGTAGTCCTATAAAACGCCAGCAGAGGATGCACAAAGGGAAGAAACAGGACAACTCTGTATCCTTCCACTCATGTATTCACGATGCCTGAAGTGTCCATGGCCATTGAAATGCCCTCCTTCCCATAACCGTCTGTAACCATTCAGAAAAAAAAGCATTGAGTCCAACTTTCTGTGTAAAATCAGTTTGCGATGAACTCAAGGTTTGGGTGATCGCCATAGCAACAATGCTCTTTCATAGCATTTCAGTGCGCTAAAATTGTCTGCGTTCATTTTTCAAAGTTCTGCATTATTCTATAAGCGTCCTATTGTTCTTGCTGTGACCTTTATTAGAAACAGTGGAACAAAACTGAACAGCAAACCTTTGAGAACATTAAAGAATAAAATGTCAGGATGTGCTCGCATTGGGACACAGTGTAAGATACACTACCTGAATAAATAAAAGTAGCTGCCTGGATGTTTCATTAACTGTTATGACTTGCTGTTGCTGCAATTCCTCACTCCTGAAATACAATGTTGAGTCGAGTTGCACATGTGTAAAAAAAGAGAGAATATGAAGTATTTCCCAGCATTTTAAACGCCACAGCAGCGGCCGCAGATGCAGAATTATAACTCTCACAGTGACAGACACATGCTATTCCCAGTTGAGACGCACCCGGAGCACATGGCTACTTAATATGCAAAATAACAAACATACTTCAGCGCTCCCGATTATGCAAAATAACTTGGAAGCACTGCAAAAGTAAGTCTTTAATTATGTTTTGGCAGGTGCAGACCCTCCTCAGTGAGAGTATTCATAAGGCTCTGTGGACGTTAGCACTACCCGTGTTAGCAGTGGCGAATGAATACCTATTTATTTATCATGAAATCAAGGTTAGGTCTGTACTGCACAGATGGTATGACCGTACAGCACGACCCAATGGGATAAATTACGACGCTTTTAGACTGTGATTCCCGCAAATATTTCTACAGTTGTGGCTCATTTACAGTGATGTTTGACTTGATGTGTATTCCAACCTCTCAGCCCAAACAATGAGATCAGCTGACGACCTGAACATCCTGAATGACCAGGTTATTCCACTGATGGATTCCGTCCTCCCAGGCACGGGCATATTCCGAGATGACAATGCCAGGATTCATCAGGCTCACATTGTGAAAGAGCGGTTCAGGGAGCAGGACACATCATTTTCACTCATGGATTGGCCACAGAGTCCAGATCTCAACCCCATTGAAAATCTATAGCATGTGCTGGAGAAGGCTTTGCACAGTGGTCACACTCTCCCATCATCAATGCAAGATCTTGGTGAAAAATGAATGCTGGACCACTGAATCTTTTGACATTGCAGGTTATTGAAACCATACCACAGCTGTAATCAAAGCTAAAGGCGCTACAACCTCATATATTTTTGTGGTAGCGACGTGTTTTGGTCAGGCAGGGCAGATTGACATATCTACAGTATTTAAGTGCGGTCAGAAGTACGAGCAGATTAGGTGTTTTTCTATTTATGTGAGACATTTTAGACTTTCGAAGGGCCGACTCTTCTCTTTCTTTAGCAGAGGTGGGAGTAAGTCACTAAATGCAAGTCTCAAGTCAAGTCCAAGTCGTGAAGGTCCAAGTCCCAAGCAAGTCCAAGTCGATTGGTCATGGGGTCAAGTCAAGTCTTTCAACGCCAGTGTTTCTTCTTTTCAAAATGTGTTTAATCTACTTGAAATTAACAAGTGCTTTCTCAAGATATAGCGATAATAAAATTTAGACTAAAATAAAACTAAAATCTAATGGATTTGAATTTAAAGTCTAATTAATATTTAAACACCACAAAATTCTAAGTATATATATTTTGAATGCTCCAGTCTATGTACAAAATTACTGGGACCTACTTAAGAAAAATTGAGTCTTTTAAACATGAGCTGCTTTTCCTGCAGTCTGAAAGATAAATATAAAATAATATTTTTATTTTTGTTAGTTTCTGGCAGTTTTATGTCGGTGGTTCCCCTGTAACGCCCCAGCCCCTGTATACTCGGATACGCCCCTGCTCAAAGTAGATTCTGCGCAGCCTTCAGTCCCGCTGTCACTGGGCTCTGTGCGGATGCGTAAAGTAACTATTTAATGCTGTGAACTTTGTGAGAACGCCTTAAAACACAGAAAAAAAAAACAAGATTTCTGTTAATCCAACTCTTACCGCCTCATCGTTGTTCTGGAGGCTCCTGTCTGCGCTGTAAGTACAGTCCACTGTTTCAAACGTTTTCCTGTCCTTAATGTCTATGAATCGTGTCTGACTCGAGTCTCCCACCTCTGCTCTTTAGTAAAGTTACCTGAATGTCACTTCTCGATTCTCAATCTACTATCTACAGTCGTCCTCTCACCACATGTCTGAGCACCGGGGGAGGCTTCTGGATCTGCTGAAACTCCTTGATCTTCTCCGGGTCCAGGTCCTCCTGCAGCTCCCACGTGGCCTCCTCGTACGACAGGCTGCACCACTTCACCAGGTAGTGCGTCACCTCCTGCAGGAGCACAGAGACCTTGTTTAGACCGCTTTGATTTAAGATCTTGTTTCGACCCAGTTTAGAAAGATTGGGCCTGTTCAGACGGTTAGGGATATCGAAGTTATTCCGTTTAACTGAAGTCACTGTTCATTCTGTTCTTAGCTCATAAAACCTCATAAATGCACCAAACTCAGCAAAAAATGTGTGTCTTTGTGTACAAACTGGTCCCTTTCGCTGCTCACATGAGACAAAATCTCTGTGTTGGATTTGTAAACTTTGTTGTGTGTTGCGTACCTCTCCCGTCTCCGTATCCGTGGTAACAGCCACTTCCAGCACTCGGTCCGCCTCCACATAGTCCGGATTAAACAAATCCTCGTCAGGCTGAGGACACACACGTCGGCACTTTACATTAAACAAGAACTGAATGACACTATTAGGCCCGACTCACACACACGTCTTCTCCTGGAGCCTAGAGCTCGTTTTTAATATTAAATTAAAAAAATGTATTTGTTATGGACATAACAATAACATTGGGCAAACCAGAAGCATCGTTTTAAGTGTTATAGCAAAACTAAACACTAGATAAATATTGAAAACAGACAGCACTATACTAAAAAGAACACACAAAGTGACCCTTTGTTTGGATTTTGCCAAAGAGGATATTGCTCAAAGTAAACAACATTAAGTGCACAATTATGTGGGCTTGTCTATTCAGTCCAGTTTATTTATAGTATAAAGCTCTAATAAAACAACAAGGTTGAATTACTTCACAACATACACCAGTGGTTTCAATTGACTGTTTTCTCAATAAAGCCAGTTGAAAAAATCGTGGATGATGTAGTTTATATAATTCAGGCCCAAAGTGCACCCCCTGGCGGCCTTCAGACTTCTTGTTGAAGAGACCGTATTTTTTACTACAAACGAAATTAGAGGGGGTGCGGCGGGGTCCGACCCCCCTGATTAACCCATTAGACCCCTGGGGCCCGATCTTGAGGGCCAAGGCAAACGTGGTAGGCTAACACAAAGGTGCAGACATGAGCGCACTCTGCACTCTTGCCGCCGGTGTACGTTAGTGATGGTCTAACATACAGGTCTGTGCTTATTTCATGTGGGAGAACATGAAGCCGATAACCTTGATTAAGTGTGATTATAATAAATATTATAAATGCAAAGTTGACTAACTTTAAGGAGCTATGCCTGGGAAAACAGCGTGGATCAAAATATAAAACATTAGCATACATTTTATGAGCTTTCAGGCTAGTGACCCAGAAAAGTGACCCTGCAAGTCGTGAAATGTGCCTTTAAACTTGTCCCTGTAAGAATTTGGATGCTACAAATATATTATGAAAGTTACGAATGAGTTTGGATCACAACTAATATTTTAATTTAGTGGTTTCTACTTTCATTGTTTGCAATAAAAACATTAAATAAATCAGGTATAGGGCCTTCAATCTTTGATATTGCATGTAAATTTAGTTCAAATCTGTCGACTAAAACTAGACTCAAACTGAAGAGATTTACTAAATCTTGACTAACATTAAATTGCATTATCATCAAAAGACTAAAACTAAATTAAGATTTTCCAAATTAACACTGATCTGTTTGATTGCACTGACCACTGATCTGTGGCCCTCGATGCAGTTTATACTTCAATATCTGGACCTCACAGAAAAGGGTTTGGACACTCCTGATCTAATTTAATTTATTGCCACAAGCAACTTGTATTTTGTGTGTAAATTTACAAAGAAGCCATGACAGATCTCTGCATGTTTGAAGGGGCAACGACACTCTCAACAAGATCGTGAATGTCTGACAGAGACCACAGATATTACTGTAACATCAGACTCACTACCAAAAACAAAGTGGAATAGACCTCCCTCCTCCATCTTTGTACATCATCAAACTACCGTAATTGAATCTGTTGAGTTGTGCGGAGGATATGACACACTGCGACGGAGGTGCGGGGCGCTGACCTCAGAGAAGATGTGTTTCATCTGGGCCTGTTTGGTCCTGAAACGCTTGATTTTCTGGTGGATCCTCGGGTCCTTCTCCAGCTCCTCCAGAGTGGCCCATTTACAGTGCAGGTACGAACTGCAAACGACAAGAACATGTCACTGCGACGTCGAACAAGGACAGCACCTCTTCAAATCAACACACCGTCACACATTGTACACCGCAAAAACTGACATCTTTAGAACATAAAATGACGAGAATTAAGACTATTTGACCTCAAATGGAGTCATTCGGATTTGTCAAGTAACGATTAACATTTGAAACAGTAGAAAAATAGATGTATTATCGACATCAAGTGCAATATATACTATTTTCTTCTGCTAAAACACTTGATGAATTCACCTACCTCCCCCAAATCAAATTATGTATTATTTTGAGATCACTTTTTGCAATGTAGGTTGGTTTGTGGCTGGATTTTTGCTAATACTGGACTGTGATGCATATAAACCTAATAAACTATTAAAGAGGGGGTATTATGCTTTTTTCAATCACATAGCACCAGTCTATAGCATACTACAATGATGACGTAACCTTCTGTTGGTCTGTATATGCAGTAAATTAAAATAACTGCCTTGAATAAATTGCTCTCTCAAAATGGCTGTACTGAACGTCTTGAAATAGGCCTCTGTCTCTTTAAGAAGCTTTCCGACACGCCCCTTCAGTGTGGCATCTAAACAACACTACTGTGCGGGGAGGGGGCTCTGCTGAGCTGAGGAGCAGTGGTTGGTGGCTTGGCTGGTGACGAAAGGTCCAGAGGCGTCTCCAGGAGGTGGGGGCGTTCCTAGGAGGACTGAGGCATAGCTACACCTAAAATGGCTGCCGTCTAAGTTTTTACTGATTACTCAAAAATATGTGAATGAGCCAAGGCAACACTCCAGGCATGTGTTTAATGAGGGAATGACATAATAACATGATATAAAGCTTGAAAAAGTCGATTTTACATAATACCCCCTCTTTAACCTAAACATAATTACAATGGAAGGATCATCTAAAAATGTCACTCCACTTTAAACAGCGGTTCGGGAACGCACTATTGAATGATCAGCCGTGACCTAAATCAGAAATGACTACAATACTGCATAATGTGAAATACGGTACCTTCAAGGATTATTGTTGATTTAAGCCTCGAGTAATCGCATAAACAGACATTTAAACAGGTGCAGCTACAGTTTTGTTAACCTTTGCTGGATTAACATCAAAAGAAATGTCCCCTAAGAAAATGTGGTTCATGTTAAGGTTTGATGACTCATTCTTAGTTTGAGGCAAGATTATATCTGATTATTCTTTTTTGTGTTTGTCTACAAAACGTACTTAAACTGTATTTAAACGAACTACATTGGACTGAATGTAAAATCCCTTTAGCCAGCTTGTATTATATTATTCAAAAACATGTACTGTATACCTCTTAACCCCACTTGAACCAAGCACATTTTCCCCAGTTTGGCTTTATCCAAATCCTTTCAATAGTTTTTCGGAGGACCTGTGTTTGTAAGTTAAGAAGATCACGTCTTTTACTTAAATCATACAGTGTAGCTCTCGGTGCCAGTGCCTTTTGGAGACATGATAATTATATAGTTTCAGTCTCTTTTCACTAAGCAGAAATATCATTTGTAACACAGTATTTTAGTCGATAATTGCACACTGAAGCCGACTCCTGGCGTGTTATGAATTGAGAGACTTTTACTTTTACAAATATGGATTTTTTTTATTTATTTTTTTGTGGGGCCTGAATATATTATTTCTAAATTTTACACAAATATCTCCCGGAGGCTTGCGCAGCATGTTTTATTCACCACCGCCGGGACCGACTAAGAACGATTTAAACCAATTCATATCTGCGCGTCGGCCTTTCACTGCGTAACAAACAGTGGCTCTCCAGAGACAATTCAAATATATACGATGATACTCCTTAGAGGTACGTCTGTTTGACACAAAGTACAGCTGCGGGCTTTTTGAAAGACAGTCCTCTCCTTGAAGTTACTCTGAGCTGAAAAGAAGGGTTCTAATGTTTTCACTCACAAGAAAAATAAGTTTATTAATAGGTTTTAACCTCTTACTCACCGCCTTAACCGAGCGCATTTCCTCCAAATCTACAAGCTGCTCGACTGGAGCCGATAGGCCAGTGTAACACCGCTCCTTTGAAAGCTAAGAACTACAAAACTGATCAAAATGTATCTTTTTTCTCGTCGTTCCAATCACTTTTTTTCTCATTGCTTTTTTGTTGCTTGTTTTTGTTGCTTTTTTGTCAAATTTTTGTAACTTTTTCGTTGTATTTTGTCACTTTTTGTCTCATTCTTGTCACATTTACATCATTTAGGTCCCGTTTTGTTGCTATTTAGATGCTTATTTCGAAGCTTTTGGACGTGGCTAAAGCCAAACTGGAGAAAATGTGCTCAGAGTAGAGATGCACCGATCCAGCTTTTTTGCTTCCGATACCGATACTGGGGTTTCAGTATCTGGCGATATCCGACACCAACAGACTTTCTTAAAAGTGGCTTTCTGAAAAGTGAATGGTCCTCTTACATGTATCTCCATTGTGAGATCAATAAAGTATTTTGTCATGATGTTACAGATCAGTTATCAGTTTTATCTATTGATAAACTAATGGAAAAACATTTAACATAGATCACTGGATTTTTATACTATCCTTGGGACAGGCTATTCTACATTAACAGTTCACATAAAGTGATTTATAATGCACAACTTGTGCAGACATTTATAATGCACAACGTGTGCATTATAAATGTCTTATATCAGTTATTCTCTAACAGCATTTCATAAACTAAATACAAACACTTGGCCGCTCCAGCAGTGGCTATTTTATGTTATTAGGCTACTTTAGATATTTCTATCATAGTTTAGTTGCCGTTAGCATTAGCATGCACCCTCTAGCTTTAGCATGTTGTTGCTAAATGGGGCATTTTACACAGCGATCAAAAATACATTTACTAACTCAGCGATTGTATTCTCCAGGTTCTGAGCTTTAAAATGACATACAGCATGTCCATATTCACTAAGATTTAGTTGGTGAGCCAAAACTGGTATCACTTCAGTATCGGATAATGGTAGCCAATACCCGATATCGTATTTTTCGGCTCCGATCTCCGATACCAGTATTGGATCGGTGCATCCAGTGTGGGAAATACGGGGGGGACGATGAGAGCCGAGTCTCACCATGTTTATCAAGCTCCACATGCACCGCTCTCTGCTACATTCGAGAAAAATGGAGAAAGGCAAAGACTAAATGAGTAAAGAGAACGGGATGGGGAAGAGAGGAAGAAAGGAGAACTCTGCAGGCGCAGCCCATCCACAAATGAACCTGCTATTTACACAAAATCAAGATCTCTACAAACTTAAAACAAATCAATAAATGTAGTCAGTGCATCCTTAGCTTTCAGCCACTTCTTATTTGAGGAAGATCCATTTCATATTTTCAGTTTTATAGTTAGATAAAGTTCAAAGACTCATATGGACAGTATAATATCAAGGACCGTGACGTCGCCCGGTATGGCGCAGCCGGGGCCCCACCCTGGAGCCAGGCCTGGGGTTGGGGCTCGAATGCGAGCGTCTGGTGGTCGGCCTCTGCACACGGGGCCCGGCCGGGCACAGCCCGAAGGGACGACGTGGGCCCGCCCTCCTGTGGACCCACCACCCGCAGAGGGATCCGTAGGGGTCGGGTGCAGAGAGGACTAGGTGGCAGTCAAAGGCGGGTGCCTAGACGACCTGGTCCGCGTACGCAGCTTCTGGCGTTCGGGACATGGAACGTCACTTCGCTGGGGGGGAAGGAGCCTGAGCTTGTGCGGGAGGTCGAGAGATACCGGCTAGATATAGTCGGGCTCACCTCCACGCATAGCCTGGGTTCCGGATCCCAACTCCTGGAGAGAGGCTGGACTCTCCATTTTTCTGGAGTTGCCGCGGGGAGAGACGGCGGGCTGGGGTGGGTTTGCTCATAGCCCCCAGCTCAGCCGCCACGTGTTGGAGTTTACCCCGGTGAACGAGAGGGTCGCGTCCCTACGCCTTCGGGTTGGGACAGGTCTCTCACCGTTGTCTCGGCCTACGGGCCCAACATCGGTGCAGAGTACCCGGCCTTCTTGGAGTCCCTGGGAGGGTACTAGATAGTGCTCCGACTGGGGACTCCATTGTTCTACTGGGGGACTTCAACGCCCACGTGGGTAACGACAGTGAGACCTGGACGGGGGTGATGGGGAAGAACGGCCTCCCCGATCTGAACCCGAGTGGTGTTCTGTTATTGGACTTCTGTGCTAGTTACAGTTTGTCCATAACGAACACCATGTTCGAGCACAAGGGTGTCCATAAGTGCACGTGGCACCAGGACACCCTGGGCAGGAGGTCGATGATCGACTTTGTAGTTGTGTCATCTGATCTCCGGCCGCGTGTCTCGGACACTCGGGTGAAGAGAGGGGCTGAGCTGTCAACCGATCACCACCTGGTGGTGAGCTGGATCCGCTGGCAGGGTGGGAGGAAGCCGGTCAGACCTGGCAGGCCCAAACGTGTTGTGAGGGTCTGTTGGGAACGTTTGGTGGATCCCTCTGTCAGTAGGGTCTTCAACTCCCACCTCCGGAAGAGCTTCAACCAGATTCCGAGGAGGTTGGAGACATGGAGTCCGAGTGGACCATGTTCTCCTCCTCCATTGTCGATGCGGCTGCTCTTAGTTGTGGCCGTAAGGTCTCTGGTGCCTGTCGCGGCGGCAATCCCCGAACCCGGTGGTGGCGCCCGGAAGTAAAGGATGCCGTCAAGCTGAAGAAGGAGTCCTACCTGGCCTTGTTGGCTTGTGGGACTCCGGAGGCAGCTGAGAGGTACCGGCAGGCCAAGCGTGCTGCAGCTCGTGCAGTCACAGAGGCAAAAACTCGGGTCTGGGAGGAGTTCGGAGAAGTCATGGAGGAGGACTATCGGTCGGCCTCGAAGAGATTCTGGCAACCATCCGGCGCCTCAGGAGGGGAAGCAGTGCTTCACCAACACTGTTTACAGTGCGGGCGGGGAGCTGTTGACCTCGACTGGGGATGTGGTCGGGCGGTGGAAGGAGTACTTCGAGGATCTCCTCAATCCCACTGTCACGTCTTCCGATGAGGAGGCAGAGGCTGGGGACTCGGAGGGGGGTTCGTCCATCACCCAGGCTGAAGTCACTGAGGTGGTTAGAAAGCTCCTCGGTGGCAAGGCCCCGGGGGTGGATGAGATTCGTCCCGAGTACCTTAAGTCTCTGGATGTTGTAGGGCTGTCTTGGTTGACACGTCTCTGCAACATCGCGTGGCGGTTGGGGACAGTGCCTCTGGATTGGCAGACCGGGGTGGTGGTCCCTCTCTTTAAGAAGGGGGATCGGAGGGTGTGCTCCAATTACAGAGGGATCACACTTCTCAGCCTCCCGGGTAAGGTCTACTCCAGGGTGCTGGAGAGGAGGATCCGGCCGATAGTCGAACCTCGGATTCAGGAGGAACAATGCGGTTTTCGTCCCGGTCGTGGCACACTGGACCAGCTCTATACCCTACATCGGGTGTTCGAGGGTTCGTGGGAGTTCGCCCAACCAGTCCACATGTGCTTTGTGGATTTGGAGAAAGCGTTCGACCGTGTCCCTCGTGGTGCCCTGTGGGGGGTGCTCCGGGAGTATGGGGTCCGGGGCCCTCTGCTAAGGGCTGTCCGTTCCCTGTATGACCGCAGCAGGAGCTTGGTTCGCATTGCCGGCAGTAAGTCAGACTTGTTTCCGGTGCGTGTTGGTCTCCGCCAGGGCTGCCCTATGTCACCGGTTCTGTTCATTACCTTTATGGACAGAATTTCTAGGTGCAGCCAGGGGCCGGAGGGTGTCCGGTTTGGGAACCTTAGGATCTCATCTCTGCTGTTTGCAGATGATGTTGTTCTGTTGGCTTCATCAAATCAGGACCTCCAGCGCGCACTGGGGCGGTTTGCAGCCGAGTGTGAAGCGGCCGGGATGAGGATCAGCACCTCCAAATCTGAGGCCATGGTTCTCCACCGGAAAAAGGTGGCTTCCCCGCTTCAGGTCGGTGGGGAGTCCTTACCTCAAGTGGAGGAGTTTAAGTATCTCGGGGTCTTGTTCACGAGTGAGGGACGGATGGAGCGTGAGATCGATAGACGGATCGGTGCAGCGTCAGCAGTGATGCGGTCGCTGTATCGGACTGTTGTGGTGAAGAGGGAGCTGAGTCAGGGGGCAAAGCTCTCGATTTACCGATCGATCTACGTTCCCACCCTCACCTATGGTCATGAGATCTGGGTAATGACCGAAAGGACAAGATCGCGGATACAAGCGGCCGAAATGAGTTTCCTTCGCAGGGTGGCTGGGCGCACCCTCCGAGATCGGGTGAGGAGCTCAGTTACCCGGGAGGAGCTCGGGGTAGAGTCGCTGCTCCTTCACGTCGAAAGGAGCCAGCTGAGGTGGCTAGGGCATCTGTTCCGGATGCCTCCTGGTCGCCTCCCTTGGGAGGTGTTCCAGGCATGTCCTATTGGAGGAGGCCTCGTGGAAGGCCCAGGACACGCTGGTGGGACTATGTCTCCGAGCTGGCCTGGTGTCGCCTCGGGGTCCCCCCAGAACAGCTGGAGGAGGTGTGCGTGGATCGGGAAGTCTGGGCATCTCTGCTGAGACTGCTGCCTCCGCGACCCGGCCCCGGATAAAGCGGAAGAAAATGGATGGATGGATGGATAGTTAGATAAAGTTACGCTGGGTTTGTGGAGTGAAAAGTAAACAATGCGATCACACGCGTAGCAGCGTTACGTCGCAATGTCGGCCTTTTCCTCTCATGTGTAGGAGCGCATTACAAAAGTAGTACAGGAGTGTTTTCTAAAGTTATAACTTCAGTTATGTCTAGAGTCTGTAGCTCTCTCTCAGCGCGAGGCTCCAGCAGCTCACGGAGGCGGCGCTGACACAGGGAGGGACTGGGGAGAAGCTCTGGGAGAACCACGCAGGATTTTGACTGTATAAAAGAGTAGCTATGTTGAGAAAATTGATATATGTATTGCGCGACAATTCATAGATGGGGACCCCCCCCGGGAATATTGACGGGTATTTCGCACACTGGGTGCATCCCTAGTTAAGAGGTTAAGTGTTGCCTGGTTGTTACAATATTATTTAGACCATACATAATATAGGACGACTTTCTTAACTTTTCCTGCTTAGGCGGCTGAAAATGCAACAAATTACAGGATAATGCATCATATTTATTCAAAACTTTTCCCTGGGAGCCAATTCCGGGCTTCTCAATAATTTATGGCGTTAAAAGTGAGTCATACACTGGAAATAAAACAACACACGTCACCGCCTGGATTTAACTAAAGCTGAGCACAGTCTACACCTTTTGTTGTTTCAGTCTTTAGAGATTTTGTGAAGAACGTTTAGCACGATCATTAGAACGACTGGGGGTTCACACACATGACGAGTGAGAATCTGTCATTTGTCAAACACCTGAAAGCTGACGTCACACACTTGGTCAACAGTGTCATGTGATCGCTGTCATGTGATCAGGGCTGGGTACCGTTTGTTTTCTTTTCGATACCACTTCTTTAACGATACCTCCTTTCCTTAACGGTACTTCTTTCGATACCCATGTTATTTAAATGCAATAAATTAGCCGCACTTACAAATTTCTGTATTTGACGTAAAACTCCTCCGCCTCCTCGGATTGGTCCCCGGACGATGAAGTCTAGCGAGAAAGAGAAAAGTTGAAGAAAATGTACAGAAAACTATTGGAACTATGACAAGGTTTTCTACAGGTGGCAGAAAGTCACATTTTTAATATCACTAATGCAAAAAAAACATGTCATATTTCATTTCATTACGATTTGTAAACATTCAATTAAACAGGGAATGACGGGACTTTTTCATATTCAAAACTAAATTGGTCACAGCGTGTGTTTGTTTTGTGTTTGTTTGTCAATGTGTGCAGTAAAGTAGTTGAGCGATGTCATTGAGTGGGTTCTGTGTCTAAGAATATATTTTCTATAAAATTTTGATTCAATGCCAGTTTCAATCCGATTGAATGCTTTTTAATAACTTTTAAGGTCTTGATTTTGGCATAACTCATTTCATGACTTTTAATGCTTTATAATGCCCGGCGGAAACCCTGTATAATCTATGTATAGTTGTGTGTGTGTCCTAGACCAGTGTTTTTCAACCACTAGTGTGCCGCGAGATACTGCCTGGTGTGCCGTGGGAAATTATCCAATTTCACCTAGCTGGTCTTTGGGCTGGGCGATATATCGATATTTAAGATATATCGATATATTTTTAAATGAGATATGGAATTAGACCATATCACGTATATCGGGATATTTCAAAATCAGATAAGCTATTAAGTTAACAAAAAGAAACAGCTAATCTCAAGCTGATTTAAAAAAAAAAAAAGTTTATCTTAAACTGAGCACTTTATTTTATAATCTCTTTATATATAAATGCTGCCCTCAGAAAAAGAGTTACCTATTTTATTGTATAGGCTATTTTTATCCAAAAAATGTTTTTATTTAAATGTGCACCTTACGGAGCTTTGTGTTATGTTTACATTTTATAGTGCGTTTTCAATAAAACTACTCTTTGACTTAACATTTCATTTCACAGCTCTCACTTTGCAGAAAAATATCGGGATATATATCGATAATCAACCTAAATATATCGGGATATGACTTTTGGTCCATATCGCCCAGCCCTAGTTTGTCTAAAAAAATTGTTTTGAAAACATTCATTATTATCCGCAAATAATGTACTATTGTCGAGTGTCTGTGCTGTCTAGTGATCGGCAGAGTAACCATGAAATAACTCTTCCATATCAGTAAGGTGCCGCAGGGAGATCATTTCTTTGAGACAAGAGAATTTGTGATGCATGGATGCGACAGGTGGCGGTGACAGAGGCATTGTGGCTAGCAAGAGTATTTTTGATGAGAGCGACTTTATATTGTGAATATAGGCTACAGAGTTGCATTTTTTGTTACCTTTTTGCTCGTGGTGATGGTGTGCCTCGTGATTTTTCAATGATAATGTGACTTGGCTCAAAAAAGGTTGAAAAACACTGTCCTAGACCGTTATAGGGACTAAAAAAGGTTGTGATTGGATTTTATCTCATTACATTAAGGCTAAGTCTAAGATTAAAGGTGCACTATGCAACTTTTTATGTAAAAAAAAGTTGATATTAAAGCGACACGATGCAAGTTGGTCATTTTTATACTCACTACTGCCACCTCAGGTCTTATGCGTAACTGCAGCTTCTATATTAAGCTCGTGCATGACGGCACTTCAGACCCGAATAAACACCTTTATGAGTGACAGTGCAGGATTTTAGAGGCAGTTGTGGTGAACAGGTCTGGGCTCATTCTACACATTAAGACATTACTGGAACTTGTGGGGGAGGAAAATACTTAGTTTTAACATTTTTAAACTCTGTATAGTCCCTTTAAAGCAGAACTAAGTAACTCATGCCCCTAGAGGCCATTAGCGCAACTGCAGGTGTCGTAGCATGTTATGTTTTTTACTCATTAATTGTCCGTGAGAGTAAATACTACGCTGACAGAAAAGACAAAGGGAGAGAGGGATATTGTACATCCAATTACACAATGGAAATAATTGTTTTCACTCAAACTTGGCTGTAAATACTGTTTAAAGTGGCGCTAGCCCGCAGTTACCTTTGCCCGTTAGCCTGTTAGCTTCTTCTTCGTGATTCTATGGAGGAATTTAGATGAGGGCATCAAAGTTTGTAAAGCCTGCCACATTTTAAAAAGGTTTACAAATGTATTTATTTTTAAATACGAACAATTATTGTGAGTGTCGTAGTATATTCTTTTGCTGTTGTTTCTTTATTTTGCAGTTGTTTTTTTTATTATTGTTCCTTATTATTTGTGGTTACCTTGCCTTATGTTCCCTAGTTTATGATTTGTTTATGATTTGTATTACGTTCCTTGCTTTGATTGTTAATGTAAATGTTAAGTTTTTAATTTTGGGGTGGGCACTTATAAGCTATTTGCTTCGGCCCACTCCTTTTGCGCCTCCGACCCGGAGGAGGGAAAGTTACGAGGGTGGTTTTCTGGCCAGAGACACCAGGGGGAGATGAAAGACCCCCCAATCATCCCATTAACACTTGTATTACCCCAGGAGGGACTACGGAAAGGATTTATTAAAGTAAACAAGTTACTTAGTACTGCTTTAATATGTATTTGATCTTTCAGTGACCCAGCGGATGCTTAGATGGTTTGCATAGCACCTGTAGGACACTCCAGTGTTAATTGTTTTTAAGGTTTTTGCTGCTGATTCAACCGTATCCATGGTTACATATACATTCCATTCTGAAAACCTACCGGACATCCTAAAAAACCTGAAATACAATATATCCTGAAGCATCATAGGAGCTAATCTAACCACCCATACAGCCACTAGTCACTAAAAGGTCAAATATGAAAGTTGCATAGTGCACCTTTAAGACAAAGACTAGGATTAAGTATATTTGTGAGAGATTCCCAAAAGAACTCACCTCTCTCTTCGCTGGCCTGACAGAGAGGATTTTCTCGATGATGTTGGCCTCATCCTCTGGTGGCTCCTGTCAAGAAAGAGAGAAATCAAATCAATTCTAATTACAGAGGGTTCAATAAAAAAGATTTCGAATTACCTTAAAGGCCCTACACATGATTTTTTGATTGCAAACAATGAAAGAGGAAGCCACTAAATTAAAACGTTAGCGGCGGTCAAAACTCATTCGTAACCATCCTTATATATCTGTAGCATCCAAATTCTTTAAGGGGACACAACTTGCAGGGTCACTTTTCAGGGTCACAAAAATGCGAGAAAAATGGTTTTATAATATGTTTTATAATTTGATGCACAAACGTTTGGGTTTACAATATACTAAAGGAGGACAAAATACATTTCATTGCATTTCTAGAATAAAATCAGATATAGCTCCTTTAATTTTGGTATCTTCACTCAATCAGATTCATTTCTTAAGGTCCGCACACACTACACGATTTTTCCAGTCTTAAACGATATTATATAGAATGGGGGGTCCACACTACACGACTGGATTTAGTGCGATTCTAGAACGTCTGGGTGTTCACACTTAAAGACCGAACACACTACACGATTCTGACAAACAGCTGATGTTTGATAACATCCTCTCTACCGCTCCATTTCTCAGGCCTGTGTTTGTGAGCGTGGGAAAACATGTGCGTGTCCCGTTTGGTCAACAGTGTCAACAATGTCACAACATCGCAGTGCAAGGCTACTGCTGCTACGAAGCCTTCAACTTGGCTATGGTTCTGTCAAATGGAGATAAAAATCGGCGACACGAAGAAGCAGGACGTATTTCAGTGGATTTAATAAGAAAAGGAGACGGACCTCAGCCCCGAGATGGAGGACGAGACAGCGGAGAGAGGCTAGCCGCTAGGTGAAGCTGAACAGTTCGTCTCCAACTCAGTAAGTGCCGCTAAACTCTGTTCGCGGTTGAAATGTAGCTTGAAAAGGTGATATAAAGGTTGTGCTGTTTCGTGTGGGAATTGCTGTGGCCATGAAATTACTTGTTTGTGCCGCTGTTTTAACAGAGAAATGACGAGGGAGGCGCCGCAGTGTTTTTCAGTCATTAGCTGCTGCTTTCTGTATGTTCGCTTTGGGGACGGTAAAATCACCCACGTTTCTCCTGTGCGTCCAAAATCGGGCTTAAAAATCAAACATGTTTGATGTCCTGCGACTGTAGTCCAGTTGCGTCTGACTGCTGCCCACACTACACGATTCGAACATGAGTCCAGTCGTGCCCCCCCCCACACTACGCGACACTACGCAACACGACTCTCTGCGACTACTTTCGACTAGACACGACTCGGGAAGACTCGGCGCGACTGAGAATTGTATCAAAATCGGGCATAAAAGTTGTGTAGTGTGTGCTGACCTTAAAGAGGGGGTATTATGCTTTTTCAATCACATAGCACCAGTCTATAGCATACTACAATGATGACGTAACCTTCTGTTGGTCTGTATATGCAGTAAATTAAAATAACTGCCTTGGATAAAATTGCTCTCTCAAAATGGCTGTACTGAACGTCTTGAAGCTTGAAAAAGTCGATTTTACATAATACCCCCCCTTTAAGGAAACATTCCATTGAACAAAGGAAAGACTGGAAATGTTGATATTCAAAAACAAACTGGAGACAATTGGCAACTTTTGTGGAACAAATTGTGCACGACTTCAACCAAAGCTGCAGGTGAATGGGCTCTAAACCATGTATTCACCGCTTTCAACAAATTTACGCAGTAGAAATAAGTTTGGCAACGTCCTTATTTTCCAAGAAACCGTGGAATGAATAAATACCTAAGCTCCAGAAGCTCATGACTTACCTCTGCCTGCCAGGCCAGAGCTGTGGCGTTGAGGGCCGAGATGCGCCCGGCCCCGAGCACCGCGATGGTCTCCCCGTCATCGTCCACCACCTTGAAGTCCAGGTCCTCGTTGTACTTCCTCCGCTTCACCTGCCGTCCCGAACGCCGCTTCTGAAACGGGAGAGAGGGAGGAGGGAGGTCAGAGAGGGAAAAACAGAGAAGAAACGGCTCCGGGCTTTCACTTTGGAGATCCACAAAAGCCACATTTCGATACAGCTTTGGGCTCATTTATTTCGATCCTTTTTGCTGTCATTGCACTGCTTTTTATACTGGCAACAGAGGAGTTTTAGCCTTTGTTAAGCTATTTATTTGCTTTTCAAAGTGTTTTCTGTAAAGATTACTTGACTATTTGAAGCTCTTTGGAAGTTTTCTTAGCTTCAGCTGCCAGGTTGTCAAATGTTAAAATGGCGCTGGGAGGAAATTAAATTGAGAGGCCAATATCGAACGATGAGATTCCATAGTTCTATTCTAGTGTTAAAATTCAGAGGTTTGTGTGTGCAATGCATTGACTCAAGAGTGTTATCAAATATAAATCAAAGTCACACATTAAATGGTCATAATTAAAAATCCCAAAGGCTGCAATTATCACTTATCTACGAATATGCAGCAACTTAATACAGGCTTTGAAGGCTCTAAGATTTTGTGATAGTGTTGCCCTCATCAATGCGCTGCTGTTGTTTTGTGCAGGAACTTAAAACACACAGTATGAACACGAGATATACTACACACATTTTATAAAACCCGGAGTGGCTTTTGATTTAGAAATATATATTGTATCTCTAACTGCGATATCTGTCAGAAACTTATAAGGACTTATTGTGGTCGACTTCTTCCTGTGACCATAAGGAAATGGCGTCTGGCTCCTATGGACTTTACATTGAAACGCCTCTCTTTAAGTCATTACTGAACACAGGCTTGTCATTCTGACCTCTACATGTTTGTCTAAACATGCGCAACAGCATCCTTTATTTTCCTTTTGATATTTTAACCTTTTTTTTCCCCGCCCTATTCTACTATATAGTGGAGCTGGCTCCAAAAACCCCTTCAAATTGCTAACACGGCTGAGCTTCGTAAGTCCGCAATGAACACTATGGGCACCCTCTGTCCATTGCTATTCAACTGTCTATGGTAAATAAATGGTCACATTTACATAGTGCCTTCCTACCTGCTTTAGGCACTCAAAGTGTTTTACATCATGGTCAGACTCCTCATTTCAGAGGACTTTCCCTGCACTTTCCAGCAGAAATAAACACCGCTAGCACACTCCACCTGGAGCCTGAAACTGTTACGAGAAAACTTTGGTCGTAGCTATGATTCTCTCTTTGACCCATTGCACAGTGGACATTTTACAATGTACACTGAAGAGGCACCAGCAGCCTCCGACACCTGCAGCACAGTGGAGGTGTCACAAGAGGTGTAAGTAAGTAAGTAATCTTTATTTGTATAGCACCTTTCACAGACAAAGCCACAAAGTGCTTCACAACACAGTTAATAATCAGAAATTACATACAATATAAAACAACACAGAAATCATAGCAGCCCAAACGTAGCTAATTAAAGGCTTGAACAAATAAATGTGTCTTACGGTTGCTTTTCAAAAGTATCAACAGAGTCAATAGAGCACAAAGAGGGCAGAAGATTGTTCCAAAGCCTGGGAGCAACAGCCTGGAAGGATCGGTCACCTCTAGTACGAAAACAAGTGCGTGGAACCTTTAGCAGATTCTGATCCACAGACCTCAGAGCCCGAGCAGGGGTGTAAGGCTGGATCAGATCGCTGAAGTAAGAAGGAGCCTGACCATGCAAGGCTCTGAAAGCTAGAACCAACATTATAAACTTGAACCTATTCCTATAGGACACTGGCAGCCAATGAAGTTGTTTTAAAATAGGAGATATGTGGGTCCTCCTGTGTGTGCGGGTCAGAATTCTCGCTGCAGAGTTTTGCACTAATTGCAGTCGAGAGAGCTCCTTCTTGTTAAGACATGAAAACAAACTATTACAGTAGTCTAAACGTGAAGACACAAACGCATGAATGATCAGCTCCAAATCATTAAGTGAGACCATATTCCTAAGTTTAGAGATTTTCCTTAGTTGAAAGAAGCAGTTCCTCGTCAGCTGCTTACAGTGCTGGACTAATGACATGTCTTTGTCAAAGATAACTCCCAAGTTTCGAAGACTTGGCCTCGCAGACTGGCCTAAGTCACGCACTGTTTAATCCCAGGAATTGCATCATCAGGTGCAATAACCAGTGTTTCCGTTTAGTCTGCATTTAGCTGCAGAGAGTTATCGCTGAGCCATTGTTTTATTTCCACTTGACAATGGAGCAGAGAGTTTAGCTTCTGGATTTCAGACGGCTTAAAGGAAACAACAAAGGGACAAATGAGGAGGTATCCGGGCGAGACTAATGGACATTCACTGGAAAATAAAAACAAATTAACTGCTAAGCTCTTCCCAGAAGATGGTGAAAGACTGTTGTGGAGCGGAGAGAGCTGCACAGGAGGAAGAGGAAGGAGCTGACCAGTGCAGGACACCACGCTCTGAAACAGGGACAAACCCAGGAGGCGCTGCACCGTTTCAGAGGATCAGATGAGACTGAAGGCAGCCAGCCAGGTTTCCTCCGGGTGCTACGGTTTCCTCTACCGCCAAAAACATGCTGGTCAAGTTGACCCACAGCGGTGACGTGGCTCAGTTGCAGCGGCTCAGGACTAACGCCTGAACACAATTTCGTTGTACGGTTGTGCAATGACAAATAAAGCACTTATTTACTTAGCAATTAGTCTTAGTATTTCGCATTTGTCAGTCATGGACTCTACAGGTGCAAGAGCAGAGCATGTGCTTCATCAGCTGGAACTGCACAATTTTAGACTTTACTCACTTTAATTATACATTCCTTTTTTAGATCCAGTTTGAACCATTGTATAGACCTACTTTAGTCTTGATGTGATCGAGTGAGTTGGTACCTGAGGTGAACCGTTTAAGAGCCACTGATCTACACATGAACAAAACCAAACATA
Source organism: Neogobius melanostomus (assembly GCA_007210695.1). Classification (NCBI taxonomy): domain Eukaryota; kingdom Metazoa; phylum Chordata; class Actinopteri; order Gobiiformes; family Gobiidae; genus Neogobius; species Neogobius melanostomus. The sequence continues at coordinate 443,425 of VHKM01000457.1, read as the reverse complement.
ACTCTATGTTGAACTCACGCTGCTGTCCAGCGGGTCCTGGCTGTCCTCCCCTCCCGCGGTGAGGCCCGAGGTGGAGGTGGTGTCATCGCTCTCCACCGCCTCCAGAACCAGCTCCTCCTTTCTCCTCTTCCCCTTCTTCTTCTTCTCCACCGGCAGCGAACCACACACTCTGAGGAACCAAATAATAAAAGGCTTGATTTAACACAGTGGTTCGTCTCTCGTTATCAATTCGATGTGTTAATAGCTGTGGCAATGGTCAAATCACAGTTAGTGGACATGTAATGCATTTTTTAAATTTTGAAATGATGTGGCAGTGAGTTGGGCTTCAAAAATGTGGAGGACAGAAAAAACAGGAACTACACATCGGAGTGCTTCAGCAGTAGAAGAAGAAACAACCAAAATGTAAAGAACTACTAGGGATTTTGACAAGGGAACAAAAAAATCACTTTGTCAAACACAAAAAAGTAAATTTTGCATGATATGTCTCAATTTAATCCTCAATATGTGTATATGTATTTTAATGAAATCCTTGTCTTAGTATTGACAATATGATTAATCGGTTGATCTTTCTTCTTCGTACCACACATTTATTTGCCCTGGAATGTGTTTTTTTTTTCTTTACCAACAACACCAGACACTTTATGCTTGAAATTACAACAGGGGCAGAGACAAATGCAGAAATGTCAAACTTGGATATACTGCTTACCAAGGTTCTCCCACCTTTGTTACCCCTGAACTACTTTACAAAACTTTGAAACATCTTTGGATTGAACAAAGGAGCGAGAGGGGAAAGGTTTTTCTATTCAGCTTGGGGCTGAATAGAAACAGCGTGCGGTGAGAGCGTCCCGTGACAATTTTTTTCTTTATTTATTTCACAAACTGCGCAGTTTCTCCTCAAACTAAAGGCTCTGTAACGTTCCTGCTATAAAAAAATTTGTTTTCGCCTGTTTTGTGATGCACCAGAAAAAGAAATGAAAATGCAATGGGCGGGACACGCACAACAAGAGGCGGCGTTTCAGAGGAACCGTGCATCTCAGCTGCCGGGTTCAAAGAAATAAGTCAAATTTCTTAATAAGTTAGTATTTAATTTGACCAAATGTGAAATATCAACCATATGTGTATATTATAAGACTTGTTCTTCTCCTCTGCTCCGTTTCATTCATGATATGTTGGATTGGCGGTCTTGTGGTGATTGCATGATGTCACTTTGAATGAAAAATAAATAAATGTGCCTGTAGTTTGGAAGGTCTAAATAGCATGATAGATCCTTTTAACAATGTACACACTTAACCTCCTGAGACTTAGCCCATGCTTGTACTGGACATTGTTCTTGTGTCTGTAAGGGGCCAAACACACTGGCGACCAAGGCCGGATTTATGCAGGGGCTTACAGGGGCTAAGCTCAGGGGCCCAGCAGGTTGAAGGGCCCATGGGCATAAGAAGAAAGGGAGAGAGTTCCCTTTCTCTTTGCAGACTCCCTGACATGCACTGTAAGGTTTAATCAGATGACTTTGTACCCGAGACTAAACGAGGACTAAACCAGGTCTAAATCAGTTCTAAACAAGGTCTGAGCCATTTTCATTGAGTTGACACTGGGAAAAAGTATGTACCTATTGGTCTGATAAAATGCACCATTAAAATAAAAAAATCTCTGTGGGAGGACCCTCACACCCCCTTTTAAATGTGTCCCCACCAGTCTGGCAGGAGCAAAGGTTCTTCAGCGAGGGCCATGGTGCTCAAATTGCAACCCATTAATACAGTAAAATTCACTTTATCATATCATGTTTACATATTTCTCTTTATCGACCAACAATGGACATATCATAAAAGATTCATATTTTTTATTTTAAATAACTAAATGTATTTCAACCCTTTCACTCAAATGAAGTCAAAGAAATAAAATACATAAACCTGTTTTTGTCCAGTTCCCAGGAGCACTGTCCATTTTTTACTATATTCACATGTCTCTCTCAACTCTCTTTTTCTTTATCAATGAAAAGGGAGCGACCACAACCCTTAAATGATATATTACAAGTCCAGTTGAGAACAAACTATAATTCCCACAGGATGACACTTTAACTGCTACCTTGTTCCATTCACTCCATTATTGTCCACTTTAAGACGACCACAACTGCGTCTTTCATTTTTTTATTCTTTCAAATAACCGTAAATTCGTCGTCGCTGTCTCGGTTACAGGAGAGGGGGCACTTACTTAGGCTTGCGTCCGCGCTGTTTGGGGGCTGAGCTGTTGTGGGCCGGACCGTTGCCCTTGACTGGACAGGCCTGGAGACGTACTTTGCTCGGCACGCCCTGGACAAGAGCAGCTGGAAGAAGTGAAAAATACAGGGATATGTAAATTACAGATTCGAAATGATGTCAAACCAGCCCGGATTTTTGAATTTGCATCAGTCCAACATCATGCGTGCGTTGTGTAACCATAGAAACATGCCTTAGTGATGGCTTAAAATAGAGGCTGGCTTAGAAATAGCTTTTTTATCCACATGCGCAACCATTCTTTAGGGTGGTTTCTTAACTGGTCCCACCGTCTCAGTGGGATGAAAGGCAACAACCCACAGATACTTACTGTATAGCAACCACCAGAATCAGAAACATTTATTAATAGTCCCACAAAAGACTTGGTGAAATTTGTTTCCAGAACAGCTCATCACGCTCACATTTCCTGTGTCAAATAGATACAGACGGCAACATCAAATCATAGAAATGCCTTTAGCTATCTGAGCCTGTTCCTACAAATGTGCACATTTGTTAGCCAATGGCTCCTGGATTAGATTTAAATTGAACGTTTCTATCCCCATAAATGAATAGGAAAGCCAGGCGCAATACTAAAGGATGGCAAGGTATGTTTTGCCCTTATCATGGGATATATTTAATCTATATGGTTTCTTTATCATTAACATTGTATAAGATGATGTTTAGTGGCCACTGGATGTGTATCCGACCCCACAAAAAGCAAAAGACTTCGCTGAATTTGAGTTAGCATTTAGCTCAGCGCTAGGGCTGTCAATTAATCTTTGTAATCTAATCGCGATTTTAATAAAGGTCGATCTCGATAATTGCATGGTGCGTTTATAATCGACAGGAGCACTGACCAGTCCTGTCGCAGTCTGGAAAAAAATGTGGACACCGCAATGCTGCAGCGCCTGCCAGGTCAATCCCAGGGAAACACTTGGCCCAAACAAACAGGAAGCACAGGATGGCACATGCGGCAGCAAGAGGCGAGGACCTGGTGATTTTAGGTGTAAAATCAGCTACAAAGTCTAACTCGTCTAATGGGCAAAACAGAACACGCGAGCAGCCATCAGCAGAACAGGACACGCGCACGGGATGAAAAGTTTACCTTCGAAGAGGAAAACTATCTATTGCTATTTGGACCATGTGGATGATTATTTTTGAGGCTGCAGCCGTGGATTAGCTACTTCTAACAGTGAATTGTAAATTTGATTGTCTTTTATACTTAAAAATGCGCTGTTTACAAGTATTTCTTTATGTACACATAGTAAGTTGTTAGCGCTTCACTCCCTAAGTCGTGGCTTTGTGAGGCTTTGAAGACAATCCATGCGCTAACTCTCGCTGTCTGCTTCTGACATTCTTCAAACATTCCACTTTTTTGCATCTCCTTTGCAGATGTTTGTGTGTTTGCAGATGTTTGTGTGTTGCGTGGGCAGGTGAGGGGATGTTGTTCTGTGAGGCTAGGAGTGTGGAGCTTGTTTTTGCTGCTGAGTTAGCTGCGGTTTTCAGTCCATCCGCAGCATCTGTTTACTTGCTAGTCCAGGAAAGACCACATTTATTGTTTTTTTTTTCTTTAAAAAAAAAAAAAATCGAATAAAAATCGAGATCGATCAATATGAGTAAAATAATTGTGATTTTTATTTTTTTTTTTGTTCAAAAATCGCCCAGCCCTACTCAGAGGAAACTTTTACACGCTAATTTCTATCTAAATAAAATCTCAAAAGGTCTGTACATTTATTAATGACTTCTAACAAGGCTTTGACCTCAACTAAATGTGGTCGATGGGTTGACAAAGGCTGAAAACATCTGGATCATTCATAATTTGCAATGTTTGACGGCTAATGCTAACGGCTACAGGGGGGGAAAAATTGAGCAGGCTAACGGAATCTGAAAAGTTGCCCGGACTATCCGCCTTGCAAATTGTCCACACACGTTAGCATCGAACGCCGCTTCTACTTTTTGATGCTATGGAAGGCAACACGTCATAATAGGGGGCGTGGAAGTATGTTATGGGATTCACAATTTTTTTCCACAGCTGATTGTCCAATAGAAGCAAAAAAAGGCACTCGTAGCTAGTGTTAGCATATGTAGCATGAAGCTAACGTTAGAATCATAGTTAGCATTGTCCGTTATTTCTGTATTTATAGGCTGTTGAACCATTTTGCTCATCTCCATGTCTCTGTATATTTAGTTGGTTGAAAATATATTAATAATTCAGTGTTTGTTATGGAGAATAGAGTTCGGGAATATGATGTCATATCGCTAAGCATTATGGGATTAGCAGCAATTGTAAACTAATGGAGATTTTAAAAGTTAAAATACTGGAGTTATTTTTCACATTAAAACACTTGGACACCACTGTGTGTTAGATGTATTTACCAGCAGTAACTCAGCAGCTAACGGAGTTGTTCCACGGCTTTTTTCTCCACTTTTTATACTGTTTTTAGCTAATGTTAGTCAATGGAAATGTATGTCACTGTATCGAACAGATTAGTGTGTGGATGCAAAACAACTTCCTTCAGCTAAATACAGATAAAACTGAGATAATTGTCTTTGGCCCACAAAAACGCAGAGAGGTTGTCATTGGTCATCTTGAAACGCTTTCATTGGGACCGAAAAGTCAAGTTAGAAATCTCGGAGTAATCATGGACTCAGACCTGAATTTTAACAGTCATATTAAGTCCATTACATCAGCGGCCTATTACCATCTAAAAAACATTGCTAAAATAAAAAACATAGTGTCTAAACAAGACTTGGAGAGATTAATTCATGCATTTGTCTCCTGTCGGTTAGACTATTGTAACGGCCTGTTCACTGGCCTTTCCAAACGAGCTGTCAAACAACTGCAGTACATCCAAAATGCAGCTGCTCGAGTCCTGACCAAAACCAGGAAATACGATCATATTAGTCCAGTGCTCCGATCTCTGCACTGGCTTCCTGTCGCTCAGAGAATAGACTTTAAAACAGCTCTGCTTGTGTACAAGTCTCTTCATGGTCAGGCACCAAAGTACATCTCGGACATATTACAGCCGTGTGAACCACCTCGGGCCCTGAGATCCTCAGGGAGGGGTCTCTCCTGGTGGTTCCCAGAGTCACCACCAACATGGTGAGGCTGCATTTCAGTTCCACGCAGCAAAAGTTTGGAACAGCCTCCGTGAAGTTGTGAGACAGGCCTCGACCCTGACTATGTTTAAGTCCAGGCTGAAAGGACACCTTTTTACTGCTGCCTATGGCAATTCATTGTAATTTAATGAATTTTAATATATATATATATATATATTAGGGCCGGGACTCGATTAAAAAATTAATCTAATTAATTAGAGGCTTTGTAATTAATTAATCGAAATTAATCGCATATAAATATTTGACCTAAAAACAGTGAGAAGTAAGTTTTTTCATAAGGATTTTTAGTATACCACTGAATAATGACTGAATACATAAGCTTAAGCAACACAATATTGTTTATTTTTGTTCAACCAAGTCCAACAGACCAGTGCAATATTGCCATTAATTGTGCGTCTGCAGGAAAAAAGGAAACTGAAGTGTGGAAAGCAAAGTGTGATTAATTTCGATTAATATTTGAATCCCACTAAACCTCATGTAATTAATTAATCGCAATTAATCGAAAAAAGTCCCGGCCCTAATATATATATATATATATATATATATATATACATACATATTTTTAATGTAATTGTTTTTAATGTAATTTTATTGTGTTTTTATTGCATTTTATTGTGTTTGGGTGTCTGGTGTTGCTGTGAGGCAGATTGAGTTGTACATGTACATGTACATGAAATGTGCCATACAAATAAACTTGCCTTGCCTTGCCTATGCTAACAGCTGCAAAGATGGCGCATCTCCATGGTAACTGTGGAATTTCCCGAACTCTACAGGAGAAAGTTTAGTTTGTTTAGTTTCTTTGGTTGCTTTTCCCCTCTTATTACTATACTGTCCTATAAAGTGCTCCCATAACTCCCTTTTCAATTCAATAGCGAGAACGGCCGGATTAGAAATGCACATTCTGCTTTGATTTTTACCTTATTACTTTGTCACTTAAAGGAACAGGCCACCGTTTTTCCATACTGAGATGTTCTTACCTGAGCTTAGAGGAGTTGATGCCTGTCTGGTCTTTACGCGTGCGCTCAGTCACGCAAAAAGACCAAAGACGTTGTTAGCATTTAGCCTCTCTCCTCTCCTCTATGGGGCCAAACGGGGGTGAAGTTAGAAGCGACCAAGCTCTTCCACGTTTCCCCTATTTCAACACGGTTATGCGAGTAGTTACACAATCCAAGTATAGTTACACAAAATTAAACATGTCTATTTTCTAAGCGGATAAAAAGGGGTACTATATTGTGAGGCGTAATAACGTAATAACGTAATGGTCGCTTCCAACTTCACCCCGTTTGGCCCCATAGAGGAGAGGAGGAGAAGCTAAATGCTAACAACATTTTTGGTCGTTTTGCGTGACTGAGCGCACGCACAAAGACCAGACAGGTACGCATCAAATCGTCTAAGCTCAGGTAAGAACATATCTCAGTATGGAAAAACGGTGGCCTATTCCTTTAACTGGCTAAAATGTAAATCTGTTGTTTTATTTCACTATGATTTTGCTTGACTATAATCCTGTTTTAATTAATAATTAAATGTAATTCTAATTCTAGAGGGCCTTTGTTCTTGTGAAGTGAAGTCATTTCAATTTCTCCACCAAACCATCTCTGAAGAACCAGCCTCCCACTCGCTCCAATGGCACACACACAATTCCCCTAATCCTGGAGGTTCCTTGAAGGCATCTGACAGTAGTGTTTGGGGGTATTTAAGGACAGCGGGAGACCTTGAAACATGTCCTTTTGTAGTTGACTAAAACAAACACTTCAGAGGAGCAGCTGAGAGGAGAGGCGAACTTCACAGGACAAAATACTCCCCGTGCAGTACATGACACTATTCTACAAACAAGTGCACATCAGTGGGCTCAGGGCCTCACAGTATGGTCACAAACTGCCTTTGCCCAAACCCAAAGCAGAACCATCAACCTTCTCAGCCTTTTTCCTCCACCTCTACACCTTAGATACAGACGGCACAGAGGGGAAAAACTGAATTTTCTTACTTCACTTTCTCCTACTTCAAGAAATGCTGAATTATGAATATATTTGTCTACTAAATAAAGATACATGGAGAGGAGCAAAGTGGTTCAACAGCCCATCAATACATAAAAAAACAGACAATGCTAACCATGCCTCATATGCTATTGCTAACATTAGCAATGACTTCCGTTTTTCGCTTCTACTGAACAATTTGCTTGGAAAAAACATCCATGCGGACCCAATTTTGTCTTGACATTATTTGCGTGTGATAAATATGTTTACAGTCTGACAGAAAAAGAAGAGAGAAAAATTAAGTTTGTTAAGTGTGACATCGCACACAATAATAAGCTACTTCCGGGTCCAAACTGTTTAGAGAACCATAGACAAACACAGCAAACACGGGGGGGGTTCTAATCCCAGCTCCTGAAGGTGCACACTGTCGTTCACCCTACTTGCCTCCAGTGTCTGCGTACATTGGTGTATGAATAAGAGAGTGAATGGGTGACTGAATCCTTCTAGAAAAGCGCTATATAAGTTGAGACCATTTACCATTTAACTTTATCGGAATTTCCTGCTGAAATAACAACAGGCCAAAGACTGCTTTACACCAGAATAATATAGGTATCTCACCATTTTTCCAGGCAAAATTAAGATGTTTCTTATATTTAAAATAAGCCTTCATTGTGTATGGAAAAGATATTTGATCATTTATGCCAGAAAAGCATTACTAAAGATTAAATGTGATACTTCTGTGTGATCAGGTGTTTAGTGAGCTCTATAACAGGTTAAAATCAGGTCAATCTCATAATAGCAAACAGAGCTAAAGCCATAGATCCAGACAGCATCGCGTCATAGAAGGGGGCGTGGCCTCGCCGAGGGGAAAACAGAATCTTTTAGGACACACAATGTTTCACTCTTTTTAGCCATTTTCTGGCGAAATATAAACGTATTTATCAAATATAAAGTGAAGTCTAAATCGGGTCCATATGGATGTTTATTCACACCAGATTGTTCAGTAGAAGCAAAAAAAACGTCAGTCGTAGCTAGCACTAGTTAGCGTTAGCACGATGCTAACATTAAGCATCATGTTAGCGTTCTCCGTTATTTATGTATTTATGGGGTGTTGATCCACTTTGCTTCTCTCCATGTCTTTGTACCTTTATTTAGTAGAAAACTATATCATAACTAGCGGAGGCCCGGCCTGTGGCCGCTAGTCTCCACATTTGATGTTCTGAGATTAGGAGTTATTACAAAAAAGTCCTATAACCCCTCACGGTCTATAGCTATAGTAGACCAGTGGTTCCCAACCTTTTATTGAAGCCCCCCTTGCACATGCTGTAGTCGGGCTGCGCCCCCCCATTCAAAAACTATGGCCACCACAAATGCATAAAACAATGAATGCTAAAAATAATTTCAAACAAACTGCAATTGGAGTGTTTAATGCACCCGTACTCCTTTCTCAGTCATATTTGATGATTGTTACTCATGACCTTTGATCAGACAAATCTGAGCCTCTGCAATCCCAGGTGCCCTGCAGGTTTGGAACCACTGTAATGACTATATAGTGAAGTGCAAAGTTGCCTACTCGCTGCAGTGTGCAGAAAGTGAGCCCGTTGTCCAGAGCACCAGCAGAATGAACGACTACATCTACAATAGGTTAAACTCAGGGAATAAAATTCAAGAGACAGTGGAATATTTATGGATAAATATTAGGGGTTCAGCTCTCGCAGTTCGGTTCACGGTGCAGGACCCGCGGTTTGGTGCATCACGGTGCAAGTACAATATTAAAAATAAGTTGGTTTTGAAATATATAAAAGTAGCATAAATGTTCATCATTCGACAGTATTTATAATCTTAGAATAAAATTGTCAAAGCTGCTTTATAATGAAATGTACCTCTGGGCTCACAATACAAAGCAAACAGAAAACAAATTGTAGCAACTTAACTTAAAAAAAAAGCAGCGCAGTGCAGGCCATGCGCTTTTCTACACGGAGGCTAAAGCACTCGGAGCAGCGCCTTTGATTTGAGGCTCGTGTTTGGCCTGTTCTTGGACAACTGCTTGTACTTTTTTTCGGAGACAAAGCTTTTGAGACGGAATATGACCAGGATTGGATCTTACGCATTTGTCTGCGCCTCTGACATTACGCAGTGCACTGGATCTATAATTAACCACAGCACAGGCATCTGAAGAGAAACCTAAACAAAGACACGCAGATTTAATGGGTTTTTGGAGGTGTAACTAGGGGTGGCGATATTGACAAAAATAAATATCTCGATATTTTTTTCAATATCTCGATATCGATATTCAGACGATAAATTTGCAATCCTTCACAGTAATGTGTGCAAACTGGCAAAGAAGGTCCAGTTGGTCTTTTGACTTGCTGTATCTGACCTATTATTGTATAGAATTACTAGTACATAAAGATGTGACACATTATTGATTTAAACATTAGGGCAGGGGGAACAAAAATGTATATCACAATATGAAAAAGAAATATCACAATAACGATGTATTTGGCGATATAATTTACACCTGACAAAATACTTCAAAATCAAAGCCTTTAGACAACAGGGCAAATTCATTTAAAGCTATTTTATTCTATTTATTCACTAAATAATAAATAATAATAATAAATTTATTTGTATTGCACTTTACATATGAAAAACACATCTCAAAGTGCTACAGTCGGTACAGATAAAAACACCTTCATCTGGAATAACACGGAAGATAAGATAAAATAATATTGCTAAAATATTTGCAACTTCATCTCCATCACAGTGAAATGCTCCTGTAAGTTCACCTGCCTCTGGGCAGTTTACTTGTGTTTTATTGGGGATAGACCTGTGAGTATTAACGCGTTTGGGAGGGGGGCTGTACGGGGCAGACGTACAGACACACACAGGAGGGAAAGAGACAGAGAGGGGACAAGTTTGTCCTGGAACTTACGTGATCTGAAGAAAACAGGTGAGGAGGATAGTATTAGCCTTTACGCGTTTGCATTGTGGTTTTCTTCACCGTGTTGTTAGTTAGCGCCAGGCTAAAAGTTAGGAAAGTTAGCTAGCTAGCAAGGCAGTGCTACAACTTGTCCTGAGCCCTTTCCTCGCAAATATGAGCGACTCAAGTGACAAAATTCATTCATATCATTAGAATCTTAATCTGCTGGTAATCGCTCCAAGCGGCCATGTTTTGTTTTGAACTGTGTTAGGCAGGGAGGGGGCGGCTGCGCGACAAAGTCAGAAAAAAAATGTTTTGGGGGGTCGGATTGTACAAAATATGAATATTCGATAACCCAATTTGTCATAATCGTTCGCCAGACAACCAAATTTCGATATTATCGTCTAAACCGATATATCGCACCTCTAGATGACTGTATTAACTGTGGAGCGTCTACAGCCTTCAGTTTAGCGGTAAGTGAAGATGACACACAATCGCCTCTAGGGCTGGGCAAAAAATCGATTTAATCAATTTATCGATTTGTTTGCCCTAACAAAAGATTTTTATTATGCAAATCGAGTTTATTTTTCCACACGTTTTTTTCTGACTTTTCCTTTCCGTCCTTGTGGGTTACGTAGCGCGGTGTGAAGCCATCCCTCCTCTAACTTGCGCATCACCATCAAAACAACATGCGCGATGGAAAGCGATTACAGAGATTAAGAATCTAATGATATGAATGAAGTATGTCCCTTGAGTTGCGAGGAAAGAACTCAGGATTTGCGTCTTGGATGAACTCCGACAAGTTGAACCATTGCCTTGCTAGCTAGCTAGCTTTCCTAACTTTTAGCCTGGCGCTAACAACAACTCGGTGAAGAAAACCACAATGCAAACGCGGTTTAAGGCTAATAATATCCTTCTCATCTGGAACGCTCACGTAAGTTCCAGATGAAGGTAGAGATGTAAGTGAATTAAGATGAATAAAGGGAATAAAATAGCTTTATAATGAATTTGCCCCATTGTCTAAAGGCCTTGATTTTGAAGTATTTTGTCAGGTGTCAATTATATCACCTATATTGTTAATGTGATGTTTCTTTTTCATAACATGATATACATTTTGTTCACATCACCCTGTCCTATGACAGAGGCTCATTTACTTTTTTATTTTGGGATGTTTTACACATTTTAACTCTTGAGGACAACCACAGCAATAAAGTGTCACTTTTGACAATATATCTGATCCGCAGTCATTTTTAAGTGCCAAATCGCCCAGCCCTACATCGCCCCGTTCGGATGCACACACACAGCACGGCAGTCAGATCTCATTCACTCGTGTTGTTGTGACGCTGGGTTTTACTCCAACGGCGGTACCGCGATGCATTGTGGTCCAGACTGACCCGTAGCCAATCCCCGTGTCCGGCGGTACGGTCACGTGGGTGCCGCCTGCAGAGTTCTGAGAAATAAAATAGCAGCACCCTATGGAGCTTAAGCCCCGCACACCTCGCAATTGCGGTTTAATTATAGATTCAGCATTTGTTAAATTAGTTTTTGAATAATTAGAGAAAGTTTAGATTTTTCTCCAAATTGTTTTCCCCCTTAACTGTTTTCAAACATGACCATATATATGGGCGATTCCAGAGACGCCGTCTGTATCTATTCCATTGGACCCGGAAGTAGAGCGATGACATCATCACTTAACGTATTCCCACGAGAGGTTTTCTTCCCCCTCGGCTAGGCCACGCCCCTTGTATGACGCGTTGCCGTCTGTATCAATCAGCCTAACACGATAACCAATCCATCATTCTCTCCTTTTATCACTGACATCGCCACAGCTTCCGAAGTCAAACCACTCAATAAACTACTCATTGCTCCAGTCGTTACTCATTTGGCTGAGTCTCCACTGGTTGAAATAGCTTTAGAAGTACGGTACTTAAAGTTAAGAGGAGAGTAAGCCAGAGCATGGAGATTGATCTCTGCTGCCGTCCTGCTGAGAGACGGAAGAGCGATCAACCCGTCCACCAGCGCTTCCTCGATTAGGCCACGTTTTATTAAATGTTTACTCTGCAAATTTTAGCCTAAAGACAGAATCCTTAATGAACAATGAAGACGAAATCGATAATGTTTCTGAATGAGCTAATACCAAGAACAAGTGGAGATACAGTACTCACACGCTTTACCCAAATCTAAAAGCTTCAACTGCATCTTACAGTCTGTAGGCCAGGATAATCCCTTATTTGAAGGCTAAGACCTACACAATACTGATTTTTGTTGCTTTCTTCTTTGCTTTCTTCCTTGCTTTTTTGACGCTTGCAAGTCGTGCTTTTGTCGCTTTTCCAGGACGTTTTTGTTGCTGCTTTGTGGCTTTTTGTGGCATTTTTGTGGATCTTTTTTGTGTGCTTTTCATCACTTTTCAATCATGTTTTTTGTCGCGTTTTGGTTGCTTTTTTGTCACTTTGACGAATGCACAACGGCTGTTTCAATCAATGTAAGTTTGGAATGGGACAAAAATACTTTCGATAGATGGAAACAAGAAGAAAATGCTCCTATAGAAGATGAGCATCAACATCAACGCAGGTGGATCCTTAGCAAAGTTCCAGACGGTCCCCCTTTTGAACAGATACCAAAAGCAGGAGTGGGTCAAGTCTTCCTTCACCTTACATAAATGTTAAATATGGCTGAACACTCAGGCTGGGCGATATGGCTAAAAAATAAAATCTAGATTTTTATACTCAGTTTGAACTCAATTTTATTGGAAATAAACTTTAAAAAGTCTCCTGAACTTTCATATGAAGAAAACTGCTCAAAGTCCTGCTCATTAATATTTCTTATACCATGGTCTGGGTGAATACTCGATTCTGATTGGCTGGTGGGTGCTGACAAGCGTGCATTATTTTCTATAACCGCACACGTAGTCCGGTAGTTAAATCACTGGGATATCACTCCGCTGCGGGCATCGCCATAGCAACGCATAATACAGCTGAATCAGACAAACGCTTAATTAGTGACTGACATGAACGAATGAGATGGATTTTGTGGTTAATTTCAACGTTTTTGGCCAAAACAAAACTTTTGATGAATGGGGAGTAGAGGAGAGCAAGCAGCTAGGTTAGGCTTCTGTTAATAAAATATGAGCTTTCCATTTCTACTGTAAACGGTTAAGGCACTATTCATTATTTTCAGACGTATATAAAATGATACCTGCACTTAAGCATATTTGGCTGGATTAGTAAAGTCACATATAAAAGTTTCAGTTCGTGGGGCCGAGGTGTAAGCGACTTCACTCACTTCAATGACTCCACTGCATCTGTTTCAGTCGAGCTCGTTGAGCTACATGTTGCTAGCTAGCTAACTAGCTTTAGGTTAATCAGCGTAAAAGTGAAATAACTCCTGCCCAGGAGTGCCGCATATCGGTGTTTACTTCCACGGAAAAGAGTAAGGTTAGTCCTGTTGTGTTGTGAGTCTGGCGATGCAGCGTGTGCTTCTGTTGTTTCGTAGAGCCTGACGGAGATTCTCACAGCAGTGAGAGAATGGTTCGCTCTGAGACGAGCATTCAGACAGTGGCCGCTTAAAAGCCCACATAAAATAGTCCCTATAGTTTGGCATATTTAGCGAGTTTAATAAATGAAAACAACATTTGTTATAAAATGTTACTTTTGTGGGACCATGGTATAAGCGGATTAAACAACTCGGAGCCGTGCATTAGACGGTTATAATGCACTTCGCGGAGTAACACCACTCCGCTGCGCGTCGTGGTGTTCTTGACTCCGCGTCGTGCATTATAACCGTCTAATACACGGCTCCGAGTTGTTTAATCCTTACATAATATAGCCTACAATAAAGCCCATTAAGCTATAATAAGATAACACTTTATTATTATTTTTTATTTGTTTTAAATATTCCTTGTCTGCTCTCAAAAGTAAAACTTCTTAATAAGCCGTTGACTTTTCAAAAGCGTTTTAATTTTATCGTCCTCATGCCTCTGCTGGGATTGACAACTGTCTCCATGGAGACTTAAGGGGAAAGGGGCGGAAACAGAGCAGAAAGGCGCAGGAGCAGCCCGGGGGAAAGTTTGGAAAAACTCCACCACGCACTCTTAAAACACAACACGCGGCCTTTGTGAAGCAGCAGAGCTCGTCAGAAAGTCGCTGGCTTCTTCGCTGGAGTGATTTCGCTACGGAGCGTCTAAACGCTGCTAAATGGCCACAGGGGGACATGGAGCGGCGGATGCGATTTTATGATTTAGCCATTTTCCACATCATCTGTTTTTAAAAGCATGAATTAACTGAATTAATTAGATGTATCGCCCAGCCCTACTGAACACCAACTCATTTCCACTCACTTCAGCCTTTCATAACCAACTGAACATTGCAGAGCCCAAACAAAGTCAGTGAACGTGAAACAAGTGCTCAAACGTTCCCCCATTCTCACCTTGACCGGGCGGCACAGGAGGTAGGATCTTGATCTTGGGTTTGCGTCCTCGTTTCCCGGGGATTTTAATGGGCGCCACAGTCGTCCCGGGCCCTGCAGCGTTCGCCTGTTTACCCCCGCCCCATTGTCCTTCTTGGCGTCCTTGGCTTTACTCTTCCGCTCCTTCTTCGCTTTCCCTTCCTTGGGCTCCTTGCTCTTCCTCGGACTCAGCACCACCACCGTCGTCGCCGCTGTATCCTTCTCCGCCTTGCGTTTCTTTGGTTTACTGCTGCCTCTCTGCTCGTCCTCTCCGAACTCCGCCGCTTTGTCGCGCTTGTCTTTTTTCTTGCGCTTCTTCTTGACCCTCGACCCGCCTCCTCCTCCGCCATCGTCTTCCTGGCTGAGGGACTTGGCTGGGGAGGACACTCTGATGGTCGCCGCGCAGTGATTGGCCGAGCTGCCCACCGGAGTCAGCAGGCGGAGCTGGTCTTTGGGGCCCACGACCAGGTGGCCCCGGGGGATCGTGGGGTGTGGAGTTTGCGCGGGCTGTGCGTCGTTGCTGTTGTTGTTTTGGTCCGAGGAGGCAGAGGAGGGAGAGGAAGAGGCGGAGCTGGCTGCTACGGCCGGAGGTGGAATGTGCTTCAGGAGACCACTAAACGTCTGGAAGAGACAAAGAGAGACAGACGTTAGAAGAATCAACAATTATTTACATTTTTAAGCTAATTCCCAGCCAGAGCTCCCCAAAACTTCACAGTGGTCCATCTAGGGAAAAAGACTACTATTTCCAGACTATAAGACGCTCCAGAGTATACATGCTTTTCAGTCATGTGACTTTTGTTGTTATGGCGGCCATTTTGAATACCGAAGTAGAATTACGCAGTACTACAACATGTAACAATATCTCAACTCAGGATGAAATGAAAGACAACTGATTGACAGTGGCATTTTTATGTACTCGTAATCATTGCTGAAGGTAACAGTAAAAACACGGAACCAGAGACGCACGTTTATGTGAAGAAACCAGTGAGTCAGTGTTTAAGCTGCTCAAGATGTAAGCATGCTACCAGTTAGCATTTAGCTTTAACAGCTCAGCTCTGACCTCTCCAAGGGAAAGCCCTGAACCACAGACATCTAGCCTTGGCTACAACATGTGACAGAGGTCAGAGCTGAGCTGTTACTGTAGTATTTCCTCAGTGTTGATGTGAGCCACACATGTGTTTATCGTGTTGAAGCCATTGACAGTCGGTTGACAGTTGCTAACCGGTAGCATGCTAACATCTTGAGCAGCTTAAACACTGACTCAAACTGAGACTTATTGACATGACAAACTGTAAAAATCCCAGAGAAAGGTTTTCTGTTTCTTCTTTGATGGGTTAATTTAGTCTGAGGAGTGAAGCAGATCTTTAGTAAATCCTGCTGCAGTTCGACAGACAGAGCTGCTACGTCTGTGCCACATTTGCTGTTATATCATATAACGTGTGCTCTCTGGTTCCGTGTTTTAACTGTTATCTTCTTGAGCAATGATTACGAGGAAATAAAAATACCACTGTCAATCAGTTGTCTTTCATTTTCATCCTGAGTTGAGATATTGTTACATGTTGTAGTACTGCATAATTCTACTCTGGTGCTCAAAATGGCCGCCGGAACTATGCGTGATGTCATTGGAAATGCAGTATAAGTCGCACCAGCCTTGGCAACTACCTGGGCATGGAGGCGTAACTGCACCGTTGACAAGCCTCTCCCGGCAGCACATTGTTCAAGCACCCATTTGCGAACTCATTCCTCAAACTGTGGCTTTTAACTCGTGATTAGCTTTTTTAGTTTTCTTCATTGCAGTAAGAGTAACCTCCACTTTTAGCCAGTCCCTCGCAAGTTTCTCGCTCACTCCAAACTTTCTTTCTGCTGCTCCATTACCGTTTTGTAAATATTCAGTGGTACAGGAGTAGCAGATACCGTTACACAAGCCTAGAGTGCCCTCTAGTGGCTGTTAGGGCAGGGCGATATGGCCAAAAATATATATCACGGTATGAAAGAAATATCACGGTA
Source organism: Neogobius melanostomus (assembly GCA_007210695.1). Lineage (NCBI taxonomy): Eukaryota > Metazoa > Chordata > Actinopteri > Gobiiformes > Gobiidae > Neogobius > Neogobius melanostomus. The sequence goes on along the minus strand of VHKM01000457.1, from coordinate 426,707 downwards.
ACGATATATTTGGTGATATAATTTACACCTGACAAAATACGTCAAAATCAAAGCCTGGATAATTCATTTACAGCTATTTTTTTTCTCTTTATTCACCTAAATCTCTACCTCCATCTGGAAAACACAGAAGATAAGATAAAATGATATTGAACAATAACTGCTGCACCTTCATCTCCATCACAGTGAAATGCTCCTGTAAGTTCACCTGCCGCTGTGAAGTTTACTTTTTACTGTCAAGCAATAATGTGTTTAGGACATGTGCCAGCAACATGAGTTAAATTAATTGTTACTTTCAAAGGATTCAAAGAGAAAGAGAGGGAGAAGTACTACTGTAGATGAGCTTGTCCTGAGACTTACGTGAGCGTTTGTGATGAGAAGGATATTATTAGCCTTTAACCGCGTTTGCAACGTGGTTTTCTCCGTGTTGTTGTTAGCGCCAGGCTAAGAAAGTTAGCTAGCGAGCTAGGCAATGCTACAACTTGCTGGACTTCATCCAAGACGCAAATCCTGAGCCCATTCCTCGCAAATATGAGCGACAAAAGCAACATCATTCATATCATTAGATTCTTTAAGCGCCTGCCCTTGAAGCCTCCACAGTCATGTTTATGCTGCTGCTTAGAGTCTGAGCGTAGCCTCTGATCTCCGCCTGGTTCTGAAATCAGCTACGCATGCAAATGATCTCATCTACCGCGGTATGAAAGTTTACACCAGTGTTCAAAAACTATACCGGTATTACCGTGCATGATATGATATGGACCAACCCTAGTGGCTGTTATATATTTTCATATATAAGTCACACATGAGTATAAGTCGCACCCCCAGCCAAACTATGAAAAAAGTGCGACTTATAGTCCGGAAAATACGGTACTTTGAAGTTTCAAAGGATATTAAAGCAGGATTCTTGTCAGCAGGAAGTAGCTCAAGTGATTTTCTAATGTATTTAATTTACTGTAAGTTGATGGATGGCAAGACAGCACCAAACTATTGTGCTTTACTCGTTTTGTTTCACCTCAATAATATGTCTAAATCTTCCGTTGTTTGCCATCGACAATGTGGTGGTGTGACACAGTGCAGCTCTATTGTTATCACTACTGTCACAGAGAAGCAGTGAAGCAATGATCTGACTTTCTTTACGCTCCAGTCAGCTTTTGATTATCTTTTTCTCAAGGTCTGTTTGCGCCGATACCATCCCCTTTATAGATATTGTTTACTGTACTGCTGTCTCCCAAACAGGGCTGTTCCATAAAGCGGGAAGCTGGAGTGACATTTAGGTGAAAAGAATGTCAGTCTAAATTTAGCAGGTCAAAAAGAACAGACGGGACTCAAAAAAAAAGAAAAACAAAATGACAAAATAAAGTGGTTGCTTTTTTGGATCGTTTCTGCCTTCACTGCAGATAACGTATCATCGTGCATTTTTTACTCACACAGCATTAGGTATAGGTTGCATTCACGTTGTACAATATGATAATGCCATAATATCAGATGGAGGGCAGGGTACAATTACTACTCTATAGGAGGGACGCCATTTTTGAAAGAAATCTCCGGAACATAAAATTGACACATTGGATCATTATTTGTGAGGGATTAGGTCAATAATTTACAACTGCCATAATCATTTCTTGACTTTAACCTCTTAACCCCCACCTGAACCGAGCACATTTTCTCCAGTTCGGTATTACTCAAATCTAGAAGCTTCTTGAAAAAAAGTGTGCTGTAAACGGAAAGAAAACGAGGACGAAAACGCAACAAAAAGTGTCAAAATGAACCGATGAATGTGACAAAAAAAAGCCACAAAAGGCCAACAAAAAAGTGACGACAAAAGCAATGAAAGTGCAACAAAAAAGTGGCAAAAATTAGATTAAAAATAACGTGTGGCAAATATTTTTACATTAATAAATTCTGCAATTGGTAAATCATTACAGCCATGCCCCCTATTGGCTATATTTGGTGTTTCCCACACTTTGGGCTTATCTAAAGCAGAGTCAGACTCCATCGCCTTTATTTCACTTTTGGCCCGTCGAATTATCTTATTCAAATGGAAAGAGCCTTTACCACCAACCATGATTTTCTTTTTTTTTGTTAAACTTGAAAAAATTAAGTATACCCTGTGTGGAATGTCTAGTGGAATCCATATCTGTCTGCTTTAAAACAAGGTGTCCTGCAACCTCTAACTTAATCTTTTTAATACATATGTACAATGAATAGTATCCATAGCCCTTGAATCAGCTTTTGTCCATGCGTGTGTGTGTGTGTCTGTTAATTTAAAAAAAAAGTATTGTTTTTTTTTGTATGTTCTTTTATATTTATGCTGTTTCACTTATTATCATTTTCCATGTCCAACTAATAAAAATAAAAAATAAACATAAAAAAAATAAAATAACGTGACGACAACAATTGCAACAAAGCAAAGAAAAAGATCAATTTCGATCAGTTATGTAGGTCTTACCCCGAATTTACACCAGAGGCGTTACAGCACGTGAGCGCAGCTAAACAACATGCGCGTGAGATAGCTTTCTATTTTAAGCAGTCAGGCAATCTGCACTAGCAGTGCTTTACGCGCGCTGGGCGCCTGTATTTACGCTACGCTTCAGCTAAATTAGAATCAAGTTCTAATTTGGGTGCGTATATGTCCGGCATTTTACATACAGGAACACGGTATGAAGTGTCAAAATAAACGTGAAAATATGTGCGTAATTGAAGCAGCTCTGACGTCGTCTGTATAAATTGGCGCTTTGAAAATACGTGGTTAGCTTTCAAATGAGACGTTACACTTTAGGCTGTAAGCTCCAGTCGAGAAGCTCTTAGATTTGGGTAATGCCGTACTGGAGAAAATACACTCTGTTAAGGCGGGTGGTAAGATGTCCTTTCAACTGACCAACTGACTAATATTATTACCACTTTTGGAATCCATTAAGAAAAAAAGCTTGGGCCTTAGTTCATTTGCGCTGAAACTTCATGCCAGTCTTTGTTTCATGTGGATAGATTCAATAATGAATGAGATATTGGCCATAAAGCAAGATGGTTACCATAGTTACCATCAGAATTCTTAGCTGTGTTGTCGCATGAATTTAGAGCTAAAAGTGAAAAACACAATGTTCCACCAAAGCATAGTTTATTAAATGTACTAATGGAACTCAGATTGCTAAAAAAAAAAAAGTGCTTTTGTTGTTATGAATAATTCATTATTCTAAAATAGTTAAAGACATTGTGTTTGCCGATATTTGGAGTATACAGTTTGCATGCAGCATTAATCTAGTGGGGTCCGGGGCCCCCTGGGGTGGCTCAGAGGCATTGCAGGGGGGCGCCCAAAGCTTGCCTACATAACAAGTACATTGGAAAACATTTATTTTGAAAGGAAAAATACATTTATTTGGACAACTGTATCAGTTTAAACCAGTCTTCAGGTTACAGTCATAGCTAGATGTTGCTTTTTTTATGTAATTTTAGCTATAAAATAATAAGAAATTCCTTTGAATGGAGTACATTTTTATGATTTGGGGGGCCCCGAGAAAAGCCTCAAAAGCCCCTTATGAGAGATCAACAGGCCCGGTTAGAACCATGAGGCCGTCCTTCTGTGGACCCACCACCTGCAGGAGGAGGCATAGGGGCTGGTGCAATGTGACTTGGGCAGCTCCAACAACTGCCCCCATGACCCGGCAACGGACAAGTGGAAGAAAATGGATGGATGGATGGATGGGCGCCCCGAGAAATTCTTGGATCGATAAGGAAGCCGCAGTGTCCCGGACTTTGGGAATGGCTGATCTATTTGACTTGAATGAACACACACGGGACACATGCATGTAAACACACCACACCGGATTGTAGCGATGGGTTGATTTGCGTTTGTTGACCTACAGTGAAGTTATTCATGAAACAATAAATGTCAAGTGTTTGAGTTGGAAAAAGTTCGAAGGCAAAAATATTCACAAACTACCGGTGGACCGCTCATACAAAATACATGAGTTTCCGTAATGAAGCAGGATCAGCGCTGCACTTAATCCATTTACTCTCAAGGTTATTTCTTCTCACTACATGTATTTTTTTGCCGTATTTCAAAGCACTGGAGCAGAAATTATATTTTAAAATTTCCATTTAAAAAAAAAAAGATTTAAGGCAACGCTGTGACTTTTTCTGCTAAGTTACCGGGTAATTGTATTGTACAACATGGGCCAACACTTGACAGGTCACACAAATTTTGTTGATTTTGTTGTTCTAATAATTGACTTAAATGTAGCTTGCATTGTATTTATCAAGCACCATATTGTGTAATGTCTTTTTCAGGGGAGTTCTGGCCACACATTGTTATTTTAGTGGTATAGGAAACCGTGCAGAAAGACGCCATCAGGTCCATAATCCAGGACATTCGCTGATGCTCTAATCACTGTTTGTTTGATGTCTGCCCAAAAACTTCCAAAGGCAGGCTCGCCATTATAATTTTTTGCTGCTTGATTTCTTACTAAAGTAGTCTGTGCATTCAACTTCATATAAAAAAAATACTAATAGTATACAAAAAGTGTCGCATCGAGCGCGGTTAACAAACTTGAGTGCTTGTCTAATAATTGACCGACTAGCAAACTGCATCAGGTAAAGGTTCCACCTATGTCTAACCCTTATCCTGCAATAAAGAATAATCATGTTATCTGCCTATGTGATGCATCAGATTATTGTTTGGGGAGACTTTAGTGGAGTAGTGCGTAGGTTTGTTTACATCACGTAGTAGCTAGCAGTAGTAGCCCTGGCGACGTGTGACAGCGAGCGGAGTTTGTAGCTAAATGAAAATCAGTGCGGAAGGCTGAGCATCTTCTGAAAAATAAACCTAAAACAGTGTTGTCTAGAGCGCGTCTGATGAACGATGGACTGGATGATGAACAATCCAAACCACAAAGCTAACAGGTTAGCGTAGCGCGAGCTACAGAGCTAAAGCGCTAAAGCGATAAACAGCTGCTTCTCAGCCGCACTTGGCATCTTTTAACGCGACAGATCCAAACAAAGCTTCATCTCAGCGGCAGCGTTCATGTTCACGGAGGACAGTGACTTTTTACTCTGCTTCTACGGGCCGTGTTCAACAGCCTGACTGCCGAGAGGGAGAGAGAGAGAGGGAGGGACTGCACCGCGGGGTCAGGTGAGGAGTAGAGGAGGAGAAGGGGAGAGCGAGGTTTTGCACGGAGCGCAACTTTTTTTTGGCAAGAATAGCATATAAAACATGCATTTTTAATACCGTCAGACAGGGAATCTTCACAGTAGTGATACCGTAGAATTTTAATACCATGGTATACCTTGAAACCGGTTATCGTCTCATCCCACCATCAAGTATGGAGTGAGTGAATATTGCAATGTAAAGCGTCTTTGAGTGTCCAGAAAAGCACTATATAAAACCAATGCATTAATTAATGAATAAAAAAAATAAAAAAAATGACAGTACCCAGCCCTAGACTTGAAGGTCAGAGCACTAGCAAGCGCCATGGTAACGCCTGCCTTGAAGGTCACTTAGCAGGTTAACATTACTGCACTGTTTGATGCACCGTTTACTAAAGGCAAAAAAATCAGGGCTTTGTTTACACATATTCTCATCAGAAGAAACTGACCCGGAAATACGACAAGTGTGAGCGGATATGTTCCTTTGCATAAACACGTCTGAAATAGCTTTATATTCACAAGTTAGCAGCGGCAAAGTCACCTGTGAAACTCACTTTTGATATTGAGAAAACAAGAGAACGAAGAGCCTTTTAAGGATCATATTTTCCACAAAATGTGCAGCTTATTCCAAATTGAATTTATTCCTTTTTTTTTTACCAACTTCACTGTCTGTTCTTTTTTCCAGACAAAGAGGTAGCGGTTTGCTGCATTTACCTTGACATGTTTCGACAGTTGTCTGCCGTCTTTGTCAGAAGTGTCAAATGAATCGCACATCGCTGACGTATTTGTCTGATATAAAGAACAGGGAACAGAAATCCAATTTTTTTCCTGGATTAGTAAAGTATCGTGTGGCCATTGTGTTTTCAGTGTGTCCCTATAGTTACTGCCCTCATGTTACTTTATGTTAGGTTATGCTATAGTTATCCTGGATTGAAGAGGTATATCTTTTATAAATAATTATGTATATTTTAGTTTTTCTATTGCTTTATACAAGCAATTAACACAAAGGCTGTGTCCGAATGTCCACCCTAACCCCTAACTCCTTATATACTACATATGGCGACACATAAACAAGAGGGCAACCTCCCTCTCTCTGGGTACAGCTGCATTCTTTGCCTTTTATGCAAACTGCATTTCCAGTTTCTCTGGCCCACATTTTTTACTGGAAACCTTTGTACATCTTTGCTGAGTTTTTGTGAGGTTCAGTCGAGCCATGAAGGACCCAGGTTTAAAAACAAACAGCTAGCTTATGAGCTAAAGGTATTTGAGACATACACATTTATGAAACACTGAAGAGGCAGCAAGAGCCCCCCACACCTGCAGCACATTGGAGGCAGTACAAGTAGCGCTACAGGAAACAGAAAACAGACAAACGAGGAGGTATCCGGACAAGACCAAAAGCTAAACCACACACATTTTCTATCCCTACTATTGTTCTGGTTAATGTCCGTTCACTGGAGAATAAGACAGATATGTTGTGGTGCGGAGGGAGCAGCGCAGGAGGAAGAGGAAGGAGGAGGTGGAGGAGGAGTTGACCAGTGCTGGACACCACGCTCGGAAACTGTGACAAACCCAGGAGGCGCTTTCAGAGGAGCACTGAAGGCAGTACTTCCAAAAACATGCAGGTCAGGTTGGCCCACAATGGCGGCGCGCTCAGTCGCAGCGGTTCAGGACTAACCCAACACCTGAACACAATTTCGTTGATGATGACAAATAAACCACTTAAAGAGGGGTATTATGCTTTTTTCAATCACATAGCACCAGTCTATAGCATACTACAATGATGACGTAACCTTCTGTTGGTCTGTATATGCAGTAAATTAAAATAACTGCCTTGAATAAAATTGCTCTCTCAAAATGGCTGTACTGAACGTCTTGAAATAGGCCTCTGTCTCTTTAAGAAGCTTTCCGACACGCCCCCTTCAGCACACTGCTGTGGCATCTAAACAACAACACTACTGTGCGGGGAGGGGGCTCTGCTGAGCTGAGGAGTTGGTGGCTTGGCTGGTGACGAAAGGTCCAGAGGCGTCTCCAGGAGGTGGGGGCGTTCCTAGGAGGACTGAGGCATAGCTACACCTAAAATGGCTGCCGTCTAAGTTTTTACTGATTACTCAAAAATATGTGAATGAGCCAAGGCAACACTCCAGGCATGTGTTTAATGAGGGAATGACATAACATGATATAAAGCTTGAAAAAGTCGATTTTACATAATACCCCCCTTTAACTTACAGTGCCACAGTGCCAATGTGTGAAAATGTATTCAACTCAAACATTTCAAACTATGGCTGCACTGCGATGTACAGGGGAGGAAACAAAACACAACTCCATATATGTTCTTTATGAGGAAACCATATAATATACAATAAAACTTATTTGTCCCAGTTCAGTATGTGACCTTTAATTCCGCGTTATCCATGTAATTACTTGCAAATATCCTGGTTTAGCTTCTGTCTGCTGCATCTTGAAGGTCAAAGAGACAAACAGGAGTCAATAAGGCACTTGCAGTTCTGTCAATGCGAAGCCAGTCCAATAGACGTCAATCGCAACAGACAATGGCCCACTATAGGCAGCTCTTTTGCAAACACAAAACACAATAAGCCACTTCACAAAGAACTTTTTTTTCCCCCCATTGATCGAGTAATATCTTTGCAGCTCGTAATGAGTTGCTTTGTTTTCTGTCTGTTTGAAGACACAAAAATTAAACTGGCCAGTGAAAGAGTAATATTGATTTGTCAAGTCAATAGATGCACTTCACTAACAGCGATTCAACCAGCTTTCTGCTATGAAGAATGACCCACGAGTGTTCGGTCTAACGCTGAATTTGTGAGGTGAAATGGGTTTGGGAAGTTCTCTATTAATAACTATTTGCGCCAATGATAAAAAAAGAAAGTAGACAAAATGGAGGCCAGCATAATCATGGACTGGTTAACACTCATCTCAGAGCAAGTAGGTTTGATTCAATGTGGAGTTTGCACGTTTCCTTGTCTGGGTCACAATCCTTTCAAATTCTTTCCTCAGCCTTAAACATCCACAATGGCTTAATCCTGGGGTAGGCGAGTTTGCTTGATGGCGGATCTTTTTTTTTTATCTGCTAAAACAAGAAGGTCCTAATTTTGAAGTTGTAGCCCAGAAAGCACAACTTTCTACAAATGCCAGAGGTGTACAACATATTTAAGAACTGATACGGTGTTTAACAAGGAATGTATAAACCCATTTACAGTATTGTCCTACTTCAACAGGTATTTGAGTTCTGTTTTGTGTAATAATATTTCTCAAAGTCATCTTAAGGACCAGAGGCTCTATGCTAGAAGGCGGTATTTGATGTTGCCCCAGGCTCCAAGAGAATTAATGGTGTCCAAAGAATTCTGAAGAGGAGTCTGGATTAGAGGTCGACCGATAAGCGTTTTTCTAAGACTTAAGCCATTTGTTGGGGATTTTGATTGGCCGATGTCAATATGCACTGCCAATGTTTTTGGTCGATGTTTTTGGCCGATTTTTAAAATGTATTGTCTATAATCTTGTGTATGATGCTTCTAAACTGTCAAATATGTCAGTGCTGAACTGTGACAACAGGGGGCACTTTATTAGAGGTATTGGGCTGATTTATTCAGGACATTCATGTGTAAGTCTCTATCTCTAATAGTTCCAAGGTGCAGAAACGTATGACTGATTTTCATTGCGATGTTTCTCAGCTCCCCTGAGCCCTAAGATGGTGTGGGAGGATTCATCCAGTTCCGTAGATATCGTCCAATATTTTACAATATCGGCTATTCAGTCGATCTCTAATCTGGATGTCTTATACAGGAGGTTTATTTGCCATCAGCGCAGGACGTGGAGACATGAACTTAACCCATTAAGCTGTGGGTTTTATTATTTTTGTCTCAGAGCTTGGATCTTGCCGTTTGGTCACATTTGAGCCCAACCCACTCTGAGTCACTGTGATTTGATTGGCTTCAGAGTTACACTGTAGGTCAGACACCGTGAGTGACAGTAACATGAAGGTAAATAGTGAGCCATTTATTGTCTGTAAAAAGGCCGAGGCCTTATTGCTCTTCAGTCACAGACTGAGAAGTGAAGAAGGAAGTCATGGAGATTCTGCTTTAGAACATTACACTTCTGCTGGATGTAACAATTAAAAGTTGAAATTCAAGTATTCCTTCGTAACAAGTATCAAATTCCTGTATTTATATAATTAAAATGTTAATTAATTATTAATGACTCTCCCAGTCGTGGTGCAGCAGGACTGATGTGGACAGATGTTACAGAAGAAGCTCATGAGGTTAATTTCATCAACACAGTTACTATAGTAACATCAGATAATATATATATAGATATTTTTTCAACCATTAAAAGCATCAATTGTGTGATAAAAGTTTAAATAGAATTTTCATTTCATTTCTAATTTATTTACTACATACTTTAGTTTTACAATTCACAGCACATGTAAATATTTCTGTCTAAGGCAGAATCTCCATGACTTCCTGCTTCACCTGTCGCTCTGTGACTGAAGAGCAATGAGGCCTCAGCCTTTTTACTAAAAACAAAGCCACACTGTATTTAGCTTCATGTCACTGTCACTCATGGTGTCTGACCTAAAGTCTAACTATGGAGAAAGTAAATTCACATAAACACTGAGATGGTGGGAATGGCGCCCCCTTGTGTCACCTTGCATCCAAATGCCTAGACCAGCCATTCCCAAAGTCCGGGACATCGCAGCCCCCTTATTGATCAGAAAATCTCTCGGGGCCCCCCAAATCGTAATAATTTACTCCATTCAAAAGAATTTGTTATAATTTTACAGCTAAAATGACATTAAAAGTAACATTTAGCTCTGACAGTAGGCCAAATACTGGTTTAAACGGGTGCATTTGTCCAGATAAATGTATTTTTCCTTTCAAAATGAACTTTTTTCATTTTACTTGTTTTGCAGACACGCTTTGGGGACCCCTGTAGTGCCTCTGAGGCCCCCAGGGGCCCCGGACCCCACTTTGGGAACCACTGGCCTAGACCATAACAGCGGGTCCTTACACATTTGAAAGAGCTACGGCATTGTGTTCAAGTGAATTTCTCCATTGTGACATCTTATCGTAGTCTGACCATTCAAGTCTGGCTATGCTTCCATATGAAGAGGGATAAATTACCTATGTTGTGCATCATAATGCAAGCCACAATAGTGTCATACAATGCCTGAGATGCAATGTTATGGCCACAGTTATGGTACAACCAAACAGCACGACCCAAATGAAAACAGCGCTTACATTTTTCATTGTATTCTATACAGAGAACGACAGCCTGGTACGAGTTCATTGCCAGGTTTTATCTCTTCCATAACATTCTATAACATCGAGATTTTTTTCTATCCAAAACATGAAGTGGAACAGGTCACACACATAACATTCCTCAAATAACTATGTGCCTGTTAGTGCTGCCTTGAATTTGCACTGCAGGCAATATTCTTCTGGCTTGCACTGCGGTCAACCACTGCTTATAAAGAGACTTTTGCCCCGGTTAGATTGACAAAGGGATCACAATGGATACATAAGAACAGTAATAAAACGTTAATAATGTACCTTAAACATCATTGACAGTTTAAGGCTTTATTAAAAATATTTTTAAAATACATCAATCAATTTTTCAATTCCTTTTAAGTAGCAATGCAGGGGGGGTGGGGAGTCAAAAACACTGATTATTATATTATCTGATTAATAAAAGGGCTCCCAGTCGACACATCAGTCTCACAGCGTGTCTTCCAGTGAGCGTCAGATAGAAATGTCAAAATGGCCAATCACATCAACCCTGCACGAGGTGGGACGATCCAGCGCGACCAGGATTTAAATTATTAAAACATTTCAAATACATTAATGATGATAAAGTGAGCCGTCTCCAGAATACCAACTAAAGATTATATACGTGCCACTCAGCCAGGAGCAACGAATCAGACTGACACAAGACGGTGCAATCCTACAGCAATGGCTTTAATGCGGGATATGCACATTCTCCAGGTCTCAGTGGGTTCCTTTTGCGCGCTATAATTTACCCCATCAATCCAAAAGTGCTCAGCTGTGTACTCCCAGGTATCTCCAAAGCTTTGAAAGAGATGGTAGCACTTGTCCTTTATCCAGCAATGGGGCGCAATCAAACAAAAAGCTAAACAGGAATAATTGAATTCCGCCATCTTCGACTATTGAAAAAGACAAAGCCACATTAGAGACTGGGATGGAGCAACAATTACTGTCTAACTGGATGCTGGTCTTCCTGTAGTTCATGGCAGGACATTCAAGCACAAAATCATGGTACTACAACAAGGATAAAGGAGAAAATCGGAATACAGAAACATGCTCACGAGACAAAGAACCAAGACAAGGGGGTCGTTTTGCTTTCACACACTAAGACTACGGATACTGCCTTTATTCTCGCGCTTCTGGAAGTAAGACTGCGCCCAAACCCGTCTTTCAGCTGACAAGACACGTCGCAGCAAAACCATTCAGTCAAAACCATGGTCTGATACAAAGAACTTATTACAATGAAAATTTGCAGATCAAAAATAACGTAATTGGACAACAGGTGCATTGAGTTGCCTTGTGTACGAAATGCGCAGTATAAATAAAGCTGCCTTGCCAGGTTCTATCAAGGCTCCTCCCAAACTCTGCAACAGCCTCCCCCAAATTATTAGAGCTGCTCCAACCTTGGAAACTTTTAAAACCGCCGTTTGCGTTGGTATTTGATTCAAGTTTATATTGTGTCTTTTTGCCTTGTATGTGAAGTACTTTGGGCACCTAGCGTTGTTGTAAATGTGCTATATAAATAAAGTTGACATTGACATCAATATTTAAAATCGTGTGTTCAAAGATAATAATGCCTTACACTTGTATTGCGCTTTACAAGCCTGTATTACCAAGTTTCTCAAAGCGCCACATTGTCGTCATTATTCATTCACTCCATACTCGGTGGCGGTAAGCTACTAATGTAGCCACAGCTGCCCTGGGGTAGACTGACGGAAGCGAGGCAACCGGTCTGTGCCGTCGGCCCATCTGACCACTCACTCACTCACTGCATTCAGTCAGGCCTATTGCACATTAGGGCTGAACGATATGGACATAACTTCATATCTCGATATTTATGCCAGATATGTCTCGATATCGATACGATATGATATAACTACGGGCACTACCAAGCATTTTTCAGAAAAATAAAAACATAATACAAAAGAGTGCAGTTTTATTGATGAAAATCCATATCATTTAATGTTCATATCTCAATAGCGATAACGATATATCTTTCAACCCTATTGTACATGTTTTTAGTGGTAGGGGAAACCGGAGTACCCGGAGGAAACCTACGCAGACAAGAAGAACATGCAAACTCCACACAGAAAGGCCCCGTCCAGGTGGGACATGAACCCTTCGAGCTCTAACCGCTGTGCTACCGTGCCGTCCGGTGTAATGTGTGTGATCTTGCTCTTTTTATAAATAAAATGGTTCATTTCCAGAAATCAATTGAATGTCCTCGAATTGAAAATGTCCTGTGAATCATCTGAAGCAAAAGATCTCTTCTTTTACATCTTTTTCATATTCCACAAAAAAATAAAACTCATTTTATTTCTAGTTTTCAGCCGATCTCCGTCCATTCACTTAATTGTGCGGAGGCTTCTGTTTCACCCAAAAAAGGGGCATTAAGTGCGGAAGTGACATGGACGTCCCTCCCATCTGTCTAGATCTAAAAGACTGGTTTTGTGTTTTTGGCAAACTGCCTTTAACCATTGGATCCAACAACCCAACAAGTGCTGCATGTTTGTGAGACAAACCAGTCCAGGTGCATCATTTTATCTTTTTTTCTCCAAATATGTGGCCTTATCAAAACTATAGTCACACCATTGTAGGGCTGGACGAAACTGACAAAAATGAATGAACCTCCATATTTTGGGGGACTTTCCCGATAATGAAGCGATATTTTTGCAAACCATCAGAAATGTGTATGCTGCAAAACATCTAAATTAATTTTTGCTTAGCCACTCAAAGAGATAATTGATTGGGAAACTACAAAATGGCAGTTTCCCAATATTTACCCATTTACTCCCCATTGTTTTTTCCACTTTTACCTCCCATTTATTTTTATTTTTTTCATTTCTTTACCCTTTTCTCCTGATTTTTGCCCCATTTTTCCACATTTGTTGACATTGGAGATAAACTCGATATTGTAAATTTGCATATCTTCCAAACAGCAATTTCGATATTATCTGGAAGACGATACATTGTCCACCTCTGCTGTGTATTTGCTGTGAATAGGGCCAAAACGACATGAGATAATTTCATCAAACTGTAACTCTGCGTCTATGCTGTTATTCACCCTAAATAAAACTTTCTCCGTGACCACTAAACCCATGATGCACTGGCACATTTCCCCCCACCCCCCGTCTGGCTTTTAGCGTCCCATGTGACAGGTGTTAAGCGGTGGATTTGGATGCAGCCGAGCGTTTTACAGCTCGGCGCGTGTCGTGAGCGTAATGCAGATGCGCCTCTCGCTCAGGTGCGCGGGCAGGAAACCGGCGGAGAACAGCAGCCACGCAAGGCCAACCCCACGGCCTCCGCACAGACAGACAGACAGACAGGCAGTAGACAGACAGCGAGGGGTGGGGGGTGGGGGAGGCGGGGCGAAACCAGGCTGTCACCATGGAAACTGGATCTCCGGTGCTGAAGTTGCGGGAGGGCGGGCGTAAACATGTGGTTGCCCTGGAAACCGTACAGAAAGCCCACCGCTGCTAAACGGCGGATCCATGATTATCGAGTCGTACGTCGAGTCGGAGGATTTGAAAAATACTGGAGGCTGACGGGGAAAGGTTCATCTTATACACAGGTCTATATGAGGGAGTCTTGACTGAAAGTTGTTTGTTTAGTCGATCCAAATATTGATTAAGATTAGAACGACATTAGTCACTGAGAGTTAGTTTAATTAGTAAGTTATTTAATATTTTAGCCATAGACTGTACAAATAATAGACAACTCCTCCTCACTCCTCCCCGTTTACCATAATGACCACGTTCAAGGGGGAAATCATGGCGGATTTACAGACTCCTCCTCCCCAGCTCTGACGAAGCATGTTCCAAATAAGGGCATAAGGGCGGGATCTTCACTGTAGACTCGGCCCTTGCGTGACGTGTAGCTCGCGCAGCTCCAATGCTAACAGTCCGACCCTCATTAAGTACGAGATTTCTTAAATGTATCCTACGATAACCAGCCCGGTGCCTCTGATTGTGTCTAACCCAGCGTAATCACAGGAGGAATATCTAGCTGTAGACAGTTCCAAAAATTAGGCACCGGGCATTAAAGTTGTTTTTAACATGTCTAAAGTGCAATGCATTCCAATGGGGGACTAGCGGCTATATGGCGGTACTACAGCAATGGCGGCCTCCAGTGTCGTCGTCGCAAAGCAGAGCAGCCAGCGGCCATTGATTTTAGCTAACTTTGTCCACGAGTGCGTTTACATGCAATCGGGTTTCCTGGTTATTATCGGGAGTTTTTAATATTCCGGTTTTGTCTTTGGTCACATAAACACAGTTTCCAGATTTTAGAAAATTCCCGGTATTATAAAGAACGATTACCATTCGAAAAGTAGATATTCAATGATAAAGCAGCGATATTCATGATCATATAAAATATCAATATGTGCTCAAATGAGTATCTAGTTTGGGCTCAGTATTATCGCTTTTGTTTGTTTGTTTTACTGCTGTCTCTCTGTCAGCAGAAAGTGCGTTGTTGTTCTTATCTCGCCCACTTTTCAAATCCCCTCCTACACCAGGGAGTATCGCCCAATCAGAAGCTTCCCCCCTCGAGCCCTCAAAAGAAACCATAACCGGGAGCTGGTATTTAGAAAACAAACAGTGCTCGTGGAAAGAGGCCGTTCAATAGTCACAAACAGGTGAAGTCCAGGTACTCGTCATTTGCATAAACTTTTTTTTCACAGCCCACATGTTCTTGTGCTCTATAAGTGGCTAAACCAGCGCTTACACAGCTCTCTCTGTCTGTCTCTCTCTTCTTCTTCTGTAACATAAAAAGCGTTTATTACTTATTCACGCTCCCACCATGGCACTACACGTTTACCTCCTGACCCGCCGGCCTCTCTTTGTGTCGTGTAAGGGCTACCAACTCACACCTGGAGAGCGAGTCGCACGCATGATAATAAAAAGCAAAGGAATCTCATTTAGCACAGTTCATTGCGAAAGCATTTGCACAATTTCTCCGCTGGCAGTTAAAAGGTGAAGGTAAGACTCCAGTCGAGAGTGTCGTCTGCATTGAAGACCGACTCAGTGATAGAAAGGTGTTATATTTTTCCCTTGTATTTGAGGAAAGATATTCATTGTAAATATTATCAGGGGATCTTCGCAGTGCTTAATCAGAGGCGGAGAAAAAGTTATGGCAAATCATTATGTTGGACCCACAACATTCTGTCCAGTGATTCTCAGCTGGTTTAGGCACTGGTCATACACAAGGGAGTTAAACATGTCGGCTATAATCGTATCGCAAGTGTTAGCATAGTTTGGTTGGCTGGGGGTGCATCTCATACTCTCATATTCATACAAGGCAAACTCCATGCGGCTAAAAGCTCGATGGCTAGAGGAACGAGTTTGCAAATGAGAGCTTGAAAACCGTGCTGCCGGGAGAGGCTTGTCAACGGTGCAGTTATGCCTCCGTGCTCAGGTCGTTGCCAAGGCGATTGTTCAGCGGTGATGCCGAGGATGAAGATTTCAGTGGATTTAGTGATTTGGAGTGAGATGGAGAGTTTGGTATGTTCTTTATGCTATAGTTATCTGAACTGTTTATGTGACGTGAACATACCAGACACCTATAGTTTGTTGTTTATGCTTCATGTAGCAAACCATCAATGTGTTACGTTAGCATACCATACGCCTATTCAACCTGTTGTTTTTTCTTCATTAGGCCATTTTTGGAAAATACGGTAGCCACAATATATCACAACTAGAGGCCGACCGATATGGGTTTTGTAAGGCCGATGCCGATATCCATGGCCGATATATTTGACAGATTTTTTTGGCAGATTTTTTCAAATTTCTTGTCTATAATCCTATATGAGGCTTCTAAATTGTAAAATGTGTTGAACTGTGACAGCAGGGGGCGTTGTATTAGGGCCATATGGCTGATTTATTAAAAACATGTGAAGAAGTGAATGGTCCTCTTTCCAGAGCAAAAAACTATCACTTTCAGTTCCAGAGATATCGGCGTTTATTAGCATTAGATCGGTCGATAGCCGATATCGAAAAATTCCCAAATATCGGCCTGATATATCGGCCGGCCAATATATCGGAACATCATTAAAGTCTTCATCTGACTGAGATCGACAATTTTTTTTTGCAAACTCAGCCAAACGCAAACAATGAAGAGCTAAACATTTCCTAATTTAGTTAAATTTTATCATTGTTTCAAAACTTGCGATTTGTGATTCATTTCAATGTAACATGTGTTGAAATGGTTTGGTAAAATATCGCACCAATAATGTTATCGCAATATTACACAACTGTATTGCACATTGCAAATTACTTCAATAACGTGCAGTCCCACTAAGTAGCTTGGCCAGCCATGCCAAGCTACTTAGTGCAGCCTATTCTTTACAAATATGTGTATCTGGGATCAGAGGTGATTTCTTCGAATTCCCGATGGGCGTGATTGACAAGCGAATTAACCAATGCAGCCAGTGGAGTGGAGAATAATGTGAACGATCTACGTCGTTTTTGCCACAAAACTTAAGGAACAAGGGGTCATTTGCCACTCAGTTTCTGATTTTAAAACGTAAGAGAAATCAATCCATGCACGTTTGGAACAGGACGAAAAAACTTTACTTCGATAGACGGCAACATGAAAGAAATCCTCTTCGAGAGGATGAAGCATCAACATAGATACATCCTTGTTAAGTACATTTAAGAACATATTTTACTAGTGGTTTATTCGGTTCCTGTCATGACAATGCTGTGATTGGATTGATATATAAAACTTTTCAAGATTTGATTGGCTGTTAAGTTCCAGACAGTCCTGCTTTTGAACAGATACAAAAAGCAGGAGTGGACGGCACGCCAGGCAAGTACCCAAGTATTTTTCTTGTAGTACTATAGAGGAAAAAACATTTTCCCTTGGAGTGTTTTGTAAAAGCAGTCATTTCCTGAAAAATCAGACCACTTTGTGCTGTCTGCATTGAATTGTAACCGTTTGCATCTATCGCAAAACTGTTGTGTAAATGTAAAGAAAACATTCTCAATATGTTTCTCTATCAGCCGGAGGTCCCCTGACAGCACCTTTGAGGTTCAATTAGAACATGAACCCATTCAGGAGGTTCATGAAACAAAATACTTGGGCATTATCTTAGATAAACACCTGAAGTTCCAAAGTCAAGTAAATAACGTCTGCAGGAAAGTCAAATCAAATCTGAACTGTTTTCGTTTTATAAGAAGAGAGTTATCACACCACGCGGCTTTATTGTATATGCATGCAATGGTTTTTTCACATCTGTCATACTGCATTACAGCATGGTCACAAACATCGGCGTCCACTCTGAAACCAGTCACTTCTCTGTATAAACAGACAATTAAGATATTCGACAAGAAACCTCTGAGATGGCATCTTTGTGATATCATACAAAAGCACAAGCTTTTTACTTTTGAAAACTTTGTAAATTTTAGTATAATGAAATTGACTTTTAAATGTCTGAACAACTGTGTGTCACCACTGTTCTCTGGCCTCATGGTGAGGTGTCAGGGCTCTCTCAGACCTTCCACCAGAGCCTCAGTTAGCGGGATTGTGTGCTCCCAAAGTTTAGAAAATCTTTTGGACAGTCGAGCTTCTCCTTCAGAGGGGCTACACTGTGGAACTCTCTCCCGACTGCACTTAAACTGCAGACTAATATCAACATCTTTACCAGAGAGCTTTAACAGTGGCTCAAATCGGGCCAAACTTGTACCCATGTGTAAAATGTGCCTTATCTAGTTTAATAATGTGTTTTATTGTAACCTTGTTTCATAATGTGTTTTATCTTTGTAACTAAAAGCCCCCTATGGACAGGTGTTGAAAATTAGCACATGTGCTATAACACTTTAAACAATGCATCTGGTTCGTCCAATGTTAATTGCTATGTCCATATTAAATAAATAAATAATGAAATGAAACATTGATTGGCAGGCCAAGACAGAACAGCAGCAACTCTACTTTCGCTGCAAACTGAGAAGAGCAAGAGTGCCAGACCTTAACATATGGACCGTCTAAAGAGAGAACACAGAGAGCCTACGAGCCAGGTCCCGTCGCGACTGAAGGACAGCTTCATCCACCAGCCCTTCGAAGACACTGAACTCTTCCTCCCTCCGTATATTAAAAGAGGGCTTGCGAGCGGATGGGCTAAATCGTCTGAAACATGGACCAATTAAACAAATCACAGTTTTTGAAGTGTAAAATTATAAACAGTTAAAAGCTTTGACATAATATTGTGGCACTTTGAGTTTGAAAACAAATCTCAAACTTGCCGTGGTTGCCATGTATTGACTGTCTATAGGCTGCCAGAGATAAAAACTCAGAAGCGGCCATTTTCTTTGTTGGCTCGATGGAGGTTATGACCTAAAATCCACCAAGATCAATGTCCATTTAGCTATTGTCCTTTCCCACTTCACTTCTTACAAATAGCTCCTCACCGCACTTATTATACACGACTAGGCCTGTCCACTAGGGATGGGATAAGAAGACCGTTGAAGCTATTTGGTACTGGTTTCTGAGCGTAAAAAAGCATTGGCCTCATCCTGTTCTGGCTTAAAAAGGAGAGAAGCAGTTTACATAAAGCTAAAATGCCAGCTATTAGCATTAAACGATTTGATGTGGATGCACTTTGAGCGGTGAGAATACAAAAGAGTCCAATGATGCTGTCTGGAAGCGTTCCCCCCCACCCCTCCATACATTAATCAGGACGTACCAGTGTAACCTGACCCAAATTTCTCATCTCCCCGACAAAAGCGCAGCAGGAAGATACAGGTCTAACCCAGAATCTAAAATTAGCCGCTAAGCTAACCGTGGCGTGCTAATCACACCATCAATCTCGAGAACAACATCGCACTGATACAGAGCCAGCGTCACATCAAACGTTGAAGTGCGAACGCTTATATAGGCCCAGTCCAAATGATCCACGTCCAAAATGATTCAGGAACAGTAACGGCAGCATAATATACGTTTGTTTTTTTCATCGAACATCAGAAAAGACATACAATCTTTTGTTGCTTTAAAGGTCCTATATCATGCAAAATCGACTTTTTGGAGCTTTTAGCCATGTTGTTATGCTATTTCCTTATCAAAAACACCCCCAGAGCGGTTTTTGGCTTCATTCACGCAGTTCTAAGTAATCCTCCTGAATCCTGCTCTCTGAGCAGCTGCTCCGCCCTCTCCTGGTAAACGACTGAGCTGTTCAGTTGTGTCGTCACAGCGGAACGGAAGTGCTCTACGTCGGTAATGTAATGCCTTACGGCCTGATTTTAATTTATAAAACAGCTTTTTTTTTTTTTTTTTTTTTTTTTTTTTGAAAAAAAAACAAAACAAAAAAAACAGCAACCCTCCGAAGCGTCTGTGCTGTCCCACGACGCTAATCAAGCGCACCCACGGCTGGAGGAGCCATGGATCCGAGCATAAGTGTTGTTTTTGAAGACTGAGCTCTTTCTAACCTACTCTGGACACCGCCTGTTCTTTTTCTTACCGATAATGCCACGGATGCGCGTTTGGCTACGAGAGGAACAGGACTGTTCAACCTTCCTAAAGAAGAGTGCACTCGCCAGAAGTTGGAATTTCTTTCCGGGATTAAGCTAGCTACTATATCAACCAACCTGATGGATGCTTGGTGAACCTTGGCCAGAATCAAAGTGGATTAACTTTTATAACTTTTATAACCAACGCGATCTCATGGGAGTCCAAACTGAGCGGTGAGTCAATCAAAACGCATGTTAGCGTGTGTGTTAGCGTGTGTGTTAGCCATTTATGAAACTGCTTTGCACATGTCAACTCCTTATAACTGCATTATGTGAAGTAACTTCACTTTTTGCAGCGATATTTATATTTATAATACTGCAAATGTGGAATGAGCAGAGAGAGGGGCGGAGTTAACTGAATCGAAGCGTCTTATCTTCCGGGTAGGGAAAATACCCCCAAAAATACTTATATTTCTCTCAAAATGAGTACTCCATAGTGATAGAGGTACAATATATCATATATATGCCTATACTTTACTTTGGAATGGCTAAAATAGCATGATACAGATCCTTTAATAAATCGTAACACGCAATTAAACTTTCAAAAGTATGTGCTTCTGATTGCTGAGGCTGGATTCAGCCAACACTAGCTTATGAATTTGTTATTATTAGAGATGCACCGATCCAGCTTTTTTGCTTCCGATACCGGGGTTTGAAAATCGACATGTTTGATTTTGTGTAACTAGACTTGGATCGTGTAAAGGGTCACGTAACTGTATGTAAATAGGGAAAACGTGGAACAGCTTGGTAGCTTCTAACTTCACCCTAGTTTGGAGTTTGCCTTTGCTGGGAGAGGCTAAATGCAAACAACATTTGCGTGACTGAGCGCACGCACAGAGACCAGACAGGTAGGGTAAGAACATATCTCAGTATGTAAAAACGGTGGCCTGTTCCTATAGCAGCATTTCATAAACTAAAATACAGTTTAATTTAATTTTATTAAATTAGGTGATCCAACCATAGTTTCTGTCCTAGCTTTGATTAATTGCCGCTAGCATTAGCATACTGTTGCTAGCCACAACCATTTGCATGGCGCTTAAAGTGCATATGACACATTAGACACAGTTTTTGCTAAAACACAGTCAACACGATTATATTTATGATTTGCTAAAGATTATACCCAGTTTTCTTTAGTTAGTGACCATTTTTGTGATGTTTATATTTTCACTTCCTTATTGGACATCGACAGCACGTGACATCGAAGAAGGTAAACAATTTTAAACTGTTGCCGTGCAACTATGTTAAGTCAATGGGAAATGAGTGAGTCAAACTGCTATGGAATGTTACCTTCTTTTGTCACTTCCTGTCAGCAGCTTAAAAATTCAAATAAAAATAACTTTTCTGCTAAACATTTCTTCATTAAAATTGCTGCTTCACTGAAAAAAATGATAACTATGCAACTGGTGAACTTGCAACTGATGTAATCCATCGAAATAAGTCATAATTTCAAGAGCATTAAAATCTGTCATATGCACTTTAAAAATACATTATACAAAAATACACAATCTGTTGTGTCGCTAATTTGGAAATTTCCGCGATTTTTAACTAAAAAACTCCGAGGTCCTCAGGTAATTCTAGTCCCAATGTGAATCGTGTCAAGAGTTTTTCAAGTATTTTTACCAGTATGTTCGTGTACGCATTTAAGCTATAGTAATAATATCATGTTATCAAAGCATTACACTCACACAAATGCTGTTTTCTCCATTTAAAAGCATAAAAGAGAAAAAAACAACATTACACAGACGTGAACCGGAAGCATGCCCCCGTAGTCATGGCAACGTCAGAGAGGCCAACACGGAGGCTCTCAGGGAAAGTTTGGATGCGTTTGGTGCAAAGTTTAAATGGAGCGAACGGATTAAAAGAGAAAGGAAAGTGCCGTTTTATGAGAATAGCAAAATCCCACTGACGGCTTTTCTCGCTAAAGCAAAGCTCACATAAACAAACCTGATAGTCAGCGCTCGCAAAACGGATGAATAAAATCACTGACGTTGCTGATCCCGTGCGAATGCCCGTGAAAATTACCGGCGTCCCCTGGTAATTCTAATCGCGTGTGAATAGGACTTAGGGCTCTGCAAACTTTAAAATCTCTAATTACTTGGTTTATTAGTTGCAGAGAAGAGATTAGCGTTAGCTCTTAGGGTGTCTGCATTTGGTATTTAGACTTGAAGCAGAACTTTGGCAGAAGCGACGTGTGTAGTGTGACGGGTAGCGCTTACACAGGCTTTGTTAATTATGCAGATTAGCCATGTGCTCTGGTGCCGTTAGCGTCTTTTACATGCTATGTTTCTATTCACACAGAGCAGAGAGTTGTTATCGGACCAGAATGAAAAAGGAAAAAGGAGTCGACAACATTTCATTTTTTATTTCTTTTTCATTTGAGCATCTTGTGGCTTTTTGTCAATGTAAATCAACATGTTCATCACATCATGTATTCGCAATTACTGCTAAAAAGCCTGTGCCATTTAATCGTAACCTAGTTGCTGGTGACGCGCACAGGACCAATAGTGCTTCTCTGCCTCGCGCCCATCTCCCCCTATGAATCAATATCACACACAGGCTCTGACGGTCACATATAGACCTCCGCAGTCTCATCAATGCCGCTGCTGCTATTCACGGCTGCAGCAGCACTGACGGGGAACTGTGGCTAAGCTGCACATGCACAAATGAATGGTCTGCAAAATCCCTTGATAATAACCACTTTGGGCGTGAGTCGTTGCTTAGTTGCAGTGCAAAGTGAAAGAGAGGCAACTGTTTGCACTTCCGGCGCTTGGCAATTTAAACGCTCTTGTACCCAATTACTCCGGTTTCTCGAATAGCGTCACGTCAGAGAGAAGAAGTTCATCTTAAACTGTAAGCTGTAGCATAATTGCGTTTCAAAAAACCCCAGGAAGAATATAGCACAAAACAGTCCTCTGCAAATGCTTGCGGGGATCTTAATAAAGCTCTCCCAATCTGCTGCACTATAGGCTAATACTTCAGCTATTACATGTCTAGCTCATATTTTGGAGGATAATCCTTGATCCACATTGCTTTGTGGCGGTCCATTCCTCCTTCTTTTCATTTGTTTTGTCTTCGCAAAAAGCCAGTCACGATAGCAAAATTGTAAGATCACTATATTGAGGCACGAAAATATCGTAATGAACAATATTATTGTGGACCACTTGATGCCCCTGAAACGTAAAAGACATCACAGTAATCCCGTCTTCTAAATAACGTAGTAACAAGAGTTGCAACTGAAATGAAACTCAATGAAATTTTATTTATTTATTGGTTTATTTTGGTCGGGACAGTGCATGTTGATGAACATACATGGGTCTCATGCATGTAAACAAGCCACACCGGATTGTAGCCTTGGGTTAATTTGCGTCCGTCGTCCCCCCTGCGCACTCTGAAACACAAGTTACTAAGGTGAAATTGTTCAAGTATTTAAGTAAATGTACTGACAATAAAATATTGAGCCTACAAATATATCGTTTTTCTGTCATATATTGAACAATAACTCGATATTGTAATCTTGGCAGTAATTTTGGAGTAATTCAGAAAAAAGGTATTCAAGTAATTCTAAGACACGTGCGAATTGACATGTCAGTGTTTTGGATTGTTTTTGACCTGTTTAATGAGGGCAACATCGATCAGTTCAAAACATGTTTAATCTACTATTTACATCTGTATAAAGCTATATCACCATTGTGTGTCTATAATATTCCGATATCACTGTATTATCCTCCATTTATAAAGTGTAAAAGAGGAAACAAACTACGATATTGCAGACGAGACCCGGGAACACAACTCTATTTTCGTGGTAACCTTAAACCAAGCAACATGGAGGCTCTTTGGGAAAGTTTACTTTGGATGCATTTGGTGCAGAAGGAGAAGAAGTTCAGAAGGAGGAGGCTGCATCGGAGCAAATGGATTAAAAGAGAAGAGCAAGCCCTTATTTATAGGCCAAGGGTAGGATGTCATTCATCGTAGCATGCGGTATAAGCGGCTCGTCACTACTGCAACGCACACACAGACAACTTAGCCTCTATTGGCTGTGAAAGCAGCACTGCACTAATATGCATGACATAATCAAAAGTATTGATATCGGAATACAAAGTATCGGTATCATACTGTCCCGCAAAAATATCACAATATATCACAAAATCAATATATTGTCACACCCCTACATCACTTAACCGTTTTGATCTGGAGTTGCTGCAGTACTCGGGTCACTCGGGTGCCTGGTCTACCCTGTTCGGTGAGCGTCCCCACTGCCCAGGCCAGGGCAGATTGACAGTCATGTTTAGCTTCTTCCATTTTCTAATGATTGCTCCAACAGTGGACCTTTTTTCACCAAGCTGCTTGGCAATTTCCCTGTAGCCCTTTCCAACCTTGTGGAGGTGTACAATTTTGTCTCTAGTGTCTTTGGACAGCTCTTTGGTCTTGGCCATGTTAGTAGTTGGATTCTTACTGATTGTATGGGGTGGACAGGTGTCTTTATGCAGCTAACGACCTCAAACAGGTGCATCTAAATGTAGGATAATAAATGGAGTGGAGGTGGACATTTTAAAGGCAGACTAACAGGTCTTTGAGGGTCAGAATTCTAGCTGATAGACAGGTGTTCAAATACTTATTTGCAGCTGTATCATACAAATAAATAGTTAAAAAATCATACATTGTGATTTCTGGATGGTTTTTTTTAGATTACGTCTCTCACAGTGGACATGCACCTACGATGACAATTTCAGACCCCTCCATGATTTCTAAGTGGGAGAACTTGCAAAATAGCAGGGTATTCAAATACTTATTTTCCTCACTGTATGTGGAACTGCAGTAAATGTGCCCAAAGAATGAGATCGGACTATCTGAACATCCTGATGACCAGCTTATTCCATTCATGATTTCTCTGATGGCACGATCATATTCCGTGACAATGCCAGGATTCATCGGGCTCACATTGCGACATCGCTTTCACACATGGATTGGCCACAAACAGAGTCCAGATCTTCTGTGCTGTAAACAAAGCTAATATTTGTGAACGTTTGAAGCAACTTCTATTTTCTACAAGGAAAAGAGTTCATTACAAACACTGCTTATCCTTTCTGAATGTCCATGAAAAATTCATGCCGTGAATTACCATGGGGCTTTGTCAGTTTTATCATTGTTTTTGGGTAATCCCTACGTGACAAATGTGACAAAAGCTACTGCGCGTTCTTTTTCTTCCCCCATATTCATTGGTACCGTCTTCTGGAAATGCAAAATCGTAAAACACCAAGACCCCAAATCTAGAACAAAACGCCAATAGAATAGATCAATCTAAACTCTGTGCTCCAAATATATAGCGCTAGACGTCTGTTAGAATGGAAAGGAGGCAGGTACGAGGCGTTTAAGAAAGAAACGTTGGTGGATGAAGGAAGAGCTGATCAAAGACACGTCTCACTGAGGAGACGCACTCGGCCCACATTCACCATTCCTCATGACTCAAACCTCATTTCACCCGCAGTCTGCTGATTCACGGATGACGCAAAATAAAAATAGAGCAATTTCATGACTGATGATCGAGAATAGGAGCGCGCAAGACAAGAAACTATAACGTGCTGTTAAACCTTATATGAAAAACAAACTCTGAGTCTGATAAAACAACACCGCTGAGCATGTCCGAATCTAGACGGCTGCACCCCCAGACTCATCGAAATCTTTTCTCAAGGAAGAAATCAATATCTTTTGCCCAGCGCTATTGTTTAATTGGATTCTGACTAAAACCAAAGACAAGACAAGCTTTAAATCAAGAGTTGCGAGGCACAATACAATGAAATGTTGTTCTGTGTACATTGAGAATTTGTTGCACTATACAGGAAAGTGTTAAAGGAGCTACAGTAGGTTTCAACTTCATCAAAATGTGGCTTCAAATTCTTAATGGGGACTAACAGAAGAGAGTTAAAATAGAATCTAGAATCACTCCTCATGAATGTCTAACTTATTCCTTTATATTCAATGCAAACATAGATAAGACAAGTATTTTCTGAAAGAATTGGTTCATGGGTTATATGCACGCAAGCGTCACATGACTTCTGCGTGAATCTTCAGGAGGCGCTGCTCTTCCTGTCACGGTTATTAAGAGTTAGAACTGGTGTCTGGTCCAAAAAATAAAGCTCAAGATTACATGGCAAGCAGTGAGTTACTGACGGACAGTCACAGCAAACATCGCGTCGGGTGCAAAGAATTCACTGGAAGAAACTGCCGTGCGTTAGTCTTGAAGCTAACGGCTAACACTAAACAATAAGGGTGTAACGGTTCAGCTATTTCACCACGATGCAAGTGCTATATAAAAATATAGCCGCAAGCGGCAATTATCGGCCCTCGCCGACCGCCCTGCCTAAAGCAAGGGGGCGCTTCGCACCCTTTTGTCTCCCTCAATCTAAAATTATGGTATTGCTACTGCCTTTATGTTTGTTTTTTTTCCCAAGGGTCTTAGTTTTAGGATTTTTGGAATGCGCTAACGCGCACTCCGCGTTAGCGCATTCCAAAAATTATACAATTATACAATTATACATTATACAGAGAAAAGTTAGTATGAATTTGTATTACACTATATCTGCAAACTGAAGCATATTTTTACATTTTACTTAGGGCTGCGGCCTGCGACCGCAGAACATCCACAAAGGTTATCCAAGTACGTTGGATAACCTTTGGTTCCTCACTTCTCGCTGAATTATGGTGTTTAACATTTTTCCATCAGAATAAAATGGGACGTTCTGGTCATCGCTACGGCAACACCGTGAAAAATATGGCATGGGTGTAATTGACTTTTCTGATCGGAACGACCAAATAGAATTTTGTGCCAAATTATTTTAATTTTCGTAAAACTAAAATTTGGGCGCTATCGCGCCCAATTTGAATTTTGCCAAATGAAAGTGTTTAGGACTGAGACTTTAACAACTGATAACAAAATGAGCGAAATCGGACTTCATATGTGCGAATGGGAGCCATTTTTGTTTGCGAAAAATCAAAAAATACTTCGTACAGTTTGCGGCTTCGCCGCATAAAAACCGTAAAACGTAGAAACGTAATTTGGATAACTTTTAAAGTTCTACTTCTCAAGATTATTTTCCACCCAAAATTAGGTCGTTCCGATAAACGCTCTAGGAGGAGATAGATTTTGTACAAAGTGAAAAATAAAGGCGGATTCCCGCTTCGCGGGCTTTCATCCAAAATGGCCAACACCCAATATGGCGGACGGCGTTTGCCGTAATAATATTTTTTGCTCAACTTGTCATGATGCACGTCTGTACCGATTTTTATGATTCTACGACAAACTTCATTTTTGGCCAAGTCCTATCTCGCAATGTTAAAAAAAACTATTTGGAAATTCAAAATTTGGAAATAGTCAAAAGTTACGTCGGATCGGGTTTGAATTTTGGGCCAAAATCTGTGACTTTTCGTCGATGTTCACTGGGTGAAAATTGCGACGGTGCAAAAGAAAGAAAGAATAATATTCCCATACGAAAACAATGTTCCCGCTTACGCGGGTACCATAAACTATATATTTTCGGAAAGCACTCGCGCATTCCTACCTCATGGTAGAGGTCCTGGGTCACAGACGCCCATTGACTTTTATGGGCTCTGTACAATTACAATGTTGATTTTTGCATTATATATGTATGTGCACGGGACGTGCACGACAAGAGGAGTGTGTTAGTGAGTGTTTGAGAGGAGGCGAGCGCTTCGCGCTCGTTTTGTGCGCTCCGCGCACTTTGGGGGAGTGCGCGGAGCGAAGCGGAGCGCACTCTATACGATTACAAGAGCCCCTTCGCCAGCCCTGATGGCGCTCGGGCCTAAAAATAATATGTTAGGCATGTTATGTGAATATCATTAGGCAGTATTTATAGTCTCAGAATAAAATGTAATAAAATGTGCCCAACAAATAGAAAACAAAATGAAATGAAAAATGAAAAAAGCAGCGCAGTGTAGGCCATGTGCTCGTTCAGTTTCGCTTTCCATACACGGCACCTAAAACACTCACAGCAGTTTTGACTTGAGGCTGGTGTTTTGGCTTTTCCTGGACAACATTCTGCTTGGACATTTTTGGAAACAAAGCTTTTGTGGCGGATTATGACCAAGATTGGATCTTATGCATTGGTCTGGCCACTGGTTCTATAATTTACCGCAGCCTGGTCATCAGCAGGACTCGGAGAAACGTTTCCAAAACCACAGACTTTATGTGTTTTGGAGGATGTAACTTTGCCAGCAGACTTCGGTTTAGCGGTAAGTGATAATACACATATGCTTGTTCAGATCAGCACACACTTGACGACTTTTATGCTCAATTTTGATACAATTCTCAGTCGCGCCGAGACTTCCCGAGTCGTGTCTAGTCGAAGGCAGTTGTAGAGAGTCGTGTCGCGTAGTGTGGGAGGGTTCACGACTGGACCGGCGTTCGAATCGTGTAGTGTGGGCAGCAGTCAGACGCAACTGGACTACAGTCGCAGGAAATCAAACATGTTTGATTTTAAGCCCGATTTTGGACGCACAGGAGAAACGTGGGTGATTTTACCGTCCCCAAAGTGAACACACAGAAAGCAGAGGCCAATGACAGAGTGAAATAAAGACAGAAAAACACCGCGGCGCCTCCTTTTTCATTTTTCTGTCAAAACAGCGGCACCAAACAACTCATTTCATGGCCACAGCCCCACACGAAACAGCACAACTTTATATCACCAAACGTTCACGAGAACCACCTTTTCAAGCTACAATTCAACCGCGAACAGAGTTTAGCGACACTTACTGAGTTTGGAGACGAACTATTCAGCTAGCGGCTCGCCTCTCTCCGCTTTCTCCGTTGTCTCCTCCGCCTGCTCCAACTCGGGCTGAGGCCTGTCTCCTTTTCATATTAAATCCACTGAAATAGTCCCACTTCTTCGCGTCGCCGACTTTTATCTCCATTTGACAGAACTATAGCCAAGTTGAAGGCTTCGTAGCAGTAGTAGCCTTGCACTGCGATGTTGTGACACTGTTGACCAATCGGGACACGCACATGCTTTCCCACGCTCACAAACACGGCTATCTTTGCGGATTTGTGGTCAGTTTTTGAAACCGGAGGAGAAATGGAGAAGACAGACGCGCTGTGTTATCAAACATTCGCTGTTTGTCAGAATCGTGTAGTGTGTTCGCTCTTACGATTCTCAGTCATTATGTGTGAACCCCCAGACGTTCTAAAATCGCACTAAATCCAGTCGTGTAGTGTGGACCCCCCATTCTATATAAAATCGTTAAGACTAGAAAAATCATGTAGTGTGTGCTGACCTTTAGGGAGGGCACACACGCATGTCATGTGCCCCGGAGCTTAAATATGAAGAAATATAGACTAAAACTTGCACCGCCACTTTAGTACGGTGCATATCATCAGATTTTTGCACCATGGAGCACTGTTACACCCCTACTTAACCCATGTAGGCCGGAAAGCATTGCCACATTTCTACCATTAAAGCCGGGGGCGCTCTTGCGCAATTCTACCATTGAGGCCGGGAAAGCGTATACGTATTTTCGAGTAAGAACAGAATAGAGGCGCAGGAGCGTCAGCATCACAACACTTTTTGTTTCGTGTTATTTGGTGAAATATTTGCGGAGATATTCACTTTTTCGGGTTGCAACCCAGCTACAGTCCATTTATAGAGCTTACACGTAAATGCGGCGTCGCAACACACGATGTTCAGTTTCATTCAATCAAAAGGTTTTACTCAAAAACGATCAGAAAACAGTTGTTATGCTCTTTCCATCATGTAGTTTTATTGAGAAGTCAAGTGTGGGATGAGAGGAGAGGAGAGCTGCGTCTTCTCCTCTGGCTGACAGCGCTGAGCAGCAGTGAGGGGAGGGGCTTTCTCCTCTGATCTGTTTGGAGCAGGATACTCTGCCCTTCCCCATCACGAACTTTTATTTCTTGCTTAATAATTATTATATTTATTTCCCATGTTTATTTATAAAACTATTAATTAAGTTGTATTTTAAAGAGTGGATATTGTTTTGGGTTTAGAGAGGAGCTGCTAGACATTTTTGAAGTGACCTCAAAAGACAAATTACAAAGGTTTAACATAAAAAAGAGGGCTATATACTTTATTTCACTATGGTTTTACATATTTTATTTTTGTGAAGGTGTATCTAAATAAATCCACAAGTGTAAGCTCTCAAATACTTTTTGAATTTTGTTCCTATCTGCTACAGAGGCTGAGAAATCAATCATTTAGTAGGCGTTGACACAATTGCTGAATACTTCAAGAGTAACTCACCCTCAAATCCACTTTTTTTCCTGATAAACTGTATAAATGAGTGTCTAATAGTGTTGTCAACATGTCCTGGTCATCATTTTGGCTATTTAGTGCAAATTAGTTGAAAGATTAACTTTCTGCCTAAAACCGTCAGTGAGGCGCCATCTACAGCGAACTGTCTGTACTGCATTTGATTTTTGAATTTGGCGCCCCTATTTGCACAGGCGTTAGAGATGACGTCAGTTGCCCTGCCGCTCTGGGCTATAAAAGCGGACCAGTCTCGCTCACGCCCCCGTAGCGAGTTGGATGGAATAGGTTTGCGAATTGTTAACATAGCATTTATGTAGATTTTATTAGCATAGCTTTTTGTATTATAGATAATTGTATAGTGTTAGCAGTGTTAGTTGTTGAGAAAACTGGCACTAAAAAATGAAGCTCTATAATTTTAATTATTTGTTCATAATTCAACTAAATAAGCATAAAGAAAGAGACTTTATTATAGCCTTTACTCTACAGAGTGATCATTCAGTGGTAGTTTAGTTAACGTGTTACATGGTTAAACTTTAAATTTAGTAATAGAAATTACTTTGAGCTATTTACTTCTTTATCTATTTACGATCTTTGGGTCCACAATGTTACAGACCCTTAGTCAAGCCTTTAGATAAACATGACCTGGATGATTCTGTACTATCTTCTATGACAAACTGAAAACAATTTCAAAAGGACAGTGTTCCTGCACAATAAGATTTTTTATTTATGTGACATGTTTTGTACACTTTGCTGTAAGAAAAATAAAATAAAGCTTTGTAATACACATAGTCTCGTCTCTATACCTCACATATTATCTGCCAAGGACACTGAGATACATCTCCCATGCTTATGTAGACTACAGCAAAAAGTCTACATCTAAAATAGATGTAAATTCTGAAAGGACAGTTCGGTCCCTTAGCTGCGATGCTAACATCGATCTTGCTTAATGCTAAGCCACTAGCTTTGTAAATTACAGAGGAATCACTCTAATAAAATCAACCAGCTCCTCAGAGCAGTCTCAGGTACAAGGCCTCTGTCTGTCACGATGCTTCTCCTGTGTAGAGAGAGCTGTAAAGTTGTCCCTGTGAAACATGTTGCTAAACAAGTCAGCTCGCTCGAACCCCATGCTCGGACTTTGTTTGCGAGTAGCGCTGCAGGTGCCGTGTCGAAGTCAGATGACTCAGGCCTGTCAATCACAGACCCAGACCCCTCCCACCCCTCACCCCTCCTGCGCATTCCTTAGTCCTCCAGGCAACGCCCCTTTACTGTTGAGATTTTCAAATCTGAGGCCCTGAGGCAGGGGGGGGGGGTTAGTAAGTTTTTCAGGAACTTCAGGTTTTCTGGAACTTCAGGTTTGCTTGAACTTTCTGGAACTTCAGGTTTTCGGGGTCTTTTCTGAAATCGCTCATAGGTTTTACAGGCATTTTAGGCCTAAATGGGTTAAATGGACTAGATGGAAGTTGTCATTTTTACAGTCGCTACTGCCACCTCAGGTCTTACGCATAGCTGCAGTTTCTATATTAAGCTTGTGCATGACGGTACTTCGGACCCGTATTAACAACTTTTTGAGTGACAGTGCAGGATTTTAGCGGCAAGTGGTAAATACAGGGTAGCACCAGCTTTGGCCTAGTGAAATTTAAGACTTTTTAAGACTTTTTTAATGCCATCACGGTGAAATTTAATGCCACTATCGCGGGTCAAAAAATACAATTTGTTCTCGTTCTGTTAAATAAATTACATGTTAAATTTTTAAAAAATCTAAATGATGGACTAATAAGGGTTACATTAGCTGCTAGTCAAAATAATTAAGTTAGTATAAGCAGAAGGATGTAGTTGGACAGTTTGACAAATGTATTTTATGCATTTTTAGACCAAGTTGGTTTGATGAAGTAATTGATAAAGAGCGGGCAGTATTTCAGTCAGTTTCAGAATACTAAACCCAGGTAAATCAGCCCTGTAGAGCTGGAGCTATAGGACTTCAGGTCTAACCATGTCCTTGACAGAACCAGGTCTAAACCAGGACTGAACCAGGACTGAACCTGGACTAAACGGGCTATAAACGATTATGGTTCTGCACTCAGTCACCGGGAGCAGCCGTGTGCATGCAGGACTCTGGAGGAGCGTCGGTCACAAAACAAAGGTCTGTGGTTAAAGTTGAAGTTGTGCTGCTGGGCGATGCCGCAGCTGAAGCGTCGGGACTCGGGACATGTTTCTAGCGTAGTACTCGCCTCCCACACTCGCACATCAACGAGGCGGGTCCATGGCAGGTGAACACCGTGCAACAGAGATATAGCATTTATGAAGCCCTGTTTAAATAGACTGCCGTTCATTTGAATCGCAAAACATATTATTTTAAGATACAACCTAAAACTTCGCGCTACATTCCTCCATCTCTCATTAGCGTTAGCATCCCGCGCTGCTAGTCCAACTCATTAGAGTGTATTTTGACTCCATTTCCAACGCGGTCTTGAATTACAGACTCTTATCAAGGAGTTCTTCCTTCGCTGAGCTTTAGGTCCAGGTGCTGATGTGGAAGCACCCGCACACGCGGTGAGCGTTACCACAGCAACAGCCTGTTGCTACTGACGCAAACTGCACCGTACTGTCGTAATGACTGTAGCGCGAGGACATCGATTCTCAAATTAACAATATTTTAAGGCATACTTTGACAAAAATATGATGCGACTAATTTTAACACAACGATTAAAGAAAAAGTAAGACCCGTGTACTAAAAATGTAATGCTTTTTTGTTAAATGTAATGCTTTTAAATTTGGCATAATCAAATGTAATACTTTTTAATGATTTAAGACCCCGCGGCTGCCCTGTAAATAGGTCTGGGCTCATCTTACACATGAGGACATTGCTGGAGCAAGTAGGGGATAGAAAATACATAATTTTAACATTTTTAAACTCCGTCTAGTCCCTTTAACAATAATTAAAATAGCACAAAGATTTTGAACGAGTTGCTCAAAAATAATCGTCCTGTCTTTAGTATAAATAAGTTTTAGTTTTGTGGGTTGTGTTTTTTGATACTAGCTCTGAGGTAAAAAGTCCTGCCTAAATGAACGCAGACGTTTCCTGCAGTCAAATATTTACATCCAACGTAAAGTTTTTATCACGTCACTGCCCATCAGTAGCTCACTGTCAGTGATGTTTCCTTGAACTATTCATCGATTTGTCCAAGACATCGCTAATCCTCATAAAATGGTGAGAGGAAGGACCGCGGCCTCCGGAGATCGCACTCAGGGTCACGTGTCACTCGTGTGTATAGAGCTGATTGGATCTAAAATGTTGCATCTGACAAAGGCTATAGGTAATAGACAAAACTAGTCAAGCATAAACCTTTTATTTGGCAGTGTAACAACTTACCTTGTGGTGAGCACTGCGCAATAGGGCTGTGCAATTAATCAAAATTCAATTTCGAATTCGATTCTTACACTACACGATCACAAAAAAGCATAATTGAGAAAAACGATTAACGATGCCCTTCTGCTTGTCCATCCAAAGTGAAAAAGTCTGTTCTCCGCGGTTTGTGTGAGCGTGTCTGATCCGCTGAAATACCAGTGGAGCGTGATAGACCTGTTAATATCATACTAATATTTTTTATACGTAGCTCTTGAGATAACGCCACTGTTAAGTGCTCACCTTGTGCTGAAAGGAGAACAGCTGTTTAGAAGCCTGGATATCCTTTGCCCAGGCACTGGTTTTGTGTAGTAGCAGAAGAGTCTAAAGCTCTTCTTCAGGAGCAGATCTCAACGGAGCTCAAAGCAAACTCTTATTATGTCATGCCGCTGTGATGATTGTTTCTGTTCCCTTTGCATTTCACGTGCTAAAGCTCATGCTTCGGTCCGACATAAAAACATTAGCGCTGTGTGATGATGTCATCAGGCCGCGCGGCTCTGTTTGCTTGGACAGGTGTGAAAGCTTTTTCTTTATTGTCCAAAGAAAATGTTTTGCATAGTTGTTTTTTTAATTCAAAAAAGGAATAGATGAAATAAAGATTTAAACATATAATCGTTTGAATAATCGTGATTTCAATTATTACTAAAATAATCGTGATTATTATTTTTCTATAATCGAGCAGCCCTACTTCGCACATGTTTTTTTTTTTTTTATGGAAAGATCTTAACATAATGCATTACATCCCAGTGCAAATACGCTGAAACATTGAGGAAATTGAAAAGGAATATTGGCTCAATGGATCATCTCTGTCCAGGGTCAAATCACGATTTGATTCTAAATCTTCATCTCGCCTGCTCCGACGCCGACCCATCTGTTCATCTATACATTCTGTCCCGGTGGCGCCTCTGCAGTGCGTCCTGTAGAGCATGTTAATATGAGTATCCTGGTTGTCAGTCCCAGGGCTCCTCTCTAAACAGTTCGCACACACACACACAGACTTAACAGCGCTCGACAAACGCGCTTATCTCACTGCTGCTTTCAGATGAAGGGGATAAACGCTGGCACTCGAAAGGAAGATAAGACACAATAAACTCCGCAGCTTCAGGGAAATGCCCATCTACAAAATGGCAAACGAGCTGGAGATGTTTGGCGTTGGGAGCATTATACTGTGCGTTATCGTATGGATGGAGAAAATACAATGTTTTCCGTTTCCTGAACTTATAGTAAATGAGTTGTTAAAGGGGGGGTATTATGTAAAATCGACTTTTTCAAGCTTTATATCATGTTATTATGTCATTCCCTCATTAAACACATGCCTGGAGTGTTGCCTTGGCTCATTCACATATTTTTGAGTAATCAGTAAAAACTTAGACGGCAGCCATTTTAGGTGTAGCTATGCCTCAGTCCTCCTAGGAACGTCCCCACCTCCTGGAGACGCCTCTGGACCTTTTGTCACCAGCCAAGCCACCAACCACTGCTCCTCAGCTCAGCAGAGCCCCCTCCCGCACAGTAGTGTTGTTTAGATGCCACAGCAGTGTGCTGAAGGGGCGTGTCGGAAAGCTTCTTAAAGAGACAGAGGCCTATTTCAAGACGTTCAGTACAGCCATTTTGAGAGAGCAATTTTATTCAAGGCAGTTATTTTAATTTACTGCATATACAGACCAACAGAAGGTTACGTCATCATTGTAGTATGCTATAGACTGGTGCTATGTGATGGAAAAAAGCATAATACCCCTCTTTAAAGGGCCAATATTATGCTAAAGTGCTAAAGAGGCTAATTGTCTGAGCGCTATGTCACTTCTCTGTTCGCTTCTCCAAAAGTTCAGCTTCCACTTTAAAGATTAACTAAAAGCATCAAAGGCTGAACATGAATCTTAGTGATTACCAGAGTTTTTAGTGTCTAAAGCCTTTGCAGTCAGTAAGCGGCTCACTGTTGCAGCAGTTGCAATAACCACACGTAGCAAACAACAGTTTCTCCCAACTGTGGCTAAAGTGTAACAAAACACAGCACGGCTTTGGATCAGTTAATTGGCTTATGCTCTCAGCACTATCAATATCTGTCAAATCTGTAGCATCGGAACGACACCAACACCTTAAAAGAAAAAAAAACATGCAGTCCTTAAATGCTTATAATCTGACCCTCTGACCAGACAAGCAAGCCCACCCTCCTCTGTTCTAGTGGTGCATATGTACGGCTGCACAATTTTGACCAAAAAAAGTAGTTGCGATGTTTCTGACAAATACAGTGCCTTGCGAAAGTACTCGGCCCCCTTGAACTTTTCTGGCCGAATACTTGCACTGTAAGTCCTCCAGCCCTGACCCAACACCTCCAGGCCGGGGCCTTAGTCCTCCAGCCCTGACCCAACACCTCCAGGCGGGGCCTTAGTCCTCCAGCCCTGACCCAACACCTCCTGCCGCCCCAACACCTCCAGGCCGGGGCTACAGTGCCTTGCGAAAATACTTGGCCCCCTTGAACTTTTCGGGCCGAATACTTTCGCAAGGCACTGTATAAGGTTACGGTATAGTTTATTGCCCCCATAGGGAATCTGTCCTCTGCATTTGACCCATCCTTCGATGCCGTAAGGAGCAGTGGGCAACGGCAGTGCTGCGCCCGGGGACAAATCTCCAGATGTGGAGAGCCAGGCTGAGGGTCAGTATCACCTGGCTGGAGGATTCACCTATTGTACATGTTTTTAGTGGTAGGGGAAACCAGAAGCCCTCATCTGGAGGAGTTCGGCTTCCACCAAAACCCAACATTCAGAGTAGGGATGGTCCAATATGAACAGACAATGGTGCCAATATCCGATATTTGCCGATATTTATTAAATCAATAGAAAGGCTCACTCAAACTTTTGCTCCATTATAGGAAAATAAACAATACAAAAGCACATTGGGACTTACGGTCTCACACACACTTCTTTTGAGGCAATGATGGAACAAACAATCCTTTTTTTTTTTTAGAAAAGATTAAAAAGATCAAATGCAATGTTGGAGTGAAAACTCTTTTTTAAAACACAGACCTACTTATTATTATCCTCTCACCCATCTAATTAATGAAGCAAAAAGTACATTGTCACATTAGTTCAGTATTCAGCCCGTTTTAGATGAGGGAGGGTCACCAGAGTCTCCTCTATTAAAGGAAACGGTGACACTGTTGTATTTTGCTGAAGATGATAGTTTAATCATGTAGCCTGCCATGTTGTTTAAGTCACATGTTATTGGCACTGTAATATCAATCTGGCTCTTCACAGGTTACAGTTTTACAACGTCTCAAAACAGGTATTGACAGCTTTTAGCAAGACAAAATTATAATGCAGGCCAAGCAAGTCCGGTGAACACTATTGGGGTGCGGGGTCATGTATTGTTGTGCCCTCTATACCGACTGTATATAGGATTAGTCAAAAAAGCAAGCCTGAATGATACAAATCCCCATGTATGTTTTTCAGAGCAATATGGCTGAAGCTAAATAGAAGCGCCAAGTTAGCAAAATGTTCCCATTAAGGTGGAAAAGCAGAAACCAAGTAGTACTCTTTCCTGTCTCTGTCTAGTGCAGACTGTCTTTGGCTCCTGGCTTTTGTGCTTTTTTTCCTGCCTCTGCGACCGTCTTTGCCTGACGTTTTATTCTCTTGGACCCCCTGCTCTCTGTCTTCCCGAACCGCTAAACTATGGAATTGATTAACTGTTTCTCACGCAATTGATAAGGTTTTTTTTCTTTTTTTTTTTAACAAAGTGGGTCGTTTGCCTAGCGGTCCTGTTGGTCGAAGACAAAGACATTTACTTGGTTGGACTCTTCAACAGGGCAACGGTAAATGACACTCTGTTGAAATCACCCACTAATCTGTGAAATACACAGGCTGGCGGCTCTGAAGCATGAATTAGCATTGTGTGAATTTGATTTTCGTCTGTAGCTGATGCCAAGTATTAAATCTGTAAACAAGTGTAATTAACAGTAGAGATAAAGCAGGATGAAGGATTGATAAATTGACCTTTTTGAGCTACTTGTCCCTTGGGCTTGCCTTGTATTCTCTGTAGAGTTCTGAGGAGAAATAGAAAGCCCTCAGGAAGTAAAAGTTTTTCCTTACCTTAAAATATAATCCGTCTTTCCACAAAATGTATAAAAGTCAGGATTTTAATCTATCATTTTAGGCGAGACGTAGCAGAAATGTGGAACTTTATATACGGGGGGAAACCGGCTTAGATGTTAAGGGAGCAAACAAGCTAAAAAGTTAGGCCGTGTTCATGGCGTCAAATTAGGGTCTGGTGCAACGTAAACCAGGGATCGAAATGAACGTCTTGGTAGCGCTTGTGCTCCTAAGTCTGAAATCTAGGAGCACAGTCAAAATGTAACAGCACAACCAAAAAAACAAAAACAAAATAAAAACAGGGAAGCTTTTAAAGGGGGGGTATTATGTAAAATCGACTTTTTCAAGCTTATATCATGTTATTATGTCATTCCCTCATTAAACACATGCCTGGAGTGTTGCCTTGGCTCATTCACATATTTTGAGTAATCAGTAAAAACTTAGACGGCAGCCATTTTAGGTGTAGCTATGCCTCAGTCCTCCTAGGAACGCCCCACCTCCTGGATACGCCTCTGGACCTTTTGTCACCAGCCAAGCCACTAACCACTGCTCCTCAGCTCAGCAGAGCCCCCTCCCCGCACAGTAGTGTTGTTTAGATGCCACAGCAGTGTGCTGGAAGGGGCGTGTCGGAAAGCTTCTTAAGAGACAGAGGCCTATTTCAAGACGTTCAGTACAGCCATTTTGAGAGAGCAATTTTATTCAAGGCAGTTATTTTAATTTACTGCA
Source organism: Neogobius melanostomus (assembly GCA_007210695.1). Taxonomy (NCBI): domain Eukaryota; kingdom Metazoa; phylum Chordata; class Actinopteri; order Gobiiformes; family Gobiidae; genus Neogobius; species Neogobius melanostomus. The sequence continues at coordinate 388,307 of VHKM01000457.1, read as the reverse complement.
TATACAGACACAGAAGGTTACGTCATCATTGTAGTATGCTATAGACTGGAGCTATGTGATTGAAAAAAGCATAATACCCCCCTTTAACATGTCACTTCCAGCATTCTGTTGCATTTTAGATATATAATTTTAGCTGTTTGCAATGCTTTGGCAATCTACAAAATTCAATAGTCTATATTTTAACACTGTAAATGGGACACCAGATTTTGTACCTCCCGACCCCCCCCCCCTCTTTCTCAGCTCCGCCCCCGCTTCACCGCACTCGTTGCAGAGTGTCGTCTCCTCACTCTGCGCTGCTGGGACAGCCCATAGATCGCGATACAAGCGGGAAACTCCTTTTGCTGCCAGGACCTTTGAAGACGTGTTTCACTTTGCGTTTGTGACTTTACGTTTTGTATTTTGCGAGAAGTGGCGATGATTCGCTTTAGCACCGCACGAGGTGGCGAGTGGGTTGGATTGAAGTTTCGAGCGTCATTTGAGAGAGTCCCAATGAGTTTATGAATGATATATATTCCATGTTTACTCATAAAGAGACTGCAGTTGCGTAATACATTGGCTCATTGAATGAAAGTGCTGATGAATGAGAGCGTTGCACAGGCACACGCAGAGAACACGCACTGGGCTGGGGCAGGTCGGCCCAGCGCGTGTGACCGGGAGGGATGACAGCATCGTGCTTTATGATATGCTGTGGAATTATTTTTAAAGAAAGTTTGCTGTTGCTGACAGGCAGCGTTTGGGAAAAGAAACACAGGCTGAGGCTTTTTTTTTTAAGGTGGGCCGGAGCATTTGCTTGCAGTCGCAAACATGAGTAATCCAAATTTTAGATCTCAAAATAAATTTGGGAGCTTATGCAACTAAATGGTCCCAATGTCAAGCCCTGTAAACGTAAAGAGGTATTGTAAACGTAAGTTGTAAGTATTGTTAACATAAAGAGAAAAACTGTAAATCCATCCATCCATCCATTTTCTTCCGCTTTATCCGGGGCCGGGTCGCGGAGGCAGCAGTCTCAGCAGAGATGCCAGACTTCCCGATCCACGCACACCTCCTCCAGCTGTTCTGGGGGGACCCCGAGGCGACACCAGGCCAGCTCGGAGACATAGTCCCACCAGCGTGTCCTGGGCCTTCCACGAGGCCTCCTCCCAATAGGACATGCCTGGAACACCTCCCGAGGGAGGCGACCAGGAGGCATCCGGAACAGATGCCCTAGCCACCTCAGCTGGCTCCTTTCGACGTGGAGGAGTAGCGACTCTACCCCGAGCTCCTCCCGGGTAACTGAGCTCCTCACCCGATCTCGGAGGGTGCGCCCAGCCACCCTGCGAAGGAAACTCATTTCGGCCGCTTGTATTCGCGATCTTGTCCTTTCGGTCATTACCCAAATCTCATGACCATAGGTGAGGGTGGGAACGTAGATCGATCGGTAAATCGAGAGCTTTGCCCCCTGACTCAGCTCCCTCTTCACCACAACAGTCCGATACAGCGACCGCATCACTGCTGACGCTGCACCGATCCGTCTATCGATCTCACGCTCCATCCGTCCCTCACTCGTGAACAAGACCCCGAGATACTTGAACTCCTCCACTTGAGGTAAGGACTCCCCACCGACCTGAAGCGGGGAAGCCACCTTTTTCCGGTGGAGAACCATGGCCTCAGATTTGGAGGTGCTGATCCTCATCCCGGCCGCTTCACACTCGGCTGCAAACCGCCCCAGTGCGCGCTGGAGGTCCTGATTTGATGGAGCCAACAGAACAACATCATCTGCAAACAGCAGAGATGAGATCCTGAGGTTCCCAAACCGGACACCCTCCGGCCCCTGGCTGCGCCTAGAAATTCTGTCCATAAAGGTAATGAACAGAACCGGTGACATAGGGCAGCCCTGGCGGAGACCAACACGCACCGGGAACAAGTCTGACTTACTGCCGGCAATGCGAACCAAGCTCCTGCTGCGGTCATACAGGGAACGGACAGCCCTTAGCAGAGGGCCCCGCACCCCATACTCCCGGAGCACCCCCCACAGGGCACCCCGAGGGACACGGTCGAACGCTTTCTCCAAATCCACAAAGCACATGTGGACTGGTTGGGCGAACTCCCACGAACCCTCCCACGAACCCTCGAACACCCGATGTAGGGTATAGAGCTGGTCCAGTGTGCCACGACCGGGACGAAAACCGCATTGTTCCTCCTGAATCCGAGGTTCGACTATCGGCCGGATCCTCCTCTCCAGCACCCTGGAGTAGACCTTACCGGGGAGGCTGAGAAGTGTGATCCCTCTGTAATTGGAGCACACCCTCCGATCCCCCTTCTTAAAGAGAGGGACCACCACCCCGGTCTGCCAATCCAGAGGCACTGTCCCAACCGCCACGCGATGTTGCAGAGACGTGTCAGCCAAGACAGCCCTACAACATCCAGAGACTTAAGGTACTCGGGACGAATCTCATCCACCCCCGGGGCCTTGCCACCGAGGAGCTTTCTAACCACCTCAGTGACTTCAGCCTGGGTGATGGACGAACCCCCCTCCGAGTCCCCAGCCTCTGCTCCTCATCGGAAGACGTGACAGTGGGATTGAGGAGATCCTCGAAGTACTCCTTCCACCGCCCGACCACATCCCCAGTCGAGGTCAACAGCTCCCCGCCCGCACTGTAAACAGTGTTGGTGAAGCACTGCTTCCCCCTCCTGAGGCGCCGGATGGTTTGCCAGAATCTCTTCGAGGACGACCGATAGTCTCCTCCATGGCTTCTCCGAACTCCTCCCAGACCCGAGTTTTTGCCTCTGTGACAGCACGAGCTGCAGCACGCTTGGCCTGCCGGTACCTCTCAGCTGCCTCCGGAGTCCCACAAGCCAACAAGGCAGGTAGGACTCTTTCTTCAGCTTGACGGCATCTCTTACTTCCGGGCGCCACCACCGGGTTCGGGGATTGCCGCCGCGACAGGCACCAGAGACCTTACGGCCACAACTGCGAGCAGCCGCATCAACAATGGAGGAGGAGAACATGGTCCACTCGGACTCCATGTCTCCAACCTCCCTCGGAATCTGGGTGAAGCTCTTCCGGAGGTGGGAGTTGAAGACCCTACTGACAGAAGGATCCACCAAACGTTCCCAACAGACCCTCACAACACGTTTGGGCCTGCCAGGTCTGACTGGCTTCCTCCCCCCTGCCAGCGGATCCAGCTCACCACCAGGTGGTGATCGGTTGACAGCTCAGCCCCTCTCTTCACCCGAGTGTCCGAGACACGCGGCCGGAGATCAGATGACACAACTACAAAGTCGATCATTCGGGCACTCAAACAACCCCACCACGTTAAGGTAGCAGTTCACGGGGTTGCAAAAACTGTAAATGTAACTCTAAAATCATAATCATAAATAGAAAAAATATATATTGTAAACATAAAACTTTAATTTACACGTCTTTTCTTTCTTCACTTCACAAGCTACAGTTATGGTAAATTTATTTCTGACCTTTTTTTTTTAATGGGGGTGAGCTCAACACCCATTGGCTGAGACAGGATGTTACGTCATCACTATAAACTGAACTCAAACTCTCACTACAGACTCTCAAAAATCCAAACTGTTTTCTTCATTCATGTAAAATCCATGTGAAATAAAACGTATCTGACTCATATTTATCCATAAATATTCCACTGTCTCGACTTTGGTTGGTCTTTATCGCAGTAATACATTATTCCTGAGTTTAGTGACTTATAGGGCACTCATTCTGCTGGCGTTCGGACATCAGACTGACCTGCTTTCTGCCTTTGAACTAACGCCGACAATTGTTATCATTTTAAACGTCAAATAAAAAGTCTGTACAAGTGCCTAAACTGTTGATCTGTCTCACAAAATAAACATTTGTAAACATATTGTGAAGGGAAGAAAGAAAAGAAGAAGAGTATGATGAAAGTTTTACACTTACAATAGTTTTTTCTATCTTTGAATTTAGAGTTACATTTACAGTTTTCCTCTTTAAGTTTACAATACTAACAACCTACGTTTACAATACCTATTTTACGTTTATGCTGCAGAAGGCCCTAATCTGAAGCCATAGTGTTCACGTGTGGGTCACTTGAATCAAATCTTGCTGCACTTCCTGGGCAAATCTGCCTCATTTGGTGAACGCAAACCAACTCCGGTGCACATCAACAAAAGACAAGAGCCACCAGAAACAAATACATAAAGAAATGCCACAGGAGCAGGGACTTTAAAGGAGGGGGTATTATGCTTTTTCAATCACATAGCACCAGTCTATAGCATACTACAATGATGACGTAACCTTCTGTTGGTCTGTATATGCAGTAAATTAAAATAACTGCCTTGAATAAAATTGCTCTCTCAAAATGGCTGTACTGAACGTCTTGAAATAGGCCTCTGTCTCTTTAAGAAGCTTTCCGACACGCCCCCTTCAGCACACTGCTGTGGCATCTAAACAACACTACTGTGCGGGGAGGGGGCTCTGCTGAGCTGAGGAGCAGTGGTTGGTGGCTTGGCTGGTGACGAAAGGTCCAGAGGCGTCTCCAGGAGGTGGGGGCGTTCCTAGGAAGACTGAGGCATAGCTACACCTAAAATGGCTGCCGTCTACGTTTTTACTGATTACTCAAAAATATGTGAATGAGCCAAGGCAACACTCCAGGCATGTGTTTAATGAGGGAATGACATAATAACATGATATAAAGCTTGAAAAAGTCGATTTTACATAATGCCCCCCTTTAATAGACCTTCGGGGGCCCGGCACAGGAAGGTTTCACACGCCAGCCCGACACAATAATTATCCTTACGTTTTAGATTAGTTAAAGTACTGTAGAAAATGTATATATTGTGCTCTTTTTATTATATCGATTCATTTCCTTTCTCAAGTTCTTAAATTACAAATGCAAAAGTACAATAACGACGACAGCACCGCGGCAAACAGGGGCTTCCAGACAGAATTTTGCACCAGCCCCAAAGCAAGAAACGGCCCTGCCACATGCTGTAGCTACATTGCAGAAATATATTTGTAACAGATTGCTCATAAAAGTACAACCTCTGGATCGAAGCAGCTTTATTCCAATAACTTCTCTATCTAGGGCTGGATCTCTCTGGTGAGGTTCCATCAGACAAGAACAAGCAAAAGACTTACTGTGCACTCCACATCTATTCCCCGGGGAGCAGGCGGCTTACGGAGCCTCATCATTGTCCCTGTAAGTCCAGACTTAAGACCAGAGAAGCCCCAAAGCACTCTGGGATATAAAAGATGCGCTGCCAATCAGTCGGAGAATGGCTTAGAATAACTGTCTCTGTAAAAAGGTGAGGTTTGACTAAAGGTGCGGTTTAGGCTGGCAGTGGAACCACAAATGTGTGTCTTTGAGTGTGTGTGTGTGTGTTTTTTTTAAATACTAAGTCGTCCACAACTACTACTTACTTTCATCGAGCCCTAGTTTCATTTCTAGTTAAGGTGGGGTCTGTCAAGTCTGACCAACAGCTGAAAGGTGAAGCTACCCGGCTGTATTAAAGTGGACATGTCATGCATATGGAGCCTAAAAATAGTCTTAAACTTATTTTGGGTGCCTCACAGGGATGCAACGATTCACTTCTGTCATGATTCGATACGTATTTCAATATGAAGGTCACGATTACGATTCAATTCAATATATTTAATGCGCTGAAAAATAAATCTTTTTTTTTCTCAAAAGTAAAAAGAGTAAAAAATCCTCAGAACCGAATTACACTAACTGCTGTATTGTATCAAAATAGGTTCTAGTGCAAAATATTCAAGTGCTAAGCTCTTTAGCTCTTTGAAAATAGTAATAGTTTACTTTATTTGAGCTGCTGACACTTATTTTCTTCTAGAATTGACCTAGAATCCTAATAACAACATGTCAGCATCTCACATACAACAACATTACTTTGACAGCTTATTCCTCCTGACTTTACCACATAATGTGTTCAAAACAATATTTATCTACCGTTTTCATAAGTCACAAAAGCCGTCAGTCGCAACCTCAGACTTCAGCGCTTTGACAACAAATGTTCCAACAGCACAAGTGATTTTCTTATGTTTATCGGAGGCAAAGCTACAGCCGGTGACAATACTCTGAGATTTTTGTTTTGCCTTTTCGTCCTGCTCGCTGGCAGCTGTCTGAGGCATGAGGCCGTAGATGGAGCTCATGTTGATTGTTTCTGGACACATTATCTTCCCCTGGTCATTATAATCGATAGCAAAATCCTGCCACAGCTGATCAGTGCGTGTTCTCTCGTTGTTCCTCGCTGAAATGGCTGTGTCCCGGCGTCTGCTAGCAGCTAATGCTACAAACACAGTTAGCTAACGCACACATGTGGCTCCCTGGGGAGGGGGAGGGGGTGCTTGCAAGGAGGAGTTTCTCACAACTCTGCTTGGAGGGGGTTGTGTTTCTCAGTGAAAGCGGGCAGGGGGAAATTGCTGAAAATACTATTAGCGAGCCGCCATGGTACATCTACAATATTTCTTTGATTCATGTGCAACATACTTGCGTATTGAATCAAAGAGGATGTATCGAACGATCCGATATGTAAGGGATAATGCACGACGAGGTGTCCATTGTCAGAAATAACTGGACGACGCAGAGGCAGACGGTTGGAGTCCAGTTATTTCTGATAATGGACACCTCGTCGTGCATTATCCCGCTTATACCATGGTCCCGCGAACTGAAACTGTTCATTGCGACCCGTTTGCTTTTTTTTAACGTCCCGGGCAGGAGCTATTTCTCTTTTTAAGCTGTTTTACCTGAAGCTAGTTCCAGTTCAATTGTTTATCGTTACTATGGAAACCGCTCCAGCGTGATTTAACTTAATTAACTGTTGCTGGACTAGGTGTACATTATCACTTTTTAACGGACACCCTCCAGCCAATCAGAATTGAGTGTTCACCCAGACATCCCTAGTGCCTCGGCTTTGATCTTTTACGTTTTATAATTTGAAAATATGTCTCTGGAAGAATTAAATAGTAATAATGGAATGCAGGCAAAAGAGCTGGTGACAATCTTGACTGGGGTTCCTCCTGCTGGCAGCTATAGAAATAAATTCCTTGAAAAACAACGACTTCCTTCGACTAGTCGCGACTCGGGAAGACTCACCGCGACTGAAAATTCAAACTATATCGGGCAAAAAAATTGTGTAGTGTGTGCACAGCTTTAGTGATGGGATTCATGGCTCTAAAATGGAAGCTGAATCTTTGTAATCAATTCAAGAGCCGATTAAAAGTCTGGCTTATTTTCATATTAACTGTTTAAGACGAAAGTGAGAAAACTGATATTCTCTAAAGACCTAATTTTCTCAATGGTTAAGCATTCTGATTGGAATAACATTTTAAGCAAGATCCATTTTAACTTTTGAAATGTGTGTTGGGTAAATAAAACTTTGTGACGCTACAACTGCTTTGCCAAGTAATTTCACGGGCAAAAACCTTTCACTCTTGGTTCCTGCTCTGCTCATGCGCCAGTTCCTAGTGTTTGCTCAGTTACATTTGTGCAAAATTGTACAAAAACAGACAAGAAGCGATCCGTGTCACATCAGTACTAGTGCTTACAGGGATTGCACATTCGTCATGTTCCTTCTAAACAGGACCCTAAGGCTGAAAAAACTAATCAATTCATCGATCATTGAAATGAACTATTTTAGTAATCAATGAATCGTTTTCTGGTTTAAACAGACTGAAAAAGAGCAACAATTACATGAAAATTTAGTATTTTTGATAGAAAAAGCCCTGTGGAGTGTACATATTTATATTCTTCTGTATATTTCTTTGTACACTGTAAATTTCATATACATTTCATAGAACGAGGGACACAAGTCGGCTCACTCACTTTCTCGCAAATGGAGAAAGAAGGGTATTATTTTGCAGATTCTTTTAATTGAGATCACGATGAAGCCTCCCTATGTTTGAGAACCCAGTTTTGGTATATTTAAAGGGGGGTATTATGCTTTTTTCAATCACATAGCACCAGTCTATAGCATACTACAATGATGACGTAACCTTCTGTTGGTCTGTAAATGCAGTAAATTAAAATAACTGCCTTGAATAAAATTGCTCTCTCAAAATGGCTGTACTGAACGTCTTGAAATAGGCCTCTGTCTCTTTAAGAAGCTTTCTGACACGCCCCCTTCAGCACACTGCTGTGGCATCTAAACAACACTACTGTGCGGGGAGGGGGCTCTGCTGAGCTGAGGAGCAGTGGTTGGTGGCTTGGCTGGTGACAAAAGGTCCAGAGGCGTCTCCAGGAGGTGGGGGCGTTCCTAGGAGGACTGAGGCATAGCTACACCTAAAATGGCTGCCGTCTAAGTTTTTACTGATAACTCAAAAATATGTGAATGAGCCAAGGCAACACTCCAGGCATGTGTTTAATGAGGGAATGACATAATAACATGATATAAAGCTTGAAAAAGTCGATTTTACATAATACCCCCCCTTTAAAAGCAAACAATTTTAGGTCGAAATCTCCATGTTTTTCATTCTCGTGACGTGTGTATTTGCATACCGGTAAGCGGCCTTCTCTTTGCCCCCGCCCACCAGGGCCCTGCGTGGCTACTTATTAAACATGCTCTATACGAACGAGGCAATATGAAGTGGATTTACACTTTTTTCTTAAGTTGTCGCCGCCATAAAACCTCACAAAGAAGAAGAAAGAATTGGATTTATTAATCATGAAAAGCCTTGATAACAAAGCAGCGACAGCGGGACAGAGACGCTTTGAGACAGTAGAACACTTTCCCTGCGGCAGCTTCAGCGCTAAAAAAGCATCCCGCAAGGCACCAAACTGTAAGTTTATAATCTTTTTATTACGGTGGATTTTGCGTTTGAGTTGATCACTGATGTCTCGCTCTGTCAACAAAACATCCGCCTGTTTCCATGTTAGAATACGCTCGTCTCCACTGTCATGTGCGTTTCCTTTTGTTGCACCGCTGCTTTGGTTTGTGTTGTTGACACATCCTTTAGTGAACAAATGCCACGCAAAAAAGGCAGTTTTATACATACGCCTATTGTCGGTCAGTTTATATGCGTTTGAGTGAATGAACTCAAGGCCTGAGGACAGAAACCCCATACACGACATGACAGGGGGGCTTTACAGGGTATGGCTTTTCTAAATGAGATGTAAATTCGCTCTATTGTCACTCGAGCAGCAGAGAGAGGTGAGAAGTGCCCAAACTTTAGAGGCCGTTTTCTCACTTTTGAGATATTTTGAGTTCCTACATTCAAATTGCCACATCTTCTCCAAATATGATCAGATTTCCATGTGTTACACATTGTTGGAAACTTTGGAGACGACACGTTTTAATTTATGTCCAACTCAAAATGCCCCAAAACAGAGTTGTGTCCCCCGTTCTCGTCATCGGTCACATATGATCTGTCTGTGTCTCGATTATCCAATTACATTGCAGAATGAGCTCCACTAGCGTGACCAGATGTCCCGCATCACGCAAATTGGAGCGGTTCCAACTCTGCTGCTGCACAAACTTTATTTTCCTCCTCAGACACGGAGAGAGCGAGAACACTTTCTTTCTCCGTGTTTTACAAATATAATGGAGTTATTGAACTGACGGCTGATGAATGTCTGCTTAGTTTAAAGTAGAACAGTTCAGTCTGGCTTAAGAGTCAATTGTGTAGTTGTCACTGCAGTGTCTTGAGCTGCTACAGAGACACTTGAGCTCAATGACGCTATAAACAGTTGATGTCCCTGTTGCAGTTAAACAGGACAAATTAAATATTTTATACTTTGCTGCAGACTAAAAGCAATTATTGCTTTGCTAATGTTTGCACAGTGGGTATTTATTATTGGGAATCTTCACCATTTATGCACTTCCATAACAAATGAAAGTGAATGATCAACTGATTGATTTATATTGCCCATGTGATTAAAATAGGCTAATTTAAAATAATGATAATGTTTCAATTGAGTGTAATTTTACATCTTTAAAAATGTCCCTCATTGTCCTGCTTTGTCCCTCTTTAAAGTGCTTCATGTCCCACATTTGGCTGGTTACGATCTGGTCACCCTAAGCTCCACTCTTATTGTTGCCAGATCCAATAGTTTAAACTTCCTCAATCCCAACTCCTGTCCACGATAAAGTCCCATTCAGTGCCAGTGCCGCCCCCCAGTCAATACAACTCAGTGGCTGAACTCTGGGAATGGTCTGTTCACAGAAGCTTTCAGCAAACCAAGTTCAGGTGTAGTGACTTTTTTCAAGCGCAAAGAGCCTCCTACAAACATTCATTTTGAGTTTACTCCTTCAACGTGTTTTCAACTGCCGCAATCTTAGGTTTATGTGGAAAAAAGTTTGAAAAAATTACGATTCGCAGCCCAGCGATTAACCGAGTATCAAAATAATATGAGTAGCAGCCCTACAATCCACAAAGATTTGTTTACAATAAAGCTCCCTTGGCCAAAAATAATTAATTTAACAAGCATACGGACTAAAAACAACTACTTTACTTTTTTTTTTTTTTAAGTTATTCAGTCCGAGGGGAATGATCCCAAAGCCCATAGCAATTACAACTCATTTTAAATGTGTTGTTAGCAGTGACACTCATTTGGCTTCTGTTGCTATGCCGTTGCCATGCTGTGACACATACAATATCATTACTGTATTATGCGGATTATAAGTCGCACAAGCCAAAAAAATACATATTGAAGAAGAGAAAAACATATAAGTCGCTCCGAGTATAAGTCGCACCAGCCACCCTGGTGCCCCATTGACAAGCCTCTCCCGGCAGCACGTTGTTCAAGCATCCATTTGCGAACTCGTTCCTCTAGCTGTAGCCATCTAGCTTTTAGCCCGCGATTAGCATTTTTTGCTTTCTTCCTTGCAGTAAAAGTAACTTCTGCTTTTCGCCAGTCCCTCGCAAGTTTCTCGCTCACTCCAAACTCTCTTTCTACTGCTCGATTACTGTTTTTTAAATTTTTAGTGGTACAGGAGTAGCACTGAAACTGTTACACAAGCCTAGAGCGCCCTCTGGCTGTCCGTGTGAAAATAACATGTGAAATGAAATACTTTGATATATAAGTCACACCTGTGTATAAGTCGCATACCCAGCCAAACTATGAAAAAAAGTGCGACTTATAGTCAGGAATTACGGTACTCAAACAGACGCTGGTCAAAATGATAAATAAATACACTTTTGAGTATCCAGTTACTTTCCAACATGTCCCAAAATACTTCAAATAACGTCCAAAGCATTATGAATGAACTGCACTCGCCCCTGAACATCTCACTTGTAGAGCCACAGATGTTGACAGAGACAGCTGCTTGAGTCATGTGTTCACACTAAATAATAAGTGCAGCCTGCGGACAGACGACGGCGCCAGTACAAACCTGCTGCTTGTCCTTCTTGTGTATTTTCATCTTCTATCCCGTCACAGCATCTGCAATCACACAACAGAGAGTAATATTAGCCATCGAATTACTGAATTCACACGGCCCCTGACCAAAAAATAAAGTCGCCGCAAAAAAAGGTTCACACGGTCTAATATTTGGTCTGGATTACGGCACGCACTCACTGTGGCTTTGTTTCAATATGTTTATGCAACGCCCAAACAATCCAGTGTTGTTGTGTCCTCAGGCTAAAATGCCTGATTTCGCAAGCCATTTTTCCAAAAGTTGAAATGAAAAGTTGTGATTTTTTTCTGGTTAAAACAATATCAAACTTCTCTTTCCATTTTACATCAGTTTAAACCAAAAGAGAATAAGTAAAAACTGAAAAAAGGCGTTACTTAAATCTAAAAAACTGAATTTTTTGTGTCCTGACAAAGTCTTTTGTGAACCAACAAATACTTCAATTGGTAACACAAAATTAAGTTGTTTATTTAACTTATCTTCTACAGACTGATATTTTGAAGTCAAATTTAATTTAAATAGTAATTTGAATTAATTGGCTGCTTTACTATAACTTAAAAAGAAACAGAAAACCAACTTAATATTTGCTCTTTAGCCCAGACACCATGAGTGACAGTAACATGACACTAAACACTGTGTGCTTTTAATTTTCAATAAAGAGGCTGAGATCACATTGCACTTTAGTTTGTCACCGCTCGACAGGTGAAGACAGAAGCAGTGCATTTGTGGGGAAAAATACTGTCCATGCAAAATTAGCGAGGAGACACGCACACCCTGGGCCTAAAACAGCGTGCTGGACATAGAAAAAACAACTAAGTCCTGCACAGGCTGCTGCAATTGCTCACCAGTTTTCTTAGCACCACAGTGACGTTTCAAATAGTATTCGCGACACAACTGCTTGAGATCGCGTAGACCTCTTTATCTGCGCGCAATCAATCCGAGTTGCAGAGACTGCCGCGTCTCAGCAACTCTCTAGATAGGCCCTGAAAGTACTAATATCGGGGGGAAATGTAACAGCACCCAGCCCTAGACATAAGTGCTTATATGAAGGTATTTGAGCCATCTTCTGTACTCTGTAGCAGAAGTCTCGAACGTTTCGATTCTCATCCAAAAGGCTTCGTCAGCGGACTAAGGTTCAGCTCAGCCCGCAGTCAAGATAAAGACCACAAGGAGGAGTTGAGCTTGGCCCGGCTCCTCCCCTCCAATCACAGCTCACCCCAGAGTATCGATCTGCCCTGTCCTATTCATAGATGATCACTGCTAATTACCTGACTATTGTTGGCTGACTTCTACGAGACTTCTACTACAGAGTAAAGAAGACTCAATACCTTCATTGAAGATGGACAACTCCTGTACGACTGAGAGCTTACACAGATATAAGTGCTTATAGTTTTGGGGGTATCATTTTACATATTGTGGCTTTCAATGTCCATTAGCTCTAGGTCAGGTGTAAAAGAAACTCACAGCAATCCTACTTAAGAGACATGATAAATGTCCAGCAGAGCGCTTTCTTCACACATGGGTGAAGTTACCGGGAGCCAAAAGCAATGACCTGTGTGCTACATCACTTTAACAATGCAGACACCAGGGGCAGAGTCAGAGTCACTCAAATGAAACGCAGTCTTCAGGTCGAACGTTGTGGCCAGAGAACCAAAGCGAGAGAACACCTTATGAAAAATGCAATGAAACAATTAATACAGCTCGCAAAAAGCCGACCACCAGCAACCACTCACTCGCACTATATTCACACAGCGGGTCTACCATTGTTACCACTGTTGTCCTTCTGAAATTTGACTTTATTGCTATTTGTATAACGCTTCAAGTCCATTTTTATTTACATTTTTTCTCTTTAATCTTAATGCAAATTTAGGAATAATGGGTTTATGGTTTACATTAGCAGGGCTCGAAATTGCGACCATTTATGCCTTTGTGATCTAAAAATAGAATCACTCGTACGTTTGCGACTGGGGAAAAAAAGCTCCGGTCCACCTTAAAAGAAAACCTTCTCATGCTACTAGGGATGTCAAGATTAACCGGTTTTACGATTACCTTGATTATAAAAGCACGCGGTAGGTTATCCGTAAGAATTTTAGAAGCCACGGTTTACCGCGGAAATTGTTCACGCTGACGTACGAGCCGCTTCACAGCGCCTAAACTCACCAGTAGTTGAGCAAGGCAGAAGGACGCTCTCCTCCAGTGTTATATCCACCCAAAAATTATTGAGAGACCAACAGGCCCGGTTAGAACCATGAGGCCGTCCTTCTGTGGACCCACCACCTGCAGGAGGAGCCATAGGGGCTGGTGCAATGTGACTGGGGCAACTCCAATCAATCAATCAATCAATCTTTATTTATAGAGCGCTTTTCATACACAAGTGCATCACAAAGTGCTTGACATTTAAAAGGACATTAAAACATTCTCGCCCGACAAACCCTCCCACCCTCCCAATATATACAGTTATCACAATACACACGTACACCTACACCCCTTACCCTTTCCTCTACACTCACACACAGAATCAAGTACATAAGGCTGGGTACAGATGACCAAGGTGAGGAAAACCCCATCAGAGGGGCCGTCCTCCCCGGGAGCAGCAGACCAGCCATGGCCAATCCAGGCACCGACACAAGGGTCCCCATAGGTCCCATAGGAGGGGCGGCACAAAGCTGCCCCCACAACCCGGCAACGAACAAGTGGAAGAAGATGGACGGATGGATGGAGTCTATCATACATTAGTTTCACAGTTTAAGTTGAACAGAAATGAATGCACGTTTTAATATATTCAAATTCACCTGTATGATACGTGTAAGGTGGGTCCCGAAGCCACACCAGTTGAGAACCACCGTTATACGATATGTACTTTTAGAACAAGGCATAACTGAGATTTCTTTTCTTTTTTTTTTTTTTTTTTAGTTTCAGTGGCATCAAGTGGTCCATTGTTTAACGCAATATTTTCCTGCCTCAATATATCGAACTTGAAATGCGATCGTGACAGGCCTATATCAGACTGTAACACATAGTAATAGTAAAACTACTGAACAGTATTCACCGGGTTTAGACGACTCGAGCAACTTATGAAACAAAGTTGTGAGGAGATTTCAAGACTGGGCTACACGAGAAACCCAACTAAAAAGGAATTGAACGCAGAGAATAGAGAGAAGGCATGAACAAAAGGGCATGTGTAAAGAACAGACGCAGCAGCCTGTTTCCCACTCAAAACGCCTTGAGGCAAGAGAGTTCAACAATAATGTTCACTCTTTTACTGCAGTCAAGCCTTCGACGTTGCTAGACTGTAACAAACAGGAGACACATGTGGCATATTTGGTAAGTGTTCACCCTCTGACCAAAGGCTCGCTGGGATAAGGGAAGTCGCCCCCGTTACTTGCAAAAGGAAGGGCTTAGAAATATCAATTGCGCGACTTGTGGCAAAACCCGAATCACGAAGAAAAGAAAAATAGTCATGAAACGGCTCATGATCACCAAACACATGAAACCACTGCGTTTTCTACATCTGTTCATGACAAAAGGACCTTTGTTTCCAATTTAACTGACACATAATGTACCAAATCACTTGATATTCATTTGGGTGGCACGGTGGCACAGGGGTTCCATCCAGGACCGAGTGGAGCCGTTCTGTGCGGAGCATGTTCACCCCGTGTCTGTGTAAAATTCCTACTGGTGCTCCGGTTTCTCCAACCTCAAAAACACACATGGGCAAACATGTGTCAAAAACACAAAGCAGTGGATATAAAACAAATTCAGCTGCTGTTTGACTGAAATTTTACACAATCTTTTACTCAAAAGCCCTTTCTGTCGAATTTTGATTTCAATACCAACATTTCCTGAACGTTTACAAATCATACAATGAAAAATGCCAAGATTTTTTGCATTTGAGGCATTCAAAATAAGTATTTTGGCATTAAAAACCATTGAATGCTACTTAGAGATGGGCGATCTTTCATATGATGAGTCCAGCTCTTTCATATTTAGATTCACAATATACAACTGTATAATTAAATAATTAAATATGCCTTATCTGCCCTCAAAAGTAAAACTTTATAATAAGCCATGGAGTTTTCAAAAGTGTTTTACTTTTATCGTCCTCATGCCTCGGGCTCTGCTGCTGTGAAAGGGGGTGAAGGTAAGCGTGACTCTGCTCATGTTTTAGTGGAATAAAAGTATCGCGCACTCTTAAAACACAAAGCGAGGCCTTTGTGAAGCAGCAGAGATCATCAGAAAGTCGCTGGTTTCTCTTTTGGTATTATTTCAGAAAACAGTCACTGTGGAGCGGTTGTACAGCGAACGTGAGGGGGGCAAGGAGTGACGGACCAGATTTTACAATTTAGCCATTTTACACACTGTCTCTTTTAAAAAGCATGAATTAATTTACTGAATTTGATTTATTTCTGTAGAAACCCTGTTGTTGATGCAAAGGCCACATTGGGTTTGTGAACCTGGGCTGGACTGGTTGCAGTTTGGGGCATTTCAAACAATTCTCAAACAAATTAATAACCTAAACACAAATACAAAAGCAATAAAATAGTAGTTCTGCATTATCTTTCATGATGTCTGTGAAAACACTGGCGTTGTTCGTGCTTTTTAGCCAGTGAATATCGGGCCGCATTGAAGGGTTAGGTGGGATGCGTTTGGCTCCTGGACCGCAGTTTGCCCGAAGCAGGGCTCCACAGGAAGAATCAAATCAGAACTTTCCTTTCCTAATTATCAAAAGAGAGGGATGAAGGTTTCCTATTGTGCTTTATTCACACTTTCACAACCACTTCGGGACATGTTCGACTTGGTATTTCTTTGTTTTATGACTTTTAATATCCATCCATCCATCCATCCATTTTCAGCAAAGATGCAAAGATGCCCAGACTTCCCGATCCATGCACACCCCGAGGCGACACCAGGCCAGCTCGGAGACATAGTCCCTCCAGCGAGTCCTGGACCTTCCATGAGGCCTCCTCCCAATAGGACATGCCTGGAGCACCTCACGAGGGAGGCGACCAGGAGGCATCCGAAACAGATGCCCTAGCCACCTCAGCTGGCTCCTTTCGACTCTGAGCTCCTCCCGGTAATTGAGCTCCTCACCCGATCTCGAAGGGTGCGCCCAGCCACCCTGCGAAGAAAGCTCATTTCGGCCGCTTGTATCCTATCCACGATCTTGTCCTTTCGGTCATTGCCCAAATCTCATGACCATAGGTGAGGGTGGGAACGTAGATCGGTAAATCGAGAGCTTTGCCCCCCAACTCAGCTCCCTCTTCACCACAACAGTCCGATACAGCGACCGCATCACTGCTGACGCCGCACCGATCCATCTATCGATCTCACGCTCCATCCGTCCCTCACTCGTGAACAAGACCCCGAGATACTTGAACTCCTCCACTTGAGGCAAGGACTCCCCACCGACCTGAAGAGGGGAAGCCACCTTTTTCAGTGGAGAACCATGGCCTCGGATTTGGAGGACTTTTAATGTAAAGTAAGTAAATGTGATAGTCCTGATGTCTGTACATAGAAAACATCATAACTGCCAGCAGAGGGCGCATGGACCAGGGTGAAGCAGTTGAATAAAACAGCTGCTAAACACTATCAACAGGTGTTATTGTGGTGAAGATGTAAGCTGTGACTTGAAAAAACACAAAGAGGGCAACTCAATCGAGTAATGGATAAAGGTTTTAGTCCTGGCTCTAAAACTTTGTTGAATGTGTCTCCGCTCTTCACCCAAGTTCACCCTAATGTGTTGTCTTGTTAAATAAAGCCTATGACCACTATACTGTAAGGGAAGTTATTGCCTCATGACATCACATGGTGGAGCAAAATGGAGTAAAGTACATTCCAGATGACTCAAACCTGCATGATATAAACAAAACAGCTCAGGGGATGTTTTTGGGTCTATTTTTATATTTTAGTAAACAGCGATTGAGAGCACTAGCCCAATATGACCTTTCGATTTCACTTTTACATCAATGAACCAACAAACTAACGCAAATATTTGAACCTGACTCTTCATGTGACGGTGTTTTGTAATTAACCACAATATCTGGTCTGTCACATGTCGGTGCAGTTTAGGACTAGAGGCATGTGACCCACTGAAACAACTGACATTTAGTCACAAATACAGCGATTAGTAAACACTTCTCAGCAGAGGCCAGTAGTATTCAGCTACTTTTACTCAAGTACATGTAATTGAGTAACTTTTTGAAATACACGCAGTAGGGATGCAATGAATCTCGATATTATATGAAATCGTTCGATACGCCCTCCTCGATCCAATATGCAAATATGTTCAATAGGAATCGAAGAAATATTGTAGATGTGCAGCGGCGGCCCGCTAGCTACTATAAGCCATTTCCCCTGCGTGCTATCACAGAGAAACACAGCAGCCCCCTCCGACCAGAGAGAAACTCCTCCCACAAGCACCCCCTCCCTCCTGTGTGTCTGCCAGAGGATGTTTGTAGCATTATTAGCTTTGCGCAACGGGAAACGGCGAGAAACAAGAAAACGCACCACCTTGGCACAGATCAGCTGTGGCAGGGTTTTGCTATGGATTATAATGACCAGGGGATGATAATGGTGTCTGGAAACAACCAACATGAGCTCCATCTACGGCGTCATGCCTCTCGTACAGCTGTCCGCGAGCAGGACAGAAAAGGTGAATAATAAAAAAAATAAAAAAAATAGGACTTTCATTACTTTTTCAGCGCATTAAATGTATTGAATCGAATCTAAATCGTGACCTTCATATCGCAATACGTATCGAATCGTGACAAAAGTGAATCGTTGCATCCCTAACGTGCAGTACTTTTACTTACTTATTCTTACTGTAAGAGACAAAGCTTATTTTTGACCTGAAATTGAATCACTAATTTGAACTTTTATGAAGTTTCTCCTATCTAAAGTATAAAGTATTGAAATTCATTTTGAGATCTATTCTTTGCAATTAACAAACTGTTCGAGGTATTTTAAGTGTCCTGTTAAATCAACTCAATGTATGAAAAAATTGAAAGCAAAAACTACAGCAGTGAAGTTGAACCAACAGAAATCGTAATCCTTTTGATGTGTCATATGAGCGGCTTTGTTATTATAACTGTGGCATGAACCTGCGGCTCGAAACACTACAGAAAGTAATCTAAAAATAGGTCAAACTGACTTGAAATTAGTATGTTTGCCCTTGATTTGAGTAGGTAAATCTGATCATCTGCCAATGGAACAAGTATTTTTGCAGATAAAACAAGAACAAATATGTATTGCTCTTAAAATAAGATAATAAATCTCATTTGACTTAAAATATGCACTACCGTTCTAAAGTCCAGGGCACTTGAAATGTTTTTGAAAGAAAAGTACTGCTTTTTTCAATGAGGATAACATATAATTAATCAGAAATAATTAGTCTCGACATTGGTGATGTTGTGAATGCCTACTCTAGCTGGAAACTAGTGATTTTTAATGGAATACCTAGGTGTGCAGTGGTGCATTTCTAGGTAATCATCGCTCCAGTGTTCTAATGGTACATTGCGTTTGCTAATCATGTTAAAGGGTTAATTAATCACTGATTCCAGAAGCTATAGAACTGGCCTGGGTGACCCCAAACTTTGGAACGGTAGTGCATGTTTTTCTTATTTTCAGTGCAATAACACTCATTCCATTGGCAGATTTACTCATACTCATATTAGGATAGAATATTGTTTTAGCAAAAACAAAAATTTTAGCAGTGACTTGACTTTTTGCAGTGATGTTGCACTTTTGCTCAAAGAATACAAAATGTGACTTTATAATGACCATTTGTTCAAGCTACGGCTTGGAGCATGACATTAAATATAATGCAGTGAAAAGTTTGGTTATGATCTGTTGAGCCAAGGAGGATAAGAAGACATCATATCCTGATTTTTATTTGTCTAATACAACGCTTCATGTTACAAACAAAATAAAATATCTTGGGCATATATTGACAGAAGACTTGTCTGATGATGCCGACATAAACAGGCAATGTAGAACGTTGTATGCTCATGCAAACACGCTGGCGCGTAAATTTGTTTTTTGTACGGACAAAGTGAAAATGATGTTGTTCAAATCATATTGTACACCTCTGTACACAGCGCACCTTTGGTCGAACTATAAAAAGGAACATTGCAAAGGTTGCAGGTGGCCTATAACGACGCTCTGCGTGTGCTTCTCAGAAGGCCGAGATGGACCAGTGCGAGTGAGATGTTTGTCACTGCCGGAATAAACACGCTGCGGACGCTTATGTACCGCTTTATATGCCGTTTGAATAAGTCAGTTAATACAGCAATTGGTTCATTGGTTGATGTCACTTGTAGTGCCATTCGCTATCAAGAATGTGGAGGCACTGGTATAGCTTAAAGGGACTGTGTAATTTTTTGTATTTTGGTGTTGAGTCCGTAATAAAGTTGAAGTGAATTGAATTTACAGCGAACATACATTAAACAAGGCAAACCGCATTCCATATATTTACTTGATGTCAGTCATAAGCAATAGTTATTTTCATTACATCACTGAAGAATGTAAACTATTACATGGGTTCTTTCTGCCTTAAGGTGCCTAACGCGGATCCCACGGCAGGTGCGGGTGATTACTGCACACGGCAGTGCGTTTGTGTACAACTTATTTGTTCAGCTTCGGGATTAATAAAGTATATTGCTGTTCAGAGCGGGTGAACGCGGCATGAGGAGGGAGTGGAGTCCAACACACACACATTCAGGACAAAGGACACACATCATCTGAATTTGGAGCAACATAACCGCCTACATCACTCTACATCATAAAGACACCAGTGAAACAGAAACACCGCCTGGAAAGAGGAGGAAAAGCTTTACAACAACACTGCAGCTGTGGTTGGAAATGCCTTTCCCGAGCCCAGGCATTCAAAAGGTCAAAGGAATTATACGCTTCAATAAACTTATGAAAACATGGACGCAGACGCAAAAGAGCGCACTGGATTACCGTATTTTCCGGACTATAAGTTGCACTTTCTCTCATAGTTTGGCTGGGGGTGTGACTTGTATATCAAAATGTAGAATTTCACATGTTTGCTATTTTCACAACGACAGCCGCCAGAAGGCCCTCTAGACTTGTGTACCGGTATCTGCTACTGCTGTACCACTGAAGATTTTTAAAGAACGATAATCGAGCAGCAGAAAGAAACTTTTGGAGTGAGCGAGAAACTTGTGAGTGACTGGCGAAAGGCTGAGGTTACTCTTACTGCAATGAAGAAATCAAAAGAAGCTAATGGCGGGCTAAAAGCTAGAGGAACGAGTTTGCAAATAAGAGCTTGAACAACGTGTTGCTGTGAGAGACTTGACGAGGCTGGACAGACCGGTACTGCAAACTCCAAACCACATATTGAAATAATAAGAAATAGCCCTAAAGAAAATGAAATGATGTTTATAGCTAGTATGAGTTGTTAAGTGAGCAAACAGAGGAGATTTCCTCACAGCCAGGGGCCAGAGGCTATAAGGACGGGGAAGGAGAGACAGTGCCAGGTAGGGCGTCTCCAGGAGAGGCAGGAGGGTTGAAGGCTGGACAAGGTTTGCTTTCGTGTTGGAGGAAGGTAATAAAAGTGCTCCTCTGTCATCAAAGCAAAGAAAATAATTAGGAAACATTATGAGGTGAAGCTATGTGTCTTGTATGATAATAGTCCGTTTTATTATATATTGCTTGTATGTTTCCCAATGGCAAAACCTATTATTAAGTGGATCTTAATAACAGTGGCTGATAAGTTCTGCCGATGTTTTGGGGCCAATAAAGAACTGACTTTTGATTTAAGACTGAGGGCTATCGCAAAGAAATGGGTAGAACTGCTCCCTGTGTGTCTCCTATTTTGGCGATAAATTCAGTGCTTTTGTTCAGTTAAACGCAGTACTGCCGTCAAATACAACAGACACCCTTCTCCGCTCATTCCTCCTGTTGGTCAGCCTCGTCACGCTGAGTGAGTGACAAATGGATTAAGTCAAAGTGAATTGTGAACAAGCAGCAGATGGCTTTGCTTCTGTCTTAAAGGCAACAGGAAGATACTAAATGGACATGTAATGAAATTAGAAAAATCGCGCACACCTAGTTTTGATTTCAGTACAAACAATACGGAGCTATAAAGTTAAGATGCAGAAGACGAAATAAAAACACTGAGCTCTTGGTACTGTGCACAGCCTATAGACATACAAAGTCAGGATATATTTACCGTAAACCTTCTGTGGGAATAGTTAATGCCAGCTTTAATAGAATTAGAATCTCCACAGGAGTGTAATTACTGCTGTTTGGACAGATACATTACAGGAACTGGTTTAGAGCAGGGGCAGATACAGTAAAGGGCAGGACGCTTATAAAAACAGTAAAGATCAATAACATAAACTGCTGTATAGTGTGCCAAGAAACATCCATTCATTACTTTATTTCAGACCTATCAGAACTACAGTGCCTCTCGAAAGTACTAATACACCTTGAACTTTTGCACATTTTGTCATGTTTACAACCCTAAACATAAAGATTTTATTTGGACTGAAAGTTCACACACAAGTAACAGACAACTGTGAAGTGAAAGCAAAATGATACATGATTCTGTTATTAATCAAAAAATAGAAAACCGAAAAGTCGGGCGTGCACAAGTATTCATACAGCATGAATTAATACTTTGTGGAACCCCCTTTCGCTGCAATAACAGCAGCAAGTCTTTTGGGGTATGACTCTACAAGATTTGCACATCTAGAGACTGACATTTTAGCCCATTCCTCTTTACAAAAAAACTCAAGCTTTGTCAAATTAGAAGGAGAGCGTTTGTGAACAACAGTTTTCAGGTCTTTCCACAGATTTTCAATAGGATTTAGGTCAGGACTTTGACTGGGCCATTCTAACACATTAATATGTTTGTTTTTAAACCATTCCATTGTAGATTTAGCTTTGTGTTTAGGGTCATTGTCCTGCTGGAACGTGAATCTCCACCCCAGCCTCAATTCTCTTGCTGACTCCAGCAGGTTTTCCTCCAAAATGTCCCTGAATTTGGCTCCAATTCAGGGAGCCAAATTCAGCTCCCTGAATTGCTTGTGCTTGTAAAGCACATACAGGCTTGTAATGTGCTTTACAAGCCTGTATTACCAAGTTTCTCAAAGCGCTACACGTCATTATTCATTCACTCCAGACTCGGTGGTGGTACGCTACTGTTGTAGCCATAGCTGCCCTGGGGTAGATTGACGGAAGCGAGGCAACCAGTCAGTGCCATGGGCCCCTCCGACCAAAACCAAACACTCGCTCACTCACTACATTCGCCAGGCATCCTGGTGTTCTTCTTGGCACATTTATACAGCATATTATATATATATAATCTTTTTTTTTTAAACATAAAAAAAAAAAAATGAATCGATTTGACCTATTTTTTTCCCCAGCCCTACCAACTATTCATACAATCTTCCCAGTCCCCGCTGAGGAAAAGCAGCCCCATAGCATGATGCTCCCCCACCATATTTGACACTGGGGATGGTGCACTCAGGACGATGAGCAGTGTTAGGTTTGCTCCATACATAACGTTTTGCATTTGGGCCAAAAAGTTAAATTTTTGTCTCATCTGACCAAAGCACCTTCTTCCACATGGTAGCTGTGTCCTCCATATGACTTCTAGCAAACTTTCTTATGGCCTCCTTTCAATAATGGCTTTCTTCTTGCCACTCGTCCATGAAGGCCAGATTTGTGTAGAGTACGACTTATAGTTGTCCCGTGTACAGATTCCCCCAGCTCAGTGGCAGTGCGTCGCAGCTCCTCCAGAGTTATCTTGGGGCACTTGGTTACATTTCTGACCAGTGCTCTCCTTGTTCAGTCTGTTAGTTTAGGTGGACGGCCGTGTCTTGGTAAGTTCGCAGTGGTGCTATACTCTTTCCATTTCCGAATGATGGATTGAACAGTGCTCCGTGAGATGTTAAAATCTTGGGAAATCTTTGTATAACTTAACGCTGCTTTAAACTTCTCCACAGCTTTATCCCTGACCTCTCTGGTGTGCTCCTTGGCCTTCATGATGTTGTTTAGTGACCAATACACTCCGACCATAGCTCTGAGGCCCTCACAGAACAGCTGGAATTAGGAATGTTATAAAGGCAATTTAATGCACTCAGAAAATGCTGTATGAATACTTATGCACGCCCCACTTTTCACTTTTCTATTTTTTGAAAAATAACAGAATCATGTATCATTTTGCTTTCACTTCACAATTGTCTGTTACTTGTGTGTGAACTTTCAGTAAAAAATTCCAAATAAAATCTTTATGTTTATGGTTGTAAACATGACAAAATGTGCAAAAGTTCAAGGTGTATTAGTACTTTCGAGAGGCACTGTATCTATTCTTATACCCAGGCCACAATCGAAAGCCTTTCACAGACAGTGCACGCGGTTTATTTGTGGCTTTTGCAGACGGCTATTCTCCTGCTCAAGGTGTACAAGCATTTATAAAAAGCCTGTGGTGGTACGTCAGTATTTTGCACATGAACAAACGAGGAGTTCTTCAGAGTCATGGCGATATAAATGCTGATATTTCCACCAAACTTCCCCAATCTAGGGCACACCATAACCAGACAAAGAGCTTTTTGGATGAGAGGCAAAACATCTACAATTAGAAACAGTCTTAAAAACGTCTGGAGAACAGAGTTTACACCCTGCATTAGTTTTCTCCATAAAAGGCCTTATGGGAGGAAGATGTGTGGAGCGCAGAAAACATCTCAGGTGGAGCTGCTTGTGATGCCAGTAATGTTGGAAACCATCAAGGTCACATTTTTCTCATTAGAAAACAAAACTTTCTACACCTTTCAATGTCCCATGTTTGATGCTCTCTTACAAAGTCCAAACATAGAGTTCTGTGGCCTTCAAGGAGACGAGGCCTTTGAAGATGTGTTTTGTTTTTGAAGCCCTTCTGTCGCAGCTGCCTCTGATGGTTATTGGGCTGCAGTCGGCTCCAGTAACGCCCTTGATGTGGGTCAAGGATCGTCCAGTGTCTTGACAGACAGCCAATCGGATCCTCCAGCTCAGTGCTGTGACATTTCTTTGGGGTCTCCCACTTGATTTATTTGTTCCATAACCCTCAGAATTGTTTAGGTAATTCAAAATGACCGTCTTACTGCATCCCACCTGAGCAGCGATGGCACGCCGCGAGAGGCCCTGCTTATGCAGCTCAACAACCCGACCATGTTCAAAACGAGATTTATTTTTGCCTTTGCCATCAGGACGTTATGACAGTGTGAATACCTGACAGAAAATGACACTGAATCCACATTATTGCACAGATTTGGCCTTTTAAAAGGCATGTGGTCCTAAACTTTTGGTCTATTTCAGTTAGATGCTTATGTTTAATGTTTAATAATATATCATAAAATCTTTACTCAACATTTTTTTGTCTCACTCTAATTTCATCTTGTTGCATATTGAAGTTCTACTCTAATTTTAACTCAAAAAATAAAAATGTATTTATTTATTCTTTTTTGCCATTTTTCAGCTGGTCTTAAACTTTTGATCGGGAGTGTATTTTTGAAAGTAGATTGGGTTTTATTATACGGCCCTTCCCAATGCAAGTAGAACGCTCCATTGAGTTTAATGTGATTTTCCAACGTTAAAATAGATATAATGATAGAGGACCTCTGAAAAAAAATAATGACCGCTGCCAATGGCAACGGAGTTCGTGCTCGTCAGGTCTTTCATATCACTCCGCAAGTAGTAGTAGCGGACACTATCTCTGTCCCTGCGAGAGAAGTTGGGGGAATCGCTCGTGAAGTTAACGGGAGTCCACTTTCAACTTACCCAGAGATTCACCACCATTCCTCCTCTCTAACTGCACCTTAAACTAAGTAGCTAGGCTAGCAATAAGTAGCTATAGCCGTGGTGCTACTAGCCTAGCCACACTGCCTGGAATCAACAAACGTTGCCAAGCAAACGTTCTATACATTAACCCTTACATAAAGGGGATAATTATGTAAGGTTTAAACAACGAGGAGCCTCAATATCAGTATCAGTAGCAACATATTAAGGTAAGTTAAGTTATACTTTATTAATCTCTGTAGATAAATTTGTTCTCTGCATTTGACCCATCCTAAATGTCGCTGGGGCAGCCTGTAGGAGCAGTGAGCTGACAGCCTGGGCTGGTGCTCAGGGACCCATCTCCATGATGTGAAGCCAGGGTGGCTATCTACTGAAAGACCTAACTACAAAGAACTACAAATACCAGAAGCACCAAAAAAGAAAAAGAAATACAAATGCAAAAACTTACAAGAAACAAGCTAAATCAAAGTCCTCATTCAGATCCGGATGTTTACATGTTTTTAGTTTATGAATCCAGAAGAGCAAGCAGTCATTTTGTTGTTTCGCTAATTTGTTTACTTTGTAAACTACAAGGCTAATATGCTTAGTGTTGTTGTATGTCACGCAGACCTCATTAGGCCACATTTCATTTTTATCGCCAGAAATAGAATTAGCCATAATTAAAAAAACAAAACATGGTACACAGATTCGTCATTCGTCAGTGTGCGGTCATGGGGAGCATCTGCCTCTTACCGGTTTAAATTAGAGATTTGAGCCAGAATGTTATGTGAAAAATGTTCTAATATCTTTTAGGTACAAAGTGAACTGTAGTTTGTGCAAAAATCCAGTAATTAAATGTCAGGGAAGACCTATTTATGTGTCTTCCATCATTTTTTTTTAAATTGAACATTGTCGGTTCTTATTTTCCCGATAATGACCGGCACAATTCGTTTAGTTTTTTTCTCAAAATCGCGCAGCCCTATTCCTGATCAGCACAAAAAACCTGGACTTTCCTAAACCAAATCCTACTCTCTCCATGAGGTATTCTCATCCCCACTACACTGTACGCTCTGTGAAGTCACCTTCGCAGCCGAGCAGAGGTCTCTCCATCAAAGTGTGCTGTGTTTGGGCTTTCAGACACACTCCGCTCGCTCTGATGGAACTGACACACCCCTTACTGTTCACACATTCACCAATATCCAAACTTTTAAATAAATTCTATCATCAGCAGAAAAGAAGAGCACACATTGCCTCTCTTACAAACAATACATTTATTAGGACATCAAGCACTTCCTTTTTGGCGTATGCACCTGCTTGTAGTAATCGAAAGAAAGAACAAAAACAAGTATATTGCACCAGGAAATCTTAATGTACCTCACAATTGAACAAAACCGATGGTAACAGTGTTTCTCTTGTGTTTTTAGATGCTTAAGCACTTCGGTCTCCCGTGCGTCTCCCATTCATAAAACGCGGCGCAGTCACAGCGGCAGATTTCAAGCTGTTCACATTTTGTACCTGACATTAAGCGGTTTGTCTTTGAGCAGATTAACACCCGGATGATAAACCCGCATCTGTGTAGCCCACCACCTGTCTGCGGAGCACCATTACGGAGAACTACACTGCGCCTCGGCCCGCCCCAGGACACACCGACACCCGGCGCGCAAATCCACCAAAACACCACACTTTGTCAATATTTGGGACTTTACAGCAAATAAAGCAGACCGTCTGTCAAGGATTATTCTTCCGAAGCGGTTTTCTTTGCACACCTGTCATGGCAATTTGCTAAAATCGCTAAAGCTAACCCATAAAAACATTAGTAGAAAAAAATAATAATCTGTTTGAAATTAATCCCGTCTTTTCCAGACATGTATGACTGCAGTGTTTCCCATTAGAAAGGACACTATGGTGACACCCCCCTTTGGTCTAAGAATAAAAGCAGAAAAGCTTGGCAAGACGAATATACTTTTAGCTTCTTGCATCATCATAAACGTATATACGATTTTATTATACAAATCAAAAAGGTACCCCCGCCTGAACTGGGCATATTTTCTCCAGTTTGACTTTACCCAAATCTAAAAGCTCCTTGAAATAAAGTGTCCAAATAGCGACAAAAACGAGAACGAGGATGAACAAAACCATCAAAAACAGAACAAAAACACAAAAACACAAAAATTGTGCAAAAAAGTGACAAAACGTACAGAAAAGTTTTGTTGTAAACTTCAGTTGAGAAGCTTTCAAATTTGGGTAAAGCTGAACTAGAGAAAATGTGCTCAGCCAAACCGCCTTTGCTCTGCCCAATCCCGTCAGACCTTGGAAGCTAAGCAGGGAAGGGCCTGGTCGGTCTTGGGTGGGAGACCACCCAAAGCCTAGCGAATGTAGTGAGTGAGTGAGTGGTTGGTGGTGGTCGGAGGGGCCGATGGCGCAGACTGGTTGCCTCGCTTCCGTCAGTCTACCCCAGGGCAGCTGTGGCTACAATAGTAGCTTACCACCACCAAGTATGGAGTGAATGAATGATGCAATGTAAAGTGTCTTTGAGTGTCCAGAAAAGCGCAATATTAAACCGATGCATTATTATTATTAAGGCAGGGGTTAAGAGGTTAAAGAGGGTATTATGCTTTTTTCAATCACATAGCACATTACAATGATGACGTAACCTTCTGTTGGTCTGTATATGCAGTAAATTAAAATAACTGCCTTGAATAAAATTGCTCTCTCAAAATGGCTGTACTGAACGTCTTGAAATAGGCCTCTGTCTCTTTAAGAAGCTTTCCGACACGCCCCCTTCAGCACACTGCTGTGGCATTAAACAACACACTGTGCGGGGAGGGGGCTCTGCTGAGCTGAGGAGCAGTGGTTGGTGGCTTGGCTGGTGACAAAAGGTCCAGAGGCGTCTCCAGGAGGTGGGGGCGTTCCTAGGAGGACTGAGGCATAGCTACACCTAAAATGGCTGCCGTCTAAGTTTTTACTGATTACTCAAAAATATGTGAATGAGCCAAGGCAACACTCCAGGCATGTGTTTAATGAGGGAATGACATAATAACATGATATAAAGCTTGAAAAAGTCGATTTTACATAATACCCCCTTTAAAGGAGGGGTATTATGAAAAAAACTACTTTTTAGAACTTCTTAATCATGTTGCAATGTAGTTCTCTCATCAAAAACATACCCGGAGCTAGGGCTGTGCATATAATCGAAATTCAATTACCATTTCGATTATTACGCTACACAATTCCAAAACAGCATAATCAAGAAAAAACAATCATTAAGGAAAGTCTGTCCTGCGCAGTTTGTGTGAGCGCGTCTGATCCGCTGAACTACCAGCTTTGTAGAACTGTTGTATTTGTCAAGGATCATTTTAATACGCAGCCCTTGAGATAACGCTACTGATAAGTGCTCATCTTTGGCTGAAAGGAAAACAGAAGTTTAGAAGCCTCCTTTGGCTAGCCGCTGGTTATTGCAGCAGAGTGTAAAACTCTTCAGAAGAGCCAATCTTACAAACGGAGCTCAAAGCAAACCCGTATTATTCCAAGCCGTTGTGATAAAATGGTAAATGGTCTCAACTTATAAAGCGCTTTTCAACCTGTATCAGGCCCAAAGCGCTTTACAGTAAGGAACCAGTCACCCATTCACTCTCTCATTCATACACCAATGTACGCAGACACCGGAGGCAAGTAGGGTGAAGTGTCTTGCCCAAGGACACAACGACAGTGTGCATTTGCAGGAGCTGGGATGCGAACCTGCGACCTTCCGATCATGAGGCGACCCCCCGCTGTCGCCCCAGTGATGATTGTTTTTGTTCCTTCGCATTTCACGAGCTAATGGCTCACACTTTGGTCCGACATAAACAAACAGCGCTGTGTGATGATGTCATCAGGCCGCGTGCTTGGTTGGCTTGAGCAGGTGTGAGGGCTGGCCAGCAGGGGGCAGGTCAGACTAGGGCTGGGCGATATGGACCAAAAGTCATATCCCGATATATTTAGGTTGAATATCGATATCCAGAACTGTGCAGCCAGGATCCTGACGAGGAGGCGCAAATATGACCACATCACCCCTGTCCTCAGGTCCCTTCATTGGCTGCCCATCCATTACAGAATCCACTATAAAATCTGCCTCCTCACATACCAGTGTGTCCATGGAACAGCCCCGGCATACCTCACTGAGCTAGTTACCCCACACACCACCACAAGGCGCTTACGGTCCACTTCCAACTCTTCACCAGCCCGTGACCAAGCTCTCCACAATGGGAGATGGGGCCTTTAAGGCAGTTGCCCCTAGACTCTGGTACGCCCTGCCAGAGTCCCTGGGGGCTCCCCAGAGTGTTGAGGCCTTTAAAAAAAGCCTGAAAACAAATTTATTTAAAAAGGCCTTTTAGTTTCTACGTAGCCATTGATTAATTTGTATTTTCTCTTGTGCTTGCTTTGTTTTACTATAAAATTATTATTATTATTATTATTATTATATATGTCCCGATATTTTATCCGCAAAGTGAGAGCTGTGAAATGAAATGTTAGTCAAGTCAAAGCCAAATATGAGATTTTATTGAAAACTCACTATAAATGTAAACATAAACACTGTATCACAAAGCTCTGTAAGGTGCACATTTAAATAAAAAATATCTTAAAAAAATAAAAATAGCCTATAAATAAAATAGGTCCATCTTTTTCTGAGGGCAGCATTTATACTGTATATAAAGAGATAACAAAATAATGTGCTCAGTTTAAGATAAACTTGAGATTACCTGTTTCTTTTTGTTAACTTAATAGCTTATCTGAATTTGAAATATCCCGATATACGCGATATGGTCCAATTCCATATCTCATTTAAAAATATATCGATAGATCTTAAATATCGATATATCGCCATTTAAAAATATATCGATAGATCTTAAATATCGATATATCGCCAGCCCTAGGTCAGACATAGAGGATTAGCTTAGAAACGTGAGCATTTTTAATATCATTTGGGCTTTTCTTTTTAGGAGGAAAATATTCTGCTTTTTTTTTCTTTTTTTTTTACAAATAAATAAATGAAATTAAGATTTTTTAAGGCAATATAATCGTTTAAATAATCGTGATTTCAATTATTACTAAAATAATCTTTATTATTATTTTTTTCTATAATCAAGCAGCCCTACCTGGAGCTGTGTTTCGAGCTGCTATCTTTGAGTCATCTTTAAATCTTTCCCTCAGCGTCATTTGCCGAGCCCAGCATGAAAAGCTCCCAAAACAGATACAGATCTCTGACACGATAATTAACAATAGGACTGGACTCGGACTGAACCCGGATCAGGCCAAATCAGACCGCAAAGCCACACAAAATAGCCCTTCCTTGAATCAGAAGATATAAACAGGCAACGCAAATCTCCTCCCCCCTCGTGCCGCTTCAGGCTCTCGCTGCTGCTGTAACCTTGTTTATGTCTTTGCGTGTGTTGAACATTTTATTTTGGCAAAGGTAATAACGTTTGCGAGTCCAATATGCTAACATAATGGGAGTAATATTTGTTGAATAAAGCGTGGCCCAGTGCGCAGGTTATTAAGTCTGTCTAGACACTGCTTTTTATCCTGTAACACAACGAAAAGCATCTTAATATAAGCGTTACTCACATAATATGAAATCCAAAAAAAAAAAAAGCTGTTTATAAGATGCGTCAGATCATTTTGAAGCATTGTAGTTATGCTCAACGGCAAGGAGCAAGACTCTTACATTAAGAGGGGGTATTATGCTTTTTTCAATCACATAGCACCAGTCTATAGCATACTACAATGATGACGTAACCTGTTGGTCTGTATATGAGTAAATTAAAATAACTGCCTTGAATAAAATTGCTCTCTCAAAATGGCTGTACTGAACGTCTTGAAATAGGCCTCTGTCTCTTTAAGAAGCTTTCCGACACGCCCCCTTCAGCACACTGCTGTGGCATCTAAACAACACTACTGTGCGGGGAGGGGGCTCTGCTGAGCTGAGGAGCAGTGGTTGGTGGCTTGGCTGGTGACAAAAGGTCCAGAGGCGTCTCCAGGAGGTGGGGGCGTTCCTAGGAGGACTGAGGCATAGCTACACCTAAAATGGCTGCCGTCTAAGTTTTTACTGATTACTCAAAATATGTGAATGAGCCAAGGCAACACTCCAGGCATGTGTTTAATGAGGGAATGACATAATAACATGATATAAAGCTTGAAAAAGTCGATTTTACATTACAAAAATAACTGCAACCCTGGCCACATACTTTATGATCTTGCAACTGTCATTCTGTTTTGGTGTAAATCTAAAGTTGTGTTACTAATAAAAAAGCGGCCTGGGACCCACAGTATTCAGACAGTTCTGTTTGAAGATAATGCTCCATTATCGAGTTACACTTGTACAGGCTCCGGATCTGCACACGCTCAATTCAAATGCCCTTTTTATCTGCGTTTACTGGAGAAAATTAATTGTCTGTTTTGGCCCGAGACTCGGTTAGCTGCAGCTCTGGACAGGTCTGAAAGTCTTCATTACCGTCCCGCCACGGCAGCGGTAAATGCCACACGATTGACCTTTGGAGATCACAGAGAAATATAGCTTCACACGGCTCACACCTTACATGAACCCTCGATTTCTCAAAGATTGGCAACGTAAAGTCGATGTTACAACTGTTCATTAATTTGCAAAGTTAAAAAGGTAAGCAGTTAATGGCCAAACATGAGGATCGGTCAAATTAAAGGGGCTGCGTGATTTTTAATGTCTATTGACATGGAATTGGCGTTGATGCAGTGGTTAAAGGGATACTTCGGGATTTTTGACATGGGCCTCATTTCCTAGTTATCCAGAGTGTTGTTGATGTCTGGAGATATTTTTTTCTTAATTCATGCAGTTCTTATATTTGAAGAGTCTAGTGGCGCTAGGCTAGAGCAAGGCTAAAGCATTTCTATGATATAGTTAGCCTGCATTAAAAACAGTCTGACCGACTCCACAGTGCACCTGAGGTAAATCACTTATAACGCAGACTAACCATATAAATGTCTGTGTCGATAGAATAATTTTAACCATTTTGCATTTAAAATAACTTATATTTGAGCAGCATCAGCTTCGTGGCTGTAAGCTAACGCAGCGGCGGAGTGATCTGCGAGAAAATAGTCCCTCAAAATGCGGTAATTCATGTGATACAAGGTCAGTTATATTTAAAAATATTCTATTAACACAGACATTTATATGTTAGTCTGGCGTTATAAGTGATTTCCTCAGGTGCACTGTGGAGTGCGCAGACTGTTTTTAATGCAGGCTAGCTGATACCATAGAAATGCTTAGCCTAGCATTAGCCTAGCGCCACTAGACTCTTCAAATATAAGAACTGCATGAATTTAAGAAAAAATATCTCCAGACATCAACAACACTCTGGATAACTAGGAAATGAGGCCCAATGTCAAAAATCCCGAAGTATCCCTTTAAGACTCGCATCATAGCTACGGCTGGGCAGCAACATTAAAGTGCATATGACAGGTTTATTTTAGGGACGTAAGATTCATCGAAAATTAACAAAGATCGTGAACTGACAAACATCTGACCAACCTGCTCTGATTCTGCTGAAATCCTCATCAAATGTCCGTTTGCCAAATAATCCAATTTCTACAGGAGCCGTCATGTCTTTTTCATCCTTATGTTTACAAAGGCTGCACCGAGAGGCAGTGAGGCGTTTGAGGTTGTGGGGGGGGGGGGAAACTGCACTGTAAAATTAGTTCTAAATGGTAGTATTATGTTCAAACTGCAAAAATAAATAAATATAAGTCTCAAATGTTTGCTTTGCTACATATCTTGAAACATTGAAATTTGCAAGCACCCATGTCAAAATGATTATAGTTCATTTTCATGTCTTTGTAATGTAAAGTTCCCTTACGGAGACATTTGCAGTTTGTTACAAGGACAAAAATACAGATGTTAAAACAAAGAAACATTGGCATGAGTGAGTCATATTAATTTTCTTCCAAAAAGGTTTAAAAAAAATTGGGAAAAAATCAAAATCGGTAACTTAAAAATCGGAAATCGAATCGGGGCTTGAGTGAATCTACATAGATAACATTGTAAGTAATAATTATCATTTTATTTCAGTGAAGCTGCAATTTAATGAAGAAAGGTTGATCAGAAAAGTTATTTTAATTTGAATTGATAAAGGTAAAGTTCCATAGCAGCTCCGACCTGGAATATTCAAATGTAACGCAGCACCAACACCGTATTTCCAACTCGGTTTAAGAAGAAATGGCCGGTAAAAATAATTTCCATCGGCCTAATTGGCCGACAGTAAAAAAAATAATATGGAGAGAATGAAGAAAATATATTAAATACAACATTTGACCTAAGTCAGTGACTAACATAACAAAAGTATTTTCGAGACAGGCCTAAATATTAAAAAAGGTTCAATATTTCTATCAAAAAAAGTTTCGACTTACGCCCTTGAAGCGCCATCATCATGGATTTGAGCTGTTCTGCTGCATTTTTGTCATGTCGTTCTTTCATTAGAAATAGCCGTGTTTGAACCATTAAAGCACTCGTGTAGCGCTCTGTCTAAATGTAGATTGTTATTGATAATAAGCCACATTCACTATATATATTTATATTTAACAGCCGGTAATTCTTGTGAATGGCTGACATTTTTACGACCCAAAGTGTCCGACAAAAAAAAAAGTCTAGCGGAACCTGTGCTTCCGACATAAGTGCAACATTTGACTCACTCATTTCCTATGGTCGGCACGGCAACCGTTAAATTGTCTGCCTTTATCTACGCCACTTCCTGGCAGTGTACAATAAGGAAGTGAGGTAACACTTTAGAATACGACCCAGTAACTTCTAGGTAGTTACTTGGTACATCCCTGGTACTTACAGAGGTAATTACCAGGTACTTGCAGTGGTAGGCCTGGTAACTCCGGGCCATGCCATTGGTCCGACAACCCATTAGTCCGACGTCTCATTATTACAAAAATATAACCCTAACCCAATGGCACTACTACTCAATGGGTGATTTTCAGAATAATGAGACGTCGGACTAATGGCCGACCTCGTAACTCCTAGGTACTTACCTAAACGTACCACTGTAAGTACTTGGTAATTATCTCTATAAGTACCAGGGATGTACTACAGTAACTACCTAGGACTTACCGGGCCGTATTCTAAAGTGTAACCGGAAGGGTAACTATAAATGTCACAAAATGGTAAAACTAAAGAAATTTTTAGCAAATTCATAAATATAATTGTGTTTTAGCAAAATCTGTCATATGCACTAAGATATCATGCTATTACCATTGTTATTGTTACTTAGAGACAGTTTTTTTGATGCCTTGTGAGTCATGATGGATATTAATCTGGCTTGACTTGTTTGAGGAGAGGACGCACTTTTGGAACAGTAAAAATTAAAGTAAGTAACTTGGCAGTCCCTACACATATAAACGTTTTGATCAGAGAAATCTTTTATAAAATGTATGAACATTTCCATTCTATTTCATTGTGATAATGAACTATGTAGTATCGTATCGTTTAGGTACCAATAAATTCCATATGAAAAGCAGCGATTCTCCGTTTTCAGCTCTTAGTTTATTTCAGATTCCTAACATCCTGATTCATCTTGAGTCATATGTTCACACTATTCAGGGAGCAGACTGATCGAGTAACAATTAATATTTTCCTGGCCCAGACAAATGTTTTTATAATCTGCGCCACTTGGACTGCACTCTTTGATAATACTTTTTCCAATACATTTTAACTTCATGCCTTTATGATATTTCTTCCCCTCACTACCCTCTTATTCACTCGCCTCTGCGCTAAAAGAGCAGCGCCTCTGACTGCAGCCGTGTTCATGAGTTAGTCATTAAGACTCGCTGGAGACAAAGAGGATCAGCACAGCGCTAAAATCAGGACCCGGCTCTCTCGCTCTCCTCGGCCCGCTCGAAACCACAGAATGACGCATAAAGTGGGCGGTGCCTTTTCCAAACAGGATCAAAGCGTAAAACTCGCTTCCTCTACGGCGCTCCCAAAACAGGAGACAGGATAGAAGTCGAGGCGGCTGACAGGAAGAGTTTAGTGATAATTTCCTTGCTATAAAAGATATATATAATATATTTAAGTATTCTAATTGAAACTCTGCAATAGCAATTATAACAGAGGAAAATGTGGGAGCTGACGACTTGGTTTGTAGACTTGAGGTTAAAAGATGCCCACGGTGTAGTGGCGTTACATTGATTGATTTTTTATTTCGAGCTACACACACACACAGGCACAAAAGCCAGAAAAGATATAAAAAAAGAAACATAAATAACATTCTAGCTCGAAAAGGAGTAGGAAGACAAGCTTATTGACTCCCACCCCTGTTCATATACTTAAATAATAATGTGGTTGCAACAATAACACTGTTTAGTTCTTATTATCTTACAAAACAATTAACAATTAAGTTGGTTACAGATGCAACAATGCAGTATATTAAGTCAACATTGTATAATTTTGTTCCTATACCTATTTATTACCATGTTGGTATTACTGTTATTCACCATCACCATTACAGCCCATATAACATTACTTTGTATCAAAGTGCTTGAATGATACATAACATACTCCACATTTATTCATGAAAGATTAATCTTAATGATGTGTATTAAAGAGGAGTCGGGGCTCTTGCATGGGCTCGGGCGGTGCGGAGGGAACTGGACTCCGAGGTCAAAAATAAAAATACTTTTTGTTTAGAACGGAGAAAAAGCACAATGCTAACGGGCTAGCCTCTGAGCTAACGCAGGCAGCTGTCAGACTCTGGTTTGTTTACAATAGTTTTGGCTGGAGAAAAGATGGACTGAATGAGAGATTTTTCCCCACAGCGGACTGAATAAAGTTAAGCTAACAGATCTCTACATGGAAATAAACATTTTAATAAAAGGTTGGCAGAGTACACAGAACACATGCAACACTGGGGCGTTTAGAAAGGTTTCCGCAAGTATGGTTTTCTGTCCCCCCCAAAAACGCCATGAGTTTAATCACATATTTGTGTCTCTCTTCATCAATATCAGACAGCTTTTAGGACAATATGCTTTATCTCAGGTGATCAGAATACGATAAGGAGCATGGACTAGAAAACACAGAATTTGAGAATCCAAAATGAAAGCGGGACAACTCAAGGGCTGTACAACAAGGGCTAGGTACCGATCTTTGTCGTTCAGAATTTCCACTCACGCAGCCATAAAAAGAGAGAAAGGACATTATCGCCTCCTGAGCCGCAGAGACAGACCAGAACCACATCATGACACCGTTTTATTTCAGCTAAGGTTTTCTAAACACGAGCTGCCAAAACTAAAGTAGTTTACACGTCAAAGATCTGTTACACGGTGAGAGCGCTCATTTATGTTTGGTGCAAGTATCCTTCAAAGTAAATTAACATCCAGAACGCTGCTGCTCGAGTCCTGACAAGAACCAGGAAATACGACCATATTAGTCCAGTGCTCCGGTCTCTGCACTGGCTTCCATTCGCTCAGAGAATAGAATTTAAAACAGCTCTGCTTGTGTACAAGTCTTTTCATGGTTTAGCACCAAAGTACATCTCTGACATGTTAGAGCCGTATGAACCATCTCGGGCCCTGAGAACTTCAGGGAGGGGTCTCCTGGTGGTTCCCAGAGTCAATAATAAACACGGTGAGGCTGCGTTTCAGTTTCATGCAGCTAAAATCTGGAACAGAATCTGGAATCTGTATCTGCAATCTTTCCTTTTACTGTAATTGATTAATTGTTATGTTGATGTTTTATTCATTTTATCTGCTTTCTTGTAATTTTATGCAACTGTGAAGCACTTTGAATTGCCTTGTGTATGAATTGTGCTCTACAGATAAACTTGCCTTGCTTTGCCTAAAAGTATTACAACGTATGTATTAGCTCTATGAAACAATACTTGGTTAGCTGAAGGATCTTTGTACCAAATGTGACAATCTTAGTTTCCCCCTCACACCGCCGTTACTGCGCTAAAAGTAAATATGTCTTTCTTCTTGTCAATACCGAAATCAAGCGCTCGTCTTTGCTCAAGAACTCAAGTTTCACATCATCAGTCCTGATTTAGTCTTGGTTTATAACCGGTTTAGACCTGGCCTTCCCTCGCTTTAAAACATTTTTTCATGAAAACAA
The DNA here is from genome assembly GCA_007210695.1 of Neogobius melanostomus. Classification (NCBI taxonomy): domain Eukaryota; kingdom Metazoa; phylum Chordata; class Actinopteri; order Gobiiformes; family Gobiidae; genus Neogobius; species Neogobius melanostomus. Next base: position 351,076 of record VHKM01000457.1, on the reverse strand, counting down.
CCTGCATCTGCGCTAAAGTGGCTTATTATCTTCTATTATCTATTCTCAGCCTGTGCGTTCATGTTGCTTTTTAGACCCACTGCCGGTGATAAATTGACGTCTGGAGAGAACAAAGTACCGAAACTATGTACCGAAGGAAAATTATTCCGATACTGCCACCTGCCTCCTTGTGTAAACACCTTCCAAATGTAGTCGAGTGGGAGCCTGTAGGAGCGACGAAAGTGGAGATGTTGTTAAAGAGTGGAATGTCTGCACATGTGCCCTGTGTATATTACTCCCGTCTTCGATCTGTACCAGCCCTATTGATAACTAGCTACATAGGTGCCGATCCCAAGGGTGCTGCAGGGCTGGAGCACCCACTCAAATCTTTGGGCACCCAGGCGAATTTGCCTTGATTACATAATGATTCAATAAATATCGACAAACCTGTAAAGCCGCTACTCAGTGATCAGCAAATACAAGGGCATGGAGCGGTACCTAGGATACATGAATGTATAGTTTGCACAGCCCTTTTAGCTCCATAGTTAGAGCGCCGGCTCCCGACCACGAGGCTGCAAGTTCAATCCCGACCTCGACTTTTTTTTTCTTTTTTGACTGGGCACCCATTGGGAAGAACATAAACCGGCGCCTATGACTTGCGATAACGATTGCTGCGAGATTTTACAAAACTATTTCAACAGGTTACGTCTAGGGCTGGGTGATATGGCCAATAAATAAAATCTCGATTTTTTACTCAGTTTGGACGATTACGATTTAATCGATTTTAATGTAAATAAACGCAAGTAAAAAACAATACTTCCCGCACACTGTCAACCTTGCAATAATAGTTTATTAGGATTAGGTCAACGTTTCGGTCCGGAGACCTTCGTCAGGCAATGTAAAAAAAAAAACTGCCCAGAGTACTCCACATTAATATTTAGATTTCAAATATAGCCCACAATTTGGCCCATTAAAAATTTGTATTTCTGTTTTAAATATTCCTAGTCTGCTCTCAAAAGTAAAACTTCTTAATAAGCCATGAGGTTTTCAAAAGTGCTTTAGTTTTATCATCCCCATGAGCTCTGCTGTGATTGACATCCGTCGCCATGGAGACTCAAGGGGAAAGGGGCGGAGCTACATGGTGCCCCTGCTGCTGTGTCTCCGTCATGTCTCCGCTCTGAGTGGGAGAAGGGCAGAGGATCAGACCGGGGGAAACTGTGTTTTGTATTTTAGCAAAGAAAACTCCATCGTGCACAACAAAAACACAACACACAGCCTTTGTAAAGCAGCAAGAGATCATCAGAAAGTCACTGGGTTCTCCACTGGCGTCATTTCTGAAAACAGTCGCTACAGAGCGTCTGAAACGCTGCTAAATTGGCATTTTCCACATCGTCTGTTTGTAAAAGCATGGATTAATTGAATTAATTCGATTTATCGCCCTAGTTACTTCCTATTAAATGTAAACAAAATCCATAGTCCCTTTGCATATCCAGCAAACTGTATTGAAATAGAATAAGGCTAAATGTGGAAAATCATGTCTAAAACTGTTACCAAGCACTTTCATTCTAGGCTATGCTAGTAAACATGTACATCTCGCTGATTTTGCAGTATATTGTGGCTTCTTGTGATATAGAAATCGCGTCACCATATTGCACTATAATTTGACAAAATATTGATACAATAACATGGTAAAACTCTCAAAAGTAGGTTAGTTCAGCATAAATCACAAGTGCTGTTATCGCCGCAGCCTTCGGTTAATTATAAAAAGCTCCTTTAAATCCCTGTAGCAGCGGCGCCAGAGCTAATCCGATCTGCACCTCTGTTACACTGCGCTGTATTTACACCGCCGTGTTACATCTAAGGTCACAACTCCATGTCTGCACAATGAAACAAACGACTCTCACGCTGGAACCATTCATTAATAATTTCACTGAAGGCAAAGGCGACGGAGCAAAGCAGTTCATTTATACTCGAAATACAGTCAGATGATTCACAACATGTTAACGGTCTATTCACGGTTTTGAAAGGGTTGAACCGTGAAAACGTCATTTGAGAGACATGAAAGACGGTGTGTGTGAGATTGTAAACAAAGTACTATTTAGCGCGGTATAAACAATTTTGGATCTACTTTTTCCTGAAAAGTATTGCATGTGCGATTAGATTTGCAATTTACGTTTTACGGGTCACACCAGGCCCATTTATATTATGTCCAGGGAACGTTAAAGGGGGGTATTATGTAAAATCGACTTTTTCAAGCTTTATATCATGTTATTATGTCATTCCCTCATTAAACACATGCCTGGAGTGTTGCCTTGGCTCATTCACATATTTTTGAGTAATCAGTAAAAACTTAGACGGCAGCCATTTTAGGTGTAGCTATGCCTCAGTCCTCCTAGGAACGCCCCCACCTCCTGGAGACGCCTCTGGACCTTTTGTCACCAGCCAAGCCACCAACCACTGCTCCTCAGCTCAGCAGAGCCCCTCCCCGCACAGTGTTGTTGTTTAGATGCCACAGCAGTGTGCTGAAGGGGGCGTGTCGGAAAGCTTCTTAAAGAGACAGAGGCCTATTCAAGACGTTCAGTACAGCCATTTTGAGAGAGCAATTTTATTCAAGGCAGTTATTTTAATTTACTGCATATACAGAGCAACAGAAGGTTACGTCATCATTGTAGTATGCTATAGACTGGTGCTATGTGATTGAAAAAAGCATAATACCCCCTCTTTAACATTTCAGAGAGAAAGACTGAATTATGAGCTGTTGTTGGATTAATAAAAGAATCACATGCATTTTAGAACATGTTTGCGGAGAAGTCTTCACGTAGCCAGAACGCACCTTTCTCCTATTCTTTACAAAAGACTGGGGGGATTTGTCAAATTCCCAAATATAACACAAAACGGCATGCAGCGTTTTAGTAAACAAGGAAGTTGGTGGTTTTACGTCGGTCAGTATCACGGCCACTAATGTGAACCATCTATGTCGTTTTTGTCGAATTCCTAGGCGTTCCTCTGAAGGGTCTGCAGGACATTTATTTTGCTCGAGCTCGAGATAAAGCAGAAAAAAATATTATCGGACTCGAAACATCCTCTGTTTAGAGAGTTGCTCCCCTCAGGTCAAAAGGTGCAGGTGTCCCAGCCCGGGCTAAAAACAGAACCAGGCAGTCATTTGTTCCACAAGTCATTTTACAATTCAACAAACAAAGATAATGAAGTAGCCAATTGTGATTTTGTTTTTTATTCTGTACAGCTGGTCTTTCAGAGAGGGTTTTTAAAGCACGTAGGTAAAGTTTTTTACCATAATTTAAACTGAGGTTGATGGGCCGTGGTTTGAGCTCAGGCCTGGATCTGTTTGTCGTGGTCATTGTGGTCCTTGTGTATTTTTACTCACCTCAAACTGAATTTCCCCACGAGGACGATACATTTTCTACTACTACTACTACTACTACTACTACTACTACTACTACTCACAAAACCTTAAGGATACAAGAAGTCATTAGCAAATCGGTTCTGATTTTAAAATTTTGTTTTGAAATAAAGTTTTGAAATAAAATGGCCTAAATGTTCATTATTAGGCAATTTTTGTAATTTCAGAAATACACTGAAAATGCTTTCTCATTTCTAAGCTGCTTTACAATAAACTGTGCCCCTGGACTCACAAAATAAAAAAAACACAGTGCTCTAAAGTTTGTCTGCGCCACCATAGCGCAGTGCACTGGATCTATACTTTACCGCAGCCTGCCGTGGCCATCAGCAGGAGAAACTTTTGCAAAGGCACGCGGATTATATTTGTTTTTGGAAGATATAACTTTGCCTGCAGCCTCCAGTTTAGCGGTAAGTGATGATGACACACATGCGCTTTGTTTAGGTGCACGTACGAACATGCGTCTGACACGCGCCACGGAGCTTAGATATTGAGAAATCTGGACTAAAACTTGCACCGTCACTTTACTACGGTTCATATCGTGAGATTTCTGCACCGCGGTGCACCGTAGCACAGTGCATTGTTACACCCCTAGTTTCCGGTGTACAATACATGATTTATTTTGTCTTTTAAGAAGTTTTTTAAATGTCACATTGTTCATGTAAAATCGTGTTTATCGTAATTTATTGGTTTATTTGGTCGGGACAGTTCATGTTAATGAACATACATGGGTCTCATGCACAAGCCACACCGGATTGTAGCCTTGGGCTAATTTCCATCCGTCGTCCCACACTAGCACTCTCAACACACTCTCATTCATCCTGGCCTATTGTACATGTTTTTAGTGGTAGGGGAAACCGGAGTACCCGGAGGAAACCTACGCAGACACGGGGAGAACACGCAAACTCCACATAGAAAGGCCCCGTCCCTGGTGGGAATCGTACCTGGACCTTCTAGTTGTGAAGCACGAGCGCTAACCGCGGTACTACCGTGCCGCAGACTTTCAGGTTGCAGACGGCGTGTGTTTAGTGGAGGCAAGTGCCGCATGCTAGCAATGTTTATTTCCTCGGAAAAGTGCAGGGAAAGTAAAATGTGGTGTCGGACCTGTTCATGACCAGCGATGCATCGTTATTGTATTTTGTGACCAGACGCCTGCCAGAGATCCAATTTGCAACGAGAGGATGGCTCACTCTGTGACTATCCATCCATCCATCCATCCATTTTCTTCCACTTGTCCGTTGCCGGGTCGTGGTTGCAGTTGTTGGAGCTGCCCAAATCACATTGCACCAGCCCCTATGGCTCCTCCTGCAGGTGGTGGGTCCACAGAAGGACGGCCTCATGGTTCTAACCGGGCCTGTTGGTCTCTCATAAGGGGCTTCTGAACCGCTCTTTGTCTGACCCGTCACCTAGGACCTGTCTGCCATGGGAGACCCTACCAGGGGCACCAAGCCGCGGCAACAGAGCTCCCAGGATCATTCGGGTGCTCAAACCCCTTCACCACGTGAAGGTGGCGGTTCCAGGATAGGACTCCGTGACTAGCGTTCCAAAATATCAGACACTGATGTCGGTCGCAGTTCGTCTATGGTTGTACGATGGTTCTCTTTACATCCACCATACTCACTGTATGACCTGCAATTTTGAGCTACGACCTCAGTCAACAAGTGATCGTTCTGTGTGCACCCGGCTAAAGGCACAGAAATTCCTAATCCTAAAAACTACAGAGGATTTATTTTCATTCTAAACAGAACCCTCGAATTGTTGTACCGAGTGACAAAATAAAACAATGCAGACTTGCTCATTTGGCTTCTGTTGCCATGCTGTTGCTATGCAGTGACATCACTCACATTCACTACATTTCATTAGAATTATTAATTGTGAAAGTTTTTAAGATTACACAAAAATGAAAAAAGGAATACGATTTGCATAATATTATACACACGTGACAGGAAGTTTCTGTATAAAACTGAAAACTCATTGGAATCGTTGTCAACTTATGACTTCAAGTGAAGTAACCTACATATAGACCTTAGTGTGTGTATTAGTGTGGTAGTGAAAACAAAAATAACTTGCTGTGCTATGTGACATGCAAATAAACACTGGCAGCTGCATCAGAAACAACTTCAGAACCATCAATGACAAATATATATTAAAAGATTAAACATTTAGGCTAGTAATCTTCAATGAAGGTTCTTGAGTCAAATAGATCTATGTGTTTTTAATGTCAAAAATAATATCAAGATCAATCAATGAGGGCTTGTTTTGATTGTTTTTTGCCAACACTCTATTGAGTGGCTTAGCAGCATCATCCATAAGATTACAAAATTATGGAAACAAGTTGATTGAAAAAGGCCTAAAGAAAGGGGTCAGCAGTCGCTAACATGTTTTATTTCTGGTGTAAGCGCCATGTGAACGTGCCCTCTGCTTTTGATTTAGCCCTAAATGGACAAAGACATTAGAAGGGAGTGAACTGTGGGAGACGGAGAGAAACGGCAAATGGTCCGTGCACATTCCAACATCATTTACGTCGGCCATCGAGCAGGTGGGGCGACAATATGGACATTCATCTGGAGGGACACTGGTCAAAATAATGAGCGCGAAAGCAGGGGAGCAACATGGACGCAAAATAAAATCTACATTTTGTACACATCATGGACAACTTTAATTCATTTTAATCCAAGTATTTAACATAATACTAACGTTCATAACAGGCCAGGGTGAGGAGCTCATGAGAGACCTTGATTTTGTGATTTAGCCATTGTTCATAACTTGTAGTTGTTTTGTGTGACTGAAAATATTGATTTAGTATTCTATTTACATTTAAATGTCGCTAAAATTAGTTAGACAATTATCCTATCGTGGCATCGGACTTAAAAACAAATACAATTCACTGCAAACTCGCATCATTACAGGAGCACTGTGAATAAATGAATTGTTATGAACATTTGTATAACTTGTCCATAACAATTCATACAGTAAGTACATATATAAAATGTGCCGTTTTGATTTATTGCGCCTTTATTTCACCAGGAGAACCTCATTGAGATTAAAAGTCTATTTTTCAAAAAAGATGTCCTGGCCAAGACACAGGACGGCCTTAAAATTAAGTAACAAAAATATTACATTGAGTTCAATTAGACAAAGAACTTGCCGCATGAGGATGTTTCTTGCCAAACATTTAAATGTCTCTTGAACATCTGAAGTGAGACCAACTCATTAAGCTTCAAGTGAGAGTGAAGTTCATTCCAGGAAAAGGTTTTGTGTTCAGAAAACGTATACTATTATCAAAACTTATAATGGGAGATGATAGAAATACGGGTTTATTACAATACAAGTTTAATAAGTGTCGTCATTTAATGGAGATCATTTGAAAAAGCATTGATATAAGTTATACTGTATATTTTGGTTACAATGCTGTGATGCCAAATGAATGAACTAAAGAGTGGTCGATAGGAGGGAACAGACAAGTGCTTTGATTTACCAATAGGAGCCAGTGAATATCATCTTAGTCGGTATTATTGTTAGATCAAAATAAGCTTTCTATTTACAGTTGCAGCAGCCTGGCCATCCAATTTAAAATAAAATACTTTACGGCTGTAGCTCCTCAGTGTAGAGCGTTTTCTATACAAATGTGTCTGAAGGTGAAGGTTTACTCATAGTGTCTCCCATTTAGAAACCTTTAAAATAGTCATACTGAATATCACACTGATTGAAAGGTTGTAAGGGATAATAAACTGGAACAAATTGCTTTCTATAGTCTATAATATTGGGACACACAAGATAAAAAACGCATCTTGCAGTTGAACAAAACTTCAGTATATTGTAAAAGCCGACATTGCAAAAAGAAAAAAAAAGAAAACTGTGTGCCAAGGAAGCATCTAACTCTAAAGTGCTTTTATCAATCATGAAGTAGCTAGTTGTTGTTAGCAATTACAACAGTCATGCCCCCAAGACAGTTGTGAAACGATATTTCAGGATTTTGACATTGGGCCTCATTTCCTAGTTATCCAGAGTGTTGTTGATGTCTGGAGATATTTTTTTTCTTAAATACATGCAGTTCTTATATTTGAAGAGTTTAGTGGCGCTAGGTTAACGCATTTCTACGGTATCAGCAACCCTGCATTAAAAACAGTCTGGCGCACTCCACAGTGCACCTGAGGTAAATCACAACGCCAGACTACCCATATAAATGTCTGTATTAATAGAATATTTGTTGATAACTGACCTTGTATCACATGAATTACCGCATTTTGAGGGACTATTTTCTCGCAGATCACTTCACCACTGTGTTAGCTTACAGCCACGAAGCTGATGCTGCTCAAATATAAGTTATTTTAAATGCGAAATGGCGTTATTTGCCTCAGGTGCACTGTGGAGTGGGCCAGACTGGGTTGCTGTTACCATAGAAATGCGTTAGCCTTGCATTAGCCTAGCGCCACTAAGCTCTTCAAATATAAGAACTGCATGAATTTAAGAAAAAAATATCTCCAGACATCAACAACACTCTGGATAACTAGGAAATGAGGCCCTATGTCAAAAATCCTGAAATATCCCTTTAACTCATTCCTGGACCACGACCAACAGTTTGAACTTTACTTGTTCCCTCTTCCATTATTGTAAACAAAAGAAAAATCAGATACAGGGCCTTTAACCTCTGTTATAACCGATGTATTAGGAGGTAGTAAAAAAAATAAAAAATAAAAAAAGACTTCTTCAAAAAGCCCTGTCAAGTCTTTTGCTAGTTTCAATATTTTGACAGTGTAAACGATTACGGTTTAGTAATATTTAAAAGGCACAGTGCGTAACATTTTGGACTATACTGTTGCCATCAACACAAAACATGCTCCTAATGACCAGCTCGACACAGCAAATGCTCTTAATGCAGTGGGTAATCAAAGAATGGATTTGGATGAGGACCTAACCCACTGACTTTAGTCAACATCTCCATGGAGACGAACTGGAGACATACATGTACCCACTCCCCGTAAAGTTACAGTCAGGTCTTAGCAGAGCTGAGCCACTTACAGCAAAGGCTCACATTTATCGATGATGAAAATATCCGTCATAAAATAAATGCTCATTTTTAAATATTATTTATTGGGTAAAATTTTACACAGTGCGGCTTTAATTCTGAATGGCGCTGTACAACAATAATCATACAAACTAACAATAATTACATAAACAGAACAATTGTCCAAAGTAACTTAACGTACAAGTCTTTAACCCACTGTGAAGTATTCTTTTGTTTTCCAATAAATTCAAATACACAAAATAGTTCAAAATACATTACAACTATGACAAAAAGCAGACCTCACTGACAATTGCTTGGATATACAGGTAAGTGCGAGAGTCAAGGAGCCGCAAAACTGAAACTTTTTACTCCTGAGTTTTGGATGAGAACCAGCACCCAGGAAAATGTCCTTCCGTGTTAAAAATAGCAGAAGAAAAGTGAAATACAAACAGTTCCTTCATAGCCCCACCACTTCCACTTGTGGTCATCATAAATGTATTGCCATTGTGCAAGAAAAATAAATAAATTCCCATACTTTCACGACTAAGCACACACCGACACACAGCAACTTGCACCAACCGAATGACTCGCCGTATCAATCTAAAAGGCCTTGTACCGAGATAACAATACAATAAAAGCTCTGTACTGCATTTCAAACATGCACCATCTGTTTTGGTTGCAGCCAATATGAAAGGAGCAAAAGGCCTGAGCTCAGAATCCAACAGGTGAGCCAGCTGAGAAAACAGCTACAAAATACAAACAAACGGGTAGAAAACATTAGCATGAACAATGATGCGTTTGGGGAGGGTGCGGAAATCACAACATAGTGCTTCGGTTAGCTACGTGAATTGTTTTGATACGCAGGAATGAGTACACATCTCTCAATAAATGCCTTCATCTATACATCTCACATTTGTATACATGTATCAGCATAATTTTCAGCAAATGTGTGTAGATTATGTGAAAATTCAGTACAATCAATAAGTATAAAATGTGGCATCTGTTGAAGTTTACAAACCTACTTTTATTTTGGTTAATAATTCAACTTTTTAACAACGTTTCATGATTATTACTGTTGGTATAAAACGTCCTGTACAGCGACTCCAAGCCGGGGTTAACAATGAATCGATAATAATTTGATAAAGTTACCAATTAATCGATAATTAAATTTAGCAGGAAGTGCATCCCTAGTCCAGTGTGGATTGTTTTGATATGACGCAAGAAAACAATAGTACCTCTCAATAATCCCTTACTTGAGATGTGTTCACACCTTTATTTGAACTGCCCCGCCTGAACCGAGCGCTTTGTATCCAGTTCGAGTTCGGCTTTACCCAAATCTTAAAAGCTTCTCAACTGGAGAGCAACAGTGTGAACGCCTCATTTGAAAGCTAAGACCAACAAAAGTGATGGTAACTGTTTTTGTCAACGCTGTCTCGTTTTTGTCACATTTTGCAGTGTTTTCGTCGCTTTTTTGGTCATTTTTTCCTCACTATTTTCATCCTGAGTCAAGAAGCTTTTAGATTTGGATACAGCCAAACTGGAGAAAATGTGCTCGGTTCTGACAGGGGTTAAGAGTTTAAGAATTCCTATACATTAATGGCCCCACTTCTCAGCAAAAGCGCCTGATTTTGATTATTTTTAGCCTGTTTACAGCAGTCATGTGCTGTGTGGATGAACCAAAAGCATCTGCCTCTCAAGCCAGACACAGCGAATGACAGGAGAATATAGTTTCATCAGTACCATTGATGAATAACGCACATGTCTTATTATTCACATGTGCCCCATACACAGTGCAGCTTTTGTCTCTGACCCAAGAATGCTGCACCTGGCCAGGTACAGCCAAGGAGCCTTTACAATCCCCCCCTCCACAATACAGCCCTGCCTGCTGCCCTTTGTGTGTCATAATGAAGCTATTTATCCAATTACCTCCTCTTCCCCCCAGAAGCTAGCACGCTAACAGCCTTTAGCTCTCACACCTCTTCTTCTCCTCTTTGACGTTTTGCCTCATAATCATTGCTAGCAGACGCAGGGGCTAACCCACAGCTAGCTCCCCCCTTCAATACACTCTCTCCAAGCAAGCGAGCCTCCGCCGTATTGCCACAAGTTGGGAAGAGAGAGCTAGCTTAAAACCAAGTTACCGGCAAACCCCGAGGAACACTTAGCCATGGGGAAGGAGCACACCACGCTAAAAGAAAAACACACACACTCCGCAAAAGCACGGGGTGAAAACCGAGACATTGTGTGCCCTACTTCAGCGGTTAGCAACAGCCCTAGCTTTAGCTTTTGCGCTAGCGTCGGTAATGTCACTGCATCGCTGTTGTGTTGAGCGCGTTGGGGAGGAGGAGGAAAAAAACAGCAGCGGAGTCCTTACACGTGTGGACAGCGGCTAAAAACTCCTCTTCTAGCCGTCTAACCTCGCAGCCAAAACCCTCCCTCCCCGGACGGTGCGCTCACCTGCTTCGGACACCGGCCAGACATCCCCCCCGGTGCGCCCGAAAAACGCTGGCTGCTTTTTATTTCCAAGGACACCAAATCGCCATGACAGTTTTAGAAAAATGCATAAAAAATTAGCGAGCAGGCGAGCGGAGGTGGGAGGGGAGAGCGGGATGGGATGGGGAGCGCGCAGACGGAGGAGGGAGCAGCCGTGCAAGTCCGTGCAATGCAATGTGTTTTTAAAGTGGACATATCGTGCGTAATAGTGGGGTTTGTACCTTCTTTGAGGCACCCCAGCATTGTTTTATAACTTATAATGAGCGCGTGTGTATCTGTGAGTATAAACGTACCTTTGGGGCACTTCAGCAGTAATATATATATTTTTTTTTCAGTTAGGCAATATCTTTTTCTAGGACCGGGACTTTTTGCGACTCATTACGATTAATTATTAATCTCTTAGCGCATTGAACCGAGCGCATGTTCTCCAGTTTGGCTTTATTCAAATCTGAAAGCTTAAAAAAAAAAAAAAATAGTGACGAAAATGCAACAAAAAGCGACAAAAAATGTAGCAAAAACACACAAAAATGTGACTAAAATGCGGCGGCAATGTGACCAAAAAAAGTTATAATCAGTACGCAGGTCTTAGCTTTCAAATGTATTTACTTTGTTGCTCTCCAGTCGAGAATTAAGATTTGGGTACAGTGAACTGGAGGAAATGTGCTCGGTTCAGGCGTGGGGTTAAAGCAGAACTAACTTGTTTACCATAATACATCCTTTTCGTAGTCCCTCTGGGGTAATACAAGTGTTAATGTGATGATTGGGGGTCTTTCATCTCCCCCTGGTGTCTCTGGCCAGAAAACCCCCTTGCAATTTCTCTGCCTACGGTCGGAGGCGCAATACACACTAATGGAATCACGAAGAAGAAGCTAACAGGCTAACGGGCAAAGCTAACTGCGGGCTAGCGCCACTTAAACAGTATTTACAGCCAAGTTTGAGTGAATATCTCCATTGTGTAATTGATGTGCAATATCCCTCTCTCCCTTTGTCTTTTTTGTCGGCGTAGTATTTACTCTCACCGACAATTAATGAGCACAAAAAAACCGCAACATGCTACGACACCTGCAGTGGCGCTTATGGCCTCTAGGGCACAACTTAGTTCTGCTTTAATAGGGTAATTACATAAGGTTTGGTGTGATTAAAAATATTAATCGAAATTAATCACACTTTAGCAGCACAGACACTTTTTCAGTTTCATTTGTCCTGCATGACGTTGTTTAAGAATAAACACCACATAAAAGTCAGAAACTATTTTACTGTCAACTTGTTTATTTACAGTCAAGCCGACATAAACTTATGTAAAAAGATCATTCTCTAAAATAAGTCAAACTGCTATTGTCTTTGAAGTGTTTGAAATGAACACACGAAAATAAGTTAAAATGTAGGAAAATACAAAGAAGCATCTAAAATACCTCTAAAAAATATATAAGTACTAAATCAATAATGCTTAAATGCAATTAATTCATTACAAAAAACATGATTAACTTCAAATTTTTATCCAGTCTCTCCACTATTTTTTTCATTATAACTGCCCTTCAACAAGTTAAGATGAACAATATATGCATCTCCATTTTTACCCAACAGCATGCTAAAAAACGATGGTGCTGCGATACACTGTGCGAGCTTAACAGTTTAACAATTTTCTTATATATCAGGTAAAATACTATATTTTCCACACAAAGTAATGTTGAATAAATATCACAGTTTTAAGTGTTTCTTGGTTCCGTGACCCTCTTTTGGGTCTCAACCCACCAGTTGAGAACCAGTGGTTTAGGCCAGGGGTTCCCAAACCTTTTTGGCTGGGACCCCAAAAATTGACACGTAAACAACTCGGGACCCCCCATTGTATAAAGTTATTGCCTCTTACGCTACTTTTAGAGAAGAAAACACATTTTAAAATCAAGTTAACATGTATTTAAACTGTTTATTTTAACTATATGAATGGATTTCACAAATGATATGCTGTTTTACACTCGAAAATATATCAAAAACAGTTGCCTTTTTCTTTTTTATTTCATCCTAAAATCATCTGGGGACCCCCACCCAATGACTCGCGACCCCCGAGGGGTCCCGACCCCCACTTTGGGAACCAGTGGTTATGCTTTATGGGCTTTTAAAATAAGGAGGGCACTTTTGAATTCTCTGTATTACATGGCCTAATCCAGGAAATACATGACAGAGCATTTCTGCAGGAGAAAAAAACAGGCAAGGTAAAAATGATTACTCCAAAATGTGTGAATCTTTCTAAATACTACTCCACACGTGTTTTTGATGTGGGAATAGCTAAAAAAAAAAAGTGTATTTTGTGTAATATGTTCCCTCTGAAATATAAGGTCTGAGTAGCCGATTTAAAAAGTTTCTGTTTAGACTGGAACTTTTGACCCTGAGTAGGTGTAAAACTGACTCAGAGCACCCCCTGCATGTAAGTGAGAAATAGAATAGGTTTCATTTTTTGCTATTGACATGCTAGCAAATTACTGACACAGTAATAAACACACTTTGAGTGCAAAACTGCTCAGGGCATGGTGATGAGTTGGATTTCAAAAAAGTGGAGAACAGTTCAGTTTACCTATTAAGCCTATACGTTATAAAAGGCAGGAAATCCATAGTTAAGACGTGGCTACTATGCTTCCGAAAAAGACACTACCTCAGTAAATAAGGTTACTCAAACTTGAATTACATGAAATACGGTTTGGATGATGGAATGATAAAGCAAAGCTCAAAAACGTCTAATAAGGCAAGTGCAATGTGCATGCCTGTGTCTGCATTGCTTTCCCCCAGAGTCCACTCTTCACAGATCTGCTTCTTATCATGGACTCAGACCTGAACTTAAAAAGCCACATCAAAGCAATAACATCATCAGCTTTTTACCATCTGAAGAACATTGCTAAGATCAGAGGAATAGTGTCAAAACCAGACTTAGAGAGACTCATCCATGCGTCTCCAGCAGGTTAGACTACAATAACGGCCTGCTCACTGTTAGACAGCTGCAGTACATCCAGAACGCTGCTGCTCGAGTCCTGACAAGAACCAGGGAATACCACCACATTAGTCCAGTGCTCCGGTCTCTGCACTGGCTTCCTGTCACTCAGAGAATAGAATTTAAAACAGCTCTGCTTGTGTACAAGTCTTTTCATGGTTTAGCACCAAAGTACATCTCTGACATGTTAGAGCCGTATGAACCATCTCGGGCCCTGAGAACTTCAGGGAGGGGTCTCCTGGTGGTTCCCAGAGTCAGGACTAAACACGGTGAGACTGCGTTTCAGTTTCATGCAGCTAAAATCTGGAACAGTCTTCATGAGGATGTGAGACAGGCCTCAACTCTGACAATGTTCAAATCCAGGCTGAAAACAGCTCTTTTTACCCGTGCATATGAAAACTGAAAGTATTTTATCTGCACTCTTGCCTTTTACTCTATTTGATTAACTTTATGTCGATGTTTTATTGATTGATTTATCTGTTTTCTTGTAATTTTGTGCAACTGTGAAGCACTTGAATTGCCATGTGTATGAATTGTGCTCTACAAATAAACTTGCCTTGCCTTATCATCGCCAAAAGAAGCCTCAATATCATGACTGTGGAACTAAAATGGCCACATGGCATAAACCAGAGACACATTTTTTAATTACTATTATTTGTATTTTTGGTTGAGTGAAGAGGCTGCCTGCTCCAGTGTAACCCAGAGAGCTTTTAAATGAGGGAGATTAAACATTTCTCACCATAGAGGCACCTGACTATGAATGAGTAATCTGCCTACGTCAGAGGGAGAATTATTGCCATGCTTCAGAGATAAAGTCAGACGCCATATTAAGATGGTGTGGTTTCAATGGATTAAGTACAGTGAATTTTGTATTGAAGGATGCAAGAGACCTAACACTTGTGGATAAGAGGAGTTAGGTGTGAGAGAGGAGGCGCAGAAACAGCTAAATAACTTTCAACAATTCGACTAACTACTTTTATCAACTTTATCATTAACCTATTTCCCAGGCAGAAAAGCTCCTGCGCTGGATAGGTTCTGAATTAAAATACTAAACACTAGGGCTGGGACGAGACACTTTTGTCACGATCCGATACGTATCACGATACTCAGGGGCCGATCCGATACGTATGGCGATACAATAAGTAATTACCGTGTCGCAGTGATATGTTTATCCTAAAATGTGTAAAAAGAAAACAGTCACGTGACCAAAGTTTATAAACCAAACGCCATTTGACATTTATTGAAGTGTTCAGATTGAAAAGTGCATTAAAGCAGTACTACTGGAATCAAGAAGAAGAAGCTAACAGGCTAACTGGCAAAGCTAACTGCGGGCTAGCGCCACTTTAAACAGTATTTACAGCTAAGTTTGAGTGAAAAAAATATTTCTATTGTGTAATTGGATGTACAATATCCCTTTCTCCTTTTGTCTTTTTGTCAGTGTAGTATTTACTCTCATGGACAATTAATGAGTAAAAAAAGCAAAATGCTACGACACCTGCAGTGGCACTTATGGCCTCTAGGGCAGGAGTTACTTAGTGCTGCTTTAACACAAAATGTGACTAAGTGCTGTTACTGGAAAAGCAGGAGCAGGATAAAAAAAATGCCTCCAAACACAAGTATTGCGATCCGATTCGATACGATATTTTGTCCCAGCCCTACTAACTAAACACAACCTTAATATTGTTATTAGGCTGAGATGAAGGAGTTTGATGGTGCAAACTGGAGCACCCGCATGCAAGAACAAGCCACATTCTGTACTCAGAAAGTTTCATAAAGCCATCGATTCTTCAAAGCAATGTCAATTAGCTCTTCTTCTGCTATGGAAGAAATAAATTAACTGGCCCTAACTGTACTCGGAATGGTGCGAGTTGAAAGACATACGCTTTTACTTTTGAACTATTTTGACTTGATCCGAATTAAGAGGAAGTGAGTAGTTTCAGTCCCACTTCGCTTTTTTGCTCAATTTAAATCTAAGTAAATGACCATGAACACATTGCCTCGTACCCTCTTTCTAAGCTCGGTATCTCTCCCTGACGCAGAATCTCTGGCCCAGCCTTCGGCTCGAGTTGCAGCAGCTCCGCATTCCTGCTCTCGCCATTGGCCGCGTCAGAGCGCAGCTGGCCCCCGTGCGCTCCCATTGGTCCCGCAGCTGTCAAGCAGGCTGCTCCGTGCCGGGTTTGTCTGAGAGCCCGAGAGAGCCCCGGGCTGCATCATTGTGCATTGTTAGCTTTCCACGTCCTCTTTTTTTTTATTTTTATTTTTTTTATGTATATGAGCTTTTAACGCGCGTTGTTGTTTGGCGAAGGCGGAGGTGTGTTCAGCGGCTGTTCTTACCGCGCGTAGCCGGGGACGAGGCTCTTGTCGCGGGACGAACGCTCGCCTCCTCCTCCTGGATCCCGCTGCTGTCATTGAACCAAGGAAGAAAAAAGAAAAGAAAAAAACAAGCAGGGTGCGTTGGGTTTGCAGCCCCCCCGATGCAAAAAGACGACGGGGTTTACATTTCTCTCCGCGCTGCCGCATCCACCAATCATGTCGCTTTTTACTTCTCCATCGTTACCCGCAGTTGAAGGGCGGAAAAGAAAAAAAAAAAGAGAAAGAAAAAAGACTTGCATCCCACGAGTTTTTTTTGTTGTTGCGGATTTACTAATGTCTCCCGGATGTTTGGCCCGTTTCACTGTCTTTTAATGCGCTTTTTTGGACTCAAGTGTTTTAAATCGGTGCTTCTGATCCAATTCTGAGCTATTGTGGACGATTAACAGCTGTCACATCTTTCCTCGCTTTGTCCCTATGGTCTCCAACTTCGCTCATTTGGACTAAGCCTTTTTCTATTTACAAAGCAAGTTGACCAATTCACGTAAAGTTGAATGGACTAAGTTGCACAAAAGCATCCACCGTTGCCTTCACATTTGTTGTAATGCAGGACCTCAACTATAGGGTACTATTGTTATTGTAGCAGCAAGCTTCTACTTTGACATGTGAGAACACTAAACCCCACTGTTTTATCCAAATGATATAGGTATAAACCCTGGTCTAAATCAGTCATTTATAGCAATAAGAAGAACAAGTTAAGCTAATAAAACCATACAGGTGCTCGACTCACGTAGGCCTAATGAAAAGTAACATAACCCGAGTTATCAGTTTAAAACAGGACTTCCTGAAAAAAGCCACACTTCTCCTTCCTGAGAGGTGACGCGACCTGTTACATAAACTATCCTTAAGCTTAGACCTGTCATTTGTTGCCTGCGTGAAAATGTTGAAAAGCATTGGTGAGAAAAATGACATTCCAGGAGGGTTTTCAGATGATTTGAATAAGTGCAGAGACAGGAAACAGAAGGCCTGGTCAAAATTTAAGATAGTTTGGACATGACAGGAAGATTTAATCACCTCAACCAAGTACATTTTCTCCAGTTTGGCTTTACACAAATCTAAGAGCTTCTTGAAATAACTAGGGACAAAAATGAGACAAAAACGAGGATGAAAACGCAACAAAAAAGTGACCAAAGAATAACAGTTAAGTGACAAAAAAGCAATGAAAATGTGACGGAAAAGTGACAAAAATGCCACAAAAGAGCAACAGAAAAGTGGCAACAAAGTGACAAAAAGCAATGAAAAGAAATGTCAAAAAAGTGACTACAACGCGACAAAAAACGCAAGGAAAAGATCTGGTTAAATGAGTTTTGTAGGTCTTAGCTTTCAATGAGGCGTTACCAATGTAACTAAATACATGTATTTAGAATACGTAGGTATTTACAATGCTCATTTTGAGTAACTGTATTCTGGTAAAGTTGCACTTTCATTTGAGAGTATTTAGGGTACAGTTAAATTCCAAATATTAAGGGAATACATCCCAGTATCAATCATTACATTTTAGCTCCATACTGCACAACATTATTAAG
This sequence comes from Neogobius melanostomus, assembly GCA_007210695.1. Classification (NCBI taxonomy): domain Eukaryota; kingdom Metazoa; phylum Chordata; class Actinopteri; order Gobiiformes; family Gobiidae; genus Neogobius; species Neogobius melanostomus. The sequence continues at coordinate 333,305 of VHKM01000457.1, read as the reverse complement.
AAACATTTCAAACGCCTCATGCCACAGTTCATACAAACACATGTGTCACATGATGCTGTATCTGTTGCTCCATTTGCCAAGAGAGTTAAAAAGTTCCTAATTAATGATAAGTGAGTTTATAACAGGTGCTCCAACAATCGAAGTCTTCATTTTTGTAATTATACGCCATATTTATACATAAATATAATGACAATCAATGTGATAATATTCTAAAAGTCTTCAAAGTATTCAGAATACACTACTCTGATTAGACAACGTAACGGAATATGTTACAAATTACATTTTAAGGCAAGTATTCAGTATTCAGTTACTAAATACGATTTCAAAGTATATTCTCCCCAACACTGGGCGTTACACTGGCCTACAGGCTGTAAGCTTTTAGATTTGGGTAAAGCTGAACTGGAGAAAATGCACTTGGTTCAGAGGTTAAAGCAGTCATGAAGAGCATCAGACGTGGAGTTACTGTGTGGGAGAACAGAATGCAGTACAGATTATTTTTTTTAAAGATTTATATTCTGATGCGCAAAATCATTCTAAATAAGTAACAATCGTTTTAATGAAATTGGGTTAACATTAAAACAACAGATTCTGTTTTCTATTAGACCCCGTTATACGCGACCGCCAAGCTAATCTTGTGGTGATTTTTGCCGAATGAGGTTTCACTCTGTCCGTGGGGAAATGTGTCCTTTGCATTTGACTCATCCTTCAAGCTGCTGCTGCTGCTGCTGGGGCAAACTGTGAGGAGCAGTGGGCGACCGCAGTGCCAGTGCAACTAATCCTAAACTTTGGTCAGGAGAAGCTATAGCTGGAAAATTGTGTCTATTGTGCAGTTGCCAGATGCCAGTTCTGATGCAAGTATCTGGTCGCGTTTGGCAATAGCTTAGCGTCTTACATACACAACGAGAAGCAATAAATACCACAGGGACCAGAAATAACCCAGGATGCATTACTTATTTATTCTTAACTTTATTTCTGAATGATTGTTTATTCAGTAAATACAAACATTCAAAGATCAATGAATGTATAATAATAATAATAATGCATCGGTTTTATATAGTGCTTTCCTGGACACTCAAAGACACTTTACATTGCACTATTCATTCACTCCATACACGGTGGTGGTAAGCTACTATTGTGGCCACAGCTGCCCTGGGGTAGAGTCTGCGCCACCGACCACCACCAACCAGTCACTCACTACATTCACCAGGCTTCCCGGTGTTCCCAAACGGTCTCCCATCCAAGTACCGGCCAGGCCCCTCCCTGCTTAGCTTCCAAGGTGTGACGAGGTCGGGCAGAGCAAATGAAAAAGTCCAGAAATTATGAGTTTGGAGTTTGAAAAATAAATTGTAATAATTACAAACTTAAAAGCATAATTAATGATGTAATAAAAGACATCACAATAAACTATTTAGACTCCCCTTGTTGCTCATTCAGATACTCTGCACCAGCCTTTCAGGCATGGGACACCCCAAAAGGATCATGCGACTAGCACTTTATGCATGAAAGACAGTGAGTGTGAGATTATTTTCTTTTTTACAAGCACTACGCACAACTTGTCCAATGCACCTGTTGTTTGAAAAATATGTGCAAAGCATCTGCACCCAAGTAATTGTTTCATATCTTGAAATCACTTTGGGACCCCCAGGATGTCCCGACCCACTTTGGGAACTGCTGCCTTGTTCAGCTGCTTGATATCTGGACATCCCTTTCGGTCCTCCTTCATAATCTTTACTGTTTTAGGACCGAATAAAGACACAGAAGCCCTTTCTCTGCTTGTCCAGTCCAGGGTTGCCAGAGAGAGGGAGAAAGGGCATCTTCTCATAGATAATATATAGAATGCTGATCATTATCGGGAAAATAAGTACCGACAGGGCGAACCAGACTTATTTTACCGATGATGACCAGCGTTCTATACATTATCCCACTTATTATACGGCTATTTGCCAACTGAACACACACAAAATAAAGTTCATACACTTTTATGAAGGCCGAAAGGTTATTTAATGATTTCCGCTGCAAATAGTTCCCAAAAGTTTGTTGGGATTCCAGGCAGTGTGGCTAGGCTAGTAGCAGCAAGTCTAGCTACTTATTGTTAGCCTAGATACTTAGTTGAAGGTGCAGTTGGAGAGGAGGAATGGTGGTGAATTTATTTATTTATTTTTTAGACAAGACCTCAAAGGGAAATAACGGAGACAGGATACGGAAGCACCGACTTACCATCCACTTGGAAGTCACGTGTAATTTGTGTGCATAGAGCGGCCTATAGACAATATTCTTGGACCTCATGGCCCTTTTGTACAGTATTTGCTGCTTATTGCTGGGAACTAAAATAAACGGTATGAAAATGTCAAGCATATATTTCATATGGTTGTTTTTGAAAAATGTTCAGGTAGAACACGTAGTAACCTACTGTACACACATTGACATTTATCTCAATTTCAATGAAGACGTTTTGAATATTTATTTTATTTTTGGCTTTTACACATTAATCATTAGATCATCATCACATTAGATCGACTGAAAATGTATTGAACCGTTCAGTGCAAAACAAGGAGTGTATCTGCGTGGTAAATAGTGGGTTGAGGCAACAATAGACGTCTTTCTCAAACCGGAGTCCTGACCTAGATGTTCAGGTGGGCCAGACCCGCTAATCTGTTACCACGGCAACCATAGCATAACTGTGCGACTGCATGGAGCAAAACACAGAATACAGGAGCGGTCCAAGCCAACAGGATTTTTTCTTTGGTAAATGGAAAATCTAAGCACGGCACATAAGACCCCGTTAATTCCTTTTGTTACTTTGGTAAAATGTACAGTGCCTCTCGAAAGTACTAATACACCTTGAACTTTTGCACATTTAGTCATGTTTACAACCCTAAACGTAAAGATTTTATTTTGATTTTTTACTGAAAGTTCACACACAAGTAACAGACAACTGTGAAGTGAAAGCAAAATGATACATGATTCTGTTATTTTTCAAAAAATAGAAAAGTGAAAAGTGGGGCGTGCATAAGTATTCATACAGCATTTTCGGAGTGCATTAAATTGCCTTTATAACATTCCTAATGACTGCAGAATGTTCACACCTTGCCCTAACCAATAAATAGAGGCTACTCATTAAATAGAGGCCACCTGTGTGTAATCTACTCTCAGTATAATTCCAGCTGTTCTGTGAGGGCCTCAGAGCTATGGTCAGAGTGTATTGGTCACTAAGCAACATCATGAAGGCCAAGGAGCACACCAGAGAGGTCAGGGATAAAGCTGTGGAGAAGTTTAAAGCAGCGTTAAGTTATACAAAGATTTCCCAAGATTTGAACATCTCACGGAGCACTGTTCAATCCATCATTCGGAAATGGAAAGAGTATAGCACCACTGCGAACTTACCAAGACACGGTGTCCACCTAAACTAACAGACCGATCAAGGAGAGCACTGGTCAGAAGCTGCGACGTACTGCCGCTGAGCTGGGGGAATCTGTACATGGACAACTATAAGTCGTACTCTACACAAATCTGGCCTTCATGGACGAGTGGCAAGAAGAAAGCCATTATTGAAAGGAGGCCATAAGAAATCCTGTTTGAAGTTTGCTAGAAGTCATATGGAGACACAGCTACCATGTGGAAGAAGGTGCTTTGGTCAGATGAGACAAAAACTGAACTTTTTGGCCCAAATGCAAAACGTTATGTATGGAGCAAACCTAACACTGCTCATCGACCTGAGTGCACCATCCCCAGTGTCAAATATGGTGGGGGAGCATCATGCTATGGGGCTGCTTTTCCTCAGCGGGGACTGGGAAGATTGTAAGAATAGTTGGGAAGATGGATGGAGCCAAATACAGGGACATTTTGGAGGAAAACCTGCTGGAGTCAGCAAGAGAATTGAGGCTGGGGCGGAGATTCACCTTCCAGCAGGACAATGACCCTAAACACAAAGCTAAATCTACAATGGAATGGTTTAAAAACAAACATATTAATGTGTTAGAATGGCCCAGTCAAAGTCCTGACCTAAATCCTATTGAAAATCTGTGGAAAGACCTGAAAACTGCTGTTCACAAACACTCTCCTTCTAATTTGACAGAGCTTGAGTTGTTTTGTAAAGAGGAATGGGCTAAAATGTCTCTAGATGTGCAAACCTTGTAGAGTCATAACCCAAAAGACTTGCTGCTGTTATTGCAGCAAAAGGGGTTCCACAAAGTATTAATTCATGCTGTATGAATACTTATGCACATCCCACTTTTCACTTTTCTATTTTTTGAAAAATAACAGAATCATGTATCATTTTGCTTTCAGTTCACAGTTGTCTGTTACTTGTGTTTGAACTTTCAGTAAAAAATTCAAAATAAAATCTTTACGTTTAGGATTGTAAACATGACAAAATGTGCAAAAGTTCTGGCACTGTATGGTATTCTGGTTATACAGACACATGTTTCCTAACATTGAAGAATTTGTATATCTTCCTTGTTCCACTTGGTAAAATAAAACTTAATGTGATGTCAGAACTTCAAACGGAGGGCAGAGGGATACAGGAGCAAAATCCACACGTGTTGAACCTTTATCCTTGTCGATATATTAATCTTTTCCACTGACAACAATAGCTTCTGTGTTATTGAATAAGGTTGTTTACCAAAGTAAAACTCGGACAGTCCCATTATTTCAGTCTTTGTTCATTTATTTTATTCTAGGTAGTGAATATTAACGAACATTCCTGTAAATATGCCAGAGTCAGTCATATTTGTCATCTGCCACCAGGTCAGATATTACAGGTGCTCGTCATATAAGAATGCCTTTGTTTGTTATAATTTTCATGATTATGTCTTACAGTCCATTTTCAAAATATTCTAATTTTTAATTTGGGGTTTTTACAAGCTAAGCCATAATCATCAAAATTATAACAAATAAAGGCAACACATATCTCACTGTGCATGTAATGAGTCTATCATATATTAGTTTCACAGTTTAAGTTGAATAACAGAAGTAAATGCCCTTTTTCATGATATTCTAATTATGTGACGAGCTCCTGTATAGTCAGCCTAAAATCCAGAACAATAAATGAACCATGTATAAGCTTTTGTTTGATGAGGTTTTCACCGCGCCACCACGAACGATTTAGCTGTTAGCCCTCTTTCCTCACAGCAGGGGGATTGGCTTGGTTTAGTTCCAAGACCAGGTGGATGCTCCGGTTTTCACTAACACCAAAAACATGTACATACGCTACAGGTCAAAAGTTCTGTAGCTTCTCTAATCAGTGCAACAGTTTTCAGCAGTGCTAGCATAACTGCACGGGTTTTCTAATCATCAGTTACCCTTTAACATGATTACAGTCAGAATCAGAATAGTTTTTATTGCCATTGTTTGAGAACAGGTTCACAAACTTGGAACATAAACACAACTATACAACTTTAAACTATAAGGCTATGGAGGCATGCACTTTTTTTGTTACTTTTCTGCACTTGTTTGTTTGGTATATGTGTCACTTTTTCGTCACATTTTGGTCGCGTTTTCGTCATCCATTTATGTCACCTTTCTGTTCCTCTTTTCGTGGCTCTTTTGTCACTTTCTTTGGGTAAAGCTTGCTGTACTCCATTGTCGTTTGTTACTTACATACTGTATGCTCTTCTCTCTGTGACGTAAGCCCGAGAGTGGATCCAGGGGTGGAACATCAGGCCCGGCTCTCTCTGCTGAAGTGTATCTGTTACTATGGAAACAGCCCTGAACAGACATGGCCGCCAAAACAGAGGAGAAATGCCTCGGTCAGCACTCTCTTTGTGTGAGTATCCCCCACCCGGAAGGAACCCACAGAAACGCAGACTTACAGCGTCGGTCGAGGTTTTAAGTCTTCCTGGGAGGAGGAATAATGTCAAATATTTGTATAGTATTGATAAAATGATGCACACATGTTGATAAAAAACAAACAAACAACAAACAGGTAAATCACAGACCATGTAGATTTGTGAGTGTCCTTAATCTCCCCAAATGAACCGAGCACATTGTCTCCAGTTTGACATTACCCACATCGAAAAGCTTCTTGGAAAAAAGCGTCAAAATAGCAACGAAAACGAGGATGTAAATGCAACAGAAATGACAAAGAAGTGACAAAAGAGTGACAAAAACGTGCCAGAAAAGCAACAAAATATAACAAAAAAGTGACTGAAGAGCGACAAAAAATGACACAAACATGGCAAAACACTACAATTAAAGGGATATTTTAGAATTTTTGACATTGGGCCTCATTTCCTAGTTATCCAAAGTGTTGTTGATTTCTGGAGATATATTTTTCTTAAATTCATGCAGTTCTTATATTTGAAGAGTCTAGTGGCGCTAGGCTAATGCTAGCTAAAGCATTTCTATGGTATCAGTTAGCCTGCATTAAAAAACAGTCTGACCCACTCCACAGTGCACCTGAGGTAAATCACTTATAACACCAGACTAACCCATATACATGTCTGTGTTAATAGAATAATTTTAACCATTTTGCATTTAAAATAACTTGTATTTGAGCAGCATCAGCTTCGTGGCTGTAAGCTAACGCAGCGGCGGAGTGATCTGCGAGAAAATAGTCCCTCAAAATGCGGTAATTCATGTGATACAAGGTCAGTTATATTCTATTAACACAGACATTTATATGGTAGTCTGGCGTTATAAGTGATTTACCTCAGGTGCACTGTGGAGTGGGTCAGACTGTTTTTAATGCAGGCTAGCAGTTACCATAGAAATGCTTTAGCCTTGCCTAGCCTAGCGCCACTAGACTCTTCAAATATAACAACTGCATGAATTTTAAAAAACAATATCTCCAGACATCAACAACACTCTGGATAACTAGGAAATGAGGCCCAATGTCAAAAATCTTGAAATATCCCTTTAAGCGTCAAAAAAGACACGGCGACTACGCATCAAAAGAGTTGAGATCAGTTTTGTAGGCTTTAGCTTTCAAATGAGGCGTTATACTGTCGCTTTTAGATTGGCCAAACTGGAGAAAAGTCTACTAGTTACGCTCTTCTTTTAGCCAGTCGTGACTTTCTGCTCGCTTTTGGACAGAATCAAAGCCAGACTCGTGGTTGAGCTCTCAGTAGAAGTATATCTCCGGTGGAGCGTGAAGCGAGCTCATCTGCAGCCTGTAAATGTGGAGGTGCCAGTGTTTTGTATGCAGACAGAGACGAGGAGGCAGAGTTTTTTTTTTTTTACCTCAACATGGAGGGAGCATTTCAACAAGGCCAGAGACTCACAGCAATGCAAAGCTGATGGGGAAGGAGAGGTTTTTGTTGGTGTTGGTGGTGTTGGTTTGAACAGGAATAAACCAACCTGTGTTAACTTATTAGTGGTTCTATGTTAAAGGAATAGGTGGTTCTATGTTAAAGAGGGGTATTATGCTTTTTCAATCACATAGCACCAGTCTATAGCATACTACAATGATGACGTAACCTTCTGTTGGTCTGTATATGCAGTAAATTAAAATAACTGCCTTGAATAAAATTGCTCTCTCAAATGGCTGTACTGAACGTCTTGAAATAGGCCTCTGTCTCTTTAAGAAGCTTTCCGACACGCCCCCTTCAGCACACTGCTGTGGCATCTAAACAACACTACTGTGCGGGGAGGGGGCTCTGCTGAGCTGAGGAGCAGTGGTTGGTGGCTTGGCTGGTGACGAAAGGTCCAGAGGCGTCTCCAGGAGGTGGGGGCGTTCCTAGGAGGACTGAGGCATAGCTACACCTAAAATGGCTGCCGTCTAAGTTTTTACTGATTACTCAAAAATATGTGAATGAGCCAAGGCAACACTCCAGGCATGTGTTTAATGAGGGAATGACATAATAACATGACATAAAGCTTGAAAAAGTCGATTTTACGGTGCCTATCCCTTTAAAGGGATAGGCACCGTTTTTGCATACTGAGGTAAGAACATAAGGTATATGTTCTTACCTCAGCTTAGACAAGGTAGAGTTGATGCATACCTGTCTGGTACGCAACTATATTGTAAGGCGTAATAATACCTTAGGAGCACTGCGCCGACGTCGAAGTGCTTATTACGTGTCATTACGTGTTATTCCGCCTTACAATATAGTTCACCTTTTTATCCGCTTAGAAAATCGACATGTTTTAATTTTGTGTGACTATACTTGGATCGTATAACTCTTCAAATAACCGTATTTAAATAGGGGAAACGTGGAAGAGCTTGGTCGCTTCTAACTTCACTCCCGTTTGGCCGCATAGAGGAGAGGAGGAGGAGAGGCTAAATGCTAACAACATCTGTGCTCTGTTTGCGTGACTGAGCGCACGCGCAAAGACCAAACAGTTACACATCAACTCGTCAAAGCTAAGGTAAGAACATATTTCAGTATGCAAAACGGTGGCCTGTTCCTTTAATATTCTAACAGGATTACAAATCACAAAATTCACGGTGGCGCAGCGGTTAGTGCTTCTCAGCTAAAAGGTCCTGGGTTCGATCCCACCTGGACGGGACCTTCCTGTGTGGAGTTTGCATGTTCTGCCTGTGTCTGCGTAGGTTTCTTCCGGTTTTCCCTACCTCCAAGGTCATGCGGGTCAGATTGACCCACAGTGGCAGCACGGCTCAGCCGCAGCAGCTTAGGACTAACACCTGAACACTATTTCGTTGTACACTTGTACAATGACAATAAAGCACTTACTTACTTACTTACTAAAACCATGTACCATAGGCCAGGATGAATGTAGTGAGTGGTGGTCGGGGGACTGATAGCACAGTAGTGGTGCAGCAGGACTGATGTGGACAGATGTTACAGAAGAAGCTCATGAGGTTCATTTCGTCAACACAGTTACTATAGTAATTATTTTCTTCAAAGTAAAAGTAGATCTACCACAATCCTGTCCACATCGGTCATGGTCCACCATGACCCACCACGACTCAGAGGAACTGGGACAAACATGACTCTACATCAAATAATATATATGGATATTTTTTCAACCTTTATAAGCATCAATTGTGTGATTAAATATATATATATTAGAATTTTCATTGCATTTTTAATTTATTTACTACATACTTTCTTTCTTCTAGTTTCTAAAAATACACAACTTACATTACATTTGTCGTTCTTAACCCATATCCTGATTTGGGTTAACTAACCCTAGCCCCCTGATCGGGGGACGGCAGGTAACAGGTTAAAACTCACCGACTGTCGATGTGTTTTTGGTTTATAACTGCCAATTGAAAAAAGCTCCCTCTCCCATGCGCCATTCATAGATTGTTATCAAGGGACTTCCGCCTCCCAAGAGTGACCAACACTTAACCCCAAACAAACGTTTCTGATTGCACGGATCAGTTTGAGTTTGGCACTAGCGGCAAACAAGTGTATAAAATATACAGCGGGGGTATGATTCTGGATGCCAGACTATCACGATCTAGTCACCAGAAAGGGTTTTGACTTGACAGGCTGTTGAAAAACCAGTTCAGGTGATGACCTCATCAAGCTCAATGAGAACATGCCAAGAATAAAGGGTGACACTTTTGAAGAATTTAAAATATAAAACATATTTTGAGTTATTTCATTCTTTTCTGTTTCCTACATAATCACATGTGTTCATTCATAGTTCAACGTCTTCAATGACAATCACACAATGGAAATACTGCCAAAAATAAAGAAAAGCCAAAACATATGAAGTGTTTCCAAACGTTTGATAGACAAAAAAGTAGAGCAACACTATAGTATAAGTTTGGAGCATAATTTCACCTCATAGGCTTTTTTAATGCTTATTTGGCAATACTTTGTGGTGAGAATGCAGTATTTTTCACGCCAAGTTTCACCTCATAGAACATTTATCCTTCTAAGTCGTCAGGCCAAGCTCGTTTGCTGACAATATTGTGCTCCCAAAAGTACTTATGGCCATTGCTATTTGCTTATTTGGGCTATGTGTTAGTGAGGGTCATGTTTCGGCGCCTGTGGCCTCTATCTACGCTCTATACCGTGGACTACTTCCTCTTCCTCGCAGGCTGACCTTGTGTTGTTGACTTTGAGGAAACTTTGGAGTAAATCAGCCCAGTTCCTTTGCTAATGGAAACTAGAAACACAATGTAGGAAGGTTTTGGGTGGGAAGAAGAGGAAAAAAACTTGGCATTTTCCCCAGAGGAAGGAAGCAATAGGGGAGGGACTGAAGCGTATATCGGGTTTAACTCTTTGTGCGCAAAATACATGAGGCACTGGTTTATATAGTACTGCAAAGACGGGGAAACTAGACGATTACTTACTGTAGTGCTCTGCACAAATACACAGGCTCCAATTGCCTGTTTCCCATACATACAGAGGGTTCAGGAAGTATTCATATCCCACCTATTTATTCTCATGTTTTTTTACGTAGAAGTCTTACAATGAAAGACTTCTAAATTAACATGATGATCACTATTATTATTACTTTAAAACATGTACACTTAGAGGTTGAGTGCCTACACACTTTTCAGAATCAGAATAGAATCAGAATAGTTCCTCTTCTTGTACAAAGATGTGTTAAAATTACTGTAATTTACTGTAAATTACCTCCTCCTTAACCCTGATAAAACCGAGGTTATTATAATAGGTCCTCAAAAACTAAGAGAGTCTTTATCTCAGCAGATCCTCTCCCTGGATAATGTCAACGAGCTCTACAGTAAAAAACCTTGGAGTTCTGTTTGACCAAGACCTCTCTTTTAAAACACATATAAACCAGGCTTGTAAAATTGCATTCTTTCACCTGCGCAACATTGCTAAAATACGAAATATCCTCCCTAAGAGTGATGCAGAAAAACTTATTCATGCCTTTGTTTCATCAAGGCTGGACTACTGTAACTGCCTGCTAGCAGCGTGTCCTAAAAGTTCCCTAAAAAGTTTTCACTTAGTTAAAAATGCAGTTACAAGATTGTTAACACTATAAAGAGAAGAGAACACATTACACCTGTGCTAAAGTCTCTCCATTGGCTTCCTGTTGAGTTTAGAATAAATTTAAAATCCTGCTCCTCACATTTAAAGCCTAAAAGGTTTGGCTCCGCTCTATCTCCAAGACGCTATTGTTCCATATCGGCCAACCAGAGCACTCCGCTTCAAAACTCAGAGCTACTAGTGATTCCTCGAGTCTCCAAAATCACTGTAGGAGGAAGAGCCTTTAGCTCCAAGTTCCGGTTTTATGGAATAAACTTCCAGCTCACGTTAAAGAAGCAGACACAGTCCCTACATTTAAGACTAGGCTAAAAACGTACCTCTTTGAATTAGCTTATGATCAGGTCAGTTAGGTAAAGCACTAACCCACAGCCTGAAGTAAAGCTGCCTTAGGAGAAACACTGCTGTGGGAAGTACAGTACACTGAGCGCTATCCTCTTCCTCTTCTTACTGCAAACTTTGTCTCATTATGATACAATATTTAGATTATCTGTAGTCTGTTCATTACTATTCACGTGGTGTCTCCTGTCCCACTCCCCCTTGGGAGTGTCTGTTTAGATCGAGTGGAGGAACCCGGCTGAACGGAGGAACCCTGCCTACTGGATTGACAACAAGGACTGGATGGTCTCGATCCTGGCCCGTCTGCTGAAGGGACTCCATCGGCCCTGGGTCTCTATAGCCTGTCCGTCCATGGGAGTGGATCTCTCCTTCTGTGGTTCTCCCCAAGGTTTCTCTTTCTCCCCCCGGGTTTTTGAGTTTTTCCTTGCTGTGCTGGAGAGTCTAAGGACAGGGGACACCCGCGGCGCTCGTCGCCACCTACTACTGACGCTTATTTGGACATTATGTTTGCCTGGATACTTGATTCACCTGAACTTTACATTGTCTTATTTACTGCTCTGTTTTATTGCCTTAATGTTCGGTGCAGCCCTATGAGGCAACTCCTGTTGTGATATTGGGCTATACAAAACCATTGATTGATTAAAATTGGAACTCAGTGTTATGTCTACGAGTTCCATTGGCCGTGATCGACAGGTGGATTAACCGATCGGAGAAATGCACGGTCCATCCAACATGGCGGCTTACCCGAGTACCAAGGCAAGAAAAATAACTCATACAGGGTTTCCATGGGGCATTAACCCCTTTACCCCCACCTGAACCGAGCGCATTTTCTCCAGTTTGGCTTTACCAAATCTAAAAGCTTCTCGACTGGTGAGCAACTTGAAAGCTAAGACCTACAAAAGTGATAATAACTTTCTTGTCACGATGTCGCTGCGGTTTTAATCACATTTCTTTTGATTTTTGTCATGTTTTCGTCGCTATTTTGATTCTTTTTGTGGTTGTTGAAGCTTTTAGATTTGGGTAAAGCCAAACAGGAGAAAATGTGCTCGGTTCAGGTGGGGGTTAAGAGGATATAAAGCATTTAAAGTCACTAAATCAGGGCCTTAAATGTCATTAGCTTTGCAAGTTTTACAAAATGTCCTGATTGGATTGATAAAACACTTTCCCGTTTTGGGGTTGGCTGTGGGGCAGATTATTGATTTAGGGCACAGAATGGAATTCACCTACCTGTCAACATTTGCACTGATATCAATCTGGATTGCTCCAGTTTGAATTGTTTGAGGAGACGACAAATTTTTGCCGCAGTATTTGCTTCTGATTGGCTAAAGCGTCCCTTGTTTTAGCCAATCACAGCTAGGGCTGTGATTAAACAATACCACTACTGGTATCGAAAAAATAAAAGTATCGAAAGCAGATACAGAAAAATATTACGTCTTGGTGCAGGGGAAGCACTAAAGCACGTGACTTGGTTGTTGCACACTGAACAAAGTTTTTGTTGAACCAACCTTAAAGCAGAACTAAGTAACTCATTCATTCATTTTCTTCCACTTGTCCGTTGCCGGGTCGTGGGGGCAGCCGTTGTAGCTGCCCAAATCACATAGCACCAGCCCCATGGCTCCTTCTGCAGGTGGTGGGTCCACGGAAGGACAGCCTCATGGTTCAAACCGGGCCTGTTGGTCTCTCCTAGGGGGCTACCAGTGTACGCAGACACTGGAGGCAATGTGGGTGAAGTGTCTTGCCCAAGGACACAACGACAATGTGCACCTTCAGGAGGCGGGATTCGAACCCCCGACCTTCCGATCACGAGACGACCCGCTCTACCATCTGCGCCATTGTCGCCCTAAGTGACTTGTTTACCTTAATAAATCCTTTCCGTAGTCCCTCTGGGGTAATACAAGTGTTAATGGGATGATTGGAGGGTCTTTCATCTCCCCCTGTGTCTCTGGCCAGAAAACCACATTTGCAACTTGACTGCCACCGGTCGGAGCAGCAATACACACTAATGGAATCACGGAGAAGAAGCTAACAAGCTAACGGCAAAGCTAACTGTGGGCTAGCACCACAGTATCTACACTGTCGTCGTCATTATTCATGATGGAAGCGAGGCTACCAGTCTGTGCCATCGCCCTCCGACCACCACCAACCACTCACTACATTCATTCTGGCCTAATGTACATGTTTTTAGTGGTAGGGAAACCGGAGTACTGGAGGAAACCTACGCAGACACGGGAGAACATGCAACTCCACACAGACTTCAATTGGAACACAAAACTAAATTAGTTTATTTAACTTATCTTCTAATGTTTAATAGACTGATATTTTAAAATCAAATTTAATTTGAAGAGTAATTTGATTTAATCCAATTGGCTGCTTTACTATAACTCAAAAAGAAACAGAAAACCAACTTTATTTCAATAAAGATGCTGAGGCCCCACTGCACTTTAGTCTAGAGGTCGACCCGGCGGATATACATTATTGGCTATCGGCCGATCTAGCGCTGATAAAAGCCAATATCTCTGGGACCGAAAGTGAAAGAGACTTCGGGGAACAGAGAAATATTGCTATGAAAATTGGTTGGCAACAAATTTGTTAAATACAAGTTTCACTAAACCTCAGTCAATATCGACATGCTGCTTTTAATTTTGAAGCACAGAACCTGGAGAATTCAATTGCTGAGTTAGTTTTAACCTGATTTTGTGTTGTCGCCATATTGTTATTCAGTATCCGCCCTCTCACTGCATTTCTGACACATTCGGTTGTTCGGTTTCAAACGCATCAACAGGAGCAGCACACGGCGGATTCTCAGGCGTTTGTGAATTCACAACTACTGCGAGAATTCGGCTTGCCAGTAATTACCATAGAACCATTGATCCGATCCCCAAAGCTTATACCAGGGGTAGGCAACCACTATCGCAAGAGCCACATGCGGCTCTTTAAAGCCTGTGGTGCGGCTCCTTTGAGCTTTGATGAAACGAGTGACAGTCTGCAATAGTATGAGGCAAAATCTGCACCAGAACGAAGGCTGTGATAAATTATGTGTTGACATTTTGCAGAGAAGGACCATCCAGATCCTTTTATGTTTCCTATAATCAGAACAGTTTCAAAGATTTTACATAATTTTACCTTTTTATTCATTTATTCATCATACTAGCAATAAAATGTGTATGCTTTGTTGTTAATGGATAAAAAATACTTTTGTGGCTCTTTGGGACTTTCTTTTGTCTTTTGGTTTGAAACTGACCAAAGTGGTTCTTTTGATGTTGAAGGTTGCTGACTCCTGGCTTATACAAATCAAGTTTATACTCAAAATGTACTACTTAAAATGAATATTTTAGCTCTAGTGGGTATTTGTGATTTTTGTAAATGTGATTTTAACCTTTAGAACATTACAAACTCTTATGAATAGAGTGAATTATTACTGCTGGGGGCCCCGTATACGATACGACATGCTCCTTTGGAAGCTCTGATCTAACAAAAAGCCGTGGCTGTCTCTCTCTGCAGGAGTTGCCCTCATTGTGTATGCATGGGTGATCGCGCTGTCTGCTGCAAACATTAGCTCTGACTACGAGCTGCACCGCGCTGGACAAGACCAGTTACAGGCATTTATACAACGGGAGAGGTGTAATTCATAAACGAGTGTTCACTAAATACAAATCATTCATGTCTGAAGTCAATGTATTTCTAAGATTTTTTATTTTTAGCTTTTGTTGTTGTTATTATTGTTTTGTGTAATTCAGATAAGTAACATTGTAGATATAAGGCCATAATACCTTTGCTCTGCCAGATCAGATCTCTGAAGCCAAGCAGGAAAGGCCTGGCTGATACTTGGATGGGAGACCGTTGGGGAAACACCAGGAAGCCTGGGTGAATATAGTGAGTAAGTGGTTGGTGGTGGTCGGAGTGGCCGATGCCACAGACTGGTTGCCATATTATTCAAAATTATTATTAAAAATAATAATAATTCTAAAGTTTATGTTGTGAGATCTTTTGATATGTTCATTTTCATTAAGTAGTGTCTGACAAAATATAGTGCTAAAATTATCCATCAGTCTACCCAGGGCAGATGTGGCTACAACAGTAGCTTACCACCACTGATTACGGAGTGACGACAGCGTAGCGCTTTGAGAAACTTGGTAACACAGGCTTGTAAAGCGCAACACAAGTGTAAGCCATTATTATTATTATTATTATTATTATTATTATTGTTATTATTAGATCCCACAACAACTACCAAAGTGCATGACTGTTTTTACTATGACATTATGGATTTATCATAATTTATCTTAAGAAGCTCGTTCATTTGGCTGGGTTTTTGGAGCTATAGCTCAATTACTCAGAATAGGGCAAAAATAAAGATAGTAAAAGGATAAAATTAGGACGATATTGCGCATGTTATGACAGAATGGCAAAAAAGTTTCAACGTAAAGGCCATAGGAGTCAGGAACTTCCAGAGCCAGCCGCCATTTCCTTACACTTTCAGAACTGAACTGAAAAACACGTATCAAGCTTATCAGCACATGAGAGCTAAAATATTGAAACTATTTTGTGCAAACAATGACCTCTATGGATGTAAAGATTCTTAAGAAACGTGACAATGAAGGGAGAGTCTGTGAAGGCTCTGACAGCTCTGCATCAGATCAACAGCAGGGGGCATCACAGTACAGCACTGCAGACTTGCTCCTGTCGTCCAGTACAGTCCTAAATGCATCATTATTATCATGATCACACAATTGTTTTACATGTCAAATCACGGCAAATATTTCATTACACTGTGGAGAGGTAAATCGTAATGAGATACAGTCATTTATTACATTTACTTGTTCAATTATTTCTTGAGCATATCTTTATTGGGGAATTTGTCCTATGCATTTGACTTGACTTTCCTTGATACTTTGTAAATCTATTCACACAATCGCAATGACTGAAAACTGAGGTATTAGATACAGTATGTTTGGAATTGTGGATGTTCCGAAATGGTTCAGCCTTTTTTTTATTTTAACAGCGTCCATATCTGTCCCGGATTCCCCTCTTGCTCCCCCCCTACAGCGCAGTGAGTCTTTGGCAGACGCTCCCTCAGCTGCCGAGATGAGGGAGGAGACGTCCTTATCTCAGCCCGACATATGCCGCTCTACAGTATGCGCCGCGCCGTGTCCCCGTAGAGTCAACGCGCCAACTGCAGTTCATAGGAGGGCGGGTTAGGGGATGGGAGTGAGCTATGTGCGGCTGTGCGGAGCGTGCCTGAACTATGAGGACTATTTGTAAGGCTATAGCTGATTGAGGAGTGTCTCTGCTGGTGGAGTTTAGATGTAGAGTGTGAGGATGTCCCACCGTCAGAGAGTATTCAGTGTGGACATGTCATGGTTAATTTGGGCGCCTCATCATTGATATTTTGTTCAACTTAATTTATTTAAAGTGGTTTTTATCATTTTATATTTAGAGTCAATTTCTTTGTCACTATAGATCTACATTTGTGAAAGAAAAACACACATTTTTACCTATACATGCTTTTCCAATGACATCACACATAGTTCCGGCCGCCATTTTGAATACCGAAGTAGAATTATGCAGTACTACAACAAGTAACAATATCTCTACTCAGGAAGAAAATGAAAGAGGCTCAGACTGAGTCAGTGTTTAAGCTGCTCAAGACGTTAGCATGCTACCGGTTAGCAACTGTCATCGATCAACTGTCAATGGCTTCAACACGATAAACACTGTGTGCTCACATCTATGAACCTGAGGAATACTACAGTAACAGCTCAGCTCTGACCTCTGTCACATGTTGTATCCAAGGCTAGATGTTTGGAGTGTTGTTCAGGGCTTTCTTTCTCAAAACCAGGGCTGCATATAAAAACAATCAATCAATGGTTTTGTATAGCCCAATATCACAACAGGAGTTGCCTCATAGGGCTGCACCGAACATTAAGGCAATAAAACAGAGCAGCAAATAAGACAATGTAAAGTTCAGGCGAATCAAGTATCCAGGCAAACATAATGTCCAAATAAGCGTCAGCAGTAGGTGGGACGAGCGGCGCGGGTGTCCCCTGTCCTTAGACTCTCCAGCACGGCAAGGAAAAACTCAAAAACCCGGGGGGGAAAAGAGAAACCTTGGGGAGAACCACAGAAGGAGAGATCCACTCCCATGGACGGACAGGCTATAGAGACCCAGGGCCGATGGGAGTCCCTCAGCAGACGGGCCCAGATCGAGACCGTCCAGTCCTTGTTGTCAATCCAGAAGGCAGGGTTCCTCGTTCAGCCGGGTTCCTCCATTCGATCTAGACAGACACTCCCGAGAAGGAGTGGGACAGGAGACACCATGTGAATAGTAATGAACAGATCAAATATATGTATCATAATAAGACAAAGTTTGCAGTAAGAATAAGAGGATAGAAAAGTGGCAAGATTGCTCCTTTCTCCTTTTCCTTAACCTTTGAGGCCGACGTCATGAGGTCGACCTTGAGGAACCTTTCACAGTTTGGACAGGAGCTTCAGCTGCTCCTTCTGCCTCAGGACAATCTGGCCCTTCCTGACCCAGCGGAAGAACAACCCTGGAAGTTATGTCGTACAATATACGCTACATATCCTCCTGCACTGCAAGGAATTTGACAACAATTACCAACCGGACAAATGTGAGAAATTACACAAATGTCAGAATGATGTGTTACTCTTTGTAAACATCACTGTTTAATTGTTACTGATATTCATCATTCCTGTCCTTTAGTTCACCAGAGACAGCTGCATTAGCGTCTGTTCTTTCACAGCGGATCTTATGCAAATGAGCCATGTGCTTAAGTTTCGTTCTTGTAAAATGTTAACAAAAGTGCTTAATGTTTCCAGAAGTTCCAAGATTTTTCATAATAAAACTTTCAGATGCTGCTGCGGCTCTAACATGACCTGCTTTATACTTTCATATATTTAGGACATAGCTCATATGTTGGTGGCTTGTGGCTTGCTTATAACATGGGTAATTCCCCCGGGTGCCAGCAGAGGCGCGTCAAGTAACATACTAATTGCTTAAAAGAGATACACTGTAAAATGTAAAATTTGTTTCAACTCAAAAAACTAATTCCAAGGGCTGCCAAGAAATTTTATGTGTAACCAATAACCATTTTACAATCTAGTCGATTTGAAATTTGAGATTCACCTCTGTCGTTCAATTGTATTCTTAGGTTGACATAACTGTTTCCAGTTGTCTGAAGTGAAAAACGTGAGTTACAAATTAAATCAGTTGTGTCAACCTAAGTTTTTCACTTCAGACAACTGGAAACAGTTATGTCAACCTAAGAATACAATTGAACGAAAGAGGTGAATCTCACATTTCAAATCGACTAGATTGTAAAATGGTTATTGGTTACACATAAAATTTCTTGGCAGCCCTTGGAATGAGTTTTTTGAGTTGAAACAAATTTTACATTTTACAGTGTATGAAGTGTCTTTTCCAAGAACACACATTCAATGAAATGATAAAATGTGAACTATCCATCTTGAGGAGTGCCAAAGCAAGTTTAATTAAGCAGAAAATGTCCACTTTTAGAGCAAGGCCAAGGTGTTAAAACTGAGCCAAAGTTAATATATTCTCCTAATTATCGCTCGAACACCGCTGTAGTCATTTCCTTCGACATGCCCCTGGTGTCAACTCTGTCCCACTTATGTCCCGCTTGAACTCCTCTGGACAATGTCTCCGACACCCACAGAAGACCTCATTACCAGCTCGTGCTCTCGCCGGCCCCTGCTGCTGCTGCTGCTGCTGCACAGTCCTGCTCAGCCTCACACCGGTTTAAAGAGGAGTGACGGGGAGAGAAAAAAAGTCTACATTTTTCCCTAAGTGTTTGCATGTTGTGGCTGTGTGGTGTAAACCTCTGATGTGGGCATGTTTGGAAGAGAAAACCTCAGAACAAAACAGACGGTGCCCACTGATTGTTGGATTTGCGTGAGGTATGGGAACTTTCTAGAGCAATGCAGACAATCAACAATGTAAATGTAAGTCAAATATATTTGGCCCTGATTCATGAGCAAAGAGCAGACTCACCTCTGCTGGACAAACCTGAGTGAAGGAGTTCATAATAAGGTAAAACAAAACTGCTCCCTAGCTATAATTTGAGCTCTGGAATGATAAAAGAGGAGTACCACCTCATGACATCAGCAGGTGGGAGGTGAGTATTTTTGAGCTCTCAACTAGGGAGTTCAGTGTGTAATGAACCAGGATTGCTAAAGTTAAAATATTTATATATGTATACATATTTTTAAAATTGTAAATATTAACCATGAAACGTATTCTGTAATATTGTCTCACCCTCTAATATGGTTTCATTGGTTCCTACCCCACTATTTAAGGGGATCTGGGTGATTCTTTCAGTGTGCCTGTTGTGTGTGAATGGGGAAACTGTCGGTCTGTCTGGTGTTTTTTGGTGAATAATCTGAAGAGCTTGCAACTTATTGAAGATCTCATTTATTCAGCATCACAGACGCTATCCTGGGCAAGAGGCCATTTTTACCGGCTGAAATCTTCCAACGTAACAATGACGAGCTAAAAATAGCTTTTTGGTGACCAAGGAGCCGCTTACATGGCAATAGTCTCAAGGAAAACGCAGCAGTCTTGTCGTCTCTCAATCTGCTAACGAGAACGTGTCAACAAAACCACTGAAACTGCAGTGCACGCCTTTGTCCAGCAGACGGCACTGTGTTCCTAACACACGCTTTTATGCACCGCAAGTGCACAGAGGAAGACAACTTACCTGTTTATACTTCCTGGGATGAATAAGTAAGTAAGTAAGTGCTTTATTTGTCATTGCACAACCGTACAGATTGTCTTCAGGTGTTAGTCCTGAGCCGTTGCGACTGAGCCGTGCTGCCATTGTGGGTCAACCTGACCAGCATGTTTTGGAGGTCGAGGAAACCGTAGTACCCGGAGGAAACCTGGCTGGCTCAGTCTCCTCTGATCCTCTGAAACAGTGCAGCACCTCCTGGGTTTGTCCCTGTTTCAGAGCGTGGTGTCCTGCACTGGTCAGTTCATCCACCTCCTCCTTCTTGCTCCTGTGCAGCGCCCTCCACTCCACAACAGTCTTTCACCATTTTCTCTTTGTCCTTTCCTTGTTTCCTGTAGCGCCTAAATAGGGGGCTCTTCAATGTTTCAGTAGAAGAAGTTTGTAGGTCTCAAAAGTCTTTAGCTCATAAACTAACTGTTTACGTTTAAAAAGCTGCTTTCTTCAGGATTATTATGGAAAAAATCCATCGAACAAAAACACGACAAAGACGTACAAACACATCCAGCAAAACAGTGTGGAGCACAGAAACCACAAAGAGACTCCATACGACTCTTTTTGATCCCCCTTGGTATCCGACAGGTCTGGGACATTGCAGGGACGTCACAGTGAGACAGGCCATTTGTATGCGCGCATTCAGTCAGAGTTGTCTAAACTAAAAGCATCTAAAAGTCCAAAAGACTAAGATTAAAACTAAGAGGTCTTCTAAAAATGACATTAGCAATCATTGTGTTAAGTTGCAGTTCCGAGTTCACTTTTCTGCTATGTCTAAGAGCATAAACGTTTGAAAGAAGACGAACATGAGCTGCTGACATATTTTGAATCATATGTAGTTCGAGCATCTTTGTAGACGTGTAAACTGTATAGGATATAGAAACTGTCTCCTCCGATTCACTCAATCTTCCATCATCAGTACACTACAATAAATCTCATTTACAAATAAACGTTACATTTTACTTTCCACTTCTTCCCCCAGGTCTTTGTTTCTTTGAGTAACCACTAGAAACATCATGTCTCTTCCCAGTGTTTCATACTTTGCAAGGAAAACCTCAAGCCAAACACAAACCTTGCTCATTGTTTAACCTTTATCCGTTCGCAGCTGTGATTATCCAACGCTGGCGAGCTTTTATTCCCACAATATCACAAAGTCCATCAAGGAATCTCTCGAGCCTTGTTGTGGCATACTTGTTTGAATTTCTGCATGTAAAGCTCAGCAGTGAGATGCTGTAATCAAATCCCCAGTTGGAAGCTGTTGGGAATGTTTACGACTGTAGGTGTGGACCTCGATCTAACCACGAACTGTGTGCAAACATTCACCAATTTGTTTGAGGAATTCCCATAAAAGATCAACATATCCGATGTGTTGTTGGATAGAAATACACGGAGTTCAGCATCGTTAGAAAAGCGGAGCAGATTAGACCAAAAAACTGTTAATTTCAGTGGGTAATTGATGATAAAAAGAAGTAGCAACCTCTTGGTACACCTGAGGTTTTTGTGTGTGTGTGTGTGTGTGTGTGTGTGTGTGAACTGCATTTGTGGTTTCTGTGTTCCACATTGTTTTACTGGATAAGTTTGTTGGTCTTTGCCATGTTTTTGTGGGGTTCGGCAGATTTGTTTACTGCAGAGAGTCCATAATGGTCATGAAGAAAGCACCTTTTTTAAAGTAAACAAACAGCTAGCTGATGAGCTAAAGACATCAAGAGCCCCCCCCACACCTGCAGCACAGTAGCCTGAGCGATATCCCTGTGTGGGGTCAGCCCTATGTTCCCCGGTACCTATGTTCCCCCACTTCTATTGATTAAGATTAGGCACCAGCCCACTATCCTTAAGGTTAGTGGCTAGGGCAGGGTCAGGGTTAAGCTGCTTGATATATGTATGACATTTCACTCTCATGACTTGTGATTGGTTGAAGTACCAACTCACCTACGGAAAAAAAAAATCGCACCCAGGACCTGGGGAACATAGGACTCGGGGAACATAGGTATGCACCCCCCTGTGTATTTCTTTACATAGAGGCATATCAGTCTGGGACCCACTCCCTCGTTGGCGGCATCAGAAAACTCAAACAACCCATGCAATCAGATTCTTTTATTTGCGGTCATGTGTCGTTCGCGAACACTGTTACTCACGGGACGCGGAAGTCCCCTCTACAAACAATCTACGAATGGCGCACAATCGGCGGTAAATGGCCAAAAATACATCGACAGTAGGTGAGTTTTGAGATTCGTAATCCTGTGCGAACATGAACGCAGAACTGCTAATAATGCTTAGTAATATTTAGTTGTAGCGCCTTTAGATTTTGTTATAGTATATTCGCTGTGGCGTTGTTTCAATAAACTTCTGCAATGTCAAAGGATTCGGAGTTGCATTATTTTCCACCAGATCTTGCACTGATGACGGAGAGTGTGACCACTGAGCAAAGCCTTCTCCAGCACATCCCAAAGATTCTCAAGGGGGTAAAGATCTGGACTCCGTGGTGGCCGATCCATCTCTCTCTTTCACAATGTGAGCCCGATGAATCCTGGCATTGTCATCTTGGAATATGCCCGTGCCATCAGGGTAGAAGAAATCCACTGATGGATTAACCTGGTTATTCAGGATGTTCAGCTGAGCTCATTCTTTGGCACTTAGACCTGACCAAGTGCAGCGACTACCAGATCAGAACAGAGGGTTAAATAGGTGGATGCGTTTGTAGATTACGTTTAACCTCTTAACCCCCACCAGAACCGAGCGCATTCTCTTCACTTTGGCTTTATCCAAATCTAAAAGCTTCTTGAAAACAAGACGAAACAAGGATGGAAATGCAACAAAAGAGCGACAAAAAAGCACTGAAAAGTAACAAAAATGCAACAAAAAAGTCAAAAGAGAGCAACAGAAAAGTGACAAAAGGCGATGAAAAGGGGCAAAAATGTGAATGGAACCCAACCATAAAGTGATAGGGGAAAAAAATGGGTTTTGTAGGTCTTAGCTTTCAAATGAGGCGTTACACTGGCCTATAGGCTATGACCTTATGGATTTGGGTAAAGCCAAACTGGAGAAAATGCACTCGGTTAAGGCGGGGGTTAAGAGGTTAAGCAACCAAATGTTTAAGATCATCTCAAACCCCATTCACATTAAACACTAAAGAAGCAACACAATTGTCATGAGTCCTTTCAGAAAGAAAAGCCTATTAGTGGCCAAACAATTCTATGGCCATAATTGAATTTCATTGGTATTTATTTATTTTTTGTCAATTGTTCACGTGACATTACTTGTCCTTGTGGAAAAGCCTATGTGGGTAAAACAAGCAGAGCCCTAAAAACACGTATTGCACAACACAGAAGTACGATAAGGTGCAAAAACCTGGACTATCCTGTGGCAGCTCATTTTGTTGAATTTAACCATCCCATATCATCATTAAAGCAGTACTAAGTAACTCTTACCCCTGGAGGCCATAAGCGCAACTGCAGGTGTCTTAGCAAATTAAGATTTTTTTACTTATTAAATGTCTTGGAGAGTAAATACTACGCTGACAGAAAAGGTGAAGGGAGAGAGGGGTGTTGTACATCCAGTTATACAATGGGAAAATTGTTTTCACTCAAACTTGGCTGTAAATACTGTTTAAAGTGGCGCTATCCCGCAGTTAGCTTTGCCCGTTAGCCTGTTAGCTTCTTCTCCGTGATTCTATTAGTGTGTATTGGTTGCTCCAACCCGGTGGCAGTCAAGTTGCAAGCATGGTTTTCTGGCCAGAGACACCAGGGGGAGATGAAAGACCCTCCAATCATCCCATTAACACTTGTATTACCCCCAGAGGGACTACGGAAAGGATTTATAAGGTAAACACGTTACTTAATCCTGCTTTAAGATATATTGGGATTGAACAGGTAAAACTGCCCCCTAGAGGTAGAAACTTGGATCTCCTTCTTTCAAGGAGGGAACACTATTGGATCCACCATTTAAAGACTTTAAAGACTCCTCATGGACTAAATATTGACGTTGATCTCAAATGCTTCTTGTAATACTGTAGGCTATATGTATTATAGATTTTGTATATTTTTGCATATATTTGAACTGTTTCTGTTTTTGTAGAAATGGCCTTTCTGCACTGGGTGTCCTGATTGATTGGTACCACTCACACTTTGGAGAAGATCTAAGCCACCTGGGCTGGTCCACTCCACATACACTTTGGTTCAAGGAAGAAAAAAGAAAGATCTGATGAAGGCTAATGCCGAAACGTAATCATTAATTTGGCTTATGAGTGTGCGATGTTGTTTTTTGATTTATGAGGTTTGTGAATCCAATCACTGTCAAATACTGATGACTGTCAATTTTCATTTTGGAGATTTCTTACAAAAACTGTATTTCTCCCATAGAGTTGTATTGGCACATGCCCTCCACCTGACATTATGACATCATCACAATCTAAGTCGTGAACGCAACCTATTGAATGTTTAATGTTTGAAAACGTAGATGCACCAGAAATAATGTCGCTTAAATGTAATTCTCTTGTACAGATTAATTCAGAACACTGTGAAAAGTATGTGAGCGAGACTTACATTTAAAAAAAAAAATTTTTAATCTCTTCTGCAGTTTGCATATGCACACAGTTCTGAGAGGTGCAATGTTTATTTTCCCAAACGCGGTGCCATCCATCAGGGCCCTGGTGCATGTGTGCTCTGCTGGGGCCGACCGCGTCCTCGATGAGGTAAACCTGATACTCGCTCGGCGCTGCGGGGGGATGGGGAGTCCATGTTTAAAAAGTGCGAGAGAAGGAATAATAACATTAGCAGAGGACCACGGGGAACTGAAAGATCACATGTGAGAGTGAGGAAGAGTGTTGTGAATGAATTGAGGCAGTGTCCTTAAAGTTGGGAAGGGAGTAAAAGCACGAAATGGAAAGGGACTTTGAGAACTTTCGGCAACAGCAAGTCAGGTTTGAGAGAATTGTATTCCAGGGTCTATACAGGCAGAAGCAAGTCAAACTGAAGCATTTTTTTAATGCCACAAATGCAGAAACAAATCAGCGCATATTCCATTCATCAAGATTTGCAAACATTTCATCGAACAGAGGAAAGAGAATTGGACACAGAGGCGTGTCCATTCTGCTATGGCGTGCTGGCCATAGGGAGAGTCGGGAGGTTTCCCGGTGGGCCGCGGTACTGTTTAGGGCCGGGCCGCCCCCACAAAATCAGAAACAATTTTCATATCTAACTTTTCATCCTTGTGGCGGGGAGATACCATTTGACGTTGAACTAACTCAGAGGGGTGTTTAAGGGTGTTTAAGTGGAACACCCCTCCGCTTTAGTTGAAGTTGGTGCAGTCCAATCCTGCGGAGACAAGTGTCCGCGCGAGTAAAGAGAGAAAAAGCCAGTGAAATGTAGAAAAGTGGTCAAATAAATATTGTTATCTTCATAACTTGGTGCTGATTGTGGAGTTGTATCAGGCTCAGACTGTGTGAGCAGCGGCCCATGTAAAAGAGAAAGCGTTAGAAAAGTGTCGTAAGCCATACTTGAACTGGGGACCTCCTTCACCAGAGACCAGCACGCTATCACTGAGCTATAAACCCACAGAAAAGTGGGCCGGTCTTCTCTAAATTCCCGGGCCGAAATGAGGTCCCAGCACGCCACTGATTGGACAAAACGGGCAACATTTTAGCAGAATGATGTGGTCAATTTCAGCCAAAACTGCAACTGAATATGTTTTAGATCAGTGGTTCAAAACTAGTATGGCGTGAGCCGTGACCCAAATAAGACTTGAACTTGTAAAATACATTGTAAAATACTTTTATTTTCTTCACAAATTATGTTGAATACGCATTAAGTCCCCTCCTGGAACCCCAGAAGCCCCTTATGAGAGACCAACAGGCCCGGTTAGAACCATGAGGCCGTCCTTCTGTGGACCCACCACCTGCAGGAGGAGCCATAGGGGCTGGTGCAATGTGATTTGGGCAGCTCCAACGGCTGCCCCCACGACCCGGCAACGGACAAGTGGAAGAAAATGGACGGATAAGCATTAAGTAAGCCACAAAGAAAAGCTAAACATTTGATTAAAAATAATTAAAAAAGGACTCAGGTTACGTTTGCCTTTTTTGTAAATATTGAAAGAAATGTTTTCTGGAAAAGGCTCACGGCCTACTGAAAATGGTTACATGACCCACTTTTGGGTCCCGACCCACCAGTTGAGAAGCGCTTTGGGCAACTACAAATAAGCTTCCATTCTATTTGCAGACATATGTAATAAAAAAGTGACCGAATCTCAATTGTGAAAAGAGTCAGATCTTTTTTTCAGTCAATTTGAAGTGAAAGCTTTTTGCACTAAAGTCAAAGTCATGATTTCTCAGACAGTTGCAGCCTCTTTTTATTAGTTGTGGCGCAAGTTTTATTCACATTTTACATGATTTAAATAAACGATCGTGTCTTAGATGTTGTGAGAATTGATATTAAAAAGAACCTGCTCTTTGAAATGATCTAGCCAGACAATAAACAAAGCTTGATTATAACTTTAACTGTCAGTACATCCGGACAGTAATCTGCTTTTACTCATCTACCCTTCGCGGTACGCATTGTCCCACGAAAAAATATGAATAGTCTTCACCAAGGCAGTTGACACGGAGCGCATTGACCTAGGGGGTGTAAAGCGGCACTTCTGGAGAGGGAGAGTTCATAGGAAAGGGACAGGAGGCGGGACCTGCAGAAAGAGGCGGGGCCAGTGAACAGCTGAAGGAGTCGACCGAGAAGAGGCTGCTTTAGTTTAGTTATCAGGAGAGAACAGGAGGCACATCTACCCTTCATCTCGCATGTGCAGCCCACAGAGGGTCCCGGGACTGTTGTGGACCTGGAGCAGTCGCAGTGATAGTAGTAGTATTATTGCAGTAGTCATAGTTGTTTGTAGGATTGGACAAACTGGAGTGACAGTTGGGATTACTGCTTCTTTACCCAGTCAGGTGAGTTTGCTGCATTGTGTACAGTTAAGTGTTGGCTACTTTTCTATTTCTGTTGTCATTTCTGTATGGGCTTTAAACCAGTTATGTCTATTGCTGAGCTTCAGATGTCAGTAAGTCAGAAAAAGCAAGTGTGCACTCATTAATGATCCAGACTTTAAATGTTTTGCACCTCATATATATTTTTAAGTGCAAATTACATTAGAAACACATTATGCTTGATTAGATTCAGCTATTTATAGATTTTTAGAAATGTATCATAAATAAATACTATAAAATAAAAGTGATTCTTGTGAGCACATTCAGAGAACAGTTAACATTGTGCATATGATGTCTTGATATGTATTTATTCATATTTTAAGGGTTCAAAACAGTGGTGTCCAAATGTGGCCCACAGACCATGTTTTTGTTGAGGCCCTCAAGCTTCCTGTTGAATTTGCTCATATCACCGGAGATGGTAGTTTTTACTGCAA
Source organism: Neogobius melanostomus (assembly GCA_007210695.1). NCBI lineage: Eukaryota > Metazoa > Chordata > Actinopteri > Gobiiformes > Gobiidae > Neogobius > Neogobius melanostomus. Next base: position 305,941 of record VHKM01000457.1, on the reverse strand, counting down.
ATGTAATTGTTCTACACAATTATAGCTTCAAAAACAAACATTTTTATTCTGAGAGACAGAGCTGGTGTGAGACACAGTTAAAACCACTCTTAAATGCATCCGTGTCAACCACCAGTTTGTGGCCCTCAATACCATACAAACGTCAAAATGCGGCCCTCGATTAAAATATTTTTGTGTCACTTTATCAGTCACCTGACATTTTAACAGTTGTTTATATACTGTCTTAATTTTTGAAAAATATGTTTGTCCCTTTAAATATCTTTCTTTATTATAAGATGGATAAAGGCTTATCTCATCTTATTTAAAGGGTAAAAACACAAGAATTGTTTCTTTAGTCATAACAAGCCTTCTTATTGGCTAAGGCCAATGATCCAAAGCTGCAGCAGTGATTGGAGAGAAAGAAAGAAAATCTGAATGCTGCCAAAAATATTATTTGGGCACTTATGCTCAGAGGAGCACAATACAGTCTGCATTTGTTATTACCCTATAGATGTTGTGTATTATTATGATGTTGTAATGTCTTCTACATACAAACACTATAAATACAGACGCCATCTTTGGAATTTCCCTATAAAGTATATGGTCATGTTTGAAGCAGCCATTGGGGGACATGGAGAGGAGCAAAATTGTTCAACAGCATATAAATACATATAAAACGGACAATGCTAACCAGGAAGCTAGTGTTGGCTTCATGGTACATATGCAAATTTGAGCTACAAGTGCTGTGTTTTACTTCTACTGAACAATTTGCTGTGGAAAAACATTCATATGGATCCGATTTTGGCTTGACTTTATTGGTGTGTGTGATTAATATGTTTATAGTCCGCCAGAAAACGGCAAAAAAATTGTAAAAAATGTGATTCCCAAGAGAGGTTTTCTTCCCCCTCGGTTAGGCCATTGTGTGACTGTATCTACCCTTCATTTATGCTGCATCCATGTGGACTGTGGAGCTGTGACATCATTGCCCTCAGTTGGTTTGTGTTCATGTGCTTTTCATGTGGGGAAAGTGGGGATTTTGATATCATCAAATAAAAATGGTCTTTTATCACTGATTATGGCTCATCTAAGCTAATTATTTTAATATGTTGTTAGTATCTCAAACGTTAAACGGTAGTTTGTGAGTTTTAGAAAATATTACATACATTTACTTTTTGCTAGCATTGATGTCGTGGATTTCACTTACAATTTTGTTACTCCGAGGATGACGACAGCTAACACTGAACTCAAAAAAGTAAAAAATCTCGAATTAGACAATAAAAGAACAAATCAGCTGATTTCCGCAGTCAGGTACGGAATTCGGGAAGCTCGTTTTGGCTCGAGTTCCCAAGTTGTTTTCCCCAGTTGAGCGAGCGTTCATGTGCATTTCCCACGTTTAGGAAAACGTTTTACCCAGTTCCAGAGGGCCACATGAACACAGCTTTGGTTACCAAATGTTAGATATAACATTTGATAAACACATAGCTAGATATAACATGTGCATGGTACACCTTTGTTTAATTGCTTGTTGTCATGGCAGCAAAGACAAAAGTCATGATGTTTGAGTGTAGAGATTGACATGTGTGGGTTCTGAGTGTTTTTAAAGTTTATACCAGGTGACCTTCCTTGGAACTGGTACAAGGAGTGGCTACCCTGAAATGGTTTGTCACTCTTTTTGCGACTGAAATACCAAATCATTATCGAGGGTCTCCACGAGATCTCGCAACGTATTTATGAAATACAAATACAATACAAAAATCGGTTTTGACGACACTGATTTGTTTTGTAAATGTTTTGCCTCAGGCTGACCTCCAGCAAATGACTACAACACGATTGCGAACCAAAATATTGAAATCTCAGCGTACCGAGTTACATTTTTGAAAAACAGTTGATGTAGTCGGGGTAAAGTTGATGGTTGCCGTGGGGACCGGGGCAAACATCTGGGCAGGAGAAGAGAGTTTGCTTAGTGCTTTGTTTTCAGGATGCAGCTGGAGGCCCGAGTATTGGTTTTAGTGGTTGGTTGAAACTGTAGATGGAAATCTGTCCCACATTGTAATATGATTGATGCCTCTACTGAGAATTACTACTTTTTGGAATCGTTTTTTGTGAGTCACGTGACATAAACCATACAGATCTGTCCTCTGCATTAACCCATCCTTCCAACAGTGCTTCAAGACCAATAAACCGTCCTCCAGATGTTTCGCTAACTTCATTGTAAGAAAAACCAAGCTGGACAATTACTCGATTGTGCGAAATTTATTGGGGAGATTGGGCAACCCTGGCGACACCCACCAAAACAAAGGAATATTGCGCAAACCCAAGTGGCCGAATTGGAAACTGGGACCATTCTGATGTGTTTTGAAGTGTGAAGAGTAAGCCTTGGGTCAGCGCGGAAATTGAACCAACAACCGTCTGGTTCATATTATAGTAGGGCTACACAATCTGTTCAAAAACTTGAAGTGAATAGCTGCTATTATCAGACTATTTAGGCACTTCAAAAAACAGCAAAATATCCTGGATTCAGTTATTCATAAAACCTGCTAATCCTGTACTTACACCTCTACAAACATGATCTGAAATGGATGTGGTCCTATTAGTTTTAGTTCAGCGTCCTTTCAAAAGTTAATGCTCCTGAATCTGTTCACTGTTTACAGTTTTGATACATAATTTGCAAATCCAGGTGGTCAGTAACTAAGTAAATTGACTTGAGTACTGTTGAGGTGTTAAGGATCTGTGCTGTTCATGAGTAGTAATTTTGTTGAGAGCTCATTACCGTATTTTCCGGACTATAAGTCACACACTTTTTCATAGTTTGGCGTGTTATACTCCAGAGCGACTAATAGGCGATTTTTTATGCTATTATCTGAACTGTTTATGTGACGGTAACATAACAGACACATATTTAGTTCATTGTTTATGCTTCTTGTAGCGAACCATCAGTGTGTCAGCCTGTTGTTTTTTTCTTCATTAGGCAATTTTTGGCTAGTGCGTTTTATAATCCGGAGCAACTTATAGTCTGGAAAACACAGTACTTTTACTCCACTACATTCAGAAGATAAATATAATAGGCCTTTTTCTGCTACATTACATTTCCAAAAGAAAATACTTAAAGGGATATTTCAGGATTTTTGACATAGAGCCTCATTTCCTAGTTATCCAGAGTGTTGTTGATGTCTGGAGATATTTTTTTTGTTATTTCATGCAGTCCTTATTTGAAGAGCTTCATGGCGCTAGGCTAGGGCTAGGCTAGCGCATTTCTACGGTAACAGTTAGCCTGCATTAAAAACAGTCTGACCCACTCCACAGTGCACCTGAGGCAAATCACACCAGACTAACGATAAAAATGTCTGTCAATAGAATAATTCTAACCATTTTGCATCTAAAATAACTTATATTTGAGCAGCATCAGCTTCGTGGTTGTAAGCTATGCAGCAGCGGAGTGATCTGCGAGAAAATAGTCCCTCAAAATGTGATAATTCATAGTTAGTCAGTTATATTACAAAAAATATTCTATCGACACAGACATTTATATGGTTAGTCTGGCGTTATAAGTGATTACCTCAGGTGCACTGTGGAGTGGGTCAGACTGTTTTTAATGCAGGCTAACTGTTACCATATACATGTGCTAGCCTTGCACTAGCCTAGCGCCACTAGACTCTTAAAAAAAAAATACTATACTCTGTACAATACTCTGGATAACGAGGAAATGAGGCCCGATATCAAAAATCCTGAAATATCCCTTTAAATGCTTAAGTATTTTCCACACTGAAGTAAAAATGTGACTGAGCTTATATTGGAGTAATATTTGACCAGTAGTATCAGTACTTTTACTTGAATGAAATCAAATACTTTGACAACCTCTATGCAAATCTAATCGCATTACAAGTTGTCAGAAACTAATCTCTTTTCAGTGTTTTAGCCAAAATCGTGCAGCTCAATCACACAACTGTAAAACAAAACAGCTGAACAAATGTAGGTAAGAACTATGACAGTGAAGAATGATTACGATTAGTTTCATCCAAAAGATCCAATTCCTGACATTGTTGTATTGCGACCAGCAAACCTCCGTCTCCGTTAGATTTAGTAATTCATGTGTCTCCAGTTTCTCCGTCCAGTCGTTTCTTGTTGGATCCGGGTCCATGTTTTCACATCCAGATGTTTTCCCATGATCCCCTCAGCGCGTTTAACTCAACCTGTGGAGCTGCCAGAAACAACATCGCAAAAACAACCCGGGTCAATGCACCGGACTGAACCTATAGCTCCGAGGTGAGCCGGTTCATATTACCACATTACTGATAAGAGTAGTGATAATGGGAAGTGATTGGGCCTGTCTTGGGATGGGCGTCTGGGAGTCATTACAATTAAGCTACAGTATCGTGTGTCTGCGTTCGAAATACGCTACATAAAAGATATCATTACCTTTAGAGAGTGATTCATGATTGCACATGAGGCCGAACGAACATACAGCTGAGAATATTTAATTGAACATCTTTAAAATTAGGCTGTAACTCATGTTCATGTTCCATGTTTTTTATTGATTCATTCACAAGTCACACTTTTTGTGAAGCTTTTTAAAATGTTTTTGCTACTCGAGTAAGCCGCCTTGGTTGTTTGGTACAGGCATAGACCGTTCAAAAGAAAAGACAGCTCCTCCTCACTCCTCCCCGTTTGCCATAATAACTATACGTTCGAGGGGGAAATCATGGCGGATTTACAGACTCCTCCTACCCGGCTGTGACGGAGCATGTCCCTAAAAAGGGCATAATGGCGGGATCTTCACTGTAGACTCGACCCTCGCGGGGCACGTAGTTCGGTCGTAGCTGTGCCATTAGCTTTAATGCTAACGGCCTGTCAATCAAAGTCCTGCCCTCATTAACATACAAGATTTCTATGTTCTTACAAAAAACAGCCTGGTTTCTTTCATTGTAACTAACCCGAGGAATATCTGGCTGTAGAAAGTTTAGGAAAATTAGAAACCATGTTAGGTTTTGGGTGGTCGTTCGGGTTTAGTTGAGGTTTTGTTTGATTTTCCCTTGTCCTAGTCTCTGTCTGTCATGTTGTGTCTCCTCCCTCTTCTTGATTGCCTGCTCCTCCCTTACTCGTTTCACCTGTGCCTTGTTTCCTCATGTGTGTATATATTCCCCTGTGTTCTCCTGTGTCCTCGTGCGTGCATTGTTTTGTTCCGGCTTATGTCGTCGTGTTTGCCTGTTTGGTTCTGCTCCTGCCTTATACCATTAAATTTGGAAGTTTGGACGGAAAGCTGTCGGCGTTTGGGTCTCTTTCCCGCACCTCACCCCTCAACCGTAACAAACCAGGCTTTAAAGTTGTTTTAAACATGTCTAAAGTGCAATGCTTTTTAATGGGAGACTAGTGGCTATGGAGGTACTACACTGGCGGACCGATGGCGGCCCCTAGTGTTGCAGTCTAGAAGCTGAGCGTCCAGCAGCCATTGGGTACAGGTGGACCAAGCATTTTCTCTGATCTATTCCGCCTCTGAATCAGGCCCATCAAAACCCACGGCGATATTGTTGGATCTCACACTTTATGACTTTGTAAATAATAGGAAAATGTGTGAATTATAGTGAATATAACTTGATCCTGAGGACCCCATGAGGACCTCATGAGGACCCCCCTGAAAACGAGATGATTCATAAGATGTTCATAAATAAATAAATAGGAAATTTTGTAAATTATAGGAAAAGTTTGTTAAAAGGACTTTACGTCTTTGAAAATAATTGGAAAAGTGTTTTGTATGGCTAACTTATTTTTGTTCCAAGTTCCATTTCAAACTCGTAATGTTTAAATGTTATGGCTACTACTATACTGTGTACTGGAACTTGCCCTAACCATGCACACTTTCAACTCTAGTCCAGTGGTTCTCAGAGTTTTCGCACCTCATCGTACGTGATCCCATCAAATATTTGACCTTCCAAGTACCACTGGGCCTAAATCACACCAAATTTGGACTCAAAATTGTCGTAAATGGACTTGAATTGGACGAAATTGTATCTAAACTGTGCATTAATTATGTTGAAACCAGGAAAACACCAACTTTAATGCATTATTAAAGCATAAATACTGACTGCAGTTTGAGAACACTGATCTAGGCTGACAGTAGGTAATACAGTGCCAAATACCCCTGTGGTTTAATGTAACTCTAAACCAGCTCTAAGTCATTACAATTGGTCCTGGCATTTCCACAAAGCTAAATAATCTGAATCGCACCATGCATTTTGAACTATGATCTTGTCTTGTGCGCTTAATGAACCGTGCATGTATTTCTATTGTGTTTCTATTGTCCTTTATTCTTGCCATTACCGGGTACGGAGCGAGGGGACTGTGAGTGAAGAGCCTAAGTGTTTCTGAATAGACGGGGCGCCCTGCGGTCTTTAATCTCATAAAGCAGTCAAAAAGCATTACATTGGATTTGTCAGTTGTTCTCAGAGGAAACCAGCAGGAGGCATCGGCGCTGAAGTACAAAGAGCGCATCAAAATCCAGACTGCTTTGCAATTCAAATGAGACGACGGGCGCATTACTACAACAAACAGCGTGTCATTGTTCATCTAAAAAGATAAATGTCATACTCAATTTAATCTACAGTGGCTTGGGTTTTTATTATCTTTATGAGCTGGACAAAGATAACGGCGGAAGGATACTACTGTGGCGACAGGGTCAGACAACTTTGCTTGATGGAGGGACGATTTTCTTCATCGTCAAAAGACCAAGGGCCGGATTCTCCGATTGAAGCCCAAAGTAAAGCATTACTTGTAACATGTTCCGTTACTTTGTCCAATCAAAGTATTTTATTCTGAATACTTAGAATACTTTCACAATGATTTGGATTATAGTTAAGTATAAATAACTTTAATATGATTAAAAACATATACAGTATATTCCGGACTATCAGTCGCTCCAGAGTATAAGACGCACCAGCCAAAAATTGCCTAATGAAGAAAAAAACAGCCTGAATAGGCGTACGGTATGCTAACGTAGCACATTGATGGTTAGCTACAGGAAGCATAAACAACAAACTAAACATGTGTCTGGTATGTTAACGTCACATAAACAGTTCAGATCTCGCTCCAAATCACTAAATCCATTGAAATCTTCATCCTCTGTGTCACTTCTGAACAATCGCCTTAGAAACGACCTGGGCACGGAGGCGTAACTGCACCGTTGACAAGCCTCTCCCGGCAGCACGTTTTTCAAGCTCTCGTTTGCGAACAGTGGCGCCTCCAGAAATTGTTCATAGGGGTGGCCAGATGGGGCCACTTAAAATCTTGGGATGGCAAACCAAAACTATCAGCCATAATTTCACAATTGTATTTACTGTTGTAGTAAACTGGCCTGTAGAAAAGTATCAGAAAGACTTAAGGAACGTCTACTGCTATACTTTGTTTTATTTTTTTATATTTAATGTTACTAATGATCCAATAACATTCATAACTGATACTACAGTACTACAATTAACACTGGCCAGTGGGTGGCCAATGGGGTGGCCAGGGGGTGGCCAGGGGTGGCCACCCCCTGGCCACCCCTGGTGGCGCCACTGTTTGCGAACTCGTTCCTCTAGCTGTGGCCTTCTAGCTTTTAGCCCGTGATTAGCCTATTTTGTTTTCTTCATTGCTCACTCCAAACGTTCTTTCTGCTGCTCGATTAGCCTGCAGTGCCCTCCAGCGGCATGTGAAATTATATATTTGAATTTAAAAAATGGAGGGGGAAAAACACATATTAGTCGCTCTGGAGTATAAGACAGTCAGCCAAACTATTAAAAAAGTGCGACTTGTAGTCCATAAAATACGGTAGCCTGTTGTGAACTTATTTACCACTAATTAGGAACATAAAAAAGCATTTTGCAAATGCAGCGGAGCAGATTGAGTACTCCAATATGTTGCTTTGATTTTAGTAAGGTAACTGTATACAAATATATAATAAACTGTATTCTAAATACTTTCAAAGGAAATAGTAACTGTACTGCAATACAGTTACTCAAAATTAGTATTTTATACTGTAGATACGTGTTTTCATTTACTATCCAACACTGGCCCTGGGGCAGACAAAGATGGAGCTGGCTGCCAGCTGCCTCTGACCACCATCATTCACTGCACAGTCAAACTGGCAAGATGGGGGAAGTGTTTTCTCTTAGACACGATGGAATTATGACCAGGATTCAAGACCATTTACATGTAAAAATACTTTCACCTTCCTTTGAATGCTGTCGGGAAAAGTTTGTAAATTTGCACAAAAGCTTCGACAGACTTTGCTTGTGAAGTAAAACATTTTTTCAGAAGCTTTCGGTGTAATTGTGATGCATGTCTTGTTTAGTGTGGTTGGAAAAAGTGGGGCGACCTGCAGGTGACTGTGGTACAGAGCTCGGGAATCACTTCACATCTGCAATTGACCTATTGTATATATTTTATACCGGGAAACCGGTGCACCTGGAGGAATGCAAACACAACAAGGCTCATACCATCTAGTAATCGAACCTTCACCTTCACGCTCACATTCTATCAAACATCTTTGTAATCTTTGTCTGTCTCTTTCTTAACCCGGCTTTGTCTCAGAATCGTTTCTCATTCTTTCGAAACCTGATACTCTGGAATTGTAGGCGTGATTTATTTGACAAACGTTCGATTTAAAGAAATCCAGGAACAATATCGTGGAAGCGGGAGGCAAATAACTGACTGTGGTCCACCCAGACTGGTTTTAAAGTCATTCTTTGCTCCTATTGTTTCCCCAACATGTCCAGACAGAGTGCAATGCAGTATATTACAATAAGAGTTTAGACTATTCACCTTATTCCGCCCCGCCCACTTTTGCCTCTTTCTTCCGTTGTCCTGACACTTCCGGTCGAGCGCAAAGCCCGTTCTTTTAAACTGAGAACGAGGGAAAACGTTCTCTGCTCAAATCTGACGTTTAGTGGATTGATTTGTGTAAAATGTCCAATGTTCATTTGCACCAACATGTCAACACTGCACCGTTTCTCTACGCGGCTGAAAATCGGCTTTGTTTTCGTGTAGTAACTGATTTATCTGGACTTATCTGTCCCAGGTTAACTGATAGGAGAAAAGGGGCGGGCACAATTCATGGCGACGCCCACGCGAACCTCCGGAATAAGGTGAATAGAGATCATGTACTGAACAAAAGCTATTTTACTTAAATGTTGCCTGGCCTGCCAAACGACATGCCTCTTCATAGATATTTCAAAGACATATAGTCTGGGAGCAAGCATGATCTCAACGAGTTCCCGGTGGACGTGATTGACAGACGGCATCAACCAATTAGACCAACGCCATATACGTTGCAGTAACAAGCGGCAGGAAGCCTTTCCAAAAACGTCCTTTTTTACTTACGAGGAACGCTTCGAACGCTGTTTCTTGCTCCGGTTTTAAGGATTTCATATTTTCCAAATGTTTTAAAATAGACGAAAGAGCAGAAGAAAACAGTGTATCAGCCGCCATCTTTAATGTTTTGGAAGAGTGCGTGGTGGTGACAGGTGACGGCATCAGTCTCTTGGTGCGTGATTGGACCGATGTGGGTGAAATCGTGAAATGATTGGCCGCGAGCAGCCGGTCCTTCTTTTGAACAGAAAGGAGGAGTGTCTGTCAGGCCAGGCAATGCTAAATGAACTTTCAGAGTTTTAACCTCATTACAGTGTTTCATATGGGTGACCAGATTGGGATGACCAAGAATGAGTGCTGAGAAAATATTGTGATTTTATGATTGATTTTATGATTGTTTACAATTATCGACCTTATGATAGTGAACAACTGATATTTTTATTTGTTTTTACTTTTTAAAATTCTTCATTAATTACTTGAATCTAGTATTTTTTATGTTATTAAACGTATGTGCCTACGTCATTTTTTGTCAAATGTGTATTTTTTTTGTATTTTTTTTAGGGCCGGGACTTTTTCCGATTAATTGCGATTAATTAATTACATGAGGTTTAGTGCGATTAAAATTAATATTAATCGAAATTAATCACACTTTGCTTTCCACACTTCAGTTTCCTTTTTTCCTGCAGACGCACAATTAATGGCAATATTGCACTGGTCTGTTGGACTTGGTTGAACAAAAATAAACAATATTTTGTTGCTTAAGCTTATGTATTCAGTCATTATTCAATGGTATACTAAAAATCCTTATGAAAAAACTTACTTCTCACTGTTCTCAGGTCAAATATTTATATGCGATTAATTTCGATTAATTAATTACAAAGCCTCTAATTAATTAGATTTTTTTTTTAATCGAGTCCCGGCCCTAATTTTTTTGTTAAATGTGTAGTTTTATTGTTTTGTTTTTTTGGTCAAATGTGTAATTTTAGTAGTTATTTGTTAAATGTGTAGTTTTTTGTGTGAAAGCTGGGCTTGAGTACCAGACGTAAATCCAGCTACAAATTCTGTACATTTTGCATTGATTTAGAAATTAGTTTTTATTTTTGGGACATATCCGGGAAAATTAGGACGTTTGGTCACCCTATGTTGCATCATAATCAAAATGTACCAGGACTGGTGTTTTGGTTCATCACACAATGCTTCATCTTATTCACTCAAAATGCCAGTCTAGACTCCAATACATATCAAATAGAGTCTGCCACGAAGCTTCTCTGTGTTTTACAGTCCAGACACCTTCGCCTCCAAACTGTCCGTGCCTGCGGTCAAACTCTCTTCCCTGCACAGATAAGCAGGTTCGTCATAGGCTTTTAATCTTTTATTGAACTCTCTTCTCTTCTCACTGCAGCAGTGGGTGCATGTTTTGGGGATAAACCTGCTTCCTATTAGTTTTAAGAGCTGGCCCTTAGTACTTAAAGTTCATTGAGTGAATTCTGGAGAACTAGCTTGAGGTAGTTTATCCACAAACTTGTACTTGCGCTTCACCCTTAATGACATTCGCCCTAAATGCTCCTTTCTGACTTCAACTGTTGTTATTCCATTTGGAGCGTCTGGACGGCTCTGTTTGCAGACCATTAAACACGTTAGCTACGTACACAGTTAGCTTAGCGTCAAGTCATCTGCACACACTGTTTAAAGTACAAATTCAAGCTATTAATATCTTCTTCTGTTTCTCATTTAGAGAAAACGGCCCACTTTGGCTACAGCTACATCAATCTTTATAAAGGCGCCCTATACAATACAATGTAACTCCAGTCTGGGGTCTTATGGCGGTAATAAAACACTTGATTTAAGAGCGAGTTTCCAAAAAAGGAGCATTATTGTGGCTTTGCGTAACATATGGTCCTGGTATTAGCGGTTAAGTGCACATAAAGATACTAATGTGGTCTCTGGGGAGAATGAAACGGTCACCAAGTCACTACTATACCACAAGTTTAATGTTATAGTATATGATCGTTTGTTTTGCATTATACTAAATCAACTTGTTCCATCTTTTAAAGGGAGCGTGTCAGCAGCATGTGCGTGTACTGTTTTAAAATGGCAGCACAAAAATAGTGGAAAGCTCGGTTGCCTTTTGCTTCCCGCTTTGAGTTGATGTGTCAGGAAACCCCAAGCACGGCTGGAAAAAATTGGACAATATTAGACAGAGTTACCCTTTTCTAAAATGATTTCGGGCCCTTTAGCTTGGGCATTTATATAGTATAACTTAAAGGAGCACTATACAACTTTGAAAGAAAGGAAAAAAAAGTTGATATTAATAGGTATTTGATGCTTGCGTGGTTAGCATAGCGTCTTTACTTACCATCCCGATGGCCTGTAGGAGCTCCAGGATAAATAGTTTTTGGGGTTTTCACTGCTGATTGAACCGTATCCATGGTTACGTATACATTCCATACCAAAAACCTACCAGAAATGATCCTGAAGCATCATAGACACCGGGATGGAAAGTGAAGGCACCAAGCTAACCACCCATACATCCACTGAAGGGTCAAATACGTATTGATAAAGTTTTTTATTTTTATTTTTTAAAGAGGGGGTGTTATGCTTTTTTCAATCACATAGCACCAGTCTATAGCATACTACAATGATGACGTAACCTTCTGTTGGTCTGTATATGCAGTAAATTAAAATAACTGCCTTGAATAAAATTGCTCTCTCAAAATGGCTGTACTGAACGTCTTGAAATAGGCCTCTGTCTCTTTAAGAAGCTTTCCGACACGCCCCCTTCAGCACACTGCTGTGGCATCTAAACAACACTACTGTGCGGGGAGGGGGCTCTGCTGAGCTGAGGAGCAGTGGTTGGTGGCTTGGCTGGTGACAAAAGGTCCAGAGGCGTCTCCAGGAGGTGGGGCGTTCCTAGGAGGACTGAGGCATAGCTACACCTAAAATGGCTGCCGTCTAAGTTTTTACTGATTACTCAAAAATATGTGAATGAGCCAAGGCAACACTCCAGGCATGTGTTTAATGAGGGAATGACATAATAACATGATATAAAGCTTGAAAAAGTCGATTTTACATAATACCCCTTTAATAGAAAGGTGTATAGTGCACCTTTAGAGGCCCATACCAGATTTTTTTAAATTACAAACAATGAAGGAGGAAGCCACTAAATTAAAATGTTAGCTGTGGTCCAAATTCATTCTTAACTTTTCTTTAAAAATTACATTTGTAGCAACTGAATTCTTCACATTTCACAATTTGCAGGGGTAATTGTCACAAAAATACTAGAAAACTCGCCTGAGAGTTCATGAAATTGATACAAAATGCTTTATAATGAGATGGATAGTGTTTCCCAATAAATGTCTGACTTACAATATACTAAAGGTGGACAAACAAAATGTGTTCCACAACTATAGTGCCTTTAGAATGATGTCAAATACGCCACAAGTTTTCTGACTTATTCTACCACCCCGTGAGTTCTATTGAGTCCACACTACTCTGACTTACTGTGAATTGACTTTCTTCAGAGTAAGTAAGTAACCATAAGTGACAGTAACATGACACTAAATACAATGGGCTCTTTGTCATGTAGATTCTCCATCAGACAGAACTTCAAACTTCTGCTTCATACTTCATTCAGTTAAACTATTTATATATATATTATTTTTTTCATGCGTAAATTGTAGAAGCGTTTAATCATGACATCCCTGATACATCTCTATTTTAGTCACGCCATTATTCAGAGCAGATACTATGCCAAGTCTCCGGGCTGTTTCGAAATGTTTTTATGCGATATCAATGCCTTACACATGTCCTGAACCCCGCTGTGAGCCGTCAGTAGATACAAGATAAGAGGCTAATCCCCCGTTTTCACAACAGCACTGGCTCAAGGGCGAAGCATGCAGTGTGTCTTGGCATCAAATTTCGCTCACAAGCAGGAAATCCCGGCTCAATCAGTGTGGATTTAGGAATCAAGAATCGAGAAAATTGGACAGATCTGCCTCATTTCTATTCAGAAAGAGCAAACAAATATTTTGAGTGTTTCCCTAAAATGTGTTAGACCAGTTGTTTAAACAAATGAAGGTTGTGTGAAAGTGACTAGATACACTAAACGGATATGTTATTGTGTGGAGAAACCACTTTGCAAAGGCACATGTGAGCTTTGGGTCATGACTGGACAAGAGGTGGTGTCTGGGTGGTCGGGAGCCTCTGTAGAGCCACTGCCATCAGCTGAGGCAGCGCAGGCCAGATCTGGGACATGCTGGAGGGACTGTCTCTCAGCTAGCCAAGAGGACATCTTGGATAAGTTGGCGGAAAAGCACATGATGGAAGGATCTTAAAGAGGGTATTGTGCTTTTCAATCACAATAGACAGTCTAAAGCAATACACAATGATGACGTAACCTTCTGTGGTCTGTATAGCGTAATAAATAACTGCCTTGAATAAAATGCCCTCAAAATGGCTGTACTGAACGTCTTGAAATAGCCCTGTCTCTTTAAGAAGCTTTCCGACACGCCCCTTCACACACGTGTGCATCTAAACAACACTACTGTGCGGGGAGGGGGCTCTGCTGAGCTGAGACAGTGGTTGGTGGCTTGGCTGGTGATGAAGAGGTCCAGAGCGTCTCCAGGAGGGGGCGTTCCTAGGAGGACTGAGCCTAGCTCAACCTAAAATGACTGCCATCTAAGTTTTTACTGATTACTCAAAAATATGTAATAGCCAAGCACACTCACAGATGTGTGCAGCGGCAACAGCGTTTCCTCGTCAGTCTCCTCCAGGAAACGAAAAGCTAAAAACGTAAGCTTACCAACCACTCGTAGTGGAGTGACTGAAGAACGAATCTCCAACACTATGTGAAGCGCTTTGGGCGACTTGTGTCAAGTGAAAAGCGCTATACAAATAAACTTCCATTCCATTCCATTAGTCAAAATCGTACGTAGGTAAAAGTATACTCCAGTGTTATGAAAAAAGAACTTTGGAGCTTCAAAAAACAACAATTGCGCCTGTATTCCCTCTGTACGGCAACCCGATGGGGGCAAAACTTCTTCCTTGATGTGAGTCAGTGGCATTTGACAGTACGTCTGCACAGCTACTGTCCATAGAACTGAGGTTGTGTTGGGGCGCAAACAGATCCTCGTCGTGAAAGTACATTGTGATGCAAGGACTGGATGAAGCAGTAGAAGACGGATAGAGGTGACTACTTGATTCTCAAAAGCTACAATTCTGTGAGTTTATTGTCAGCCTATTAACCTTACACACCACCGTCTGCATGTTATGTTTCCTGCTCGTGATCCAAAAGTATTTCCACTGGACTGAACAGAAGTCAGCGCTCCATCTGTTTCTGACACTGCGCCACTGCGCCCAGCAGACAAAGAACCACTTTCTTTGCTCAAATCCTAGACTTTTGTCATTTATTTCTCTTGGACCCTCCCGGGGCCTTATAACTATTCCCATTCCACACTGGGATGTAGTTTTTGGCAGCTCCTCTCCCCCACACGAGCCGCTCTCAATGACCCACTTTGCTCCAACTAGAGTCAATCACGTGCAAAGAATAACATCACAAACTCCCCACGTGCATGTGCGATACATAAGCCTGCATTTAAGGTACTTTTCCCCGTTGAATAAATCACGGTCCTCCTTTTTCCAAGCGCTCGGGACGAGTGGATTTCACCATGTGGAAAGATTAGCCGGATTATTCATAGATATTGTAAATCCATATGTTTTTGTTCTTGCATAAAACCAATGTATTTTTCATGTCAGACACCCACAGACAAATGCAGTTTTGAAGCCTTTTTTTTTTTCCTCATTGGCCTGGATATTTTTTTACTTCGAAAACTTGGTTGTTGAATGTAGGATGTACAAAATGAGGCTCTGATCTCCACTGGGAGCAGTCTTTAGGATCCGTTAATTTCAATGAGCCATTCAAAAGATAAGATAATAGCCTTTATTGATCTCACAATGGAGACATTTACTTGTTACACTCGGCTCTTAGAAACACTCAGGGTAGCAGGAAATGTAAAAAAAACAACCAACAATTAAATAGTAAATAGTGGTATCTTATATACAATGACTACCAAGGACAGTAAACAGACTATAACAAAAATGTTATAGCAGTACTCGTTTACATCATAGTGCAAGTTGTTGATAAAGTGACGCAGATAAGTGATGTAAATACAGGGATTATTGCATGTATTCTGCAAATAGGTTATTGCACATGTTACTTTACAGTCTTGTTGTACAGTCTGACAGCAGTGGGGATGAAGGCCTTGTGGTAGCGCTCCTTCTTGCACTGAGAGTGCCTCAGTCTTCCACTGAAAGAGCTGCTCAGCTCCTCTACAGTCCCGTGCAGTGGGTGGGAGGTGTTGTCCATGATGGAGGTGAGCTTTGCTAACACCCTCCTGTCCTTCACCTCCTCCACAGAGTCCAGGGGGCAGCCCAGGACGGAGCTGGGCCTCCTGACCAGCTTGTTAAGTCTGTTCTTGTCCCGTTCTTTGTAGACTGGCTCTTTTTAATGTAAAATTGTAACTCCGGTCATATAGCTCACAATATTATAAGATGCAATCAATAAAAGACACACTCTTTTATTTAAGTCATCTAAAATTACAGTGGGATTGATATTCACATTTGACAAAACAAGTTTTTTGGAAAAAATGCGCCACAATCAATGGGCAAGGAACGTGCTTCTCTATGGTCCTCATGGCGAGGAGCTGACATTGCTGTAATACCACCCCAGACTCCAAAAGACACTTGGTAGACAGGATTCTAATGGGACTTCAGACCTCCCTAGAACGGCTTAAAAGCCTGGCTCCAAATTTAAAAAAATTGTTCTAAAAATTGCTATGACCCATGTGACAACTCTGGGTTGAGTGACATATTTTAACCACTCTGTCTTTTGTACATCAGCCCTAGAAAGTGGACGTCACATCACTACAAAGATGTGAAAGTAGCGCAGGTATGTTGAGCTTTGCATTGGTCGGGCAAAAAGGCTGGGGTTAAAAAGCGGCACAGTAGCGCAGCGGTTAGCGTTCGTGCTTCACAGCTAGAAGGTCCTGGTTCTATTCCCACCTGGACGGGGCCTTTCTGTGTGGAGTTTGCATGTTCTCCCTGTGTCTGCGTAGGTTTTCTCTGGATACTCCGGTTTCCCCTACCACTAAAAACATGAACAATAGGCCAGGATGTGTTTGAGAGAGCGACTGGAGGACAACGGATGCAAATTAGCCCATGGCTACAACTCGGCGTGGCGTGTTTACATGCATGAGGTGTGTGTTCAGTAGCATGCACTGTCCAAATAAACAAATAATCAAAAAATAAATAAAAAAAACGTTAAAGCTATTTTGCAGTGAGGCGACACACTGCAGGTGAATAGGGAAACTTAAAGCAGTGCTAAGTAACTTGTTTACCTTAATAAATCCTTTCCGTAGTCCCTCTGGAGGTAATACAAGTGTTAATGGGATGATTGGGGGTCTTTCATCTCCCCCTGGTGTCTTTGGCCAGAAAACCACAATTGCAACTTGCCTGCCACTGGGTCCGAGCCACCAATACACACTAATGGAATCACGAAGAAGAAGCTAACAGGCTAACGGGCAAAGCTAACTGCGGGCTAGCACCACTTAAACAGTATTTACAGCCAAGTTTGAGTGAAAACAATGTCTCCATTGTGTAATTGGATGTACAATATCCCTCTCTCCCTTTGGCTTTTCTGTCAGCGTAGTATTTACTCTCATGGATGATTAATGAGTAAAAAAACGCAACATGCTACGACACCTGCAGTGGCGCCTATGGCCTCTAGGGCATGAGTTACTTAGTACTGCTTTAATTCAATTCAATTCAATTCATTCAATTCATCTTTTATATTTGAGCATCTGAGTTCCACAAAGTTCTACATATATACAGAGTTTAGTACAGTAAACAAAGCCAAAGAGATACAATCGTAGGTGAATAAGTAAATAATTAAATAAATAGCGTGGATATGATGCTCAAAGGAGTGGGCAGAAGCTTAAGCTTGTTTGCACCTACCCCCTTGTGTACTGAAGAATTTGATACATTCATCTACTAAGCATAATCAAGAAAATATGACATATAGTTATTTGTCCTATTCCAGTGACTATACAATCAGCAATATTAACATTACAATATTCTACTAATCCCAAGGCGAGGAAAGAAAACACTAACCTTTTCTTCAATAATTACAAATACCCATCACTGCCAAAACAACTAGTCACCAATCTTTTACTTTGATCCTTTGTTCCTTGTTGTTATGAATTAAATGCTTTTAACGGACACAATTTAAATGTAGAGATCCTTCTGCTGTAGATTACTGGCACAAATATGAGAAAAAACATATTGCAAGCCTTGTACGCTTAAAAGCGCCCCAAATTTCCCATATTTTTGGTGACAAAATCTGAATAATGGATCGAGCCAGGTTTAAATGTATGGACTTCCTTGCGTTTTTGAAATTCAAAGCTCAATTTAGTTAGGGATTAGATATAAATAATAATCCCTCTGAAAAAGCCTTCAAAATATTGTTCAGTCCAAGGCTGGTAAATTTAAAGTCTGTAGGCGCTACTGATGTGGAGGTATTGTATAAAACATTGAATCAGTGCAATAATTAAATACGTTATTGTGAAGACTATTATTGTTTGCCTGTTGTGTCTCCTTTAAAATGTAATAAAAGACCTTCCTTTTCCGAGTAATTTGATAAGGAGTGGATTGCAAAATGTACAAAGATTAGTTGGATCATTTAGGGATAAGTCCACATGACATTTGGCAGTGCTCTCACAAAATAATAAATGTTTTCATGTCGGACCCCCACAGTTTTGGAGAAATGCAGATTTAAAGCCGCTTTCCCCCCCCCCTCCATGTGTAGCTTAACGTGCCAAAACTCCAGGAGGGTTTTTCTTTGGGACGTCCTGCCTGCTGGGCCTTTTTTTTAATGAATTCTGAACCTTTTTTTTCTCCACATCTCAGGTTACGAGCTTTGTAGCTAAAGCAGTGACCAGGAGGCAGCAGGATTATGTGTTGCAAAGGGAAGTCACTTGATGAGGTGAGGTAGACTTTGACAGACGTGAGTAAAGTCCTGACCCAAATAACTCTAGTGCAGAGGTGGGTATAGCCAAAATATTTATATAGGGTACTTTAGAATAATTTTACTCAAGTAGAAGTAAAAAGGAGTTGCCCAAATATTTACACAAGAGAAAAAAAGTAAAATGTTGAGTGAGTAGTGTGAGTACTGAGTAACTGTTTGAGCGTAAAAGTCTGATTTATGATTCATTAGTGATATAAATTATGAGAAACAAAATATGGAATAAAGTGAACATTTTTATTATCGTCAAAGAAAATACCAAAAGATTTGTGTCATGAGGTACTAGATTTTTTTTTTACTCAAGTAAGTGTCAGGATACTAATGTTAATCAAGAAGAAGTAGAAAGTACTGTATGAAAAAACAACAGTGCAGTTACACCAAAAAGTTACTTAAAGGAACAGGCCTCCGTTTTTCCATACTGAGATATGTTCTTACCTGAGCTTCGACAAGTTGATGCGTAACTGTCTGGTCTTTGTGCGTGCGCTCAGTCACGCAAATGTTGTTAGCGTTTAGCCTGTCCCAGCAAAGGTATAGCTCCAAACTGGGGTGAAGTTAGAAGCTACTAAGCTGTTCCATGTTATCCCTATTTAAATACAGTTTCTTATGAAATAAAATGAAATAACACCTGGGCTGTGTCCGAATGTCCACACTATTCCTTACATACTGCACTATATAGTGGTCACGCTATTTTGTAGGGGTGTCCGAATGTCCAGAGAGAAAAAAGTAGTGCACTCAAAATTTCCCACAATGCATTCTGAAAAGTAGTGAGCAGCGGTGATCACTACACGGGTCAATATTGACCACAATGCATTGCGAGAGTCGGAGAAGAATGCCTGACAGCAACAGGTCTTTGAACTAAACAACATGACTGAATGAAATCAGCTGTTTCAATCGTGTGTTGCGTATTTATCATGAATAAATGACTTAAATATAAACGGTTACGGTGAAAAATGCTAGCGTTAGCTGCTAACCTTTAGCTCGAGCTGTTAAATGACCGATAGCTTCCTCTCGAATAATCCAAGCCATTCATGTAAAATCCATGTTAAATATAACGTATCTGACTCGTATTTATCCATAATTAGTCCCCTGTCTCATAAGTTTGGTCGGTCTTTATCGCAGAAATACATTTTTCCCGGAATTTAGCGAACTTTTAGCAGACGTAGTCACTCATTCTGTTGGCGCTTCGGACACCGGGCTGACCTACTTTCTGCACGTTTTTGAGCTAACGCTGGAGTGATTTTTTTTTACGATAGTTTTAATTTTAATTTAAATGTCAAATAAAATGCCTGTAAAAGTGCCAAAACTGTTGTTCTGTTTAATAAAATAAACGTTTGTAACAATAAATAAATTCAGAAAAAAAAATTCTGCACGCCGCAGTGCACGTGACGTCACGCAGCTCGGAGAAAGTAGAGGCTTCTGTCCGAATAGCCAACAGAATCAGTGGACTATATAGTCTACTATATAGTGCGGGCCTATGTAGTGAATGAGGGGTTAGGGACTAGGGTGGACATTCGGACACAGCCCTAGAGTACTTCGAGGTCTGTGCAGTAATATGTCGAAGTACTCCAGGTGTTATTACGCCTCACAATATAGTACACTTTTTATCCGCTTATAGAAAATCAACATCTTTTAATTTTGTGTAACTAGACTTAGATCGTGTAAAGGCTCACGTAACTGTATTTAAATATACTTATACCTATGCTGGGAGCGGCTAAATGCTAACAACATTTGCGTGACTGAGCGCACGCGACAAGACCAGACAGTTACGCATCAACTCGTCTAAGCTCAGGTAAGAACAAATCTCAGTATGTAAAAACCGTGGCCTGTTCCTTTAAAGTGCATATGGCACATTAGACACAATATTTTGCTTGAGTTAACACAATTATATTTAAGATTTTGTAAGAAAATATTACCCAGTTTTCTTTAGTTTGACCATTTTTGTGATGTTTATAGTTTCACTTCCTTATTGGACACTGACAGGAAGTGACATGGATCGAGGCAATCAATTATAAACTGTTGCCGTGCCGACCATGTTGTGTCAATGGGAAATTAGTGAGTTAAACGGCTATGAAACTTTACCTTTATGTCACTTCCTGTCTGTAGCTTGAAAAATGCACATACAAATAATAATAACTTTAACGTTCGTCACCTCTTGGTAGAAATAATAACCAAATGTATCTGTCAAGAAAGAGAAGAAAGAGAGAGATTGATTAACTGAGAACTGTCACTTCAAAACAATTTCACTCAAGTAGAAGTGAAAATAGCTGTTTGATTCAAACCTATACTCCAACAAGTTTCTCAGTCACTCAGTGTAACCAAGTACAACCTGCCTTACATATTTTTAAGGCTGGGGGTTATTGTACAGATAAATAAATACCTGATGATAACGCTGCCCTATATTATACTTGAGGATAAATAAATAATGAAATAACCTGCTGAGGTGAAATGCTGACAAGGGGAAAGAGATATATTTGTTGAAGACACGATAACGACAGTAGCAGCGTTCTCCAACCTCCTGCCTGGGGTTTAGTGATCAGTGCAGACATTAGCCGAACGAGTAAATCTGAAATGAAACTACATGAGCAGCTGTGAACGCATCCTTCCTCCGGTCTGTTCATGTCATCACTGTGTCCGCGACGCACACGCAAACATACCTGAAGATGCTTTAGAGGCGCTTTGCTTTCCTGCAGCAATGTATCTGTTTTGTGCTGGATAAGTAAAGGAGGACTTTTCGCCCCATTGGAATCAAAAACCAGCAAAATAAATAACCCCAATTACTGAGCATAATATAAAACACCTACACTGTCCGATAAAGTTGTCTGGACTAAGTTTACGAGTAGAGCACAGGCATTTCAAAGCACTTCATAGGAACATATAATTACAAGAAGGCAGATAAAATCAATCGATTAAACATTCAATCACGACTTAGTCAACTTAAAAGCAAAGAGTGACACAATAGTTTCATTTGCAAAATCAGCTATTTTCAGCTTTCGACGCTCACCCAGTTTTGATTAATCCTGTTCACGTTGTCCATTTCTTCTTCTTCTTCTTCTAGTGCTGAATCGCCTCACTTTGTATTTCCTGGATTTTCTTACGTCATAGATTGAATCCAAAATTGTCCTCCACTATTCTTAAGCCCATAAACCTTCACCAAAGCCGTTCTGGACTCAAACTGCGTTGATCAAGGGGCTATGGAGTTGTTAACATGCCGTTGGGTTATGTAGCAAAACAGAGGCTCGCGTGATGTTTTTCAAAGGTTTAATCCAATGTGCTGCCAGCAGAGGGTGCTCCAACCAAACTCTGATGCAAGCCAACGTAGCACTGCAAAACATAATCTTGAAATAAGTACATTTGTTTTTAGATACTCCAAGTAGAAATCCTCCTAATTCAAGCACTTCTGCCTAGGGCTGGGTACAGTTAAATTTGTTTTCGGTACTTTTTTCACGATACTGATACCTGAACGATACTATTTTTCAATACCTATACTAATACAGCCTCTCGAAAGTACTAATACACCTTGGACTTTTGCACATTTTGTCATGTTTACAACCCTAAACGTAAAGATTTTATTTTGATTTTTTTTTTTACTGAAAGTTCACACACAAGTAACAGACAACTGTGAAGTGAAAGCAAAATGATACATGATTCTGTTATTTTTTGAAAATAGAAAAGTGAAAAGTGGGGCGTGCATAAGTATTCATACAGCATTTTTCTGAGTGCATTAAATTGCCTTTATAACATTCCTAATGACTGCAGAATGTTCACACCTTGCCCTAACCATTAAATAGAGGCCACCTGTGTGTAATCTACTCTCAGTATATTTACAGCTGTTCTGTGAGGGCCTCAAAGCTATGGTCAGAGTGTATTGGTCTCTAAGCAACATCATGGAGGCCAAGGAGCACACCAGAGAGGTCAGGGATAAAGCTGTGGAGAAGTTTAAAGCAGCGTTAAGTTATACAAAGATTTCCCAAGATTTGAACATCTCACGGAGCACTGTTCAATCCATCATTCGGAAATGGAAAGAGTATAGCACCACTGTGAACTTACCAAGACACGGCCGTCCACCTAAACTAACAGACCGAACAAGGAGAGCACTGGTTAGAAATGTAACCAAGTGGAGGGGTTGGACATTTTGGAGGAAAACCTGCTGGAGTCAGCAAGAGAATTGAGGCTGGGGCGGAGATTCACCTTCCAGCAGGACAATGACCTTAAACACAAAGATAAATCTGCAATGGAATGGTTTAAAAACAAACATATTAATGTGTTAGAATGGCCCAGTCAAAGTCCTGAACTAAATCCTATTGAAAATCTGTGGAAAGACTTGAAAACTGCTGTTCACAAACGCTCTCCTTCTAATTTGACAGAGCTTGAGTTGTTTTGTAAAGAGGAATGGGCTAAAATGTCAGTTTCTAGATGTGCAAATCTTGTAGAGTCATACCCCAGAAGACTTGCTGCTGTTATTGCAGCAAATGTTTATGGTTGTAACTATGACAAAATGTGCAAAAGTTCAAGGTGTATTAGTACTTTCGAGAGGCACTGTATGTTTGTCATGTACAACCATAAACAGAACAATCATGTTAATTCATTCCTTAAAGGGGGGGTATTATGTAAAATCGACTTTTTCAAGCTTTATATCATGTTATTATGTCATTCCCTCATTAAACACATGCCTGGAGTGTTGCCTTGGCTCATTCACATATTTTGAGTAATCAGTAAAAACTTAGACAGCCATTTTAGGTGTAGCTATGCCTCAGTCCTCCTAGGAACGCCCCACCTCCTGGAGACGCCTCTGGACCTTTTGTCACCAGCCAAGCCACCAACCACTGCTCCTCAGCTCAGCAGAGGCCCCTCCCCGCACAGTAGTGTTGTTTAGATGCCACAGCAGTGTGCTGAAGGGGGCGTGTCGGAAAGCTTCTTAAAGAGACAGAGGCCTATTTCAAAATGTTCAGTACAGCCATTTTGAGAGAGCAATTTTATTCAAGGCAGTTATTTTAATTTACTGCATATACAGACCAACAGAAGGTTACGTCATCATTGTAGTATGCTATAGACTGGTGCTATGTGATTGAAAAAAGCATAATACCCCCCTTTTAAAAGCCTATTTATTGTAAATTTGTATTATTTATTTGAGCTGAAACAACCAAGTAACTTTAATGCTGTCCCTGGACCAACAGCATCAACATGTGGTCGCTAAAGATATATTTATATTTTGGTCCTGCTTTCGATACTTTTATTTTTTCAATACCAGTAGCACCTAAACATTTTTTCCGACACCCATCTTATTATAACTTACGTAATTTCTTATCCAAAACAATTATTCTTTTCAGTGTAATTTAATTCTTCTTTCCATACATATTACTGTCCACTTTAAAGGGCTGATCTTGGGTTAAATGTTACAATACTGTTTCCTCATCAAAAACAGACCTGGAGTTATGTTTTGCTTTATTCAGAGTTGTCTATTGTGTCCCCAAGAGCTCGCCACACTTGCTCTCCACCTGCTGATGTCACGAGGTGGAGCTTCACTGCAGCTTTATTATAACGTTTTTTTGGGTCAGTTTTGTAGATCTCTGTTCTCGGTCTTCTTTGAAGCTCTCATAGTTTTACAGGCCGTTTATTGACAGACATAATCACATGGGATTACGAAGGCAGTTTATTGTTTGAACATGTTTTGATCATGGACAAAAATGCTTTGTTGGATTGAAATATTGACATTTTTGTGGGAGTTGTGCTTGGACAGATGTTGGTACCGTTTGTCCTCAAAAGTTAGTGAACTCGTTGGTTGTTTATTGAGTCTAAGAGAGAATGTAAGTATAAGCCACTAGCTGTCAGCACTCATAGTATTTCTTTCTGTTCAAATTTAGAGCATACGCTGCCTGACCAAAAAAAAGTCACAAGAAAAATAGTTCACTGGTTCGTTGTAGCGCCTTTAGCTTTGATTACAGCTCGCATTCACTGTGGCATTGATTCAACTAGATTCTGCTACGTCAAAAGAGCCAGTGTTGCATTAGTTTTTCGCCATGATCTTGTATTGATGATTGGAGTCTCTGAATGGTCTTCGAGAGGTATCCACGGTCTCAAGTAGTTGTGCGAACACTATTTGTTGTCTGTGACGTAACAGAAATGTCTCTGAGACCTGTCGGATACAAATGAAAGCTCAAAGAGACGTATGGAGTCTTTTTGAGGTCTCCTTGGTATCCAACAGGTCTCGGACTGCACGCAGCCCCCATGAAATCTAACCTGTTCGTTTTTACCGAGACTACCGGAAGCTCACTTTATCTTCTTCTCTGAGACATTTCCGTGACCAGCGGCGAGTCCAACTAGTCTCCAGGCCCATGGGACAGGCCCTTAAAGGAATAGGCCACCATTTTTCCATACTGAGATATGTTCTTACCTGAGCTTAGACAAGTTGATACGTACCTGTCTGGTCTTTGTGCGTGCCCTCAGTCACACAAAATGACCAAAGATGTTGTTAGCATTTGGCCTCTCCCAGCATATTCCTATAGCTCCAAACGGGGTGAAGTTAGAAGCGACCACGCTCTTCCACGGGCACAAAGACCAGACAGGTACGTATCAACTCGTCTAAGCTCAGGAAAGAACATATCTCAGTATGGAAAAACGGTGGCCTGTTCCTTTAAAGAGGGGGTATTATGCTTTTTTCAGTCACATAGTACCAGTCTGTAGCACACTACAATGATGATGCAACACTGCTACAGTACATACATTCTCTCCTTCACATGTTGAAACTACGATCGATTTTTGCTGCGTTTTAATTTTACTGTTGGAAAGGAGCTACGCTTTATCACTTTGTGAACAATGGCCACCCAGGATATGATTTGATTCTGCGTCTGACTCGGAAAGTGACTTTGGAGACGAACCTTTGAGAGTTCATAGGCTCTGTGTCCACACCGAAGGAGCTCTTGCCTGAAAAATACCTGCTGTTTGGAGGCTGTCACTCTTTGCTACTGCCATGCCCTATGGATCTTTAACTATACCTCCATGGTCTACACCAGGATCTCCCCAGGGACATTATCTGGGCAGGTGGACAAGTATTCGAGATTACCCCCGTTAGCATGTAACAATCGCCTACAGCTCATAGTTGATGAAAAGTCTGCAATAAATCACAAATGTGTAAAGCCTGGCTGCTTCATGTAGTTGCCGGTTTTATTGACGTGATTAGTGCATATAGGCTACTTGTTTTCAATCAATCGTTCCTAGCTAGCTGTTAGCTCCTCGCGGCTAGTAGCTTGTTCGCTCCGGGAGAAAACCTCTCGGCTACGACCCATTGTAGATGAAATGTGAGCAATAAACTTCAAAATCAACAAGCCCGGCTCAGTGTGTGATCATTGTTAAACGGTTCATTGTGTAGATGGTGGTTTTATTGACTTT
Source organism: Neogobius melanostomus (assembly GCA_007210695.1). NCBI lineage: Eukaryota > Metazoa > Chordata > Actinopteri > Gobiiformes > Gobiidae > Neogobius > Neogobius melanostomus. The sequence continues at coordinate 280,161 of VHKM01000457.1, read as the reverse complement.
ATTCGTGCATATTTCTCGTTTTCACGTGATGACTGGAGCTTTAGCTTGTAATATTAGCTTTTTCCGGAGGGAATGCTATCAGGGCATCAAGGCCCAAACACATTCCCAGCGCAGATCCCGTCATGGAAATAAGTTTTATTGTCACCGGTTTTAATCCTGGGTGTTTAGGTAACAGAAACACTGATGTGTGTCTTTGTAAAAGTCTCAGAGCTGCTGTAGCTCCAGTTTACAACACATGAAGCTAATCCTCCATGATGACTGACCACTGTTGAGGAGCAGTGGTTGGACAACAAAGTGTTGTCATGGCGACGTGAAAACAGGTAGTGACCTCACTCTCTCCTTGTGCAGCTGAGTTTTTTGCCTTTTTCTGCGACCTGCATTTGTGGTTTCTGTGTTCCATATTGTTTTTCTGGATACTTTTGTACGTCTTTGCCGAGTTTTTGTGGAGGTTTGGTGGATTTGTTAACTTTGAGAGTCTAAAATGGTCCTGAAGAAAGCAGCTTTTTAAAGGTAAACAAAATGCTAGCTTATCAGCTAAACCCATTTGAGACCTACACATTTCTTCTTCTGAGACACTGAAGAGGCACCAAGAGCCCCCACAGCTGCAGCACAGTGGAGGCGTCACAAGAGGAGCTACAGGAAACAAGTAAGGGCCAAACGAGAGATGGTGAAAGACTGTTGTGAAGCGGAGAGAGGAAGAGGAAGGAGGAGGTGGAGCTGACCAGTGCAGGACACCACGCTCTGAAACAGGGACAAACCCAGGAGGCGGTGCAACGTTTCAGAGGATCAGAGGAGACAGCGAGAGAGGGCAGCCAGCCAGGTTTATTCCGAGTGCTACAGTTTCCCCGACCTCCACGGTCATGCGGGTCAGGTTGACACAGTGGCAGCGCAGCTCAGCCGCAGCAGCTCAGGACTAACACCTGAACACTATTTTGTTGTACACTTGTACAATGACAATAAAGCACTTACTTACTTACTTACTTGGTAACTCGGCTGGTGACGAAAGATCCAGAGGCGTCTCCAGGAGGTGGGGGCGTTCCTTGGAGCAAAGCTACACCTAAAATGGCTGCCGTCTAAGTTTTTAAAGATAACTCAAACATACGTGAATGAGCCAAGGCAACACTCCAGACATGTGTTTAATGAGGGAATGACATAATAACATGATGTAAAGGTTGAAAAAGTCGATTTTACATAATATCCCTCTTTAAGTAACTTTTTGGTGTAACTGCACTGTTGTTTTTTCATACTTCAATACTTTTTACTTCTACTTGACATAACATAAGTTTCCTGACTCTTACTTGAGTAAAAAAAAAATCTAGTACCTCATGACACAAATCTTTTGGTATTTTCTTTGGTGGCCTGTTCCTTTAAGGGAGCATCTGAAAACTTATGAGCGCCTTTTTGGCGCTCATACTTTTTTGTTATATTGCAAAATGTTAATTGTTATGACATGCCCTTTCGAATAGTAATGTTTCTTTCAGAAAATATAGTTTCATTGTGCAATGTTTAATCGTGTCCCGGTAACACTGATCTTGGTGATCTCACGTCCAACTCCTTCGTCATCTGTCTCCTCTTCACGTTATTATCATTAGCCCTTTAACTGGTTTGAATCATCCTCTGCAGATGAGCAAATCTCTCGTGTTAAAATGGATTTTTCTGTCAATTGACTTATTAAAAAAGGCATTTGATTCATTGACATAGCTCAAGTTTCTGAGTCCTGAAGTTGTTTTGAGTTTTTGCCAAAAGTTTCATCCCTCACATTTGGCCCAGTGCCCGGAGCGACGAGCGATGTGATTGGTTCATTTGGGACGGGTCGGGGGTCATCGGTGACTCATGCCCCCGGGGGAGATAAAATATGCTGCTTTAGACAGAGAAGTACTTACGAATTGAGTACATAAGCTCCAAAAATAGACGCTTCACAGTCAGTGGTCGTAAATCAGCGCAGTCATTTTCTAAAGCATTTTCAGCCGTGGAGAAGAAGCTTTACTATTTTGTCCGAATGACTGTCGTCTATAAGTGAAAAATACATATGTTTAAATGTACAAGTGAATTTACCTGATTTTGAGAGGGGTCCATGCTTGTTCCATTTATATTAAAGGGGGGGGGGGGGGTATTATGTAAAATCGACTTTTTCAAGCTTTATATCATGTTATTATGTCATTCCCTCATTAAACACATGCCTGGAGTGTTGCCTTGGCTCATTCACATATTTTTGAGTAATCAGTAAAAACTTAGACGGCAGCCATTTTAGGTGTAGCTATGCCTCAGTCCTCCTAGGAACGCCCCCACCTCCTGGAGACGCCTCTGGACCTTTAGTCACCAGCCAAGCCACCAACCACTGCTCCTCAGCTCAGCAGAGCCCCCTCCCCACACAGTAGTGTTGTTTAGATGTCACAGCAGTGTGCTGAAGGGGTCGTGTCGGAAAGCTTCTTAAAGAGACAGAGGCCTATTTCAAGACGTTCAGTACAGCCATTTTGAGAGAGCAATTTTATTCAAGGCAGTTATTTTAATTTACTGCATATACAGACCAACAGAAGGTTACGTCATCATTGTAGTATGCTATAGACTGATGCTATGTGATTGAAAAAAGCATAATACCCCCTCTTTAACATTTCTGCTTTATCGACTCAAACTCAATATCAAGCACCATCGTTCAAGCAATTTTTTAAGTCATTTATCTAATTCAAGATGGTCCTTTTTCCGGTGTAAAACTATTTTTGGTCCAGACAGTGTGAAATGAAATGAAAAAGTGAGCGCTGACGTTTTGTGGTAAACATAGAAGTAGTCATCAGAATCAGAAACATCTGCCATCTTTTTGGTGAAATACAGGCGCTCTAAATCCTTTTAATGTCATGTTTACACAATGATCGCTCTCCTCTGGTTGGTGCAAGTTTCAACAGTCATTAAACTCATTTACAGGACTTGTAAAAACACGCTGGACACATTCCTGGAGGTTTTACCGTTAAAAAAGACTTCACGCAAATATGTGTGAAATATGCAGAGTTAGCAGAAGGTTTCGTGATCCGCCACAACTGTCTCTTCTCACGGTTTGACAATTAAAAGCTGTTTTGCAGGCTGTGGTCAAAAGATGCACACTGGAGATTATGGCATTCATATTTTTGACTGCGATGAGTCACAGTGGGGTGAGCGAGGGCCCAATGGAAGGGGCTGGATGGGAGGTTTGCGTCTCTTCAGGGAAACGGGGAATCTGTCCCAAAGAAAGAAAGGACCGACGAGGACCGTTACAACACCTGAAGATGTTGAACAAATTCATGAGTCTGTGCTGCGTCTCCCAAGCGGCCAGCTCGTAAACATGCAGTTCCCCTTTACATGTCGGGACGTTCTCTTTGTTCATTTCTTCGCAATGAACTCCATCGTCACCCAGACAAGATTATTTCATTGGATTTTTGAGAGTAGCTTTCCCCGGGCGACTGATCTGGTAAACTGGTCTGCGCGCCCGCCTGATTTAGCCCCTTATGATCATTTCCTGTGGGTTTTCTCAAATCCCTGGTTTATAACGATTATTCAAAGGCTCTGGAAGTTTTAAAGAATAACATTCTAACCGAAACTGCTGATATACCGGTCAACATACTTGCAAGAGTGGACCAAGACTTTCAAAATCGCCTGAAACAGTGCATTGATAATGGAGGCTGACATTTAAAGTGGACATATCATGCAAAATCAACTTGAGATTTAAATTAGAGGTTGACCGATATATTGGCCGGCCATAGGTTTTAGAATATCAGCTATCGGCCGATCTAGCGCCGACAAAAGACGATATCTCCAAGACCTCTTTTTTGCAATAAAAAGAGTGAAGTCAGAGCCTTATGAGTCCTCCCACAACTTCCTCAGGGGAACTCAGAAACAGCGCGATGAAATTGGTTAGCTACAAGTTTGTTAAACACACTAAACCATGTCATTTTGAAGCACAAAACGTGGAGAATTCAATCGCTGAGTTTGTTTTAACCTCTGCAAATGTATTTTTGATTGCAGCGCAAAATGCCGCAACTAGCAACAGTATGCTAATGCTAACGGACGCATGCTAATGCTAACTGCAACTAATCAAAGCTGGGACAGAAAGTATGAGTGCATCACCCAAAGAAATCAAATAAAGTTGGCCAGGGCTGGAGTGGCCAAGTAGTTATGTTTTTACAGGATTTTAGACCAGACATTTGAACAAATCGGACAAATATATCGGTCAAAAATAACGGCCGTGCTTTTCAGCATTGGCATTAGAAAAACCCAAATCGGTCGACCTCTAGTTTAAACCATGTTTTAACGTTACCTCATCAAAGATAGACCTATAGTATTTCACGACGTTCTGCATGAATGTTGTGAAATACTACTCCAGCTCTGGAATTCATTTATCGGAGTTAATCATGTTGTTATCTTTCTCTAACACTTTAATAAAAACACTGTATATTATTATTATGTTATTGAACTGTACGTCATCTTTTTAACCCAATTCTTAAATAATGTATTCTGTTCATGCTGACATCTCGTACTCTTCTTCCTGTAAGTGTCACAAACGTCATGTCCTTGTCGGGTCAACAAACCCACCTATAGATTTATATTTTGACCATATTTAGAATAAACATGAGGCCACTTTATATCATATATAAAGTGGCCTCATGTTTATTCTAAATATATTCTATTTTTAGAATAAACATGAGGCCACTTTACATCATCTTCATTTAAGTGCTTGTAAAGTCCTGTCCTGTCCTCTACAGTGACACACAGTATGTTTTATGTCAGACCAAAAGAGACAGCTGCCTTCAAAGCAGCTACTAACAAGGTCAAATGCAGCAAACCGTCTGAATTAAATTAGGCTTAAACATGAAAGAACAGGCTTTTGTTGTCAAATTGAAGTTGTGCTGCAGTTTCTCTCGCTTGTCAAGACACAAAAGAGCGAGAGCTTACAAAGACATTAGCTTTTGGGAGCTATTTGCAAACAAATGTATAATTATGTTAGTAAAACTATCTTGTACTCTCTGTGTTGTAGGATGTCTGTGAAGCTGAGGTTCGACTCTCCCTCTGACGGGGGACCGGTCACCAGGACACGCTCCTTCACCGGACTGAGCTCTCTGACCGGGCGCCAGCGGTATATAAAGCTATAAATAAATATGTGCTGTACAGGACTTATGAGGAGTCCCATTTATTTAATGTATATTACTCGACATCTTCGGTGTCCTGGGTATCACCAAAATGCCGAGCGATGTCACAGATTTTTTTGCCTGGAGTTTCAAAATGTTTTGCTAACAACCCCAGTATGGCTCCAGCGAGACGGTGATAGATGAAGCTAAGGCCTCCAATGTGCTTGCCTGGGCTGGAGCTCAGGAGTTTATAGTCACGGGCCTATCAGAATTCATTAAAACAAAATATTTTATTTCCATTTTGTTGATTATTCTGTCAATCACTTTACATTTGACCAACACTATGACATATTTTTTTCTTTCTTAAAGTTGACTTAAAGGGGCTAAACGGAGTTTAAAAATGTTAAAATGATGTATTTTCCACCCCCTACCCGCTCCACCAAAGTCCTAATCTGAAGAATGAGCCCAGACCTGTTGAGCACAACTGCCTCTAAAGTCCTGCACTTTCACTCAAAAAGGTGTTAATTCAGGTCCAAAGCTTAATACAGAAACTGCAGTTAGGCGTTAGACATGAGGTGGCAGTAGTGAGTATAAAAATTACCAACTTCCATCGAGTCCCTTTCAATATTGCAGTGCACTCAAAGTCTAGTTGGTGGTGTATTACCTTTGTAATACTATTTAGGCCTGAGCACCACAAAGGCTGGTTAAAGCTGAGGTAAATTTATTTTTGCCACCACAGAGTGCGCAGTAAACAAACCTTTGTCTTCACTTAAATTTTCATTGAGCGATGGAAGATAGAAGTAGAATCTAAATTACTTTGATTTAGGTGTCGATCGATTGTCAGTGTGATATTTAATGACTCAAACATGGTTAAATATGTTTGAATATAATAATGTGAATTGTAGTTGACTAACTGTACTTAAAGATATCGATTTAGAGAATGTAGAGATTGTAAGTTGAAATAGGGCTCAGTGTACCACACCTCCCTCCAGAATTAATTTAAAAATGTGGTTTCAAAACTGCACCTCGGTAATGAAGTTTTAGTGAGTGACGAAAACAAACAAAAACAAACAAACAAACAAACAAACAAAAACAACACATATTTTTGTCAAAAGACTAAAACTAAATAAAAATATGTTGTCAAAACTAACTTTTAGTGTAAGGCAACTGCTTAATCAACGCACCCCACCCCCAACCCAAATAATTATTTAATTCATGAATACTTGTTTTATAATGCCTTAATGTTATTCTACACATTTGCGGCACAAAGGCACTCTCGCCTCACTGCAAGAAAGTCTTGGGTTATGATCTTGTGCAGTAAGAGTTCTTTCTGTGCTTTACTTGCTTTCTCCCAGTGTCTGCGTGATCTTTCCCCCATCAACCCAAAACATGAAAAAAAAAGGCTCAAGATCAAATACAGAAACAATCAAATCTATCATTTGCTGATAAGTCTGTTCTACCTTGACAGACACTCAGCTAAATCATGTAACTTATCTAAAAACGCTTTACAAAATGTTGTACTAAGTCAGCTCGAGTCCTGGTCCCACGAGAGGCCTCCGAGGAGAGGGATGTTCAAAACACAGCTGGAATGTACTTCCTGTTGGACGCACACAGCAGCACACACACATTACACATGAACACACAGCACATACCCCGTCCATGTCAGTCTTCTGAAGGCTGTGGGACCTTCTCACGGAAACTGGAGTTCATTCTGCCACATTGTACCACCATCTCTCTTTATTATGGGGATTTGAGGTTGAAATTGAAATGAACTGGATATAAACTTAACGAGAGGACGACCAAAAATCAAAAAATGTCACGCCAGCAACCAGCTTTGAAGTAACTAGAGAAGAGCTGTTACAAATCTGAGTTACAATACATTTTGTGCAGGAATATTGTGAACAAATTCATGTTTCTTTTACAAAAGGTTCCATCATTGTTAGCTTCACCGGGTTTATTGAGTTGAGGGAGTTTCGCTTCAATCTTCAGGAGCTTCTTCTTGCTCTTGTAGTCAAATTTCAGACTATAAACGGACAAGCTAGAACTCTGGTGTTTGTTGAATCGTCTTACATTCTGACAACAAGAGCGAGAAGAAGCTTTTGAACTCAATCTACGAAGTCCAGTTGGCAATATATGAAAATAAGATAAAATAAAGCTCTGTAACGGTGCATAATTCCTTGACGAAATACATTTTTTACTCCACTTTGAATGAAAAGGGTATTTTTTAAGGTCACTGTCATGCTTTGGTGTTAAAATGTGACACATTGGGTTAACCTTAGACAACAGATCATAATAATATGCAGACTGCACACATCAGGCTGATTCTTTCACATATTACTACTTTTCTTGCTACTTCCTCTATAGGGCAAAAAGCATTATTCAGTCACTCCACATTTGGTGGTGGTAAGCTACTATTGTACTTACCATTTACCACGTGGCTGTAATGTGTTGTTTATATCTTGATCTTTTATGTCAGTGCCCTCTGCTGGACATGTGTGGAATTATTTCCTTTCCTTTTTTTTTACATGTTGGCTTCCCCTAGTGGCTGGAGTAAGCAATCGTATTACTTCGTTAAAAATGTGTAACTCCGCACAGAAATGGGCTAGAGCAGGGGTGTCCAAACTTTTTTCATGGGGGGCCGCATATTGAAGCGTACACGGTGTTAAGGGCCATAGATCGGTGGTTAGTGCCGCGAAAACTTTGACTAGCAGAGGTTTCAATTGTGTCCCACACCTTTATTTATGCTTAAAACTTTCATGCCAGCTCTGGCTCACAATAAAATGTTAGTTGTTAGGTTAGAAATGTGTAGAATTATTAAATTTCAAATAAAAAGGACCATCTCTGATAATGTGTACCGATTCAGCAAGAAGGTGGAGGGCCACCAAAAATTGGTCTGAGGGCCGCATTTGGCCCCCGGGCCGCACTTTGGACACCCCTGGGCTAGAGACTTACTTTTTCCTTTACATACTCAGAAATGTATGCTCCCTAAACGACAAAACAAAAGTAAAGTAAAAATTCCGTTGGGATCTATGCTTTTTGCAGGTATAGACTATATTATGCACAGTGACCCTACGTGATTTCTGCCTAGACAGTAACATCAGCGCTGTTCTTCCTCTCCCGTATCTTCTACATTCACGATTAGCAGGGTATCACACAAATGAAGCAATAGCTCAAGATTTCTTTAAGTAAGTAAAGTTAGGATGTGACTGGAGCAGGTTAAAAACATTACCCTCCGTGTTCATAACGGCCTATAAGTTTAAATTTTATTGAGTTGTTTACATGTATTACAGTAATTATTTAACAGCCTTTAACGTTTAGCTCTCAAGATCAAAGCTTCTAAATGAGCACGGGCGTTTCCTTTGGGGCAGGATTCACACGCGACATGATGTTTGTAACACTCTGCAGTGACTCCATCAGTAACTCATTGTGATAGGGGACAGAAGTACAGCACTGATCTTATTGTTCAGGAAGAAATCATGTGGGGAAACTGTGCATATAGCCCATTTGGTAATAATCTCAAACACATCTTCATCTCTATCTTAGAAAATGTCATGCTGATTGAAAACAGCTGAAACAAAATATCCAGTAGTTTAATTTCTGATTCCTGTTTCAGAATTGTATTGGCAGATTGTATGACCTATGCTAAGCGATTTTTATTTTGCGATGAAAGGATTGAGCTTAGCTGAAGAGATGGGGAGGGTGAGGAACACATTTCCCATGGATACATCGGACCTCAGGAAGGGCTTTTCGGGAACCACCAGGAAAGATTCTAAAATTACTCAAAGATGCACATGCAACTCGAAACCATAGACCAGAGGTCACTAAACGGCGGACCTCGGTCCGGATCCGGACCCATGCGCCAGCCATTCCGGACCCGAACCTTGGATCCGAACTTTGGACCCGACCGTGAATTCCCTCAGACAAGCAGCTGCGTCTGCGCTCTCTCTCTCTCTCTCTCTCTCTCCCTCCCTCCCTCTCCCTCTCTGACTGCACCAGAGCGGTAAACTACAGCCCAGACGAACAGAAAGAGAAAGTCCTTCATCTTAGCTTCATGATACTTTTTAAATTTTTAGAAACGGTTTCGGAATGACTGAAATATGGCTTGCTAAAAACAAAAGCGGAGGACGCCCTAATTAAATATGCACGCGCGATCGTAATGCACCAATAGCGCGGTTGTTTTCGGAGCAGGTCTGAACCAGGACTAAACCAGGACTAAGCCAGGACTAAACCTGGACTAAACAGGGCTCAGTGTGTTGATCTGATCAAAGAAACACAGCACTGTCATATATTATGTGCACATTGTGTATAATAGGCTACAGTAGCCTGCACTCTGCTATTTAGGACCCAAAACGTATTTTTAGAGCAAAAAGTCAATTGATTGCATTATTTTCAAATCACAGAAATAGATTTAAAAAAGGCTTAAAAATCCTGATATAACCGTGAATTAACCCCGTATGTTCCGGACCTTTGCTTGACCTTTTTTTTTCATTTCGGACCTTGGTGAAATTTAATTCGTGACCCCTGCCATAGACTGTTAAAAAGAATAGACAGCTCCTCCTCACTCCTCCCCGTTTACCATAATGACCACTTTCGAGGGGGAAATCATGGCGGATTTACAGACTCCTCCTCCCCAGCTCTGACGAAGCATGTTCCTAATAAGGGCAAAAGGGCGGGATCTCACTGTAGACTCGGCCCTTGCGTGACGTGTAGCTCGCGCAGCTCCAATGCTAACAGTCCGACCTCCGTTAAGTAGGAGATTAAAAAAAATATATTTCGAAAACCAGCCTGGTTTCTTTTTTTGTGACTAACCCAGCGTTATCTCAGGAGGAATATGTAGCCATATTAAGTGTTGAAAAAATTGAAACCAGGCATTAAAGTTGTTTTTAACGTGTCTAAAGTCCAATGCTTTTCAATGGGGGCCTAGCGGTCAAATGGAGGTACTACAGCAATGGAAGAGCAATGGCGGCCTCCAGTGTTTGCGGTCACAAAGCAGAGCAGCCAGCGGCCATTGCTCGAAACACAACCCTTAGTATGTTTTTGATCAGAGAACAATACTCAAATACTCCATACACAGTACAGTATGGCTCCAGTACGGTGCAATGTTTACCTCTGCGTATGTAAAATTCTGTCCTCGGTGTGTTTTGGGGCAAGACAAATACAAGAAGGATGATCTTGGTTCATTTTATAGTTTTGTGGCAGGATGTAACTGACACAGAAACAGGGACATCATGCAAACGAGCCCAACATTTGTGGGACTTTGGGGCTAAAACTCATATTTGTTGAATTATAGAACGTGATACATCAACTGGCTGCTTTTATGATGTGTGAGCTGCTTTCTGCCAAAAACAGCCCTCGACCCGCGACATAAATCAGAGTTATTTGAGTCGGTTGCATACCTCCCTCTCGGCAAGAGGTCTCAATATAAACACGACCACAGACGCACACAACAGTAACTCAACCGGGAGAAACCCAAACAGACACAGAGGAATCAGTGAAGTGTGATAAGTAATCAAATGAATAGTTAAGTAAGAGGTATGAAAGGTTTGGTCAGGGTATGTGGGCTGCTTCTGGTGGTACCCGGGCGTCTCTGCAGTTGTTTGAAAACATTTCTATCATGATTTTGTCGGGATGCCAGATATTTTCTTACGTGGTGCTTTTTGCTGTGACCAGTTTAGGAACCGCAGTTTCAATATTAACATTGTGTCCCCAGTTCAGCTTCACGTTAGGAGGGTAAAAAGTGTGATGATAGATAAATGTCTTTATAGTATTTCAACATGGCACGTTCCATTAAGAGGAGACAATACAGGGTTTTGGGTGAATTTGGTTTCTTAAAGGGGGGGTATTATGCTTTTTTCAATCACATAGCACCAGTCTATAGCATACTACAAAGATGACGTAACCTTATGTTGGTCTGTATATGCAGTAAATTAAAATAACTGCCTTGAATAATATTGCTCTCTCAAAATGGCTGTACTGAACGTCTTGAAATAGGCCTCTGTCTCTTTAAGAAGCTTTCCGACACGCCCCTTCAGCACACTGCTGTGGCATCTAAACAACACTACTGTGCAGGGAGGGGCCTCTGCTGAGCTGAGGAGCAGTGGTTGGTGGCTTGGCTGGTGACGAAAGCTCCAGAGGCGTCTCCAGGAGGTGGGGGCGTTCCTAGGAGGACTGAGGCATAGCTACACCTAAAATGGCTGCCGTCTAAGTTTTTACTGATTACTCAAAAATATGTGAATGAGCCAAGGCAACACTCCAGGCATGTGTTTAATGAGGGAATGACATAATAACATGATATAAAGCTTGAAAAAGTCGATTTTACATAATACCCCCCTTTAATAGAAAGTTGTATAGTGCACCTTTAGAGGCCCCATACCAGATTTTTTTTAATTACAAACAATGAAGGAGGAAGCCACTAAATTAAAATGTTAGCTGTGGTCCAAATTCATTCTTAACTTTAAAAATTACATTTGTAGCAACTGAATTCTTCACATTTCACAATATGCAGGGCCACTTTTCAGGGTAATATAAACATATAAACTTATATAACATATAAACTTTCACCTAGAAACAACAACAAAAACACAATCTTCATAATAACATGTTTGATTATTGCACTGATTCAATGTTTCTCCATAGCTTTATATGTAAAATTGTAATTTCAAGGGCCATTTTCTCAAAATTGTTTTTTCTCTCATTGGTGCGAAAATATCTGCACGTCAGTAGCACCGACAGACTTCAAACTTTTCAGTATTGGACTTAAAGGAACAGGCCACCGTTTTTCCATACTGAGATATGTTCTTACCTGAGCTTAGATGAGTTGATACGCACCTGTCTGGTCTTTGTTTTGTCTTGGTCGCTTCTAACTTCACCCCGTTTGGAGCTATAGTAATATGCTGGGAGAGGCCAAATGCTAACAACATCTTTGGTCTTTTTGCGTGACTGAGCGCACGCACAAAGACCAGACAGGTACGCATCAACTCGTCTAAGCTCAGGTAACAACATATCTCAGTATGGAAAAACGGTGGCCTGTTCCTTTAACCATTTTTATTTTATTATTTCATTTTACCTTTATTTAACCATTTTTAAAGTTTTTACAGTGGGATTTTTTAATATCTAATTCTTAGCCTGATTTATTGAGTTTTGAATTTCAAAAGGAACAACAACCCTAACCAAAATGATCCAGTGTGAATAGTCACAATCGAAAAAATAACACATTTCGAATGACACCTCTTCTAATTTATTCTAATCTTTGCAGGAGCTCCTCAGTACGGAACTCTCTTCGCTCCAAAGCCGGATCAGTGAGTAAATCTCCCAGAATGCACCTGTCTCCAAGTCGAGAGGGTGGAGTCATGTGGTCCGCGCAGCCAGAGGAGGTGGACAGAGTTTTCCAGGCTCTTCGCACGGGCCTCAAGTAAGTCAAGTATCTTCAAGTTTTCCCTCTGTAAATTTAAGATACGAGGCTTGTCATGTTGCTGCTGAATTGGATTTTTGATTCACGTTTTTTCTAAATACCTTTTTGAGCTTGTGTACCTTAAAACATACCTAAAATGTTTTAATTTTAATGTTTTAATTTTTAGTTTTCATTGACAAGAGGAACATGTTAGAAAGTGGTCTGTCAGAGGTTTACAATTACAATGTCACCCTCATATTGCACTATTGTCTGCGCCAGGCGGAAGATGAGCCCATAGAGTTTTCGTCGACTAAAGCTGTACTAAAACTATCACATATGACTAAAGAGGGCTGCCAAAAAAAAAAAGACATCACGCATAGTTCCGGCCACCATTTTGAATACCGAAGTAGAATTCTGCAGTACTACAACATGTAAGAATATCTCTACTCAGGATTTGTTTATGTGATTTAACCAACAAATGTGGCACAGACGTACAGACTGTCCACCTACAGCAGAATTTTCTAAAGATCTTCTGCGTCACGCCTCAGACTAAATGAACACATCAAAGAGGAAACAGAAAGTCGGAGTCAGTGTTTAAGCTGCTCAAGATGTTAGCATGCTACCGGTTAGCAGTTGATTCCCCAATCAACTGTCAATGGCTACAACACGATAAACACATGTGTGGCTCACATCTATGAACACTGAGGAAATACTACAGTAACAGTTCAGGGCTTTCTCTTGAAGCTGTTGAAGCTAAATGCTAACCGATAGCATGTTAACGTCTTGAGCAGCTTAAACACTGACTCACTTGTTTCTTCCCATAAACCTGCGTCTCTGGGGCCGTGTTTTTACTGTTATCTTCTTGAGCAATGATTACGAGGACATAAAAATGCCACTGTCATTCATTTGTCTTTCATTTTCACCCTGAGTAGAGATATTGTTACATGTTGTAGCATAATGCTACTTCGGTATTCAAAATGGCCGCCATAACAACAAAAGTCACATGACTGAAAGGCATGTATTGCAAATAGAAACTAAAAACCACAATATGCCCTTTATGTCAATGTGCATAGGGAGTATCTGGAAGGGCATCAGGCTGAAATGGACTTCCTGTCAGCTCAACAGAGAGAGACTAAGAGAAACTCCAGGCTGGTGAGAACTGAACGTCATGAATCGATTGCTACTTTATTATTCTTGTATTAAAGACTTGTTGTTTGTCCACAGGCCTTTCTGTATGACCTGGAAAAGGTGAGCTACGCATTTTCATTGATCGTGTTTCTTCCTCTCAACTATTTAACTTTGTCTTTTATCCCCAGGAAATCAGAGCACTGGAAAGATACATTCGAAGACTAGAGTTTCAAATCAGCAAGGTACTGTTTTCATAGATAAGTTTAATATACTGTCGCTCTTTCTTCCTCTAATTGCTTATTTTATTGTTTATTCTTTGGCGTGCAGGTGGAGGAGCTGTATGAGATGTACTGTGTCCAGTGGCGGTTGTGTCAGGGCGCGGTGAACATGCGGAGGGCCTTCTCTCTCTCGCCCTCGACCCGGGCGTCCCGCGAGAGTCTGCTGGAGCTGAGCCGGAACCACAGGCACAGTCTACAGGTAACATGGTGTAACCGGTACAGTCACGACATGACAAGTAGTGTTTGTGTTTTCTGAATCAGCCAATGTTTTAACACAAGATGCAGCACTTACTTTTGTTTTAAAAGTCCTGGATATGCCTTCAAAAAGCAATGCAATGTATCTTATTAATCCCATGGCCATTGAATTACATTGGATCCAGTTCAAGCGATACCAGACATACTCCTTAGTTTAGAATATAGAAAGGGGTTTGTTCAAGGGTTGTTATATGCCCGATCCCGTCAGATCTTAGAAGCTAAGCAGGTAGTTAAATTAGAGTAATGCAGCCAATTGGATTAAATCAAATTACTATTTAAATTAAATTTGACTTTAAATGTCAGTCACATTAGCTTAGATACTGGCTGTGGGTTCTTTGCAGACCTGTAATAATCACAGCATACATATGTTATCTTTATGTTGCCTTTATTCGCTCTTTAAAGCGACAGCAGAACATTGGTAGAAGCAAGCGGCGTAACTTACAGCACACAGACGTTGAGTGACAGGCTTAGGCATCTTTCTAGGCTTCGTTATTGGTTTCCTTCACACATGGTGGTATCGGACTGGTATTCTGTTTTGATGACGTACGTTCCCTCGTGGCGTATCTAAAGCGTCCTCCTTCTCTCGACCCACCTGACCTCTCCCTCGTTGACCAAATGTCAAAGGACGATGCTGTGTCAGCGTTTCATCGTTCTCTCTGGCAGCTCAGTGTGGCTCAGCATTGGAGCAGTTTTTCCTCGCGCTCTTGGCATGTGCAGGATTCAGATGGGCACAGTGGCGCAGATGGTAGAGCGGGTCGTCTCATGATTGGAAGGTCAGGGGTTTGAATCCCAGCTCCTGATGCACACTGTTGTTGTGTCTTTGGACAAGACACTTCACACACCTTGCCTCCAGTGTCTGCGTACATAAGTTGAGACCATTTACCGTTTTACTTCAGGTGGCATGCCCACACAGGCTCCTGCTGTAGCAGACCTCCCATTTCCTGTTT
Source organism: Neogobius melanostomus (assembly GCA_007210695.1). Lineage (NCBI taxonomy): Eukaryota > Metazoa > Chordata > Actinopteri > Gobiiformes > Gobiidae > Neogobius > Neogobius melanostomus. The sequence goes on along the minus strand of VHKM01000457.1, from coordinate 265,070 downwards.
TCCCGATGGTGCCCGAGGTTGAGTGATAAAATAGGATCAACCATCAGCACTACAAACAAAGCAATGGCGATTTGTGAAAGTGAATGAATGAACAAGGGGACTCCGGACTGTGCAGGTGTGAGGTAAAAACTGCCTTTGGTGAAAGAGTTGGCCAAGGTCTCTGGTGGAGTGACTGAACTGAGCTGGCCAGGCCTACGGACTGGATCTGTTTGGTGTCATTACAATTTCAAAGGGAATTCGTGGAAATATGGTCTGGAAGGCAATTGATATGCTGCTGAACATTTCATCATCTTTGTGAAACTTGACCTAAGTTAACAAAGTATGGCCTGAATAAATATGGTGTGTTTTCATTATGTCTCTGTTCCCAGTTTCGAACCTGAGTTGTCTTCAGTGATCTATTCCTTTTTTTTCTCTACTTATTGTCACCTCAGTTTTGCACTTTGAAAACATCAACTGCAAAATCACCACATGTAGAAATGTACAATGACATTAATTAAAATTTCTACAATACGGTTCTATTTCATTTTTATCTTCTGTCAAAGAAGATAAAAATGATTAAAGGACATCTTGATCTTGTTCAAATGAAAGACACTGTTGGTACAATTGGTTAAAAAATGGCGGTAGTGCATGTGTCAAACAGACAGGGGTCAGGCTGAACTGAAACGACCCAAACACAAAGCCACAGTAAAGTAACATGTGGTGTGAATGAACAGGGCTCCCCTGGGCCCATCTGTTCTGCAGCCGACACTGAACACAAGGACAGTCCACATGTGAGCGCTGTCATCTGGGTCTGAGCTGCTCCAAGCAGGAAGACACGCCACTGTAGACCGGGCTGCATGTGTGTAGGCTCTTGTAAAACCATTTGTGCAGTTAGACTAAAAGGAATAAACAAAAGTGAGACAGTGGGTAAAGTGTTGAGTGCTCTTCAGAATCCAAATAAATTAATATTTTGTGTTGTCTCAGATCTTGTTTTTTGTCATCCATCCAACCATCCATACATCCAAATTATTGTTATCACAATCAGCCAACACATACTGTATCTTTGCTGCCAGATGCCAAATTAACATGATACAGAGAATAGTAACTATATTTCTATGGAGCTTTTCAAAGACAGGGTTCAAATAACACTGGAAAATGACCATCTTAAATGAGATAAATGACTTAAAATTGTTTGATTTAGGGTACTTTATGTTAAAGCAGTATTAAGTAACTTGTTTACCTTAATAAATCCTTTCCGTAGTCCCTCTGGGGGTAATACAAGTGTTAATGGTGTCTCTGGCCAGAAAACCACCCTTACAACTTGACTGCCACGGGACCGGAGCAACCAATACACACTAATGGAATCACAAAGAAGAAGCTAACAGGCTAACAGAGAAAGCTAACTGTGGGCTAGCGCCACTTACAGTATTTACAGCCAAGTTTGAGTGAAAAAAATAATTTCTATTGTGTAATTGGATGTCCCTCTCTCCCTTCGCCTTTTCTGTCAGCGTAGTATTTACTCTCACGGACAATTAATAAATAAAAAAATCTCAACATGCTACGACACCTGCAGTTGTGCTTGAAGTCGGTTTGAACTATTTGAGATAAAAAACTGACGCTAATGGAACGAGCACAAATCCCAGTTAAAATGTGACAAATTCACTTTTACATTTAAAAATATTTGTCACTTGAAATGAGACAAAATAATCTGAACTAAGAAAAATGTGCTTGTTCGATTGGCAATAAGAGGTTTTATCTCATCTAACACTAGACCAAACCTACTCAAATTTTAGATTTAATATCTTAAATCTAAATGTAAAATATTAAATTTTAAGATGTTAAAATGTAATATCTTAAAATTAAACTTTTTATATCTTCAGTTTTAAGATATTATGGATTCTTCCTTAAGATGATTCTAAATTTTAAGATTTTTCTTTTTCAATTGAAAGAAAAGCTCCGCACACTGACTCTTTTGTATGGCCTTTATTGTGTCCCTGACCTTCACCAGGCTCAAAGACGGGGTCAGAAAGTGCTTTAAATGGGAACAACAAAATACATTACAACACATTAGATTTAGGGTTTTTTGGCTCTGAAAATATTAAAGAATAAAATGTATTTGACCTTTGTATTCCCACTGAGATTTCATAATCAGTTCATAATCTCTGAGCGCTGCCCAAAGTATTTAGCTCCTTTTTCAAGTATTCAGGAGCCTGTCTATGAGAGGCTTTGAAATAGTGATGTGACGTTCATGACCGAGCGGCTCTTTTGTCCGGCTCTTTAACAGTGAATGGTTCGATCCGGATCTCAATTGTGGAAAGAGCCGGATCTTTTTTTTCCCAGTCAATTACCAGAACTTTCATTCATTCCCCCGAACGAACTAAAGAATCAATCATGGAGCAGACCACACAAGTGAAAGCTTTTTGCTCTAAAGTTAAAGCTAAATGCACTAAAAATGATTTGCCAGACAGTTGCAGCCTCTTTTTTGTTAATTGTGGCGCAAGATTTGAATCATGTTTTTCAAAGCGTAAATTGCAATTTGTAATTTTTTACATCATCTAAATGAGAGAAATAATCACATCTTAGATATTGTGAGTCATCAGGCTGGCGTTATGAACAAATTTATAAGAGAACTAGTCTTTTGAACGGTTCTTTGAAATGAACGGATCCCAAAGACTTACAACTTTAAACAGAAGGCATGGTTGACTCACTTTTTAATGATTGAAAGATGATCCTCCTAATTTAGTCCTAATTTTACTTTGTTTTGGTCTTTATTAAAGAGGGGGTATTATGCTTTCTTCAATCACATAGCACCAGTCTATAGCATACTACAATGATGACGTAACCTTCTGTTGGTCTGTATATGCAGTAAATTAAAATAACTGCCTTGAATAAAATTGCTCTCTCAAAATGGCTGTACTGAACGTCTTGAAATAGGCCTCTGTCTCTTTAAGAAGCTTTCCGACACGCCCCCTTCAGCACACTGCTGTGGCATCTAAACAACACTACTGTGCGGGGAGGGGGCTCTGCTGAGCTGAGGAGCAGTGGTTGTTGGCTTGGCTGGTGACGAAAGGTCCAGAGGCGTCTCCAGGAGGTGGGGGCGTTCCTAGGAGGACTGAGGCATAGCTACACCTAAAATGGCTGCCGTCTAAGTTTTTACTGATTTCTCAATAATATGTGAATGAGCCAAGGCAACACTCCAGGCATGTGTTTAATGAGGGAATGACATAATAACATGATATAAAGCTTGAAAAGGTCGATTTTACGTAATACCCCCCTATAGGTCTTCAAGACAGTTTGGCAGGAAAAACAAATCACTCCTTGTTCTCATTAATCTCAATTACTCTTCATAATTCATTCCGTTGGGCATTATAGGGCCATCAGTTGTCAAACCTACACTGAAACTGGATGGACAATTAGCCTCTCCGTCTCCACCCGCATGTAGCAGCTAACACGGTTCACCGCTAACTCAAAAATCAGTGCCAAGAGAAATCCCATCTTGAGTGAGGGGTTAGAGGGTCAGTCTGTTAGCAATGTTACTGTTAGCATGCTCCGGTTAGCTTAGCAAGCGTCTAAGGCCCGTTAACGCACTACACAGAGCTCGTTCTCCTCGGGCCCATCTGGTCTGAGATGGAGCAGAACATTTACACTTCAGATGCATTTTTCCAACAAACTCTACGCTCGAAGCAATAATAACAGAAACTGGGCTTGTGTTGAGGTCATGTGTTTTGGCAGTAGCAGGAATAGCAGTAGTTTTGTGGCCCGAGGTGGGAAGACTCGCCTCCCAAGAAAGCTTTTTTTTTTTCAAGGTTTTCAAGATGTTCTTTAAAATCAGAGAAAGTGCATCCTGGATTTGAGTCCTGGACAACATGGCGTAAAATTTGCAAGTTCTCCCAATGCTTGATTCTCTGGTTCATAAAACGTGCAAATAGGCTAATCCTCCATTGGGAATCCTAAACAAAACTAGCTCAAGATCAATGGGTTACCGGGCACTGCTGGTTTGACTGTGACCATAACTAATCAAGATTTTTAAAAGATAAATGGAGCTTGGGAAAAACTGAAAGATATCTAGGATTTCTGGTGCATTCTATAATAATAAACCCATGGAGATTTTCTAAATGTAAAGTACTGGACTGAGTTCTTATTCCCCTAAAAGCGTTTGGACACTGCTGTGTGTTAAGCCGTGTGAACACTGTGCAATTTTGTCCATCTGAAACAATCACTCGTTGAGACAAAAATCGTAGGTTGTAGCTGAAAATCGTAAGTCTTAGGCCGTACAGTGAGGCAGGGACAAAGATTTCAAATACAGAACCACTGTACGACCCAAGACCAGCTGCCACAGAAGAGTCATTTTCTTGCTGCAACTTGGATCTCTGTCAAGCGTCCCATCAACCAAATACAACATCAGTGCACACCGCACCGCAGTCAGAGTTACAAGCGGTACAGCGCTTATCCGAGGAAATAAACACCGCTCGCATGCGGCACTTGCCTCAGCTAAACACAGGCCTAGAGCCTGAAAGTTGCGACGATAAACTCTGATCGTAGCAAATTCTCTCTTTGAACTATCGTACAGTGGAGACGAGTGCAGGCTCCCGAGTTCACAATCCCCATGTCGTTGTGCACTGTACTCCGGACATTACTTGTTATATTTATGTACCAATCGGCTTGTGCAGACACATGACAAAAACAAAGTAATAATGGTGTGTTCATGTGGTGAAAATGACTGGGGAACTCAGGTCAAGACGAGCTTCCCGACTTCTGCACCTGACTGCGGAAATCAGCTGATTTGTTATTTTATCGTCTAGTGTGAGCGTTTTAATTAAACACTACTTTTGAGTTTAGTGTTAGCTGTCGTCATCCTCGTAGTAACAAAATTGCGAGTGAAACTAACGTTTAGCTTTTGAGATGCTAACAACACATTTAAATGATTAGCTGAGCTAAACGCTAATCAGTGATAAAAGACCATCAAATCCCCACATTCCCTCATAAAAACCACATGAACACAAACCAACTGGGGACGATGATGTCACATTTCGGGAAAACGAGCACCCGAGTCCACATGACTAGCACTGAATTATGGGCTGTATCCATGGAAACAACTCCTGCTTGGCCTGGTTAGTACCGGGGCCATGCAGGAGCTAAGAAAGGTACCAGTTAACAGTAAAGTGTGCTGATAGAAACACTTCAAATGCAGATAGAGAGATGGGCAGGTGAGGCCATTATTTAAATTATATAAAATCAACAAGGATGACATTTGATCTAACAGCGAAATTTTGTCTTGTCTCCAGTACTAATAATATTTTTATTTCTGTAGTGAATATGCACAAGAAGTGAAATACACAGTGATTTTAGTCAGAAGATACTGGGACTGACCCATTTGGCTGATGAGTAAACACAGTTTGAAGTCTCTAAGCATTGTTGCTCCACTACTGCAATTAGAGAATTTTTATTAAGTTACAGTAATGTTACAAGTAATGTTATGGAAAATTAGATTATAATCACTGAGGCTGGGACAAAACATCGGATCGCAATACTTTTTTGCTGAAATACAAAGTATCGATACTTTATTATATCGCAGTACTTTCAATACTTGTGATTGGAGGTATTTTCTATCATGCACTCCTTCGTTTTCCAGTAACATCACTTTGTTACATTTTGTGTTAAAGGGGGGGTATTATGTAAAATCGACTTTTTCAAGCTTTATATCATGTTATTATGTCATTCCCTCATTAAACACATGCCTGGAGTGTTGCCTTGGCTCATTCACATATTTTTGAGTAATCAGTAAAAACTTAGACGGCAGCCATTTTAGGTGTAGCTATGCCTCAGTCCTCCTAGGAACGCCCCCACCTCCTGGAGACGCCTCTGGACCTTTCGTCACCAACCAAGCCACCAACCACTGCTCCTCAGCTCAGCAGAGCCCCCTCCCCACACAGTAGTGTTGTTTAGATGCCACAGCAGTGTGCTGAAGGGGGCATGTCGGAAAGCTTCTTAAAGAGACAGACGTTCAGTACAGCCATTTTGAGAGAGCAATTTTATTCAAGGCAGTTATTTTAATTTACTGCATATACAGACCAACAGAAGGTTATGTCATCATTGTAGTATGCTATAGACTGGTGCTATGTGATTGAAAAAAGCATAATACCCCCTCTTTAATGCACTTTTCAATCTGAACACTTCAATAAATGTCAAATGGCATTTGGTTCATAAACTATGGACCCATAACTGTTTTATTTTTTACACATTTTAAGGTTAACATAACATATTATTATAATTCCTTACTGTATCGCAATATGTATCGGATCGGGCTCTGAGTATCGTGACAAAACTGTATCGTCCCAGCCATAATAATTACCTTAAAAGTCAGAATAAAAGTCAGAAATTTGGAAAAACCACCAACTACAAAGTCTGTCTGGAAATACAGACATTGTGGTCCATTGTTTGCTTTGTGCGGGAAACAAATCTAAGTGGGGCAGAATAAACAGTAATCAGATAAAGTAATCAAAGAGGGAGCAATCAGTAATCAGTAGTTGGATTACTTTTTATGGAGAAATCCCAACAACACTGAGTCTGCTTATCGGAAAATGGTGTGGATAGGACTGGCGTTTTGTATTTTCAGGCAGAATTAACAGTAACTTCATTATTAACCTTGAAGATTAGAGATGTCTCAGGTGATTAGTAATTGTGCTTTATATTTGAATGGCGCGGCTATAGACGTGCCTCTTGTAATTTAGCGACGGAACTCTTCACTGAGGCTTTTGATCCAATGGCAAGAGGTGCACACACTGTTGTTTTGTGCAGGACCCTTTACTTGTCCTGTGATGAAAATACTATAAAGTGCTCACATTGCAACACACAATTGGTTCTTGAGCAGCCGATTCTCTATGATTTTTATTGTATTTTGTACAGGAGCCACTCTGCCTTTTGGTCGGACTCTTTCTAACATATTTTGAATGGTAATCGGTTTAAAATGTGGCCAAATATTCACAAATTCAGACTTTCGATCCACGTCTCATAAGTGTCCCATTCAAAAGATTGCAACATGCACGAAACAATTTAAACCCTGATCTTTCTCTTACACTGATATCGCTTAATTTTATGGTTTAGCCAAGAAACATTTGCCTTACGCTTCATATTTTGTTGAGGAATTCTTGTACGGCCATGACCCACATTTTCTGGTCTTGCAGGACATGTCTTCGATGGAGTGCGAGCTGGAGATCCTTCTGGGAGAGCTGCAGATCAAAATGAAAGGTGTGTCCGCTCTGCTCCCAGCATTAAATATCCCACAGTGCTTTGCGGGTTATCACTGGGTTTATATTGTAACTCAGGCGCGACATGTGTTTTCACTCAGGGCTGATCGGCTTCGCTCGCCTCTGCCCCGGAGACCAGTACGAGGTGAGCAGCGCGCCGCATTAACAATGAGGTGAAGACAGATGGGAAATCTGTAATGTTACTCAAGTAGAAGTAAAGTGAACCATGGATAAAACTAGAAGTGTGGAAGATGTTTGCCACAGCTGCTCTGCTTGTAACGCAGCAATGGCCTCTCTCAGCGCCACCAATCACTTAATTACATTTACATAGTGGTTCTCAAGTGGTTTAGCGTAGGAATTCACCATCACCATGGGATTTCCTGAAACTATTGTTGATGTAAGCATTAATAAGCCTGAAAAGATGAAATCATGATCAAAACAGACTGGTTTCAAAGTGAAGCGTCTTAGAAATGTCTCACAACCCACTAAAGATGGTCCCACGCTTTTGAGTCCCAGCCCACCAATGGAGAAAGAAGGGACATGTGAATGTAGCCATGGCTGCTCTTTGGGACAGACCAACAGAAGCAATATATCTACATACAGTACAGTCAAAAGTTTGGAAACGCTTTTTATATGTGTAACCCTGTCTTCGTGGCACTCTGATGGCGAACATAAATCACACCCTTACAAATGTATTGCTTTATCTTTTATTTCAAGACTATTTACTTTGTACATTCTGATTGAAAGCTTTGATTTGCAAATTAACACACACAACAAAGAAAGTGAAATAGCTGAAATTGCATTGATTACTGCTTTGCACTTTTGACATTATCTCAATGTAGTCACCAGAAATGGTTTTGACTTCAGACTGTTGAAAACCATTTCAGATGACGACCTAATGAAGCTCATTGAGAAAACACCGAGAATAAAGGGCGGCAATTTTAAAGCATTTAAAATATAAAACACCTTTTGAGTTATTTCACTGTTTCCTACATAATCCCATGTGTTCAATCATAGTTGTCTTCAATGAGAATCAGACAATGTAAACAGTGTGTTGAAAATAAAGAAAAGTCAATACATAAAAAAGTTTTCCGAACTTTTTACTGGTACTGTACTATCTGCACATATCTGCATCAACAGACCCTCCGACAACCACCATTCATTCACAAGCATCATTCATCCTGGCCTATTCTACATGTTTTTGGTGATAGGGTGATTGGAGCACTTGGAGCAAACCTACGCAGATGCTGGGAGAACATGTAAAATTCACCCGGAAACAGAAATAGATGACTATCCTTCGACACAGCACCTTCACTTGAGAACTTTTTCTAAGTCTTGACTGCAGTCTGGATTGTAGAAGAGTTTGAATCTCTTCGACTGGACTGGGTTGATTGAGTTTCGCCTTGATTTTCCAATGCTTCTTCTTGCTCTTTGCACGCTTTGTCATGTACTTAAGCACATTGTAGGTTGATGGGGGAAACCGGGGAATGGGGAGAACATGAAACTCAACACAGAAAGCTCTTTAGTTAACCAAAGTCATAAAAAGCAGTGGCCCTAACAATGATCCTTGTGGCACACCATTATACATGACTGCACTATTTAAACAACCAAATGAAATGTTTATTTGTATTTCTGGTTTGCTGAGTTAGATAATGTTAGTTATTCAGTGCTGTTGTGTCGGGAACAGGTGGTGGTGCGTTTGGGACGTCAGCGCTGGAGAATCAGAGGCAAGATCGAGTCCGACGACACCCAGACCTGGGACCAGGAGGAGATGGCTTTCCTACCTTACATCAACCACAACTTCCACATCAAGGTTCAAGCTAATGTGTAATTTTTTCTAGAATCAAATGTTGGAGTAAAATGTTAAGATGCTTCAGTAAGTATTTCAAAAGTGTGAGCTGAAATTTGAGAAACTTGTTAACATTTAGAAGGTCCAAATTGTAGAAAACACAAAAGTCAGGTGCTCTACCAGGATGACAATAAAACTGACGTAGATTGATGTCAAAAGTTTGGGCTCACTTAAAATTTCCTTATTTTTTGAAAGAAAATAATTGTTAATGAGAATAACATTAAATGAATCAGAAATACAGTCTAGACCAGGGGTCACCAACGTGGTGCCCGCGGGCACCCAGGTGCCCTTTGGGGCATGCCCAGTAGCCCTTGAGACTTTTTTTAAAGTTTAAAACACCTAATTTTCTTGAATCTGATTCTTAAAAATACAGTTATTTCTGTTCTTGTGACTCAGTACGACTTTAAAATAAAGCTATTTTGATATAATATGGGGTCAATAACCTATAAGTAAACAGTGTACGTTCAAGTCTTTAGGATTTGTTTTTAACTGGTAGCTCTCGAACAACTTAATGCTCTTGAAGTAGCCCTCGGCTGAAAAAAGGTTGGTGACCCCTGGTCTAGACCAGGGTTGTCCAAACTTTTTTTCATCAATGCATATTGAAGTTTATTCGACGTCGAAGGCCACGAACCACAAGCTGGGGTCAATGCAGTGAAACAATCAACTGGATGCATTTATGAGCGGTTTTAACTGTGTTCCACATCATTGTGTAGACATGGAAGCTTAACACAGCTATATCTCAAAGAAAATGTTAGTCTTTGAGGCTATAAATGTACATAATTATCAAATTTGCAGTAAAAAGTACCAGTGGGCTGCTTTTGGCCCCTCTGCCCGTACATACGTACATAGTAGTGTTCTAATGGTACATCGTAGATTAGAAAACCCTCTTGTAGTTATGTTGGCACAAAAAAAGTGAAACCTTCTTCTGAAACTCGACAGAGAAACGAAGACTATTCCATATGAGATACAAATGCTGAATTATGATTATGCATATATTTTACACAGAATAAAGGGGAGCAAAGTGGTAGCCTGGCTAACGCCAGACTAAAATCACAAGTGATATTTAGTCTGGGGATCACCAATTCATTTTCTCGTAGGAGAGGTGTGGTTTACGATTGTCCATAACCGTTTATTGGGCGCTACGAATGTCTCTCATGCGTCTGCACGTAGCCATAGCCAATCGTATCATGGTATCAGATGACGTATGACGTACCTGCTGTAAACTTTTGAGCTAAACTATTTAGAACACGTTCGAAAGATGGCATCGCGTCTGCTGCTGTCATGTTGGATCCGTAAATATATATATATATATATTTTTTTTATCCCTAAACAAACTACAAGCTTCTGTATGTCAAATAGCACGTCATCGTCTTACTGTCCCTCCTCGTTCTGTGATTGGTGCCCAAATCCATGGAAAAATGTCGGCCATGGTCCCAGGCTGTTGTGAAGTTCGAAAAGATTCGAGCGCACACAGCAGTCTGGCGTTAGCCAGGCTAGCAAAGTGGTTCAACAGCACCTAAATCATAAATGAAGGAGAATGCAAACCATAATGCTAACGCTAGCTTCATGCATCATATGCTAATGCTAGCTTAGCGTGGCGGTTTTTCACTTCTACTGGACAGTTTGCGGTGAAAATGACATTCATAATGACCTGATTTTGACTTGACTTTGCTGGTGTGCGATAAAGTAGTGAAAAACCTAAAATTATCAGGGTGACGCCAAACATTTCAATGGCAGTGTAAACCTTATAAAAACAAGTCTTGTACAAATACAATACAATGAGCCTCATGAACACTTTATTGTAGCTTCTTCTCATGCTTTTTTCTTTGACTGCTTAAAATGACAGAGGTGTGTTCCTATCATTTCACTACATGTTATGTTTTTTTAACATTGTATATGCCAAATAAACTATCTATCTATCTGTCTATCTATCTATACAACAATTAAATTGATGGACACCAATGCGTTTTCTATTTCACATATTGAATTAGCTTTGCATATACATCAAGTGCCCTTCCTGACATGACCTGAACGTCTCTTAACTCTTGCAGGTGACAGAGGCTAAAGGTCTGGGTTGGCAGCTGGTGGGCAGTGTGACGTGTGCCAGTGCGGACTTCTTCGTGTCCAAGCCTCGTCTGATGCTGGTGGACATCACAGAACTGGGCACCATCAAACTACAGCTCGAGGTCTCCTGGAAGTAAGAAAAATACCCTGTAGTGGGATTTTACGGCAACAGCGTAGTATGCCAAACGGTTACATTTGTGTACTAAATTTGACTTGCTTCTGCCTGTACAAACCCTGGAATGCTTTAACAAAGGATGGCTACATACAAATACCCGAAGGTAAATAATGTCTAAAACATCGATAATCCAGATATGTTTAGAGGAAAAGTGAACAGTGCAGATAAAATACTTTCATGAGGTATATTCCTGGATTTGAGCATGGTCAGAGTTGAGGCCTGTCTTACATATTCCTGAAGACGGTTCCAGATTTAAGAAGCGTAAAACTGAAATCCAGCCGCACTGTGTTTAGTCCACATAAAACATTTGACCTTCTAAGTACCTCCTCATGAAATGTCTGGCCTTCCAAGCACCAACAGGCCCAGACAAAGATCCAAGGAGGACTAAAGCCGGGTCTACAATAGATATAAAGTGTTCCTGTTTTCTTTTACTGTAATACTATGGACCAGGAATCTGTGTCCTTAATAAAGCTTGAATGAATGAATGAATGAATGAATGAATGAATGAATACTGTAAAGCAGACTTAATTATGTATAAAGCATTATGAAGCATAAATGAAAGTATCAGTGAATGAATAGAAGCTAAAATACCCCTGGACACAACAACAGCATGAACAACTTTAAGATTACAGGTAAGGATGCACCGTCCAATACTGGTATCAGATATCGGAGCCGATACTGGGAAAAATTCTGATACTGAACTGATAACTGTTTTCACCCTCACCGTTTTTAAAAATACAACTTACATCAACTAAACCTCAGTGAATATGGACATGCTGTACCTTGTTTTGAAGCTCAGAACCTGGAGATTTCAATAAGCTCTATGCACGCAAATGACACGTGACTTCCAAGTGGATTCTAAGTCGGTGCTTCCGTATCCTGTCTCCGTTATTTCCTTATGAGGTCTTGTCTAAATAAATTAATAGTTCAAGGAATCATCACTGACAGTGAGATACTGATCCGAAGTGACTCACTACGTGTTAAAAACATCACGTTGGATGTAAATTCTTGACTGCAGGAAACATCTATGTTTTTTGAGGTAGGACGTTTTATCTTAGCGCTAACGGCTAGTAGCAAAAAACACCACCACAAAAATTAAACGTCTTAAAAGTATTTTTACTAAAGACAGGCTGATTATATTTTGGGCAGGCTCGTTTAAAGTCTTGTAGCTATTTTAATTTTTAATTCGTGTTAGCCGTTAGCTTCAAGACAAAAACACGATGTTTTTAACATTATGCTAGTGCCTGTCCACCAGTAACTCACTGTCTGCCATGTAATCTTCAGGTGTTTATTTTTTTAGACAAGACCTCATAGGGAAATAACAGAGACAGGATACGCAAACAACTACTTAGAATCCACTCGGAAGTCACGTGACGCTCGCGTGCATATAGCCTATTGCTGAGTTAGTTTTAACCTCCACAAATGTGATTCTGATCGCCGCCCAAAACACTGTGGCTAGCAACAGCATGCTAATTCTAACGGCAACTAATCAAGCTGGGACTGGAACTATGATTGGATCACCCTAAAGTAGCCTAATTAAATACAATAGCAACTGCTGGAATGGCCAATTTTGTATTGTAGTTCATGAAATGCTGTTAAGATTAACTGATGCAACATTATTTATGCACAAGTTGTAATGCTCAGATCACTTTATGTGAGTTGTTCATTTTAATGCAACCTAATTGCCTGTCATATACCCGAGGATATTGAGTGTAGAAAAGTCCTTGTTTAATGTTTTTCCATTATTAGTTTATTAATACATATAGGCCTAATTGTTAATTGAGCTGAGACTTTATTGATTAAAAAGCTGGATCGATGCATAGTTACAGTGTGATAGATCGAATGGATTAGAAAGTCTATCCAGCATCCTGAGCGTAACTGTGTTAATGAAATTATGATCTGTGAGAGAGGCGCAGACAGGTCTAATGGATGAATGGGTGAGCTGCTTGACCCACTCGCTCTGACCCCGTCCCACGCACAGATGTCCCGCAGAAGAGAACCGAAGGATGTATGGTGCAATGATTCATGTCTGGGATATGTGCAGCTGCTCTGTAAATCATATGCACCTTAACACTGTCCACTCGGCTTCAAGAGATCAGGAGGAAACAATATGGCTGACAGGGGATTTACAGTAGTGTTGTATGCAGTCAGGTCAGAAAGTGTTTTTATAAATGAAGCTTGATTTGAAAAAAATATACCACAGATACCAGCATAATCAAAAGAATGTGTTTGAAATTGTGATCAGACAGAGGTGGGAAGAATAAAGGTTCATTCATACGGGAGCTGCAAGAAATTGACTCTGTGCATAACTTCAAATCATAACGCCGCCAAGAAGACACTTCCTGTTTCGATTCAGAACGCCAAAATAAAAGCACACAGCTCGTCTCATTGATTAGTTCAGCAGGCACTGGCAACATTACAAGAATACAATTAAATGCAATAGTTAATAGTTAGGCAGAAAGAAAGTTGAATTAATTAACTGCTGAACTAATGAATAAGATGGTGCTTTATTTGGTGTGCTGGATCGAAACAGGAAGTCACTTCTTGGGCGGCGTTGTTATGATTTGAAGTTATGCACAGAGTCAATTAAGTCATTTTTGCCTTGTAACCATGGAAACATCTTGTAATTGAAGACATTTACATGGGTACAAAGCAAAAATGACTTCATTTTGTTCTTGCAGCTCTCGTGTAAGAACAAAGTTTGTGCGTCTTACCAATATAATTGCTCAAGTAAGAGTAGGCAAAGCAAGGCAAGGCAAGGCATGTTTATTTATAGAGTTCGGGAATGTGATGTCATATCGCTAAGGATTATGGGATTAGCAGCAATTGTAAACTAATGGAGATTTTAAAAGTTAAAGTACTGGAGTTATTGTTCACATTAACAGTGTGTTAGATGTATTTACCAGCAGTAATCAGCAGCTAACGGAGTTGTTCCATGGCTTTTTCTCCACTTCTTCTACTGTTTTTAGCTAATGTTAGTCTATGGAAATGTATGCTAACAGCTGCAAAGATGGCGGAACTCTATACCGCACATTTCGTACACAAGGCAACTCAATGCGCCTAAAGAGATAAGTAAGAAATAAGTACTTGGTGAAACTGCTACTTGAGTACTATAGCCAGTAGTGACATAACTCATGAGAAACAACATATACAGAAAGAAGTACTTCTGGGAATAAGGTACACAAACAAAAACTACACCTATTTTTTACGTCAACATTAAGTTTTTGCCACTTGAATATTTACTCACTGTGGAGTAACTTGTATTTTAGTGCAGATACTTCATTACTTTCTTACTCAAGTAGAAGTAAAAGGTACTGTATGATCATCTAAGGCAGTGGTAGTTCTGACAGTAGTTTTAGTCAAGTAATCCGAGTTTTAGTGGACGAAACTTTCCTTTTAATGTCATCAGCATAAGTTTTAGTCTCATTATGCACTTTTGAATTAGTTTTAGTCTTTAGTCTTAAATTATGATGAAATCTGTGAGTGGTGACGTAGCCTCTGCTCTCAGACCTACACTTTCCCAGACCCCTTTGGACGTTAGTGGATCCAGGTGTGGAGGGGGCCTCTCTGGGACTCTGCTACAGTCGCACTAATCACGCAACTCTGCCTCTGTCCCCATGTGTTTACGCTGCCCCGCTTTCTGTTTGGTCTGGTCCTGATTGAAGGGATTTTGGTAGATATAAAGGCTAAATTACCAAGTACACATGTCGGTTCGTCTTGGGCTCAGTTGGTTCATCTAAAGACCAGCAGGCGCACTTCCAACATCAAAATGCTCTCTTTGTATTTTCTTTTTGGACTGGTGCAGACAGTTGTTGTGTCCTTGGGAGAGACACTTCGCTTACCTTCACTTACATTACTTTACCGATGTACCGTAAAGCAAGGCAAGTGTCCTGGTATTTGTAGAGCACAATTCGAAAAGTAATTCAACGCACTTGAAGATTGAAAATATGATCATAAGATTGAGCAGCAAAGGTGAGATGAATCTGTACACATTTACAAGTATAAACAAGTAGAATGGGCTGATATATATTTGAAAATGTATACAGAAGCATTAAAGGTAGGCTACAGATGATTACAAGGATAGATAGATAGATAGATAGATAGACAGACAGACAGACAGACAGACAGACAGACAGACAGACAGACAGACAGACAGACAGACAGACAGACAGACAGACAGACAGACAGACAGACAGACAACAGACAGATAGATAGATAGATAGATTGATTCAGAAAGACTGTTCCAGACTGCAGGTGAATAGGGCAGCTTTTGAAATTTAGAGATATCAATTTGAAACCTTTGCTGAGGATTACTGGCATGAATATGAGAAAAAAATGTATTAGAAGTTTTCTGTAATTTTATATTTTCATATAAAAATGAGACATTTTATGCCTAAAAATGGTCAATGGACTCAACTTACAAAGTGCTTTTCCACCTTCATTAGGGCCAAAGCGCTTTACAGGAAACTCTCGTTCATACACCAGTGTAATCAGACGCTGGAGGCAAGGTGGGTGAAGTGTCTTGCCCAAGGACACAACGACAGTGTGCACCTGCAGGAGTAACCTCCACTTTTCTCCCGTCCCTCACAAGTTTCTCGCTCACTTCAAACTTTTTTCTGCTGCTCGATGACCGTTTTTTAAATCTTCAGCGCTACAGGAGTAGCAGATACTGGTACACAAGCCTAGAGCGCCCTCTAGCGACTGTCAGTGTGAAAATAAAACATGTGAAATTATATGTAAGGATAATGCACGACGAGGTGTCCATTATCAGAAATAACTGGACTCCGCGGAGGCGTGAACCGTCCGACGCGAAGCGGAGAACGGTTGCTTCTGCGGAGTCCAGTTATTTCTGATAATGGACACCTCGGAGTGCATTATCCCGCTTATACCATGGTCCGGCTAACTGAAACTGTTCATTGGGGCCTGTTTGCTTATTTTTTTACGTCCTGGGCAGGAGTTATTTCCCTTTTTAATCAGTTTTACCTGAAACTAGTTCCATCTCAATTGTTTACCGTTACTATGGAAACAGCTGCAGTGGAGTGATATAGAACGTGATTTAACTGTTTTTTAATCTGGTGTACATTATCACTTTTTAATGGACACCTTCCAGCCAATCAGAATCGAGTATTCACCCAGATCATGGTATAAATTTTGATATATAAGTTTCACCTGAGTATAAGTCGCATACCCAGCCCAACTATGAAAAAAGTGCGACTTATAGTCCGGACAATATGGTATTTTGTTGACATAATGACATGACATATTAGTTAAAAGATTTTTCAGAGGGGATTTTGGATATCTTGTTTAGTTTTCAATAAGCCGTTTGTTAGTGTAAAAATATGTAAAAATAAAATACAAAATTGACCTTGTTTTTGGAAAATTTGAATTCTGTAGTTGCTACTTATGTGGAGATATTGTCACAGCAATGTGAAATAAATCTATCGCAAACCATTGGATCAGTGCAATAATTAAACAAGAAGATTTTTTTTTCTTCAGGTGAATTGGTCTCTTATAAAAGAGACCCAAACCTGAAAATGAAAAAAAAAGAAGGAGTTTTGCCTGTTGTGTCTCCCCTTTAAATTGAAACGCGACCTCATCGTGTTTAGTCTAACTCTGGGACCAAAGGGAAACTCAGTCGGTTCACACAGCCCGAGATATTTTGCGATAGAGAGTGGCGACTGAATGAATGATTAAATGAGTGATTTTGAGCAGCTGTAAATGTGCTACTACTGTATACGACTACATCCCTCCAAAAGGATGACCTAATGTCTTTAATATTTCTTATTGTCTCATTGCAGCCCGTTTGACAGCAGTGAGAAGATGAGGCCTCTGTCCATCAGTCGTCAGTCCGTGTCCAGCAGAAAGAGCTCTGTCAACAGCTGGACCGCGCCCAACACTCCCTCATTCACAGAGAAGTACTTCATGGTGAGAACATCTTCAACATCAAAGTATCGAAAGGTTTTTCATGAGGATGTAACAAACTCACAATTACTAATAGGAAGACTTTAACATGACAATTGTTAAATTCCCATTCCTGTCTGCAGTCTATGGTGCATGAGCTGAAGGACAGAGAGGGGTCCTTGTCCTCGCTGATCCCCAAGTCCCACCCCCCTCGAGGAGGCGTGTCCCTGCTCAGCTACATGTCCCAACAATCACACCTCTCTATACCGTCCAGCCACAGCCCGCAGAGCAGCCGCGCCCCCACGTGAGTGCACACGTTGTACAAAGTAGAATTTCGTGTTTATAGAGAAATGAACTCCAGACGAACCCTTTTCTGTGATAAACTGTATGACATTTTTAGAGGTTAGTTTAATGTTCTTAGTCCAGAATGTGGCATCTTAGTTGTAAACTTTTTGGTTCCTCGTTGCACTGACCGCCCCTTAAGGACTGTGGTGTTAGTTCCACGTTAAAGGGAGGGGGTGAGTTGGAGGCAAGCCGGTGCTCGCCTTTCTGTGGCCCTCTAGTCAATGGCCGCTGGCTGCTCTGCTTTGCGACCATAACACTGGAGGCCGCCATTGCTGTAGTACCGCCATATAGCCGCTAGTCCCCCATTGGAATCCATTGCACTTTAGACACGTTAAAACAACCTTCATGCCCGGTGCCTAATTTTTTGGAACTGTCTAGAGCTAGATATTCCTCCTGTGATTAGACACAATCAGAGGCACCGGGCTGGTTATGGTAGGATACATTTTAGAAATTGGAGCCGCGCGAGCTACACGTCACGCAAGGGCCGAGTCTACAGTGAAGATCCCGCCCTTATGCCTTTATTAGGAACATGCTTCGTCAGAGCTGGGAGGAGGAGCCTGTAAATCCGCCATGAATTCCCCCTCGAACGTGGTCATTGTGGTAAACGGGGAGGAGTGAGGATGACGGTCTATTATTAATATGTCTATGCCTGTAGTCCACTAGGGCCCTACAGTACGGATGCCAAGACCAAACCCATTTACAGTCAAAAACAGCTACAGTGCGGGGCAGAAGCGGAACAGAATGACCTCAATTTGTGAGAACCACTAACCATTTGCCTCTGTACGACATGGTGTTTAGGACTACACTATTTTCCCCAGTTTTTAAATTGGTAAATTGTCTCACCTCTGGTCACTGACCCACAGTTTGGGAACCGCTGATTTAAAACTAAAAACCTGCACCTGACAGTTATTTCTATCCTACCACTTAGAATAAGCCTGATGGAAATTCGTTTTAGACCAGGCACATTCAGAGAACTACAGTTACTGACAGTTACTCACAGACAACAGTTTTTCTCACTTCTATTCGTCCAACTATGTCCTGATGTGAGTGTCCTCTGCGAGAGACAACAGGAAGTTTAAATGAGTGTGTGGCCGATGCGTTTAAGCGCACCACAGAGAAAACAGCCGAGCGGGAAGAGTATAGGGACCGATCGCGCCTAAGTGGTGACGGGGGAAGCCTGAAGGTTTCTCCTACACATCCACTTCAGCAGACTGCTCCGCTCTGGTGTTATATGTGCAAGTAGGCGGGAGTGAGTGTCTGATTAACAACGAAACACACCGTCATTTAACATTACCAGGTCAGTGATGAAACATGCGCCTCAAGCTGACACAAAATAGCCTGAGGGAGTCCAATTTAGTGGCCCCAACTCAAAAACACAGATCGCCGACTCGACAAATGCGATCGCCTACTCGTTTTATTCAGCTCAAACACACACGTGTCCGCTGTCTGTAAAAACCTGCTCGACCACTGCCAAATATTACAGGTGAAACTCGGAAAATTAGAATATCGTGAAAAAGCAACTTAAAATGTGAAACTAATATATGATATAGACTCGTGACAAAGTGACAAAGTGACATATGTCAAGCCTTTGTTTTAATTTGGATGATTATGGCTTACAGTATAATTTCAAAATATTCTAATTTTCTGAGATGTTTTATTTTGGGTTTTTACAAGCTGTGAGCCATAATTATCAACATTATAACAAATAAAGGCTTAATATATCTCATTTTGCGTGATGATTTTGGCTTAAAGCTTGTAAAAAAGATTAGAATACTGTGAAAAGGGACTATATTGTAGTCTCAAAGTGTCTTTCATCAGCTAATGAATCCAAAACACCTGCAAAGGGTCCTGAGACTTTAAATGGTCTCTCAGTGGTTCAGTAGAATTCACCATCATGGGGAAGACTGCTGACCTGACAGAAAACCATCATTGACACCCTATATAAGGAGGGAAAGCCTCAAAAGTAATAGCAAAAGAAGTTGGATGTGTCAAAGCAGAAAGTTAAATTCAAGGGAGAAGTGTGGAAGAAAAAGGAGCACAAGCCGCAGTCTGGAGAGGATTGTCAGGAAAAGGCCATTCAACAGTGTGGGGGCCTTCACAAGGAGTGGACTGAGGCTGGAGTCAGTGCATCAAGAGCCACCACACGCAGACAGATCCTGGACATGGGCTTCAAATGTCATATTCCTCTGGTTGAAGCATCCTGGTCTTCCATAACACCTCAGCAGGCCACAGGCCGAGAGCATCCATGCCACGCAACCACATTTAGCGGATTATCACTGCAAATGTGAATATGGCCTGAATCCTTCAGTGAAACTTTCCCGCTCCTCTCCAGCCTGACCAGGACCCACAGTTACCCGTCCAGCCCGAGCCCAGGCACCAGTCTGGGGTACAGCCAGTCGCAGCTCTCCCTGGATGGAGGTTCTGTGAGGGAGTCCCCGGAGGAGGTCAGGAGGAGCGAGGGCGAGGAGGAGAGATGGGACAGGTCCATGTCACCTGACCAGAGCACCACCGGGTCACTGCTGCTGCTGGACAGGTAAAACACATAACAGAAATGAAAAGTAAATACATTATGGGCTGCACTTTTCAGACATGCAATAATAATGTGATGTAAACTGCGCGGTAATGACGAGGCGTGTTAAAAAACAACAACAACAACAACAAGTAATTACATCACTTTTCATAGCATGGATTTCCTATTGAACATATTCTTTCTCTCGTTGTCAGATGCAGCACTCCTGACATTTTGAGGAAGAACACAGTGGGTGAAACAAATCCTGCCGGTCTCGTCATTTCTCAGGTTTGTTCAGACACTTTCACAAAGGTTTTAATGTAATAACTGAGAACTGTAGCCGTTTCCCTAAAGATCAAACAAGTCTTCAAAGTACTAAGTCATTTTTTCACTCGCGGCCCTTTGATACTGTAGATACTAATGTAATAAAATGCTCTGTTTGAACAAATAAACTGCCCCCGAAGAGAAATGTTTCAATTTCAAGGACAGGAATCTTTTAAGCCGGCACTTTCCAACATCAGTGCAATCGATATCAAAGGCGCTATTCCAGATTATACTTCCAGTTGTGGAATAAAATAAGTTTTGTCCTTTTAGTATAATAGTAAACACAGACATTTGTGATAAAAGACCTTTGTGCATCTGCTTATAACGCTGTTTTATTATTGTTGCTGGTAAGCAGGCTGGTTCTTTATATTACCGGTTTTGCTTGTTGTGAAACGAGCTTTTAAACTCATCCCTGTGAAGAAGGAAAGTAGATATGATAGATATTTTGTTTTGTAAACATTTGTGGGAAAACACTGTGCATCTAATTATAAAACAATTTCTTGAAGTTTCAGGCTATTTTTCTCGCATGTACTTGAGTAACTTTTTGAAGTCCTAATTGTACTTTTGCAAGTAGTTTTTTCAGAGTACTTTTTACTCTTACTTGACAGTGGCGCAGATGGTAGAGCGGGTAGTCTCATGATCGGAAGGTTGGGGGTTCGAATCCCGCCTCCTGAAGGTGGACGCTGTTGCTGTAAAGTGCTTTGAGTGCCTAATATAGGTGGAAAAGTGCTATGTAAGTTGAGACCATTTACTTGAGTAATAAAACAGTAACTGCCAGTGTGAGTAAATTTTAAGCGACAAAGCTTCATTTTGTCACTTGACCATGGTAAATGGTCTCAACTTATATAGTGCTTTTCTACCTATGTAGGCTTTACAGCAAGCATCGACTCACTCGTTCATTTACCATGAATGTACGTAGACACTGGAGGCAAGGTGGGTGAAGTGTCTTGCCCAAGGACACAATGACAGTGTGCACCTTCAGGAGGTGGGATTCAACCCCGACCTTCTAATGATGAGAGACCCTCTCTACCAACTGCGCCACGTCGCAGATGGTAGAGATCATTATTATATCCTCATAATGAATTAATATTAATCATCAAATAAAAAAAATAATATATTTTTTGTCATGACTGAAACATGAATTAAACATTTAGCTCAAACTCATACTCAAGTAAAAAAAAATTAAGTAAATCTTTACACTCTATACCCACCTTTGTGCATAAGTAAAGTTAGAACTAAGTTTGGGCCACAACTAACAATTTAAAATACATGCGCTTCCTCTTTTCTCCCACAAAATCATGTATCGGGCCTTTCACTACACAATTCATTTGGGTTTAAACATTTGGGATAAGAAATCTAGGCAACTACAATAAAAAAAAAAAAACATATCTTTGACCAAGAGAGAAATATTAACCTGCAAAGTGGACTGTTCATTTTATACTAATGTTTCCCTTTTGTTTCAGGACTCGACAGACTCCAAGCCCTGCCCTTCCCCTCAGCCTCCTGCAGACCCGTCTCCCACGAATGCAGCTCCAAACCCGGGTAAACCTGTCACTGTGGTCCAACGCAGGGCCCTGTCCCGCAGACTGGGGGCGCTCATCGCAGATCTGGAAAAATCTCTACATACCAGCGGCGCCACAGAGAAAGAGCTGAGGGCATTGGACCATCGCATGCTGCACTTGGCGACTATTCTCAAGGTTTGAGACTGTGCAGAGTTCACAACCGTCGCGCCAGTGCGACTTAAAGAATACCAGCAGTTTTTATGCTACACTAATTAAATTCTTCCTTAATTTAAAAGTTTGGGCTGTGTAAGATGTAATTATAGTGAATTCATGAGATATAGATCAGAGGGAATATAAATTTGCTTTCTTTTTTAAAAGCATAACGATTAAAGACAGTATAGGCTGAATGTTCAATAGACACTGACACACGGACTGATTGCACACAAAGGGCCCAGCTCACGGCCTGGAGACTAGATGGAGACTTGAGTTGCCGCTGGTCACGGAGTCTCCAGGTAGTCTCGTTGAAAATGAACAGGTTGGTTTCAGCAGAGACTTGAAAAAGTCTTCATGTGGTCTCCAGAGGTCTCCGCGGTTCAATCAGTTGTGGCAACGTTGCAAACGCTATTTGTTGCCTCAGCCTGTGAGACGTTTCTGTGACGTCCCTGCAATGTCTCGGGGACCTGTCGGTATCCTAGAGGTCTCAGAGACCATGTGGAGACTTTTCAAGACTCAGCTGAAATCAAACTGTTTGTTTTCACCGAGACTACCTGGAGACTCGCCTTATCTCCAGGGGACGTCTCGGAAACATCTCCGATGACCAGCAGCAACTCTAGTCTTCAACTAGTCTCCAGACCGGTGAGATGGTTGTGTGGGGTTTGCCTGGATATGAATATCGTAGTATTATAAAGTTAGGACTCTAATGTATCATTGAGCATTGACTACAGTAAGATTAGTGTGTTTGGAATTAATTTTGTGTGACCTTAAAGTGAGGTTGTTCAAGTTTTTCATGACTGGACAAAAATAACACGTTTCCAATGTTAATTGTTCATAGATTACATATACGTATGTATACTGTACAGATGTATACATGTCATGTTATTTTACTTAAATTTTTCCTTTTTCCTGTCAATCTTAAGTGTATGACTATAGGCAGATAGTTCTATTTCTACATGGTTATACGGAGCTTGTACATATGGGTATATTTGGTATAGTAGGGCCGAGCGATATTGAAGTGTGTATATTTTTGTATGATCAGAATGAAAGAGAGATGTGCCTGGTATAAGTCTTAAGTACCATATGGTGTATTTATTTTGTACGACCGTAAATGATAAATCCTTTATTTATTTTTCTGACTGTAAATGATAAATCCTTTATGACACTTTGTATGATCATAAACGATTTATATTAATTCATAAGCACAGACTCATGTAATAGTTTCTTGCATGAGTTTGGCTGAAAGTTTATGTGATGTTACTTGAATGAGAGATAAGGGGTAGGTTTATTATA
Source organism: Neogobius melanostomus (assembly GCA_007210695.1). Taxonomy (NCBI): domain Eukaryota; kingdom Metazoa; phylum Chordata; class Actinopteri; order Gobiiformes; family Gobiidae; genus Neogobius; species Neogobius melanostomus. The sequence continues at coordinate 241,669 of VHKM01000457.1, read as the reverse complement.
AGTTCTTTGAACGTCTTCCTACTCCTTTTGAGCACAAAGTCTTGTTTTTGTTTTCCTCTGTAAAAGCAATGCTTGAAATACTTTTCTGCTCAAATGAATAAATAAATGAAAAATGAAATGAAATGGGCCCTTAAGACAGAACTGTAAAGGTTTGGAGAAATTCTCTGTATTTTTCTTCCTTATGCTTTGGTTCTAATAGAGTGTGTTGACGTCTTCCCCAGAACGACCTGTCCCTGATGAAAAGCTCGTGCTCGGAGGACACTCTGGCGTGGAGGAGGTCCTGGGCAGTTTTGACTTTTTATCCAACGACCTCAACGGAGACGATGATAACTCTTCTTGTTTGGGCAGCATCCGGCTCAAAGACAGCGGGTCAGTCCATTTTCTATCTGTCACAGTTTTCAAAAGAAATCTCCAACAAAACCACAAACGTTGGAGTTAATCATTATCTGGCAGTGATTGGATCCACAGACATCCATGACAGACGGTTCACACTTTTAAACGAATCCTTGTGTATGTTTCGTAGCATCAGTTCCTTCAAAGAGAGCGCCCTGAGGAGCGTGAACCTTGCGTCGCAGCGCAGTCAGTCGGCGTCAGTGGAGGAGCTGGAGGTCGCCCCACTGACCTCTGGGAACTGGAGTTTGGACCAGGCCCTGGAGACTCATCTGGACATCTGCTGCAGCCTGCTACAGGTTACAACTCACTAAAAACCTACCATACTATGGATAAAATGAATAAGGCATGTTCCTGTTTGAAGACGTATGACAGGACATGAAATAACTTGAAAATCCTGATATTTGTAAAGAATTCGTCATAAAAATGTAGATAAAATAAATAAGTATGAAGCTATTGTCAAAGTAGAAGTAGCAGGAGTAGATAGTGTGTGGTAAAACTACTCCAAGAAGTACAACTACTTCAAAAAGTTACTTAAATCCATGTACAAAAAACAAAACATGTTCGATTTCAGCGGAGACTGCATGAAGCCTTGAGAAAGTCTCGTATACAGTCTCCATTACACGCGGTCTCAATTGGCAACGTTGCAAACACTATTTGTTGTCCTCAACTTGTGAGACGTTTCCCTGACGTCCCTGCAATGTCTCCGAGACCTGTCGGATACCAAGGAGCTCTCAAAGAGACATATGGAGTCTCACATGTTGAGGACAACAAATAGTATTCGCAGACCGCGTAGACCTCTCGGAGACCGTGCAAAGACTCCGCTGAAATTGAACCTGTTTGTTTTCTACCTGGAGACTCGCCTTCAACTAGCCGGTGAGATAAGCCCTTTGTATGGGCTCAGTCAGTAAGAGTTGTGGGGACAGCCAGTCGCGGCAGTCTCCACAACGTCTCTGCAACTCTCCTCCGGTGAGATTGTCCCTTTACTGTACAGCAGAAGGCTTCTGTAAGGCTTTGTTATGCCAAGGGAAACAGATAAGTGTCAGGGGCAAATACCACACAAAGATAATGCCGGGCATAGATGGAGTTATTAATAAGGAACGCCAACAATGGGCAGCACGAGAGGTGTCCTTGGTAGGCTGTGCAGGGGCTAGAACATTCTCTAACACCCAGGGGCACATTTTATTGTAAAGCGGCTTTGAAAAATTCGAAATCGTTGCCCAATTTTATTCTGAGATGATAAATACTGCCTAATAATGAACATATAGGCTTATTTCAAAAGCAACTTATTATAGATTTTACAAATGAACACTTAATATTTGTGGATCTCATACAGCAAAATGTGTAATATCTGCATATTAACTCTTAATTTTGCCTGCCCTAATAAACATGATACTGTTATATTGTGGCTGTGAAAGAATCACGTCGGGGTCACCAATGTGGCGAGAAAGACGAGGACACATGCTAGCTGCAAGTGAGTGAACTTTATTCTTTCACAGCCACAATTAACTAAAATGTCCAGAGAACAGGACGAACACCAGTCCGGGCTCGACACGCCCCCAAACCCCACAACCTGCTGGGTGAGAGACACCTCACTCACATATACACCACAATATGTTCTGTCTGGCTTCTGTGCCTCCTGAGAATGCAACATAATCGCATCTCGAATCCGCAACATTCGATCTAAAACGGTATTAGATGACAGGGACCAGGCTGTCAACCTAGGTTTCCAGATTCCTGCGTCTAAAGCTCTCCATGTCAAAAGTCTCCCTCTGGTGTGGATCAGGTTTTGCGGGTGACAGACTTCGCCCCCTCCAGACGGGACCTTTTGGAGGAAGTGTCGCTCCAGACCGAGGCCCTGGACAAAATCAACTCGCTGCTGCTGGAGAAGAACGAGCACATCTCGGCCAAAGACAGTGAGTTTACTTCACGAAGAGCGACCAAATACAGTACAGCCATAAATTACTTACTAAGTGCATAGGACAGATTAGATTACACATGCAGATATTCAATACTGTATATACGTAAGGGCCATGAGCAAAGTCCCATCTTCATCCTTTGAATATGAAATCCTCCCTGTTCCTATGTCACTTGTTGTTAGAAAGAAAAGAAAAACCAAGGCATTCTTCCTGCATCAAATTTCTCAATCTACGTTTTTTTGTAGTGTAAATTTATAAACTTGATATGTTGAAATTACTCAAAATTACCGTCATGCAAATTAAGAACATTTGATTCATTAGAAAGAAAGAAAAAATCGGCTAAAGTTTTTTAACGCTTAAAACACTGGGAAAATTACCATCTTGATTGCAATAAATGACTTAAAGTGGACACGTCATGCCTGTGGAGCTTAAAAATAGACTTAAAAAACATATTTTCGGTGCCTCAGCTTTGATATCGTGGTTTGCAGCTCCAGCTCCAGCAATGTGTGATAAACACTTTGACACGGCTCAGAATTGATAATGCTGGATTATGGGCTTGAAAAATGTGGAGGACATTTTTTTGAGTTTGAACAATGGCGTAATTGTAATCAGGAAGTACAGAACGAGGCGCTGACACCGTAGAAGAAGAAACGGCTAAATTCGACAGCTTTGTCCGAGGATTAACTCAAACTGCGTGAATGTTGTGAAATACAGCTCCAGGTCTGTCTTTGTCGAGGGAACAACGTTAAACATGGTTTAAACCTCAAGTAATTCATGATACATCCACTTTTAAACCGCTTGATTAAAGTTCCTCCATGTTGAAATTGATGAGATAAGCCTTTATTGATCTCACAATGGAGAAATTCACTTGTTACATTCAGCTCTCAGAAACACTCAGGGTGCGCAGAATAGACTGGAAATATGCGAACAATTAAACAGTAAATAGAGGTATCTTATATACAGTGACTACCCAAAATTTGGTTTGAACTAATCTAAAATCAGATGAAAATGCTAATGTAACAAGTATAAATCCACTCTGAATTGAGGGGAAAAACTTACTTGTTCCATTGGCAAAAAAGAGGTTTTATCTTATTTGGTCTGGTCTACTCAAACTTTAGATTCAGTCTCTTAATTCAAGTAGATTTATGTAATTTCTTCATTAGCATGATTATTCTTTTTCCAGTGAAAGAATAAAAAAAAAATCCAAGTAAATTGAGAATTATCAGATGTTTTTCCTAATTTTGTGCAGAAATATTTATTCTTATCTAATCAAATCAAGGGCTAATATGCTTGTATGGACTTATTCTGTCGATTGCTTTTGTTAACCTCTTAATCCCCGCCCCGTTTGGCTTTACCCAAATCTAAAAGCTACTTGAAAACTGCGTCTAAATAGCGACTAAAACAAGGATGAAAACTCAGCAAAAAAGTGACCAAACAAGCCTCAAAATGAGCAACGGAAAAGCGACAAAATGTGACAAAAAGCGATGAAAGTGGAGAAAAAAGTGTAAAAAATGTGACAAAAACACAATAATAAAGCCACAAGAGATCCACAAAGAAGTAACACAAAAAGCAACCACAATGTGACAAAACACAACAAAAACGTGGCAAAAAGTGACAACAACGCGTGGAAACACAAGGAAAAATCTTAGATTCGTTTGGTAGGTCTTAGCTTTCAAATGTGCAAGACGTTTTTTTTAGATTAGGGTAAAGCCAAACTGGAGAAAATGTGGTAAGGCGGGGTTAAGAGGTTAAATATGTGCAGTGTGTCTCACATAAACTTCCATTCCCTTTTTATTTAGATACTTTTGTATGTTTTTCTCCAACTTTTCCTCATAAAATGGCCACTTCACTGGTGTAACACTGAATAACCGGCATTGCACTAATTAACCGCACAAAAACCTTTCAAATACAGTTGAATTAATGCCAGTCTCTGCATTTACAAATCTCATCTTTGCCATTATTTGTCATTTAGATCACTGTTAGACCCCAGTACAGCGTGCTCAGTGTAAATAACATGTCTGCCTCCCGCTCCAGTCTTCCCCAAAGCCCAGAGAAGCCGTGACGTGCTGCAGCTCTGGGAGGATTGTGCCGCCGATGACGTCGCCTCCGCTCCCTTCTGTTGCCACGCCGACAGCTTCTCTCGCTGCCTCCGCAAACGCTACACGCACAAAGTCAAGGCCAAGCAGCCCGGCCAATCAGAGCGAGGTATGTTATGCAGCGAAAAACGTTAGCAGGACTGACATCCAACAAAGTCTTGTATTCAGGATAAATAAAGGCCTCATTCACGGAGTTGGATGATTTAAATAAATATATACATTTACAACAGTTCAGACAGGTGTAATCCTAAAGTTTAACAAGAAAAACGTACTTCAGCATTTGTAATCTCTTGTACTGGGTATATCATGAAGGTTTGTGAATTACTTATTTGAAAAGGGGACAGTACTCATTAATGTACAATATGAGATTGGCAGACAAATCAGTGCAGCGTCTATAACTTTGACGTGTTTGGATTGTATAAATGCCTTTCAGTCATGTGACTTTTGTTGTTATGGTGGCCATTTTGAATACCGAAGTAGAATTATGCAGTAATACAACATGTAGCAATTAGGGCAGGTCGATATGGCCTAAAATCGATATCACGATATAAAAAGAAATATCACGATAACGATGTATTTGACGATATTATTGACAATGGACTTCAAAATCCCAGCCTTACGCCTATTGGGAAGATTAATTCAGTGATATTGTATTCTTTTTTTTTTTTAACGGCATACTACTTTCCTCGCGAATATGATCTACTCAAGCGGTTTACATCCTTCATTTCATTTAACTTCATAAGCACCTGTCCCCATGTTCTAGAGTCGGTGTTTATGCTGCTGATGGAGCTGAGCGTAACATGAATTATATCGTATCCACGACGATATAAAAAATTACAACGATATCAAAAAATTATATCGCGATAACGATATGCGATACGATATGGCCCACCCCTAGTAGCAATGGCTGTGTCCGAATATCCACACTATTCCCTATATAGTGCACTATATAGTGATCACGCCATTTTATAGTGGTGTCCGAATGTCCAGAGAGAAAAAAAGTAGTGCACTCAAAATTTCCCACAATGCATTCTGAAAGTAGTGAGCAGCGGTGATCACTAAACAGGTCACTATAGACCACAATGCATTGCGTGAGTCGGAGAAGAATGCCTGACAGCAACAGGTCTTTGAACTAATCAACATGACTGAATGAAATCAGCTGTTTCAATCGTGTGTTGCGTATTTATCATGAATAAATGACTTAAATATAAACGGTTAAGGTGAAAAATGCTAGCGTTAGCTGCTTACCTTTAGCTCGAGCTGTTAAATGACCGATAGCTTCCTCTCGAATAATCCAAGCCATTCATGTAAATCCATGTGAAATATAACGTATCTGACTCGTATTTATCCATAATTAGTCCCCTGTCTCATGAGTTTGGTCGGTCTTTATCGCAGAAATACATTTTTCCCGGAGTTTAGCAAACATTTAGCAAATGTAGTCACTCATTCTGCTGGCGCTTCGGACACCGGGCTGACCTACTTTCTGCACGTCTTTGAGCTAACGCTGGAGTGATTTTTTTTATTTTTTATGATGATGATAGTTTTAATTTTAATGTCAAATAAAACGCCTGTAAAAGTGCCAAAACTGTTGTTCTGTTTCATAAAATATACGTTTGTAACAATAAATAAAGGATAATAAATAAATAAATAAATAAATAAATGATTAGCAGTGGCATTTTTATGTAACTCGTAATCATTGCTCAAGAAGAAAACAATAAAAAACACGGCCCCAGAGACGCACATTTATGTGAAAAAACAGTGAGTCAGTGTTTAAGCTGCTCAAGATGTTGGCATGCTACCTGTTAGCATTTAGCTTAAACAGCTCAGCTCTGACCTCTCCAAGAGAAAGCCCTGAACCACAAACATCTAGCCTTGGATACAACATGTGACAGAGGTCAGAGCTGAGCTGTTACTGTAGTATTTCCTCAGTGTTCATAGATGTGAGACACACATGTGTTTATCATGTTGACAGTTGCTAACCGGTAGCATGCTAACATCTTGAACAGCTTAAACACTGACTCAGACTGAGATTCTGTTGACATGACAAACTGTAAAAATCCCAGAGAAAGGTTTCCTGTTTCCTATTTGATGGGTTAATTTAGTCTGAGGGATGAAGCAGATCTTTAGTAAATCCTGCTGTAGCTCAACAGACAGAGCTGCTACGTCTGTGCCACATTTGCTGGTTATATCACATAAACGTGCGTCTCTGGGGCCATGTTTTTACTGTTATCTTCTTGAGCAATGATTACGAGTACATAAAAATGCCACTGTCAATCAGTTGTCTTACATTTATATCCTGAGCAGAGATATTGTTACATGTTGTAGTACTGCATATTCAAAATGGCTGCCGGAACTATGCGTGATGTCATTGGAAACACATGTTGTCAGCTCAGGTCATGTTATCCGCCTCGGGGTGTCGGTCAGAACACAAACAGGATGCAGAGGTACAGTTTAGGTGGTTTTAATGAAGCTCAGACAACATCCAACAACAGGCACAATCACAATCAAGTGTGAGTAAGCGTGTGGTCTACAAAAAGAGAATAATAAAACAATAATTAGGGGAGACCGGGGCTATTTGTCACACTTTTATTTTCTAAAGTTTGCTGCTCATCAACAGAAAATCACCAAAAGGGACATGTTGCTGTATTCACATGTCCCTCTTCTCTCTCCTCAGTCTTCGCTCGGTTGGTGCAGCAGGTCCAGTCAGTTTGCAGAGCCGTCCCCAGCCCTTGCGCCTCCATGAGCCCGGAGCGGGTCACCCTCTTCCAGCTGTCCCTCTACATGAAGCGCTGGGACATCTCCGACCTGGGGGAGCACATCTCACTGCTCTCCACAGACGGTGAACAGACAGAAATAAATAACACAGATATACGCCAAGTGTATTGTTTTCACAGCACTTTACTATGCCACCTGGACTCTGCCCCGTGACCTCTCCAACATGGCCGACATAATAAGCGTGTGAAGTGTTGAGTTACAACTTTGAGCGTGTAAAGAAGTTAAAATGCCCTTGAACCTTGACTCAAGAAATAACAAAGAAACCAGACACTGCATTTTTCAAGACATGGTATTTTGGAACACGTTTTTCTATAGTATTTGTCAGACAACCAAAGAAATAACATATTTATCCAAATTGCTGTGTGTAGATTTTTGGGGTACTTAGTTTTTCGAGGATAGCACTACACCCTGTCAATGTCTTTTAGGCTTTAGATTTCTCCATATTTGATACAGCTTAGTGCTTTATTCTTGGTAAAACTGTATTAAACTTGTTTCTGATCCTCACCTGAATCCATCTGAGGCTAATCAGATTTAAGCTCAAGCTCCTCTAACCCCCCATGAAACACTAAACTGTCCGTGTTGTGTTGCAGAGTACGTGCTGTGGTGTCTGCAGGGGCCAAAGCGGAGGAAAGCCCTGAACAAACTGAAGCGGAGACACTTCTGTGAGCTGCTGCCTTTGAGACAGACCCTGCACACTCTGGCCTCTCTGCAGACAGACTCCCACCACAAAGTGTGTAAGGCTGCAGCCAGCTGTCTGAGCAGGGCCGCCAACAACAAGCGCTTCAGGGGCAAGGTAAGCGGCAAGAAAGAGGCCATTTTGGGCCGCAACGTTGCTGGACTGTATCTCACTCCACAGTCTTAAACAGGGAACGAGCATTTTACACAGGATGATGAGGGAAAAACCTGTATTTAGAGTCTATTAGAAAGATTCAGCATCAGCTTGAGTTGACCTCATCACTCGTCGTTCCCCAACTCTCAGCAATGACATACGACCAGTTGATTGTTTTCACAGCATGTTTTTGGAGGTAGAGGAAACAGTGCTCCTCTGAAGCGGTGCGCCGCCTCCTGGGTTTGTCCCTGTTTCAGAGCGTAGTGTCCTGCACTGGTCAGCTCCTTCCTCTTCCTCCTGCGCAGCTCCCTCCGCGCCACAACAGTCTTTCACCATCTTCTGGGAGGAGCTTAGCAGTTAATCTCTTTTATTCTCCAGTGAACGTCCATTAGCCAGAACAAGAGAAGGCATGTGTGGTTTAGCTGTGAGTCTCGCCCGTATACCTCTTAGTTTGTCCCTTCCTTGTTTCCTGTAGCTCCTCTTGTGACGCCTCCACTGTGCTGCAGGTGTTGGGCGCTCTTTGGGGCCTCTTCAGTGTTTCAGAAGAAGAAAATTGTAGGTCTTAAAGCAGTACTAAGTAACGTGTTTACCTTAATAAATCCTTTCCGTAGTCCCTCTGGGGGTAATACAAGTGTTAATGGGATGATTGGAGGGTCTTTCATCTCCCCCTGGTGTCTCTGGCCAGAAAACCATGCTTGCAACTTGACTGCCACCGGGGCGGAGCCACCAATACACACTAATGGAATCACGGAGAAGAAGCTAACAGGCTAACAGGCAAAGCTAACTGCGGGCTAGCGCCACTTTAACAGTATTTACAGCCACGTTTGAGTGAAAAAAAATATTTCCATTGTATAACTGGATGTACAACACCCCTCTCTCCCTTCACCTTTTCTGTCAGTGTAGTATTTACTCTCCAAGACATTTAATGAGTAAAAAAATCTTAATTTGCTAAGACACCTGCAGTTGCGCTTATGGCCTCTAGGGGCAAGAGTTACTTAGTACTGCTTTAAATTTCTTTAGCTCGTAAGCTAGCTGTTTGTTTACTTTTAAAAAGCTGCTTCTTCAGGACCATTATGGACTCTCTGCAGTAAAAAACAAAAACAAAACATCGAACCTCACAAAAAGACGGCGATATAGATTTCCTTGTATTTTCATGATGCAACAGCAGCTCTGGAGCAGTTATAATATATATTGCTTTGCTTTTTAGGCCGTGGTTTACTTCACCGAGAGTTTGAAAAGCTCTGACGCTCAGGTCCAACAGTGCTCCTGCCTGGCTCTCAAATGTCTCAGGGTAAGGTCTCTGCACATCACAGACATATTTATAGCGAATTTTATCGTGTGCTATATGTCAAGACATAAGACAAACTTAACAAACAAACATGCCAGCAGGGTTTCCCATTCCCGCCATAGTCTCATTGGTCAAATTTTGTATACGTAATTTTTGCCTATATATGTCTGACACCAAGCGTTTGAGTTGTTAGAAAACAGGTGATAGACGACTAGTGATGGGATTAACGGGAGCCGAGTCTGTTCATTTAAGCCAGATAACCAGCCAGATAACTCAGAATATTAGGCTTTGAAAAAAATGTGTTTGTGAATAAAATCTTGCAACACAAAGGTGCAACTGTTATAATACATTAAGCTTTGACTTTAGTGCACAAAACTTTCACTTGTGTCGCCTGTTCTGTTGTTGGGCTGATTCTTGTGTTCGCTCAGGGGGGAGTTCTGGGGAAAATTGACTGAAAAAAAAGACACAGCTCTTTTTACAATTTTAAATCTTTAACCCCCACATTAATCAAGCTCATTTTCTCAAGTTCGGCATTACCCAAATCTAAAAGCTTCTTGGAAAAAAAGCGACAAAGTCCATTAGACAGACACGCTGTGACCGCTAAGTCTGTGTTTTTGACTCAGATGCTGGAGTTACCGCTGACAGGCTCTTGAAAGAGACCTAATGCGGATGCGCCCTCCGTGTTTGACCCAGCAGCCAAACCGTTCATTTTCTGCCTTGTAGGCGACTGAGAGCGTGGACTACATCGCGGAGCTGTGGAGGTCGGCAAACGACGACGTCCGCAGTGCTGCCAGAGAGACTGCCCTTTCTTTTGGTAATAATTTAATGGCTTTTTACAACAAACCTGAACTTCACAAGTGTCCAAAAGCAGCACAACTTTGAATGAGATAAATAGAAGTGAAATGTTCCTATTCTTATGTATTATTAGTGCCCGGATTATACTATTTGAAGAGGCATTTATCTGATTTTCATATAAGAATGCCACATAATGACGTAGAAAGAATTTAAAGAGGTATGATTTTACGTTCCTTGCAGGTAAGAAAGGGCACGCAGCCTTTCAGAAGATGGACCAGATTGACAGTGAGCTCCAGGAGGAGGCCTACAGGAACCTGGAGACCCAAATCACCATCTTATAGAAGTCCAGCAAGTGATCAGAAGGACAAAGGACTGAATATGAAGGCCAGGGTATAGTAGTATGGAAGAAGAAATGTGAGAATCAATTGAGGTGGTTCGGAAATCTGCTCCAGTAGCTTGTCGTGAACACCTGTCAGGGCGCGGCCCGTCAGAACACTCAAGGACTTTGTAAACTGGGAACGGTGTGGGATCTTCCCGAAAGAGCGGAAGAGGAAGTGTCTCCGTGACCTGGCCACGGATAAAGTGAAAGAAGATGGAGGGATATAATGCCTATCCCCTACACATACCTGAACATACAGTTTACCGTAATGTTCAGACTATTGAGCGCACCTGAATCAAAGCCGCACCAAAAAATTCTAAAAGAAAAAAAATGATTGTACATATACAGGCTGCAGTTGTCTATAAAGCGCAGGTGTCCACGCTGTTACAAAGCACAGCTGAAATACAAGACTTTTCTCTGCGTGCGCCGTCAGATTGTCCGAGGGAACGGTGTCCAAAAGGTACATTCACGTTCATAAAATTGTGTTATGTACTTAAAAGTTTATACATTTGACTAGATCGTTTTTTCAAGCTTTGTCTCTCCACAATATTTCAGTGTTGAGAGAATTAATCACATTGATTTTTTCACTCGAAAAGCCACGTTAAAGGCACGGGAGAGCACCCGTTATGGTGTGCAGCAAACACAGAGGTGGAGGGAGACCGCAATAAGCCGAGTTTATGGTTTTAGGCCAGTGTTGGGAAAATTGTATTTAGTTACTGAATACTGAATACTTGCCTAAAAATTTATTTTGTAACATATTCCGTTACCTTGTCTAATCAGAGTAGCGTATTCTGAATACTTTGAATACTTTTAGAATACTTTCACATTGACTGTCATTATATTTATGTATAAATATGGCATAAATGAAGACTACGATTTTTGGAGCACCTCTTATAAACTCACTTACCATTAATTAGGAACTCTTTAACTCTCTTGGCAAATGGAGCAGCAGATACAGGATCATGTGACACATGTGTTTGTATGAACTGTGCCATAAGGCGTTTTAAACCTTTATTTTAGGAAGAAAAACAGGGCAACATTAAAGAGTACCTAAACGGGCGTGCCAAAGCCTTTCCCCACCCACAAACAAAAGTCAAAAATTGCCACGAAATAGGCGGTGTCTGAGGTTTGGGGGTGACATGCGGGGGTGAGTGACGATGTGTGGAGCTGGTGCGGCTTATGACGTTCTGCGGAGGCCCTGGACACGTCTCCAGTCAATCAGGAAATTCTAATTTAGTAGCAGAGTTTACCCTGAAGGGGGCGCAACCCATTCGTTTTCAGGCCAAAGTTAGGATTTGACACATGTTTGCGCTATAATGTCAGAATAATGTCAGGGACAAGTGGACAACACTATGAGACACCCATTGAGACAGTTTATCAGTAAAAAAAAAACTTGATTTGGTGTTTAGTTACTCTTTAAAAGTTCTTTCTAAATAATGTTGTATAATATGAAGCAAAAATCTAATGATTGAGTTCTGGGATGTATTGCCTTGATATTTGGAAAATAACTGTATTCTAAATACTCTCAAGTGAAAGTGAAACTTTACCAGAATACAGTTACTCAAAATGAGTATTCTAAATACATGTATCTAGTTACTCTCCAACACTGCTTCTGCCAGCTCCTCCCTTCTGTGTTGAACGTACCTGGTAGCCAATCAGTGAGCTTCGTTTCCGTACCTGCAGCTCCCGAGAGCTCACTGATTGGCTACCAGGTACGTTCAAGAAGGGAGGAGCTGGGCAGACGACCATAGAGCTTATAGGGTTTGCCACCTGTCCGAGTTACTATGCAGATGAATGGGTTACAACCGAAAGGAACACTGTGACTCCTGCTCCATTGTCTCCGCACGCTCAACTTACTGTTTGGATTTGGAGCTGATTGTGCGTCTTTCTCTTTCTTTCATTCGCAATAGCCGAGTGTTTTTGGACCCACTCGTATTAAAGTCTATGATTAAATGTAGGCTCATTGTTATTGATAAGGCAAGGCAAGGCAAGGCAAGGCAAGTTTATTTGTATGGCACATTTCATGTACATGACAACTCAATGTGCCTCACAGCAACACCAAACACAATAAAAACACAATAAAAACATTAAAAACACAATAAAAAGCATTTAAAACACAATCAAAACAAATCAATTGATAAAATTATATGAAATATATATATATATATATATATACATACACCCATATACACACATATAAAATACAATCAATCTCCATAGGCAACAGTAAAAAGGTGTCCTTTCAGCCTGGACTTAAAAATATTCAGGGTTGAGGCCTGTCTTACGTCCTCACTGAGGCTGTTCCAGACTTTTGCTGCATGAAATTGAAACGCAGCCTCACCATGTTTGGTGGTGACTCTGGGAACCACCAGGAGACCCCTCCCTGAGGACCTCAGGGTCCGAGGTGGTTCATACGGCTGTACCATATCAGAGATGTACTTTGGTGCCCGACCATGAAGAGACTTGTACACAAGCAGAGCTGTTTTAAAATCTATTCTCTGAGCAACAGGAAGCCAGTGCAGAGACCGGAGCACTGGACTAATGTGGTCGTATTTCCTGGTTCTTGTCAGGACTCGAGCAGCAGCGTTCTGGATGTTCTGCAGTTGTCTAACAGCTCGTTTAGAGAGTCCAGTGAACAGGCCGTTACAATAGTCTAACCGGGTGGAGACAAATGCATGAATTAGTCTTTCCAAGTCTGGTTTGGACACTATGTTCTTTATTTTAGCAATGTTTTTAAGGTGGTAATAGGCCGCTGATGTAATGGACTTAATATGACTGTTAAAATTCAGGTCTGAGTCCATGATTACCCCTAGATTTCTAACTTGATAACATGACTCAATATTCAGTCTGACCATAACAATCTATAAAACGGGGCATCGTCGTATAGGCCGCAGGGTTCAAAGTGTGTGTGAAAAAGGTAGCGGCTTATAGTCCGGAAATTACGGTCGATTTCCAGCAGAGGTCAAGTGTTCTGTGCAATGTGAAGAATAACAGTCTTTTCATGTAAACCAATATGTGATTGTTTCTACCGTCTCTACTTTTTGTTGTTGTTTTTTTTACATTAAACAAAATGTCTTTATTTAGGAGGGAAACAAATGAAGGTATGAAAAGTACCTGTTTACATGGCAGCATTAATAACAGCAGTATATTAGCTTCATGCCACACGTAGATTACATTTATTTATTAATTAAAACATGTCAATTTTGTACATTTGTATTTTCTATTGTGACTGTTTAGTTTTTGTAAATTGTATATTCCTTTTAGATTAAAAAAAAGTCAATCAATTTGTTTTGTTTTTTTCTAGTGCTGGCGATTATTTATTTCAAATACTTGACCTTTATGAGCTACTCTCGAAGAAATCATTAAGGTGCTGATGAAATTCGCCATGAAGCCACGCAATTCTGCCAAACTCCATTATTGAAGTGTTGGTTTTAAATATTTCTTGTCTCTTCAGTTTTGAGCTCTTTTGGTGTTGAATTAGAATGAGCTTGTGTCGCCCTCCAGTGGTCACAGATGTAAGTGCGGTTTGGTGAACACTACCTTGACGGGAATTGGGCCACACTGAGACTAATACAATATAAAAATGCTATCTTTGATCTTGATATCCAATCACTATCAAATAATGATCTGGAAAAACATTTAGATATTTTCTTGTTGGAAATTTCTTTCAAAAACTGTTTGAGTTGTATTGGCACCTGCTCCAACTGAAATACAGTGGGGGGAAAGTATTTGGTCAGTTCCCCATAGACTTTCAATTGGATTTCGGCCAAATACTTATTCTAGGCATTTACATTTTGCATTAAAGATTGTGTCATTTAATCAAAACCGTAGAGAATGAGATACTCTGCATGAGCCATAGCCAAAGGAAAAGAAAATGTTGCCACCTTGCTGTTGTTGGTCAGGTCCAGGCTCAGCAACATAGAATGAGGTAAGTGTGACTGACTGACCAGGTTATTCCATCAATGTTGTCCTCCATGTTCCAAGATGACAATGCCAGGTTTCATTTGGCTCAGGAGTGGCAGGGAGCATGGGATTCACACAGGCCATTGAGAATCTTTGGGATGTGCTGGAGAAGCCTGTGCGCAGTGGTCTGACTCTCCCATCATCATCATTGCAAGATCTTGGCGAAACATTAACGCTATAGTGATTGGAAATATTTCGGCCCAAACAAACCACACCGTCATTGAAATGTGTGAGCGAGTTCAGGTTATGGAGCGTGAACACTGAAGTATATTGAGCCATAACCATGAACTATAAGACTTACAGGCATTGGTTTAAAGACTATAAGTCTCAAGTGACATTTCTTGCAAATATTTAAGTTGTCAATATCTTGAAAGCGAGGGAAAAGTCAGGGCGGCGGCTCCGTAGGCAGGAGCGGACCATCGCGGATAGGGGAACGACAGGACCTGGGATCAGCCCGACACAGACACCCTCACTTTTTAAATCATTTAAATTTGTCTTGGAATCACAGGGAAAAGTTTCAAAACGGTGTTGATGTTAAATATAGTGGATAAATGTCCAAATTAGCGACCGATTAGCTCTGTTGTACCATCAGATCACTCGTAAAATAATACAAATAAAGTACATTTAGATGCATAGCCTATGTGTGTATGTGGATCTCTCTGGTCACAATTAAAACAACGATTTCGTTTACTGTCCACCTCCTTATTGGGAAAAGAAAAGGGTTCTATGTTTTAATTTAATTTAATTTAATTTAAATGTTGTGAATATCGGCGACATGAGGCCACAGTTTCAGACCCTGGACTTTGTCCAACAGTCGCCTTCAAGGGTCAGAAATGTTTTTCTCACATAGTTATTCCAACTATGTGAACAAGGACTGGTCGTCACTTTTGAAGCATCTCATCGTATGAACAGCCGTTCAGTTCTTTCTGTTTCTATCTCCGTATGCAGCCCTGCACAGCAAATGTTCCAGTGTTAATGTGACACTGTTTGGTGTCTATATGAGTCCAACCTTCTCAGAGTAAATGTGAGTTGACTCTCTTCAAAGTTAGACTGAAGGATAGATAAATTAAAAACTGAAAATCAAACAATCATTAATAACAGTTAGCTTAAAGGAAAGAATAAAACTGTATATATATATATATTTTAAAGCTCTCGAACTGTATCTGATGTAGGGTCATGTGTGTCCCTGTTCCTCTGAGTCAGGGTGGACCTGATATATATACATATATATATGTATATATATATATGTATATATATATACATATATATATATACATATATATATATATACATACATGCATATACAGTTTTATTCTTTCCTTTAATCTGTTATTAATGAATGCTTGATTTTCAGTTTTAATTTGTACTTCCAGCTGAAGTCCTAGACGTTCGTTGAATGACAAATTTTCCTGCATCTTTACCTGTCAGTCTAGGACAGACTGAAGTCCAATGAGGCCTCAGCCTTATTATTGGAAATAAAGAACACATTCTATTTAACGTCATGTTACTGTCACTCATGGTGTCAGATTCTCTATCCTTCAGTCTAACTCTGAAGAGAGTCAACTCACATTTACTCTGAGAAGGTTGGACTCATATAAACACCAAACAGTGTCACATTAACACTGGAACATTTGCTGTGTGATTGTAAAATACACTTTAAGCTAATATTGTAACAAGCTCAAACGACAAAAACGCTTTAAATCGTCAACTTTCCAGCGGTTAAAATGGTCCAAATCAGAGCTTTCTTCTTTGCTTAACGCTAACTATCAATGTTGTTGTTGGCCAAGCATACTTTAGTTAGTCAATAACAACATTAATCAAATAATTTACCAGGAATAAGCCTCATCACTGATTTCAGTCGTATTTCTTTGGCCTAAAACACATGTCACTTTAAGGACTTTGGTTTCAACGTTTATCACAATATTGTTTTGAACTGTTTATACCACTTTCCTAATTTTACATCACTTCAAACCCACAGGAATACGAAACCGTGTCTAACGTTAGAACAAATGTAGAGCCAGAATTTAAACAAGGGCTGAGCAAGAACCAAAACCTAAAAGATTCATGTAAACCCATTAAATTCAAGACAGTATTTCTACAATTTCATACTGTCATGTTCCACTCTGCGCGGGTGGGACTCGCACTCAAACACAGAAAGCCAGGAGCAGGTGGTTGCTGCTGTGTTGCATCACTCTCCCAAAAACACAGGCCGCTGCTCTTTCCGCTCGTACGCCTCTGCCAGATCCGTGCTAAACCTCATATATTTACTGTCACTTACTGTCTTTAAACATGTCTGGCATATTTAAACGGAAAACAAACAAACTGAGGGCTCTTTATTGCAGTTTCTGGGGGCGTTTGGGAACTTGTGTTAAAGAGGGGGTATATGCTTTTTCAATCACATAGCACCAGTCTATAGCATACTACAATGATGACGTAACCTTATGTTGGTCTGTATATGCAGTAAATTAAAATAACTGCCTTGAATAAAATTGCTCTCTCAAAATGGCTGTACTGAACGTCTTGAAATAGGCCTCTGTCTCTTTAAGAAGCTTTCCGACACGCCCCCTTCAGCACACTGCTGTGGCATCTAAACAACACTACTGTGCGGGGAGGGGGCTCTGCTGAGCTGAGGAGCAGTGGTTGGTGGCTTGGCTGGTGACGAAAGGTCCAGAGGCGTCTCCAGGAGGTGGGGGCGTTCCTAGGAGGACTGAGGCATAGCTACACCTAAAATGGCTGCCGTCTAAGTTTTTACTGATTACTCAAAAATATGTGAATGAGCCAAGGCAACACTCCAGGCATGTGTTTAATGAGGGAATGACATAATAACCTGATATAAAGCTTGAAAAAGTCAATTTACATAATACCCCCTCTTTAAGTAAAAATAAACATTACAAGACTCAAGAGACCCAAATGCAATGTCTTGCCATAGGACAGGGAAAGGTCAAGCTCTTGTGTTGAGCAGTAAGTTAAGTACAAAAATGTGTGACGAAAACGCAATGGAAAAAAATGTCTAAGAAGTGACAACAATGCAAGGAAAATGTTCCATTTAGATGAGTTTTGTAGGTTTCAAATGCGGCGTTACTCTGGCCCATAGGCTGTAACTAAATCTGAACTGGAGAAAACGCACTTGGATAAGACGGGGGGTTAAGCGGTTAAACATTATTTAAAAAGGTCTATTTAAAAGGGACACGAAACACGAACATATATTTTAGGTCGACATGAAGCTTTTGTAACTTTAAATTCTACTCACTGTGGCACAAGTAACATTTTGTACTTGTAAGAGCAAAGAAGTAACAAGTACTGCATGATATAACTATAAGTACAGTTTCTTCACAAAGTTCACTCAATTACGTATACTTGAGGAAATGTAGCTGAGTACTACCCGCCTCTGCATACAATAAAAATGTAAAATTAGTGAAATACTTAAAATATTGTCAATTCCTTTACAAATTTCCCGGGGGAGACGCCTATGGAGGCCCATTCGTTTGCTACGTGACGTCATCGCTCCACTTCCGGGTCCAGCGGAAAGTGATTTCGCTGATTTAAACCCGCTGTGGAGCCGACTATAATGCTCTTTTTAAACATCTTATCACACTGAAATATTACTTTTAAATAATCTTTTCTAACATTAATTATTCAAGTATTTTTTCCATACACAATGAAGGCTTATTTTGAATATAATAATATCTTAATTTTTTCCTGGAGAAATGGTGAGCTATATTATTCTAGTTAGGTGTAAAACAGGCCTTTTATCTGTTGTTATTTCAGCAGGAGACTCACTTAAAGGGGGGGTATTATGTAAAATCGACTTTTTCAAGCTTTATATCATGTTATTATGTCATTCCCTCATTAAACACATGCCTGGAGTGTTGCCTTGGCTCATTCACATATTTTGAGTAATCAGTAAAAACTTAGACGGCAGCCATTTTAGGTGTAGCTATGCCTCAGTCCTCCTAGGAACGCCCCCACCTCCTGGAGACGCCTCTGGACCTTTTGTCACCAGCCAAGCCACCAACCACTGCTCCTCAGCTCAGCAGAGCCCCCTCCCCGCACAGTAGTGTTGTTTAGATGCCACAGCAGTGTGCTGAAGGGGGCGTGTCGGAAAGCTTCTTAAAGAGACAGAGGCCTATTTCAAGACGTTCAGTACAGCCATTTTGAGAGAGCAATTTTATTCAAGGCAGTTATTTTAATTTACTGCATATACAGACCAACAGAAGGTTACGTCATCATTGTAGTATGCTATAGACTGGTGCTATGTGATTGAAAAAAGCATAATACCCCCCCTTTAGCAAACGTATAGCTTTGTTTTTGACATGTAGTAAAAATAGTTGAGCAATGTCATTGTTGTGGGCTCTGTCTCAAAGGAAAACATATATCTTCCGAGAAATTTAAATTCAATACCAGTTTGAATCTGGTTTAATGCTTTTTAATGAGTTTTAAAGCCTTACATCTGGCACAATCTATTCAATGAATTTTAAGGCTTTTTAATGCCCTGCGGAAAAACCCCGAATGAGCAATGAGCTTGTGTGTCGCCATGGCAGCGGTGCTTTCCGATGTTTTCCCATACAAAGCTGCACTGACCTGGATAAACAGCAACGACACATAAAACAATGAACACTTTGAAGAAAAGAAAACTTTATTTAAATTAAAAACCAAATGTGCAGCAGTTTATTCTTGTCATCACTGCTACAGGAGACGCACACATCCACTCCTCAGTGTAAGCACATGAACACCTTAACTGTCAATAACAGAATACTTAGTTATGGTACAAACCAAACAGCATCGAATACACAGTGCCTTGTCAGCTAATCTCTGATCGAGTCTCCTCCACAGCGTTTTGTATTGCTTTTTTTGTGGCTAAAAATACTGACCACGTTTTAGATAAAGACCTTCTTGGACAGTGGACGAGAAACCGTGGTGATAATCGACCTATAATGACTGTGTATCTTGAGGAAAATGTATGAAAGATTGGATGTTATAAATGTTAAATGGTCTTAATCAAAGCATAAGGATTTTTTAACAGTGTTTTAGACTAATTTCTATTGAGGATCGACTGGCGCATGTTAAAGCAACTATGGGCCTTAGGTGGTGAAAGAAGGAACAATTCAATTTATGAATCCAGAGTTTATCTTTAAAGTGCATATGACAGGTTTTAAAGGTCCTATATCATGCAAAATTTACTTTTTGGAGCTTTTAACCATGTTGTTATGCCATTTCCTTCTCAAAAACACCACCAGAGTGGTTTTTGGCTTCATTCACGCAGTTCTAAGTAATCCTCCTGAATCCTGCCCCTGTGGCGTAAACAAATGCAACCTCCCGAGCGTCTGAACAGATGTCATGTTTGCACCGAATATTGTGAAGGAGCTCTTTTTAACCTACTCTGGACAACGACTGTTCTTTTTTCTTACCTAACGATAATGTCACGGAGAAAATGCGCTTTAAGGAGGTAGAGGACTTTATTCAACCTTCCTAAAGAAGCGGCCACTCACCAGAAGTTGGAATTTCTCTCCGGGATTCAGCGACTATCAGCCAAAATACTGTATGTCTGTGACCGTCACTTGATGGATGTTTGGTGAACCTTGGCCAGAATCAAAGTGGATTAACTTTTATAACCAACGCGAGTCCCATAATGTAAACACCCGATTATCGATGGAGGCCAGAGGCAGAGCGGTGAGTCAATCAAAACGCGTGCTAGCCATTTATGAAGCTGTGTTGCACATGTCAACTCCTTATAACTGCATTGTGAAGCAACTTCTCTTTTACTGTGATACATATATTTATTTTACTGCTAAACTTGCATGGCCTGCATCTACTCGGAGGGGCGGAGTTAACTGAATCCAAGCGTCTTGTCTTCCGGGTTTGGAAAATACCCAGAGAAAATACTCATATTTCTCACAAAAATAAGTACTCCATAGTGGTAGAGGTACAATATATATCATATAAATGCCTATAGTTTACTTTGGAATGGCTAAAATAACATGATACAGACCCTTTAATGCTATTGAAAATATGACTTATTTATAAGGATAACATCAGTTGCATAATTATCCTTCTATTTCAGTGAAGCAGCAATTTTAATGAAGAAATGTTGGGCAGAAAAGTCATTTTTATTTCAATTTTTAAGCTGCTTACAGGATGTGACATAGAAGGAAACATTCCAGAGCAGTTTGACTCATTTCCCATTGACTTAACATGGCAACAGTTTAAAATGGTTTACCTTCTTCTATGCCACTTCCTGTTAGCATCCAATAAGGAAGTGAAACTATAAACATCACAAAAACGGTCAAGCTAAAGAAAACTGGGCACAATCTTTAGGAAAATCTTAAATATAATTGTGTTAACTGTGTTTTAGCAAAGACTGTGTCTAATGTGTCATATGCACTTTAATAAGTTGTCAAATTTAAAGTTAAAATGAATTCGACTATATCGAGTAGGCTGGAAAATTTAAACTAGCCTCTGGAAGGGCTTTTGAATAATCTAATCGGCAATAGAAACTTTTGAAAAATCATCATAGATTTTGCCAATTTTCTTGTGTCTTTCGACGTTATCCGTGCGCCTGGCCTCTTCCCAGGCTCTAGCAATACACTTTTTCAATCTGCAAATAGAAAATACAGCATTTAGTTATGTCAAAGAGAACCATTGTATTAAAGCAAACTCTCTAGATTTGTCTATAAACAGGCCTCTTTGTGTATCACTGCCAGCATGTCATGAGCACTAAAAACTATTGCACATCTACACTCTCACATTCACGCGAGTCGCCTATTTTTCGGTTTCCTTTTTTTTCTCTTTTTTTTTTTGGAACAACAAAAAAATAAAATCTCAGCATGTATCATTTCAATCAACTTTTAAAATGTCTTGCACGGGGGCGGAGGAAAAAATAAAAAAAAACCCTAGAGGCAACCCATGCACTAGTAGACCACAAAAAACAGCAATAAAACGAGCGGTGGAAAGTCTGGGATTAGAAAAATGGCAAAGAAAGAGATCTTGAAGTCCGCAGCGAAGCATCCGGGGAGTTTTTTACGGTGTATTCACAGCATTGAAATTCGATTGTCCAGTGTCGAGTGTGCTGTCCTCAGGGACTAGTTCTGGGTCCGATGAAGTTTACCGCACGTTACATGGCAAAACACGAGATTTCTTTGAAAACAGTCAATGGATTAGTCGTCTTGTGTGTGGGGTAAGAACTGCAAAACTGGCAGCTTTTTTTTACACCAGGGAATCCCTTTCAAACTGGGCAAAACATTTGGAATTTTCAAGGCGACAGTTCAGTCAACTTTCCAATTTCCTGACATTCTTAACGACTAATAAATTAACTGTTTAAATGCTGGTCAACAAACGCTACAATTCTTTCCATCAGACTGCCTGGTCTGTCTTTATGAAACCCCCAAACGTTTCTGCTTACATTTTTGGCAGTTTTTTCTTGAAATGTCCTTTTAAAAAAAAGCTGTGGGGTAGTCAGGGGTCGGGGATTGCGCAATACTGAAAACACTGTGGTCATTTTTTTGAAAACTCTCAAAATGTGGTTGATTTTTAAGTTGTAAAGAATAGAATTGAAAGGTGAAATGCTTCGTCAAGTCTGCGCGTGCATCCATCACTCCCTCCTCGTGTAAAAGAAGTCTCTACAGCTTGGCGCCATTTTTCAAAACACTCTTTAATCGAGTCTTTCCTTACAGCATGGCAGTACAAGTCTCCCCCCGCCCCATCCCTTGAACCTTTAAGGGTCCGCCATCTCGTTTTCCTTTAGGTGCCCACAATGGCAGGGTCGTGGGCGGAGTCGGGGAGGGCGGAGTCCGGGCAATGGTACAGGAAGCAGTTGCCCCAGCAGCTGTAGCAGATCAGGAAGAGCGCGGCCAGGAACACCAGGGCGCAGATGGTGCAGGGTTTGCGCTCCAACAGGAAGCTGAGCAGGTAGAAGCCCATGAACATGCTGTGGTTGAACCAGAGGGCCGGGTTGAGCGGCTTGGGGATGAGCAGTACCGGGAGCAGCCACTGGAGGCAGTACATGGTGACGCTGTGCAGAGGGCGGTGGAGCAGGAGAAGATGAAGTTTTTCTCCTTCAGATTAGGAGAGACGTCGGTTTTGTTGCCCGAACAGCAGTGACGAGAAGGACTCGGTCAGGTTATCATACCTGTGGAAAAAGACAAGGTAAATATAGGGGGAAAAATTGAGAAACGCCCTAGCCAGTGGTTCTCAAACTGTGGTATCTTTGTTTATTATACATCAGTAAGAATGAGCAACACAAAACCAAACTTGTACAGGCCCTGTTTGAGAGATTTCATTTGCATTACAATCTGGAAACATTTTTCCACATAATAATCAGGCTACAAGGCGTGTCTGTGCCTATGCCTCGCTCTGTGCGGTGATGAATAGCAAACATTCATTAATACTTCCTTGTATGAGCCTGCCCTACACTTACTTATCCTTGTTTCAACTTTGAGTTGGGCTGCACTGTAGCAATTTAATTGATTGTAATTCTAAATCTACATTTTACAGGATTAAAGAAATAGAATTTATCTGAGAGTAGAGCTGGGCGATTCCCCCCCCCCAAAAAAAAATCTGCAATTTTTTAAAATAAAAACTCGATTTACAATTCGATTTTTTTCTCCTCCATTTTAAACAAAATAACGGCGAACTGTCAATATATTTTAAATATATATATTTATTGTATTTAATGAAACTGCATCAACGTTTAACAAAATTGCAAAGGCAACCCTTTCTCTAACTGAAAGTCACTGTGCAGTTTGCAACAAAGATTGTTAAACATCCAAATTATTTATACTGTATTAATAATAATAATAATGATGCCTTGCACTTGTAATGCACTTTACAAGCCTGTATCTCAAAGCGCTACACTGTCGACATTATTCATTCACTCCAGACTCGGTGGTGGTACGCTACTGTTGTAGCCACAGCTGCCCTGGGGTAGATTGACAGAAGTGAGGCAACCAGTCAGTGCCATCAGCCCTCCGACCACCACCAACCACTCACTCACTACATTCGCCAGGCATCCTGGTGTTACGGTCTCCCATTCAAGTACCGCTTAGCTTCCAAGGTCTGACGGGATTGGGCATGTAGCAAATACAGCATGCTGTATTTTGATTGAGCTAATAAAACAAAAAATCTTGAGGTGGGCTCTGTTCTTTTTTTTTTTTTTTTTTTAAAGTTAAAAAAAAAATGCATCGATTTGACCTACCAAACTGATTTTTAAATCTTTAAATCAGCCCTATCTGAGAGATATTTAAACAGTTCATTCATGAGTAACGTGTACTGGATCTGGCAGGTTTTGAACAAAAGCACAGCCGTGAACGTCTCCTTGCCAGGTGTTGCTATTGTTACCAAACTTATGACACCCTATGACGTATATTGCTTTTTCAACACTTTTTTTTTTTTTTTTACTCAAAACTAGAAGAAATGGCTATTGAACTTGAGAAAGCTACTGAGAGACAATATAAAATGTATGGTTTCCCATCCTGCTTTATTTCCTACACATTGTTTATTACATTTTGACTTGATTTTTAAGTATATTATTGAGCTACTATGACGCACCCTTTCCTTTGTGGGTCAGTGAAGTTTGTCTACGTGTATTATGCAAAATAATAATAAGGAACTTGGCCTAGAAGAATTGGACTTGGCATACTAAACAGCGAGCATAACATGGAGGACTGGTCGATTACTAAAAGAGAAGTCCCCAGAAACTAAAATAGAACCGGCTTATTCTTAGATACAGCAGTATCAATCACCTCATAGAAATCAACACACTCGTAGTCAGGATCACGAGGGGAAACTAACACAATGGTAAAATAATTCAAAGCCTAAGTCTATTAATGCAGCACATTTCATACGTTATCTAACTGTAAACGAGCCTCTCTCAAACAGCACAACTTTAGCTAACGTGGCATTCACAAATCAGGCTGAAAGTGTCTGCTAAAATCGTTTTCAATGTATTATTGAACAAGGCTAATCATAAATCCCGGACTGAGAACATAATTTAGTTATTAAACAACAAGGACAGATCGTAAACGGAAGCTTTTCATTTCCCACTCGTGCCCGATGTGTACAGTTTCTAGAAGTTCATTATGTTCCCATTTCAAAGATTGCACATCGTAAAAAAGTGCTATACTCATGAAGACAGTGACGTATATTTAAATCGAGGAGGTGTTATGGAAACAACAAACGTTACATATAAAACATTTTAAAAAAAGTAACACAGTTGAATGAGACACGACTACGAATGGTCCAAATCGACCGTGATCCAAATCTGGTAACGACAGAGCTAACTAGCCTAGCATGCCCACATTAGCGTGGCACAAAACAAAAGATTTGACACATTGTACAACACTTCTGACGCTATCGATTGGCATTTGGACTAAAACCACGCCCTAAAGACAGCTGGCGTACGCGCAAAAACATTGAAAAATAATAACAATTTGACAGACCTGACAAGATTTGTGGCTTGATCTCCGAAAAATCGCCACACAAACATAAACAGTCTCAGCAGCAACTAGCGTTAGCATTAGCCATTAGGACCCCAGCGGCGGTGACGTCAGTGCGTGAAGGCGTCGAGGTTTTGCCTGAATAATGATTTGCTTGTAAAAATCAGTGGTAGTTTTGACAACATATTTTATTTTGATTTAGTTTGAGTGTTTTTAAAATTTAGTGTAGTTTAGTAGTTTTTAGTAGTTTTTATTCACAGGTTGCCCAACGTAACATTAGTAGAGCCAAAGACACTTTAAGAGACAGCCTCTTGTTTTTTCTTGAATAAAAAAAAAAAAAAAAAAAAAAAAAAAAAAATTAAAACAATTAAAAAAGAGAGAAGAAAAAGGGGAAAAAAAAGAAAAAAAGAAAAAAAAGAAAAAAAAGAAATATGGGGTGTGTATATCTATATCATTAGGTTGCGTTCACATGACACCACAGCATTCCAAAGGGTCCACAGTCCATAATTAAGGTAACAGGCTTGCGAATTAACAATAATAATAATAAATATAGTAATAATGCATTAATCTTTTACAGAGCTTCTCCAGACGCTCAAAGTCACTTTTACAATTTAGTGCATTATTCATTCACTACATACTCGGTGATGATAGGCGAGACAACCAATCTGTGCTCATCAGCCACCGCCACCAACCCCTCAGTGTAGAGTCATGATTTAGTAAAATAATTATCTTACATTTTATTCTAGTCTTGACCAGTTCTAAAATGTATTCAGGCAATTTTACATTAACCCCTTAACCGCCTTAACCGAGCACATTTTCTCCAGTTCAGTTTTACCCAAATCTAAAAGCTTCTGGACTGGAGCGTACAGTGTAACGCCTAATTTGAAAGCTAAGACCTACAAAACTGATCTAAGATTTTTTCGTTGTTTTTTTTTGGTGCTTTTTTTGTTGCCTGCTTTTTTGCGTTTTTGTCGCTTTTTTCATTACTTTTCTGTCACTGTTTTGATGCTTTTTTGGCTGCACTTTTATTCTCATTTATGTCTCGTTTTTGACGCTTTGTGTTTTTGTCAATTTGTTATGTTTTTTTTCTTCTCTTTTGTTGATATTTTGACGCTTTTTTTTTTCAAGAACCTTTTAGATTTGGGTAAAGCCGAACTGGGAAACTACTAAATATATAAATAATATTTAGTATAATCATATTTAATCAAGGTCCTCTGCTTCATGTTTGTTCTCCCACACGAACAAAGCACTGAGCTGTTCCTTTGGCAGTGAATTTAAATGATATGAGCCTCTTTCAAACTGTCATTGGACGTTTGGATGATTTTAGTTTCTTCTTTTCATTTTTATTTAGTCATATTTTAGTTGACGAAAATAACTTTTAATTTAGTTTTAGTCTAATTTTACTCAGCAAAAAAAGAAGTACAATTTTTACGAAATTTACGCAGGTGTGTAACATTTCGGTGTGTTGTTTATCGAGTGTTTATGGTTATAATAGTACTTGTGTAAATATGTCTAGACCAATGGCCGCTGGCTGCTCTGCTTTATGACTGCAACACTGGAGGCCGCCATTGCTCCGCCATTGCTGTAGTACCTCCATATAGCCGCTAGGCCCCCATTGAAAAGCATTGGACTTTAGACACGTTAAAAACAACTTTAACGCCTGGTTTGTATTTTTTAAACACTTTCTATGGCTACACATTCCTCCTGAGATAACGCTGGGTTAGTAACAAAAAGAAACCAGGCTGATTTTCTAAAGATTTTTTTTTTAAATCTCGTACTAATCAGGGTCGCACTGTTGGCATTGGAGCTGCGCGAGCTACACGTCACACAAGGGCCGAGTCTACAGTGAAGATCCCGCCCTTATGCCCTTATTAGGAACATGCTTCGTTAGAGCTGGGGAGGAGGAGCCTGTAAATCCGCCATGATTTCCCCCTTGAACGTGGTCATTATGGTAAACGGGGAGGAGTGAGGAGGAGTTGTCTATTCTTTTTAACGGACTATGGTCTAGACCTACAATGAAATTATAATAAATATGGAATACATTTTAAGGGCACATAAACTTTTTTTTTGTTTTTGTTGCAAGGTTTGATCATCATACTGTGTTTTATTTTATCTAAGCACATTCGGTCTCTAACCTCATAAATTCAAAACTGCACTTTTTTGGCTTTATTACAATAAAAGGTTGAGAGTGAAAACCAGGCCAGTGAGTTGACTATCAGCTGCACATGAGGTATAGTGCACTTCTGACCTCTTCAGTGTTTTTTTACATCCATAAACAGCTTCGACTGACTCATTTTGTTTCAGTGCTAAAATTGCCTTCACAAAAGCATGACTTGCTGCTGTTTACGTTCAGGTTGCGTTCGTGTGACTTTACAACGTTCTAAAGAGCCTATAGTCAACAACCGAGGTAGTGGGCAGCAAAGACATCTTTAACTGTGGTAACAGTCAACATGAAGATGTTTCGATGGATGATCTAATCCTGGGCCTATCCACATGAAACAAAAACTGTCACAAAGTTTGAAGTCCTCTCCTAGCACAGATGAACGAGGAAGATCAAATAGTTCTGTAATAGCGTCCAGAAGTGGTGACAATATTCAAAGACATGAGTAATGTTGGTCAGGTACTTTCAGACAAAGCGTTAATAAGTAAGTGGATCCAACATGAATCAGATAAGCTAATGAAAAAGATAAGTTAACAATTCTTATCTTAATCAAGTTCAACATTGGCAGATTTTCAGTTTAGTTTGTTGGCAAAAAGTTTAAGTCTTTAGTGCTCTGAGATTATAACAACGCAGACTCTACCTTACTGTCTGTTTAGTCTGCTACATTATGATAAAAAACAATATGAAAGGTATCATTATTATAAGGCGACATAGACCCGATGAATAACATTTGTTTTATTATCCTTTTTTGTGTGTGTAAAACATACAAAAGCACTTTTTATATCTCCAAAGTTTATTTGCACATTTTTTACACACAGAGACAAAACATGTAAGTAAAAAAGAACTTTCAAACTTCAAATAAATAAATAAATACAATAAATTATAATAAATGAAGAAAAACAAAAACACTGATTACTGTAGTACCCATGACAGGCAGTAGACCTAGACGTAAAAACAGAACACATTTTTAACACAAAAGAGGCCTTTACTCTGGTTTCTAAAAATGCAAGCTTGTTTATGTTTTTGACTGAAAGCAACTAAAAATTTCAACATCCCAAGTAAAAACACATTTTCGTTTTAGGGCATTCATTGACAAGGGCTTTTGGCTGGTTAAGGATTTTGAAAATAAAGAGAATTACAAGTGTTTTTCCGCACTCACAGCCTGCGTAGACTGTAAAATGCAGTTGATTTATAAGAAAGGTGCGTCCGAATAAATTTGCAGACTTCCAACATGTATTAGACTTGGTGTATTAATATATGGCTAGAATCAGCAAAGAAAATGTTTCTTATTGAAAGCCAGTTAGAATAAATTTACAGTTTTAGTCCACCAGGTGTCACTAGAGATATTGATCTGAAGCCTCAACTCCTCACACATCAGCATAGAATTACTTACTGTATGTGTATTTTTATAAGTTGTACATGTACATGAAATGTGCCATACAAATAAACTTGCCTTGCTTTGCCTATAAGTGAAAAAAACACACCTAAAAAACAAATAAACATAAAACATTCGCCTCCAGCTCATCTCCATGGAGATGCTGCTGCTTTGCTTTGACAGGTTGCCAAAATATGTTTAACTACAATGGGTTTGTTAAGTGATGATGTCATCACTCTACGTACGGGTCCAACGGAGCTTTAGCCCTGTTCACTATAATGAACAGTTTTAACCTACTGTAGAGCTGACTGCAAGGCTCTAAACATATAAACTGTATTTTTTTCCATACATAATTAAGCCTGGAGAAATGGTGACATATATTATTCTAATTAGGTGTAAAACAGCCTTTCATTTGCTGTTATTTCAGCAAGAGATTCAGATAAAGTTACATTTTTACAAACTCTCAACAGTTTGGACCTGGAAATAGCTTATTATTGTGTGTGATGTCACACTTAACAGACGTATACTCAGTGCTGGGTAGTAACAGAATACTTGTATTTAGAATACGTATTTTAAATACTCATTTTGAGTAACTGTATTCAGGTATAGATTATTTAGAATACAGTTACTTTCTTAAAATCAAGGGGATACATTATCAAATCAAAATGACCAGGGAAATGTTTATTGATCTCTGCTGTGTTCCCGATGTGCTATTGTAAAGTGCTTTTTTGCCTTCCTAATTAATGGCAAATAAATTCATAACAGGTGGAGCAACAAGCGTAAGCACATGTTGTATTTATACATAATATATATAATGCAGATTGTCCCCTAGGAGTACAGATGGAAATTAGCCTGAAGAAACTACAGTCTGGTACAAGCATCTTTGCTCACGAGCATAATGTAACTGTACATTGTCCTGATAAATAAATAAATAAATGAAATGAGATTAATTCATGTTTTTCATTATATATACGCTACATTTGTGCATAGATATAAAGCAAATAAATAAATATTAAAGTATTCAGAATACACTACTCTTATTGGACAAAGTGAGGGAATACATTACAGAATACATTTTTAGGCAAATATTCTGTCACTAAATAGTATTCTCCCCAACACTGCGTATACTGTAGGTTATTTTCCTGCTATATAAATGCTATAATGTAGACACAGAAAAAAAAAAAAAGACAATTACTAAAACTCTCCTTCGAAAATATAAAAATAAGATAATCCTTTATTGATCTCACAATGGAGAAATTCACTAAAATAATCATAATCAGATATTAGAGTTTACTGAATCCAAACTATATGTTATTGAGTAAATTGCGAATTGGAAGCGGCATATTGGCTTTCTCTTCGGTGTCTGGAATTTACAGATGAGGAATCATCAAAGCTGAGAATGCCAGGTTAGAAATGGGTCGCACCCTGTTCAAACATAACCTCATATTTTCACCACACACTCATGCTGATAGGCAGGGCAGCACAAGAAACCCGTGTCAAATAAATGAAAAAATTCATGAATAAAGACGTGACTAAATCGCGAGAACACAATCACAGAGGCATGCCCTACACCGGCGTCAGAGTGTCTCAGTAAAGGTCCCCGTTTCGACATATTATTATTGACATCTCGAGACTCGACTTGGACCCTGGAGAAGCTAATGTTATCATGCTAGCTAGCTTATATCTCTAAAAGTTGCCCGTGTGTCATAGCCTCCAGAGTTAGCCGTTAGCACATGAGCATAGCAGCCATTCCGACATCGAAAACAGTAGTAGCAGGCTAACAGCACACAAATAGGCGAGATTATAGAGCGATATCACTAATCAATGACCATTCCTATAAGCAAAATAGAGATATTCTTCGTCACTGGACGGCGTACAGTTAACATGATGCAGCATATTTTTCAATGATAGTCCTTTTTTTTCGTTTTTCTCTCCCAAGAAGAGCTTATCTATCGTAATAAATAAAGTGCCTTAACTTTTTCCCCCTGGTTTCAAGTCACTACAGGCTGCTTTTCACTCACAGACGCGGCGCAGGAGAAGTCACGGTTATCAGAAGGGTCAAAGTGGACGATAAAAATGTAGCGTGGCACAAGAGCACTTTAATGCACTTGGCTCTTGGCCTATCGGTAATGCGTCTGTGGGGATGCTGCGATTTCTCCGTTCACCTTGAAGTAATCGTTCGATCTCTTTGTTCGGGTTCCTCGCAGTCTGCCGAAGAGAAATACAACAACGTCCCTTGAGTGGAAAATACTTTACACAGAATAGACTTTTTTAACAGCGCGGGAGCATCGGGGTAAAAATGATTGTGATTCTAAGGCACGTCAAACTATAAGATCGATCGCTCATGCAGATAAGTTATGATGACGCTTTTTTGTTTTTTAAGCCCACACTTGTAATTGCCGTGACTTCTCCGTCAGAATCGGATTGCTCCCAGCTTTTTC
This sequence comes from Neogobius melanostomus, assembly GCA_007210695.1. Classification (NCBI taxonomy): domain Eukaryota; kingdom Metazoa; phylum Chordata; class Actinopteri; order Gobiiformes; family Gobiidae; genus Neogobius; species Neogobius melanostomus. The sequence continues at coordinate 210,828 of VHKM01000457.1, read as the reverse complement.
TCGCTTTTCTTTTTCACTATAAAACTAACAATTCGCGCGTTCATGTTGGCACCTCTACGAGCATCCTTTCAATACATTTCTTGGTCTTGAGTGATTGCGAATTTCTTTTTTCTTTTTCTCAAAGATGCGTGTCCTGCTCCTCCTCTTCCTCCTCGGTCGCGGCCTGATTCACGAACACCTGGGAACGAGAGAAGACGGGTTTGACACAACCTGTATTTCAGTGTGACCCAAAGACTATAAGCATGTAATAGTTTCAATACTCGGTTTGATTTTACGATTGCACTTGTATCTGCTATCTCATCATCTCATTGTTGATTTTTTTACTATAAGTTTTTGTTTGTTTTTTTGCATTATATACTGAATGTAATACATACATTATATCAGTTATTCATTAACAGCATCTCATTAACTAAAATAAAACACTCCAGCATTGGCTATTTTATTAAATCAGGTGATCAATCATACGTTCTGTCCCAGCATTGAATAGTTGCCTCTAGGGGTGGGCGATATGGCAAAAATAGAATATCACAATTTTTGAATTATAAACTTACGATTTCGGTTTTATCACGATTTTTTATAATGACAAAATTACTTAAATTACACACTGAAGAAGAAAAATACTACACTAATTTATTCAACTGTGATAATCAACACAGCACTTGGACCTTAAGCAAACTCACTTTATACATCAAAAACACAATAAAACTCCAGATAATAAAATTAAGTAGAAGTAAGTTAAAGAGTAAGTTTGGTAAAGGCTTGTTGTTAGTGTCTGTTGCTGTTTGGCATTTTTTCTGAGACGTCTCTCTCATGACGTCAAGCTGCTGTAAATGTAACGCTCGGTCGCTGTCTGACCGTTTCACAATAAGAGTCTTACTAAAGCGATAACATGCAGGGACTTTTATTGTGTAAAACTCAAACAGGAAGAAGTTTTCACTGTTAGGCGAATTTACAATAATGAACTCAGACTGACGGTGTATTTAGAGAACTTTTATACTTTCAAAGACATGAATAAACAGCGCATTTGTGAACACGGTCCAGGATTTGAATTAAACAAATGAGAAGGATGCGGCGCCTGACAGAACTGTAAGGACGAAGGACACACTCGCTTCTTCGCACATGTGTCAGGTAAATAAATAAACACACGCTGCGATCTGCGCAGAGCAGCGGCGTTGCGGGGTAAAGACACAGACATAAGCACCGCTGAAATAGAGACAGAACTCTGGGTTAAAAGCTCTAGATTGATGAGGCTGGTCGTGTACAGTATGCGCACTGTAGAGGAGCGGCTCGCTGCCAAACGCTCGCATTAGCGTCCGACATTGCGTAGCAGAAAGTGCGCGGCTTGGGTTTGCTTCACTGACGGTGAAGAGTCAACTTTGCTGAAGTGTATAAAACCGTGATAAAACGATCCCACAAAAATAACAGATCGTCAGCTCTGGAGATCGTAAGACGGTCTAATATCGTCATATCGCCCAGCCCTAGTTGCCGCTAGCATTAGCATACTGTTGCTAGCCTTGGCAGTTTCCGCGGTGATTAAAATACGTTTGCAGAGGTTAAAAGTAACTCAGCGATTGAATTCTCCAGCTTCAAAATGAGGTACAGCATGCCCATATTCACTGAGATTTAGTTGGTGAAAGTTGTGTTTTTAAAACGTTGAGAGCCAAAACTGGTATCGGTTCAGTATCAGATATTTGTAGCCAATACCTGATATTGTATTTTTTTCCAGTATCGGCTCCGATTCCAGTATCGGAACAGTGCATCCCTACTTTGAACTCCTTCACTTGAGGCAGGGACACCCAGTTTATACATTTCCACAGTACATTTTTGATATACACTTCCATCTCTGTGTGACTCTTCTTTTATTATACTCATTATGTCTTCTTGTTTACAAATTGGTTTTAAATGTTCTTTTAGAAAGACACTAGGTATAACAAAACGTTTTTGTTCAAATACCTTACGCGTTTCGACGCACTGGGAATTCTACTGCTAATTAGAAGCATCTCCTAACGTGCATGGTGCGTCTCTTATTGGGATGTTATTCCCAGGCGTGGCCACACTGACAAGAAGCAATAAACCTGTCTCTGTCTCTGTTGATAGATCAACAGAGATGAGGGCGCCTTTACCCTGGCGCACACATGGGACGCACTTCTCCTCTGACCACCAATCGGCGGCAGGCGTGGCCACACTGACAGGTTTATTGGTTTCTTGTCAGTGTGGCCACGCCTGGGAAGAACATCCCAATTATGCAAATCGGGAGACGCCTCTGATGAAGACGGAAGAAGAATTCCCAGTCCGTCGAAACCCGTAAGGTATTTTAACAAAAACTTTTTGTTATACCCGTTGGAGACGGACTGTAGTCTTGACTGGCCAGGCAACGCTTAATGCTAAATTATGCACATTGTTTAACCTTATGAGGTCCATGCCCGAGCCATCTACAACATCGGCGACTTTCAGGCACAATGTAGAGTAGAAAGTAATAGAGACTGAAACAGAAAAAAGGAAAAGGCCAAGATTTAACATTGATGTGTGACCAGGATGGCCGAGTGGTTAAGGCGTTGGACTTAAGATCCAATGAGCAGTTGCTCTCGTGGGTTCGAACCCCACTCCTGGTAGAGACTCATGTGAGCTTAACCTTTCTGCTGTATTAGGAAAGACATGAGGCTCAATTTATGGACGGGACAGTAATGAAACATCGGATAAAAAGTTAAATATGTCCGGAATTATGGATGGTTTGGACAAGCACAGAGGGAATATATCTGCACAGAGCCGTGGAGATGCTTAAAAGGAGATCATTGGATTGGACGATATCTTATTCCAGCCTTGTCTGATCTCACCTGCCAGCGCCGGCCCTCCTCGAGCCCCTCCCCCCTCTCTGTCCCGCCTCCGGCCGCAGACCCCCCTCCTGAGCCCTGCTGCAGTCCATTAGTGCTGGGCTTTTTCTCCTGCATCTCCCCCTGGTGGTCGTTGGTCACGTCCAGAGTCGGGTTGTCGTGACAGGCGTTTTCCACGAAGTGAAGCTCCTCGGCTCGAAACTGGACACAGAATGAGGATTGTTTGACATGTAAGAAAGCTATATTTCTAGTGATTTTAGCCTACAGTGGTTGTAAACTTCTGCTCTCTGAAAGGTAGGGAAGTATAAACTCATATCCTTGAGGAATCAGGATGATTTAGGAATTGAGGAAAAAAGTGGAAAAATTGGTTAAACCTTCTTTACAGTAAAAGAAAGTTTCTTGTCTGTTTCACCTCAAATAAATGATACAACTGTAAAATAAATTAAATGGAAGGAAAAGGAATAAATGATCATTATTAATCTGTTTTCTGGATCTATATGACAAACAATTTTGCATAGGTATCGAAAAAAGTATCAATCAGGTATCAGTATCAAAATAAATGTAACGGTATCCAGCCCTATCCAAGATCCAGGACATTTTGTTTCCCTGATTTAGGTCATATAACCGTATAATCTTCTAACCCTGTAATTCAAACCTCTACAAACATATTCTGTGTCTGCCTCTTGTATTAGCAGTGATTCGAATGTGCACTGACGGTTACCTGAAAATCTAACCACAATCTTTGCTACACTGGATGTAAATATTCATCGTCTTCTCACCGTGGTCTTGGCGGGCAGGCGTCTTTGCCAGCAGATGTATATGAATCCCGAGGTGATGATGATGGTGCACACAGAGCCGATGATGACCAGGACGATGAAGAGTTTGCCGTAGTCACTGCGCGTCTGGCTGGGGCGGGACTGACAGCTGGAGGCCGCGCTGTAGTTCTGGATACCCACCTGGAGAAGACATAGACACAATTAGACTTTGATTATGTTGCCAAGTTGCATCCTTTTCTTTCTTCTCGCTGCACATGGAGAACGCTCTACCTTGTCTAAGTCTTTCCTGATCTCTCCCAGCATGTCCAGCACATCTTTGGTGGCTATCACTCCTGCAACGTGAAGAAGGTGTGAGTAAAGTCTAAACGTCAGACTGATGCTGAAGAACGAGAGTGCACTTCAGCTCAGTTTCCGTACCGTGTTCAGACGCCACGTTCATGAGCAGCTGGCGTTGCTGGTGCACTGGTTTGCTGAGGTACAGCAGCCACGATCCTTCGGGGCTCTTCATTCTCCGAGCAAAAACGCTCTCCAGGATCCCCAGCAGACGCACCCCTTTGTCGACTCGAAACTCCTCCTGCACCACACAGAAAATGGCATCTTTATCACCATCTTACACTTTGTTTGTTAAAAAATGCAATATTGATCTCAAACAGGTGACACAAAATATCCAGTAGCTTCACTTCCTGGTCCTCTGAGTGAGCTCCCCTTCGCTGCGCAGCTGTTTCCATAAAGAGTAGAGTAAAAAGAAAAGAATCTCCTGGATGTTTTGGGTAAAATAAGATTGATATAAAGTTATATGTTTTCTTTTCCTCTCAAAAGCTGTACCTCTGCCAAAGTGGTGAAATCTCAAGGTACCTGACTACAACGACCAGCCCAAAATCAATAATAGTAATAATAATTCTGTGGTACTGGGAAGATTGATAGTGACAATAGAAACACTGCAGCAGTGACCAGGATGGCCGAGTGGTTAAGGCGTTGGACTTAAGATCCAATGGGCATCAGTGGTCATACCGCCTTTGCTATGCCCAATCCCGTCAGATCTTGGAAGCTAAGCAGGGAAGGGCCTGGTTAGTACTTGGATGGGAGACCGTTTGGTAACACCAGGAAGCCTAGCGAATGTAGTGAGTGAGTGGTTGGTGGTGGTGGTCGGAGGGGCCGATGGCGCAGACTGGTTGCCTCGCTTCTGTCAGTCTACCCCAGGGCAGCTGTGGCTACAACAGTAGCTTACCACCACCAAGTATGGAGTGAATGAATAATGACGACAGTGTAGCGCTTTGAGAAACTTGGTAATACAGGCTTGTAAAGCGCAATACAAGTGTAAGGCATTATTATTATTATCAGCCCTCGTGGGTTCGAACCCCACTCCTGGTAGAGGAAACCTTTAAAGGAGCTGTATCATGCTATTTTAGCCATTCCAAAGTAAAGTATAGGCATTTATATGATATATTGTACCTCTATCACTATGGAGTACTCATTTTTGAGAGAAATATAAGTATTTTCTGGGGGTATTTTCCCTACCCGGAAGACAAGACGCTTCGATTCAGTTAACTCCGCCCCTCTCTCCGCTCATTCCACATTTGCAGTATTATAAATATAAATATTGCTGCAAAAAGTGAAGTTACTTCACATAATGCAGTTATAAGGAGTTGACATGTGCAACACAGTTTCATAAATGGCTAACACGCGTTTTGATTGACTCACCGCTCAGCCCATCATCGGGTGTTTACGTTATGGCACTCGCGTTGGTTATAAAAGTTAATCCACTTTGATTCTGGCCAAGGTTCACCAAGCATCCATCAGGTGGGTTGATATAGTCACTGAATCCCGGAAAGAAATTCCAACTTCTGGCGAGTGCACTCTTCTTTAGGAAGGTTGAATAGTCCTGTTCCTCTCGTAGCCAAACGCGCATCCGTGACATTATCGTTGGGTAAGAAAAAGAACAGGCGTGACCAGAGTAGGTTAGAAAGAGCTCCGTATTCACAAACATAACTTCTGATCGGATCCTCTGGGGATGCGTTTGTTTACTCTCCCGGGAGAGCACAGACGCGTCGGGGACTTCCTTTTATTTATTAATTAAATTTTTTAAATTTCTCTCTTACAACAAAAATAATGAAAAAGCTGTTTTATAAATTAAAATCAGGCTGTAAGGCATTACATTACAGAGGTTTGGCCCTTTCTATGTACTATGACGTAAAATACGTCAGAGTGTCTCAACTCAGTCGTTTTCCAGGAGAGGGTGGAGCAGCTGCTCAGAGAGCAGGATTCAGGAGGATTACTTAGAACTGCGTGAATGAAGCCAAAAAACACTCTGGGGGTGTTTTGATAAGGAAATAGCATAACAACATGGTTAAAAACTCCAAAAAGTCGATTTTGCATGATATAGGACCTTTAAGGAAATCAAACCGGACTTTGATCATGATGAAACTCTCCAAAAGCCACTGGGAGTCCTCAACACGTGTTACAAACATGACCAGGATGGCCGAGTGGTTAAGGCGTTGGACTTAAGATCCAATGGGCATCAGCCCTCGTGGGTTCGAACCCCACTCCTGGTAGAGGAAACGACCAAGGAAATCAAACTGGACTTTGATCAACTTGTCTAAATCAAAGCTGGTTGTTCTTCACTCGCTTCTAAATTTCAACAGTGAAATATAAATACACAATTACAACATATTTCATTTGTTGAAGTGTGATAACAGACTCTTTTTAAAAATATTTATGTCTGCAATGTTAGAAATGTCTTTAGGCAAAGAGTTCCAGGATTTCATTCCTCTGAACATAACAGCCTTCTGTCCAGTCTGAGTGTTACATGATGGAAGAGTAAATGACCATTTACTGCATGTCTTGTGTTAAACTTATGTATGGAACAACTGAATACAAGTACATCATATAAAACCTTGGGGAGTTTTAACACAAGAATCTTTTGAAAGAAGCAGAGAAGGGCAAAATGTAGTCTATTCTTTACCAATGTCCAGCCTAAAGTTTGGTGCAACCTTTGAATATTTGTATATTTTGAGCACCTCAGTGCAACCGATAATTCTCTTCCCATAACAGCAACAGTACGATCAATATGCTTGGACCACTTAAGTCTGCTGTCTATAATGACTCCGAGAAGTTTTGTTTCTTCTACTTGAGTGATCACTGTGCCATCGACTGATAGTTCTAATTGTGGTTTTTCCTTTAATTTCCAACTAATCCCAGTATAATGCTTTTTGTTTTGGATGTATTCAACACTAGTTTGTTTGCATGAGCCCACCTTGCAACAGACTTTAGATCGCTGTCTAGGGAGATCGACAGAACATCAGCTGATGAAGCAGGCAGGTATATTGTGGTGTCATCTGCATACATCACAGCTTTAGCATGATCCAACACCAATGGAAGGTCGTTAGTGAAGATTGAAAAAAGTAAGGGCCCTAAACAGCTGCCCTGAGGTACACCACATTGCAATCGTTTTGAGAAAGAGAAACTACCGTTGTAGAAAACACATTGTTTACGATCTGAAAGATAACTGGAAAACCACCCAATGGTATGCAATGAAAATCCGTAATACTTTAATTTTTCTAGAAGCAACTCATGATCTAATAAGTGACCAAACATGACTTCCTCAAACTGTCCTCCCCTCGCTGCTTCCCTCGCCTCTCCCCGTCTCTCAGCAGTGTTTCTGTAAAGTGCGTACCTCCTACGGCAGCTATATAGTTTGCGTGGAGGAGCGCAATGTTTCACGTTCAGTTTGTTTTCTATAAATACCATCTTTTGCGCAGAGGAGCGGCTACGGCTAGCGGCTTTCAAACTGTCATTGGATGATTTTAGTTTCTTCTTTTAATTTTTATTTAGTCATAGTTTTAATTCAGTTTAAGTCTAATTTTAGTCAGCAAAAAAATCACCGTGACTAAAATTACGATGAATATTTTAGTCGACGAAATCAACACTGACCTGCACTCTCTCCCGACCAGAATACATATAAAAAACCACTGGGAGTCCTCAACACACGCAACAAACATGACCAGGATGGCCGAGTGGTTAAGGCGTTGGACTTAAGATCCAATGGGCATCAGCCCTCGTGGGTTCGAACCCCACTCCTGGTAGAGATCAGCAAAGCAAAGGGCGTTCCTCGCTCTATGCTGCAAAACAATGACAAAATCTGGCATGACAACACTCAGCTTGTTCTACTTCCTTTGCCAGTCCCACTTGTGGAGGTGGGGTTTGAGGTGCATGAGCGCTATAGTATCTTCAGATGATTTTATAACCCGCTATACAAGTCATCCAATAGTGGGCCGTGCTCTCGATGTTTTCAAGACTCTGATGAAACTTACACACTTCAGATTCTCGGTCATGTTCAGGACCACATAGCCTCGTCCGCCAGCTCCTTCCAGTCGACGCACACGACCTAAACGGAAAAACAGTTTGACTTTTGAATTATTGTTTAGTCACAAAAATATATTACTTACAATTTGTGGTTAAATTGGATTAGTAAGATAAATATTGCACAACCGTATCACATGTTTTTTCCAATATTGTGCAACGTCACTAAAACTACTTGAACATATTTGATCAAAATTAACATTGTTATAAACAATAAAAGAGATAGTATGTATACTGTAAATAGTTGTTCTTTCAAACATCTCAAATCTTCACAGGGAGGCTAATGCGTCCAATACTTAGGCTGTCCATTTTGTTATTGGAAGACTGTTGATTTTTCACCGATGACAGAGTGGACTTCTTCTGACTGCGATATAGATTCACTTCCTTCACAAGGTTTAGTCGATGTCGATTTCTGATCTAATCTTGTGAGTTCAAATTCACCTGCTGCTCTGGCCCCAGGTCTCCAAATTCTCTCTCAGGAACCAGCACCTCCGGCACGCCGCCGCCCACGACCTCTGCGCTCTGGCCGGGCAGGGGGCTGGTGACTTCCGGCCAATCCCAGGACGCCTCGGTGACGCCTGTGTCGCGGTGGGCTCGACGGTCAGCGGGACTATAGGCCTGATATTCTCCTCACTGCCGCCATCTTCTGAACACAAACAGTAGACATGGTTGGTATTTCACATTTAATTACGCAACATGTCATCAAGGTAAAACTGATCACTTGCAAATGTTCTCATAATGTAAACTGCAGTCTTTGAGTCTGTAACGGCTGTAGCCCGTCTCAGTGGTTGTCTCACCCTCGTTCATGTCCTGCCTGACGCTGGGAGGCAGGGGCTCTCTGCTCGGGGCGGGGGCCAGTCCCGGGGCGGTGGGGGTCTGGTTGGACTCTGTGATGAGGGGCAGCCCTGTGTCCTCCTGCAGCTCGCGCTCACGCTCCGTCTCTGCGGAGTCTGCAACGTCTGCAACAATGAACACAAGAGGACAGTGAAACAAAAGACTAAGTACTATTCACTGTATGAAGTTATAAAGTTTATATACTTTATATAAAGTATAAAACTGGCTTGTTTTGTCCCATCTACGAGCTTTATGATAAACAAATCGACCTGCACTCTCCCGACCAAACTACAACACAACAAATCACTGGGAGTCCTCAATGAACTGATAAAATATCACCAGGATGGCCGAGTGGTTAAGGCGTTGGACTTAAGATCCAATGGGCATCAGCCCTCGTGGGTTCGAACCCCACTCCTGGTAGAGGAAACCTTTAAGGAAATTGTCTGTGTAGGCTCTCATTTGTGCGGGAGTTGACCGTCTTCCATGAAGGTTCTTGAGTCATCTTCATGAAGGTTCTTGAGTCATCTTCTGTAGTTGAAGTGTCTAACGTTTCCCCTCTCATCCAAAAGTGTTCATCAATGCCCTTTTGTATACTGTCGGATTGGGCAAATGCTGCTGAAGCTCTAGTTCTCTAACTGCATAGAGATCAAACAGTTGACCCATGAAAGGTTAAAGGAGCTATATCATGCAAAATCGACTTTTTGGAGTTTTTAGCCATGTTGTTATGCTATTTCCTTATCAAAAACACCCCCAGAGCGGTTTTTGGCTTCATTCACGCAGTTCTAAGTAATCCTCCTGAATCCTGCTCTCTGAGCAGCTGCTCCACCCTCTCCTGGTAAAAGACTGAGCTGTTCAGTTGTGTCGTCACAAAGGAACGGAAGTGCTCTACGTCTGTAATGTAATGCCTTACGGCCTGATTTTAATTTATAAAACAGCGTGTTCATTATTTTTGTTGTAAGAGAGAAAAAAAAAAAAAAAAGGAACTCTCCGATGCGTCTGTGCTGTCCCAGGAGGGTAATCAAACGCACCCCCGGCCGGAGGATCCATGGATCTGAGCAGAAGTGTTGTTTTTGAAGACTTAGCTCTTTCTAACCTACTCTGGTCACCGCCTGTTCTTTTTTCTTACCGAACGATAAGGTCACGGATGCGCGTTTGGCTACGAGAGGAACAGGACTATTCAACCTTCCTAAAGAAGAGTGCACTCGCCAGAAGTTGGAATTTCTTTCCAGGATTCAGCGACTATATCAACCAACCTGATGGATGCTTGGTGAACCTTGGCCAGAATCGAAGTGGATTAACTTTTATAACCAACGCATGTCCCATAACCCGATGGGGAGGCCAGGCTGAGCGGTGAGTCAATCAAAACACGTGTTAGCCTGTGTGTTAGCCATTTCTGAAACTGTGTTGCACATGTCAACTCCTTATAACTGCATTATGTGAAGTAACTTCACTTTTTGCAGCGATATTTATATTTATAATACTGTAAATGTGGAATGAGTGGAGAGAGGGGCGGAGTTAACTGAATCGAAGCGTCTTGTCTTCCGGGTAGGGAAAATACCCCCAAAAATACTTATATTTCTCTCAAAAATGAGTACTCCATAGTGATAGAGGTACAATATATCATATAAATGTCTATACTTTACTTTGGAATGGCTAAAATAGCATGATACAGATCCTTTAAGGATCAGGAACTAGGATCAGGACATAGAAGCAACGCATTTGAGGTTTCCCAGTCACTGGGAAACCTCAATGAGCTAATAAAATATCACCAGGATGGCTGAGTGGTTAAGGCGTTGGACTTAAGATCCAATGGGCATCAGCCCTCGTGGGTTCGAACCCCACTCCTGGTAGAGGAAACCTTTACGGAAATGGTCTGTGTAGGCTCTCATTTGTGCAGGAGTTCTCTGTCTTCCATGAAGGTTGAAGTGTCGAATGTTTCGCCTCTAATCCAAAAGTCTTCATCAGTGCCTTTTGTATACTGTCGGATTGGGCAAATGAAGCTGAAGCTCTAGTTCTCTAACTGCATAGAGATCAAACAGTTGACCCCATGAAAGGTTAAAGGAGCTATATCATGCAAAATCGACTTTTTTGGAGCTTTTAGCGATGTTGTTATGCTATTTACAGCCAAAGATCACAGGGAGTAGTTCAACTTGGCTTAACCTCTCCCTTAGTTGACGAAATTAACAGACCTGCACTCTCCCGACCAAAATACAACACAAAAAACCACTGGGAGTCCTCAATGTTATAAATGTGACCAGGAGTGGTTAAGGCGTTGGACTTAAGATCCAATGGGCATCAGCCCTCGTGGGTTCGAACCCCACTTCTGGTAGAGGAAACCTTTAAGGAAATTGTCTGTGTAGGCTCTCATTCGTACAGGAGTTCTCTGTCTTCCATGAAGGTTGAAGTGTCGAATGTTTCGCCTCTAATCCAAAAGTCTTCATCAGCGCATTAAAGGCCTTTTTATACGGTCGTATTGGGCAAATGCTGCTGAAGCTCTAGTTCCTAACTGCATAGAGATCAAACAGTTGACCCCATGAAAGGTTAACCTCTTAACATCCCCCGTCCCGCCCGTGGGCTCAAAATAAATCAAAATTTGGTCCGGGCAGTTGGACGCACTTGGACACTAGGGAGCGCCCTTCCAACCTTCTCAGTGTACATGTGAATTGAATTTCTTCAGAGTTAGACTTTAGGTCAGACACCATGAGTGACAGTAACATCATGCTAAATAGTGAGCTCTTTATTGTCCGTAAAAAAGCTGTGGCTTCATTGCTCTTCAGTCACAGACTGAGAAGTGACGAAGAAAGTCATGGCGATTCTGCTTTAGACAGAGCTTCAGACTTCTGCTGGATATAAGAGTCATATCTTATTCTGAAACTCAAAAATATAGCAAAAACAAAATATATACAAAAAATAGTATTTCTGATCAAAAAAAGTAAAAATCCAAATGTGAAAATCCTGAAATTATATCATTAAAAATATTAGTTGATTATTAATTACTCTCAATTTACAAATTAAACAAAACATGACAATTATATCTGATGGAGTGTCATGTGTGTCCCAGTTCTTCTGAGTCACGGTGGGTCATGGTGGACCATGACAGATGTGGACAGGACTGTGGTAGATCTACTTTTACTTTGGAGAAAACAGTTACTATAGTAACTGTGTTGAAGAAATGAACCTCATGAGCTTCTTCTGTAACATCTGTCCACATCAGTCCTGCTGCACCACGACTCAGAGGAACTGGGACAAACAAATGACCAAGGTTTGTTTTTGTAGAATGAGAGTCATTAATAATTAACTGACATTTTAATCACACAAATTCAGGATTTTCACATCTATTACTAAGGAATACTTTTATTGTGACATCCAGCAGAAGTGTAATGTCCTAAAGCAGAATCTCCATGACTTCCTTCTTCATTTCTCAGTCTGTGACTGAAGAGCAATGAGGCTTCAGCCTTTTTACTGAAAATAAAGAGTCACTATTTAGCGTCATGTTACTGTCACTCATGGTGTCAGACCTACAGTGTGACTCTGAAGCCAATCAAATCACAGAGACTCAGAGTGGGCTGGGCTCAAATGGGCACCAAACGCCAAGATCCAAGCTCGGAGACTAAAACAATTATTTCAGCGCTTTAACAGGTTAAGGATCAGGAGCTAGGATCAGGATAGAGACCTGCACGGGACAGGAAATCCCACGGGACTTGCAGGACCCGACACAAATCTCGCGGGAGCAGCCGGGATTCAAACTGCCCCGGGCGGGAGCGGGCGGTCAGACCAAAGCACGTCGGGTCCCGATATGTCCCGACATGTCCCGTAGAAAACAACAGGCTGTTAGACACACGTGACACACGCCTTTTTACGCATCACGGCCAGTGAACACCGGGATGATGCAGAGATCCTCACGCTACAGCACCTTCACTTGCTTTTGCTCCACACTGACCAACCGGACTTACAGCTGAACTACACTCAAACCCGCTGTTATCTCCTGGCGCAGGTCAATTCAATACTTGTCAAAACCTCCCTCTGTCCATGCACTACGCTTTGGATAAGCCATTAAAGCCAACGCACGCTGGGATGCTTTGAGCAGTTTCATCACATTTCTAGAGAGGTGATGCGCTCCGTCCAGGAAAACACAGGTTTTTACCCTTCTGCAGCAACACAGACGTCTCTATGGACTGTGACAAACAGACTGCTCTAAACTTTGTTGGGAGTTATGAGAGCAGCAGCGGAAAAAGACAAACCATTGTCAGAACTCCACTCTGGTAAGTGTTCCGTCGCCAACTCGCTGTTAACCTGCAAAAAAGAGCCAAGTTTGCTCTCTCTGTTACAACACTGACCTACACTTTGCATTTAATGTTTAATGCATTTAATGCAGGGCTCCCAGGCTTCCCAGGTTGCATAGAGCATGCAACAACGATCTGGGAGCAAATCCAGCGAGCGAAAAGGGAAAAGGCAGATTTGCATGTAGTATGGCTTGACATGGCTAACGCTTATGGCTCCGTGCCACACAAGTTGATCGAGTTCGCTCTAGACTTCTTTCACGTCCCCAAGGAGGTCTCAAGTATGATAAATAAGTATTTTGGTGCTTTCAAACTATGCTGCACAACGCAAGAGGTTACGACAGGGTGGCAACAGCTGGAAGTAGGCATTGCAATGGGATGTGCGGTATCGCCAATACTGTTTGTCACTGCTTTCGAAATCATCCTTATTGGGGCCCGTCAGGTTGCCAGGGGCCTGAGGAGTCCCACCGGGGAAAGATTGCCTGCCTTGAGATGTTATATGGATGACATAACAACCATCCTACAAACGGCTCCATGTACGACCAGGATGTTGAAGCGACTCGACGAGCTAACAGAATGGGCAAGACTTAGAATTAAACCTTCCAAGTCAAGGAGCTTGTCACTAGCCAAAGGGAGGAGGAACGATAAAGTTGTGTTCTTCGCTGGAAGCGAGGAGATACCACGCCTTGTTGAGAAGCCCATTCGAAGCCTGGGAAGGGAGTACACAGCAGAGCTGTCAGACAAGCAAATGGGAACACTCGTGTCGAAACAGCTGGCAGAGGGGCTGGCCAAGATTGACCGTAGTTTGCTTGCAGGCAAATATAAGGTGTGGTGCTATCAATCCATACTCTTCCAGCGGCTCATGTGGCCATTGAAATGGCAGAGATTCCATCATCAGCAGTTAGTAAGATGGAGGGCATAGCTAACAACTACATCAGGAAGTGGCTGGGGCTCCCTCGGTGTTTCTCAGATGCTGGGCTGTATGGGAGGAATGCGTTGCAACTCCCTCTGAGATCCCTCAAGGTTGGATACAGGCAAGAGACAGCTCGCTTGGTGCTCGAGATCAAAGAGTCGAAAGATCAGCTTGTGAGGTGCGCAAACACAGAGGTTCGCACAGGACGCCGCTGGAAAGCAGAAGAAGAAGTTAGGCGGGCTGTTAGCAGTTTGCAGCACAAAGAAGTTCTGGGAAAGGTTCAGCGCGGGAGGTCAGGACTGGGTTCCGGGGACAAGACGCCATTTTGGTCCAAAGCCACAAGGGAGCAAAGGAAGACCATGGTGGTCGAAGAAGTCACGCAGGCAGAGCACGACCAGCTGTTCATCAAGGCAGTGTCACAAGGCAACCAAGGGGCTTGGACAAAATGGGACGCTGTTGCAAGCAGGAACATCAGCTGGGCAGACATCTGGCATCTCCCACAGGCTCGCCTAAGCTTCCTACTGAGGGCAACGTACGACATGCTCCCATGCCCTCGGAACCTTGCCCTTTGGTTTGCATCAGAGAACAAGTGCCCTCTGTGTGGAAGTGGTAGCGCAGGCCTTCGGCACATTTTATCAGGGTGCAAGGTGGCACTGTCCCAAGGTCGCTACAGGTGGAGACACAACCAAGTCCTGCGTAAACTGGCGGAGTTGCTGGAGACCTGTAGAGTAGCTGCAAACAACACCAGGAGGATTCAGACACCATACCTCCAGTTTGTGAAATCAGGTCAAGAGCACAAGGGACAAGCTGTCAGAACGCATGTTCTTATGCCAGGTAAGGACTGGGAGATGATGGTGGATCTTGGTAAACAGCTGGTCTTTCCATCAGAGATCACACAGACAACACTCAGGCCCGACGGGGTGCTCTGGTCGAGGCAGCTGAAAAGGGTCTTCATCATAGAGCTAACAGTCCCGTGGGAGGAGGGAATCCAGGCAGCAAACGAGTTCAAGAGGCTGAAATACACCGAGCTCGCAGCAGAATGCAGAGAGGCCGGGTGGGCGGCAACTATCTACCCTGTAGAGGTGGGCAGCAGGGGGTTTGTGGGGAAATCCATGCTGCGCATGCTTAGAGATGTCGGGACTGCAGGAGCAAAGCTGAGGAGGGCCATTAAGGAGTTGGCGGAAGAGGCGGAGAAGGCAAGCTTCTGGTTGTGGGTGCGGAAGAAGGAGAAGATCTGGGGGACAACACCAAAGTAGGGTCAGCTGCAGGGGGTGGCGGGGAGACGTCCCTATTTAGCCACTGCCCCCCACCGGGAGATGTACTGGCTAGGGGGCGAAACATCAGTGAACGGTGGTACCAGCTGACGATCCTGCAGCTGACCCGAAAGGCACTGTAGGAGGTGCGTCAACCGAAAGGACAGCAGGAATAACATCACCTGTATACTAATAAGTTGATAATGTATTTGATAATGTGTTTAAAACGCTGCACGGTTTGAGAAAAGCCTTTGAACTGCCGTTACGCAGCGCGCTCCAGTGTGTTGGCATTTGGCACATGGCGCTCTGCGTCCTAGTGCGTACTCGGCGCTGGCCTTTAAAAAAAACTCGGGAACGGGATTGAAATCCATTCCCGTGCAGGTCTCTAGATCAGGACATAGAAGCTACGTATTTGAGGTTTCAGACGCAGCCAAAGACCACAGGGTTGGCTTAACCTCTCCCTTAGTTGACGAAATACCCAAATACATAACAAAAAACCACTAGGAGTCCTCAATGTGCTAAATGTGACCAGGATGGCCGAGTGGTTAAGGCGTTGGACTTAAGATCCAATGGGCATCAGCCTTCGTGGGTTCGAACCCCACTCCTGGTAGAGGAAACCTTTAAGGAAACTGAAATTATACCTGACAATGCCTCTTTGATCATAATGACACTTGTCCAAATCGTCTGATAGCCAATACAAAACTGGTCCTTCTGCATTCGCTTCTCAAAGCCACAGTTTTCAACAGTAAATCCCACCTTTAGAGGAGAGTGCTGGGTTGTTTACAGCAGCCTTAAGAATAAAAATGTTGACGCTAATTTCACACCTACACATACGTTTCAATCTCTTTGCACTGTACCTTTCCCGTTGGTGCCCAGCAGGCCGAAGTCAGTCCCGGTGTCGGTCTCTGGACTGGCTGTGCCTGTGATTTGCACCATAGATGGAGAGGTTGAGTTTGAAAGGACATTAGCTGCTGTTGTGGGGGAGTGCAGGATGCCAACCCACTCGACTGGTTTTCTTCTGTCTCCCACGCCTCTTTGTCCAGCTGAGACACCTGTAATGTGGCACAGTATAGTCAGATATTGTCAAAAACATATACAATAGATGCAAAACAACCATTTAGTGCTACCCATGACCACGTATGCATTTTAAATAGCTAGGGGCAAATAAGAAATATTAATATTGATAAATCGCTATGAAACTAGTGAGCATTGTTTTTGAGCTACTACTCGCTGCTTTTGATTACATTTAAGGGAATATTTTGCAGTAAAGATGACATTTGCAGACTAAAACAATCTGAATAAAATATATTCTAGTGCAGCATTGCTCTTATGATTCAGCACAGGACACGCGTTCCTAACAAAGCCACAAATGACGGATCTTTCTGAAGAAACTACATTTTTAAATGTATCACATCACCAGGATGGCCGAGTGGTTAAGGCGTTGGACTTAAGATCCAATGGGCATCAGCCCTCGTGGGTTCGAACCCCACTCCTGGTAGAGAAGTACTTTGTTAGAAAAATACTATATGGCACATTGGCTCGTGCCTCACAGCTAGAAGATCTGGATCAGGCCTTTCTGTGTGGAGTTTTACATGTTATCCCTGGGTCTGTGTAGGTTCCCCTGCCACTAAAAATATGTACAATAGGTTCCTTCTCAGTCCAGAGGTACATCCGAAATGAGCAGATGGGCTTAGACCTCTCACCAATCAGCGTCCGTCAGCTTCCGCCATGACAAGAATCCTCTGAATGCTGTCAGTTAGGAAGGAGGTAGGGAAAGGAGCCTCAATGCTTCCTATCATATCTCCTTTAGCATAGGGACCTCTGGTGGTTCCTCACCGGCGATTAGGAGCTATGTGGCATCCCATAAGCCACCGCGCCGCCAATCTCCCCACCCACAAAATACATGTTAGAGTCACCTCAGCACAGTCACATGTCAGTGTTTTAAAGAGCCGCCTCAATAAATGGCCTAAATGATGTGCAGATGTTCCTGTACACTATGCCAGCCACTTAGTTATGGCGCTCCATGTAAGCTTTCCCTGCCAGCATCTTACACCCTGCAGTTATGTGCTGGATTGTCTCAGGGGCCTCTTTGCACAGTCTACATTTACACCTGGGGTCTTGTCTGGTGTGATAGATCTGGGCCTCTGTTGCTCTGGTGCTCCCAACACTCTGATTCCAGCCAGAGGGAGACATTTCTGTAGGTTCAAAGTATCCACCATTGCCTCTTCTCTGCCCTCCTTGAAGCTATATTCCTGATTATACTCCACAGGTTTCCACACGTTTGGCCAATGTAGGAGAAACATCCAGCCACTTCTAACAGAATTAAACTGGTTAAAGCGCTAATAATCTGTCGTCAGGTTAGTGGGTGAGCTCTGGATTGCACCGCACTAAACCTCATCCAATCAAGTCCATCTGCAGCCGCGCCTGTCACGCCTCAAACAACACTTCGCCGTGTTGTGACCAGAAATTACAATGATCTTCCTGTGGCAGAACTGGTAAATGCGTCTGAATGTTTGTCTCAACAACACTGCCTTCCACATCCGTGTGTGTAACTCCCGTCTCTCACCTCCAGGACGGGGAGGCGCGGTGCTCCTGATGCCCAGAATCGTGCACCGGGTCCAGGCTGGAGATGCTGGCGTCGTGCCTGGCGTCGTGGAGGGAGGAGCTGTAGCCTGTGACACAAAGGCAAACGTCACAAACACATGGCTCTTGGATACAGGAGGTTTTGACACGAGCCTTTGAGCACAAACTGAAAAGATAAACTGAACACATGCGTAGAATAACATGTTTTTTAGTCTTGTGACACGAAAGGGCTGCACAATGAATCACTATTTTAACATTCACAACTATTGATTGGGCAATATAATATCATCTAAAAAACAAACTATCTTGTTGATTTTACAATGTCTAAAACCTTTTAACTTTGAATTTTAAGGATCAGGAGCTAGGATCAGGACATAGAAGCTACTTATTTGAGGTGTCAGACGCAGCCAAAGATCACAGGGAGTAGTTCAACTTGGCTTAACCTCTCCCTTAGTTAACAAAATTAACAGACCTGCACTCTCCCGACCAAAGTACAAAACAAAAAACCACTGGGAGTCCTTAATGTGTTAAATGTGACCAGGATGGCCGAGTGGTTAAGGCGTTGGACTTAAGATCCAATGGGCATCAGCCCTCGTGGGTTCGAACCCCACTCCTGGTAGAGGAGGACACTTCTTCTCTAGTTGAAGTGTCGAACGTTTCGCCTCTAATCCAAAAGTCTTCATCAGCGCATTAAAGGCCTTTTTATAGGGTCGAATTGGGCAAATGCTGCTGAAGCTCTAGTTCCTAACTGCATAGAGATCAAACAGTTGACCCCATGAAAGGTTAAGGATCAGGAGCTAGGATCAGGATAGAGACCTGCACGGGACGGGAAATCCCGCGGGACTTGCAGGACCCGACACAAATCTCGCGGGAGCAGCCGGGATTCAAACTGCCGCGGGCGGTCAGACCAAAACACGTCGGGTCCCGATATGTCCCGACATGTCCCGTAGAAAACAACAGGCTGTAAGACACACGTGAACACGAGCGCAGCCTTTTTACGCATCACGGCCAGTGAACACCGGGATGATGCAGAGATCCTCACGCTACAGCACCTTCACTTGCTTTTGCTCCACACTGACCAACCGCACTTACAGCTGAACTACACTCAAACCCGCTGTTATCTCCTGGCGCAGGTCAATTCAGTACTTGTCAAACCCTCCCTCAGTCTGTGACTGAAGCGCAACGAGGCCTCAGCTTTTTTACAGACAATAAAGAGCTCACTATTTAGCGTCATGTTACTGTCAGTCATGGTGTATGACCTAAAGTCTAACTCTGAAGCAATTAAATTCACATGTAAACTGAGAAGGTTGGAAGGGCGCCCCCTTGTGACCCTTTGCGTCCAAATACCAGGACCATAACTGGAGCCAAATATGGCTCTTTAGAGTAGAAAGGGTTAATTGACGAAATTAACTCTCCCGACCCAAATACAAACAAAAAACCACTAGGAGTCCTCAATATCCTAAATGTGATCAGAATGGCCGAGTGGTTAAGGCGTTAACCAAAACTATCTTCTTGTTGATTTTACAATGTCTAAAACCTTCTAACTTTGAATTTTAGACCTCTACAAATGCATAATTCTTGAGTCAATTCTGTCTTTCGTATTTCACTCTTCTCTTAAATGGCAAATTCTCCAGGATGTAATACCAGGACGATATCCTCAAGATTCAGGTTTGTAACTGGTGCTAGGCCGGGGAACCACAGTACCCAAAGGAAAGCTACACGGACACAGGGGAAACATGTGAAGTAACATGCACTGCCTGGACCAGGGATCAAACCAAACAAGACCTTCTAAGCACAAGCGCTAATCGCCACCACGCCAACCAATGTGACATTATCAGAACTTCTAGAACAGGAGTTTACTTGATGGGGGGCGATTTTAAAGCACCACTTTCAACAAATGCCAGTGTTGTACATCATATATTGTGACCTTATTGGGTGTTCTGAAATTGTAAAGGAATTTACAGTATTTATGAGCGGCATTTGATCTCTGATGTGTGTAAAGTTATTTCTCAAAATCCTCTTGAGGTCCAGAGGTTCTTCTATGCTGCAGGGCCGGCTTTGGCCCCTGGGTCTGACATTGCCTATCCTGCTCTAGAACCGATATTTATTTGGTTGTGTGCAGATAAAAAACAAACAAACATGTACAATGGATTCCCCGCTGGGGCCAGGACTCCCCTGAAAATGAGATTCTTAATCTCAGTGGGAGTTTCCTGGTTAAATAAAGGTCAAATAAACTAAATAAGAACAAATTGAGAAATTCTAATTTTGATAATCAATGTGTCACCAGGATGGCCGAGTGGTTAAGGCGTTGGACTTAAGATCCAATGGGCAGCAGCCCTCGTGGGTTCGATCCCCACTCCTGGTAGAGCAGAGGTGGACAAACTAATGCCCAGGAGCCAAATATGGCCTGCCAATTTAGCCTGCAAAACATGATCAATCCCAAAAATATGTGAAAACCATGTCCATGTTTTACCGGCATCTACCATAATGGGCTATATGCACAGTGACCCCACGTGATTTCCGCCTGGACAGTAACATTAGTGTTGTTCTCTCTCTCCCCTATCTTCTACATTCACGATTAGCAGGGTCTCACACAAATGAAGCAATAGCTCAAGATTTCATAAAGGACAGCGAGTAAAAGTTAGGATGCGACTGGAGCTGGTTTAAAACATTACGTGAGATGTAATGACTTCACTGTAGGAACCCTCCGTGTTCATAAGCTTATAGCTGCAAGATAAAAGCTCCGCCCTTAGCCACCACTGGCGTTTCCTTTGGGGCAGGATTCACAGCGAACATGACGTTTGTAACACGTTGCAGTGACTGTCCATCAGTAACTCGCTGTCCTTTACCAAATCCTGAGCTACCTCTTCATTTGTGTGTGTGAATGTAAATGATAGGGGACAGGAAGTACAGCGCCGATCTTATTGTCCAGGAAGCACTCATGTGGGGACACTGTGCATATAGCCCATTGGTTCAGCCCTCGTGGGAAGTTCAAAACTCCGATGTGGCCTTTGCATCAAAAGGTTTTCCCAGACCTGTGGTAGAGGATGTGCGAGTATCAAAAAGAACAGTTCCATGTCATGTGTTTGAGCTGCATTTAGTCTGATCTACCTAATTTCCCTCCAAACTCACGAAAGAGCCTTTAGTAGTGAGCGCTCCCGCCTCACAACACCAAAGTCTGCAGTTTGGATCTTAACATTTTCTGGAATAAATTAACAGACGGAAAATATTGTATTGTATAGATATCAGAAAAAGCTCAGGTATCGGTATCGCAAACCTGAATGGAAAAATATGTACTGGTACCCAGTCCTAGTTTTCACATATGTTGTATTTATTATTGAGCTAATGAAATAGTCAGCAACAAATACAAACCAATGAGAGCGTCCAGGTCTGGCGCTGTATGGTTGGCGTCCAAATCGTCCAGAAAGTGGACCCTGTGAGCCTCCGTCCTCTCCTCTCCTCCGTCCTGCCTCTGTCCCTCCTCTGCTGTCTCTCTCTCCACTCGTCTCCTCCCCTCTCCTCTCTCTATCCTCTCCCCCGTCGTCGCCCCTCTCTCGATCCTCCGCGTCTGTCCCGTAGAAGCCTGAAGCCTCCAGGGAGGTGTCGCCGGCTCCTGGCCCCGCCGTAAGCTCCGTCTCTGGGTCAGCGGGGTCAGTCTGGCCCTGGTAGTCGTCTGGGTCTTGGGGAACTGCGATGTGGACCATTCGCTGGAGGAGGAAGAAAACATCATGTGGTTTTGAAAAGTTAAGTAATGAAAATAGTAATAATAGGCATAAATACTGCTGCTACTTTACTGGTAAAAAGTCACTGGCATTATCTTAATAAATGTAATGTAAAAACAAAAGTAACGATGTAAAAGCAGGTAAATCCAGCATTGCCACTTTAATGATCACAGACACTGGAGGCAAGGTGGGTGAAGTGTCTTGCCCAAAGACACAACAGGGCGGCACGGTGGTGCAGCTTATAGTGCTCCTGCTTCACAGCTAGTCCTGGGTTCGCTCCCCGGGACCTTTCTGTGTGGAGTTTGCATGTTCTCCTTGTGTCTGCTTAGGGGTACTCTGGTTTCCCCACCACTAAAAACATGTACAATAGGCCAGAGTGAATGAGAGTGAGTGGTTGGTGGAGGGGCTGATGGCGCAGATTGCAATCCTTCTGTCAGTCTACCCCAGAGACTGTGGCCACCGAGTGTGGAATGAACAACGACAAGTGTGGCACTTTGAGAAAACTTGAGAAACGCAGGATTAAAAAGCGCAATACAAGTGTAAGCCATTGTTATTAATATTTAGCAGTGATTAGAGCTCCCCTCCTGGAACCGAGACCGTAGCATGGTGGCGGTTCCAGGGGTTGTCCTCACATTTAAAGCTATAAAGGGTATGGCTCCGCTCTATCTCCAAGACGCTATCGTTCCATATCAGCCAACCAGAGCACTCCGCTCTCAAAACTCAGGGCTACTAGTGATTCCTCGAGTGTCCAAAATCACTGTAGGAGGAAGAGCCTTTAGTTACCAAGCTCCGGTTTTATGGAATAAACTCCCAGCTCACGTTAAAGAAGCAGACACAGTCCCTACATTTAAGACTAGGCTAAAAACATACCTCTTTGAATTAGCTTATGATCTGGTCAGTTAGGTAAAGCTCTAACCCACAGCCTGAAGTAAAGCTGCCTTAGAAGAAACACTGCTGTGGGAAGTACGGTACACTGAGCGCTATCCTCTTCCTCTTCTTACTGCAAACTTTGTCTCATTATGATACAATATTTATTTTAGTCTGTTCATTACTATTCACATGGTGTCTCCTGTCCCACTCCCCTTGGGAGTGTCTGTCTAGATCGAACGGAGGAACCCTGCCTTCTGGATTGACAACAAGGACTGGACGGTCTGCGATCTTGGCTCGTCTGCTGAAGGGACTCCATCGGCCCTGGGTCTCTATAGCCTGTCCGTCCATGGGAGTGGATCTCTCCTTCTGTGGTTCTCCCGAAGGTTTCTCTTTTCTCCCCCCGGGTTTTTGAGTTTTTCATTGCCGCTCGTCGCACCTACTGCTGACGCTTATTTGGACATTATGTTTGCCTGGATACTTGATTCGCCTGAACTTTACATTGTCTTATTTACTGCTCTGTTTTATTGCCTTAATGTTCGATGCAGCCCTATGAGGCAACTCCTGTTGTGATATTGGGCTTTACAAAACCATTGATTGATTGATTGATTGATTGTTGGGGGCTTCGTGCCCCTGATAGGGTTTCCCATGGCAAACAGGTCCTAGCTGACGGATCAGACAAAGAGCAGTTCAGAAGCCCCTTATGAGAGACCAACAGGCCCGGTTAGAATCGTGAAGCTGTCCTTCTCTGGACCCACAACCTGCAGGAGGAGCCATAGGGGCTAATGCTATGTGATTTGGGCAGCTCCAATGGCTGCCCCTATGACCCGGCAACGGACAAGTGGAAGAAAATGGATGGATGGATGATTACAGCTGGGACTAGTCCACCAACGTTTGAATTTTTATTTAATGGTTGTAAAAAAAAGAACATAGACTGTGAAAAACATGGACATGGCACCGCTATTAGCTGCTGAAAGCCTAATAGCGGTCCTGGACTTTCCACGAAAACCTATTTGTCTCTTTAAGTCATAATTGAACACAGGTTTGTCATTCTGACCTCCACGTGTTTATCTTAACACATAGTCCATAGTCCTTTCACTCTTCTTTTGTTTGTTTTTGCCCTATTCTAAATGTCTGCGCTGGCTCCAAAACCCCATCCAACTGCTAGGACAGTGATTTGCTTTCGGGGAAGCGAGTCCATCGTTATTCCACAGTCTATGGCTGTGATATTGAAAGTCGAGTTCAGTTGTGTCTGTAACCTCTAAAAGCTCGTACGCCTTACCTCCATCTCGTCCTTCACCCCGAGGTTGTCGTCTAAGACTCTGTGACGTGGCGCGTTCTGGTGGGTCTCTTTGGGACTCGTGTCGTTACTGCTCTCGGCTTTAGCTCCGGTCCTCACGCTCTCGTATATTTGGGGCCATCCCATGTCGTGCACCAGGTGAGGCTGCACCCTGACTAGCTCCTGGGCCACCTGCCGCCGGGCTCGGACTAACTCCTGGACAAACTGGGGATAGACCTGCACCTGGTCCTGGTCCAGACCCGACCCGCCGAAGCTGAGGGGGACAAGCCGCTGAGAGAGGCTGAAGGCGTCGCTGCGGCACACGAGAGCTGCGGGCGACAGATGGAACAGAAGAGTTATGCATGATTCAGGTCATTGGTTCAAGTCCAGACTGGCTTTTCTGTGCCGAGTTTGAATGTTCCTCCGGGGTCTTGTATCTCCAATTATAATCTGGAAAGGACTAGGGACTTTTTTTGTGTGTGTGTGAGAGACCAGAGTGCTAACCGTTAAATTAGAGACTATGGGAGGCTAACTGGCAGTAGCAGTATGTACAAGACTTTTATTTGCAGCCAGGGCCGGTTCAAGCCTTCACAGGGCCCTAAGCAGAATTTGATGAAAGGCAACATCCCTGTTATTTCTGATAAATTAGCCATATTGACAAGAAAGTATACAGTAACTCTGAAAGGAT
Organism: Neogobius melanostomus; assembly: GCA_007210695.1. Lineage (NCBI taxonomy): Eukaryota > Metazoa > Chordata > Actinopteri > Gobiiformes > Gobiidae > Neogobius > Neogobius melanostomus. Next base: position 186,443 of record VHKM01000457.1, on the reverse strand, counting down.
ACAAGAGCAATTCTTGAGGCATACAACAAGTAAACTTTAGGCACTTGGGGCTCCCTGGTGGCACCGGGGCCTATAGCTGCATAGTTATGAGCTGGGCCGGCCATGTTAGCAGATTTTTCTCAATTCTGTTTCCCAATTCTGCTCTAGAACCTATATTTATTTGTTTGTGTGTGACATTGGTGTGTGTAATTGAAAAATTCTAATTTTTCATATTAATGTGTCACCAGGATGGCCGAGTGGTTAAGGCGTTGGACTTAAGATCCAATGGGCATCAGCCCTCGTGGGTTCGATCCCCACTCCTGGTAGAGCAGAGATGGGCAAACTAAGATCTGGGGGCTAAATGTGGCCCGCTGAGCACTTTAATTTGGCCTGGAAAACATGATCAATCCTGATAAGCATTGTCAAAAATGTGTGAAAACCACAGACAGAAAGCATAACTGGTATAAGTTTAATTTCATTTCCTTTATTTGAGCTATTTGTGTAAAAAATAAACAAACAGGCATAATTTGCGCTGTATGCAAAGATAAAGCAAGGCACACAGAAAAGCTCTAAATGAGTACGCTGAAGTATAAAACTTTCTCACATTCTTTCCTTGACAACAATAGCTTTGTTACAGACACTGGTAAAGTTCATATTAAATACACATCTTGTTATCAATGTTACGTCTGCATACACCGTAGAACACAAGTTGCGTGTACAAAAGGAAAACGACAGAAAATGTACACAAAAGAGAACGAAGCAGAACATATCTCGCAAAAGAGAGGAAAAAATACAAAATAAATACAAATGTCTAGCAGAGCCAAAGAACAGATTTTTTTTAGTATTAATTAACAGTTCTTCATTTTCTGTAGCATAGTTTCTAAATACCTTTACTAAATACAACATTTCAAGTCCTCCTCGAGTTCCTTCCGCAGATCAGCGAGTGCTGAACATGCTTTTTAGGTAGTACTTATAATTTGTCTCTTAAAGGTCATTGGACCTCGCAGATTATATTTGCTGCCTCTATTGCTGAACATTTTTTGGATACTGTTTAGAAGCTATCGATACCTTACGTTATTTGTAAGGATTTAAATTTTACCAAATCATCAATTGTTCTTATTTTTATTTTAAAAATAGAGGGTTACACTCTAAGAAAAGTCTGTAAATTATACAGTAAAAACTGTAATTTACCTACAGAAAAGTATGTAAATGTGTTTACAGAAAATTACTGTGTATTTTACAGTGGATAAGTATTTCTTGAAAAATGTGACAATGCTGTACATTTTACATAAATTTGCTGCAAATATTACTGGTTTACCCTGTTAATGTTTATTAAACTGCTTTTTACGGATCAATTCTGTAATATTATTTACAGTTAAGAATGTAAACTTCACAGATAGATATACTCATGGCACCACCAGATTATATTGCTAATAGTGAAACCAGTTTATTGTAACACTCATCATGACTTAAAAACCTCATCCTTCTGTTCTGAGGGAAACGTATGCAGAGAACTGCATTATGGGAGTTGTCAGGTGACCAGCTCCTGCCCACATGACGTCCTCTCTCCCAGTGCGCAGTACACAGGTCGGCCGCCAGAGGGCCCCCTGGCAGCTCAGGTTGGCAGTTTTTTACTGTAAAAATACGGTGAAAACTGGTAGCTGTGGTTAGCAGTTTGTTACCGTAAATTTACAGATTTTTTTTTTTACAGTGTAGAATGTTCCCTCTTTCCAGCGCTGCATATTATCCAGACGGCCTTTTTCTGCAGAATGTAAACTGAATTAAGATTGGTTTTATAGATATTACCCATATCTCTAAACCAGCCATTTCCAAAGTCCGGGACATTGCGGACCCCTTGTTGATCAAAATTTTATTGGGCCCCTCAATAATAATAATTTAGAAGAAGAAGAAGAACCAGATCTTTATTTATATAGCGCCTTTCATAGACATGGTCACAAAGCGCTTTACATGAGAGATTTACTTTATTCAAAGGATTTCTTCTTATTATTTTACAGCTAAAATTACATTTAAAGCAACATCTTACAATGATTGTAGGCTAATAACTGTTTTAAAGTAAACAATTTTAGCAAATAAATATATTATTCCTTTTCCAATATATATATTTTTTCAATGTACTTGTAGACAAGCTTTGGGGACCCCCTGTAGTGCCTCTGAGGCCCCCAGGGGGCCCCGGACCCCACTCTGGGTCCGTACACGGTACGGTAGTACAGCGGTTAGCGCTCGTGCTTCACAGCTAGAAGGTCTGGATTCGATTCCCACCAAGGCCGGGGCCTTTCTGTGTGGAGTTTGCATGTTCTCCCCGTGTCTGCGTAGGTTTCCTCCGGGTACTCCGGTTTCCCCTACCACTAAAAACATGTACAATAGGCCAGGATGAATGAGAGTGCGCATGGGGGACGATGGATGGAAATTAGCCCAAGGCTACAATCCGGTGTGGCTTGTTCATTAACTTGCACTGTCCCTACCAAATAAACATAAACACACTCTGGGAACCACTGCTCTAAACAGTAACCGTTCAAAACTCCAATATGGCCCCCTTGTGGCATCAAAAGGTTTGCCCTTTGTCATGTGTTTGAGCTACATTTTAGTTTGATCTAATTTCTCTCCAAACTGAAGAAGAAAGAGCCTTTATAATGATATTTTGACTTTTTGTGGTTTTAGTAGTGAGCGCTCTCGCCTCACAACACCAAAGGCTGCAGTTTAAATCTCAGTCTGGGTACGGGTATTTCCCTTATGACAAAACATATAATCTTGTCCTTCCTGGGGCTGGGACTGAGAATCTCAGTGGGACTTTCTTGGCTACTTGAAAACAAAAGTTTGACTATAGGCTGGGGACTGAATATGGGATCGGAAAAAAAAAGTTAAGGTACTATGGTGTCAAAAAAATAAAAGTATCGAAAAGTTTTGATGCCTGTTGGTCCAGGACAGTTTGGAAAAAAAAGAAGTATTTATGGAATAAATTAACATTATTGTTCTGTTTCCTGGTAATAGACGAAAAATATTGTAATGTATAGGTATCAGAAAAAGTATCGCTCAGGTATCGGTATCGTAAATAAAGTATCATAGCTCGTTGGAGTTTATTTATTACGTGAGCTGTCAGGACTTACTGACTCTTTAAGTGGTCGTAGTAATTTATTCAAGCAATTTACATTCACTACTGCAGTTGGCTGAAGCAAGATAGGTTAAAAATCCCTATTAATCCTGGTCCTGAATCGTAGAGACGGCTAAAAGTGTCCAGTCATGCTGAATGGACACCTGTTGCCATGCGGAGGTGGAGCTCCCAGCATGCCGCAGTGCTGTCTGGAACCACAGATGGGCCGTGTTGACCTGAGGGCTGACTGAGCAGATTACTGCACGAGGTCCACATGTCAGCGGCGTTTCAGGCCATGACATCAGCAGACTCCCGGGATGTGACATATAATCACCAGGAAGATTCAGTCCCATTCAGTTTCCCACAGACCAAAGGGAGACACTTTTAATGTGCTCCTTAACTGGTTCATAAGATTTATGAAACTTTATAAACAGAAAGTTACTAAAACATTTCACTGTATTTAGAGTGTTTGGTATTTTCTGTCTTTTAAGATAATTGGGCTGTGTTTAGTAGTTACCGCACACAGCCAATAAGCCAAGAGCAATTTGTGTAAAAATAAAGTAATAAAACTATAGGCACAGACCCCTCATTAGCAGAGGGGTTGGTACTTTAGGTCCACTGCAACGAGCCTGACTGACTTTCACTGAGTCTCGGCACAATTAAACGCATCCGTGGTTCTTATGGAGGCACCAGACACTTGGCAGCAGCAGACAGACATCTAATAGAAACTACTGTGTTTTCATTTCAAGAGCAAACAAACGGGACAAAACGCAGCCTTGGAAGACTAGACATATTGAAAGAAAGGTTATGAAGGCGTGAGGCTCGAGCTTTCCGGTTCTGAACTGGTGTTTACTGAACAGTCTTCATTTAATGTTTTCGCTTTCATCTGTAGCTCTTTTGAATTAATAACACCAACATTTTTTTACTTCTTTCACAGTCTCTACTCTCTCTTCAGTGGGCTGGTTGTGACGGTGGAGTCTCCAGCTCAGGTCCAGCCGACTGAAGTTAAAAGACCAGGCTGACAGGACACTGAACTCTCTGCCTTCCCTGTCCTCCCTCTGTTTCCATATAAATAATAATACAGTATTATATTAGAAAAATGGGGGAAAATGCAAAAAAAATACGGACAATAAACATTGAGCCCAAAAATGTCTATCTGTCAATAAGTGGATATAGTAATTATCTTGGCAGCCCTATCCCCTACGCCTGTATGCAACATGTATGTAACATTGTCTTGAAATAAGTACTGGACAACGCCAATGTCATCTTAGATAAAATGACTTCAAAGTGCTTTTGAGGATTTGTGCAGATTTTGAGCAGTGTTGCCATGTCGTATTGCCAATGGAAAAAGAAATATATATATATAATTTCTACCTTTTTGTCTCATTTCAAGTTAATGGTTAATAGTTAATTTCTCTTCCTTTTAACTAAATAATGCTTGTTCTACTGGAAATCTTATTTCAAGATGGTCCAAACTGACTCAAAGCAGCATAAATTCAAGCACTTTTTAGGAAATTTATCTAATACATTAAGGCCTTTTTTTCCACAGTGCCCTTGATTTCAGAAGTTAAAAAACAAAATTGCATCTAATTAACAATAGATTACAAAACTCACTTCACTTTACGTAATAATAATAATAATGGCTTACACTTGTATTGCGCTTTACAAGCCTGTATTACCAAGTCTCTCAAAGTGCTACACTGGTGTCATTATTCATTCACGCCATACTCTGTGGTGATAAGCTAAGTAGCCACAGATGCCCTGGGGTAGACTGACGGAAGCGAGGCTGCAGTCTGTGCCATCGGCCCCTCCGACCACCACCAACCACTCACTCACTCACTACATTCACCCCAGGCTTTCTGGTGTTCCCAAACGTAAAGTCGTCAGGCCCTTCCCTGCTTAGCTCCCAAGATCTGACGGGATTGGGGAAAGGTGCTATGGCCATGAATGTTCTTATTTTAGTTGCAAAAATACTTATTGCATCAACAGTTTTTTACTTGGCAAGTCAACATTAATCAAGTGAAGGTGAAATATTGTTTTAGTTTGAGTAATTAAAATACTATTGACATACTATAATTTTTTTGACGAAGGCAACATTGATATAAACAAACATGCCAGCGATACCAAACGTGCTCCAAATGCTCAGCTGGATACAAATAACACTGTTTTGTGGGACTTCAAAATGAAGCATTTGAAAGAGGATAAATATATGAAATCACACTAGACCCATTCCCACATTGTCTTTTGTTCAGATTTGTGTAGCATCTTCATTTACATCACCAAATACTGCTCCTTTACATGGGATTGCTTTGACTTTACACTACCCTTTAAAAAACTTTTAAACGTGTCCTATAAAACGTGCATCCCTCTGCGGATGAACGGATCAGCGAGCAGCTTCAAGGAGAGATACAGGAGAGGATGTATGTATGTATGTAAGAAGGGATTTTTGGACCTGAGTTTAGAGCTGGTTTGGTGCTGTTTTAGTCGTAAGTAGGGTAATGGGTCAGCACTTACTTCTTTTTGGCCTTCCAAATATCAAAAATATCTGGAAAAAAGGTCCAAAACCCGCGGATATACAGTAGGGTGCGCCTAGAATATCCACTGCATTTTATTAATTTTTAGATTGCCTTTTTCTCCCTCTCTCGGAGAAAGTGCTGCTCTGACGGCCTTGAATTTGAGGTTTTGCCATTCGAAATAGTGATATTGATTACAGTAGAGTACACGGTCTGCAGGTTTTATACGTGATAAAACCCCATGGAGACACAGCAGCACCCACTTCTCTGTAATCTTTTTGATTCCCTTGTCCCTTGATTTTTTCTCTTGCTAAGCTTAAACCTTTCATTGCGTGGTTAAAAACAATCGCCATAGCTTCAGCTGCGCAGCGAATGAGAGCAAGAGGAGGCGGGCTCATGCGCTGATGACTTGAAAATGAGGAAGCGACACTATAATGAATGTTTGATGCAGTTTAGGATCAATATTGCATTCTCTGACAAATAAACTGTAAGGTAGTAATAAAGATGTGCTTGAGATTACAACCAAAAACCTGCAAAAAGCTTAATACCCCGTCTGTAAGAAGCCAGAAAACTCATTGTCTGAGAACTGATTTGCTCAGCAGTCCGCTTTTGTATTAAAATTCAAATGAGATTCATTTCAACCTTTGAAAAAAGCCTGTCATTTAAATAAAACTTTGTGCCACAATTAATCAAATTTTTCACTCGAGGTGTGTTTGCTCTGCTCTTGCATTTGCTTAATTACATTTGCACAATGCGTGAAAAACAGACATAAAGACTGGGCACTTTTCAAATGTGAGATCCAGCTTGAAACACTCTTCATCAAGGAGCGGTTTAGAAAGAGCCGATTCAGTCACAAACGTCACACTCTCTCTGTCCTCTGGCTTCCCTTGAACGAGGCCAGAGAAGTTCTGCTTACTCGACTGAAAATGGTCCGCTGGATTTCATGGCTTGTTGTTTCACAGATGGATTATAGACGGTGCAGTTTGGTTCCCACTGTCTAAGGCTAGATTGTATTGTCCTGCAGCCACACTGTATGAGTCAAGAAGTGTGGAATATTTCCTGTTACTGTTATAAACTCCATGATGCACATAGGAGGATTCTTTCTACATTTCTCCCTAACTCTGTTGAATTAATTGTCGTACTGTCTTTGCAGAACAGCTCCCATCAAGTCACATTAATTGATTTATTTGGTCAAATAGCTTAGCATTGTGGAAATATTTTTATACCTATTTTTATCATACTAGGTTTTATTGATCTCATATATTACTGTGTTGATGTATTAATCATGTGTCTTGAGTTTCAGATGAAACTGGGGGGTTTAGGTCATCGTACTTCACACATTGACGCGACATTCTTTATCCTATTGACCTATTGTTCTATTGTTCAACTGTGGAAAGTTACAGGGGTGTCCTGACGGGGGTTTGAGCGGCACCCTGAAGACAATACCATATATGGAGTCAGATTGAGATGAGGAAGTGAAGAGAAGGACATTCCAAAGGCACCTCCTGGCGCTACGCCCCTGTCATGCATATTCATTACTGTTCCTATATATTGTTCGAGCGCAGGGATTTCTACGCGTCCGGCCGGAGCCCGGGTGAGCTGCCCGTGTTACATTATTACTAGGGACAGATTTAGCGCTCAGATAACTTGTGTTTAGAATTGTATTGTTCTAGAGCGTGAGTGTGTGCACAGAGTGTAGGGATGTGTGCAGTGTCAGATGGGAGTCCTGCGAGCCTGATTGATGCTGGATTGATGCTTCTTCAAACAGCTGCTGGGGAATAACATACGGGTGCCCCTTTGATTTTCCAAGCTGTTCCGACCCGGCTGATGATTTGGGATTTCACCCCTTGGTTCTTAAATCAGTTGCTAATATGGCTGGGACAAAATATCGGATCGGATAAAGTATCGATACTTTATCAAGTATCGCAGTACTTTTAATACTTGTGCTTGGAGGCATTTTTATCAAGGACTCCATTTCTCAATTCCAATAACATTTTGTGTTAATGCACTTTTCAATCTCAACACTTCAATAAATGTCAACTAGCATGATAAATATAAAAATATCTCCCTGATGAAAAGAAAATGTCGGAGATAGGCAAAGTAGTCCGAGGCACACTGACTGAATAAACGTTCTACTCTTTAACGCAGGGGTCTCCAAGCTTTTTGACCCGGTGAGCTAAAAGTAGCTCACCGGGTCAAAAAGCATAATAAAACCAGCTTTACTTTTGCTTCAAAGACACTTGTGTAACTATGCAAAGAAAAGCAGAAAGCCTTTGGCGAGCGTTTACCAAGGGTGGAGACCCCTGTACTACCGGGACGCCAACGCGTTCCAAACAGTGCGCTCTTCGTCAGGGTTTACAAGTAAAAATGTCAAATGGCATTTCGTGCATAAACTTTGGACACACGACTAGAGACCGACCGATATGGGTTATTCTGAGGCCGGTTAATTGGCCGATGCCGATAAGCGATATATTTGGCCGATTTTTCCAAATGTCTCGTCTATAATCTTGTAAAAACAAACACTTGGCCGCTCCAGCACTGGCCGATTTTATTTTATCACTTTAGGTGATCCAATCATAGTTTCTGTCCCAGCTTTGATTAGCTGTCGTTAGCATTAGCATATTGTTGCTAGCTGCGGTATTTTGTGCGGCGATCAAAAATACAATAGTGGAGGTTAAAACTAACTCAGCGATTGAAATCTCCAGATTCTGCACTTCAAAATGACATGCAGCATGTCCATATTGACGGAGGTTTAGTGAAACTTGTGTTTAACAAACTCGAAGCTAACCAATTTTCATTGCGATGTTTCTCACCTCCCCTGAGGCCGAGGGAGCTGTGGGAGGACTCGTTTTAAAGCCCTGACTTTGCTCTTTCCAATGCAAATAAAAAGTCTCTATCGTTTTCGGTTCCGGAAATATCTGCTTTTTTTGGTGCTAGATAGATAAAATCCCCAAATATCGGCCGGCCAATATACACACCACAGTTTTCGTTTTGCACATTTTAGGGGAAACATATTACTTCATAATTGTATCGCACTACACAGGCCCGCCTTAATGTACCCATAGGCCCCCGGGGCTTAAACAGAATTGTAGGCCCCCCTCAGCGCAAACCCTAACCCTAACTCTAACCTATAACCCTCACCCTAAATCCCACAAAAACCCTAACTCGGCTACTACATGTATCAAAAATAAATGTTAAATGACATCTTGCATTGTGTATCAAAATCTCAATCTTTAATGCAAAAACAGTACAACTCCACTAAAACAGACTCTCTTCCAAACAGCAATAGCAGAGCCACTCTCTATACATTCTCACCATTTATGAGTTTGCGCATGAAATAGCTTTTGGGGAAAAACGTTTCTGGCTTTTCAATTGGCGTTCTGAAGCAGAGACATCAGTGTCCTTGTTTTGGCAGCGTTCTGGTCCCATTTTGGCCCAATATGCACGTTCGAGTCCTCTTCCCCTCCGCCTCCTGCAGCGGGAGGAGTGTCTGCTTCAGCGGTGCTTTTTCCTTCTCTGCTCCTAACTGGCCCGTTAGCTTCGGCATATGGCTCATCAGCTCTTTCTCACGCTGCTCTTTCTCTTCTGTGCACCGCTCTGAAACAGTTTCTTTCCCGACATTTCTGTTTCTTACAACGAGTCGCCATCAAGTAATATTATGAGTGAATAGATGCGTTACGTACATAAGTTACGTCTGAACTTTCTCTGCGCTTGGATTGGCTAGAATTTGTCATAGTGTCAATGTGATGCTATGACAAATTATAGCCAATTGGTCAGTTGATACCACAGTGTGTGATTGACATGTAAACAAACAAATTGCAATATAATATGGAACTCGCTTATATCTGATAGGCCCTCTGGGACAGATTGGGCGGGCCTACTCCAGGGCGGGCCTACTCCAGGTACACACATAGGAGCGCCGCGCAATCATCGCATACGGATAGTCATGCTGCAAAGTGAAGTGATTGACATGAAAATCAACGAATCAACTTTTTTTATTTTATTTATTTAATTCTGATAGGCCCTTGACTATGGCAGGCCCATGGGCTCCAGCCCCTGCTAGCCCGTTGGATAAGGCGGGCCTGGCAATACATATCGGATCGGCTCCTGAGTATTGTGATACATAACGGATCGTGACAAAAGTGTATCGTCCCAGCCCTAATTTTATTTGACCTTTATTGAACCAGGAAAGTCCCACTGAGATTAAGAATCTCCTTTCCAGGGGAATCCTGGCCCCAGATTGGAACTCAGGGGAGGACTATTACCAGATTGAGGCGCCGCCCACCTGCATAAGGTAAATGTTTTACTACCTTTATGTAAATATGATTTGTCTAGCTCCTGAAGTATCCTCAAAGCATAAGACGCTCTTAAGTTTGTAACTCATTAGGGAGAGAAGGTTGGCGACCCGTGCACCAGAGCAGCCAGGTCCACGGTAATCCCTGGAATCGGTTTGCTCTTTTACCATTTTGACGGGAGAGAACATTTAAAACTGTCTGTGGTTTTTGCCCATGTAGTTTCTTGTAAAATGTTATTGATATTTAGCTTGTTTCTTAACTTGAGACACCTACAAACAAAGTACCAGATTTGAAATTATTCCAACCAAACACCATAACGCGCCTAAAATAAGGATCTAAAATATGTTTCAACCACAGAGACCCCGCAGTGGATTGTCCCCAAAAGGAATCTTGTTAACCCCATATTAAGCTAAGCACAACATGTCAGCATATTTGATTCATCCGGCATATGCAATAGTCTCTTTAAAACCTATAATGTTGTCCCGTAACACCCCTTAAAATTAATCAGCTTACACAGGCGGGACCCTCCCCCAAATCCCCCGACTACACGGGCCCGGGCACAGGGAGGGGGCCGACAAGCACTTTAACATCACGTCTATGGAGGAGCTCTTATCTGCACGCGACGAGAAGTACAGTGCCTTGCAAAAGTACTAATACACCTTGAACTTTTGCACATTTTGTCATGTTTACAACCCTAAACGTAAAGATTTTATTTTGAATTTTTTACTGAAAGTTCACACACAAGTAACAGACAACTGTGAACTGAAAGCAAAATGATACATGATTCTGTTATTTTACAAAAAACAGAAAGTGAAAAGTCGAGCGTGTATAAGTATTCATACAGCATGACTTAATACTTTGTGGAACCCCTTTTTGCTGCAATAACAGCAGCAAGTCTTCTGGGGTATGACTCTACAAGGTTTGCACATCTAGAGACATTTTAGCCCATTCCTCTTTACAAAACAACTCAAGCTCTGTCAAATTAGAAGGAGAGCGTTTGTGAACAGCAGTTTTCAGGTCTTTCCACAGATTTTCAATAGGATTTAGGTCAGGACTTTGACTGGGCCATTCTAACACATTAATATGTTTGTTTTTAAACCATTCCATTGTAGATTTAGCTTTGTGTTTAGGGTCATTGTCCTGCTGGAAGGTGAATCTCCGCCCCAGCCTCAATTCTCTTGCTGACTCCAGCAGGTTTTCCTCCAAAATGTCTCTGTATTTGGCTCCATCCATCTCCCCAACTATCCTTACAATCTTCCCAGTCCCGCTGAGGAAAAGCAGCCCCATAGCATGATGCTCCCCCACCATATTTGACACTGAGGATGGCGCACTCAGGACGATGAGCAGTGTTAGGTTTGAGCCATACACAACGTTTTGCATTTGGGCCAAAAAGTAAAATGTTTGTCTCATGTGACCAAAGCACATTCTTCCACATGGTAGCTGTGTCCTCCATATGACTTCGTGCAAACTTCAAATGGGAATTTCTTATGGCCTCCTTTCAATAATGGCTTTCTTCTTGCCACTCGTCCATGAAGGCCAGATTTGTGTAGAGTACGACTTATAGTTGTCCCATGTACAGATTCCCCCAGCTCAGCGGCAGTACGTCGCAGCTCCTCCAGAGTTATCTTAGGGCACTTGATTACATTTCTAACCAGTGCTCTCCTTGTTCGGTCTGTTAGTTTAAGTGGACGCCCGTGTCTTGGTAAGTTCGCAGTGGTGCTATACTCTTTCCATTTCTGAATGATGGATTGAACAGTGCTCCATGAGATGTTCAAATCTCGGGAAATCTTTGTATAACTTAACGCTGCTTTAAACTTCTCCACAGCTTTATCCCTGACCTCTCTGGTGTGCTCCTTCATGATGTTGTTTAGTGACCAATACACTCTGACCATAGCTCTGAGGCCCTCACAGAACAGCTGGAATTATACTGAGATTAGATTAAGCATAGGTGGCCTCTATTTATTAGTTAGGGCAAGGTGTGAACATTCTGCAGTCATTAGGAATGTCATAAAGGCAATTTAATGCACTCAGAAAAATGCTGTATGAATACTTATGCACGCCCCACATTTCACTTTTCTATTTTTGAAAAATAACAGAATCATGTATCATTTTGCTTTCACTTCACAGTTGTCTGTTACTTGTGTGTGAACTTTCAGTAAAAAAATTCAAAATAAAATCTTTATGTTTATGGTTGTAAACATGACAAAATGTGCAAAAATTCAAGGTGTATTAGTACTTTCGCAAGGCACTGTATTTACTTGGAATTAATTGCGACAAAAATGGGTGATCCAAACACTAAGGAATATTTCTTTTCTTTTTTCGTTGACTGTGCGCACATGTTAAACACATCCAGGAGTAAAAACATTTGAGAGAAGATTGAGACATAAACTTCGGAATCAATTCAAAATCTGCAGGCATTTCAACACATGCTTGAATCTAGGTCTGAACTACAGGGTTAGCGGGTTTTCTACATAACAAGACCCACATAGCCATTCGAATTCCCTGTGTGGTATTGATAAAAAAAAAAGATTAGGTACTAGTGGTATCAAAAAAAATAAAATCATCCAAAGCAGGTACTGAAAAAAATCTTTAGAGACCAAGCATTAACCTACTGTAGCACATTTTCTCCAGTTCAACTTTACCCAAATCTAAAAGCTTCTCGACTGGAAAGCAACAGTGTAATGGCCTCATTTGAAAAGCTTACAAATTGATCGTAGCGTTTTTGACAAATTTTTAAAGCTTTTTTGTTGCGTTTTTGTCTTTTTTTGGTCATGTTTTCATCGGGTGTTTTTGTTGTGATTTTGTTGCTTTTTAATCTTTTTTCCGTCTCTTTTTTGACGTGGTTGTGTCACCTTTTTGTCACTCTTTAGTTGTATCATTGTTGCTTTTCGGGCACGTTTTTGTCGCTCTTTTGTTGCTTCTTTATAACGTTTTTTTAGTCACATATTTGTTGCGTTTTCATCCTTGTTTTCATTGCTATATTGAACATGTGCTGGGTTAAGGTGGGGGTTAAGAGGTTAAAGGAGTTTCTTGGTTGTTTCAGCTCAAATAAATGATACAAATGTCAAAGAAATTATCTTTTATGGAATAAATTAACATTATTGTTCTGTTTATAGCTCCATATGACAAATATTTGAGTGTAGGGATGGAAAAACGTTCAGGCATCAGTATCGAAAACCAAGTATCGTTTAAGTGCAGGTACACTGGAAAAATAATTATCATCTTAAGGAAGAAATTAAATAAATTCACTTCAATTAAGGGATTAAATCTACAGGTTTGGTCTCGTTTTAGATGAGTTGCCGATGGAACAAGCATTTTTTTCTTTATTTGTATCATCTCAAATGAAAAATGAATATTTTTAAATGTAAAAGTTAATTTATCTAATTTCAAAAGGGATTTGTGCTTGTTCCGTTGGCATTAGCGTCATTTATCTTATCTTAGTTCAAACCGACTCAAACGCAACATAAAGTGCCTTCATTCAAACAATTTTAAGTCGTTTATCTAATGGTCATTTTTCCAGTGTATTGGAAAATTAAAAAATGTAACAGTACCCAGCCTTACACAGGTCTCATTTTACTTTACACAGCAAACATGTTCTGTAGCCTATAGGTATGTGGCGTTTATGGCCGACTCTGATCCATCTAATCTAATCTAATCCAAGTTCGAATCATTTTTACCATTTCATTCAGGGCTTGTTCATTCTTTGGTTTAATCATATGGCTTTAGACCTTGTTCCTTTCAATAACTCATTTCACATTTTTTGTAATAGTATCTATCTTTTTGAGAACTCTTTTAGGGATCATCTGACCAACGACCATTTCAGATTCGCACTATAGTGGTATCTTTTATAAATCTATTACAAGCCATTGTCTGAAGCTCTATCCAGTATCTAGTCTATTTTGTCCCTACATGAATATACAGCATGCGTTGTAATAATAAAGATGTTTTCCCCCATAAGACAGAGGAAGCTCAAGAATTTGCTGCAAATGGGCCATGCATCTTCATCTTCTTATCAATTACTTTGGTGCCACAAGCCTGCTCTGGTTATTGCGTGGTAATGACAAAGAGGTATTGCAGTAACGGCTACACCGCAGTATGTGTGCTGATTTAAGTGCACTGCCTCCCACACGGCGTCCTATTGAGGGAAAAAAAAAAGCCCATTAAAAGAATCACATGCTTCTCTCTGAGTCATAACATTGCAATACACACGCGACGCGAGTGCCACAAATGACGACTTTCCCCGTGAAGCGTGCGTGCTATTTTTGTTGGCAAGTTGACGCTAATTTACGCAAACGTGGGTAAAATGAAGGACTTACCCAATAGAAGAAAACAGAGAGGGCCCTTCATGTCTGCTGCAGTGCACAACATCACTCCGTCGGCTCGGTTTCTGAATGGACGGACCACGGGGTTGTTTTTCTTTCTTTCTTTTTTTGCCGATGTAAGGAGCTCTCTGGTCGGTCAGTGGAGGTGCGGTGGAGTCGGTGGAGTCAGGACGCAGCGCTGCTCATGGCGGAGGCGCACCGGAGGGTCGGACAGACGGAGGGGCAGGTGGCGGTGGACACTGGGCAGGGGGAGCAGCGGTCACAGCGGGTCTGAGCTTCTGCTGCTGCTGCACCGAGGAGGCAGGAGGAGAGAGAGAGAGAGGGGAGGGGAGGGCAAGTGGCGCTGTCCGGCCGCAAGGGGTCGCTGTTCAGACTGATCTGAATGACATGCATGACAATTCAAAAGATAAGATTTGATTTATTGATCTCACAATGGAGAAATTCACTTGTTACATCAGCTCTCAACATCAAGAAACACTTTATTTTTACTGTATATACTTTTTGTCCCCATAAAGTCATTGGTAGTCATTGTATATAAGATACCACTATTTACTATTTAATTGTTTTTCACATTTCCTGTCTATTCTGCACACCCTGAGTGTTTCTGAGAGCTGAATGTACTCACAAAGACCAGACAGGTACGTATCAACTCGTCTAAGCTCAGGCAAGAACATATCCCAGTATGGAAAAACGGTGGCCTGTTCCTTAAGATAACATAAGCCTTTATTGATCTCACAATAGATAAATTTACTTGTTACGCTCAGTCACGCAAATGACCAAAGATGTTGTTAGCATTTGGCCTCTCCCAATGTATTCCTATAGCTCCAAACGGGGGTGAAGTTGGGAGCTACCACGCTCTTCCACGGGCACAACGACCAGACAGGTACGTATCAACTCGTCTAAGCTCAGGTAAGAACATATCTCTGTATGGAAGAACTGTGCGCCCTCAGTCACACAAAACAACCAAAGATGTTGTTAGCATTTGGCCTCTCCCAGTATATTTCTATAGCTCCAAACGGGGGTGAAGTTGGGAGCTCCTATGCTGCTGCTCTTCCACGGGCACAAAGACCAGACAGGTATGTATCAACTCGTCTAAGCTCAGGTAAGAATTTAGAACATCAAAATGTCAGCAGTGCAACGTTAACAGTCCTGGTTGATAAAGTGATGCTGTTACAGATATTATTGCACATAGTTTTGCATAGTAGTTCTTCCACATGAGTTACTTTACAGTAGTGTTGTACCGTCTGACAGCAGTGGGGATGAAGGACCTGCAGTAGCGCTCCTTCTCGCACTGAGGGTGTCTCAGTCTTCCACTGAAAGAGCTGCTCAGCTCCTCTACAGTCCCGTGCAGTGGGTGGGAGGTGTTGTCCATGATGGAGGTGAGAATCAGAATGGGTTTTACTGCCAGTCAGTGAAGGTTCATTCACAAACTAGGTTTTTATTTTCTTCCCGGTGCTATTACGCGACATGAAAAGTCATAGTAAATAGGCTATAGAGTCCAGGATTGTGATGTCACTAAGCATCACGGGATTTGCAGCAATAATAAACTAATGGAGATTTAAAGTGCATACGACAGGTTTTTGAAAATACAACTTATTTATTACTACATCAGTTGCAAGTTCATCAGTTGCTTAAATTATCATTTTATTTCAGTGAAGCAGCCATTTGAATGAAGAAATGTTGTGCAGAAAAGTTATTTTTGTTCGAGCTGCTGACTGGAAGTGACATAGAGGTAAAGTTCCATAGAAGTTTGACTCACATGGTCGGCACGGCAACAGTTTAAAATTGTTGTCCTTCATCTATGTCACTTCCTGTCGGTGTCCAATAAGGAATTGAAACTATGAACATCACAAAAATGGCCAACTCAAGAAAACTGGGTACAATCTTTTGCAAAATCTTAAATATAATTGTGTTAACTATGTTTTACAAAAAAATGTCTAATGTGTCAGATGCACTTTGTTTACATCAAAACACTTAGACACCACAGTGTGTTAGTTTTATTTACCAGCTGTAACTCAACAGCTAACAGAGTTGTTCCACGGCTTTTTTCTCCACTTTTTTAGCTAATGGACGTCTAAAGATAATCTTTGCTAGCAGCCACAAACATGGCGGATCTCCATGGTTACAGTGAATTTTAAATATGACCGTATGCAAATAAATTAGACCTTTGTATGTATCAAATGATCAAAGCTCCATGAAAGAAGTAAAACATTCATAAATTTATCCCTGGGAAGAATTGTGACGTTAGCAGGGCTCAATTTCAAATGCACACACTCCCTCCCCTTCAGTAAAAGCCTACAAAATGAACACAAAGAATTTCCAGAACATTATAATCTGTGTATATCAACTCATTAGACTAAAATCATTACAATTTCTAGAGTCTTGTCAAATTTTGTTGTTTAACCGCTACATCTGCAAAAAGTTCCTAGGTTCGATTCCCAAGCCATATGTTTGGCCTTGTTCTGAGTCTGTATGTCCCCCCATGTAGTAGCTTCCTCCTACCACCAAAGACTGCATGTAGTGGTGTATCCCCTCAAAGAGACCAGAATTCAAAAGCTAAAAAGTGTCATTCATTTAGCGCTGTTGCTCATTTTACAATTGGTATGAAAAAGAAACTACACAAATGTGCAAATAAAGCTTCAAAAAGAAAGTTCACAAAATCTTTTAATATCAAACCATATACAGCATTACAATACAATATAATGACTGTAGTTAAACAACTTCAAGAGCATTTTTTTCCAGCTTCAATGAATCTTGTAAAATGTTTAACACAGTGAGAGAACATGTACATTTATTTACAGTAAAGGGCCAACAAATCATGTGATCGACAATTGCTTTGACAATTCATTTTTACTTACGGATATTTAGTAACACTTTTAGCCAAGCATTGAACATCATTTCAGAGCAGCAAAGGTCCAAACTTGATGAAACATTAGTCCATGACCGTGTTCGTCCTAAAATAAATGGGCGGTGAATGTAATATTTTGTCCGACAGGAGCAGAGAGAGTCAGCGGTGCGTCTAAAACTGCTGCACGATGAGTTTTTTCTTCAGGTCGTGGCTGAACTTGTTGGATCTGAACATGTCGCTGTCGTAAAAGGCCGACAGGTTGTGGATGTTGATCTGACGAGCCTAAAAAAGATGAAAGAGACAGTTAGAAAAGATAGTCAGTTGCCCTGTAGTATGTTCTACTCGAGCTTGACATTTTTGTAGTATAATTTAAAATAATGTAATAAATAGTTGTAATCCCATTCCTTAAAAAGAAAGCGGTTTAAATTCTCTTTTAAAAAGGAACAAAGTTTGAGGGAGCAATGATTTTGCATTTGATTGTTTTATTATTTTCCATTTAGTAAGTTTTCTGTGTGTCATTTCTAGTTTGCACTGAATGTGGAAAGCACTAGTTTTTAAATATGCCATCTAATAAACCTGACCTCAAAATAGAACTGTGCCGAGGTTTTCTGTCGACAAAAAGGCTTTTTGTTTTCGTACAAACAACTCAGTTACTCTGCATCTACACAATCACGGCGCTGCTCTATCTCTAACCTGGCTCTCGCTCTCTAAAAAGGAACTTCTTCACTGTTTAACACCGTGTGGTTTCCCTTTTCGCACGGCGACTAAACAGCCTTTAGTGCTGCGATGGATCCCACATCAGAGCTGAGAGCGCATGGATTTGGATAAACGCACGAAGGACCAGAAGAGGTGTGGTGCATGGAGGAGAGAGCAGACAGACCGGCGGTGTGTAGTGCAGCTTCAAAGACACACCATGCGAACTGCTAAATATTGTCCCGTTCACCTAGCCTGGCTAACGCCAGACTGCTGTGTGCGCTCGAATCTTTTCGAACTTCATTCATAAAGTTCAGCCTGGGGACCATGGTGGACATTTTTCCACGGATTTGGGCACCAATCACAGAACGAGGAGGGACGGTAAGACGATGACGCGCTATTTGACATACGGAAGCTTGTAGTTTGTTTAGGGATAAAAAAATTTTTTTTTAAATTACGGATCCAACTTGACAGCAGCAGACGCGATGCCATCTTTCGATCAAGCTTTAGAACGTGTTCTAAATAGTTTAGCTCAAAAGTTTACAGCAGGTACGTCAAACGTCATCTGATACGATGATACGATTGGCTATGGCTACGTGCAGACGCATGAGAGACATTCGTAGCGCCCAATAAACGGCTATGAACAATCGTAAACCACACCTCTCCTACGAGAAAATGAATTGGTGGTCCCCAGACTAAATATCACTTGTGATTTTAGTCTGGCGTTAGCCAGGCTACCGTTCACCCACTGTTTCTTAAACATTACGTTATAAGAAAATGCAAATAAGCTCCAATTTACATTTGTATTAGTGTAGTACGAGCCTTGATATTGATGGGCAGATGATGCTCTAATTCACAGTGGGCAATTAATTTTCATAAGGGGCACATGAGAAGCCTGAATTTAGTCGGAGGGCTGCACCAACAATAACTCGAACGTATTCTGCTCAACTTTATCTGATTGTACATTACACTAAATCGTGTATTTCGAATAGCTGATAAAGCCAAGCATGTGTGTTCATCATTATTTAAGTTCAACTTCTTATCCTCGTGAACTTTTACAATCGTACGGAAAGCACCTCTGTGTTTGAATGAAATGAAGCGATGCACTGTAGCAGGGGTCTCCAAGTAAATATCCCTGGGGGCCAAAACATAAATGGGGAGTGTATTTGCGGGTCCATAAACAAAAGCTCCAAAATAAATTATGTTTTAATTGGGAAAATACTGGTGAAACATTTTTCAATAAATGAATAATGAGCCTGACAGGACTGTAGCCAATGTGTTGTTCATATCCTGATCTCTCATTATGTCAGTGCCCTCTGCTGGACATGTGTGAAATTCGTTATTTTTATTTTTATTTAAGCAGCCCCCTAGTGGCTGGAGTGAGCATTCTGGTAATTTCTTCAATCATAACTCCACACAGGAATGGCCTAGAGACTTACTTTTTTTTTTTTGACATACTCAGAAATGTATGCCCTACAAGCCGTGGGCCGGATTGAATCATCTTGCGGGCCGAAAGTGGTCCGCGGGCCGTATTTTGCCCAGGTCTGCTCTAATTAGTCGGCATTCTTTGAGACTTTCACGCACACATTTTAACACATTTCTGTTGCAAAATGTGTGTTCCATGACTTTGCTCAGATCATGTTTAGTTTAGATCCATTCATCCTGCAATCTCATCATTTTTCCCCGTCATTTCAACCCCGTCCCTCAAAATCAATCTCTAGCGAAACCACTGACGTAGTGTACGAGGCGCTCACCTTGTCATGCAGGTCCTTCTCGGGGATCTCGATGGAGTCGTTCTGCACCCCGTACCGGTTCCTCTGATAGGCCACCTGCTCCGACACCAGCTGCTTGAGGATGAACAGCAGCAGCTCGTTGTTGTCTCTGCGGAACGACAGGTACCGCGCAAACGTCTGCGAGGAAACAGAAGATAAATGTCATTCGTGGACATTTTATAATAAGGTTTTAAAGGTTTGCCACAGAAGAGGGGCTGAGGTGGGATATTTTTACAAACTAACCTGTGTACGTTTACCTGAATACTTGATTTAAGAGTTCAACTCTGAAATCTTTTTTACTGCCGTTTTAAATCTCAATTACAATATTTTTAATGCCACAAGCCAAATAAAGACTATGCGTTTGATACCAATACATTTGATTAAGCAGAAGAATTCATTTGTATATTTAGAAAAAAGAAAGAAAACCGGCAGTTGAAGGGGTTTTGGGCCGTATTGTATTTTGTATTTTTATAAATTTATGACATAAAACACAGTGGTGCCGTCAGGGCCTCCTCTGCTAGCCCTGGCCAAATGAAGAAAAAAAAAGTGTAACTGTCGATCCATCCATTTTCTTCCACTTGTCTGTTGCCGGGTCGTGGGACACATTGCACCAGCCCCTATGGCTCCTCCTGCAGGTGGTGGGTCCACAGAAGGACGGCCTCATGGTTCTAGGCCTGTTGGTCTCTCATAAGGGGCTTCTGAACCGCTCTTTGTCTGACCCGTCACCTAGGACCTGTTTTCCATGGGAGACCCTACCAGGGGCAAGAAACCCCAACAACAGAGCTAAGTTAAGGTTAAGGTGGTGGTTCCAGGAAGGGAGTGTAAAATGTCTTAATAGTATATTTAATTTCTAATACATTTATATAATGTACAGTTGAGTCGCTTATATATTGGTTTTGTTGATGTGTAACTGTAAATTCCTACTCAAAAACTGCCTTAAACACCTCTGGCGAGCTGCTCCTCCTCAGGGCCTTCTCCACTGATTCTGTGTTGTCAGGCCGCACACATGATTGACAGGCAGCGTGACTGACAGAATTATTAGCCAGAATTCGATGTTCATTGACAGTACGCCCCCCAGGGCCTTCAGTATCTCAGAAGCTTCCCCTACGCTTTGTACGCCTGGGAAAACCGCTAATGTAACCGCGCATGGGCAAGACGTTCCAGGAAAACAGAAGGAAACCGGATAAACAGATATTTCTCTTGGAAATATCCAAATGAAGTGGATTTATTGGATCACTGATTTTTGGGGCCCCTTCCTCATGAAGAGCTTTGATAGCAAAGCAGCGGGACCGACAAGCGGGACGTAGACGCTTGGCTTCCCGGACAGGAGAAGAGTTTCCCCGCGTCAGCTGTGCTGGGACTCGGGCAGGGAACAGGTACGGACTATGAGCACTTTATAAAAATAAAAAAAGGGATCTAAAATAGCACCAAACTGTAAATTTACTATCTTTTTGCGTTTGAGTTGATCTCTGGATGTCTCGCTCTGTCAACAAAACATCTCCTAAAAAAAGCCGCCTGTTTCCACATTATCACGCGCTCGTCTCCGCCTGTCATGTGTTTCCGTTACTAGTACAACTGTTCCCGAAGGTTTTTGCTTTTGTTTATTTTTTGACTGCGTGAACCCAGGTTGCTATTGAAGGAAAAAAGAAAGTGATGCTTTTGCAATGACATTTAAATAACTCCTCCATTTCCAGCCAGAGCCAGCCAACACTGAAGCATCCTCACCTTCCTCATGCTCCTCATCACGCTGAACTTCTGCGTGTCGATGAAGCTCTCCAGCATCACGCGGATGGCCATGTTCACGTCGTCCTCCACCACGTAGTCCCTCAGGTGCATCTTGGCGTGGGACTCCGCCATCCGGATCATGGACTCGATGTGACGCACCGTGATCGGGATGCTGCCCGTGGCCTGCGGACCAAAAACACATCACATCTAACGACGCCTTCTTGGGTTTGTTCAAAAGATGCAAATATTAAAAAGCAGAAAGTCACTCCAATTAGAGCCAGGGTAACGTATTCAAGGTCTGTGTGTGCAAAAGCAACTGCGCTCCGTTGCCCTTGGGCGACAATTTAGCCGATATTATGATAGAAACACTGAAGAAAATGTTTCCGCTCGCTTTTTCACTCTTCAATTCAATCCATCCTTTTTATTTGAGCATCTGAGTGCCACAAAGTTCTACATTTACAGAGTTTGGTACAGTAAACAAAGCCAAAGAAATACAGTCATTGGTTGAATAAGTAAATAATTAAATGCATAGCGTGGATATGATGCTCAAACGGAGTAGGCAGAAGCTTAAGCTTGTTTGCACCTACCCCCTTTTGTACTGAAGAATTTGATACATTCATCTACTAAGCATAATCAAATAAAATATGACAGTTATTTTGTCCTATTCCAGTGACTATACAATCAGCAATAATAACATCACAATATTCTACTAATCCCAAGCGAGAAAAGAAAACTAACATTTTCTTCAATAATTACAAATACCCATCACTGCCAAAACAACTAGTCACCAATCTTTTAAATTTTGATCATTTGTCCCTTGTTGTTATGAATTAAATGCTTTTAACTGACACAATATTATGGATTATGTTATTAACGACCATATTATATTCATTATTAATGATTTAAATTGATTTCATATTTTTAACTATTATATTATCATTATTGAATCCTTAATTTATTATGCCATTATAATACTATTTAATTATTATTATCGTTATTAATTCAAAATCAGTCACTTCGTTGTCACCATCTACAGCAGGTTATATGATAGTGTGAGCCCTATTCTGTGAGGCGCATTAAAAAGCGGAGTGATAATGTTTTAACCTCTTAAACTCCACATTTTCTCCAGGCATTACCCAAATCTAAAAGCCTCTTGTGTCAAAATGGGGGCGAAAACGCGGCGTAAACAAAGATGAAAAAGCAACAAAAATCTGACATAACAGACAACGCGAGGCAAAATCTTAGATCAGGTATGTACGTCTTAGTTTTCAAACGAGGTAAAAGCTCCAGTCCAGAAGCTTTTAGATTTGGGTAAAGCTGAACTGGAGCAAATGTGCTCAGTTAAGGCGGGGGTTAAGATATTAGACATAAAGTCAAAACTGAGACGATGCTAATAAGCTCCAGTTTCTAACAGTGAAATAAGAGCCTTCATATTGATGAGCAGATGAAGCTCTGAGTAATGGTGTGTTCCAGGCGACTGGTAACTGGTAAATTTCCCACCTCCTCCTTGGAAAAATTCCTTGGAACGCCGCTCGAACTGGTAATTACAACTTGTAAACTCGGAGACCTCAAGACTGCGAGTTCTTATACGAGATGAAGACAGTAATGGCGCCCCCCAGTGGAAGAGCAGCTAAGGATAAAACTAACAAAACCACCGCATCAGTGAACGTTACATTTGGTCACAGCTTTCAACATTACATTATGTCGCATGTTTTAATTAGATCTGGTTTGGGAGAAACTTTCATAAAACGTTAGCATCGTATGAGCTAACAGTTGTAGCATTAGCCGTGTTGTTTACATACATGTTTCACCTGTCCGTAAGTCGTAATTTTCAAGTGGGAAATATACCAGTTACCAGGAACGCACCATAAGTCGTCCTCTTTTGGGATTTTTACCCACATCTGCTGTAAAAATCTTTCGGAAATCATGTTTATTTCAGCTGCATCTGTGCTTTTTTTCTTAACATAAATAATAGATAGAAATACATAACAAAATGCTCACAATGGTGTAAACTTGTCCAACTTTGAGAACACCAGAAAGTGCAAGACGATGTATAAAAACCTCACCATTGACTCTTTTCTCAGATCGCTGTAGATACGAGCCACTTTGTCCTGATCCATCTGGTTCAGTTTAGGATGGACCTACAGCAAAAAACACGAGTCAACACAACTTGTAACTACGGCGCAACTATTGAAACTTTCAGAGCAGAGAACGAGAGTCCGCGTACCCGCTCTTTGGCGTAGATGATGTACTTCCGCAGCAGGTTTTGGGGAATGGTCGGCACGTCGGAAAGGTTGGGCAGGACCACCTCCTCTAAGGCCGCGCCCGCTTCTTTGTTTCCGGGGTGATGCTTGATGTGAGAGCCCACCACGAAACGGGCCAACATCTCGTCCTGGAGGGAGACAATTAAAAACCATCGCACATGCCCTGCTTTGGTCAGAAAACCTAAATATGCAATGGGTAAGAAAAAAAAATGTCCTACCTGCACAGGGTCCACAGTGTCCCTGACCACACACAGAACGTCAAATCGAGACACAATGGGCTCCGTCAGATCCACGTTTTCAGCAAAAGTCAGGGAGGGATCGTACCGGCCGCCTGGAAAACCAAACCAAAGCGGATTCATTAGGAAAAAAAAGTTAACTTGGAATTTAAGATTCGGACATAAGACGTAGTTAACTCAATTATATTTAAAGGGGGGTATTATGTAAAATCGACTTTTTCAAGCTTTATATCATGTTATTATGTCATTCCCTCATTAAACACATGCCTGGAGTGTTGCCTTGGCTCATTCACATATTTTTGAGTAAAAACTTAGACGGCAGCCATTTTAGGTGTAGCTATGCCTCAGTCCTCCTAGGAACGCCCCCACCTCCTGGAGACGCCTCTGGACCTTTGTCACCAGCCAAGCCACCAACCACTGCTCCTCAGCTCAGCAGAGCCCCCTCCCTGCACAGTAGTGTTGTTTAAATGCCACAGCAGTGTGCTGAAGGGGGCGTGTCGGAAAGCTTCTTAAAGAGACAGAGGCCTATTTAAGACGTTCAGTACAGCCATTTTGAGAGAGCAATTTTATTCAAGGCAGTTATTTTAATTTACTGCATATACAGACCAACAGAAGGTTACGTCATCATTGTAGTATGCTATAGACTGGTGCTATGTGATTGAAAAAAGCATAATACCCCCCTTTAAGATTTCTTTATTGGACACTAACAGGAAGTGACATAGAGGCAAACAATTTTAAACTGTTGTTGTGCCAACCATGTTATGTCAATGGGAAATAGTCAAACTGCTATGGAACCTGTCACTTCCTGTCAGTAGCTTAAAAACATGTAAATAAAAATAACTTTTCTGCCCAACATTTTTTTTTAGACTTGGCTGTTATTAGCTACAGCACTGGTTAAAAGTTTGGAAACACTTTTTTTTTTATGACTTGGCATTATTTTCAACACTATTTACATTGTGTGATTCTCATTGAAGCCATTAACCTATGAATGAACACATGGGATTCACGTAGGAAACAAAAAAGGGCGAAATAACTCAAAATATGTTTTATATTTTAAAATTATTCAACATGTCCGCCCTTTATTCTTGGCATTTTCTCAATGAGCTTCATAAGGTCGTCACTTGAAATGGTTTAACAGTCGGTGAAGTCAAAACCATTTCTGGAGACCATTGGGAAAAAAAAGTGCAAATCGCTCCAAAAGGGATCCGCTTTGAAGAAAACTTTTTTGTTCAATCATAAATTATACCTTCAGTGAGAATCTACAATGTAAATGGTCAGAAAAACTAGTACCGTATTTTCCGGACTAAAAGTCGCTCCGGAGTATAAGACGCACTAGTCAAACATTGCCTAATGAAAAAAAACAACAGGCTGAATAGGCGTACGGTATGCTAACGTAACACATTGATGGCTGCATGAAGCATAAACAACAAACTAAAGAGGTGTCTGGTATGTTAATGTCACATAAGAACATACCAAACTCTCGATCTCACTCCAAACACTAAATCCATTGAAATCTTCATCCTCTGTGTCACTTCTGAACAATCGCCTTGACACGGAGGACACCTGGGCACGGAGGCGCAACTGTTGACAAGCCTCTCCCAACAGCACGTTGTTTAATCTTCCATTTGTAAACTCGTTCCTCTAGCTGTGGCTCGAGCTTTTAGCCCGTGATTAGCTTTTTTTGTTTACTTCATTGCAGTAACCTCCGCTTCTCACTCACTCCAACCTACTTTCTGCTGCTCGATTAGCCTGCAGTGCCCTCTAGTGGCATGTGAAATTATATATTTGGATTTAAAAAACAGGGGGGGGAAAAACACACACAATAGTCGCTCCGGAGTATAAGACAGCCAAACTAGAAAAAAAGTGTGATTTATAATCCGGAAAATATGGTACATAAAAAGTGTTTCCAAACTTTTGACTGGTACTGTACAATGAAACATGCTTGATCCAATCAGCAGCAAAAGGTTGTTTCCTTCAAATGATTTAAACCCGAACAATCCCAAATTGAAATCCGTGCTCATGTCATTCACATTCACAGTCACTGTAATATAAATCTGGCTCTTGTCAGGTTAAAACAGCCCTAATCTTCCAAATTGGTAAATAAAACGCTTTATTGTAAGGACAAAGTACAGTTTTATACAAAGACGGCACTCCTTCAAAGAACTTAAACCCATGTCTGAAATCAAGTCATAAGTTCTGGAGCGTTTTTGCCTTCAAAGCCGACAGTTTCGTACCGATGGGATTGGAAGCGGCGATGACCGTGCAGCGGGCCTGCAGAGAGGTGACGATTCCGGCCTTCGAGATGGAGATGCTCTGCTGCTCCATGGCCTCGTGGATACTGGTCCTGTCTGCGTCGTTCATCTGCAACACAAGTCGTCGTTATAATTACTATATCGACTTATCGTTCAATTAATGACAGAAACAATACATTTCTGGGCTCAATATTTATCGTCTGTACTAGTGCTCGGTGATATGATACACATCATGGGGTCAATAGAAAAAGTGTCTATGGTGTCATTTCTCTATCGTTTCTATCCTAATTTGATCAATTATTAAAGCAAGTATTTAATTAACCTCTTACCCCCCGCCTTAACCACATTTTCTCCAGCCTATTACGCCAGTTTGTAGGTCTTAGCTGTCAAATGAGGCGTTACACTGGCCTATAGGCTCGAGTTCAGAAGTTGAAAATACACTTGGTTAAAGGGATATTTCAGGATTTTTGACATAGGGCCTCATTTCCTAGTTATCCAGAGTGTTGTTGATGTCTGGAGATATTTTTTTCTTAAATTCATGCAGTTCTTATATTTGAAGAGTCTAGTGGCGCTAGGCTAATGCAAGGCTAAAGCATTTCTATGGTATCAGTTAGCCTGCATTAAAAACAGTCTGACCCACTCCACAGTGCACCTGAGGTAAATCACTTATAACGCCAGACTAACCATATAAATGTCTGTGTTAATAGAATATTTTTTAAATATAACTGACCTTGTATCACATGAATTACCGCATTTTGAGGGACTATTTTCTCGCAGATCACTCCGCCGCTGCGTTAGCTTACAGCCACGAAGCTGATGCTGCTCAAATATAAGTTATTTTGATGCAAAATGGTTAAAATTATTCTATCGACAGACATTTATATGGTTAGTCTGGTGTTATAAGTGATTTACCTCAGGTGCACTGTGGAGTGGGTCAGACTGTTTTTAATGCAGGCTAACTGATACCATAGAAATGCTTTAGCCTTGCCCTAGCCTAGCGCAACTAGACTCTTCAAATATAAGAACTGCATGAATTTAAGAAACAAATATCTCCAGACATCAACACCACTCTGGATAACTAGGAAATGAGGCCCATGTAAAGAATCCTGAATATCCCTTTAAGGTGGGGCTAAGAGGTTAAATAAGTTCATGTCAGCTTAACTGTGTGAATAAACAGTAAATTGTTTTTAGCTTTACATGGTGTTCGTCCCTAAGCAACGTCTTGCAGAACAAACCTGGTCTGTGCCACTAAAGTAAAGCGTGATTAAACCATTTCATGTTATTTCCACTGTACAGTATTTGCGGCAGTACCTTGTCGAACTCGTCGATGAGACACACCCCTCTGTCGGCCAGCACCAGAGCCCCGGCCTCCAGGGTCCACTCGCGGGTGACCGGGTGCCTCTGGACGTAGGCCGTGAGACCCACCGCCGAGGCGCCCTGTCCGGTGGTGAACACGGCGCGGCTGGCCACTTTCTCCACATACCTGAGGACCACGTTTAGGCATCAGCTTATGTCATTAAGTTTTTAAAAATCGAGACAAAAGGTCGTACTTGAGAAACTGGGACTTGGCCGTGCCGGGGTCTCCACACAGCAGCACGTTGATGTCCCCGCGCACTTTGTGTTTGCCGCCTGTTGACACACACAAGCTCAGTGACGAACGTGCAGTTATTCACAATACGATAATCCAACGATACGTACCAGGGTTTTTAGACTCGCCCCCAAACAGAGCCAAGGCCAGAGCTCTCTTGATGTCTTCATGACCGTAGATGGATGGACCTACACTTGCGAAGATCTATGGAGAAATGTATAGACCCTTTAATTGTTTGTAAACATTCCGGGCTTAGCTGGAGGCGGGAAGCTCGATTCCTATCTATTTCCATTGTAGCTGTTGTCATAGTAACGATAAAAAAATGTCCAACTGTTTTTTGGAGATATCAGATAAACCTTATTTTATCGTCTCAAATGTCATTCCTCTTGTTCTTGCACCTTAAGCCACAACAGGACCACATTTTCAGTTGTAGTTTCACACTTAAAATCGCTAGTTTTAGTTTAATCTTATTTCTCTTGATCACTTCCTGCCTCCAGCTGATGTCACTGATGATGTCAGCAGTTAAAGCAGTACTTATGGTGCGTTCCACTTGATCTCGGAAGTCGGAATTTCCGAGCTCCGACTTGGAAATTTCAACTGGAACGCGCACCAACTCCGTAATTCCGACTCGGAAACTCGGGACAGAATCAGCTCACCCGAGAAGGAGCACTTAAAGATGGCTACGCCCGACGTGACATGTAACGCATGTAAAGCTTCATTAAACCACGTTATTTGGCAGATGTTTCCCAAATAAACTTGTTAGATGTCAGCGCGAAACTGATAAGCTTTACTGCTCTGTTGCTAGCGTCTTAATAACGGTAAAAGAAAAAGAAAAAAGAAACTACTAGTGCTAAATGATCACTGTATTTACAACAATTATAATAAATATTACAATGAAGTGTCTCTGTAAACTGTTTATGATGCTCAAACATGAGCAACAAAGTTGTAACTTTTACGGACGTGTCTACCTCCGATGTTTCCGACCTGGACAACTGGAACGCAACAACTCGGAGATAACGTTTTATCCTAGTCGGATTTTCCGACTTCCGACATAAGTGGAACGCACCATAAGTAACTCTTGCCCCTAGAGGCCATAAGCGCAACTGCAGGTGTCTTAGCAAGTTACGATTTTTTAACTTGTTAACTGTCTTGGAGAGTAAATACTACGCTGACAGAAAAGGTGAAGGGAGAGAGGGATGTTGTACATTCAGTTATACAATGGAAATAATTTCAAACTTGGCTGTAAACGGTTTAAAGTGGCGCTAGCCCGCAGTTAGCTTTGCCTGTTAGCCTGTTAGAGCGTCTTCTCTGTGATTACATTAGTGTGTATTGCTTGCTCCGCCCCGGTGGCAGTCAAGTTGCAAGCATGGTTTTCTGGCCAGAGACACCAGGGGGAGATGAAAGACCCTCCAATCATCCCATTAACACTTGGATTACCCCCAGAGGGACTACGGAAAGGATTTATTAAGGTAAACACGTTACTTAGTACCGCTTTAAAGGGTCTATAGTTTAAGTCGAGCCAACTCAATAGGCGGCCCGCGGGCCAGTTCCGGCCCGGCCAACAATTAAATCCTAATTTTCCATAAAAATATATATTTTTTGGCATTACCCGCGGCGCCCGAATCGCGCCTCTTTGCGTAGCAGTGTGCCTGTAGCCTTGCTAGCATCATCTCCTGCAGTGTGGGCTCAAATGAAAACATGGCTCTGTAAAACGGTGTAAACTGAGAAAACAGGAGGCTTATTGTTGGACGGACTGACTGACTGATTTTCTAAACCAAAGCACAGGGACAGTGTGCATCGTGTTTTTGGAGTTTTCTTCGGATAATCCATGCAGAAGCAGGACTCTTCGCGGTCCGCGGCAGATGGACAACATGTTTCCCTGCCGTCTTCATCAAACACGCTAAACCTCGCTATCTGTGCTCTAACTTAACTATATAACGTATGAATCATTAATCTGACGGGTGCATTTTTCTTCCTTTCTCCCGACTTCATTCGATACGTCTTTGTGGGAAATGTACAAGCGCAGATGCTCTTTGCGAAATTAACAAGTAAAAGAGAGGCTGAATATGTGGATGAGCGCGCCATCTCCAAGGAGCACTTCTTTCACTTTTTTCATAAAGCGCGAGGTCTGGACAGAACAGCGGCTCATGTGTTTGGTCAGCGTATGTCCCCTTAGCTGAGAGGAGCAGGAGTTAGTCATGTTGTTTGAGATGAACTGGTCTCACATGTAACTCTCTTATTCTGTATTAGGCCTTTGGGTCTGGTCTATGGGATTTAATCCTGCCATACAGTGTGCGAAATACAGGGGGGTGCGTGGGGGCTATATCATGTTTTGCACTGGTTTAATCCTGGTTTAGTTCTGAGTAGTTCTAGTTTATCATTAGGCTTTTTAATATTCTGTATTAATGTGTTATTGCAATGTTTTTAAAGCTTTAAAATTCTGGAATACAATACAACTATTGTATTAGTAGTTATTAGGCCCAATTCTATTCTATTCAAGCATTTATTTATCCCAAAAATATGAATACGTTTGGTGGCGACTGACCGGCCCAGTGGCCAATGACCTCCGACAAATCTGTCCCAGTGAAAAAAGTAATTGAAGAGCCCTGGTTTAAGTGAATAAACATGCAAGTTATTAAAAAGGACCTATACCTTTTTTTCATTACAAAACAATGAAATCGGAAGCCTCTACATTAATATGTTAGTTCGTCAAACATATTTGTAATATCCTGATTTGGCTAATGCTTTTTAATTAGCTGGACAGTCTTTTCCCCCAAAATGTCTAAGTTTACAAAATATACATCTGGTATAGTGCCAATAATTTAAGAATAAGTTGGCCTATTTTTCTCATGTAATTGTAACCACATTATTCTCGACCTTTACATTACATCGTTTCCCTCCCGGCTCACCCTCTCTCCGATGCGCTCGTCCTTGGACAGCGCCACGATGGCCTTGACGTCTTCATCGGTGAGCTCCGCCACGGCCACGCCCTCGTCCCGTCGGGTGATGTGATTGGCCAGGATCACCGTGGCGAACACCGGGAAGCCGTTGGCCATGTTCAGGGAGCCGTCGTAGTTGTTGTGGTAGATGCCCGTCAGCTCCTACAAGAGGCGCATCCCAAGATTAGAAACACAAACACATTTCACGTGGCTGCAGATTAGCTTCCGTGTTTTTATGCGCTCACAATCTCGTCTCCGGGTTTGCAGCTGTCCACGAGGTCGGCCAGCAGGATCGCGTCTTTGGAGCGAGGCAGACGACCGGCGGCGACTTTCCCGGGGCTCTCCTGAATGGTGATCCTCTGGTAGTTCTGGTACACAGTCTGCGAAGGAAAACGACACAGCGAATTTTAAAAACACTCCTTCACCGCAAGATAGTTTCATACAAAATTTACTTGAAAGTGCAGTTCGGGAATTTACACAATCTGCTAGCACCCTATTCTCAAATGTTTACATTTTCTATATTACTTTAACCTCTTAACCCCCACTTTAACTGAGCACATGGTCTCCAGTTTGGCATCACCCACGCTTCTTGAAAAAAGGTGTCATAATAACGACAAATACGAGAAGAAAAAACAAGGGGAAGTGTGACCAAAAAAAAGCCACAATAAATTTACAAAATGGTGATGAAAGTGCAGCAAAAACATTAGGCAACAAAGGAGCGACAAAAAGTGGGAAAAGCGACCAAAAAAAGTGGCAAAAATGTGACAAAAACCACAAAGCCACAATAAGAGATGAAAAAGAACGTGGAAAAGGGGACAACACAAGGAAAAAGATCAGTTTTGTAGGTCTTAGCTTTCAAATGAGGCTTTACTCTGGCCTATAGGCTGTAAAGCTCCAGTCAAGAAGCTTTCAGATTTGGGTCAAGCCAAACTAAGAGGTCAAGATGAAACCGTGTTTGGTCTGACCTGCTCCATGTTGATCTCGAAGGGCCCGGTCGACTGACACTCGGGACAGGAGCCCGGCTTCACTTCCTGGTTTTGGGACTGGAAGAACGGGCCCAGGACGAAGTTGCACTTGTTACAGTTGTACTTGACCATCCCGAGCTGAGGCAGGACCCCGGTGCACCTGCTCACCACCCCACTGGTGCGGATCAGCTGGTTCAGGTGGAGCTGTCTGCAGAGGGAGCACGGGGAATTAAAAAACAAGGCTTCGTCTCAGGACGTCTTTGATAGTGATGTGTTTTTAAGAGAATGCGTAAACAACTTTGTCATACAGTCGACCACTACAAGCCACATACTCGCTTTCCCCAAGTTTAGAAGCAAAATTTCCATCCTTCTACATTTATTCTTTCCACGGGCTAACTTCATATTTGGCTACCACCATGTGTGATTACTGAGAGACTTCGTGACACTTGCAACTCTGTTTTTGGTCATTTTTCAAAGAAAAGGTTTGATACTTTAGCTACAATACACAAGTGCTAGATTTCTAATGCACCAAAAAAACAAACAAAGAATCTGGGCGCATTTCATAAGATTTGTGTTAAAGAAATTCTGAATGTGAATTTAACATAATAATGTTACATTAAGTTTGATTGTTAAATCTGTGTTTTGTAGACAGTCAATTTATTGTGCAATGAAGCAAAGCTTGGTGCTCTTGGGGAATTGTCAGTTGGTTGTAAAGCCATTAAATCCCAACAAAGGAAACATTCTGAGCACTGAAGCTTGACTTAATGTTAAAGCTTGAAAAGCCAGATGTCCATGGGTAAACGATACGAGGTGATCTGCCTTTTTCTCATCTCAGTTTGGTTTTTGGACAAAATGGCTTCACTATTTTATGACCAGTCACACGCTCTTTGTGACCCCCACCTTATCCTTTCCTGGACCAAGGGTAAATCATCTCCGGAGGCAGGGGGGTTGAAGTTCATGACTGACATCCCACCAGCGGACGGAAAAAAACTGTTACTTATCAACAGCCCCCACCCTGACTCAGGGTCCAGGGGCGAGGCTGGGTTTTGGGTTTTTATGATGGTCACGGAAAGTTTTTTTGTGTCCTGGAGGAAAAGGGGTGTGCTTATTTTTCTATAAAGCTTTGTAAAAATCGCTGAATCGATGAGTTTGAAGGAAGAAGGCGAGGCTTCCCAAATATGAAGTCTTCCGCTCATCTCCCGGATCCGATAAGAACAAAACTAAATGTCTGAACTTGTGTGTTTAATCTGTTTATTTCTGTGGCAGAAGTAACAGAGCGCTTCCAGGTCTGTTGTGTTAAAGCTAAACAGGCAAAATTCCTTAACAATTTGCAAACAGGAAAGATGAGGGATTTTGATATTCAACTGCATTTGCACTGAAATTGTACACAATATTTTGCCCAAAAGTAGTTTCAAATTTGGTTTTGAATGTGTTTAAGGCCATCAGTTTGGTACGTTTGACAAATTTATTATAGATTTAATCTCTTAAGCCCCATCATCATAACCCAGCACATTTTCTCCAGTTCGGCTTTACCAAAATCTAAAAGCTTCTTGAAAAAAGCGTCAATATAAAACAAGTATAACAATTTAGTGTCAAAATAAGGCAAAAGTCTGACCAAAAAATAAATAAATACATAAAAAAAAAAAAGATTTTATAAACAGTGAATAAGCAACAAAAACGAGGCAAAAAAAAAAAAAAACATGTGACAAAAACACGGCGACAAAAAAGTTACGATCAGTTTTGTGGGCTTTAGCTTTCAAATGAGCTGTTCCACTGTTGCTCTCCAGTCGAGACATTTTTGGATTTGGGTAACGCTGAAGTGGAGAAAATGTGCCGGGTTAAGGCGGAGGTCTGAACCTTTTCAAATGTCTTTAAACACCTACATTTTGGCCAAATTAATTGACTGACTGTCAATGTCCCGAATAAACCCTGCAGTATTTGCTTACAACATTTCCTCACACTATTCCCTTCACACTGGTTTCAGCGCATTTAGGGTTTACCTGAGTGAGCGGATCTCCTCCACCAGGGGCAGGTTGCAGATTCGGACGTGGATCTCGTGGGCGATCCGGTCGTATTTGGGATACATGGCCAGCACGACTTCTTTTGCTGCTTCATCAAAAATCTACAGAAAAAACCATTGCATCATTTTGTAATATACTTCTAATTCAAACAAGTTATTATTCAATTGAGAAACACCAAACCTTCAGCATCTCAGTGGGAGCTTCTGGTAGAAAGTAGGCCAGGACGTGCTCTCGGGCGGCCAGGTCTTCGTAGTTTACAACCAGCGACTCCTTATTCTCTGCAGTGGGTCATTCTTTTAAAAAACTGCATCCATATTTAAAGATACTTTCATTTTTAACTCTGTGCCGTACCTTTGCACATGTCGCTGATCTTCTCTTTGAAAACATTGTGTCCGTTCTCGTCGACGTGGGTTCGGAGGAAGTTCTTGAACCGGTTGTAGATCTCAAGTCTCGGAGCCGCCATCGACACCCATTCCCTCACCGTGTGGCCCTGGACAACGAGCAACAATCCAGTCATCACAACGTTAAGGGAATGTTTTATAGAAGATCTACTTAACTTTGGCGTTAAAGGGGGGGTATTATGTAAAATCGACTTTTTCAAGCTTTATATCATGTTATTATGTCATTCCCTCATTAAACACATGCCTGGAGTGTTGCCTTGGCTCATTCACATATTTTTGAGTAATCAGTAAAAACTTAGATGGCAGCCATTTTAGGTGTAGCTATGCCTCAGTCCTCCTAGGAACGCCCCCACCTCCTGGAGACGCCTCTGGACCTTTTGTCACCAGCCAAGCCACCAACCACTGCTCCTCAGCTCAGCAGAGCCCCCTCCCCGCACAGTAGTGTTGTTTAGATGCCACAGCAGTGTGCTGAAGGGGGCGTGTCGGAAAGCTTCTTAAAGAGACAGAGGCCTATTTCAAGACGTTCAGTACAGCCATTTTGAGAGAGCAATTTTATTCAAGGCAGTTATTTTAATTTACTGCATATACAGACCAACAGAAGGTTACGTCATCATTGTAGTATGCTATAGACTGGTGCTATGTGATTGAAAAAAGCATAATACCCCCTCTTTAAACTATGTTATAACACTGTTCCAGTAGAGTTGACAGATTCTAAGGCATTTAAGTTAATGGACAAACCTTCATGTCCTCCAGGTTCTCAATGCTCTCGATCATTTCCTCGTCCTCTCCCTCGGTCACGCCCTCCGCCGCCCTCTCAGCCAATCGTCGCCTCCGAGCTGCCGGCCGCTCGTCGTCCTCGTCTTCACTGTCTGGAAAACAATTATTCCTACATGTAGAGCTTCATAATTTCCTTTCAAAAACTGTTTTCAGACTGGGAACAGTTCAACGAATAATTTAAGAGTTCGACGAGTCAATGTAACTGGACATTTCTTCACAAAAACAGGTTTTTGTTATATTTTTTTTTACTTGTGTCACCGCTCACTTTGGGAACCTAGTGGGAATCGTCATGCTTTTGTGTCACTTTATAGTTGCATTTTTGTCATGTTTTTGTTGCTTTTTTTGTCATGACTTCTTCACATTTTAGTTGCGTTTTCATCCTTGTTTTTGTCGCCATTTTTATGCTTTATTTATTTATTTTTTTACTTTTGGATTTGGGTAAAGCCAAACTTTAACTTTGACAAAACTCTCACATTTGATTGCAGAATATGTTTGCAGAGGTTTTCTATACAAGAGCCCAAGGAGAACTGTTGTTTGAGAAAAATACTGTGCGGTCATAATAACTGCACTCTTTAAAATTTGCTAATTGCAACCATTAAAAAAAAGGACTATACAGAGTTTAAAAATGTTTAAATTATGTATTTTCCTCCCCTTACATGTTACAGAAATGTCCTAATGTGTAGAATGAGCCCAGACCTGTTCACCACAACTGCCTCTAAAATCCTGCACTGTCACTCAAAAAGTTGTTACTTTGGGTCCGAAGTGCAGTCACGCACGAGCTTAAAGGAATATTTCAGGATTTTTGACATAGGGCCTCATTTCCTAGTTATCCAGAGTGTTGTTGATGTCTGGAGATATTTTTTTCTTAAATTCATGCAGTTCTTATATTTGAAGAGTCTAGTGGCGCTAGGCTAATGCTAGGCTAAAGCACAGCTAGCCTGCATTAAAAACAGTCTGACCCACTCCACAGTGCACCTGAGGTAAATCACTTATAACACCAGACTAACCATATAAATGTCTGTTAATAGAATATTTTTTGAAATATAACTGACCTTGTATCACATGAATTACCACATTTTGAGGGATTATTTTCTCGCAGATCACTCCGCCGCTGCGTTAGCTTACAGCCACGAAGCTGATGCTGCTCAAATATAAAGTTATTTGAAATGCAAAATTGTTAAATTATTCTATCGACACAGACATTTATAAGTCTGGCGTTATAAGTGATTTACCTCAGGTGCACTGTGGAGTGGGTCAGACTGTTTTTAATGCAGGCTAACTGTTACCATAGAAATGTGTTAGCCTAGCCTTAGCCTAGCGCGTCTAGACTCTTCAAATATAAGAACTGCATGAATTTAAGAAAAAAAAAATCTCCAGACATCAACAACACTCTGGAAAACTAGGAAATGAGGCCCTATGTCAAAAATCCTGAAATATCCCTTTAATATAGAAGCTGCAGTTACGCCACAGACCTGAGGTGGCGGTAGTGAGTATAAAATGACAAACTTTCATCTAGTCCCTTTAAAATGCAATGAACTGCGCAGCCCTAATTTCTATCCATACATTTACATCTATATCCTGTCCATCTTCCCTAGATTTGGATTTACAAGTTGGTTCCACATTCCCACAGAAAACCCTGGATGTTTTTTTTTTTTACATAAAGCCACGTCTCACCGTAGAGCAGCCCCCTGCGCAGCCTCCCGCTCAGCCCCTGCTCGCGGTCCCTCCTCCTCATGGCCTCCTCAGCTGCAGCGCGAGCTCCAGGGGACATCTCCGACAGCTCCTCGTCATCCAGGTCCAGCCCCTCCGCCTCGTACGTGTCCAGGGCCGGGATGGCACGGTAGTCCCTGGCAACAGAAAGCACAACGGTGAGGATAAGTACATTTGCAGACTTTACTATCCTATATGTGTATACTGTAAGTGTAAGTATAACATCATATACAATACTGCAAATGTACCTCTCCATCCCGTCTCCTATCAGTTCCTCCCCGTCTCCGTCCTCCTCCTCCTCTCCGGGCAGCGGTGCATCTGCAAACAGACCCTCAGACTCATCCTCAAACGGGGGCAGGTCTCGGCCCGGGCTGGAGGTCAGGTCTCCTCTGCGGGACGCCCTGGTGGGGCTGGTGGCCATGTGGAAAGACTCGGAGGAATCCTGAAAGTGAGCAGGAAAGAGCTTCAGTTTGGCAGAGTCGAGTTACTATTGAAATCAGGCTACAAGTATTTAAATGATCACTGGCTTTTTAGAGTACAAGTGCGTTAACGGCCGTATGCCATTTTTGAGGGAGTTTAGCAGCTCATATTTCAAAGTTCTTTCAAATATATTGCTCCTGGACATATTTAATAGCCCACTCTTGTGCTGTGCTCTGAATACTGATCTGAGAACATCAATTGCCAAAAAGATTGCGGTCACAAATGCATCCCAGCTTGATATCATTGTCTACTTTCTTATGGTTTTGATCAACATTATAGTCTAGTACTGGCTACACAACACCTACTGTGAGTGGGTTACTGGTAAAGGTTTGTTTCTTGTACATGACGATGGAAAGTAACATTTATTTAGTCAGATATATAACAGAAGAATCCGCAAGCAACAACAATAGCACATAAAAAGGTAATTAAAACTTAGCAAGAGTAGGCAGCTCTGAACAAATGGGACTTAAAAAGATCAATAGAGTCCAGTGAAGGATGTGCAGTGGGAGTGAGTTCCAGATCCTGAAGGCACGAGCATCTATGGTGGTCAGTTTAAAGGATGGAGTGGACAACAGGGCGGCAGATGAGGAACGGAGTGAGCGTGCTGGGGTGTATGGCTGAATCAGATCACCGAAGTATCTGGGTTATGGAGAGTTTTGATGGTTAGGTTTGTACTCTAGGCCAGTGTAACGCCACATTTGAAAGCGAAGACCTACAAAACTCATCTAAACTGATTTTTTTTCCCTTTGCATTGTTGCCACCTATGTTGACATTTCTTTCCATTGCTTTATTGTGGAGTTTGTCATTTTTTCATCACATTTGCGTTACTGTTTTGTTTCATAGTCGTCGCTTTTTCTGTTGCTCTTTTCTTGTGTTTCTATGGTCGCTTTTTGTCACTTTGAGGTCACGTTTTTGTCGCCCTTTCATCCTAGTTCTCGGCTATTTTTTGTCGCTTTTTCCCCGAGAAGCTTTTAGATTTGGGTACAGCCAAACTGGAGACAAAGTATTCGGTTCAGGTGGGGGTTAAGAGGTTTAAGCCTGTTTTCTAGCACAGAAGACAGAACTTTACTTGTCTTGCATCAAAATCTCCTCGTGATAAAGCAAAGTCTATAGCGACTTTATTTAACATTGATGGGAATAAGCATGATCTTCTGATGGGACAATTGGCCACATGGCAGAAGGTACGACACAAAGCCAAACTCGACCCAACAAAAAAAACATCGACTGACCAGAAATGCAAATGTTTCTGAGTAGTTCCTTCTTATACACTAGGCATAATACAACCATAACAAGGCAACACGAAACGATTTGACAGGAGATCTCCCTCCTCAAAACTACACCACGCCATGTCATTGTTGTCAACTCAAGCAAATACACTCACGTCGCGAACCTCAAAACGTGGACAGTTTAGAAAAGGCTCATTCCGACCCTGCACGTGATCGTAAAAAGGCGTCCCTATTAGATATGTATGTCGTATTTCGATGATCAGTGGGACTCACCGCCATTGTGTGGGTCTGTCTCTGCTCCCGTAGAGAAGAAGTGTGCAGCTCTGTGTCTGTGTGCTCCTCTTCCTGACCGGGGACGCTTTTTCCCGCGAAAGGATCACATGGTACCGAAAGCCCGCGAAAAGTAATGAATATTCAAAGCAGATGCTGACGTAGGGCACGCGCATTGGTCACGAGGAGTTCAGAGAGGGCGGGGCGAGGCAGTGTGCGTTTGATTCAAGTACTGGCGGAGAGGAGACGGAAAGGTGGCGTTACCTTGTTAAACAGCAAACAACAAATAAAGGCGTATGCACTTTTGTTCAGATAATAAAATTACCCCCCATCCCCCTATTTAAAGGAATTGGCAATTATTTACATATAAAATAAGAACTGCTGCTGATTTCTATGGGTGGAGCTACTCTCTTAACCCCCACCCGAACCGAGCACATTTTCTCCTGCACGTGGGGGTTAAATGTGTTACCTTGGCAACCTGCTGCTGCGGTTTTGAAGCGAACAACTCACATTTTTACTGATTTTTGATATGATACAGGTAAGTAAATGTGTTTCCTATATTTCATATGTTTAATGATGCGGTTTAAAACATTTGAAAGCAATTGCTTGGCCTTAAAGGGACATTTCAGGATTTTTGACATAGGGCCTCCAGAGTGTTGTTGATGTCTGGAGATATTTTTTTCTTAAATTCATACAGTTCTTATATTTGAAAAGCTTAGTTGCGCTAGGTCAACGCATGTCTATGGTATCAGTGTATCAGTGTTCTTTTTTATAAATGGAAATCATCTTGGGACTCTAACCCCCACTTTGGGAACCATTACCTAGATGTAATTTCTCTACCTGCTCCAAACTACACGTGTGTAGTTTATGATCAGCATAATGTTCTACATTAACTTACAGCAGGAGAAATCTGCCTGTTGAATTAGGCGCCTGTTCTAATGTATTAAAGGGGGGTATTATGTAAAATCGACTTTTTCAAGCTTTATATCATGTTATTATGTCATTCCCTCATTAAACACATGCCTGGAGTGTTGCCTTGGCTCATTCACATATTTTTGAGTAATCAGTAAAAACTTAGACGGCAGCCATTTTAGGTGTAGCTATGCCTCAGTCCTCCTAGGAACGCCCCCACCTCCTGGAGACGCCTCTGGACCTTTTGTCACCAGCCAAGCCACCAACCACTGCTCCTCAGCTCAGCAGAGCCCCCTCCCCGCACAGTAGTGTTGTTTAGATGCCACAGCAGTGTGCTGAAGGGGGCGTGTCGGAAAGCTTCTTAAAGAGACAGAGGCCTATTTCAAGACGTTCAGTACAGCCATTTTGAGAGAGCAGTTTTATTCAAGGCAGTTATTTTAATTTACTGCATATACAGACCAACAGAAGGTTACGTCATCATTGTAGTATGCTATAGACTGGTGCTATGCGATTGAAAAAAGCATCATACCCCCCCTTTAACACCTTTATGTCAAGGGTACTTTTATAGATCTCTGGCTTTTTGTGGAACACTTTGCCAGAGTTGATATATTTGTGGCATGTCATACTACATGATTATAACCTCAACAACTGACATTTTATTGTAAGAAAGCGCTGCAGTCTAAACAAAAATGTGGCACTCAGGTTAAACCTCTGCTATATGCACCCATAGAAATATGCACCCAGTGGTAATTCCACAGCATTGACCAGCGACCACTGATCACTGGCCCTCTGTACTGTAATATGAAGCCCTCGATGAACATTGTTTGAACACTCCTGCTAATTTGTTGCAAAGAAAACAATTGTCTCGAATTACCATAATCTGTCAAAACAAAATGGCTACCTCACTTGTTAAAATACTGATGCCAAATAAGTTGCAAACGAACAGTAACTGAACGCCAACATAAAACCACTAATTTAATAAATGAAAATGAGCGCTGTGTACATGTGTTTTAAAAATAGGATTTAAAGTATTGCGCATTGAGTTGCCTTGTGTACGAAATGCGCGGTATAAAAAAAACATGCCTTGCCTATATGCAGTAGCTCAACACGACATCTACGCTCTTGCTCTAGATAATCATCGTAAGGAATAAAAAGCATTTGTTTTAATCAAACCCAACATTTTAATACATCTTTAAGAAGGCAAGTATCAAAACAGCATTATAACACACAAAAAAGAAAACCAAAACAAGTCTCTGTACAGTGCAGCAAAATAAATAAATATTACATTATCATTCATTCAGTGGCCTCTAAATAAACAAAGAAAACATTTGGAAAAGCAAGTACAAGTATAGAAATGTTGCTTGAGAAACAATCTACTTGATTTACATTTCAATTTTGATTTAAATTTCGACATCTCATGCCCAGAATCAGTGTAAACAACAGAAAAGAAAAACACAAAAAATAGGCTCATATTATGATTAAAATAAAAGGCTTGCAGGATGGAAGAAAGGCGTCAAAATAAGAGGAGTTAAAAACAAGGCATTGTCTACATCCCTCATTGTATTCAGGTTAATACTTCAGTCTCCCAGCTTCTTCTGTTGACATTGTACCGCACGTTTCAAACCACTTTTTCTCTGCGGCAAGACGCTGTTTCCGTGGAGGACAATACTCGCCTTTGTGAAGTCCGTCAGCAGGTTTGCCGAGTTTCACCCGCTGTTATTTCAATACAAGCGTGGCTTCTGACCCGTCTTTCTTCTTCAGGTAAAGTCCGTACGTGAGGTGGTGCTCCCTCCGCAAGAACGCGTAGAAATAGTCGGACACCAGCAGTATCTAAAGGTGGAAACAAAAGCATGAGGAAACACCCATATCGCAAGTTTTATTTCCAATATCGTGCAGCCCATATATTTTTATGTGACCTGTATTTAAAGGAACAGGCCACCATTTTTACATACTGAGATATGTTCTTAGCTTAGATGAGTTGATGCGCACCTGTCTGGTCTTTGTGCGTGTGCTCAGTCATGCAAAAGTTAGAAGTTACCAAGCTGTTCCACGTTTTCCCTATTTAAATACAGTTACGCGAGTCATTACACGATCCAAGTCTTGTTACACAAAATTAAACTCGTCGATTTTCTAAGCAGATAAAAAGGGGGACTATATTGTGAGGCGTAATAACACCTGGAGTACTTCGACGCCCGTGCAGTAATATCGTCGAAGTACTCCAAGTGTTATTACGCCTCACAATATAGACCCTTTAACTGCTGACATCATCAGTGACATCAGCTGGAGGCAGGAAGTGATCAAGAGAAATAAGATTAAACTAAAACTAGCGATTTTAAGTGTAAAACTACAACTGAAAAATGTGGTCCTGTTGTGGCTTAAGGTGCAAGAACAAGAGGAATGACATTTGAGACGATAAAATAACATTTATCTGATATTTCCAAAAACAGTTAGACATTTGTTTATCGTTACTATGACAACAGCTACAATGGAAATAGATAGGAATCGAGCTTCCCGCCTCCAGCTAAGCCCGGAATGTTTACAAACAATTAAAGGGTCTATAGTTCCCCTTTTTATCTGCTTAGAAGATCGATGTTTAAATTTGTGTAACTAGACTTGGATCGTGTAAAGGCTCACGTAACTGTATTTAAATAGGGAAAGCGTGGAAGAGTTTGGTAGCTTCTAACTTCACTTCAGTTTGGAGCTATACCTTTACTGGGAGAGGCTAAACGCCAACAACATTTGCGTGACTGAGCGCACGCACAAAGACCAGACAGTTACGCATCAACTCGGTAAGCTCAGGTAAGAACATATCTCAGTATGTAAAAACGGTGGCCTGTTCCTTTAACCTTTGTTTAAGGGTACCAGTTTAAGCAACATTAGTCCAGTGCTCCGGTCTCTGCACTGGCTTCCTGTCGCTCAAAGAATAGAATTTAAAACAGCTCTGCTTGGGTACAAGTCTTTTAATGGTATGAACCATCTCGGGTCCTGAGTAGGGGACCCTCTCTCCTGGTGGTTCCCCAGAGTCAGGACCAGAGGACCCCATTATCCTTTTTTTTGGGTTGGAAAACTGTAAAGAAATGGGGAAAAACATGCAAATTCCAAACAGAGAGGCCCGTCGTCTAACAATTGAACCAGGACCGTCAAGCTGGGAGGTGAGAACATCTTTATCCAAAAAAGGTCCGCTTTTATATCGCACCTGAGCCACGTTGAACAGCAGCGTGATGGCGTAGTAGAAGTTGGAGTTGGCGCTGCCCGCGTAGATCCACAGATGCCACAGGACGGGAAACAGAGCTGAGCAGGCGATCAGCACACAGGTCACCAGGAAGATGTTTCGCAGGACTGAGGAAGGAAATAAACATTTTATCTCAAACAACTAGTCGAAAGCGGAGCAGCAAGTCACAATTGGAAAGAAACAGGTACGTGGACCTTAATATTACAGCCAATTTTCACGAATGAGCGAATAAGCTTGAAGCAAAGCGATACTGACAGGCGAGAGATTAATACATCTGCGTTATGTTGGTGCCATTTAAACTTTGTTGATGCAATGTCAACAATTAAAAGAGGTTGGTAGGAAAATGCAATATTGATATAAAACAAAATAGTCAGTAATTTCACTTCCTGATCGTCCATGCGAGCTCCCATGAGCTTCCACTCGACCTCCTTTTGCTCCCGTTTCAAGGGGAAAAAAGTCAATGTGGCTTGTGTGGCTCTTAGCTAGAGATAGAGAGGTGGTGAAAGCATTTCCTGGAGACGTATTACCTCAGGAGAAGCTTTTTGGGAACCGGGGGAGATTTTTGGGTGCTGCCGCCGCAGTGCTAAGAATAGCCTTTTTAGAGAACAAACAATGGTGTCCGAGACAGTAGATGAAAAATGGGCAGGAGTCTGGATGTCTTATGCAGGAGAAGTTTATTTACCATCGGTGTGGGACCTGGAGACATGAACTCGAGACACTGCACTAGTCTTACCGTTCAAGTCTGGCTATGCTTCCACAGAAGAGGGATAATGAATACCCTCTGTCGAGCGTCATACTGATATGCAAAACATTCAGTGGCTGAGGGCAGGCGTTTGAGCACCACAGTCAAGGCTACGACAGAGATAGTTTGACAGCGTGACCCAGTATGATAAATAGCGATTTAATTGTATTCTTTAACAGGCCTCTGGTGAAGATCAAAAGAGTACTCAAACACAACTCCAGGTATGTTTTTGATAAGAATACCTTAACCTGGTAGAAAGGTTAAGGTAAAAGGTTGATTTTGCATAATAAACCCCTTTAATCTGCACTTGACCAATACTTGTGCAGTTTAACTTTTACTTACTACTGTATTATGTACACGATTTACGTCTTCCTCTTTTGTCTCGCACACCCCTTGAGTTGTCCATTTATATTTCGAGAACCCCCTTAAAAGGGACTAGATGCAAGTTGGTCATTTTATACTCACTATTGCCACCTCAGGTCTAACGCGTAACTGCAGTCTCTCTGTTAAGCTCGTGCATGACGGCACTTCAGACCCGAATGAACACCTTTTTGAGTGAC
Organism: Neogobius melanostomus; assembly: GCA_007210695.1. Lineage (NCBI taxonomy): Eukaryota > Metazoa > Chordata > Actinopteri > Gobiiformes > Gobiidae > Neogobius > Neogobius melanostomus. The sequence goes on along the minus strand of VHKM01000457.1, from coordinate 142,612 downwards.
AGTGCAGGATTTTAGAGGCAGTTGTGGTGAATACACATTAGGACATTGCTGGAACGGAAAATACATAATTTTAACATTTTTAAACTCCGTATACTCCCTTTAACCTCAAAGATATTGCCAATATTATTACAAAGCTAAACTAAGTTAATTCAGTAGTTAATAGTGTGTCATCAAAAGGAAGCTGGAAATACTCTCAAAATTAAACATTTTACTGAAAAACATAATCGAAACTATAACTTTCCTTTGAAATTAATCATGAAATTCTACTCTGTTTCTCTTTCTTTTTAATTCTGAAATAATTTCAAGTACCCCATACCTGCCAACATTGGGTTGTGAAAAATAGGGAGATTTTTTTCATCGGTGTACACTGTGTTTGTAATTATTGATGTCATTTCTTACTTTGTATTTTCCTGATGAAGGAAACTTGTGCTGGAAATATTGTTTCTTTGATATTCCATATTCTTCTGTTTACCATTGAGGACAAAGAAAAAAAAATGAGCAGAGTACCATAAGTAGGGAGACCAGTTAAGAATGAAAAGTAGGACACTTGAGCTCAAAAGTGAGAACAAAAACCTATGGAAAATAGGCTATAGATATTTAAAACAATCTTCGATTAAATTCAAATACGTTTGCAAAATAGGAACAGAAAATAGTATATGCCTAAATTAGACTTTTCATGTTATCATCTAATGATTGTAAGGTCTACACACAGGTCTATACGCTTTAAAAAAAAAGAAAAAAAAAAGTGTCAAATGTGGCGCGAGTAATGTCTCCATGGAGGGGAGGATCTGACCGACCGACTTTCTCATTCCCTCGTCCCTCATTACCTGTCTCTTCCCCTTGAGCGTCAGTGTGTGCGCTGACAGCGATGACAGAGAGGCAAAGGAGTGGTTCTTTTCAAGGATAGGGTTGCCAGATCATGCAAATATATCCCCACAATCTTACTTGTTTCCTTCACTATAAAATCGGGAGATTAGCAGGAGAAATGACTGAACGGGAGCACCGCGGGAGATAGGGTTAAAAATCGGGAGTCTCCCACGCGAATAGGGAGAGTTGGCAAGTATGGTACCCCTTGCTTAGTGTAGTAAATACCCCTGGTTAGGAAACACTCTTCTACACCATTCAAAAACAATAAGGTATCCGAGGCACTTATTATTATTATTAATCAGCTGTCAAATAGGCACCAGCCCTTGTTCATTTACAACAATGTTTTTGCCCTGACAAAGACACGCGCTTGTGTCGAAACGCATAGGCTGTAAAATCTTTCCGCAAATCTTTCCAGGAAATGCACTCGGATTCGCTTCAAGTTGACTACAGCATTAGATGTTAAATAAAACAATTGATTTTTTGCAGCAGGAGCTATGGATAATTGTTTTAAACCAAGTGTCTTCACTGCGACGCAGCAATACCATGGTGTTTTGGATCTGAAATTGCCGCATATCTAAAAGTTTCCCCTCACACAGTCGCCATCGAAAGGTGAACTCCAGTTTGGCATAAATGAATAAACAGTAGCGTGTTATTTTTAGCCCTCACATCTGTGCAGGTGGCTCCAGACGGGGAGGAAGGCCAAGTACAGAGCCAGGTCTCCGACTGTGGGGTAGGACTTAAAGATGGAGATCACAGCCAACTGCATGAACATCAGAAACACCGGCTGATCCCTGGGAAAACACAGTGAAAAGATATAAATGATCAAACGCAGCTGAAGGCAAGTTTAAACCAGTAAGAGCACATGCAACAATGCTCTTCTTTTAATACCAAAGGGAATATTAAGCAGTGTATACTTTGTAATAGTGACACTGCAGGACTCACTTGAGTTTGATGGAGAGAGGAATGGTGTAGAAGAAAATATTGATTTGAAAGACGCAGAGGAAGAACAGCCTGAAGTGTTCGAACATCTCGGCAAAAAAGTACCAGAAGAGCCCGATGTTTGGAGTCAGGTCTGGAACGGACAAACTGTGGAGAAGGAAGTAAACTTCAATTCAAAGAGACTAGATGCAAGTTGGTCATTTTATGCTCACTACTGCCACCTCAGGTCTTATGCATAACTGCAACTTCTATATTAAGCCTGTGCATGACGGCACTTCCGACCCAAATTAACACCTTTTTGAGTGACAGTGCAGGATTTTAGAGGCAGTTGTGGTGAACAGGTCTGGGCTCATTCTACACATTAGGACATGGCTGGAACATGGAAAACAGAGCATGATGTTTCTCATTCATTTTTGGGAGCTGGTCATTTTAAATCTTGCGACTTGGAAGCATTCAAAGGTAACTGATCCTTAAACTTTTCACATGTAACATCATGTAAAACCAATAATTTGAGAATTACGGTGGGAAATAAAAGTCAACATATGCATAATTAAAGACTTAAAACATTCTTTTGGATAACTCATCATTGATGATTTAAAATGTCAATACCAAAAATGGGAAAGACCTACATGAATCCGTAGACGGAGGGGACATAGTCCCAGGAGCCCAGCAGGAAGAATGAGAGGAAAACGATGACTGACAGACTGCCCAGGTACATGAAGAGGTACTGCGCTACGAACCACCAGAAACTGGCCCAGCGGTAGTTCACCGGGATGTACTGCCGCTGTGGAGGAAAACACGAGTCCGAGTCAGTCAAGGCAAAAATAAAGATGATTATAGTGGAGGTATCATCAACAACATCACTGCCTTATATTTTGTTGGTAATAATATGGCTGTATTGATCCATCATGTCAAATCAAAGTAAACTTCGCTATAGTGAAGGCTATACTACGAAGATGGTTCAACATGTCCTGGATTAATTTCTCTAACCTGGGTCGACAAACCCTGACATGGAGCATCTCGATAGGTGCCACTACAAAGTGCGGTTGAGTTAACTCTGGGTTTCTCTGAAGATTTGTGTGCGCCAGGAGGCCAATCATGGAAGAGACACAGACACAGTTCATCTTAATATCAAAATCTATCACTAAAGTCATGATGATTATTAAACAGCATGGGACTGAACCAAGCAGCACTCGTGGAATTATGTGAACAAGAAATAACCCTAAATTCTCTCGCCGCTGCTCAAGGTGCTTTCTCTTCTTCCCTCTCTGCTCCTCACTCCCTCCGTACAGCACAGAGTTTGGGTGACAAAGCGGGGGACTACAGTATATCCTCTGGTTTTAAGCTATGGGCATGTAACGATGGAGAGCTTCCCTGCCAGAAAGTTATCCAGCTTTGTAGTACGGCAAAACCAGGGTTAACCTTGAACTTACCTCGCTAACCCTCTAATCCAGCTTCATACTACAGTATTTTGTACTTCCAGTTACACAATGGAGAAATTTTTTTAACTCAAACTTGGCTGTAAATACTGTTTAAGTGGCGCTAGCTCACAGTTAGCTTTGCTTGTTAGCTTCTTCTTTGTGATTCCATTAGTGTATATTGCCTCCGACCCGGTGCAGCGAAAGTTGCAATTGTGGTTTTCTGACCAGAGATACCAGGGGGAGATGAAAGACCCCCCAATTTGAGCCCTGGACGGGCATGATTCCAGCCCGACAGATTTTCAGAATTAGCAGGCCTGAGCCCGGCCCTAGGGTTGCCAGGTCTGGGCAGCCAAACCCGCCCAAAAATATCTGACTCGGACTCAAATGCAGGGCTCTACCCCCAATCATCCCATTAACACTTGTATTACCCCCAGAGGGACTACGAAAAGGAGTTATTAAGGTAAACAAGTTAAAATAATATTTGTCGTCTAGAACCAGAAAACAGAACAATAATGTGTGGAAGAACTGCACATTTACAATATCGGGTTTATCGCCAATGTCAAGAATTGTGGGAAAAATTTTGAAAATTTGGGATTTTTTCTTTTTGAAAATTAGAAGAAAATGGGGCAAAAAATAAGAAATATTATGTGAATTTTTGGGGGGAAAATTGAAGGAAAAAAAAAAAAAGGAATTTATTTGAGCTGACACAAAAGTCACTTCCTTTAATCATATCCCTGGACCAACAGCATCGAAACTTGAATCCAAAGAGAGAAGATTATTTTTACGCTTCCTGCTTTCGATACATTCATTCGTTCGATACCGATAGAACCTAAACCTTTTTTCGATACCAGACTGATATCGTTCAACAGTACCCGGCCCTATGTTCAACACTGGCATTTGTACAAAGTAGGGCGTGAAAGGTTTTGCCCCTGGAAGAAAATTGGTCAACCCTTGATTTCTATTGTATGAAAATAACCATATATTAACCAAAACAGGATCAACTTTAAATCATATCTAAATCCAAAAGTTGAATTGGTCAATGGTGGACAAACTGGATTAATGTCCGTCTTCTTATTTACCATAAAGGACCTACCTGCATGACGTAGAGCATGGCAGGGGCACAGAGAGTGATGGGGTAGATGGACTGATATGTGGCCAGGGCTAGGAATATGGCACTCAACAAGGTGTTTTCTGTAAAATAAACACATACATGTGGAGTATTCAAATATACTTCAGCTTAATGTGCACATTGTGATAACTCTTAGCTTTACTTTTAATGGTGAAGAGGAAGAAGAGGGCGAGGACTGCATTGTTGAGGCCACACGTTGATTTTGCGACACAAGACAGAATGGTGAAGGGGTTCAACAGGTAACTGCAAACGAGACAGTTAATATTTAGATGCATTTCTTTAATGAGGCGACTGTAGCGACTCAGGAGGACTTTACTTACAACATGGCGACTTTGAGGGGGATATAGTACATTTGTTTGGGGCTCCGGACCAGCTCCAGGCAGTCCATGGGGTAGCGGTCGGCCTCCAACTCAAGTCTTTGCTTTTTCAGCTGAACAACATAAAGGTTTATATTAGTAATGAGGCCATTTTCAGGCACATCACGTCTACGGTTGGTTAAAAATAGACTGTATATCGTTCCATGCAGAGATTCTTTTCTACAGACATTGCTTCAGTTCAAAGTACATGTTTAAACGCCTCCAGGAGGGGCGTTAAGTTTTGAGAAAAGCTTAAATTTGAACTGCTAAACTAATACAATAATGAATACTTTTTAGACTGCATTCGTAAACTACAAGGTAAGCATGTTACACATATGATAAATACCTGCTTTGACTGCCTAAAGCAGGTAGAAAGGCGCTATATAAAATGTGACCATTTACTTATTTGCAAACGTCCGACCCTCCTCGAGTTAAAGTAAAGTATGTGAGCAATACTGTCAGTTACTTCGAAATTTCAAAAATGTATGTACAACACTGGCATTTCCATCTTGGTAACTAATTATCCTCATTAAACTCCACTTAAGTCGCATTTTACACACGTGTTTTTAAAGTAAAAGTAGCTTGCAAAGTTGCCGGGTAAAAAAGGTTGGAGCCCCCTGGCCTATTGTTTATTGTTTTATTAGGATCCCCATAAATGGCAGCTAGTCTTCCTGGGGTCCTTCAAAAGACTATTACGTACTGTACAATATAAAATAAACTTGCACAACATGCTTTAAAGTGTCTACAGAAATACAGTGAAAAACAGTGTCAGTAAATAGATAACATTGCAGGAAAAGTCTAATTTTCACATCTGCAGTAGTTCTTGTGTAGACGTGTTTCTAAATGTGTACTTATGTTTCAATGCGTTCATAATGTGCATTATCAAATACATTTAAAATTTAAAATACATTTAAAAATATATAAATAATTACACCTTTTACAATTTGCTGATTGCGGCAACTCAAGTTACAATTTCATATCAATTCCTCAGCCCTAGTTTGAATCAAACATTATACATGAAAATGAAATGTGAACATTCAAGATATTAATATCGAAAAAGCAACGGTACATCGTTATCGTATCGATATATGAACATTCAAAACATTAAAATCGAAAAAGCAAGATATAAACAATATAGATTTTCATGAATAAAACTGCACTCTTTTGTATTATGTTTTTATTTTTCTGAAAAATGCTTGGTTTTCACCTAACCCATAGTTATATCGTATCGTATCGATAGAGATATCTGGCATGAATATCGAGATATGAAATTGTGTCCATATCGTTCAGCCCTAACCTCCACCTTTCAATATATCCATGTGTGTGTTTTTTCTACAGAGCGATATTATTTGACAGCTTAATAAGAATTAAAGCAATAATAATAAATAGGCTCAGGGACAGATGTAAGTCATCATCATAATAAATATATCTAAACAAGCAATGGGGTGTAGGCCGTTTACTACGATTGTTCCTTACCACTTGTGTGTTATAATCCTTCACCGCCAAATACAGAGCCACCGCCGTGATGGCATCTGCCAACTGTGGAGGAAACATCATTCATGTTACACGGTGCAAAAAGCTGCAGTAAAACAAATTTAGTTTCAATAGTATTTTGAAGTAAAAAACACTCCAGCACCATTTTTCCGACTGGTGAGATTTTTCAGAAAGCATGTAACGATTTGCAGAAGAAGATTTCAATGCTTTCCACACTGCACTAGTTTTACATCGGGAGGATCATTTTACTCACCATAAATGTTATCTCAGCATAGTCCACAACAAAATGAAAGAGGTATATGATGAGAGGAGTCTGGAAAAACAAAAAGAACATTTACTGTTCCCATCTTTCCTTCATTGTTACACAGTGGCCGCACTTCAAAGTTAATTTTACGACAAATTGCCTCACCTCATGGAAAACATCTCCAGAGTACGGCGAGACCCCGAGGTCGAGCAAAGCCAGGCCTTCGATCACTGCAACAGGTCACATCAACATGACCATTACAGATGATACAGTGTAGAGAAACATGTAGAAAACAAACTGAACTTCCGACACATAAACTATTGTAGTCGGGGGAAGCGAGGAATCTTACACAGTATTAGGGCTGCACAATTTTGGGATAGCACCAAACCTCACTGCAATAATTATGGCAAGTATCGCACTTAATTTGTACTGAGATGAACTGCTAAACGTCTGACGTTTTGTTGTTAAATAAATGCAGTCCTTGTAATTTTTCATTAAACACACGCTTTTCATTTGATTGCGGTTTATTGTGCAGCCCTTCATAGTACATCGGGTTTGTGGGTAGACTTCCTGTTGCAATGGTCTTATCAATTATTTATAAATCGTTAACAACAAGCTCTAGAGCGTTAAAAAGAAAAAGCCAAAGATATTTATTCATCTCAAAATCTCACTTATTCCTCACTCTACCAACCAGGACAGTGGAGTTTATCATAATACGGAAAACTACAGAGTATGGAGGATTACTCGAGAATATTTGTCTACAATCATAGAAAATAATAACCTGCTGCCTGGATATTACCATGCATCTGAATTACCCCCAGTTTGACAGATGTAAATAATGTTGCACACATTAAAATAACAGCTTATAAATCAAATACCTTTGGAACTTTAATGGTGTTTTCCTATCAGTAGAAGGGCAGGGCAATGTGGTTTAGAGTAGAATCAATATAAAAATCTCAATTAACAGACAAAATATGCATGCATTGACATGAGTAATGATTGGAAAATAATGTATTTTTCGTTTGCCTTACACTGATCTCAAAGCGAAATGCACACTGCTCTTTCATTGCCACTAAACCGGTTTTGCTTCCATCCAGTTGCATGTAGAGCGGAAGAGTAAGCGAGGACCACACCGGGATTGGGAGTCCAAATGGGGAGGATTGAACCGCCGACAGCCGCTTACCTCGTTTCCAGGCGTTCAGCGGAGACACGACCTCCACCCTCTCCGCGATTAGACCCACTAAACTGGATCTGAAGAGAAACAAACGGATTGAAACGGCTACAATCAGCAGCAGAGTCAAGGGAGCCGCCATCTTCACAAGGAAGCGCTCGGTCTGCGCGAAGCACGACGGGAAATTGAGTCTTTTTTTTTAAAATAACTTACAAATCCTGTACATTTGGAAGATTATTTACATTTTCAAGGTTGACTTTAATTAATTTAGAACAAACAATATATCGCATTTTAGAGAGGAACTACCAATAAATATTTAACAAGTAAAAGTGAGGAAAAACGTGTGTTTGTTTTTTATTTGAATTCTTTTTATTATATATATATATATTTTTTTTTTACAGTCTATGGTGTTTTCGGATGAAATTGCATGTCAACAGAGAATGACAAACTCTTGGAAAGTTAGAAAAAAAGGTAATACATAAATAAATAAGAATCTGCCAAACGTAGTTGGGGCTGGGTACTGTAAAATATTTTTTTTGATACCGGTATTAATGATACTTGGTTTTCAATACCGATACCTGAACGATACTTTTTCCATACCTATACTAAATTATTTGTCATATAAAACCATAAAACAAATTAAATGTAATGTATTTATTTTCCTTCCATTTAATTTCTTTTGCATTTGTATGTGAGACAACCAAGAAACTTCCATAAAAAGCAGAAAAAACCCTTTCCATGTTATTCAAAAAATATATATATTTATATTTATTTATTTATTCCCCAATTTTTCTCATGTTTTTCCCCCGAACATTTTTCCCAGTTTTTAACGTGTTCTTTCCCCCAATTTTTTCTAAATTTTCCCCCACTTCCCCCAAATTTTCCCAGGTTTTATCCATGTTTATCACAAATTTACCCCAATTTTCCACCTTTTTCTTTTTTTCAACTTGTCGTTTACGTTTTTGTCTTTTAAATTTAAATTTAAATTTTATTTTTCGATGCCAGACTGGTATCTCGTTTAACGTACCCAGCCCTAGTCCAAGATTTTTGTGACATTCAAGCACTTTGTTGTTCATACGTTGTTTAAAAAATAATAATAATAAAACACGTCATTTATTTTGAAGGTGACCGGAAGTGCAGACCGTGGCCAGGAACCAAACTTTCATTTTCATTTCGGTGAAACAGGGTTGAATCAAAATCGATATTTGCCATAATCTACGGCCAACATGGCGGGGCTAGAGGTGCTGTACACCTGCTTCGCGGACAGCATCACCTGTGCAAATGACGCCGTGGTGTGTTTTGTTCACTGGGAATTGATAAAAGGGGGATACAGGTGCATCGGCTCCGGAGATGAGGTGAGGGATGCTAATGCTAACAGCTGCTACTGTTATGAGATGGCAAATATTATCATGCGTAGCGAGTAATGTCATGCAAAAATGTCGGCGCCATGACAACCTAGATAAGTGATAAAGTAGCGAAAAACATCAGTTGACTGTTTTTGATCATAAAGGAAACTGGTTTGTTCATTTTAAGAATAGCAACTTTAGGTATCACTTTGTTTTTTTATTGCTACACCATGAATAATCAAAATTGGTTAGATTAAATGCACGTCATTTTTGAGAACATTAACAATATAATCATGGACACAATTGTTTTGTGTTTCTGTCATTTGCTTTTGTAGTTTATGCATGTTTGCTTTATAATTATGATGATAATTGTTCTTTTATTGCTTTGCTCTTTTAAAATAATTGATCTAATGCTATAGAGTTCGGGAATGTGATGTCATATCGCTATGCATTATGTGATTTAGCAGCAATTGTAAACTAATGGAGATTTTAAAAGTTAAAATACTGGAGTTATTGTTCACATTAAAACACTTAGTTAGATGTATTTACCAGCAGTAACTCAGCAGCTAACCGAGTTCTTCTTCCACGGCTTTTTTTCTCCACTTTTTATACTGTTTTTAGCTACTGTTAGTCAATGGAAATGTATGCTAACAGCTGCAAAGATGGCGCATCTCCATGGTAACTGTGGAATATCCCGAACTCTATACCCTATATGCACTATAAACATTCAAATTACTCTAGTAACGTCTGTATTGATCTGTGTTGATCCATAACCTTTTGAAATCATTATAAGACAATTAATTTGCAATATTTCATAATCAGGATTCTTACCCTGTGCAGCTTGAAGACTAGCCTTTTCATTGCAAGCTTTGAGCTGGTGACCCAAATAAAAAAATATTCCTGTCACTTAACTTTTTAACCCCGCCTGAACCATTTTCTACAATTTTACCCAAATCTAAAAGCTCCTCGACTGGAGTTTACAGCCTATAGGCCAGAGTAACGCTTCATTTGAAAGACCTATAACTCATCTAAGCTTCTTTCTTGTTTTTGTTCTTACATTGTTGTCATTTTTGTTGCGTTTCTATCACATTTTTGTCGCTTTTTGGTAATGTTTTCATTGCTTTTTTTGTAGCGTTTTGGCCGCATTTCGTTTGTGTGATGTTACTGTGATAAAGCCACAAAAATGTGACCAAAACATGTCTAAAAAGAACTAAACATGATTAAAACACAACCAAAAAGGACGAAACAGTGACAATCATAACGAGGAAGAAGCTTAGATTAAATTTGTAGGTCTTAGCTTTCAAATGAGGCGTTACCCTGTAATGCTCAACTGGAGAAATGCACTCAGTTAAGGCATGTAGGAACCGATAACGTAATAACGGCCGATAACGTAATAACGACCCATAACATAATAAATTTGACCAGTTTCAAATGTAATAAGCCGATAACGTAATAACGATTGACCGATAACGTAATAGGCCTTGCAATGAGAAAATCCTTTGAAAATGTAATAACTACAGCCAATAATGTAATAATATTAATCAAGTTATTTGATGTATCAACACAATGTGGCTACTTTTTCATGTCTTCTTTTGGGTTTGTGCAATATGCTAACAAGGAAGACACACACTTTTTTTTTTCATTAAAAGCATTTAATTATAACATCATGCAAGGATTGTAAAAATATAATGGCTATATAGAACTCGCACATTTATGTCAGTGTTATTGAGTGGTTAGGCTGAACAATAAACACACCTCCAGCGAGCAATAATATACAGTGTTTATATGTATATATAATATATATATATATATATATATATATATATATATATATATATATATATATATATATATATATAAACAAACTTGTCCTCACCATCTGCGGGTTGTCTCCTTCAAGCTCAGGTCCTCTACCCGTTGCCTTGGAGCTTGCGGGTTCTGCGTAGTATTTTGCTGTTCCTAGAACTGCACTTTATTGGACTATTTTGGGTCGTAGCTTGTCATCCGATGGTTAGGTCTCAATGACATATCAGACAAACACTGATTTATACAAACGCCTTGAGTAAATTGTACATTTTATAATTTAGGTTGAGATTGTCACGCTAACCTCGACGGCTACTTTCTTTCTTTCTTTGGTATGGCTACTGCAGGTGCTGAATGCTTTTGATGTTATTAATATGTAGCCTATGCCAATGTTCAACTGTTCCATGCTGTTTAACATTGTTCAACAGAGCCAACAATTTACTTAACAAAGTTCTGAGCGTGTATGTACAGTGCCTTGCGAAAGTACTAATAACATTTTGTCATGTTTACTAGGGGTGGGCCATATCGTATCGCATATCGTTATCGCGATATAATTTTTTGATATCGTTGTAATTTTTTATATCGTCGCGGATACGATATAATTCGTGTTACGCTCAGCTCCATCAGCAGCATAAAGCACTGACTCTAGAACATGGGGACAGGTGCTTATGAAGTTAAATGAAATGAAGGATGTAAACCGCTTGAGTAGATCATATTCGCGAGGAAAGTAGTATGCCGTTAAAAAAATAATAATAATGAAATATCACTGAATTAATCTTCCAATAGGCGTAAGGCTGGGATTTTGAAGTAATTTGTCCATTGTCAATAATATCGTCAAATACATCGTTATCGTGATATTTCTTTTTTATATCGTGATATAGATTTTAGGCCATATCGCCCTGCCCTAATGTTTACAACCCTAAACGTACAGATTTTATTTAGAATTTTTTACTGAAAGTTCACGCACAAGTAACAGACAACTGTGAAGTGAAAGCAAAATGATACATGATTCTGTTATTTTTCAAAAATGAAAGTGAAAAGTGGGGCGTGCACAAATATTCCTCTTTACAAAACAACTCAAGCTCTGTCAAATTAGAAGGAGAACAGCAGTTTTCAGGTCTTTCAAAGGATTTTCAATAGGATTTAGGTCAGGACTTTGACTGGGCCATTCTAACACATTAATATGTTTGTTTTTTTTTAAACCATTCCATTGTAGATTTAGCTTTGTGTTTAGGGTCATTGTCCTGCTGGAAGGTGAATCTCCGCCCCAGCCTCAATTCTCTTGCTGACTCCAGCAGGTTTTCCTCCAAAATGTATTTGGCTCCATCCACCTTCCCAACTAGTCTTACAATCTTCCCAGTCCCCGCTGAGGAAAAGCAGCTCCATAGCATGATGCTCCCCCCACCATATTTGACACTGACGATGGTGCACTCAGGATGATGAGCAGTGTTCGGTTTGCTCCATACATAACGTTTTGCATTTGGGCCAAAAAGTTCAATTTTTGTCTCATCTGACCAAAGCACCTTCTTCCACATGGTAGCTGTGTCCTCCATATGACTTCTAGCAAACTTCAAACAGGATTTCTTATGGCCTCCTTTCAATAATGGCTTTCTTCTTGCCACTCGTCCATGAAGGCCAGATTTGTGTAGAGTACGACTCTAGTTGTCCCATGTACAGATTCCCCCAGCTCAGCGGCAGTACGTCGCCGCTCCTCCAGAGTTATCTTAGGGCACTTGATTACATTTCTGACCAGTGCTCTCCTTGTTCGGTCTGTTAGTTTAGGTGGACGCCCGTGTCTTGGTAAGTTCGCAGTGGTGCTATACTCTTTCCATTTCCGAATGATGGATTGAACAGTGCTCCGTGAGATGTTCAAATCTTGGGAAATCTTTGTATAACTTAACGCTGCTTTAAACTTCTCGACAGCTTTATCCCTGACCTCTCTCGTGTGCTCCTTGGCCTTCATGATGTTGTTTAGTGACCAATACACTCTGACCATAGCTCTGAGGCCCTCACAGAACAGCTGGAATTATACTGAGAGTAGATTAAGCACAGGTGGCCTCTATTTAATGGTTAGGGCAAGGTGTGAACATTCTGCAGTCATTAGGAATGTTATAAAGGCAATTTAATGCACTCAGAAAAATGCTGTATGAATACTTATGCACCCCCACTTTTCACTTTTCTATTTTTTTGTAAAATAACAGAATCATGTATCATTTTGCTTTCACTTCACAGTTGTCTGTTACTTGTGTGTGAACTTTCAGTAAAAAATTCTAAATAAAATCTTTAGGGCTGTAAACATGACAAAATGTGCAAAAGTTCAAGGTGTGTTAGTACTTTCGCAAGGCACTGTATACAGTGGCAAGTGTTCAGCTTTGTTTTGCGAAAGAGCTCTTCGATGCTCCACAGCATTTCTGGAAAAATATCAGTGGACTAATTAAACCAAAGTTGAATAGTTTGAGTGGAACACACAACATCATGTGTGAAAAAAAAATGGAACAGCACATCAACATCAAAACCCTATCCTCACTGTGAAGTATGGTGCAGGAGAATCATGGTGTGGGGCTGTTTTGTTGCCTCAGGGCCTGGACAATGTGTTATCAATAGAAAAAATAATTCACAAGTTTATCAAGATATTTTGCAGAAAGACCTGAGACATTCACAACATGCATGGAATAAGTGAGTACACCCTTGTATTAAATTGCTTTTCTGTAGTGGCAGATTAGACGTTCACAACGATCAAGATGAATCTTGGACCTCTTTACAAAACTGCTGCAGTTCAGTGAGATTCAGGCGGTGTACTTACTTATTCCTCCCTGTCCTGTGAATGTTTACATATTATGGCCAATAAAAATATGATCAAATGTAAATGTTTGGGTGGTATTAGTTTAAGCAGACACTGTTTACTCATTCATGTGATTTTGATGAAGATGATCAGACCACATTTAGTGACCAATTTAGGCAGAAATGTGAGAAATTTCAAACGGTGTACTCACTTTTTCTCGCCATTGTGTATATATAGGGTAGGTTCCAGACAAACAGACCCCAGCGTGTCGGTACGCTGTGAGGTGGCAGCCCCACCAACCGACTATCCTGCGGAGGGCTAACAACCCACCCAGGAGAAACTCCTTTTGTTACAAAACCTATCAGAAAGAGAAGCCAGACTGCCCAACACGGTAACGGACTACGGCCTGCCCCGACCAACGAGTACGGATCAACCTTCGTCGTAGGACCTGTGTCGCTACATCGAACGTCCAGACACTCCTTCGCCACCGGAGCTGCCACCCTGCTGTCCCAAGAGCTCTGCCGCTATAACATCACCCTGGCAGGGCTCTGTGAAGTTCGATGGCAAGGCAATGGCGAAACAACAGCAGGCGACCATTGCTACATCTGGAGTGGCCCCGAGAGACGGACAGGCCTTTATGGCGTGGCACTCGCCATTGCAAAGGCCCTCCGTAAGTCCCTCATCAGCTGGACACCTCTAAGCAACTGATTACTGTCGGCCCGCTTTCTGCACCAACACGGCAAGATGAAAGTAAGCGTTGCTTATGCCCCCACTGATGTCGCTGATGAGGATGCGAAGGATGCCTTCTATGACCAACTCCATCAGGCTGTCGGCTAAGCCCCACCACGCAACATCACCATCATCACCGATGCCAACGCCACTCGTCCAGCAGTGATCGGTCCACAGGCTCAGTCGTCGGCACAACTTTTGATGACAGGTCAGCACAATACAGCGGTAACCGCCTTCTCGTTCTCTGTCACCACAACAACCTCTGCGTCGCTGATACCTGGTTTCCTTGGAAAGTAATCCATCACTGGTACAGCCCAGATGGCAGAACCAGGAAAGCGCTGGACCACATCCTTATCTCTCGACACTGGAAGTCGTTTGTCACCAACTGCCGTGTGTACCGAGGTGCAGAGCTTGGCAACACAGACCATCGGCTGCTGGTGGCCCAGCTCAAGCTAAAGCTGCGAGCCAACCAGCACACCAAGACTCAGCCCCGCTTGGACTCCTCCCTACTCAGCGATCCCAACATCGCCACAGACTTCAGTTGTGCCATCCGCTGCACCTTCGATAACCTGGCTACTGACAAAGTGAACGGCCAGACCTTCAAGGACAGTGTCATCCAGTCAGCTCACAATGTCGTCAGATACTCTCGACCCTCTCCACAAAAGCCTTGGATATCGGAGAGGACACTCGACATCATTGACCGGCGGCATGAGGCCTGGCTATGAGGCGACCTCACGGGGTATCGGCGACTGAACCGCCAGCGCAACGTGGCTATAGCTGAGGATAGGAAAAAGTTTTGGAAAGCGTAAGCTAAACACCTAGAGTCCGCGGCCATTAACAACAACATGAGCCGTGTCTTCAGCCTGCTGCGCCAAGCCTGTAATGGCCCACGCATCAAGACAGCCCTGGTGAAAGACTCTGATGGCAACCTCATAACAACTGAAGCAAACTGCCTCGAACGCTGGAAAGAGCACTTTGGCCTCCTTCAACAGCACAGTACCACACAGGCTGATCCCACCATCTTATCGGCCACTAACGCTGCAGCCCCTAGTGACGTCTGCTGTACAGACCCTGTCACACCCGAGGAAGTCAGAGCCGCTCTGAAAAAACCTAACAACAGGAAAGCCCCTGGCATCTGTGCAATAACCGCTGAGATGCTGAAATCAGGCGGTGATAGCATCGTCGAGTGGGTTGCCCACATATTCAATCAGGTGTGGGAGACAGAGAGGCTTCCCAGTGACTGGACCAGAGGGGTCATCCTGCCCTTCTGGAAACGTAAGGGTGACAGGCTAGTCTGCGGCAACCACAGAGGCATCTCCCTTCTCTCCATCCCCGGCAAGCTCTTCACCAAGATCTTGCTCACCTGCGCTTTCCCAACCATCAGAAGCAGACGCCGTCCCCAGCAGGCTGGCTTCATGCCTAACTGCTCCACAACAGACCACATCCCCACCGTTCGTATGCTGATAGAGAAGACCTAGGAATTCCGTAAAGACCGCCATCTTTACATTGGGTTCATAGATCGGAAGGCTGCCTTTGACCGCGTCTGCCACGCCTCACTGTGGAGTATCTTACCGGCCCTTGGAGCACCACCTAAGTGTTACCCTGTTCAAGCTGCTTTAAAGCAACGCACAGAGCTGTGTCTGTATCAACGGCAGAGACTCCGACTGGTTTCCCATCTTCAGTGGCGTTCGCCAGGGCTGTGTGGCTGCTCCTGACCTCTTCAACTGCATCATTGACCATCTGATGTCCAGGGTTTGTGAATTGGTCCCCGGAGTGTCCTTCGGCAGCTACCACCTGACTGACCTGGAGTACGCTGACGACACCATCCTGTTCAGCACATCCTATAGCCAGCTAAGAGACACTCTGGGCATCTACAGTGAAGAGGCAGAGAAGCTTGGCCTCCAAGTGAGCTGGATGAAAACCAAGTTCATGTATGTCGGTGTCGGACCGGATCCACCTCCCCTGCGGCTTGGTAATGACATTGCCTGTCAAGAACTTTGTGTATCTGGGATCCGTGACAGACAATGGGCACCTAAAACCAGAGATCATCCGCAGAAGAGCCCTGGCTGCATCAGCTCTGCAGTCTCTCTGGAAACCACTCTGGCGGTAGCCTGGAAAAATCCAGACTCACCGCTGTACCAGCGAGTGAGTCTGGTCACCGCTGCGTCGATTCCATTTCCCACAGCGGTACATACGCAAGCAAACAGGAAACGGAGTAAACCAATCGGTGAAGGGCGGGTGTCTGCCGTTGATGCGGTGTTATTAGCGGTTTTGCGTTAATATTAGCGCAGGATTATGAATCACGAAACTCCCCTTCTGTCGATGTGTTTTTGGTAATTTACCGCCGATTGGAGACACGCTTTCTCTCTTTCGTGTGTCGTTCATAGATTGTTATTCAGGGGACTTCTGCGTCCCGTGAGTGACGTTGCTCGCTAACAACATGTCACGGCAAATAAACAAATCTAATTGCACGGGAAGGGTTTGATTTTGCGGATACATCCAGCGGGGGCGGGGTGACCAGACTGATCCCCCGCTGTATACAAAAATACAGAGGGGAATCATTCTGGTCCAACCAGGCTACTCTGGTGGCACCAGCCCATCTCACACAAGACGGAGCTCCGGATGTACAACTCTGCAATACTCTCCTTCCTGCTATATCGCTCGGAGACTTGGCCTTTAAACAAGACTCTGGCTACAATAATAGATGGCTTTGATAGCAGGGCTCTCAGAACCATCGAGAACATCATGTGGCCCCAGCAGGTTTCCAACGTGGTGCACAGTTTCGGCCTTGTTCTCCGCCTCCCTCCTCACCATCCGACTAGAGCCATTCTCCAGTTTGACCCGCGGGCCGCAGGCTGGAGACGACCACGAGGCAAACCCTGCACCCGATGGCTCGAAGGCATTGCAGGAGACCGTGTGTGTGTGTGTGTGTGTGTGTGTAAATGTAATTATTATGTAGTTATTAGGTGTGTTTAAAATTGTTCAATAACACTGACATAAACGTGCGAGTTCTACATAGCCATATATTTTTTTCCATTCTTGCATGATGTTATAATTAAATGCTTTTAAAGAAAAACAAGTCTATCATATTGCACAAACCCAAAAGAAGACATGAAAAAGTAGCCACATTGTGTTGATACATCAAATAACTTGATTAATATTATTACATTATTGGCTGTAGTTATTACATTTTCAAAGGATTTTCTCATTGCAAGGCCGATAACGTAATAACCACCCAATAACGTAATAACTTATTACGTTATCGGTCAATCGTTATTACGTTATCGGCTCACCACTGTTATTACGTTATCGGCCCGTTATTACGTTATCGGCTTATTACATTATCAGGGTTAAGAGGCTAAATAAAAAAGTACTGTTTGACATGCACGCTCTTACTTTCTCCCACTTGTCTTACTGCATCACCTGTTGGGGACAGGCTGGAGAAACCGCAATTAGACCGTTAGAGTCTGTGTACAAGCAAGCCCTAAAGATTTATGATAAAAAGCCATTTAACCATCATCACTAAGCAGTAACATCTTGACAAAATACAATTTATTGAGCTTTGAACATTTTAGAACTTTTTCATATCTATGTTTGTTTTTTAAGATCCTGAAGGGCTTGGCTCCTGGCTGTTTACAAACCTTTGTGCGACAGTTCTTTAAGGTCCTCTAGAGCAGCTTCTCCACATGACTGCATTGTAGCTTTTGTACTTTTGCAGTGAAGGCTGCTAAACTGTGGAACACACTACCTTCACGACCATCAAGGGCTTTAAAAATGAACTCAAAAAACATCTAAAAAGTAGCCAGCAGGGTTTTTTATGAATCTGTAATATTGTATGTGGTTTGTCTTTCTTGGTCAACCCCTTGTCTTGTGAATCTTGTCTTGTTTTTTGTTGTGGGTTGTCCGTTCCCTGCCAAGGACTGCAGGTGTAAATTAGCCTCAAATGGCAACATAATTGTACATGGTGCCTTTTAAATAAATAAACTAAACTAAACAAAAATGTGACATAAATGCAGCGACAACACAACAACAAAGTCACTTCAGGTCTTAGCTTTCCATTGAGGCGTTAAACTGGGCTGTGACTTGACTTCGGGTGATGCCAGACTTGAGAAAATGTGCTCGGTTAAGAGGTTAAAATGTGCACATGGCTTAACTTTGAACATAAGTCGCAAATCTAATTGCAATTCTTTACAGAAAAATCTCAATTACATATTCATCCAAAGTTGTGCTGCCTTATTAAACTTACATTTTTGGCATATTTTGTACTTGATCCGCTGTTTACTTTCTCTTTCTGTGGCACCAGGCGCGCACCAGCGATAAGAAGTCGGAGTTGCTGCCGTCCGACTGGAGCAGCAACAAAGAGCTGTACACTCTGAGATACAAGCCGGCAGACAGCGACACTCTCTTCATGCTCAAAGGCATCCCCATCGACGCAGCGCTCCTATTCAACTTTATGGTGAGAGCTTGAACGATTGTGTTTCGCAAAGGCTGCAGTTATTTATGTCATATTAATTGTTCTATGCAAACGACAACGCTGCACTTTAAACCTCTATTAACACGTTTAGTCGCTCATATGTTTGACAAATGTTAAGGCTCCTGGAAGATAATTTTCCGATATTCAGTCTTAGTTACGAGGGTGGATCCTTATTGTTGCTGACAATCACACACTCGCTCTTTCGTACATTATTTCTGTGATTCCTTGAAGGCTTTCCTTTTCAGTCAAACAGTTCATTTATACCTGTTGTGTATTTTTATTCGCAGAACACGAGTAACCAGAAGGTGTTTGACTTGGTAGTGAACATAAGTGACTATGTAGTGGCTGAACAGCTGCAGACATTTGACAGGTTGGTTTTTCAGTCTCATTTTCAAATCACTCTTTGGTTTAGAAAGAATCTGTCCCAGAATCTATGGCTGAATGCAAGTACCGTATTTTCTGAACTATAAGTCGCACCAGCCTTGGCAACTACCTGGGCATAGAGACGTAACTGCACTGTTTACTGTACCCGCGGGGTCTTAAAAAGTCTAAAATAGTGTAAAATTCGAGAATCGAAAATTAAAAAAATTCTGCCTATTTGGTCTTAAATCCATGGTCAATTGGTCTTAAAAATGAACATGTGTTTGACTCAAGTATTTGCGCACACTTTCGTTAAATAGTAAAAATAGCCAACTGCTATAGCTGTAGCTGTGAGTAGCGATTTTGTTGTGGGTCTTAAAAGGTCTTAAAAAGTCTTAAATTTGACTCGTCCACCCCCGCAGATACCCTGTTACAAGTCTCTCACAGCAACACGTTGTTCAAGCTCTCATTTGTGAACTCGTTCCTCTCGCTGTTGCCATGGAGCTTTTAGCTTCTTTTGTTTTCTTCGTTTCAGTAAGAGTAACCTCCGCTGCTCGCTCACTCCAAACTTTCTTTCTGCTGCTCGATTTACCGTTTTTTAAATCTTCAGTGGTACAAGAGTAGCAGATACTGGAACACAAGCCTAGAGCGCCCTCTTGTGGCTGTCAGTGTGAAAATAACAAACATGTGAAATTACGTTATTTGATATATAAGTCGGACCTGAGTATAAGTCGCATACCCAGCCAAACTATGAAAAAAGTGAAAATACGGTACTTCAAGTTTACTTTTAATGCATGTGCTGTGGTTATGTATGTCTGTCTTTTGTATTTTGACAAAGCATTTTACTGTTGTTCTGGTAGAATGATGAGCAATGCTTTATTTCGATCACTCATGAAGAATAGCGACGGCTTGACTAATCGGGATCCCATCAATAAAACTAAACTAAATCCATTGCAAAGCGTAGTTGAATTGCTGACATGTTTGTTTTTATTTTCACTTTTGCAACAGTCGAGATGCACATACACAGTGTGACCTGGAATGTTCGACAGTGTGGCTTTACATTCTGTTGTTCGTCCCCAGTGCCTACAAAGACGTCAGCAGTTTCTCCCAGAAGGTGAGGAGCCAGCTGCTACCTCCCCAGGACGCAGCGCCACGCAGTTCACAGCAGAGGAGCCCCACAGAGACGCAGCGGGACAGAAGGACACCGGACAGCGACCCCCTCCGTATCCCCCACAGACATCCTCCGGGCACCCGGCCACACTGGTTGGTATGAGAGGAGCAGGCGGGACTCGCAGCACAGAGCAGTAACTATCCACTGAGGCACATGCTGCTGCGGCACAATACATCACCAATGTGTCTTTGTGTTAAGTCACACAATGGGCCCGATCTTGTGCTTCTAAACGCAGACTGTAGACTAGACTTTTGTGCAGACGGAGGAGGGCGCTATGTGAAGTCAAGTGGCTGTACAGACTCTCATAGCGATGTTATACAGCAGTGGCTCCTCCCCAAGCTTTAACTCATACATACTGGGATATTACAATCTGCTGTGGCGTGTTTACATGCATGAGTCCCATGTGTGTTCAGTAACACGCACTGACCCTACCAAGTAAACAAATAAATAATTATATATAATGAACTTCAACATAACTGTTGCCCAATTAGTTGCAATTCAATCAAAATCACAGTTTGTGGTTGTAATAAGCTGCTCACAAAGACTGCTATTCACAGATGTATAATAAACTCCTAGATGAGAAATGACAACGGTTGCCATGGCAAACGTGGCAGCCATCTTGCAATGTCTGCTGAGCCAAATCATGACATAAAAGCATGACATGAATATTGTTGTATAATAGTTAAAGAATCAGACACAGTGGTTTTGAAGTCCTAATAAAACAGAGAAGTTCATGTGGGAGATCATTTTTAAAGATGCACCGATCCAGCTTTTTTGCGATACCGATACCGATGGGTAGGAGTATCTGCCGATATCCGATATTTACCGATACCAAGAGACTTTCTTAAAAGTGGCTTTCTCTGAGTGAAACACTGAATTGACAACAAAATGTCGGATATCAAGATGCCTTTGCTGCTTTCACTGTTGCACGCGCTACTTGTTTTGCACATGAGCAAACGCTCGGTGACTCCCATTGTGTAAATCAGTCATTTTCTGTAAACTCTAAATCAATTCAAAATGATGTAGCTCTGTTGTTACAGCTTAGTGGTGCTACGTACATTGAGACACACATTCTATGATGCTATTTTTATTTTGAGTTTCCTGCTACTCGCACTGTTAGTGCTGCAGTCTCCTCCATTCAATATTTACAGCCCGGGTGAAACACTCCAGTCATCCTCCCTCACTCTCTCCGTCTGTCTGTCTGTCTGTCTCGTCCTGTGACCCGATCTGGAGGTGAAGTCAGCAGTTTATCGACCTGCTGCTGTCGCCAGCCTCCGTGTCCCGAGAGATAACCCCCGGTTCACTGCAGCACATGTGAATGGGAGAGAGTTCAAATACACAAAGACAAATGCTTTTATTGCTGGTTTTATGTCTCATTAGCGTTAGAGCTAAAGCAGAGGAGAGCGTTATTGGACTAAAAGGTCCACTGATTACATTATTTATAGTTAACACATCTTAAAAGGGTTTGCTGTTGAGAAGCTGCTTTATGTCCTAAATTACATCGGTTTGTCTTTTGTGTTGTGCAGGAGCGATCCGCTGAACCCCCCGTTGCTGTTGGTGGAGCCGATCTTGATCCGTTCGGGTGAGTTTTCCTTTTTTTCCTCCTGAAATAATCCAAACGGTTTGAGCTCAGTCTCTTTTGTGTGTTCATGTTTTCTACATCTGGCCTGCCTGCGTAATCCGGGATTTGGAAACTACCATCGTCCCAAATGGATTATTGGCCCTAGTCCAGATTAATGTGTCTGTTTAAATGATAGATTTGTTGTTGTTTTTTCATTTCCCCCTCACATATTTGAAAGCCTGTTTTTTATATTAAATGGACTTTTATTATTTATATATAATGTTGTTATCTTCTCAAAAACACTTGCTAATACAGTAATATGTGAATTGATGCCAGTTTTCCCTTTTCCAATTTCAAGTTGATTTTTCGATTGATTTTGCGGTTAGTATTCAGTGTTCCAGCAGGGGCTTAAAATGTCTCAAGTCTTAAATTTGATTGTGTAAACTTAAAGGGACAATACGGAGTTTAAACATGTTCAAATTAAGTATTTTCCTCCACCTACATGTTCCAGCCATGTCCTAATGTGTAGAATGCGCCCAGACCTTTAAAAAAAAATCGAAATCGGGAACTTAAAATTGGAATGAATCGAATCGGGGCTTGAGTGAATCGTTACATCCCTAGTAGTGTACGAGTGGTCAACATGGCATCTTTACTTTCCTTTCCATCACAGTGGTCGCTCCAGGATCAACTGTTTGGAAGGTTTTCACTGCTGACCAGAAAACCTTAAAAACAGTTGATCCTGGAGCGTTGTAGAGGACATGCTGACCACTCATACAACCGCTGTGTCACTACAAGGTCAAATACGCACAAATATAAACTTTTTTGTCCCTGAAGTTGCATAATGCACCTTTTAATAGTTTTTTTAAAATTCCAAATATTAATATAACTTCAATCTAGATAAAATGTGAGACATCTTAAGGTGCCCATGGTCTTAAATTTTGTACTTCCAGGTCTTGAAAAGGTCCTAAAAAGTCTTACATTTCACATTGCAATTCAATTCTCATCCTCTCCCTCTCTCTCCTGTGGGGTGTAGGTCCCGCGGTCGTGGGGGTATGATACTGGACCCTCTCCGGTCGGGATATCCTCGCTCAGGCTTTGACCCCTCCAGTGGGATCCCGGACATCCTTCCTCCTGGTGCCGTTCCCCCGGGAGCTCGCTTCGACCCGTTTGGACCCATCCCGCGACACAGACCAGGGTGAGGCAGCAACACCGGTTTATACACCAGACTGCTTTGTGCTGGACTCAGGAGCTTCTTTTGAAAAGAATCTAATGCAGTTTTGACAATGGCAAGCAAAGTTCTCCTGCCCAAATAATAGCTTCATATTAGTGATGTTTGGCTGTTCTGCAGATTCATATAGTCATGCTTTATCTGAGCATATACCTTTGAGTATTTCTTTGAATGTGGATAAAATCCCAGTAGTTGTGAGAAAAAAAAAAGATTGCTGTAGAACCAGGCCTTAGTTGTTGCTGGTATGCTTCTTTCCTTAGAAAACATTGGATGGACATTTGGATAACTTTATAGATTAAATATATTTTAATCTTTTGTTTATTTCTTTAGATATGGACCTTAAAGAGATATTTCATGATTTTTGACATAGGGCCTCATTTCCTAGTTATCCAGAGTGTTGTTGATGTCTGGAGATAATTTTTTTCTTAAATTCATGCAGTTCTTATATTTGAAGAGTATCGTGGCGCTAGGCTAGGGCAAGACTAAAGCATTTCTATGGTATCAGTTAGCCTGCATTAAAAACAGTCTGACCCACTCCACAGTGCACCTGAGGCAAATCACTTATAACACCAGACTACTGATATAAATGTCTGTGTTAATAGAATAATTTTTGAAATATAACTGACCTTGTATCACATGAATTACCGCATTTTGAGGGACTATTTTCTCGCAGATCACTCCGCCGCTGCGTTAGCTTACAGCCACGAAGCTGATGCTGCTCAAATATGTTATTTTAAATGCAAAATGGTTAAAATTATTCTATTAACACAGACATTTATATGGTTACCTCAGGTGCACTGTGGAGTGGGTCAGACTGTTTTTAATGCAGGCTAACTGATACCATAGAAATGCTTTAGCCTTGCCCTAGCCTAGCGCCACTAGACACTTCAAATATAAGAAGTGCATGAATTTAAGAAAAAAATATCTCCAGACATCAACAACACTCTGGATAACTAGGAAATGAGGCCCTATGTCAAAAATCCTGAAATATCTCTTTAATTGTGTCTGTATTGAATAAAGGGGATATTATGCAACTTTTTGTGCAAAGAAAGATAAATAACATTTATGCATATTTGACCTTTCAGTGACTGCATGGGTGCTTAGCATGCTGCCTTTACTTTCCGTCCCGGTGGCCCCAGGGCAGGGTATCCAAGTCAAAAATATCTGAAAAAACACCCAAATCCCGCAGAATTTTCAATTTATTTTTTTTTTTAATCGGTTTACAGAGCCCATGTGCTCCTGCAATGATGAGAAACCGCCTCCTCTTACGGCAAAAGCAGCTTCTGGGAGCCTTGGATTTCAGATGTTGTCATTGAAATAATGATTTTACTTAAGAAATTAGCTAAAAATAGCCCATATAACATTGAAAACAGCATGGCAAAAACCCAGCACAGGTTTTTTTCTCCTTTAAAAGAAGCCGCCCAATCTTGATCTGCCAACCCTGCTCCAGGGTCAATTGTTTTTTTATGATTTCTCTACTGATGGATCTGTGTCCATGGTTACGTGTATATTCCATCAAGAAAACCTAAAAAAAACCTGAAATAAAATGGAGCCTGGAGCATCATAGAGGCCACGAGGATGGATAGTAAAGGCGCCAAGCTAACCACCCACACAGCCGCTGGGTCACTGGAAGGTCAAATACGCTCCAATGTCAACTCTGACATGTTTATTGCCATGGTTATGAACAGGTTCACAACTGGGAGTTTTTTTCAGTCGATCATGCAACATGAAACATAAAATATATAA
The DNA here is from genome assembly GCA_007210695.1 of Neogobius melanostomus. NCBI lineage: Eukaryota > Metazoa > Chordata > Actinopteri > Gobiiformes > Gobiidae > Neogobius > Neogobius melanostomus. The sequence goes on along the minus strand of VHKM01000457.1, from coordinate 117,791 downwards.
CGCATGACTTAGATAAATAATAAACTATGAAAACATAAAACTATAAGATTAAATTCAAACTATGGTAAAGATGACAACACTTTTACATGGAACAGTATGTGCCAGTATTTGAAATCAAGATTCAGTTAATTGTGCAGAAAAGACTGAAATATGAATTGCTAAAACAAAAGGAATCACGCATTTCCATTCGTGGAGGTGCCGGTTAGCAGGTTTTTTTCCACAATAACAGCCTTTTTTTTTTTTTATTAGCTACTTGCGATCACTCAAGTCACTGTTGAAATTAAATGTCTTTATTGTGTTTCTCTCCAGACCCGACCCGGACCACATGCCTCCTCCGGGTTACGACGACATGTTCATGTAGACGTCGGTCCCTCAGTGCATTCCGTCTCCAGTCGGAAACACGGCGGACCTTTTTACCCAAACAAACCCACGCGCTGTTTGTACAAGTTTGCATCCGTGTAAATAAATAAAAACTACATCCTCAAATCTCAGAATGTCATTATAGTCACAAAGACAAATCCACCCAATGCCAAATTCAGATTTTTGTAAGTTGATATTTTGCTTATTGTTCATATGTTTTGAGAAGAAAAGTCCCTGGCGACTCAAACAGCATTGCAACTTTTAAGTCCATTATTTATTATTGTTACAAATTCAGTTTTGTTACAGAATAATCCTAATTAATGATTTCCGAGTCAAAATATTTAATAAAAAAACAAAAAAAAGACTGTCTCTTCTTGAGTGTCGTGCTTGTGTTTGAATTACTTTTATTACTTGATCACTTCACCGACCTCCAAGTATGTTTTTTTTTTTTTTTTGTACACGCATCCCCTCTATTGAGATTAAGTTTTGTATGTGATATTTTATGGACAGAGGTTTGAATAAAATCATCCATAAATATTCTCCATACTACTAACACTAACCATTTGATTTAAAAAGTGTTTCTGCTGGAGCTTTAAAAAGGCATTAAACTGATTGGGCCAAAACTACGGCCTTGAAAGTCATTAAAAAACATTACTTTGGATTCAAACTGGCATTAAATCTGAATGGCTTGGAAAATTATTAGATTGCTTGACTATTTCTACTGCATAAGTTTGTAGAGAATACAAAAATGAACGTCTCAGACAAATATAACAGCAGTATGGGCTGAAATTGTGCGCAATTCTTTGCTCAAAGTCGTATTTGCTTTTGCTTGATTAAAATTTCCCTCATTCCTCTGTTTGATGGTATGTTTGCAAATCAAATAAAAATATGCATATGTTTGGATTTTTTTTTGTTAAACATCTAGTGTTTGGGCAATCAAGTGCCATTAATAAGCATTACATTTTACATGTATAAACCCTGTAAGATCTATAAAATTTCAAACTTCACAAATGCAGTAAGCACATATTTTCACAATTTATACATGGCTCGGATAACAAAAAATACTCTAAAAAGGCTCATGTGCAATACATATTCTCTCATGCAATGTAATATATTCCTTGGCATATGTTTATTTTATTCTGTACACAGTTTGTATGTTTTAAAAAATAAAAAAGCTGGTTGCTTTAAGTGGCATTATTTGTGTTTACAATAATGCCACTTTAGTGCACCTTTCTTTTCAAAAACCTCTTATTACATGCCTTAAACCCTGGTTGAGAGAAGGAATTTGACAGCAAATTGTAAATTGATGTTGGGAATCTTTTTTCTTTTATTTTATTTTTTTACTGCTCCTGGCTTAATACTAATTGTATTTTTCTTTACTTTAAAATTAGTCATTGTTTCGCCTATCTGACTCTCCTACTTCTACCACGTTGCACTTTGATTAGACAAAAAGCTACAACCCATGTTTACAAATAACAACCAAAGTTTATTTTCCACAAATCAGACTTATAAATCCTGCATACACAGAGGACATATTCAGCTCTTTATTTGTACAAGAACAAGGCATTGGACCTTAACATTACAGACATGCATCTCTCCGCTGACCCTAGATCAGCTCGGCCGACAAAAATCACAGAAAACTCCACACAGTAGAATAATACACTTCGATTTGAACCCTGTAATCTTAATTAGTATCTTTCCATTAAATACAATCTATGTCTTGGATTTGATAAATGCTTATGTTAAATAATAAACTATGATATAATAGATTTGTGTGCTTTTTACAACATTTTCATACAGACTGTCGATTGTTGTGATAAAATACAATTTTGATATGATTTAAAAAAAAAAAAATCTGAATTGTACATTTCAAGTAGAACAACCTTACAATCCCTTAGCTTGAATGGTATAATGGCTATACTATAAATAAAATACGCTGTTTGCTCTGTGATAATGATGCTAACGTCGCTAATGATGCTAACGACGCTAACGACGCTAATGCTAATCCTAACGTCCACTAGGGGCTAATGAGCAAACTCCACTCTCTAATCTCACACTTAGAATATTATTATACAATCACACTGGTTCATATTTTGTCTGACTTAAAGCTTGAGTCTTTTGTCTCAACTTTCCAACTTGAAAACTGGGACAGATCAGCGACTCTTGGCTACGCTAACAATAGTAGCCTACCAGTATTTCTTCAAAACCATTGAATTCCAGACAGTTTTACAGAAATTCGAATCCAGGTGACCCCGGATTTTGGCCAGTGTGATCATCAAAGAACCACACATACCTTGGAAATCAATGTGTTTGGGACATGTCGATTACAAAATACACTGCCCCCCAAAAAAAGAAGGGGAAAAAAAAGCTTTTTGTTTTGTAGGATTGTTTCAATAAGCTTCTCCAATGTCAAAAGATCAAGTGTTGCATACTTTTCACCATGATGTTGTATCGATGATGGGAGAGTGTGACCCCTGCACAACGCCTTGTCCAGCACATCCCAAAGATTCTCAGTGGGGTTAAGGACTGGACTCTCAATCCATGCGTGAAAATTGTGTCTCATGCTCGCTAAACCACTCTGTCACAATGAGAGCATGGTGGATCCTAGCATTGTCATCTTGGAACACACCATCAGGGAAGAAGAAATCCATTGATGGAATAACCTGGTCATTCAGGATGTTCAGCTGATCTCATTCTTTGGGTACATATTGTTGCTAACCTTGACCTGACCAACTGCAGCAACCTCCGGATCAGAACAGTTGGTTAAATCCAGGTGGGGACTTAATTTTTTACTTTCTTTATTTGGTTGGGCAGAGTATAAACCAATTAAAAATCATCTCAATGCTGATTAGTGTATATTATTACCAACAACAACAACACAAAACATGAATAACAAAAAGTTGCATTATTCAGCATGAGAAAAGACATAAAGATGTGGCTTCCCTGTTAACGAATTCCCGAATTGTCCCAGCTTTTAAGTTGGGAAATCTGGTCACATTCGGCCGAACTCCGAGAACAAAAGCTTATACTCAATTGCAAAACAAAAATGTATGCACACATTTGAATTGCAGCCTTCATTGAGGATAAAAAATAAAACAAAACAGCATTTAGGTACAAGAAACACGTTGAAACATTTGGATTAAGTGTTTACAATTTATCACTCAAGTCATGACCACAGCAATATGATATAATATCCCTTTTGTCATTCGGATGGTGAAAAGTATTGTTTTTGAAGTTGTGGTCTCAGCTTGCTTGCCTTTGTGATCTTTGAAGGATTTTTAAGTATCTCTACTGTAGCCTGCACGGCCCAAACGTTGAGTATAAAAACATTTATTCACCATTTTGACTTTTTACATTGTGAAACTGCCGTCGTGAGTTGTGAGCTGTGCCATAGCTGTTAGTCGTTGTACATTCACTGAGTCTTGGATATAATGCTACTATTGTTCTGTGCATACGCTGGTAAAATAAAGGGAAGTCTATACTAGTAGCTACGGACCATTTGTTACCATTACTTAGATATAAATACAATACTGTCCAAAAGAGTTTCTGCTTTGTTATTCCCAAACTGTGCCCCCACAAATGACTTTTTTGTCCTATTTCAAGTTAATTTCTTATATTTTCAACAACTTGATCCATTGGCGATCTTATTTAAAACAGCCAAAACCTGCCCACTTTTGAAGGCATTTTGCTTTTATTGTTCTAACCACAGTGTTTCTCCTCTGCGCCCCGTCCTCTGTCCGCAGAAGGACGTTCAGAGACACGAGAGCTCATCCGTCTTAGATATAAATAGCACATTTCTATGGTGACTCTGTCTCTGCTGTCAACACAATCAGGACTCATTCTCTCCCCGTCTTTGTCCATGGTGGCGCTTTCACACTGTGCATTTGTTCTTCGAGCTTAAAGTTGATGTATTTGAGCATATTTTTACGCCAGCAAGGCAGACATTTTTATGAAGAAAAGTCATATTTTAACTAAAGAGATTTTTTTTTCTTCGTTGCAAAATAAAAAATATGATTGAGTAACTATTTTAAACAGCTTTAGGTGACACTTTTCTATTGCTTGCTGAGTAATAAAGTTGAACTTAGTGCCCTTGTTATTCGTAGTACAATACTTCAGTGGAGTTTTTGAGGATCTGTACTTTACTGTTTTTGCCGAGAACTTTACTCCGCCACATTTATTTCTATGATGGTTGCTTTGCTTTATGACCGCGACACTAGGGGCCGCCATTGCCCACCATTGCTGTAGTACCTTCATATGTGGGCGGCAAAATGAGCTAGTTTACCATTAGCAACCATTGCACTTTATACACGTTCTAAGCCACTGTAAAGCCTGGTTTCTAATTTTTTTAAACTTTCTACAGCTAGATATTGCCCCTGTGATAACGCTGGGTTAGTTACAATTAAAGAAACCAGGCTGTTTTCGTAAGGTACATTTTTAGAACTCTCGTATACTAATGAGCCCCTCCTTGAACCGCCACCTTAATGTGGTGGAGGGGTTTGAGCGCCCGAATGATCCTGGGAGCTCTGTTGTCGGGGGCTTTGTTCCCCTGGTAGGGTCTCCCATGGCAAACAGGTCCTAGGTGACGAGTCAGACAAAGAGCGGTTCAGAAGCCCCTTATGAGAGACCAACAGGCCCGGTTAGAACCATGAGGCCGTCCTTCTGTGGACCCAACACCTGCAGGAGGAGCCATAGGGGCTGGTGCAATGTGATTTATGCAGCCCCAACGGCTGCCCCCACGACCCGACAACGGACAAGTGGAAGACGATGGATGGATACTAATGAGGGCCGAACTTTGATTAACTGGCCGTTAGCATCAGAGTTAATGGCGCGGCTACGACTGAACTACGCGAGGGCCGAATCTACAGTTAAGATCCCGCCCTTATGCCCTTTTTAAGAACATGCTCCGTCAGAGCGGGGTCGGGGGAGTCTGTAAATCCGCCATAGATTCCCTTTCGAACGTGGTCATTATGGTAAACGGGGAGGAGAGAGCAGAATCTGTCTGTTAATTCTACAGTCTATGATTCGGACGCATTTTTTGAGTACTTGAAGCTGCATACCACAAGTTTACCTTCACTGATTTGTACTTTCTACTTTGAATACTTTGTATTACTTAGATTGTACTTTTAATTCTGCACAATTATAACCTTAAAAACTAAGATTTTATTGCAAGAAACAGCTGGTATTAAAGGTGTGGGGAACGGAAAACCTCTTCTATATGCAATGCATCCAGTTGAAAATGTCATTGCATCGATCTGTGGACCTTCTCACTATATATATATATGCTTCAATATGCCGCCCTCGATGAAGAAAGTTTAGACATCCCTAACCTAAGTATTTTCTACACAAAGCAACTTTTACTTTTACTTTGATCTGCACTGGTTATTGGACTTCAGCCTGAATTGAAGTTGCACCCAGTACTGCCCTGCCTTTGGACACAACTATCCGAGGCAGGATAATACTTTGATACATTTACTCAAGCACATGTACTTTTTATGGTATATTCTTTGGAAACATCAGAACTTTCTGGTCATTTTTTTGACGCAAAATCGTAAATTAGACTTTTACGCTTAAACAATTACTCGACTTTTTTGCTTTCATGATCAAACAATATCACTGTACTCTATCCACCTCTGGCAAGCGACTTGTAAACGTTCATCGTAGGAGCTGTAAATTCCTCTTACTTTCATCTTTTGTCTTGTAGGCTTTGAAAGTGCAGTATCTATGTCGGAGGAGAACAGAGGACACAGACAAAAGCCAAGATGACTGTTCGTGAGCAGGGTTTGGATCAGCTGGAGCAAAGACAAACAGTGACTCCGCAAGAAGAGAAAAGCGTTCAATCAACAAGAGCGATATCGGACTAAAGGTATTGAGAAAAGTCCGCTTTAGGTCATGCTTTAAGGATTGTAACCAATTTATGACCTGCAATCGTAGCCTTGTCTGGTCAGGAGTACATTTCTAGAAGACTAACCAACTTAACTCTTGCAGGATTTGTTTTCGGTCTGCAAAGGGGCGTCCACTTTGGTACAGTTGTGCACTGAATAGACTGTCAATAGCTGGTAGGATGCTCAAACTTGCCTATCCTCCTAAAAAGCACAATAACTAAGGTTTGGTTTCATCATAAATCTCTTTCTATTCAAACTCCACGGGGGAAAAATGGATAGGAAAAGAAAGCGTTAGCGACCCATGTGAAAAAGCGAATGAATAAGATATATTTAATTTGTGTAAGACGGTCCGCTGAGTGTGAAGCAGCTTCATGAGAAAAGTTAAAGTGTCACAAAGCAGATGTCCAACTATCCACCAACTGTCTGAAAAGCGAAAAAGTTTGTGATTAGAATATCTTTTGATGAACCTGAAAGTCCGTAAGTCACACCATTTCGCTGTTTTTGGTTTGTGAGCTTGCTGGTCCTCATGAACTCCATATCGGCCGTTAAATGTACAGTATACCGTCTGAAGTGAAATGAAAAGTTGCACATATTTCCATAAACAACTCGAGAAGTATTGGGAACATCTTGTCCATTGAGAGGCACAGACTTTGTTGCATTATCTTGGCTACATACTGTTAGCTGTGGCTGTTGGCTTTTTACACACAAACCTTTACATACATACAGTACATAGGAGGGATTATACAGTGCCTGTGTGTATCGTTAAGGCATATAGTTGAGATGATTTCACTTGTACATATTATACACATGAGTGCTAGTTACAGGCGACGACGATGACGACGAGAACAAAAGCAGCTCCTTCCATTTCCACGCAGCGCAGACAAAGGCGCGTTATCAAGCACTTACAGTAAGAAAGGTCAGATGCTGGATTCAGTGGGTGTACTGTTGAAGGACTGAAATGTTTTACACCAAGTATAACCTCGTAAAGTATTTGACCTTCCGCGTAGCACAAGGCCTGGATGCATCAGGACAAAACTGGGGCAAGAAAGTGAAGACATTTTGACTAAACTATGACTACACTGACTGTAAACCTTGTCTAAACCATCCTGAGGGTTCTTGAATCATCGTCTGTACTCTGTAGTGGGAGTGCAGGATGTTAGTGTGGCTGACAAAGCATTTTTGGATGAGAGGCGAAACGTCCTGCACTTCAACTAAAGAGTACAGGCGATCTAGGATGGACAACTCCTATGTGAGAGCTTACACAGGCTTGTCGAAACGAGAAAAAGAAAAACACCCAAGGTCATTTACCAAGCATCTGCTCATGTGCAAAACAGAATATCACATGCAAAAGTTGATTGTTTACACATTTTTTCCCCACGCAGCAACCTCTCTTTTACATTTGGAGCCCTAATACCCAAATACCGAGGCTCAAGAACACAAGGTATAGGACCTTTAAGATGCAAGACATTCGACTGAAGCTTTTGGCCGATGGATTTTTCAGTTTTATGATTTATTTTGCGATGGTTCCTAGGTTGTTTTTTTATTTGTAGGAGCCATTCATGATTTGTCGCTGTTGTTTCACCCCCTGCCTCAATATGTTGCTATGTCTCTCTTTTTCCTACCTGGGCCTGTGTAAGGCGTGGTCAGATGTAACCAGGTGCTGCTTAATGGGGACAATTCTTCTTGCCCGTGTCACATGTGGATATTGGTTTGTTGAGCCAAAATAAATCAGTTTATACAAGTGGGACACGTGTCTGGGAACTTTTCATTTTAGCAGCCACAGTGTCAGTATGCTTGGTGTATACTGCCGCTACATATTTCTTCTTTGTAGATAAACTTTACTTACTTTCTTACAGTCTTAACTCTTAACACCTGCCCTACCAGTTTTTGTAACTTTGTTTACTCTTTTTCGTAGTTTTTTCGTAGCGTTTTCATCCTTGCTTATGTCTCGTTTTAGCCGCTATTTTGAAGCTTTGCGAATTTTGCTCTTGCCGAACTGGAGAAAATGTGCCTCGTTAAGGCGGGGGTGAAGAGATGAATAAATGACCCGGAAATGCATAAAGTAAGCATAAAATAAAAGGTCACGAGTTCAAATTAGTAAAGTTTCAGATTGCCTGGATTATTGTGGGGGAAAAGAAACTCCTGAATGTTTCTGTCCTAACAAAACAACGTGTTTTGTTTCATTCAAGCATGTGACAGTAAATCTGCATATTCAATCTGTTTCCTCCACATGAGCTCAAAAACACTTGGTTCCTCCTTGTGATGTCATGATGTGGTGTTCCTCAGTGTTTTTAAAGTCTACACACTTCCACGGGACTCATTACCATCATTCGAGTTCATTTGTCTTCACTCCAAAGCCGATACCTGCTATTGTTTTTAGCTTTTATTCAAACTTCAGAGGATGAATGACGATGGTTTGTCGTGCAGAAATTAGGCCTGAATAACTTTAACTTACAAGCCAAGACATTGCAGTCACACACAGTCTCCCGTGCAACACCTTTTAGACTTTTCTCTCACCAACACATCTGGAAGAAGGAGCTGCTGATGTTTTCTCGCACATTACAAAAACACCTAGTTATATTTAGAGGAAGTGAGGCTAGCTCCAGTGGTTTTCTGTTATAAACACAAGGCAACAGTGTGGAGCAGTGTATGTGCTGTTAAACAAACTCACCAAACCAGGAGCGGATTCATGTTTTCAAACACAAATGTGGAAAACAAATGTCCGGTTTTCAACTCACTCAATTTGCAGCATTACGCCTTAACTACGTGTTATGCAAAGGTGTCCCGAAGCCTGTAGACAGAAGTCAATTTGCAAACAAAGTGGATTTCTCATGTGGAGGTGACAAAATACGCTAGCATCACATTCCCCAAGGCTTTACACCATTCAACTAATCTCTCCTGTTTCTGGTTATTGACATTTGCTTTGATATACTACAGTTACGGGCGTAATAGTCTACATTACATTTACACCAGTGCTGCATGGCCCATGATGAAATGCAAAGCTTTATAGAAGACACAATGTGCTCGTCGACAAACAGTACTGTGCAAAAGTTAAAAGTGGCTTTGTAAAACTATACTTTTGGACACCGTAGCATTGACGTTTCACAGTTTACGACCTAAAACAGTGGTTCTCAACTCAATATTAGTCACAAACCACAGGTAAACAGCCCCTGTTTGCGACCACCACAACCACCAGGTACAACAACATTTTCCTTGGTACTCCCAGACTGAGAACCACTGAAAACACTGGGTTTAGAAAAAAAACGTTTTGTGTGTTGTCAAACTGATTCCATACCAGGGTCCCACAAACTGAAACTTTTAATTTGGGCCTGTATGCTTTTTATTTTAATTCCTGGGCAGGAGTTTTTTCACTTTTTACCGTTTTACCTGAAGCTAGTTCCAGCTCAATTGTTTATCGTTACTATGGAAACAGCTGTACGTGATTTAACTGTTGCTGGACTAACTGTGTTTATATTTGTTTATTTGAGCAACACTCTGCTCTAAAGGAGTGGGTCGAAGCAAGAGCCTATATGTTTGTTAAGTGTGACGTCACGACTTTCGCTTCCGGGTCCTAGCAGACGGGCAAATATGCGAGAAAAAAACATAAATAACTCTTAAAAACAACCATCAATATTTCTGAAACTCAACAGAGAGTTACTGAAGCTACTTATTTCTCAGACTCATTAGCCAAAAATGCTGCACCTACTGCTAAAAAAGAAATACTTACTAAAGTCGCTACTTCCGGGGTTAGCAGAGCTGCTGCGCCGTTAGCATCTTTCGCCGCTAACCCGGAAGTACCGATTTTGGTAAATATTACTTTTATAGCAGTAGGTGCAGCACTTTTGGCTAATGGGCCTGATAAATAAGTATGTTCAGTAACTCTCTGTTGAGTTTCAGAAATATTGATTATGGTATTAAAGAGTTTTTTGTAGTTTCTCGCACATCTGCGGACCCGGAAGTAGAGCTGTGACGTCACCATTTAACAAACGTATTGAGAATGAGGAGTCACGTGCCGAGTTGGGGGATTTGGGGGGGGCTCTGAGCCTGTCGGACATATTGGCTGTGGATTGGGGGCACGCTCCCAGAATTTCACGCATTCCTCATATTCCAGAGCACTTTAAATTTTGCGCATTTACGTTTTCGGCGAGACAGAGACGGATCTACGAATACAACAACGAAAATGAGGAAAGTAAAGCAATGCAAAGAGATGAGGCGAAAGAAAAGGGACCTTACAGGAACAAGCTCATACCAAGCGCAAAACAGCGGTATTTGGAGAAGCTTGCGGACATCCAAAAACATCAACACATGAACTCCCTGCAGCAGAGACCTGGACCATTTACCTCCATTCACATACATGGACATAGTAAACTACCTTGTATTTGGTGTAAGTTACTACACGATGCAGGAGTTTAAAAGCCACAAGTCTTTGGAAAGTTACCAGACTTTCTGCTGTGGCTGGATCCAGGACGTGGCTCTACAAGCCTCCCGCTGGTGAGAACAGCGTTGTACTGGCATAAGTAACTTTCTTCACATGCGTTTTAGTGTGTTGTAATTACATTGCATTTAGCGGACACTTCTTGACCAAAATGACAAAGTAATAAAGTACGTGTTTCGTAAACACTACATTGTTACGGGATGTTCAATGTACACAAACGTTTCCAACATGTTTTGACAGGTCAGACTTGCGCTCCTCGATGCTGTGTCCATTTCTGTAACCTAAAAAACTGTATCCCATTGTTCCTACGTTTTCCATATCTATCGTGTGAGGTATTGGAGCAGTTTTTAACACAGCAGTGACTTCCAGGCGGTAAAACAGTGCGGAATAGCAAGAACCTCCGCTACCACGGCGTTAACAACACACGTAAACAACGTGTATTGCCGCCGGAGCGCAGCCAATATGTCGGCGAGGGGGGATAGGGAGGGGGGCTCTGTGCCGTGACGTCAACTCCTCATTCTCAATAGAGTTCGGAAATATGATGAGATATCGCTATGCATTATGGGATTAGCAGCAATTGTAAACTAATGGAGATTTTAAAAGTTAAAGTACTGGAGTTATTGTTCACATTAAAACACATGGACACCACAGTGTGTTAGATGTATTTACCAGCAGTAACTCAACAGCTAACAGAGTTTCACTGCTTTTTTTCTCCACTTTTTATACTGAGTTTAGCTAATGTTAGTCTATGGAAATGTATGCTAACAGCTGCAAAGATGGCTGATCTCCATGGTAACTGTGAAATTTCCCAAACTCTACAAGCGCCCACCCCCAAAATCCATACGAAGGAACATAGTGCAAAATAATGATGTGCGTTATACAGTTTTAACGCACACCAGTTAGCTAATCAGAACTGAGTATTCACCATGGTATAAAAAAACAATAATGTTCTCGCTACAATGTTAATAGTTCTCTGTTGATGAATTCATATTTCTTATTAATTCATCATAAACAGAGACATTTCTCAGACAAAGATTTGTCACTTCTTGTACTATGGCAAGAATAGTATATTTATACTATACTCTCAAAATAATATTACACAAGTGAAAAGTGTGTCACAAAACACTGAAAACCGTCACTCAAATTACTTTGCAAATGTTGATTATTTCTACCCGCCTCTGACAGCAGAAGGAGCAAGATCTGAACCTACTAAACACACTGGAGTGAAGCAGTGACAGTCTTGAAGTTGGTTGGAAACTGCATATTGAAGGCATTTTGAGCTCTGAAATGATTTGAATGAGTCTGGCTATGATATGTGGACTTTAAAACCATGATGTGGCACTTTCAGAGGAAGTAGGCACCATTTTGAGAGCCCGATTTTACTAAAACATGCTTGAACGAAATACCATAATTGTCAATAACGGCCCATTATGTCAAAACCTTTGCACAGTACTGTTTCCAACATTATTTCTTTGCTTTCCTGTACATATCTCGGATGTGCTATTGGCTTACCTGTCTTTAGTTACAATACCGGAACTATCCCTTGCAGCCACATTGTCCTCGCTCGCTCCGGTCATTGTGCTAAAAATGTGCTTCAGAATCCCCCGAAACATTGTCTTCCGCGCCAGTTCGCAGCACAAAAATTGAAACCCACACCTCAGCTCAAGCCGTTGACGGTTCCGGGTCTGTTTTGGCATCCCTGCTCGTCCCGCATTGTCCGTTATTCCTAGTATCGACCAGAAAATGTTCCCCGCCGTCCCCCCTTCGATGACCTCCCCCGTCGCCAGCTGTTTCATTCGCATATTTATGGACCCGTAAGTCCTCTTGGGCCTCACGAACGCCGCCCTCCGCCTGTACATCTCCCCCCGGCAAATCGACACCATGAGGAGAACGGACAGGAACATGCCGCCCAACGTCAGCAGGCCCAGGCCGGCGATGATGCACTTGTCCAGGTGCGAGCCGAGCGTGGCGTAGTACAGTTCGAGCTTCTCCATCTGCCGCGCCGACACCGTGTCCGGGTCGACCTTGGCCTCGCGCGGGATGGTGTACGCGATGACTACCAGGACGATGCCGCTGACCAGGAAGACCAGCGCGAACACGAAGCCGTAGTCGGCGGAGCGGTCGTCGCCCGGGTGCTGCTGGTACTCGCGGAGGTCGTGTGACTCGCCGGGATCAGCTCCGTCATCATCCTCATAGCAAAGGTCCTGGGGCTGCGGGTCGACCTGGAGGAGGATAGAGAAAATGTTAGGGAGACTCTAACTTTACTGTTATGATCTGGTCAGGTTCAACAACACTATGTGCCTAAAGAATAAGATCAGACGCAGAGGAGAGGCTGAGCGCGAGGGAGCAAGGGCTGGCTGGCGGAGGAGGGCGCCGGACATGGACGGGACACGACGACGCACCAGGTCGGGATGCGCGAAGGCGGCGAGGGGAGCGTTCGGGGTAAGGGATGTCCCCGGACAGGCGCGGCAGGGTCGAGCAGCGGCGGCAGGCTCCCCCAGCTCACGTGCCCGAGGCGGACCCCTGTACCTGGATGCAGCTCCCGGAGCCGGCCGGACCCCTTTCCTGGATGACCGGAACGATATGGCACCTTCGAGCACGCACACCCGCTCCTTACTTTTAGTCCTTTTTTAAACCCCCATGTTTTAGCCCTCTTTTAATCTGCATTTTATCTTGACTTTTATACAGGCCTTTAATAAATGGTGTAATCCCTTTTTAAATCGCCTTGTGTTCCTTGATTGCACCACTTACTTAGGCTCCCATTGCTTTTAAACCTGTGACAAAGGTCCAGCCCACATGGGCCAACACACATGGGGCCCACATGGAAACTGTGGACAAACCACTTATAACCCAGGTGGGCAGACCAAGCAGAGCCCACATTGTTTTGCTGGCTGGGTCTATACTTTTGTACATCTTTGCTGAGTTTTTGTGAGGTTTAGTGGATTTTGTTTTACTGCAGAGAGGCCGTACTGACCATGAAGGACCCAGGTTTTTAAAACAAACAGCTAGCTTATGTGCAAAAGACATTTGAGAACTACAATTTCTTCTTGTGAAACACTGAAGAGGCACCAAGAACCCCCACACCTGCAGCACGGTGGAGGCGTCACCAAAGGCACTACAGGAAACAAAAAAGGGACAAACGAGGAGAGGATGGTAAAAGACTGTTGTGGGGCGGAGGAAGCTGTGCAGGAGGAAGAAGAAGGAGGAGGTGGATGAGCTGACCAGTGCGGGACACCACGCTCTGAAACGGGAACAGAGGAGGCGCCATTTTAGAGGAGCACTGAAAGCAGTGCTCCTGTTTCCTCTACCTCCAAAAACATGCTGGTCAGGTTGGCCCACAATGGCACCGCGCTCAGTCACAGTGGCTCAGGACTAACCCAACATCGGAACGCAATTTTTTTTTTTAAACGTACTGACTACCTTTCACTTTTATGCCACGTTACTAAAATATCAAGGCTATTGTAACCTAAAGTATAGTTTAAAAAGCCTCAAGCGTATAATATAAGCATAACTTGCACTTTATTCAATGTGTCATCGCTGCTGATTCGGTGAGTGTCGCGGGGCTCGAGCACCAACCCAAATTTTAGAGCGCACAGACAAATTTACCCTAATCACAAAATACCGCTCTCTTGTCACAGCCCAGAGTGGGTCAGTCCATAACATAAATATGAGTGCAGTGGCAAGGCTAATGCACAGTTTGTTTGGCACAATAAGAACTTACTTCAGTGCCGTATAGGTAGTTAGATTGAGACAGGGGGATTGACGTCTTTTTCTCCACATATGTAACATATGTTATATAAGATACAATACAATATTGAGCTAGCTTTTTGTTGGTAATTGTAATTTGTAATTTTACTCTCCTCATAGTAGTATTATATTGTAAAAATAGATATTGGGAGGGTAAGGGTTAAGACCTCTACTCCATTTTCCGCAGAATGACAACAGTGTAACCTTCATATTGCCATCTCTTTCTTTTACTTTACAATTTCAATTACAATATGGATCAGGTTTAGTCACGGTTCCTCTGCGCCCCGTCAGACCTCACTGTCCTTGTGTCTTTATTCACTCAGAAAGAAAACAGTGTTCAGTACATTGGTCTTTTCACTCTTGTTGATGAATCAGCCGCTGAACATTTTCAAAACCCACACACAAACTCACATGGATTTATGGTGTGCGATAATGATTCATAAATCTGGTTTCTCTGCCCGTTTTGTCGCTAGATCATTCACTACACTATCCCAAGTGTGTAGATGTCAGATGAAATTGGTTTATTTGCAAATTGCACTTTCTACACTCCGGCTAATGTCAATTTAAGTAATTTTAGCTAGTTTATTTTGCTGAATGTGGGTCAACAAACGGCTAATGGCTAATTATAGCGTAGCATGTTTCTCGTGTGTTCATCAACACTCACTGTCCAGACCACAATAAACAAGTAATACATTATTTCAAAAACACCATCCCAGTTTGCTCATCTAGGGATAATGTCCTCGACCCCTGTCTTCGACCTCGTGAGGTGTCAGACTCAGGGACAGGCCTGGTCACCTTGATAGGACACTGTGAGGAAATACCCGGTGGCCTGGGAGAAATCATCAGAGGGTGTGTTGGCGCAGATGTGTGTAGCAGTGTTTCTGTACGACTTCTCCAACTGCAACTTTGGTAACACACGTATAGCTTTCTACCGCCCAGTGTAGAGTGAATGGAAAAATCCCCTTTGCGTGTGTGAAGTGCTTCAGGGGGAGTTGCGTGATGTGAAAAGTGCTGCACAAATAAGATTCCCTTCAGTACCTTTGCGTTACTGGCAGCAGATGTTGAGGGCACGCTGTTGCTGCTGGACTGCAGTTCCTCGTCCTGCAGGTAGGAGGCGTTGTCGAAGCCTGAGGCCCCGCTCCTCAGTGGGACGGGGCCCGGACTGGCCCCTCTGTCGGCTGTCCTGCCCACAGTGCCCAGCTCCTGCAGCTCTACTCCGTTCATGCTCCTCTCTGACGCAGCATCACTGCAAGATTAGTTTATTATTGACTTTTTAAAATACTATATATCTTTCTTTCTTTAGTAATTTAATTTAATAATAAAGTTGTCATTTTAAAAGAATATACATTTTAGAAGGTGGTTCTTGGAACAACAAACTGGATCTAAACCAGAAGAACTCTTCAATGCATTACTAAAGCATAAAATAAATTATCCAAATAAATGAATAAAGTTATTCATTGTACAAGCCCTATGTGTCAGGGAATAACCATGACCGAAAGTGAACAGTATCAATAGTCATTATTTTCTTTCCAACAGAGCGTTTAGTGTTGACTCTGCTCCAGGGATTCACAAACCTTTTAACAGCACCTCAACCTTTCAATTTCCAAGCCCAAAAAGGCTCAAAGGGTCTGAAATACAAAACATAAACTGGACTAAATTGAGTGAACTCTATGGCTGCACTGCAAACCATGTCTCAAACAGAAAAACACCAACATAAAAATATATCAAATTAACATCGGCAAAGTTTAAAGGCAGCACGGTGGTGCAGCAGTTAGCGCTCGTGCTTCACAGCTAGAAGGTCCCTGTTTAATCCCTGGCCGGGGCCTTTCTGTGTGGAGTTTGCATGTTCCTCCTGTGTGTGCATGGGTTTCCTACTCGGGTTTCCCCTACCACTAAAACATGTACAATAGGTCAGGGTGAGTGAAAGTGTTTTGGAGAATGCGAGAGGGGACCGATGGAAATTAACCCATGGCTACAATCCGGCAAGGCATGTTTAGATGCATGAGACCCATGTTCACTACCATTCACTGTCCAAATAAACCAACAAATAAATAAATAAATAGGGCTACAAGAAGAGCCTATGCAAATTATGCCACATCAACTCAAGCCAAATGAGTGCCAACACTGACTTTCAGATGTGTTTTGAGTGTCATGGGTTCTTTCTGAAATAACAGAGGTGCATAGTGTACTTTCAATAGAGTTTTCTATGGCAGTGTGATATAAAACCCATAGCGACGCTGTATTATCTCCATTCCTCGGTCACAAACCCACTGACACACTTTCCCACTGCGCTGACCCCTCGTCTCACCCTCCCCACGTGATCCACCTTGACCTTGTGATGCGCCAAAACCCCAAACCGGGAGCAGCCTGCAGCCCGTGTAGTCTACTATCCTTACGTGTGCGCGCCCGTGCTTGTGTGCGCGCGTGCTTGGTCTCCGCGCACGAGATAGCATCGCCCTGAGCGGAACTGATAAGCCACCCCGACACTTCATTACCGTGCGCTATGGCAGATAAATACGGGATACGATGTTGCTGAAGTGGAAATTACGCATTAGCAACACAACGATCCGGCTTCTCCTAAGGAAACACCGGCTGTGCGTCCCCTTTGACACAAACCAAGGCGGACAGGACAGGAAGCGTCAATGTCTCGAATACAGGGAGGGGAATGAGGATACGCGTGCCAAAGTGATGCGTTTATTTTCTTACCTGAAACGCGTAACGACAGCGGGCCTTGGAGACGCACGTATCCGTCCACCTACCCGTCCATACGGGGAAGAGCAGAGCACAGGGCTGCTGCTGCTGTGGTGGTGGTGGTTGTGGTGGTGCTGATGAGAGGAGAGTGCACCTCTGAGCATGCGCAGAGGCGGGGGCGCTTCATCGCTGGTGTGGAGGAGCGCCGAGGACGTGCCAGTGGACCGAAGGTGGCCAGGGCCGGCCCTAGCAAGCGCCCTGGGCAAGA
The DNA here is from genome assembly GCA_007210695.1 of Neogobius melanostomus. Lineage (NCBI taxonomy): Eukaryota > Metazoa > Chordata > Actinopteri > Gobiiformes > Gobiidae > Neogobius > Neogobius melanostomus. The sequence continues at coordinate 100,408 of VHKM01000457.1, read as the reverse complement.
TTAACTCCCCCCGTCCCCCCTAAAAATACTGATGCAAAATTATCTCTGCAGTAACAAGTATTTTGTGCTTGTGTTGAGCAGTGGTTCCCAACCCTTTTCCCTTGAAGCCCATCCTGCTCATGTCGTATACCTCAAACAAACAGCAAAAACATGTAGGCCCCACAAATATCAAAGCACAAAACTAATTGACAGTCAGCATTTATTTCAGACAAATGAACAGAAATTGGGTCTTTTTCTGAAACGCAGATGTGCAAAGCTAAGCTACACATAATCCTAGCAGCACATACCACACATATGGTCACAATGAAACAGGGCAGAGAAATAGTTTGTTTTCAAATTGAACTTATTTAACCATATGGCAGTAAACATAAAAACAAAAACAAAACAAAAACATGCTGCATATACGTATGTTTGTTATAGTTTGTTTACTCTTGTTTGTGTGGCTAAACTGGCTGTGTAAATTACTTGATGGCAGGCAGGCAGAACATCTCCTGAGGCCCAACTCCAGACTTTTTTCTTCTAGTTGTGGATTGAAACTTTGTTCCATTGGAGGTGTAGTAGGTTGAAAAACGCTACATCTAAAGTTAATATTTTGACAACCCCCCCTTCTATTTTTTTGTATATTCGCTATTGTCTGTTTTGTTTTGGGTAATACACATCCTGACCAGTAGATGGTGCAGTAGCGCTACTGTGGGGACTAGAGAGGCTCGCGCAGGCGCAGCTTCAGAAGTAAACGAGCTGTGGCCTGATCAACAACGTCTCCTCTGTGTCTGTCCACAGGTACGATAAAAAGTTACTTTTGTAGCTCAATCTTGGTCCAAACCATAGACTTTTAAAAAGAATAGACAGCTCCTCCTCACTCCTCCCCGTTTACCATAATGACCACTTTCGAGGGGGAAATCATGGCGGATTTACAGACTCCTCCTCCCCAGCTCTGACGAAGCATGTTCCTAATAAGGGCAAAAGGGCGGGATCTCACTGTAAACTCGGCCCTTGCGTGACGTGTAGCTCGCGCAGCTCCAATGCCAACAGTCCGACCTCCGTTAAGTAGGAGATTAAAAAAAATATATTTCGAAAACCAGCCTGGTTTCAATTTTTTTGACTAACCCAGCGTTATCTCAGGAGGAATATGTAGCCATATTAAGTGTTGAAAAAATTGAAACCAGGCATTAAAGTTGTTTTTAACGTGTCTAAAGTCCAATGCTTTCAATGGGGGCCTAGCGGCCAAATGGAGGTACTACAGCAATGGAAGAGCAATGGCGGCCTCCAGTGTTTGCGGTCACAAAGCAGAGCAGCCAGCGGCCATTGGTCCAAACGTAATCCACTTCGAAGTGTTGAATGTATGATCTGAACTAACTGTGAAAGTGTCAGATAATTCGGTTTTAGTAGAAGATGTATTTTTTGTTGTGAACGTTGCTCAACGGTAAAACAAAAAACGTTAGTAGAAATGTAGTATGTGTAGTTTAGAAAATGTGTATTTTTAGGCAGTATCCAAGCAGTATTTCGTGCTAAAGTGCTTTGGTAACAAGTAGTCAATATGCTACTCAAATTCAAGTTTAGTTTCAGAGTTACATGGACTTTTGCCGCCGTTTGCTAGGCGCTTTCTTTTTTGTTGTTGCTGCGCTACGTGTGTGTGTATGTATGTGCGTGTGCGTGCACGTGGTAGAGAAGAGAAGGAGAAAGGCGCAAGTGAGGGAGATGTACTGTTGGAGATTTAGTGGACTTTTACACTACCACAGTCATATGGAGTTGGAATGTGAATGAGTGTGTATGTAACTTTACTTTATTTAATTTTTATGTATTTGCAAATGGACAAATCTTGTCAATGTTCTAGAATATTGAATTCAGAAGTAACGAGCTGTGGCCTGATCAACAACGTCTCCTCTGTGTCTGTCCACAGCTACACCACCATTGGCAACACGGTTACGCTAACTGTGTGCCACTTGTGACCGCCCAGCTTCCCCTAGGGCTGGCGCCGGTAACAGAGGCGCTGTGCATCTAATGATAGAGGCGTATCACTGATCATGAACATGCTTTATTCTTGCTGTTAACTAACATTACGTTAATAAATACTAGATCATTTGGACATCTATTCGAGTGTGCTGTGTATTTTCCAATACAACTAACATTACCATAACATGTTTCTCCCTGAATATTGTGGTCCCACCCCAAGTGGGACATAAATACCCTGGGAAGTTTTGACACTCTTTTTCTGAACAGTCAAGAACAGAAATTTAACACGTAATTGTGTGTAAAGTATTATTTCTTGTACAATCAAAGAGGGAACCCTTTTATAGGATTCCAACTGGAAAATTTTAAAAGAGCAAAACTTCTAACTCTTCCTGGGATCAAATGCAGACCCCAGTAGAAATCACACCTCTTTCAGTCACGGTTTGGGGACTTAGAGACTCGAAGAATATGTAAATAGCTGTATAAATCACTCCCCCTCTGCCACTGCTATTGACAAACATCCAGATAATTTTTATTGCTTTGTTGGAATTTGCATTAGTGATAGATTGAATAACTAGTTTCCCTAGATGGCTCCATGATTCCAAAACCGTGAAATTGGTAAGAGGTCTAACGCCAAAACCTGATAAGTAGCCTCCGAATTGGGCTGTCAGTTAGGAAGGAGTTAGGAAAAGGAGCCTCAATGCTAACTGAAGCTCCTATGCCACTTTAGCATAGGAGCTTCTGATGCTACCTCACTGGCGATTAGGAGCCACGTGCCATCCCATAAGTCACCGCGCCGCAAGCCCGCCCTCACCCTCGAGTGATTCTTCATGCGCAACCACTGTTGATTGACAGGTGCACAATTAATTAAAAAATATATAAGATATATAAGAGATTCGGCACAAGCCAAACTTTATAAAAGTGACGAAATACATGTTGTCGCCACCACAGCACAGTCACATGTCAGTGTTTTAAAGAGCCTCCTCAGTAAATGGCCTAAATGGAGGCAGTTTGTGCTTTTGCTTTCATTTAGTAGAAACTTAACCTCTTCAGCCCTACGGTCCCACCTGTGGGACCAAAATAAGTAAAATTTGGTCCGGGCAGTTGGTCGCACTTGGACAGTAGGGGGCGCTCTTCCAACCTTCTCAGTGTAAATGTGAATTGACTTTTTTCAGAGTTAGACTTTAGGTCAGACACCATGAGTGACAGTAACATCATGCTAAATAGTGAGCTCTTTATTGTCTGTAATACAGCTGAGGCCTCGTTGCTCTGCAGTCACAGACTGAGAAGTGAAGAAGGAAGTCATGGAGATTCTGCTTTAGACAGAACTTCAGAGTTCTGCTGGATATAAGAGTCATATCTTATTCTGAAACTCAAAATATAGTAAAAACAAAAAATATACAAAACATATTTTTCCAATAAAAAATGTAAAAATACAAATGTGAAAATCCTGAAATTATATCATTAAATATTAGTTAATTATTAATTACTCTCATTTTACAAAAAACAAAACAAAAGCATGACAATTATATCTGATGGAGTGTCATGTGTGTCCCAGTTCTTCTGAGTCACGGTGGGTCATGGTGGACCATGACAGATGTGGACAGGACTGTGGTAGATCTACTTTTACTTTGGTGAAAATAGTTACTATAGTAACTGTGTTGAAAAAATGAAACTCATGAGGTTCTTCTGTAACATCTGTCCACATCAGACCACGACTCAAACATGACTCTACAGCAGATACAAATGACAAGGGTTTGTTTTTGTAGAATGAGAGTAATTTCTCAACTATTACTAAGGAATACTTGAATTTCTATCTTTTGTTTGTTACATCCAGCAGAAGTGTAATGTTCTAAATGAGAATCTCCATGACTTCCTTCTTCACTTCTCACTCTGTGACTGAAGAGCAATGAGGCCTCAGCCTTTTTATTGAAAATAAAGGGTCACTATTCAGCGTCATGTTACTGTCACTCATGGTGTCTGACCTACAGTGTAACTCTGAAGCCAATCAAATCACAGAGACTCAGAGTGGGTTGGGCTCAAATGGGCACCAAACGCCAAGATCTAAGCTCTGAGAGAAAATAATAAAACCCTGGGCTTAACCTCTCAGCCCTACGGTCCCACCTGTGGGACCAAAATAAATAAAAATTTGGTCTGGGCAGTTGGATGCACTTGGACACTAGGGGGCGCCCTCCCAACCTTCTCAGTGTAAATGTGAATTGAATTTCTTCAGAGTTAGACTTTAGGTCAGACACCATGAGTGACAGTAACATGACGCTAAATAGTGAGCTCTTGTCTGTAAAAAAGCTGTGGCCTTGTTGCTCTTCAGTCACAGACTGAGAAGTGAAGAAGGAAGTCCTGGAGATTCTGCTTTAGACAGAACTTCAGACTTCTGCTGGATATAAGAGTCATATCTTATTCTGAAACTCAAAAATATAGCAAAAAAAAAAGAAATTTACAAAAATAATAATAATAATAATAAATAAAATAATAATGTTTCCATTCAAAACAAGTAAATATACAAATGTGAAAATCCTGAAATTATATCATTAAAAATATTAGTTAATTATTAATTAAAACAAAAAAACATGACAATTATATCTGATGGAGTGTCATGTGTGTCCCGGTTCTTCTGAGTCACGGTGAGTCATGGTGGACCATGACAGATGTGGACAGGACTGTGGTAGATCTACTTTTACTTTGGTGAAAATAGTTACTATAGTAACTGTGTTGAAGAAATGAACCTCATGAGCTTCCACATCAGTCCTGCTGCACCACGACTCAGAGGAACTGGGATAAACATGACTCTACAGCAGATACAAATGACAAAGGTTTGTTTTGTAGAATGAAAGTCATTAATTAACTAACATTTTAATCAAACAAATTCAGGATTTTCACACCTATTACTAAGGAATACTTGAATTTCACACTTTTATTGTTACATCCAGCAGAAGTGTAATGTTCTAAATGAGAATCTCCATGACTTCCTTCTTCACTTCTCAGTCTGTGACTGAGTAGCAATGAGGCTTCAGCCTTTTTACTGAAAATAAAGGGTCACTATTTAGCGTCTATTTTAGCGTCTATTTAGCTATTATGTTACTGTCACTCATGGTGTCGGACATACAGTGTAACTCTGAAGCCAATCAAATCACAGAGACTCAGAGTGGGTTGGGCTCAAATGTGACCAAACGCCAAGATCCAAGCTCTGAGACAAAAATAATAAAACCCTGGGCTTAAGAGGTTAAGAGGTTAACCTCTTAAGCAACATGGATAATTTGCATACTGTAGCTTTATGAAACCGCTGTTGGGATAAAATAAGGCTAAAGGAAAATGTGATGGCTCATTTGGATTTTTTTTGGTTCTCCTTAAATGTCTTTATTTGGACACTACGTTGTTGCATATGCAATAGGTGGCGGCATGCGCTTTTGTTTGCCTGCCAATATCCTTAAAGAAGAAAAACAGCTGTTGGTGATGTCACTTCCCCTTCCCCTGGGTAAGGACGGTCGAATTGGGCAAATGCTGCTGAAGCTCTAGTTCACTAACTGAAGAGATCTAACAGTTGACCCCATGAAAGGTTAAGGATTAGTTACTAGTGTTAGTACTTAGAGGCTACAATTTAAGGGTTTCGGAATCAGCCACTGGCTGTTTCCGAATTGCCAGGATCCTCGGCGTCTCAACCACTTCGGACGTAATTCACGTCATCACAGCGCCGCCAAGTGGTGTTCCTATTCACTCAGACCACTCGCCTCCTCGCAGTTCGACTCCTCTGTTTGGCTCATTTACGAAGGATCCTCCGCTGCCTCGGAGAGCTGAAATGCAACACTGTTTTTTTCCTTCCCTTTTCTCACAGAACTTTATTAGTTTAAGTTTTGTTCAACATTTGTGCAAAAAATGATTGTAATAAAAAATCATTGGTAGAAGTGTTGTAAGCAAGTAAAGATGTAAAAAAGAGGTTTATATAAAGTTAATGAAACGGCTAATAAACAGGCCTATTTATTGAGAAATTATGCTGTTGTTAATTTATATCTACAAATCAACAAAATAAAACCAATAAAGTGTTTTTACATTTAATTTTTTTCACAATATTTTAGAGACCACTCAGATCATACTCCTTCACTCACCATCTCTAGAAGAAACAGTGAACAGTCATCAGTAGCAGAGAACATGGATGAACCAAGTCTCTACTTTCTTCATGTTCAAGGAGGAGCATCACCAACTCTTCATCGTGGGCAGCGAGACCATACACTTTAGAAACACATTTCTCAAGTCACAAACTATAGAAATGATCCCTGAAAGTATAGGCTTAACTCTGCAGTGTCTCTGCAGTGGCTCTAGTGTGACAGGACTGTGTCTCTGTGTTCTGGTCCTGGCTCAGAGAAACAGGAGAAGTGGCCTCATAAAATAAACCTTTAGTTTAGACGATACAAGTTTAGACACTGGTGGTGGTGAGGAGGAAATTCTGATGAGAAAATTAAGATATTGTACGATCTGAGTTGCTACACAGTGAATGCTCCAGTGTTAATTTGACACTGTTTGGTGTCTATATAGTTCACACCTTCTCAGTGTGAAAGTGAATGACACTCTTCAGCGTTAACTACAGGTCAGACACCACGAGTGACACTAACATGACGCTAAATTTAATTCAATTCAGTCACAGACCTACAGGTGAAGGAGGAAGTCATTGAGATTCTGTTTTGGACAGATCTTCAGACTCCTGATGGAAATACAAGTTAAGTACTGAAACTTAATTTCTTTATTAATATCAAGTATTGGATGGGGGAAAAAAAATACATAATGTGTTGGTTTATATATTTACAAAACCCATTCACTTCTATCCAGTGTAGTAGGTCATGTGTGTCCCGGTTCTGCTGAGTCATGGTGGGTCATGGTGGACCATGACAGATGTGGACAATACTGTGGTAGATCTACTTTTACTTTGGAGGAAACAGTTACTATAGTAATGAGCTTCTTCTGTAACATCTGTCCTGCTGCACCACGACTCAGAGGAACTGGTAGTGATGGTGAGATGAAGCCCCGTGAGGCCTTTGAAGCAGTCACCGAAGTGGGTCGACACATGTACCAAAGCTTCAGAGTGGTTCATCTGCTCTACTGCTCCATCAAGTGGACAAAATAATGTACTTCAACTTAAGTTACCATTATGCACATGCACCATATACACAGTGTCATTGTAATTAGGAGTGGAATATTCTCGTGTTATTTGAAGTAATGTGACGAGACAGGGGTCTTTATTGATTTTTATTCAAAAATGTTTTTTTTTTTTTATGGACACCACCAAGCCCTCAAAACCATGCTCAAAACCCGCACACCAGTTCCTGAATCAGGCACGTGGTACGGTGCTTCAGGAAGGTTCAAATCGTCATTGTGTACGTCACCAACACACGCTCCGAACCACGCGCCGCCTCTGCCTCCCCCTTATTGCTCGACACACGCTTCGACGCCTCGATACGAACGTAACATCACTAGGAACTGGGTCAAACATGACTCTACAGCAGATACAGTTTACAACTTTTTTTAGTTTATAATACATAATATAAAAGTATATAAAGAGTTTCATCTCTTAAAGATGTTAATAACAAACACTTCATTTTTCGTCTTTACTTATATCCATCAGAAGTCTGACGTTCTGTCTAAAGCAGAATCTCCATGACTTTCTTCTTCACCAGTCAGTCTGTGACTGAAAAGCAATAAGGCCTGAGCCTCTTTACTGGAAACAAAGAGCACATTGTATTTAGCGTCATGTTACTGTCACTCGTGGTGTCTGACCTGTAGTTAACACTGAAGAGTGTCATTCACATTTACACTGAGAAGGTGTGAACTATATAGACACCAAACAGTGTCAAATTAACACTGGAGCATTTACTGTGTAAGTATTGTAGAGACGAAGCCCATTTAGTCTGATGAGAGATGATAGGCTGAGGAAGAGTGGAAAGGTGTGAAGAGGCACAAACGCAGTAAGTCAGTCTTGATTTGTATCAACAATGTTTTATCCTGTAGAACTCAGCAAAATAAAACCTGGAAAGTGTGGTGATGTTTATTGTCTTTCACAATATCTGAGAGATCACTCGGATAATTCCCCAGGATATAATATGTAACATAAAAGGAAAAGTGCCAAATGAAAACAAGTTCATACACTCGTGGAATTGAAGATGAAGTTATAGTGTTGAATAGATGAAGGGTTGTTGCATGATCAACATTGCTTACTGCTGACTGAGTGATGAGGGGCTGAAGAGGAGGAGCAACATGTTTGTCTTTCTTTGCATCTGTAAAGTTTAATTTTTTGAGTCCACTTTTCTTGTTTGCCTGAGCCAGGACCAGAACACAGAGGCACAGTCCTGTCACACTAGAGCCACTGCAGGGACACTGCAGAGTTAAGACTATACTTTCAGGGATTATTTCTATAGTTTGTGACTTGAGAAATGTGTTTCTAAAGTGTATGGTCTCGCTGCCCACGATGAAGAGTTGGTGATGCTCCTTCTTGAACATGAAGAATGTAGAGCCTTGGTTCATCCTTGTTCTCTGCTACTGATGACTGTTCACTGTTTCTTCAATTGACAGTGAAGGAAGGAGTATGATCTGAGTGGTTGTTTATAATTGTCAAAGGAAGTATGCCATAAGCATAAAGAGCTACTGTCCACTACAGATGCAAAGAAAGACAAACATGTTGCTCCTCCTCTTCAGCCCCTCATCACTCAGTCAGCAGTAAGCAATGTTGATCATGCAACAACCCTTCGTCTATTCAACACTATAACTTCATCTTCAATTCCACGAGTGTATGAACTTGTTTTCTTTTGGCACTTTTCCTTTTTATGTTACATATTATATCCTGGGAATGATCCGAGTGGTCTCTCAGATAGTGTGAAAGAAAATAAACATCACCACACTTTCCTGTTTTTTTTTTCTTTTTCTGATTGATTGATTGGATTTATTTGAGTGATTATTTACATTATTTACATTAATATAGTTTCAGAGTAGAAAATAAATCAATTAACAAAAACTCAAAAGGAGTAGGCCGGAGCAAGAAAGCTTATACCCCATATTCAAAATTAATTTACATTCCGGCTACATTACAGTAATGTTGTTGCAAAATTCAACAGTGCAAGTTTCAGCATTAACCGTAAGATTGAGAGCATTGATAATTAGAAGCTTTTACATTTTGCAAAATGGAAATCTGATGAGACTTGAAAGACAATTTACAAGTAAGTAAGACGTAGAGCTATAGCAGCTTGTGTAATGAAAAGCAATTACATTTTGCCAGAAGATACTCTAATGAGAGTTACAGGACAACCTACAAGGATGAAAGAGGTAGAACCAAATATGAAAGTATATAGTTACTGATAATGTATTTATTATAATTATTATTATGGTTGTTATTATTATTATTGTTTATTTATTTTGTATATACAGTGGCCTGAAAAAGTATCTGAAGCTTTTGGAATCTCTCACATTTCTGCCTAAATTGGTCACTAAATGTGGTCTGATCTTCGTCAAAATCACAGGAATGATTAAACAGTGTCTGCCTGAACTAATACCACCCAAACATTTACATTTTATCATGTTTTTATTGGCAATAACATGTAAACATTCACAGGAGAGCGCTGAAAAAGTAAGTGAACCCAGAAATCATCCTGATCGTTGTGAGCGTCTCTTATAAAAAACTAGTCACCATTCTATTGTTTTACTCAAAATGATCATGTTTCTCATTGCTATCATACCCGCTTCCACTGTAATAATGTTGGTCATGATTGTTCTGTCAGTGGTTTTTGATTGTTTTCCCTATTTGTGAGGTGTGTTAAAAAGCCAGGGTGTTATGTGGCAAGCTGGTAGTGGGCGGTAGCCCCCCAACCAACGACCCGCCACCCTGCTGCCGTAACCCCTTAACATACCTGAGCCCTTATAGGGAGTAGGAGAAAGCTGCAGAGCCGGAGCCGAGACAGATCTACCATGAAGCGAATCCACCGTGATAGTGCCGGAAAGACGGATATACGACGATATTAGCTCTTGGGAAGATTGATTTTGATCAACTCAACGAACGTGAATAGCCTTTAACCTCTTAAGCCCAGGGTTTTATTATTTTAGTCTCAGAGCTTAGATCTTGGCGTTGGTGCCCATTTGAGCCCAACCCACTCTGAGTCACTGTGATTTGATTGGCTTCAGAGTTACACTGTAGATCAGACACCATGAGTGACAGAAACATGACGCTAAATAGTGACCCTTTATTTTCAATAGAAAGGCTGAAGCCTCATTGCTCTTCAGTCACAGACTGAGAAGTGAAGAAGAAGTCATGGAGATTCTCATTTAGAACATTACACTTCTGCTGGATGTAACAAACAAAAGATAGAAATTCAAGTATTCCTTAGTAATAGTTGAGAAATTACTCTCATTCTACAAAAACAAACCCTTGTCATTTGTATCTGCTGTAGAGTCATGTTTGAGTTGTGGTGCAGCAGGACTGATGTGGACAGATGTTACAGAAGAAGCTCATGAGGTTCATTTCTTCAACACAGTTACTATAGTAACTATTTTCACCAAAGTAAAACTACATCTACCACAGTCCTGTCCACATCTGTCATGGTCCACCATGACCCACCATTACTCAGAGGAACTGGGACACACATGACACTCCATCAGATATAATTGTCATGCTTTTGTTTTTTTTTGTAAAATGAGAGTAATTAATAATTAACTAATATTTTAATGATATAATTTCAGGATTTTCACATTTGTATTTTTACATTTTTGATTGGAAAAATATTTTTTGTATATATATTTTTTTTACTATATTTTGAGTTTCAGAATAAGATACGACTCTTATATCCAGCAGAACTCTGAAGTTCTGTCTAAAGCAGAATCTCCATGACTTTCTTCTTCACTTCTCAGTCTGTGACTGAGAACAACGAGGCCTCAGCTTTTTTACAGACAATAAAGAGCTCACTATTTAGCATGATGTTACTGTCACTCATGGTGTCTGACCTAAAGTCTAACTCTGAAGAAATTCAATTCACATTTACACTGAGAAGGTTGGAAGAGCGCCCCCCTGTGTCCAAGTGCGTCCAACTGCCCGGACCGAATTTTTACTTATTTTGGTCCCACAGGTGGGACCGTAGGGCTGAAGAGGTTAATCGAGTTATTTTTTTTATTTTATTTCTTATGACCAAATTTTGAAATCGTAGATGCTTCTGTTGTTTGCTAAAGCTAACACTTGAAAGAAATGACCCTCATGAGCTTCTTCTCTAACATCTGTCCACATCAGTCCTGCTGCGCCACGACTCAGAGGAACTGGGACAAACATGACTCTACAGCAGATGCAGCACAAATGACATTGGTTGTTTTTTTGTAGAATGAGAGTAATTAATAATTAACTGACATTTTAATCACACAAATTCAGGATTTTCACACCTATTACTAAGGAAAACTTAATTTTCAATCTTTTAATGATGCATCCAGCTCCATTTGTTCTTGTTCTAGTGGTTTCCGGCAGACTCACGCCAAGCGGCGTATTGCTGCCTTTCGCTGGTGGCTCAGAGGTACTACCTCCTACCTCACACTCGATCACACAGTCTGGGTAGAAAAATAAACTCCAAAAAAAAAAATAATAATAATAATAATAATAATAATACTCCGAATGATCCATCACATTCCCATTTTGCGTTCTTTATCTCTTGTACTGTGCCAGCCCCTCGCTTAAAGCTTTGTGTATATCCTCTCCCAAGATGTCATCCACATCTAGACATATTTTAGCCGCATCAAGCACCATCTCAATTCTTTCAGACTTCTTTGTCACTTCAGTCGAACAATTAACTATCATGGCCATAATCGCCAGAAACAGCTTTTTATCTACAGACAAAAAGTTCTTGGCTCTCACTTCATCCTCTTGGTCTGATGGCAAGCTCTGCCCTTGTGTTTTCTTAGGCCTACGGGATTTCACACTCTTCACAGCTTCAGCATAAGACACTTTATTGCTCACTCTCACATCTTGTATCTGTTCCTCTTGTTTCCTCCGCGGGCAGTTTACAGACCCCACTCTGTGGTTCCCCTCACAATGTAGACATTTTAAGTCGACACTCTCACGACACTCCTCACATTCATTCTTTCCACAATAAGCACACCTTTTGGTTCCTCTGCATACAGCTGCCGCGTGGCCATATTCCTGGCATGAATAACAACGTAACGGTGTTTTCTCAAAAGGTCTGACTGGATAGCTGACATAATCCAGCAGCACTCTTTCAGGCAACTCTTCAGTAAATGACAAACATAGGGAAGTAGTCTCAGTCCTCACTCCATTAGTCATTCTTGTCAAACAACGCAAACCACATACACCAGGAACTTTCAGAAAACTGTTGTCATAAAAAACGATTGGGACTCCCGAAATCACTCCCTGCACCTCTTCACTCCACCAAGCCTAAAGCATTTCACACACAGGTATTCCCTGAACACTCCGATTTTCAAAGCTGTCTCCACTTGCTGCTCGTCTTTACAGTTGATGATCACCATTCCCTCGGGTCACTCTGATATATCGGACCTCGCCCACCTCTTTCCCAACAAACCTCCCAACCTCGTGGGGATCCTTAAAAATCCCATCCTGTGGGCAAGCATGCCCACCACAAAGCTTTCCGCACTGCGTTCAATATCAGTAGCTGAATGAGTCTTCTTCCTTTTCTTTTTGTTTTCCATTTGACGGTTTACATCTAATTCGCTCCAAGAGTCACTATTCGACACCATTTTCTCCAAAACCTGGCCCGTTCGTTCTTCAAATTGAGTTGACACTAAAGTACTGTATGGAGACTTTTTTATCTAGCTCCAAAAGCAAACAAATAAATTGTAAGGCTCTAATTCATGTGCGGTCTAACGCACCATGTCAAACATCCTGCCCAATTATTTCCTCTGACTTTTACTGAAAATAAAGGGTCACTATTTAGCGTCATGTTACTGTCACTCACGGTGTCTGACCTACAGTGTGACTCTGAAGCCAATCAAATCACAGAGACTCAGAGTGGTTGGGCTCAAATGTGACCAAACGCCAAGATCCAAGCTCTGAGACAAAAATAATAAAGTCAGAGTAGAAAGGGTTAAGTCCAGATTAAAGACACATCTTTTCAAACTAGCTTTTAAGACTTAGATCATACTTATTTATGTCTTGTATGTAATGTTTTTTAAAGTTTTTTAAGTTGTTTTATCTTCCGGTGAAGCACTGTGGTCTTCCTTGTGTTGTTGTAAGGTGCTATATAAATAAACTTTGATTGATTGATTGAAGATCAGAGGAATAGTGTCAAAACCAGACTTAGAGAGACTCATCCATGCATTTGTCTCCAGCAGGTTAGACTACTATAACGGCCTGCTCACTGTTAGAGCTGCAGAACATCCAGAACGCTGCTGCTCGAGTCCTGACAAGAACCAGGAAATACGACCACATTAGTCCAGTGCTCCGGTCTCTGCACTGGCTTCCTGTCACTCAGAGAATAGAATTTAAAACAGCTCTGCTTGTGTACAAGTCTTTTCATGGTTTAGCACCAAAGTACATCTCTGACATGTTAGAGCCGTATGAACCATCTCGGGCCCTGAGAACTTCAGGGAGGGGTCTCCTGGTGGTTCCCAGAGTCAATAATAAACACGGTGCACAGCAAATGTTCCAGTGTTAATGTGACACTGTTTGGTGTTTATATGAGTCCAACCTCCTCAGTGTTAAAATGTGAGTTGACTCTCTTCAGAGTTAGACTGAAGGACAGAGAATCTGACACCATGAGTGACAGTAACATGACGTTAAATAGAATGTGTTCTTTATTTCCAATAATGAGGCTGAGGCCTCATTGGACTTCAGTCTGTCCTAGACTGACAGGTAAAGAAGCAGGAACATTTGTCATTCAACGAATGTCTAGGACTTCAGCTGGAAGTACAAATTAAAACTGAAAATCAAACAATCATTAATAACAGTTAAATTAAAGGAAAGAATAAAACTGTGTATGTATGTATGTTTAAAAAGCTCTCAAACTGTATCTGATGTAGGGTCATGTGTGTCCCTGTTCCTCTGAGTCAGGGTGGACCACAGCAGATGTGGACAGGACTGTGGTATCCACAGTTTTAATTTGGAGAAAATAAAATAACCCTCGAGTGCAGTCTGCTGTAACATAGACCTGTGCACATCAGTCATGGTCCATCCTGACTCAGAGGAACAGGGACACACATGACCCTACATCAGATACAGTTTGAGAGCTTTTAAAAATAAATATATATATATATAGTTTTATTCTTTCCTTTAATCTAACTGTTATTAATGATTGTTTGATTTTCAGTTTTTAATTTGTACTTCAAGCTGAAGTCCTAGACGTTCGTTGAATGACAAATTTTCCTGCTTCTTTACCTGTCAGTCTAGGACAGACTGAAGTCCAATGAGGCCTCAGCCTTATTATTGGAAATAAAGAACACATTCTATTTAACGTCATGTTACTGTCACTCATGGTGTCAGATTCTCTATCCAGTCTAACTCTGAAGAGAGTCAACTCACATTTTAACACTGAGAAGGTTGGACTCATATAAACACCAAACAGTGTCACATTAACACTGGAACATTTGCTGTGTGAGGCTGCGTTTCAGTTTCATGCAGCTAAAATCTGGAACAGTCTTCATGAGGATGTGAGACTCTGACAATGTTCAAATCCAGGCTGAAAACAGCTCTTTTTACCCGTGCATATGAAAACTGAATGTATTTTATCTGCACTCTTGCCTTTTACTGTAATTGATTCATTTTTCTGTTAATGTGTTAATGATTTGATCTACTTTCTTGTAATTTTATGCAACTGTGAAGCACTTTGAATTGCCTTGTGTATGAATTGTGCTCTACAAATAAACTTGCCTTGTGAATTTCTTAAGGCAAAAGAAGAAATGACGCTCCACCACAGAATAACAGACAGGTTTGTACAACTTGGTCTGTTCATAAATAATAACAATACAAAAGTTAAAGTCTGGTGATTTGGTCTAAAGGAGGAGTACGTCTATGAGGAGGTACAGTCGCCAAGAGCAAGGAAGGCAGTAACCACGGTCTACGCCACAGCCGATGCCTGTGAGGAGTCACATCACTATATGACCGTTGATTTTGGGAAAAGTGGCAACACCTCTGAGCCCAAACCCAGCTCCTCTCACTGTCAATAGGGCTGGAAAGTCTCGTCCCAGAAGCACTTCCGGTTCTTCGCTCGGATACAAACAAACAACCAGCTGTTCGAGGAGGCGGCTGAATTGAATAGTGCAAAATGCTTTCATGACATAGCGAGTGATTAGCCTTAGCAGTTCAACACAAAATGCCAATCAACGCCAGCTGGAGACGACCAACACCAGCACATTAAAGGTGCACAACGCAAGTTTATGAGTTCTTGCAGAACTATGACCCCTTTGGCGACAAGCGGAATTGCATCCAGAGTTGTGCACGCTCATGGAACACACGCACGCTTGCACGAGCACGAGCAGTTCAGAACACAACAGCGACAGCGATTACACAAATCTTTTGTGTAGACTCGTAATGTCTACAGAGGTAAGAAAGTTATAAATCTGTAAGTTATTTTGAATATGTGAATGGAATTTGCATTTGAGTAAACTACATATTAATGTTTGAGAGGAAAAACGGAGGTAGTAGGAGAAAACGTTTTTCACCATTTCTACCTGTTTTGTGTTATGATTGGATTATAATGAATAAGTTATTACTTTGTATAAGCTAAAAAAAATTAAGAATCACACCAAACATCCTATTAGTTGGTCAAAAAAGTACTAAAATGTCTCAAGCTAATAACTAATAATCAAATGGCACTGACATTACCTTCTAAGCTAAAACAGCCTAATCCACCGAATATTTACTGGGGTTTAGCCTGTTTTATTAATCTGCTAAGTAGCATATTCCAATAGCAGTATATCATTATTAGAGACTAATTTGCTCAACATTGTTTTCTAATTATGAAGCTTACATACCAGCATTTTACATCACTCCACAAAGCTGAACTGATTTACCTAAATAGCCTACAACAGTGCTGATTTATTTATTAAGTATTTTGACAGGGACAGTACACATTGATAAACATTTCTGTGAATTGTGCCAATACTTTTCCAACTACTGTCCCTGAGCAAGGTGTGTAGTGCCCCAACAAGTTTCACTAGTTTAGACATTTAGAAGGGGGAAAAAAAGGTTACCTGTACACATAACATGGAATTAGTTCACTCAGCACAAGGTCATATTTGCAGGGAAAGAGACCGTGCATGGGCCGGTAGTTATGCAGTTCAGAACAAAGCAAACGTAGATGAAAATACAGTTATTTGCTATAGTAAATAGAAGGCCTGCTGTACAATATGAGGGAAGTAAAATAAGTACCCCTTTATCATTGTATTTTCTTTCCTGTGATGTGTAGAATAATACAGCATGTATTTTATCACAATAACAACATATTTTATTTTTTCCTTTAGAATTACAGCTCGAATCAATTTGATGTTCCTGTGGAGGGAAGCACTGAGGACAGCAGTGGCAGCAGGGGCAGGGAAGGAGGCCGGGAAGGTGCAGAGGACAATCAAGATCTAGACTTATCAGTGAGGAGGACAGACAATTATCCTGACCCTTTTGGCATTTATGTTGGCTATAAAGAAGCACCATTCAGGCAATAAACAAGTAGTGAGCACATCAGAAAATATGGCTACGAATTAGGGAAGAAACGGCTTTATTGTAAATAATTCCATGTTTGTAAAAATAAATAAATATGCACTGCTTATGTTTGACTTGGAGTCTGTTCAGGGAGCTGATGGCATCTCCTAGAAAAACAAAACATACATTTTTTGCCATTAGAACAGTTATTTTATTATGGAAAAGGACATGGAAGTGATGTGGCAAAAATATTAATGAAAATAGGAATCTTGCATAAATACACACTAAAAGAAAAAACAAATGTTCATTGTAAAACAATGAAAAACTAACACAACATACCTGCCCTCTGTGGACTTGTGACTGCACCAGATCAGCTGTAGGAGGGGGCACAATGCAAAACAGAGGTCCCAGAAACCAAGGTCATCTGGTCTCAAGCTTCGTTTTCTTGAGAGTTCTCCTGCAGACTGAAGTTGTATTCCTAGAATTTTTGTCTGCAGGTCAGGGATGTAACTGTAGTCTTTTGCCTCTTTGTACCCGGTCTGTGACTTCTTGCTGTACAGTCGTTCTTGCCTGCAGAACAAATTATGACATTAGTTCCCAAAACATGCATTATATAGGAAAGTCATAAAGTAATCACTTACAACACTTGACCTTTGTGGTTGTGGTGGTTGTAGTCCAACGCTGCAAGAAATGTCCTGGCTTCATATGAAAAGGCAAAGGTAGATCCGGGGCGTAGGGAATGGAAAACGCCCCTCTCCATGAATCTCTCCTTGTTATAAAACACAAACATTACATTATCATTATCTCAAATACAAAAATTATTCAGATTTACTTACGGGAAAAAAAGTCCAGAGACAAAGCACATAAACCACTGATTACCTGAGGACTCCATTCGTCAGCTAAAACAGAAATACAGATGCATGTTAGCTATTTGAGGATTTGCAAATACATGCAGTTTATTACTTACCAAGGGCAACAACACTGTTTTTAGTCTGTAATCGGTTGATAATGGCAGCCCTCTTCTCTGTCCAAAACTCCCTTACAGCTGGTACGCAGTAGAAATGCTGTATCCCATAGTAGAAGATGTCACCATTCTCATGTTCATGTATTTGAAGAAGAGGGCGATCTTGGTGTAATTATTCCCAGACAATAGCCCGTTTGCTGCAAGCATAAAGTCCTTGCGTCCATGTTTGAGCAACGGCTGGTTGTTTCACATCCACAACTTGTGTCCACGTGGGCAAAACTATGCAGATAAAGAATAAGAATTACAAATGCACCTACATTATTTTCCATTTGATATTGTTGTTCATGACTTTTTATAAAACACTACATAGCCATGTAGTACTCACCCACTCGACTATAACAGCAGTCCCGGTCACAAATGTCCATGACAGCTTCTTCAAACCCAATGATGAGAAGTTCATCCATTTGATTCTGCATTGGACCACCAGTGCTGTGTAACAAAAACATTTATTCACACCTTTACAAGGAAAGACTGTAGGAATTGCATTATGACAAAACATACCACAAAGATATAGGGGCGACATAATCGGAGTCATATGGGTCTGTGGCCAGTTCTCACTCAAACTCTATCCTGTACAAAAGAAAATAAAGTATCTTAGCCAATAATGTTTGAAAAAATGCACATGAATACATTATTGACCTCAGACGAAGTAAAAAGAGATTATTATTATTATTTATTTGCAATTTACACACCATCTAAACCAGGACCAACTCAGGAGGACTAACTCAGAACACAACCAGGACTACACCAGGTCTGAACTAGACTATGAATAAACCAGGTCTAAAGTAGGACTAAACAATGACTACAAATGTATATGCGCTCTTCAAAAATAACAATTGATTAGAATCGAGTACACAGTAACAGCAACGTTAGCCTATCAAGTAACATGTTTTCTCCCCTCATACCTCATATAAACTACATGCAAAATGTACCACATTCCCGGGAACATTTCACTGATTTTTCCGAAAAAGAAAACATATATACACAACGGCGTTGAAAATTCAGCCGTGTTGGTCAAGGACATGAGCACCTTTTAGCATTTTGCATCATTTTGAAGACGTTAGACAAACACAAAAGGCTACCGGTTAGACCATACACAAAAACATAGTTAGCATCTTTTATGTTATATGTTTTATGTTGCACGATTGCTCCGGACAAAATTCCTAGTTTGTGAACCTGTTCACTGACCATGACAATAAAACCAATTCTGATTCTACATTTAGCTAACGCTACACTACACGCTAAACACATAGCATTACAACTATTACGCATCGTCATTTGTTCACATAGATTTACCGTATCAGACATTACAGACGGTATCTTACCATTTTAGCAAGAAGAAAGCCAACTGAGGGTCCGTTTGAGCCCGAGAGCGGAGCTGAGGTCTTTGTTGTTGCCTTTCCGATGTTGACTCTCGTCTTACTCCGACGCCTGTCTGACACCAATTTGCCCCTTTTGGTTCAACTAGACAAACGTTTTATCTTCTTTATCTTACGTGGAGTTTGCATTGCTGTTTGGGATGAACTGGAGTTCATCTTCTCTTACAATCCATCCTCTACTTTGGCAAAAGTCGCTGGAGTCTTCGCTGATGCGGATAATGGCGGAACACACAAACTCCCCAGAGCTACTAGCCAGGTGCGCGTGAACGCGCATGACGTCACGCCCAGGCTCAAACCTTAAGATTCCGACCCGAATCCCCTTATTTATTTGACTGCACAGGATTATAGGGGCAATGGCAGTGATCAGACAGGAACTCATTCAGCACATCAGGCAATTGTTTAAGCATGTATGGGTTAGAAAACGGTTATTTTTAACATTTACAGTTGCGCATAGCACCTTTAAGGCACGTAGGTCCGTTGTTGATAAAATAGTTTACAGAGGCAATTTATACCAAAGACTCGAGTTTATTTTACTTTTTCTTTTAGTTAAAACCTCTTAACCCCATTAACGTGAACATGGCCCCCCATCATACTCAAATTTTTATAAAAAATATGTCAGTCGTTTGTGCTACGTTTGTGCTGTTTGTGCTGTAAACATTTTTGTTTGTGCTGTTATCGTTTTTGAGATATTAATGATTGTTTTATTGGTCAGATCTAAGGTCACCCTGCTCGTTATAAAGCTCCAAAACGGGTTAAAATGGTGTCAACCGCTTCCTCTACATCTGTGCTGTTTTGTGCTGTAAAGATTTCCGTTTGTGCTGGTTCGGTTTTTAAACTATTACAAACTTTAGAGCCTTCAGGCGTCCATGCTCGTCCTCATCTGAAGCGCGCCCACGTGGCGGGAGTGCACGACAACACACATTGCATGCAAAAAACAATCATTAATATCTCAAAAACGATAACAGCACAAACAAAACTTTTTACAGCACAAAACAGCACAAACGTAGCACAAACGATTGACATATTTGTTATAAATTTTGAGTATGATGGGGGGCCAGGTTCACGTTAATTTAACCCCCACCTTAACCGAGCACATTTTCACCAGTTCAGCAACAAGCATAACGCACAACAAAAAGCGACAAAAACGTGACAAAAAAAGTTATAAAAACATGATAAAAAAGCGACAAAAAGTTATAAAAACATGATAAAAAAGCGAGAAAAAGTTATAAAAATATGACCAAAAAAATCAACAAAAGCCAAAGTGATGAACATGTACTTGGTTAAAGTGGGGGTTAAGAGGTTATGACCATATTTAGTTCGTGGTTTGTTTCACAGTAGAGGTGTTGCCCTCACACACGGAGCTCCACATGTCCAGTGACAGGGGAATAAAAAAAAAAAAGCGAATCAAAGGCAGAGGAAAAGGCAGGCGGGCGTGTCGACCCTACTTGACCAACGCGTCTACAGATATAAAAAGGCGCATGTCACTACGAGTATAACTTACTCGAATATTATCACTAAAATGGACCGTGCCACAAACCTGAGCGGGGCATTTGCCGATCCACTCAGCGACTAGCATGGCCGTGTACGAAGTTTTTCGTCCCAGTGACGAAATGTGTCCAAAATAACACTGAAAAAGCCATCAGAGCGTATGAAGTCCGCGATATCAGTACAGGACAACCAGCGTGTGTTGTTTGTTTGTATCCGTGGACGGAAATCTCGCAAATTCTCGCACTTCCGCTTTCCAGCCCTATACAGCACTGTGTTCAATAAAGGCGTCGTTCCACATAGCGCGAACCGGCCGCGCACGCCACGATCTACGTGCACGTATCGACACTAGCCCGCAGACCTTTCTGTTTCCACCACACACACACACATGCATTTGTTGTGGGCGGAGCCGCACGCTGTACAGATCTTCATTAAAAGTTTTTAGAGCCGCGATGAGAACAAATGTGGACAAATGCTGTCATCTGGTGGGAGTTATGGAATCATTCAGAGGAGCCAAGCTGTATTAAAACAGAAAATAAACTGCTAAACAACGAACTATGAAGGTAAGCTACATGCAAATGTTATGCTAACACCAGCTAAAGCTGCGCTAACAGCGGCTAAATGCTATTATCGGCAAAATCCTTTTTTAGTACATCGGTATGATGCTGTGAAATATTAAATCCTGCGTGACCTGCGTGTCAATAGTGAGGGCTGTCCACTCTCTCGTTGCCAATCAGAGGCCAGCAGTCTGTTCACGTCACATTAGACGCGGGTCAGCCCGCTTTGGCCACAGCCAGAGGTCGGGCCCAAAACCTGTACCTGGTCAGACCAGTTTGGCCCTGGCCTTTGTTATGGAAAAGCTCGACAACGCGGGTGAAAGAGCCATTCGGCTGACATTTCAGCCAAAACTACATCATTTAGTTGTTTCCGGTGAACTTATACAGTAAAAATTGTTGAGCAATGTCATAATTTTCCAATAAATTTAGATTTGATGCCAGTTTGAATCTAATTTCATGCTTTTTAAACATTTAAGTCTCTTAATGCTTTTTAACACATTTTTATGATGTTTTATGAGATCTGGTGGTGGGACTAACTCGGGTACATTTATACCGTCTTAATGTTTATTAATGTACATTGTCCCACTTAAAACAAGGGACCATATTTGGTATGTGTGAAAAGGCACCGTTAATTTGAGTAATTTAGCGTTAGTTTTTTGTATGTTGTACTGTCATGTGTGCTGTGTTTTGTGCTCATGTATGTTCTGTGTTGGTGGTATGTTTTTACCCCATGGGACTGTGGATGGAAATGAGCTCTGAGCTAAATCCAGCATATTTACAGCCCTGATTCATATGCATTGTCCTATTCAAATACATGAATGAATGAAATGAAATAAAAGTAAATAAATAAGTAGCTTTATGCCATTTTCCTTGTTTAAAGTAGTGCCCCAGTGCTGCACATCTTACTGTATATGTCTGTATTTTTGCAAGATCCTGCATTTGTTACATTAACATTTAATAAAAGTATTTTCAATGCTGATTTTTTTTTTGTATTTGACAGGAAAAATGCAATTAGACATAGTTCGAAAGAAAGGTTTGCAGCTGATTCGATGCACAAAGGGTTTATCACTAAATCTCTACACAATTTATTTAAAATACACGACTTCACACATTTATTTATTCATTCACATTAACCCTGACACCAGCCTGCAAAAGCCATGTTCACTCCCTCACTCACACACAGAGATATTTACACATTCTGGTGAGATTCAGTATGAGTCATGTTGAAGCTGAGTTCATGTTTTTTAAAGTATAGTGTGAGATAAGGCAGAGTGAACATGCGTGAGTGTTTTAACCACTGACGAACGGAAAAAGAGCAAAAGATATGATTCGATCTATATAGAGGAAAAGTGACAGAAGCAAACAAACATTTCTATCATGAACGAGGTGAAGACACACGCCAACATGATCATCTTTCTTCTTCTTGCTTTTTCAGCGGCTAAAGGTAAAAATGCTACTTTTCTTTGTGGTTCACACGATAGAAGTGGTGACACAGCGTTTAAAGTTTATAATTGATTATGATTTGACTAAAAGTTGGCAGAAAATATAATGAAAAAATGACATCCAGTAGCTCCATGATCTTAGGTCCCACTTGTTGTTATTTTGTGTGTTAAGAGTTTGCTCTGAAAGCCTTATTTATTTATTTGTATTGTTTGATTGCTTTATGTGTTCATAGTTTATGTGTTTGTTGATTTGTTTATTTATTTTTGTTTGAGAATATATTTATTTATTCTGGGGAGAAAATCAACGGTGTAAATTATGATGAACAGACATTAACATGTCTGCTGTATTTGACCTCCTCACATGAGCATTATGACCGTCATCCATGGGCGTCGGAACCATTCATTGTGAGGGGGACGTGTCCCCCCCACTTTTGAAAAGTGGTTGTTTGGTCCCCTCCACTTTCACAACGTGAATTTTAATTTATTTTACATTTACTAGTTTAGACTGGACCTTTTCAATAGGCAGCCCGAGAGTGTATTTCAGTTATGCTTTCCTTTCAACTTCATACAAAATATGGAATACTTACAATATCAGTCACCTAAAAGAGAGAGAACACAAACAATATTTAGATAAAATAAAATAAAAGACATACAGTAAGTCAAAGATGTTGTATTGTTAGCAACTTTGTATATTTGTTTCTGAAACCAAGCATAAAAGAAAACAGATCTTTAAAAATAATGTTCCCAAATCAAATGTTGGTAACTCTTTTAAAAGCGCTTTAAGATGACAGTAAAAATGCACTGCAGTCAAAAATCACAGTTAACTAAATATACTTGGCCTATTCTATATAGGCTACTTCATGTTTCTTTCTCTCACAAAATGCATAATTTACATCAAAGTTTTAATATCTTACTTACATGGTAAAATAAGCAGTTTCCACCGTGTTTTCCACTCCATTTGAAGAGACATTTCTGGTTTTCAAATTCAAATACTAGTTCTGCACTTGCACAGCACAGGGTGCAGTACAAACTAACTGGAGTGCTCCATGTCACCACCTAGCGTCCTGGCATGGTATAGCGCTAAAACAGACTAAAGTAGAGTTTACTTGAAATGGTCCAGTGTCTCTCAATGCCCTTTCCAAGTGTGGTGTCTAAACAGGCTCTATACTATGTTTTTGCAAGTAAGATCAATTTTTTGAGAAAAACCAAGTAATATTTAAAATGTATATCCTAGTAAGCTCAATGTTTGCATTTACAGTGTATGACCCGCGCCTTATTTTCCATAAAAAACATTATTTTTTGGCATTATCCGCGCCAGTATCGGGTCGCTCCGCGGCGCATACGCTCCGCTTTGCGTAGCTGTGTTTATGCAGCTACGCCACCATCACCTCAGAGCGGCTGAAATGTAAACATGGCTCTGTAAACCTCTGAAAAACGGCTAAAGTGAGAATACTGGAGGCTTATCGTTGGACGGACTGACAGATTTGACCAAACCAAAGCACAAGGACACTCGTGCATCGTGTCTTCGGAGTTTTTCTCGGATTATCACATGGAGGAGCAGGACTTTTCGCGGTCCTCAGCAGGTGGACAGCGTGTTTCCCTGTCTTCATCGGTACAAAGGGCCTGAGCAGTAACTTTAAGGTAAGGAACATCAGTTTTGGATGTGTTTGTAAAGCGAGTGATGAAACTGATGTAGCGTGAGTTTGGGGAAACTGCACCGCGCTAGCACGAGTGTTCAACCGGTCAATACGCATGTTAAACTTCGCTGTCTGGAGTCTAACCAAATAATATCTGAATTATTCATTTAACGGATAAATGTTTGCTTCCTTTATCCCTTGACTCAATTTTATCTGCGTTTGTGGGAAATGTGAAGATACAAGCTTTGAGATGTTTCTTTGCGATGGCAGGAGTTAACGGGTGTAGCCAGTGGCGCCTCCAGAAATTGTTCATAGGGGTGGCCAGATGGGGCCACTTAAAATCTTGGGGTGGCAAACCAAAACTCAGTCATTCATTTTCTTCCACTTGTCCGTTGCCGGGTCGTGGGGGCAGCCGTTGGAGCTGCCCAGGTCACATAGCACCGGCCCCCATGGCTCCTTCTGTAGGTGGTGGGTCCACGGAAGGACAGCCTCACGATTCAAACCGGGCCTGTTGGTCTCTCCTAGGGGGCTACCAGTGTACACAGACACTGGAGGCAATGTGGGTGAAGTGTCTTGCCCAAGGACACAACGACAATGTGCACCTTCAGGAGGCGGGATTCGAACCCCCGACCTTCCAATCATGAGACGACCCGCTCTACCATCTGCGCCATTGTCGCCCCCCAAACCAAACCAAAACTATCAGCCATAATTTCACAATTGCAACAGCCGCAGGGAGAGGGAGGGGGAGGGGGGAGAGCTGGCTACAGCGTACAATCAAAGGTCTAGAGCGGCTTGCCTGGCTGGCTGTGAATTTGGGCTGAAAATATTCCTAACTGATACTACAGTACTACAATTAACACTGGCCTGGTGGCGCCACTGGGTGTAGCTGAATCTGAATAAATGTGGATGCAAACACGAGCGCGCCCTCTCATAAGAACGCTTAAGGGCTGGACAGGAGAACAGAGGCTCCACAGGTGTTGTGTTATCCAGCCTATATGTCGACCCAGCTGTGAGGAGGAGCTGCTGAGCTGATCGAGTCTCTCATGTTTTCCTGAAGTAGCGCCCGATTTGGATGTAGTCTCGCAAAAGCCCTAACATTGCCCTGTTTTTGCCCTGACCTTGTCCCACTGTAGTTCTTAATTTTATGAAGTCGACCTCTGAGAAAGAGGCTGTAACTGTAACTGACAAATCATTTTTAGTGCATTAAGCTTTGACTTTAGTGCAAAAAGCTTCCACTTGTGTGGCCTGCTCCGTTGTTGGGCTGATTCTTGTGTTCGTTCGGGGAAGTTCTGGGTAAAATTAACTGGAGAAAAAGATAAATCTCTTTTCACAATTGAGATCAGGTTTGAACCGCTCACCTTAAAGAGCCGTTCAAACGAGTTGGTCATGAACGTCACATCACTGCAGACGATTTAGACACGTCACATATGGTGTATTAGATTATTTTTTTCTCAGCTATAAAGGGTTTAGTCACAGAAAATAACTTCCTCTCATCTACAATCAAAATAGTCTAAAAATGGACAAAATAATTCTAATTTGACACATCTTTCACACAAATGTTTCATGTTTCATGTTATGGTGTAACATGTTTGGCGTCAGCAAATGCACAACAACACCTCAAGGCTATATCCATATTTTCCACAATAAATAGAGGCAGAATAGTAACTGACGGGTGTTTCTATTCACAGTGCGAGCAGAGACAGGGGTTGGATGTCAAGGAGGATGGGTCAACTTCATCTGTGAAAGCCTGGACAACATTAGCCTCCCAATGAACAGAACCAGAATCATCAATAACACTGTTGTGGTGAAAAATCTTCAGCCAGAAGACAATGGAACCCTCTGTCCAACTCCAATAAGAAAAGAAATTAAAATCGGTAAGAGAAATCACTGTTGTTTGAATAATAATGCAGGTTCAGCAATATTGTAATATTCAGTTTTTGCTTCCAGAGAATTGCCCAAACCCTGTTATAAACCGCACTGTCTACAACAAAGCCCAGGCTACAATTGAATGTGATCGCCCCGAATCCAGTTACAATTATGGAGAGGTGCATTTCTGCAAAGAAACTGGTGATTTTGATTGTGTAAACGTCTCGTCATTGAACCCACACGGAAAGTTCTCGATGTCAAAGGGAAATCAAGGTCTAAATGTGACAATCACCAACATCACTTCAGCAGACCAGGGCATTTACTGGTGTGCAGAGCATAAGCAGCTCTATGATCGGTCGTACAGAAAATTCAACATCACTGTTCGCTCTGGTAAGTGCCACACAAAAGTTCTTCTCATAAAGGCTACTGTTGTTGCTGCTAAAGAAAAGTGCTTAAACCAGAGAAGATGCTACTAAATACCATCAAAACAAATACAGGCAAAACATAATGGTTTTCATTCTTTCTAGACTTTTCTGATAAAGTTATTGATGAAAACGGCAAACTTTCATGTGAATATCCAAAGGAACATCATCTACAAAATCAGCTGTTAGGGCAGCTGGGTGGGGGTTTGTTGAGGGGAGTTACTGCCCTCTTCAACTGGCCCGCTCTACACCCTGGCTTTTTAATGCACCTCACTATGCAGGGCTTACATCACACTTCACATAATAACTCAATTAAACAAATATAATAATAATGATAATTAAACCCAAATTAAATTATATTAAGGATGGTATTGACAACTGGGAAGTAGCAAGATCTCAGAATATAATATGTATTAATGCACCTTTAATAATGATAATTAATGATAATTAAACCCAAATTAAATTATATTGAGGATGGTAATGACAACTGGGAAGTAGCAAGATCTCAGAGTATAATATGTATTAATGAACCTTTATAACATAAAAGTAGCACATTCTTTTGTTCTTTATTTTGCTGTTGTTTTTATTTTGTTCTGGTTCATCATTTATTGTTACTTTGCCCTATGTTCCTTTGTTTATGATTTGCTACCTTGTAAATATTAAATGTAATGTTATTATTTTTATTTTGGGGTGGGCGCTTATAAGCCTTTGGCTTCAGCCCACTCCCTTTGAGCAGGTTAACTGCTCAAACAAATAAATAAACTAAACTAAACTAAACTAAAGGAAGGCCAAGAGGATACATTCTTTTGTAAAGGGGAAGATCCACAAACCTGCGAACATTTGGTGACCAGTTCAAAGCCAGATCCAAACACTGGGAAGTTTAGGTTTGAAGACTCGGAAGACAGGATCAATGTAACAATATTCAACATAACAGCAGAGGATGAAGGAACTTACTGGTTTGGAGGTGGGAATGACACAGAACATGGACTCAAGATCTTCTGTCGATGGGAGCTGAGACCATGTGAGTGGTGTTACTTCTATCAGTTAACTTCACATAACGTCACGCCCGCCGACTGAACGACGCCATACTGGAGACAAGTCTAAATTGTTAACAAATAATGGCCGTCTGGAGGAGGCGGGCTGCAACTTGTCTGTGCACGCCACTGATTGGTTTACCTTTTGATCCATTTTTGCTTTTTGGCGGCTGGATCATTTATTTATTCGCTAACATGAGGTAAACAAATCAACAGTTTGTTAAAGTAGAACCGTTATTGGCTAAAACCTTCTGAAAGTGTCTCAAACCTGAACTTCTTTTTCTAAACCTTTCTTCGCAGTTGATCTGAGGAGATCAACCGGCTTCTTGGTAAGAACTTGTTTACAGACAGAGCACGACTTAGGACACAGCTCACATTACAAAGCATCCTACAGAGGCCAGGGCTTCACAGCGTGTGGGTCGTGACTCCCAGGGGCGACGCGAGGATGTGAGATTATTTGAGCGAATGCATTTCAAAAGTAATCAAATTGTGTTTGTAATTTAAAGCATATTTACATAATTAAAATCATAAGCTCAAATGAATTAGATTAAATAGAATCCTTGAAACGAGTGCAGGCATTAGTTACATTTTACTGTGGAGTCTCCAGTTGTTCACGTCGCTATTTTGGGAGTCGCGACCTGTAAAGTTTGTGACCCTTAGGCTCTAAAATGAAGTGATCCAAACTGATCAGGACTTTTGCAGAGAAACCTTTTCCTGTTCTCTTCATCGCCATCCTGTGTGTTTGCGTGGCTGTGCTGGTGCTGGTGCTGGTGCTGGTCGGCATCGTCCTTATTAAAAAAGGTACGTTTTCCAACAGTTGGTAGGATTTGTATTCATTTTGTTTCAAATATGCAAACACACAAAAACAACACGAAGCGACGGCTTACTCAATATACAGTAGATACAGACGGCATGTTTGGAATTGCCCATATACGGTCATAACTCATGTTGAAAGCAGCCAGAGGGGGAAAACAAAGTGAGGAGAAAACAGAACTTTCTCACATCACTCCACCATTACTTTACCAATTGCTGAATTATTCATATATTTTCAATTAAATAAAGATACAGAGACGTGGGGAGGAGCAAAGTGCTTCAACAGCTCATAAATACTTAAAAAACAGACAACGCTAACCAGGAAGTTAACATTAGCTTCATGCTACATTATGCTAACGTTAGCTACGACTGCCTTCTTTCGCTTCTACTGAACAATTTGCTGTGAGAAAAACATCCATATTGACCCGATATTGGCTTGACTTTATATTCGTGCGATAAATATGTTAATAGTCTAAAAAAAAAACTTCTAAAAATTGTGAACTATTGTAATTCCCATGAGAGGTTTTCTTCCCCCTTGTCTAGGTCCTGCCTGCTTTTCCCACCTTCATAGCATTGTGTCACATGAATGCAGACACTTTTCTTCTCTTTCTTTTACATATTTGAAAAGGAGTGAGAAGAGGTGTTGTTGACACTCAGTGCGTCACTTTGAGGGTTCAGTTTAAAGGTGCATTATGCAACTTTTATGTGAAAAAAAGTGTATATTTGTGCCTATATGACCTTGTAGTGACCCAGTGGCTGTATGAGCAGTCTGCATGGCACTTTACTTTCGATCACGGTGGTCTCTACAACGCTCCAGGATCATTTGTTTTGTGGGTTTTGGTGAGAGAGTCCATCAGCAGTGAAAACCTTCCAAACAGTTGATCCTGAAGCGTCCTAGAGAGCACCGTGATGGAAAGTAAAGGCGTCATGCTGACCACAAATACAGTCGCTGGGTCACTACAAAGTCAAACACGCACAAATATAAACTTTTTTTCCACATAAGAGTTGCATAATGAACCTTTAAGGCCAAACTGTTGTTTTGGACTGTGCTGTACTCACTACATGTCAAACCTTTTCAATGTATTTACTGTTTTCTTATTGTGAATTTCTTCAGGCAAAAGAAGAAATGACGCTCCACCACAGAATAACAGACAGGTTTGTACAACTTGGTCCATTCATGAATAATAATAACAATAAAGTTAAATTCTTTGGATTTGGTCTAAAGGAGGAGTACGTCTATGAGGAGATACAGTTGCCAAGCGCTAGGAGGGCAGTAACCACGGCTACGCCACAGCCGATGCCTGTAAGGAGTCACTTCACTACATGACCGTTGATTTGGGAAAAGTGGCAACACCTCTGAGCCCAAACCCAGCTCCTCTCACTGTCAATACAGCACTGTGTTCAATAAGAGAGCAGACACATGCACCATCCAAGCAGCACCAACTGAGGAACCCCTGTACTGCAACGTTAACACAAAGTACTAATGCAATGGGGAGTGTTTTTAGGGTTTAGTAAAACATGTGTGCTATACATATTGTTTGCAGGAAATTGATTTTAATACTTAGCAGTTTTTACATAATAAGGCTCCATTGAGACAGAATATTTTGGATACACACTTAATGGGGTTAATACTGGCAGAAGCAAGTCACATTTAATGCTTTGTAATGCCACAAACACAGAAAAAAATCTGTATATATTTAATGTCTTAAGATTTGCAAATGGAGGAAAGAGAATTGGACAAAACGGGCAACTTTTGACCAAAAATATGTGGTAAATTTCAGCCAAAACTACATCATTTAGTTGTTTCCAGTGAACTTATACAGTAAAAAATTGTTGAGCAATGTCATAATTTTCCAATAAATTTAGATTTGATGCCAGTTTGAATCTAATGTCATGCTTTTTAAACATTTAAGTCCCTCTTAATGCTTTTTAACGCATTTTTATGATGTTTTATGAGATCTGGTGGTGGGACTAACTCGGGTACATTTATACCGTCTTAATGTTTATTAATGTACATTGTCCCACTTAAAACAAGGGACCATATTTGGTATGTGTGAAAAGGCACCGTTAATTTGAGTAATTTAGTGTTAGTTTTTGTATGTTGTACTGTCATGTGTGCTGTGTTTTGTGCTCATGTATGTTCTGTGTTGGTGGTATGTTTTTACCCCATGGGACTGTGGATGGAAATGAGCTCTGAGCTAAATCCAGATATTTACAGCCCTGATTCATATGCATTGTCCTATTCAAATAAATGAATGAATGAAATGAAATAAAAGTAAATAAATAAGTAGCTTTATGCCATTTTCCTTGGTTAAAGTAGTGCCCCAGTGCTGCACATCTTACTGCATATGTCTGTATTTTGCAAGATCCTGCATTTGTTACATTAACATTTAATAAAGTATTTTCAATGCTGATTTTTTTTAAATATTTGACAAGGAAAATTAGACATAGTTCAAAAGCAAAGTTTGCAGCTGATTCGATGCACAAAGGGTTTATCGCTAAATCTCTACACAATTATTTACAACACACGACTTCACAGACTTATTTATTCATTCACTCTAAACATTTCTCAAACCCTGACACCAGCCTGCAAAAGCCATGTTAATTCACTCCCTTACTCACACACAGAGATATTTACACATTTAGGTGAGATTCAGTATGAGTCGTGTTGAAGCTGAATTAATGTTTTTAAAGTATAGTGTGAGATAAGGCAGAGTGAAGAGGCGTTTAACCACTGACGAACGGAAAAAGAGCAAAAGATATGATTCGATCTATATAGAGGAAAGGTGACAGAAGCAAAAAACATTTCTATCATGAACGAGGTGAAGACACACGCCAACATGATCATCTTTCTTCTTCTTGCTTTTTCAGCGGCTAAAGGTAAAAATGCTATTTTTATACGTATTACCATAATGTAACTAAACCAGAGAAATAACAGAAATTACAAATAATTTCATATTACCTCCACTTTTCTTTGTGGTTCACACGATAGAAGTGGTGACACAGCGTTTAAAGTTTATAATTGATTATGATTTAACTAAGATTTGGCAGAAAATATAATGAAAAAATGACTGGCATCCAGTAGCTCCATGATCTTAGGTCCCACTTGTTGTCCTGTTCTTTTTCTTCTCAACAGAAGCAGGTATTTTGTGTGTTAAGAGTTTGCTCTGAAAGCCTTATTTATTTATTTGTTTGTATTGTTTGATTGCTTTATGTGTTCATAGTTTATGTGTTTGTCGATTTGTTTTATTTATTTTTGTTTGAGAATATATTTATTTATTCTGGGGGAAAATCAACGGTGTAAATGATGATGAACAGACATTAACATGTCTGCTGTATTTGACCTCCTCACATGAGCATTATGACCGTCATCATTATCAAACCAGACGATTAGTGACGGGATTTACGGAGCTTTATGAGGAGCCGAGACTTTGGGATCTGTTCATTTCAAAGAGCCGTTCAAAAGACTGGCTCTTTTTAAAATACATTTAACTCAATGCCAGATAACTCACAATATAAGACGCGATCGATAAAAGTCCATTTTTATTAAAATCATATAAAATTACAAAGGGACTGATATTTACACTTTGATAAACGTGTTTGTGAATAAAATCTTGCGCCGCACTGAATAAAAAGAGGCTGTAACTGTAACTGACAAATCATTTTTACTGCATTAAGCTTTGACTTTAGTGCAAAAAGCTTCCACTTGTGTGGCCTGCTCCGTTGTTGGGCTGATTCTTGTGTTCGTTCGGGGAAGTTCAGGGTAAAATTAACTGGAGAAAAAGATAAATCTCTTTTCACATTTGAGATCAGGTTTGAACCGCTCACCTTAAAGAGCCGTTCAAACGAGTTGTTCATGAACGTCACATCACTGCAGACGATTTAGACACTTGTTACTGCTGCTGTTTTTGTTTCAACGTCTCGGACGGTTATTTCGCTTTAAAGGGTTTTAGCTGAATTGTGAACCAGAGCAGAACACAGAGCAAAGAATCCAGGACATAATTCTTTTTTTTACTTTATTGTGTCATAAGTTTCATGTTGCCATTACGCAAGTAGCATGTCAGAAATTACACAATATTATTTTCCACACCCAGAGAAATGAAATATAATAAATAAATAAAAATGAATAAATAAATAATAATCGTAATAATAATTAAAAAATTAAAATAATTAAATAAAAACCTTGACTGTTTATGATAAATTAAGAAGTCAAAAGAAAAATAAATAAATAGATAAATTAAATTAAATTAAATAAATAAAAATAAATAATACATTATAATTGTAATAATAATAAATAAAAGCTTGACTGTTTATGATATATTATGAAGTCAAAATAAAAAAATATAATAATAAATAATAGATGAATTAAATTAATAAAAATAAAGAAATAAATAATAAGAAAATTATTTTTTTTAAATACATACATACATACATACATACATACATACATACTGTACATACATACATACATACATACATATACATGTATGTTTAGACACAGACATGCAAATATCCATATGGCTGCATCATATGTCACAAGGCAAGAAATAAATATAATTGCATGGATCTCATCCAAAAATCTTACCAATAAACCCGACCAGACCAGATGTAATTGAATTTTGATTTTCACAATTTTATTTTTATTATTGTTAATAATTCAGCAAAAACAACATTGATCCAATGGTGAAGTGTCAACGGGAACAACGACTAGGCCATCAAACTACAACACACACCCACATATACATAGAGGCCGGCATGTACGGGAACACACAGGGACACACACACACACACACACACACACACACACCACACACACACACACACACACACACACACACACACACACATGCGCACACACACACACACGCACACCACACACACACACACACACACACATGCACGCTCACATGCACGCTCACATGCACGCACACACACAGCACACCCACACACGCACACACACACACTCACGCACACACACACACACATGCATGCTCACATGCACGCTCACACACAGCACACACACGCACACACACACACACAAAGAAGAGGATGTTTAGATGTATTTGTGATAAGCCTTTATGCTGTGTGTTGCATTAAAAAAGCAAGGTTTGAGTGGGCAGCTGTCCATTTTCCATTTTTGTAATTTGTGTAATTTTTCATGCAAAGCTGGTGACCTTTTAAAAAAATGTCTTTGCATTTAAAAAGACCTTG
This sequence comes from Neogobius melanostomus, assembly GCA_007210695.1. Classification (NCBI taxonomy): domain Eukaryota; kingdom Metazoa; phylum Chordata; class Actinopteri; order Gobiiformes; family Gobiidae; genus Neogobius; species Neogobius melanostomus. Next base: position 66,956 of record VHKM01000457.1, on the reverse strand, counting down.
GATTAAAAGTTAACGTCATTGCTCCAGTGTGTTGTGTGTGTGCCTTTCATGCTACTGTCACACTCTGTGGTATTAGTGGAATGTTGCTATCACAGTATATTTGTATGTTTTAATGTATATTTGTAAATATTGTAGATAGTGTAAATAGACTGTGGACTGTACCTTTAATCACCATTGTTTCTGTGATGAGATCTGACTGGTCAGGTGATCATTGAGTTCTGGCTAAAACAGGCGTGTCTCGAACACATTTTCATGTCTGATGAAGGGCATGTGGCCCGAAACGTCACATATGGTTTATTACATTAAATCCTTTTTAGGAGCTACAATTCCTGTGTGGACCATTTTTCATTTTCTCAGCTATAAAGGGTTTAGTCACAGAAAATAACTTCCTCTCATCTACAATCAAAATAGTCTAAAAATGGACAAAAAAACATCTGTTCAATGGATTTCTTCTAATTTGACACATTTTTCACACAAATGTTTCATGTTTCATGTTATGGTGTAACATGTTTGGCGTCAACAAATGCACAACAACACCTCAAGGCTATATCCATATTTTCCACAATAAATAGAGAGAGAATAGTAACTGACGGGTGTTTTCTATTCACAGTGCGGGCAGAGACAGGGGTTGGATGTCAAGGAGGATGGGTCAACTTCATCTGTGAAAGCCTGGACAACATTAGCCTCCCAATGAACAGAACCAGAATCATCAATAACACTGTTGTGGTGAAAATCTTCAGCCAGAAGACAATGGAACCCTCTGTCTGACTCCAGACAGAATAGAAATTAAAACCAGTAAGAGAAATCACTTTTGTTTGAATAATAATATAGCTTTAGCTAATTGTTATATTCAACTTTTGCTTCCAGTGAATTGCAGAAATCCTGATAAAAAACGCACTGTCTACAACAAAGCCCAGGCTACAATTGAATGTGGTCGCCCCGACTTCAGTTACAATTATAGACAGGTGTATTTCTGCAAAGAAACTGGTGATTTTGATTGTAAAGACGTCTTATTATGGAACCCAGACGGAAAATACTCGATGTCACAGCAAAGCAGTGGTCCACATGTGACAATTAAACACATCACTCCAGAAGACCAGGGCATTTACTGGTGTGCAGAGCGTAAGGATCTCTTTGATCGGTCGTACAGAAAAATCAACATCACTGTTCGCTCCGGTAAGTGCCACACAAACGTCCTCTCTCACGAACTGCCAATTTCTCCATTCCCAGTGACGGCTCCTCCATTTCCCCCTCCCCTCAGGCAAAGAGCCTGGGTGTCATCCTCGATAGCACCCTCTCCTTCAACGCACACATCAATAGCATCACCCGCATCGCCTACTTCCACCTCAGAAACATCCGCCATCTCCGCCCTTCTCTCTCCCCTCACACCACTGCCATACTTGTACACTAAAAAAATAACTCTTTGAATGAACGTAAAAAAATCATGGAAAGTATTTCCACATGATTAAATGGCTTTCTTTCAGCATGAAGCAATTGTGTTCGTCCAATGTGATGCACTTGAGTAGGTTCAACGCCATATATTAGGGTTGATTGAACTTATTTACTAGGTTTGGGTCAGACACCGTGAGTGACAGTAACATGACGCTAAATAGTGAGCCCTTTATTTTCACTAAAAAGGCTAAGGCCTCAATGCTCTTCAGTCACAGACTGAGAAGTGAAGAAGGAAGTCATGGAGCTTCTGCTTTAGTCAGAACTTTCATACTTCTGTGTGACGTAAGAATGAACGATTGAATTTCACAGTATTCCTTTGTGATGTATGTGTGGAAAATTCTGTATATATTTAAATATGATTTTATTATTCTCATTCTTAAAACAAACACCTTGTCACTTGTATCTGCTGTAGAGTAAAGTCTGTCCCAGTTCCTGAGTCGTGGTGCAGCAGGACTGTTACAGAAGAAGCTCTTAAGGTTCTTCTCTTCAACAGTTACTATAGTAACTACTTTCTTCAAAGTCAAAGTAGATCTACCACAGTCCTGTCCACATCTGTCATGGTCCACCATGACCCACCGTGACTCAGAGGAACCGGGACACACATGACTCCACATCAGATACAAATGACAAGTGTTTTTTTTGTTTTTTTTAAAGAATGAGAGTAATTAATAATTAGTTAATAAGTAATATTCTAATCATATAAATTCAGGATATTTTAACCTTTATATGCATGGATCAGGTGTGCGCTCTTTGTAATTGTAGCAATAATTGTCCATATATTTGTGATTTTACTACATTTTTAAGTATGTAATATGTTTGAGTCAAAATATGACTGAACTTCTATATGCAGCAGAAGTTTGAAGTTCTGTCTAAAGCAGAATCTCCATGACTTCCTTCTTCACCTGTTGGTCTGTGACAGACTGAAGCACATGTTCTCTGGCTTTTTGTTGAAAATAAAGGCCACATTGTATTTAGCCTCATATTATTGTCACTCATGGTGTCTGACTTAAAGTCTAACTCTGAAGAAAGTCAAATCACGTTTCCACTGACAAAGTTGGAAGGGCGCCCCCTGGTGTCCAATTGCGTCCAACTGCCCGGACCTAACTGGCACCCGCTCAATCCTAATATTTTGCGTTGAACCTACTCAAGTGCATCACGTTGGACTAACACAATTGTTTAATGCTGAAAGAAAGCCATTTTATCATGTGGAAATACTTTCCATGATTTTTTTACGTTCATTCAAAGAGTTATTTCTGATTTCATTCATCCCATCATGATTTAATCATGTTCATCTTGGAAACGTGAAATTATTGCTTCCATAATACATGTTACAATTTAGTTAATGTAACAGCCCACTAGTTTACTTATTTTGAGTGCACATTCAAAGCAATTCACAAGCTCGCCCCTCCATACCTGACTGACCTCCTCCATGTCTCCGCTCCTCCTCCTCTCTCCGGCTCACTGCCCCCCCTCCCGCCCATCTCGTCACCATGGGGAGTAGAGCCTTCAGTGGCTCTGCTCCCCAGCTCTGGAACACTCTCCCTCCTGACCTCCGTAACACTGACTCACTCCCACACTTCAAATCCATCCTCAAAACTCATCTGTTTAGACAAGCCTACTCACTGTGGCCACAACTCCATCGTCCTTTTTTATTCATGCTGTTTTAACATTGTATTTTAACTGTTTTTAATTGTTGATGTTAATTTACTTGTAGATGTGAGGCGACCTTGAGTGTCTAGAAAGGCGTCTAAGAAATAAAATGCATTATTATTATTATTATTATTATTAAAACGTCTCATATGTTGCTACGAAGGGAAGTTCTTCAAATAGTCCAATAGAAATTATGCATGTTGCTGTAATTATTTTGAACTCAAAACAGTGTTTCCCAAACTGAGGGGCGGGGACCCCTGGGGGTTCGCAAGCACTCATCGGTACTTCGAATGATTTCAGATTGGAAAAAGAGGCTCACTCATTAAATGTTATTTTAAATTCAGGTTCATATTATGCAATACAAGTATGGATTTGAGTCTTTTAGCCTTGATTTGAGCCAAATCTGAGCTTCAGTTGATATTTTTTTAAATCATTGGCACAATCTCAAAGTATTTATCTCTTGAAGTATAAAAGAAACGTCTGAGGAGTACGCGACACAAAAAAAGGTTGGGAACCAACACAACTGCTATAGTTTTAGGTCGGCCAGTGCGTGGAGTCATGTGACCGTAGACAATATTCATTTACTACTGAAGAGGTCACAGCTGAGATTTAAACTAAGTCAGAGGCAACGTTTTCTCACTGCACCACTTGGACAAGTAACATTACACAAACTGATCTTTTATGGCCATGTTGGTCATGTGACTCCATGCATATCTCGAAGCAGCATTTGTAGTTTCAGCAGTTATTTGTCAATTACTATTTTGTTTGTTTGTTTCAATAGGAATTGGATAGGACACACATTTAAATAAATAGTAACAACAACAACAACAACAACACATTTTTCATAACAAATAAACAAAACACATACATTAGCTGGTATAAGAGGAAATTAATATGTATAAATACAATGTTGCATTTCATTCTTTCTAGACTTTGCTGATCATGAGGAGTATGGAGGTTTTGGAGAAGACATCAAACTTTCATGTGAATATCCAAAGGAAGGCCAAGAGGATACATTCTTTTGTAAAGGGGAAGATCCACAAACCTGCAAACATTTGGTGACCAGTTCAAAGCCAGATCCAAACCCTGGGAAGTTTAGGTTTGAAGACTCGGAAAACAGGATCAATGTAACAATATTCAACCTAACATATGAGGATGACGGAACTTACTGGTTTGGAGGTGGGAATGTCACAAAACATGAAGACGAGCCCGAGATCTTCTGTCGACTGGAGCTGAGTCTATGTGAGTGGTGTTACTTCTATCAGTTAACTTCACATAACGTAATACTGCCATACTGGAGACAAGACTAAACTTCTTATTCTTTTCTAAATGTTTTTATTTCTCAGATCCGTATCACCTGCCTCCTGGTAAGAACTTGTTTACAGATAGAGCACGACTTAGGACACAGCTCACATTACAAAGCATCCTACAGAGGCCAGGGCTTCACAGCGTGTGGGTCGTGACTCCCAGGGGCGTCGCGAGGATGTGAGATTATTTGAGAGAATACGGGCTTTACCGAAATGTAAAAGCTTTCTGAAAAAAGCGTGAAATAGTGACAAAAATTAGACAAAAAAGTGACAAAATGCATTATAAAAGCAGTGAAAAAAAAGTTTTAAAAAAGGGGCAACAACGCGAGGAAACTGATCCGTTAATATGAGTTTGGGTAAAGCTAAACTGGAGAAAATGCGCTCGGTTAAGGCGGGGGTTAAGAGGTTAAAGTATATTTACAGATAGTTACATACATTAAATCATAACCTAAAATAAATTAGATTAAATAGAATCCTTGAAACGAGTGCAGGCACTAGTTACATTTTACTGTGGAGTCTCCAGTTGTTCACGTCGCTATTTTGGGAGTCACGACCTGTAAAGTTTGTGAACCCTTAGGCTCTAAAATGAAGTGATCCAAACTGATCAGGACTTTTTGCAGTGAGTTATATCCCCATCGCCATCGCCGTCCTGTGTGTTCTCGTGGCTCTGCTGGTGCTGGTGGTGGTGCTGGTGGTCGTCATCGTCCGTATGAGAAAAGGTACGTTTTCCAAGAGTTGGTACACTGTAAGTTGTGATTAGTAAAGGTGGCTCAACAAAAATTGCAGACACAAATTGCCACAATTTCAGTAACAGTTCCGTCATTATTACATTACAATTAAAGCATGCTCTAAATGATTCATGAAACCTTACTCTTTACAAGGTAAAGTTTGCTTTGAGAAGAGTAAGGTTTCATTAATGACTTAGAGTAAAGTTTACTCTTAATCAATAGCCCCTTAAATACCTGAGCCTTATAGGACCTGCTGTTATGGGCCGGGCTTTTTTCAGAGTTAGACTTCTGTCAGAAACCATGAGTGACAGTAACATGACACTAAATACATTGTGGCCATTATATTCAGTAAAAAGGCGGAGGCCTCACTGTTCTTCAGTCTGTCACAGAGCGACAGGTGAAGAAGGAAGTCATGGAGCTTCTGCTTTAGACTGAACTTTAAACATGTGCTGTAAACTCTGAAACTAAAGCAAGTGAGAAGGTCTGTCAGCAGTGACAACCTTCCAAACAATTCATCCTGGAGTGTCCTAGACACCACCGTCGTATGGCACAATGGCACTGTAACGCCCCTTATGTTAAGATCACCAGGACCATGAATGATACCATGAGGATCAGGACGTTTTTAGGAGTTTTATTACAATAATGGAGCCAGTGGAATGGATTGGAGTGTGTTAGTTTTGTGCATTCAGAGGAGTTGGAAGTACACGTGTTGCTGTAGCTCCTCTCCAGGGGTCCAGGCTGTGTCGGCTCGCTCTGCTTCTGGGTCCTAGCCACTGGTCAGGGACTGCGACCCCAGTGTTCCTCAGTACATGTACTTGAGTAACCTTTTGAAGTACTTCTTAGAGTACTTTTACCATATGGCAATTTTTACTTCTACTTGAGTATTATCATAATGAAGTATCTGTAATCTAACCTGAGTAAAAACAAAACAAATAGTTACTCGTTCCACTTGTTTGAGTAAATCTTGAAGTGTCAAAAGTAGTTTGTGTTTCATGTACTTTATTCTTTGAAAAGTTCTTTTTGTATATTTTTCTGGTATTTTCTTTGGAAAAACGAGGATTTTTCCATCATTTCATATTTTGCTTCTCATCATTTATATCACTAATGAGTCATGAATCAGACTTTTACGCTCAAACAGTTACTCAGTACTCACACTACTCAAGCAGCTTTCTCCACAGATACTTTTTTACTCTTACTTGAGTAAATATTTTAGCTACTCTGCCCACGTCTGCAGCCAAGATACACAAAACAAAACAAAAACCCTCAACAAAAAACATTTAAAGCATAAAAAAGTCAGATACAAAAAGTCAGGAGCTAACAAGAGTTTTCTCGTTGTGAATTTCCTTCAGGCAAAAGAAGAAATGAAGCTCCACAACAGAACGACAGACAGGTTTGTGCTTGTTTTGTTCAAATAATAATAATAATAATAAAACAGTTAAAGTCTCACGGTGTTGTCAATAGGAGGAGCGCGTCTATGAGGATTTACAGATGCCAGATCGTTGTGAATACGGCACTTTGTTCAATAAGAGAGAAGACGACGGCACCGTCCACACAGCACCATCCGGGGACGCCCTGTACGCCAATGTGGACACAAAGAAGTAATGCAATGGGTAGAGTTTTGGGGGAAGCAGAGTGCGATATTTTTACAATATATTCACAAATATTTACTCTTCACATTTGAGACTGAAGTATGAGTTGTTAAATGAATACAAGATAAGACGGATGCATTATTTTTTATCTCTCTGTTAAATCTCGTTTCCTGCTCACTTTGACAGAAAGAAGCTGCGTAAAATTTGAGCTCACCCGATATAGAGTGTGTGTTTTTACTCACACAGGAGTTGAAAATGTGAAAGGAAACAATATGGTCACAAAAAGTGCCGTCACAGACAATATCTTCTGAGAAAGCTGAAATCATTAGTGTTTGTACTATAATCTTGACAACATTACTCTTTCATTGAGAGTATACTGTATCACAACCTTCTTCTTCACTTGCTGGTTCTTCTCCCTAAACATCCAGGACTGTAATCGTCTCATGAACACTTTCAGCGTCTGCTCTAAAATGATTGGCTGCCCTGTCAGAGCTCCGCCCACCCTGTGCTTTGAGCAGACGATGAAATCTGCAAACGATCTTTGGGGACAGCGCTCATCCGCTCCTCAAGCCGTTAATATTTAAAGTTTGTTTTCTTGTAAATGTGTTCATATCGCATTCATTTTCTACTAATTATTGTTTTATTATTTTGTTCATTTTGTCTGGTGTTGCTGTTACTTGTTTAACTGAAGTTGAATGTTTGATGTATGCAGATGACACCGTGTTATGTGTTCACGGTCGCTCCAAGGACATTGAGATAAACTAAAGCGATGTCACATCCTGGCTGCAGGAGAACTGCCTGCAGCTAAACATTTCAAAAACTGTAAGTACGATTCTCAGTAAAACAAACAGAGCCTCATCTAATCCCGACATACTGGTTGCTGGAGAGAAATTACAATGTGTAAATCAATACAAATATCTTGGGTTAGTAATAGATTCACACTTCTCCTTTAAAGCCCATATTGACAAATTATGTAAAAATATCAAGTTTAATCTCGCAAATTTCCGCTCAGTCCGAAATAAAATATCAACCAAAGCTGCAATAATTTCCATGATTTTCATCCGCTTTAACTACTGCCTAACAAGTTGGTCTCAGGAAGTCAGAGGCAAAAAGACCTTTGTAAACATTACACAAACAAAGCCATTAAAGTCATGGACAGAAAACCAAGTCTCTGACTCATATACAAAGTAAGACATGATTTGGCCCCAGCTCCTCTGGCAGAGTTCATCAGCCAAAGAAACATCTCTGAGTCACTGGAGGCTCTGTAAGAGGCGACTGTGTCGTCCCTCTGAGCAGGAGTGCTTTCAGTCACTCAGCCTGGTCAGTGAGGAGGCGCCGCTGAGTGGAACTCAACACCTGAGGAGGTTAAACAGCTCAGCACTTACAAGGCCTTTACATATTTTATTTAAATTTGGCTCATTAACATGTGTGTCTGCCAACATTAAGAGCCAAACCTGTTGCGCTGTATTGTATATTTGGATAACGTAGCCTTTTGAACATGTGTTTTTTGTGTGTTTTAATATTGTAACAGGTGTGTGCCTTTAGCTATTTTACAGTGTCATTTATATTGTTGTTACTGATTTGTCAAGACTTGTAAATATATTGTTATGCTTGTATTTTAATGCCTTTTTACATCTTGGCCAGAGGATGAAAAATAGCCTCCTGGCTAATTCTGTCTTTAACATGTTTGTTCATGTGTTATATGAAATTGTACTTTCAAATAAACCAATCGAATCTAATCTACCGTTTGTAAGATTCTATTATTGAGCGACTGTGACAATTCAATTTCCCTCATGGATGAATAAAGTTTGTCTAGTTCGAGTGGCTTTCGTCTGGACAAAGACTTTGTTGCCCGGCCTGAAGAAGTGAGAGGAGAAGGGCAAGTTTTCTGTTGCTCTACGTTTTAGAAAACACATAAAAGAATCGAATTCAGTTAAATTTAAAATTTTAGACAAATTCATCATTTGGGGCCAAAATGTTTTTACATTCTATGATCTCATCACATATTGAATATTGTTTATAAGGTAACTGGTGTGAACAAACTTAAATCAGTAGAATTGCTTTATAAACATTTCTTAAAAGTCTGTAATATTTTACAAAAACATAATCTATGGAGCCTAGAGATTTATTTATTTATTTATTTTTTAAATATGCATGTTTTGTTTACAAAGTGTTAAATGGATTAGCCACACCTCCATGTCAGACTTCTGTAAACCAAAGACTCACAGAGATGCCGGGACACGGGCCTCCTCTAGAGGTGACTGTGAGGAGCCTTTCAGAAGAACAGCTTTAGACTAAATGCTCTGTCTGTGAAGTTATGGAACAGTCTCCCCCTCACTGTCAGGGAATGTCCCACATGTTTAAAACCAAACTCAAAGTGTGGCTTAAAGCAAACCAGTCCATTAAGTGACTCTTCTTTACATTTCTTGCATTTATTCATTTAATTCACATTGTTTGTTGTATTTTCTGTATTTCTGTCATGGGTCTATGGATGTAAATTAGCCCTGTGGGTAAAATCGGTCATGTTTACGTCTGTTTTTGTCGTTTCAATGCAGTTGTGCATCGTCCCATATCAAATAAATAAGTAAATAAAGTAGGGAGCTGTGTCTGCTTGATCATCGACTGGTCTCCAATAATCTAGTCCATATTTAAAGTCTCTAGAGCTGAGACAGACTGAGAGTAAACTATGTTAAAGCTGAATTAGTGTTTTCATAAGACGTGTAGATGAGGCAGAGTGAAGGTGCGTCAGTGTTTTAACCACTGACGGAAAAAGAGCAAAAGATAAGATTCAATCTAAACAGGAAAGGTGACAGAAGCAGACCAACATTTCTATCATGAACGAGGCGATGTCACACGCCAACATGATCATCTTTCTTCTTCTCGCTTTTTCACTGGCTACAGGTAAATATATGTTTTTCATATGTATTACCATATCATAAGTTAACCACAGCGTTTAAAGTGAACATTTTCAGGGTCTGTGATGTCATTTAAATTGAAGCAGGTATTTCCAGTAATCAGCTGTGTGAAATATAACTCACGGACGTCAAATGGAAGCTGTATTTTCATTGAAATTCAATTCAAATGTAACGCAGATGTAAATGCACCTTTTCACATGTGCACAATGACACTTAAATGGACATAAGACGGATGATATTATGGATTCAAAGTCTGGGACAGTTTGTTTAGCTACAAAGGGCTCTGTCGTAGAAGATAACTTCCTCTGAGTTACAAAGAAAATACCCTAAGCAACTCTCAAATGTTTTATGTTGCACCGTATGGACAACGTGCAGTACTTCATTAATTAGGTAAAAGAATACTAGTGGTTAAATATCACTCTGATATAAATAAAAGAGTTCTCAATAATATACAACTCAAGTAAAGTTGTAGATGTAGAGTTAAACCTGCACAGATCTGACACATTTGGTGGTAACGTCACACGTCACAACATTCTCAATACAGAGCAAAAGAGTAATTAGTAAATTACCTGGAAAATGTGTGTGTTTTCTGTTCACAGTGCGAGCAGAGACAGGGGTTGGATGTCGAGGAGGATGGGTCAACTTCATCTGTGGAAGCCCGGACAACATTAGCCTCCCAATGAACAGAACCAGAATCATCAATAACACTGTTGTGGTGAAAAATCTTCAGCCAGAAGACAATGGAACCCTCTGTCCGACTCCAGACAGAATAGAAATTAGAATCGGTAAGAGAAATCACTTCTGTTTGAATAATAATGTAGTTTTAGCAAATTGTAATATGCAACTTTTGCTTCCAGGGAATTGCAGAAAACCTCAGGTAAACCGCACTGTCTACAACAAACCCAGGCTATAATTAAATGTGGTCACCCCGACTCCAGTTACAATTATGAACAGTTGTATTTCTGCAAAGAAACTGGTGACTTTGATTGTAAAGACGTCTCATTATTGAACCCACACGGAAAGTACTCGATGTCACTGGAAGGACATGGTCCACATGTGACAATCACCGACATCACTGCAGCAGACCAGGGCATTTACTGGTGTGCAGAGCGTCAGCATCTCTATGATCGGTCGTACAGAAAATTCAACATCACTGTTCGCTCCGGTAAGTGCCACACAAAACGTCTCATATGTTGCTACAAAGAGAAGTGCTTCAAAATAGTCCAATAGAAATTATTCTTAAATTCTTCTACAGTTTTTGCAAACAGAGGGGCGGGGACCCCTGGGGGTTCAGAGGGTACTTTATTTCATGTTATTCATGTTTTTTTTTACAAAGGAATGCAGTTACAATTATATTATGCAATAAAAAGCATGGATTTGAGTCTTTTAGCCTCGATTTGAACATAATCTGAGCTTTAGTTGATCTTTTTTTATATAATTGGCACAATCTTAAAGTATTTATCTCTTGAAGTTTAAAAGAAACGTCCGAGGGGTACGTGACACAAAAGAGGTTGGGAACCACTACACAACTGCTATAGTTTTAGGTCGGCCTGTGCGTGGAGTCACATGACCGTAGACAGTATTCACTCACTACGACTGCTTTTAGGTGAAATTGCTGATGTGGTCACAGCTGAGATTTAAAGCACAGGATTTAATGCTTTTGAAAATATGACTTAATTGGAAGAATAACATCAGTTATAAATAATAATCATCATTTTTATTTCAGTGAAGCAGTTTTAATGAAGAAATGTTTAAGAAGAAAAGTTATTTTTATTTGAATTCTTTAACAGGAAGTGACATAGAGGAAGTTCCATAGCAGTTTGACTCACTCACTTCCTGTACATTTGTTAAGTGATGATGTCATCGCTCCATTTCCGGGTCCAACCATTGACAGTATATTTTGAACCTTTACTCTGGATTTTCTTCTTTAGATTTTGCTTTTCTTACATTATCAAATTATTTTTTCCTATTTTGAATACAATATATCTTCATTTTGCCTGGAGAAATAGTGAGATATATTATTCTAATTAGGTGTAAATGTTTTTTGGCCTTTTCTCTGTTGTTATTTCAGCAGGAGATTCAGATAAAGTTGCATTTTATTTGCTGTGTTTATCTATGGAACTCTTAACAGTTTGGACCCAGAAGTAGCTTATTATTGTGTGTGATGTTACACTTAACAAACGTATTGACATAATATGGTTGGCACGGCAACCATTTAAAATTGTTTGCCTCTATCTATGACACTTCCTCTTCAGTGTCCAATATGGAAGTGAAACTATAAACATCAACTATCAATTTAAAGAAAACTTGGTAACATTTTGGCAAAACCTTAAATATTAGACAGCACAGAAAGAAAAGAAAGATTATGACAGAGACGGTGAATATGAGGGATATTAGGAAATGATCATAATCACATAACAATCCATTTAGTATAAATCATAAAAAATACCCAAAACGCAAATATTAGCTGCAAGAGAGGAAATAAATATGTATAATAAATACAATGTTGCATTTCATTCTTTCTAGACTTTGCTGATCATCAGAAGAATGGACGTATTGGAGAAAACATCGATGTTTCATGTGAATATCCAATGGAAGGCAAAGAGAATAAATTCTTTTGTAAAGGGGAAGATCCACATACCTGCAAACATATGGTGACCAGTTCAAAGCCAGATCTAAACCCTGGGAAGTTTAGTTTTGAAGACTCGGAAAACAGGATCAATGTAACAATAATCAACATAAAAGCAGAGGATGAAGGAACTTACTGGTTTGGAGGTGGGAATGTCACAGAACATGGAAAAGAGCCCAAGCATGAGATCTTCTGTCGACTGGAGCTGACTCTAGGTGAGTGGCATCATTTCTATCGCTTAACTTCACACAACGTCATGACCCGATGACTGAACGACGCCATACACAGTAAATATTCTAGAGTAATTTTTAGTCTGTTCAGACTGTATTTGGGCCCACTCTTCTCAGAGTTAATGTGAGTTGACTCTCTTCAGAGTTAGACTGAAGGATAGAGAATCTGACACCATGAGTGACAGTAACATGACGTTAAATAGAATGTGTTCTTTATTTCCAATAATAAGGCTGAGGCCTCATTGGACTTCAGTCTGTCCTAGACTGACAGGTAAAGAAGCAGGAACATTTGTCATTCAATTAATGATTTCTAGGACTTCAGCTGGAAGTACAAATTAAAAACTTAAAATCAAAAAATATATATATATATTTTAAAAAGCTCTCAAACTGTATCTATTGTAGGGTCATGTGTGTCCCTGTTCCTCTGAGTCAGGGTGGGCCACAGCAGATGTGGACAGGACTGTGGTATCCACAGTTTTAATTTGGAGAAAATAAAATAACCCTGGAGTTCAGTCTGCTGTAACATAGACCTGTGCACATCAGTCATGGTCCACCCTGACTCAGAGGAACAGGGACACACATAACCCTATAACAACTTCACACACATTTGTCTTGTAAAAGGTAATAGAGGAGATGTTTTAGAAAAGAGTCAACTCACATTTACTCTGAAAAGAGTAGGACCAAATACAGTCTGAACAGCTAGAAGGTCCCGAGTGGGTTGCTGATTGGTTTACTTTTTGATCCATTTTTTACTTTTGAGCGGCTGGATCATTTATTTCATGTTCTCCCAGTGTCTGCGTAGGTTTCCTCCGGGTACTCCGGTTTCACCTACCACTAAAAACATGTACAATAGGCCAGGATGAATGAGGGTGTGTTTGAGAGTGTGCATGGGGGACAACGGATGCAAATTAGCCCAAGGCTACAATCCGGTGTGGCTTGTTTACATGCATGAGACCCATGTATGTTCATTAACATGCACTGTCCCGACCAAATAAACCAATAAATACATATTTTATTATATCCATTTATTATATCCATATTTTTAATTGATTTTCTAACATGAGGTAAACAAATCAACTAAAAACTTCTTTTCTAAACGTTTCTACATATTCCTCAGATCTGAAGCAGGCCGACCAGCGTCGTGGTAAGAACTTGTTTATAGATAGAGCACAACTTAGCATCTTACAGAGCCCTGGGCTTCCCAAAGTGTGGGTCATGACTCCCTGTGGCGTCGTGAGGATGTGAGATTATTTGAGAGAATAATTTTCAAAAATAATTACATTGCATTTGTAATTTAAAGTATATTTACAGATATTTACATACATTAAATCATAAGCTAAAATAAATTAGATTAAATAGAATCCTTGAAACGAGTGCAGGCACTAGTTACATTTTACTGTGGAGTCTCCAGTTGTTCACGTCGCTATTTTGGGAGTCACGACCTGTAAAGTTTGTGAACCCTTAGGCTCTAAAATGAAGTGATCCAACTGATCTAGACTTTTGCAGAGGCTCTTACTTATCTCTTCATCACCATCCTGTGTGTTTGCGTGGCTGTGCTGGTGCTGCTGCTGGTAGTTATTGTCCTTCTTAAAAAAGGTGAGTATTCCAACAGTTGGTAGGATTTATATTAATTTTGTGTGATAAACATGTTTGTCTGCCAGAAAACGGATGAAAATTGTAATTCCCATGAGAGGTTTTCTTCCCCCTCGGCTAAGTCCTGCCTCCTTGTGTGACATGTTGCTGCTTTTCCCACCGTCATAGCATTATGTCACATAAATGCAAACACGTTTCTTCTTTCTTTTACATATTTGAAAAGGAGTGAGAAGAGGTGTTGACTCTCAGTGTGTCACTCTAAAACTCTATTGTTTTGGACTGTGCTGTACTCACTACATGTCAAACCTTTTCAATGTATTTACTGTTTTCTTATTGTGAATTTCTTCAGGCAAAAGAAGAAATGACGCTCCACCACAGAATAACAGACAGGTTTGTACAACTTGGTCCGTTCATGAATAATAATAACAATAAAGTTAAATTCTTTGGATTTGGTCTAAAGGAGGAGTACGTCTATGAGGAGATACAGTTGCCAAGCGCAAGGAAGGCAGTAACCACGGTCTACGCCACAGCCGATCCCTGTAAGGAGTCACTTCACTACATGACCGTTGATTTTGGGAAAAGTGGCAACACCTCTGAGCCCAAACCCAGCTCCTCTCACTGTCAATACAGCACTGTGTTCAATAAGAGAGCAGACACATGCACCATCCAAGCAGCACCATCTGAGGAACCCCTGTACTGCAACGTTAACACAAAGTACTAATGCAATGGGGAGTGTTTTTGGGGTATAGTAAAACATGTGTGCTATACATATTGTTTGCAGGACTTTGTGAAAAATACTGAGCAGTTTGTACATAAGGCTCCATTGAAACCGAATATTTTGGATACATACTGTACATAACAGGGTTTATACTGGCAGGAGCAAGTCCATTTTAATGCCCAAATACTATATTTCAATGCCATAAACGCAGAAAAAAAATCTATATATATATTTAATTTCTTAAGATTTGCAAACGGAGAAAAGATTGAGTATGTTTTAGTCCATCATTTACTTGTTTTTGGTGAACCTATTGTTGAGCAATGTCATATTTTTCTAATAAATTTGTCTAGTTTAATGCTTTAATACCTCACGGAAACCCTGCATAATTGTAATCTTTGCGATTTGCTAATGCCATAATACTGTAAGAGAAATGCTTTTTTAAATTGTTCTTATTTAGTCTATTTTAGTTTTGTTCTTTGCCTTTAATTTAATGGAAATGTAAAGTTGAGTTGTTGAATAAAATCTTTTGCAGTAAGAACGTATATGTATAATGCCAAGATGTTTTCTCTAAATAAATATTATTTTTAGCAAAGTGAGTGGACCGCTTGTCTTTCAGTCATCAAAAATGTGTCATTGACATTATTTGCATCGTAGGAAGTTGTTTAATAACAAGACACTGTTTACTTTATAGGTTTAAAAAAGTGGTGGCATAGACTCACAAGCTTCCCTTTATGTAAGAATAAAACATATGTTACAGTATTGATGTACTAATACTAAAGAGCATAACTTTCTTATTGTAGTTCAATGTCCATAAAGACAGACATCCTACTTTTCAGTGTACGCCGCTTTATTTCATGAAAACAAGTTTGTGTTGGGGAGAAAGCTACTACCAAAACATTCATAAAAAATCTGCAGGGGGTCATTTATCAAGGCAGGTGCTACGTAGCATGTGCAAGCTGTAGAATAAAATATGCTATTTTGTTGGCATATTGCACTTAGTTACCAATTGATCTTACCTGTAATACAGTATTATATCCACAAATCTGATATGTAAATAAGACAAAGTTGCGTGAGTAACAAATGCATAAATGACTTTGCTACCGATCGACTTTTGCTTTGCTAATCACTTTGCACATGAGCAAATGTTTGGTGAATGACCTCCACAGAGTTACAACTCCACAGGTGTAAAAAAAAAACAAGCAACAAAACAGTTGTTAAATAAAATTGAAATGTAACAAAAGGAATGTAAAAGTAAATTTAGACAAAGGATAATAAATAGTATTTAACTTCAAAAATGAAACACAGGTCTCAAAACAAAGTCACAAGAGAAACACAATGGCCTCAGGGACCAGCAGCCCAGAACCGCAGGTGAACTAAATGTATTCACACCTTATGCAGGAACTTGCGGTGGGCAGCGTGATTGGCCCGGTGTTAAGGAGCCCCCACCAATCAGGCGCAGACAAGCAGAGGCGGGTAGTACTCAGTACATGTACTTGAGTAACTTTTTGAAGTACCTCTTACAGTACTTTTACCATATGGAACTTTTTACTTCTACTTGAGTAGTATTATAATGAAGTATCTATAATCTAACCTGAGGGGGGAAAATAGTTACTCGTTCCACCGTGACAAAATCTTCAAGTCAAAAATAGTTTGTATTTCATGTACTTTTGTATATTTTTCTGGTATTTTCTTAACATTTCATATTTTGTTTCTAATAATTTATATCACTGATGAATCATAAAACTCAAACGCTCAAACAGTTACTCAGTACTCACACTACTCAAGCAGCTTTGTCCACAGGTACTTTTTTACTAACTTGAGTAGTTACTTTGGTCACTACTTTTCACTCGTTCTTGTTCTTCAAAGTATTGTTACTCTTACTTGAGTAAATATTTTAGCTACTCTGCCCACGTCTGCAGCCAAGATACACAAAACAAAAACCCTCAACAAAAACGGTTTAAGGCATAAAAAGTCAGGTTTCTTGTCGTGAATTTCTTTCAGGCAAAAGAAGAAATGAAGCTCCACATTAGAACAACAGACATGTTTGTGCTTGTTCAAATAATAATAATCAAAAAGTCTCTCGATTTTGTCAATAGGAGGAGTACAAAACTTCGGCCTCATATTTTCGGTTGTAGAGATTAATTTAGGAAGCATAATCAAGAGAAAAGGCGATAAAACAGTGCGGACAGTCTTTCTTCTGATCTGATCCTCTGAATCTGCCCGGTTTAAAAGCAACAAAATAGTCTGGAATCCTGTCTAATGTTTAGTGTTCAGAGTCACCTGGAGCCTGTGTTTAAAAAATGGTCTTTGGTTTGACAGTTGTGAAGTCCGAAGGCGGTCTGTCTGCGGTGGCGGCTTTGACAGGTTTTTTCCTGCTAAAATAAACAGAGAACTACTCCCTGGTCTGTGGGCGAGCACTGACTCTCCCTCATCACTCAAACGTACAACCGTCTGCAATGTACTTCCAGCCGTTTCCCAAGATTTATATTGCAATACCGCTTTATGAATGTCCAATCTTGTCCTGTCCCTATAGTTAATTTGAACTGGAGTTTTTAATATCTCGACTTACTGTACATGATACACCAACTTAACATTGAAATGACGTCAGATATTTAGTCAACAGGAAATCTGAACTTATTTCTACAGAAAACCACAGGAAACTGCTGTTTGCAACAGGGAAGTTTCAGATCTTAAGATTGCGTTAATATAGAAATAGTATAGAATAGAAATACCAGTATTAAACTAAAAGGTCGAGGGTGGCGGGTCGTCTTATGATCGGAAGGTCATGGGTTTGAATCCCAGCTCCAGCAGGTGTCCACGCGGCCTTTGTGTCTTGGGCAAAACACATCACCCACCTTGCCTCCAGTGTCTGCGTACATTGGTGTATGAATGAGAGAGTGAATGGGTGACTGGTTCCTTGCTGTAAAGCTCTTTGGGCCTAATGAAGATAGAAAAGTGCTGTATAAGTTGAGACCATTAGTTAAAAAACTCTGAAATGTTAACATTTCAGTTAACATTTCTACCAGAAGATAATCATACTGTAACTAATAAAAATACACTGTAGGGTAATGTTGTAATGACAAACATTAGTATTGTGATTAAAGCTGGGGTACCTGATTTTTTGGTGTTGTAGAAAACATTTATTTTTGCCACCTCAGATTATGTTGTAAATACAGCAAAACACAGACCTTGTTGTATTGTCTTCACCTCAGGGGTGCAACTACCCACTTTCTGGGGGATATGCAGACACAAAGCCGGCGCTGTTAAAATCCTAGTGTTTCTCCCCAGTCCCTCAGCTGCCTGTAGCTCCGCCCCTGTTCCTGCTCCGTAGCTCCTGCAGCCTCACACTGAGAGAGGGATTCAGACTCCAGACATCACTGAAGTCCAAACTTTAGCAGGACTTCTCTTGTACTGCTTTTGTTGCTGTTTTAATGAGCTCGTACACATGAGGAAAAGGCCAACAAAAGGCGATGTATCGCCGCCCCGCGCGTGTGATGCATCGTTTACTTTTCACTCCACAAACCCAGCCTAACTCTATCTAACCATAAAACCCAACATATGAGTCGGATGTTCTCAAATAAAAAATGACTTAAAGCTAGAGATGCGCTGATTACATTCATGGATGAGTATACGTTTGTAGAGTTCTTCATTTTGTAAACAGCAGGTTCGTTCTTCGCACACGGGCTGCGGCTGCAAGTTTTTCAACACCTTTCTCTCTCTCTCCCCGACCCATTATCTTTCCCTTTCTCTCTCTCTCTCTCTCTTTTCTCTCTGAGGTGAGTGTAGCTCAGACCGGTGCACGTGGAGCTTGATAAACATGTAAACTTAAAAAAAAAAACGGCTCACGAGTGAGACTCGGCTCTCATCGTTCACTTAAAAGAGCCGGCTCTTTGTACCGACTCGTTCGCGACCGATCCCATCACTATCGTATAGTGCCCCGTCCTTCCGGCGCCCCCCCGTCCTTTCGGCGCCCTATGCAAGGCATATATTGCATATGCCCTTTTTGCGCCACTGCTTCACCTAAAGTTTAATTGAGCAATGGATGATGGAAGTCTAATCTAAATTAGTGGAATTTATCTTGGGGGTGGCCGCCCCAGCTTCACTTTGTCACCACTCAATGCTGTATGTGGGTGTGAAATGTGCATGTAATTACATTGTTTGAACAATGTGAATAAACAGGAGGGACTGTGAGAGCTAGAAACAAGTTCGGGACAAACAAAAAATGTCACTGTTTGAACAGGAAAAATCAGGTACCCCAGCTTTAAGAAAAGCATTATTGCGCCATAAAGTTTATTAGTTTAGTTTTAGTTTATTTTCACACATTGCATTTGTTGCTACATCAGAGGCTGTGTCAGATGCAGTGTTGGGGGTAAAATATTACAAAAGTAACAAGCTACAAATAGATTACTTTTTCAGTAGCCAAGGAATACAACATATCACCTACACAAACTACAGCAATATATTAGTCATTACAATTCAAGTAACTCGAGTTACAAAGAAAATGCACCGATGTACGAGATCTGCAGGAGCTTGTAGCCAACGTCAAAACAAAACACGAGAGAATGGGGAATAGGAAGTCTTTGACTGAACCCCGGCTCTGTGACATCGCCACCATTTCAGGCCATATCTTGTCAAAGGTGTTAAGAAACGTTGTGTAACTCAGCTACATTTTCGAAACAGCACATGCAATACAAAACCCATTACATGTTAAGGCTGTAGCTGCTACTATAACACACACCACAGTTCAAAGTAACCTGCCCAACACTGATCAGGAAAAACAATTGTGTTCTAAAATTGGACTCTCAAAAAATATAAAAATATACTTTGAATCATTGTTTTTCTTGTTGGATTCACAGAAGTTCCCCCTCAGTGTAGTGCACAACCTTTTATGGGCATGAGAGGCTGACGTGAAACAAAGGGGAAGAACTGAATTTGGTGATATATTTACCAAATGACAGGACAAACTGAAATATCACCAAAAGAAAGAAATAGCAGCACTTTCAACATGAAGATTGTACTACTCTTTGTCCTTCTCAACTCAGGTAAACATTGATTATTATTTTTTGCATGGATTCTAATGCATTCATTTTCAACTCACTCTCCAGTGGGTTCAGGAAGTATTGAGTTAATCCAATGTCATCATGTTTGACTTTAGATTTATATGCTCATGTTTGAGTATGATTTGATGAATTTTCAGGGCAATAGACTCTGAAGTGTTTTATTTTTATTTCTCTTCATTTTTCTAAATTATTTGAATGTATATATTGTTTAGGGCTGTGGTTATTTTTGTTTTATGTACACCTTTCATCAATCTCAATTAAAATATACCCACTTTTCCTTAATAGAGAATATTATTGAAATACAAATTTTATAGCCTTCCACCCCTGCTAAGTGCTTTCGTATACCCCCAAGAGTTCCCATACCTGTAATTGTATCGTGTACTTTCCTTTTCTTTTAGCAGTAAGAAATGCACATGAGTTTACAGTTTCCTGAACACTTTCTAAACCATTGTAGCCCATATCCATCATGGAGCACAAATCTAAAGGAGACATTAAACATTACAAATTCAGTTTATTTGTTTGAAAAAGTATTTATTAGCAATCCTTTTTGCTAAGATTGGGAAACACTGTGCTAAAGCATGCCAAAAGCCGCCTTATTCACATTTTCTGATATATTTTGTTGCTTTATTACATACTATGTTTATCCCAAGATTTAGGAGTGACTCACTTTGACATTGTCTTCTGCAGTAAATGTGTATTCGGATGAGGACAATGGATGCCCTGGAGGCTGGTTTGAATTCACATGCAATTATAAAAATTATAAAGATCCCAAAGTAACTGTCCCCAGAAACAGACCAATAAGGATCCAAAAAATTGAAGACAATAAATGGACGGCTGTGGACAAACAAAGATTCGTGTACCGCAACACAACTGGGAAATACTGGAGAGTGTTTGTGACACAACTTACCAGGAATGACTTTGGGAAATACAAGTGCAATAAAAGAAAATAGAGCTGACACATGGTGAGATTAAACACATTTAAACAATTGGATAATGGTTAAAGCTTTAGGGCATTTTAGCATATTCCCAATGTGTGACAGTGAAGTGTAAAGTGACATTAATGATTTTGTTTTAGATGAACCTGTCTGTCCTCAAAACTCACAAATTGCTTACATCGGAGCAAATACCACCATCAGATGCACTCACCGTGATGTAAACTTTATCTGTAAACAAAGCCTCCACACCTGTGACATACTGTCCCGAGGTCCAGAGCTTGTTTATCGCATCAGTGATGTGAGTCGACAGGACCAGGGGGTCTATTGGTGCGGGTACGAGTCACCTAAAGGTTACAAGGTGTCACGGAAAAAAATAGACCTTCAAGGTAAGAAAAGATCTGCTCTCAACACATCTGTTCATTTATTTACATTATGTAATGTGAATTATTTCTGTATAAACACTGCAGTTAAGCTGGTATGGAGAGAACTCATTAATACACACAAAAGAAAAACGTTAAATGATTGACCAAGGTTAATATGGCAGTATTACTGTTTTTTCAATATCTATATATTTTAGACCAGTGGTTCTCAAGTGATATGGCTTCAGGACCAACATTACCCTACAGGATGACAAGATTTGACCCAAATAAAATTGTAATTTGTCACATATCGTATAAAATATTGTATATTTTGCACACAAGTTCTTATTGAACAAGCTGCAGATATGCCTTTAAGACTGAAATTAGGATCAAAACAAAACAGTAACAATACTTTGAACAGACTCCAGTTGTGTTTCCATGAAGTTTCAGATGGAAAATAAGGAAAAATGTTTCCTGGAATAGGCTCGTGACCTACTGAAAGTGGTTCCGCGACCCACCAGTTGAGAATCACTACTCCAGACACAGAGGGTCAATTAAAAAAATAAAATAATAATAATACTTACTTAACATACTAAAGATGTCTTCACAGTTTATTATTTTAATATTGACACAAATTTATTACAATATATGAATATTTAGTTGTTACATACATTATGTTGTACCATATGAGCTGCAAACTTCTATTCATCTCATCTCAATCTCCTTGTAGTTGTGGAAGTCACTAAGAGAAGTCTCAAACCTGGACAGGACTTGACCCATCAATGCAACTATACCAATATAAATGTTTCTGCAAAGATGTTTGTCTGTAAAGGAGAGTCTTCAGCAACGTGTGAAAAACGTGTCAGCACATCCCACAGGTCCAATGGGACGATTACATTTAAAGATAAAACTTTAAACCGGATGATTATCCTAACTATACGACATGTAACCATTGAAGACAGCGGATCTTATTGGTTTGGGACTGAAAGGACTGGAAATGGAAATCTCTTCTTCCACAAACTGGAGCTGACCGTGGGTGAGCATGACTTCATTTTTACACATTAGCTTCAATCACAGCGGCTCGATCTCTTTAACATCCTGTCCTATCTCATCTAAAGCCAACATGACAACCCCTCCATCTACGACACACCCTGGTAAGACCTGACATTTTTACTTTTTCTGTCCCACAAAATTGTACTATCCATGCATGTCTGAATTGTATTGTTAATGGATTAAAATATACTGTACTACTTTGCTTGCAGTCAAAATAACACTTTTGTTTAAAGTTTTTAAAGCCATGCTACAACCTTTTTTTTCTTCTTTTTTTTAACGTAAGATTTAAACACATTGGGCCCGATCTTCCGCCTGGCACAAGAACAGTCTTGCCGAGGCTACAGCCCTGCACAAAGCAGCGCTGACTTCAACAAGTGCTTACTGCTTTCCCTTTGCTTGATCTCCTCTGACTCACACTTGTCAAAGTGTGAGTCAGAGGAGATCAGAGTCCGATGTGTCATTATTCCTAAAATGTCCCATTGAGTAGGGGTTGAATAATAAAATTAGGTTCACACTGACCCTAAGGTTAGGGCCAATGGTTGTATATGGCTCCTTAATCCACAACACAACTGGTTTAGAGATGTCGGACTAATGGGTTGTACTAGTACTATATAAATTACAAAGGTTTAATTGGCATTATTTCAAATGACCCGACTGACCGCGACGCGAATATCAAAAATATTTTGGATGACTCGTAACCGTGGGTAACCGCAGGCACCGCTCATTTCGGATCAACCCGCGCATCACTAACACCTATGTAGGAATTCCATTAAAAATCACCCAGCTAGAATATTCACAACATTAACAATATCTAGACCGTATTTCTGATTAATTTATTGTTATCCTCATTGAAAAAGCAGTGCTTTTCCCTAAAAATAAGGACATTTTAAGTGACCCCAAACTTTTATATATTGTTTATTTATTTACACTTTTTTGTAAAGTCTCTCCGAAGGTCGAATCGTAATTGGCTAATAATTAGGGACGATCTGCTTTAGGACGATACGATATACGTCTTGCAATACAATAGGTATTGTTTGACAAAAAGACGTGTCCAAATAAACCACATGCCACTTGACATTTTCTGAAGTGACTGCATTACCACAGCAACATGTAGGTTTAACATGAAGTGCTGTGTAACTGTTCCTGAAGAAAGATTACATCTGAAGGTATTGACGACACTTGGTTTGTGACAAAGGCGTATGGCGATAGTGACCCATCACGGAAAGTTAGGATAATCTGTTAGTTGAGATCATGAAGAAGCCTTTCCATGTTTTAGATAACAGTATTGGTATATTTAAAAGCATATATTTTAGGTTGAAATCATCTTGTTTAGTTGGAGAAATAGCACGCTGTGGGGGCGTGTCATTGTGTGTGTGTGGCTTCATTATTATGCGACGCTTCCCGTGTGTGTCTGGCAGAGGCCGCTCCTGCTCCTGCTCTGAATAGCCCAATACTACTGCAGAGGTTCGTTTTTCTGTGTGAAACCAGTGAACTTTTCCAGTGCGACTGACTGATGATGCCCTGTAAGCATGCACAGCGCCCTGCTGACCATTACGTTTCCTGAGCCAACTCCTTGCCTTCAGAGCGTGTTTTAACACAGAAGGATGTAGCGCGGATTTTCCAAACTCTACATTGAAAATAACTGAGCGAGGAAACTGGATTTTACCACAATAGTGAACGAGTTTGCTGAGCAGAAGGCTCGCTTATTACTGCAACGGCTTATGAAGTAGTGGAGGCCGCTGTGTCATCGTGTCTCTTTGCTTTTTGACGAGGCCATTGTTGTGCTGTAAGCTAACGTGGTGTGTTCAGTTGATTGGATTTGGTCGTGTTTAGTTTTGGTCGTAGCTCCCAGCCAGCAAAACAATGTGGGCTCGGCATGGGTTTGCCCACCTGGTTATAAGTGGGTTTGTCCACAGTTTCCATGTGGCCCCATGTGTGTTGGCCCATGTGGGCTGGACCTTTACAAGTCAAACTTAACCCTTTCACTCTGGTTTTATTATTTTCAGTCTCAGAGCTTGAATCTTGGCGTTTGGTCACATTTGAGCCCAACCCACTCTGAATCTCTGTGATTTGATTGGCTTCAGAGTCACACTGTAGGTCAGACACCGTGAGTGACAGAAACATGACGCTAAATAGTGACCCTTTATTTTCAGTAAAAAGGCTGAAGCCTCATTGCTCTTCAGTCACAGACTGAGAAGTGAAGAAGGAAGTCATGGAGCTTCTGCTTTAGAACATTACACTTCTGCTGGATGTAACAATAAAAGTTTGAAATTCAAAGTATTCCTTAGAAATAGGTGTGGATATCTGGAATGTATGTGATTAAAGTATCAGTTAATTATTAATTACTCTCATTCTACAAAACAAACCCTTGTCATTTGTATCTGCTGTAGGGTCATGATTGTCCCAGTTCCTCTGAGTCGTGGTGCAGCAGGACTGATGTGGACAATGTTACAGAAGAAGCTCATGAGGTTCATTTCTTCAACACAGTTACTATAGTAACTGTTTTCTCCAAAGTAAAAGTAGATCTACCACAGTCCTGTCCACATCTGTCATGGTCCACCATGACCCACCGTGACTCAGAAGAACTGGGACACACATGATTCATACGTCAGATAATGTGCATGGATATTTGTTCAACCATTATAAGCATCAATTGTGTGATTTACAAAATATCTAAGTTTTATTCATTTTTAAATTTATTTCTTACATACTTTTGTTCAGAATTTTCCTTTTACAGCAGAAGTCTGAAATTCTGTCTAAAGCAAACGCTCCATGACTTCCCTCATCACTTCTCAGTCTGTGACTGAAGAGCAATGAGGCCTTTTTACTGGAAACAAAGAGCTCACTGTATTTAGCGTCATGTTAC
Organism: Neogobius melanostomus; assembly: GCA_007210695.1. Lineage (NCBI taxonomy): Eukaryota > Metazoa > Chordata > Actinopteri > Gobiiformes > Gobiidae > Neogobius > Neogobius melanostomus. Next base: position 41,872 of record VHKM01000457.1, on the reverse strand, counting down.
TGTCACTCATGGTGTCTGACCTAAAGTCTAACTCTGAGAAAGTCAATTCACATTTACACTGAGAAGGTTGGAAGGGCGCCCCTTGTGTCCCTTTGCGTCCAAATACCCGGACCATAACTGGAGCCAGATCTGGCTCTTTAGAGTAGAAAGAGTTAAGTTTGACTTGTCCAGCCCACATGGGCCAACACACATGGGCCCACATGGAAACTGCGGACAAACCCACTTATAACCCAGGTGAACCCAAGCAGAGCCCATATTGTTTTGCTGGCTGGGCTGTGTGCAGGTTACGGATAATATACTGTAGTCATTGTCCATGGCACTAATGATCGTGTGTCCGTTCTTCTTTCCCTTTGGTCAAATGTGTGTCTGTTGGGATTACGTTGCTAGTTGTCATTGTGCATGTGTCACTTGTTTTTGTTGGGCTGTAGCGGTAGGCTCTATAGGAAGTGGATTTAGGCAAGAGACATTTATTTATATATATTACCTGTTTGTCTGTGTAAGTTCTCAGTCGTACAGGAGTTGTCTATCTTCAATGAAGGTACTTGAGTCATCTTCTGTACTCGGTAGTTGAAGTCTCTAAACGTCTGTGTAAGTTCTCAGTCGTACAGGAGTTGTCCATCTTCAAAGAAGGTACTTGAGTCATCTTCTGTACTTGGTAGTTGAGGTCTCCAAACGTTTCGCCTCTCATCCAAAAGGCTTCGTCAGTGAACAAGGTTACGCTCAGCACACAGCGTAGATAAAGACCAGTTGGGAGGAGTTTGGGTAGACCCGGCTCCTCCCCTCTAATCACAGCTACTCTCACCTGTGGGTAAACAACCTTTGAAGTAGAGCGTCTGTAACGACCTGCTACCCCCAGTATCGGTCAGCCCTGTCCTATTCATAGATGATCACTGCTAATTACCTGCCTATTGTTCTTTTGTTAGCTGAGGTATCGTCTTCTTGGACTGGCCGTGCTCTGTCCGTTTTCCCCGAAGCAGATTGGAGTAAACAGAAGAAAGATTAAATCTTAGCCCACCATTGTCCTAATGACCCCTAATGACCCCTATTTTGTGTTGGAGTGGATGGTTGGAGTCAAACATCAAATACTGGTCAGTATTAGTTGCCTCTGCAGTATGAGAAGCCTCTCATCCAAAAGGCTTTGTCAGTGGACGAAATCCCACTCAGCCCGCAGCTTAGATAAAGACCACAGGGAGGAGTTGGGGTTGGCCCGGCTCCTCCCCTCTAATCACAGCTACTCTCACCTGTGGGTAAACAACCTTTGAAGTAGAGCGTCTCTAATGACCCGCTCACCCCACTATCGGTCAGTTATGTCCTATTCATTGCTGATCACTGCTAATTGGACCTAAAATATATAAAATAGTTGGTCACAAAACAATTCATAACGCCGCACTGTAGCTACGACCAAACCAGAACATACCGCTCTCCGAGGCGCAGTGTCACCCGGCATTGATACAAATGCTACGTCCACTGGACCTTCGGGACCTCCACACCCGATACACAGTGGTTCCTACGCACATTGCGCTGAAGCGCTCCCCCGGATAGTTGTGCCCCTCGGCGCTATAAAGCAGTGCTTGTTAGGGCCAAACCAATTTTGTTAATTTTGAAAAGAAACTTCTCTCTACCTGTTAGCCTGTTAGCCTGCCCCTAGTGGGCGCACCGTCACACTCACTTTCCGTGACGGGTCACAATTTGCAAAACGATATATTGTCCCAGCCCTACTGATAATTACTGAAAGATTTGACACCATGATCAGTACAGTATTGATCATGTCAAACGTGAACCTCTTGTCTCGGCGATCTGCAGCCGGACCCTCAAGGTAAGAACTTGTGTAACATCTGACTTTACAAAGCTTTATAGGCCAGGGGTTCCCAAGTGGAGGTCAGGACTTCCAGGGCCACCGTGAGACTCTGAGCGATAACATTATAATAGATCTTGAATGTGCTGAACAGACTGTATTTGGTCCCCCTCTTCTCAGAGTAAATGTGAGTTGACTCTTTTCAGACTTACACCTCAGGTTAGACAATCGGACACCATGAGTGACAGTAACATGACGTTAAATACAATGTGCTCTTTGTTTTCAGTATCAAATGCGGAGGCCACACTTCAGTCTGTCACAGACCGACAGGTGAAGAATGAAGCCATGCTAGTTTTGTATTAGACAGAGCTTCCAGGACTTTATCAGCCAATAAAACTTAACCTCTTACTGTAAGCCCAGGGTTTTATTATTTTAGGCTCAGAGCTTGGATCTTGGCGTTTGGTGCCCATTTGAGCCAAACCCACTCTGAGTCACTATGATTTGATTTGCTTCAGAGTTACACTGTAGGTCAGACACCGTGAGTGACAGAAACATGAAGCTAAATAGTGACCCTTTATTTTCAGTAAAAAGGCTGAAGCCTCATTGTCCTTCTGTCACAGACTGAGAAGTGAAGAAGGAAGTCATGGAGATTCTGCTTTAGAACTTACACTTCTGCTGGATGTAACAATAAAAGTTTGAAATTCAAGTATTCCTTAGTAATAGTTGTGAAAATCCTGAACTTGTGTGATTAAAATGTCAGTTAATTATTAATTACTCTCATTGTACAAAAACAAACCTTTGTCATTTGTATCTGATGTAGAGTCATGATTGTCCCAGTTCCTCTGACTCGTAGTGCAGCAGGACTGATGTGGACAGATGTTACAGAAGAAGCTCATGAGGTTCATTTCTTCAACACAGTTGAAGTAACTGTTTTCTCCAAAGTAAAAGTAGATCTACCACAGTCCTGTCTACATCTGTCATGGTCCACCATGACCCACCGTGACTCAGAAGAACCGGGACACACATGACACTCCATCAGATATATTGTCATGTTTTTTTGTTGTAAAATTAGAGTAATTAATAATTAACTAATATTTTTAATGATATAATTTCAGGATTTTCACATTTGGATTTTACTTTTTTGTATATATTTTGTTTTTGCTATATTTTGAGTTTCGGAATAAGATATGACTCTTATATCCAGCAGAAGTCTGAAATTCTGTCTAAAACAGAATCTCCATGACTTCCTTCTTCACTTCTCAGTCTGTGACTGAAGAGCAAAGAAGCCTCAGCTTTTTTACAGACAATAAAGAGCTCACTATTTAACGTTACTGTCACTCATGGTGTCAGATTCTCTATCCTTCAGTCTAACTCTGAAGAGAGTCAACTCACATTTACTCAGAGAAGAGTGGGACCAAATACAGTCTGAACAGAGTAAATTACTCTAGAATATTTATTGTGTAGTTACATTTGATTGTGCAAGTCTCCAGTTGTTCACGTCAATATTTTGGGGGTCGTGACCTGAAAGATGTGGGAACCCCATAAGCACTGAAGTGAACTGGGATAAACTGATCTGTCTTTCTGCAGAAGCTTCTCCCTATCTCCCTGTCATCGTCGCCTTGAGTGTTTGTGTGGTTGTGCTGGTGCTGGTGGTCGTCCTCGTTATAAAGTGTGAGTACTCCGACATTTGGTGAGGATTTATATGTTTAAGTATATATTTACATTTAGCTTCATTCCAAATATACAAACACACAAACACACCACCAACCCAGCCAGCAGTGGGTTTGTCCACAGTTTCCATGTGGGCCTCATGTGGGCTGGACTTTTACAAGTTCTACTCTGGTTTTTAGTCTCAGATCTTGGATCTTGGTGTTTGGTCACATTTGAGCCCAACCCACTCTGAGTCACTGTGATTTGATTGGCTTAAGTTCTGTCTAAGCAGAAGCTCCACAACTTTCTTCTTCACCTGTCGCTCTGTGGCTGAAGAGCAATGAGGCCTCAGCCTTTTTACTGGAAACAAAGAGCACATTGTATTTAGCATCATGTTACTGTCACTCATGGTGTCTGACCTAAAGTCTAACTCTAAATTAAGTAAATTCACATTTACACTGAGAAGGCTGGAAAGGCGCCCCCTTGTGTCCCTTTGCGTCCAAATACCGGGACCATAACTGGAGCCTTTTTAGAGTAGAAAAGGTTAACTTTGACTTGTAAAGGTCCAGCCCACATGGGCCAACACACATGGGGCCCACATGGAAACTGCGGACAAACCCACTTATAACCCAGGTGGGCAAACCCTCGCAGAATTCAGTGTCTAAAAGCTAAAGACAACGGAGACAGACAATAGACACTTTTTCAAAGCAGTACTTACAGGGGGTCATTTATCAAGGCAGGCGCTGAGTAGTAGAAGCTGAAGAATAAATATGCTATTTTGTTGGCATGTTGCACTTAAGTTGCCATTTGATCTTGAAGTACTTAGAAGTACTTCTTAGAGTACTTTTACCATGGCACTTTTTGCTTCTACTAATATTATAATGAAGTATCTGTAATCTAACTTGAGTAAAAAGAAAAAAAGTTCCACAGTGAGTAAATCTTAAGGTGTCAAAAGTTGTTTGTGTTTCACTTTATTCTTTAGAAAGTTCTTTTTGTATATTTCTCTGACATTTTAGCATTTTTAGTAAAAAAGATCTTGGAGGCCTCGGGCCGTACAACAGTTTTCTCGTTGTGAATTTCCTTCAGGCAAAAGAAGAAATGAAGCTCCACAACAGAACAACACACAGGTTTGTGCTTGTTTTGTTCAAATAATAATAAAAAGTAAAGAGTCTCACGGTGTTGTCAATAGGAGGAGCGCGTCTATGAGGATTTACAGATGCCAGATCGTGGTGAATACGACACTTTGTTCAATAACAGAGGAAGACGACTGCACCGTCCACACAGCACCATCCGGGGACGCCCTGTACGCCAATGTGGACACAAAGAAGTAATGCAATGGGTGGAGTTTTGGAGGAAGCAGATGGTTCATGTAATAGAAGGAAAGATAACAATATATTCACTTATTTAAGGATTTAGCTGTAGGCTTTATTTTGCTTGACACGACAGCTCAGGGTGAAGAGCGTAGAGAGACATTCAGCAAATTGTAGCCAGAACTCAAACCCCCAACGCTGAGGACAGAACAGTGTTTTACCATATGTGCTGCAGCTTAACCACTAGGCTATATCGGCTGCACAGATTCTTGTGCATTTCAGAACATGTTTGTAGAGACCTACAGTGTTAGCAGGTTTTCTATAAGATCTCAAGTAAACAGGATATTTTGTTGTTTGCAAATATATAGTACTGCCTATATGTATATAATTGTTGAGATTAAATGTGCCAATTAAATAATTCAATTGTGATAAATTGTGAAGCCATTAACAATGCACATAATTGTAGGTAAGACGGACACATTTTATTATTATTTTTTCTCTCCCCTTTAAATCTCTTTTCCTGCTCACTTTGACAGAAAGAAGCTGCGTAAAATTTGAGCTCAGCCGATACAGAGTGTGTGTTTTTACTCACACAGTTAGGAGCTGAAAATGTGAAAGGAAATAAACAATATGGTCACAAAAAGTGTCATCACAGACATTATCTTCTGAGAAGCTGAAATCATTTAGTTTGTCTATAGTTCGAGAGGCTACAGTCCGGACGAAGACTTTGTTGTCCGGCCTGAAGAAGTGCAAGTTTTGTGCATCGCAATTTCTGCCATTGTGTTGCTTTAAAGTGGGTTCATTATTCATTTCATCTTGCAGCATGTGATTAAAGCAGTTTCACACAATTACTCACAAGATGAAAATGTCTGTATTTTCCTCAACTTGTTTTGCATCAATAAAAAGTATTTTTGAATGTTGTTGCCGGGACTTTTTTTGGATGAATTCCGATTGATTCATTATATAATGTTTAGTGCGATTAAAATATGAATCGAACTGAATCACACTTTTGTTTAGCGGCGCAGACACTTTCTCAGTTCCTTTTACCTACTATATGTTGCTTAGGGACGAACACGGTGTGAAGCCAAAAACTATTTTACTGTTAAACTTGTTTATCCGACAGTTGAGCCACATAAACTTATTTAAAAGATCATTCTCCAAAATAAATCAAACTGCTTTTGTCTTTGACGTGTTTGAAATGATCACACAGGCCTCACAGCTCCACCAAAATAAGTTCAAATGTAGGAAAATACAATAAGAAGCATCTAAAATATACCTTTCAACAATAAACACAACCCCTAAGTGTGATTAATTAATTACAAACAATTAACTACCACTAATTTCCGTACATTCAGCTGTCCATAATGAATAGCACTGTTGTTGGAACATTGTGTGACAGTGCCATTGACCCTCCAGCCTCCTTTTGTCAGCCTTTTACAAGGAATGTCTGAGTGTTTGTGGACAATGAATTTAAATTTGACAAGCAAATCATATTGATCAGTTTGTGGATGCAAAACAACTTTCTCCAACCAAACTCAGACAAAACTGAGATTTTTGTTTTTAGCCCAAAAAGCACAAAGAGAAAGTGTTATCAGTCACCTCGAGTCTCTCTCTCTAAAACTATAAATCTAGGAGTAATCATGGACTCAGACCTGAACTTAAACAGCCACATCAAAGCAATAACATCATCAGCTTTTTACCATCTGAAAAACATTGCTAAGATCAGAGGAATAGTGTCAAAACCAGACTTAGAGAGACTCATCCATGCATTTGTCTCCAGCAGGTTAGACTACTGTAACGGCCTGCTCACTGTTAGAGCTGCAGAACATCCAGAACGCTGCTGCTCGAGTCCTGACAAGAACCAGGAAATACGACCACATTAGTCCAGTGCTCCGGTCTCTGCACTGGCTTCCTGTCACTCAGAGAATAGAATTTAAAACAGCTCTGCTTGTGTACAAGTCTTTTCATGGTTTAGCACCAAAGTACATCTCTGACATGTTAGAGCCGTATGAACCATCTCGGGCCCTGAGAACTTCAGGGAGGGGTCTCCTGGTGGTTCCCAGAGTCAATAATAAACACGGTGAGGCTGCGTTTCAGTTTCATGCAGCTAAAGTCTGGAACAGTCTTCATGAGGATGTGAGACAGGCCTCAACTCTGACAATGTTCAAATCCAGGCTGAAAACAGCTCTTTTTACCCGTGCATATGAAAACTGAAAGTATTTTATCTGCACTCTTGCCTTTTACTGTAATTGATTCATTTTTCTGTTAATGTGTTAATGATTTGATCTACTTTCTTGTAATTTTATGCAACTGTGAAGCACTTTGAATTGCCTTGTGTATGAATTGTGCTCTACAAATAAACTTGCCTTGTGAATTTCTTCAGGCAAAAGAAGAAATGACGCTCCACCACAGAATAACAGACAGGTTTGTACAACTTGGTCTGTTCATAATTAATAACAATACAAAAGTTAAAGTCTGGGGATTTGGTCTAAAGGAGGAGTACGTCTATGAGGAGGTACAGTCGCCAACTTATACAGTAAAAATTGTTGAGCAATGCCATAATTTTCCAATAAATTTAGATTTGATGCCAGTTTGAATCTAATTTCATGCTTTTTAAACATTTAAGTCTCTTAATGCTTTTTAACACATTTTTATGATGTTTTATGAGATCTGGTGGTGGGACTAACTCGGGTACATTTATACCGTCTTAATGTTTATTAATGTACATTGTCCCACTTAAAACAAGGGACCATATTTGGTATGTGTGAAAAGGCACCGTTAATTTGAGTAATTTAGTGTTAGTTTTTTGTATGTTGTGTCATGTGTGCTGTGTTTTGTGCTCATGTATGTTCTGTGTTGGTGGTATGTTTTTACCCCATGGGACTGTGGATGGAAATGAGCTCTGAGCTAAATCCAGCATATTTACAGCCCTGATTCATATGCATTGTCCTATTCAAATAAATGAATGAATGAAATGAAATAAAAGTAAATAAATAAGTAACTTTATGCCATTTTCCTTGGTTAAAGTAGTGCCCCAGTGCTGCACATCTTACTGCATATGTCTGTATTTTTGCAAGATCCTGCATTTGTTACATTAACATTTAATACAAGTATTTTCAATGCTGATTTTTTAAAATATTTGACAGGAAAAATGCAATTAGACATAGTTTGAAAGAAAGGTTTGCAGCTGATACGATGCACAAAGGGTTTATCACTAAATCTCTACACAATTTATTTAAAATACACGACTTCACACACTTATTTATTCATTCACTCTAAACATTTCTCAAACCCTGACACCAGCCTGCAAAAGCCATGTTAATTCACTCCCTCACTCACACACAGAGATATTTACACATTTACGTGAGATTCAGTATGAGTCGTGTTGAAGCTGAATTCATGTTTTTAAAGTATAGTGTGAGATAAGGCAGAGTGAAGAGGCGTGAGTGTTTTAACCACTGGCAAACGGAAAAAGAGCAAAAGATAAGATTCGATCTATATAGAGGAAAAGTGACAGAAGCAAACAAACATTTCTATCATGAACGAGGTGAAGACACACGCCAACATGATCATCTTTCTTCTTCTTGCTTTTTCAGCGGCTAAAGGTAAAATGCTATTTTTATACGTATTACCATAATGTAACTAAACCAGAGAAATGACAGAAATTACAAATAATTTCATATTACCTCCACTTTTCTTTGTGGTTCACACGATAGGGTTACACCCCGCCATTCTGACACACCGCTACTCCGACGTTGAGGTCTAATTGTCGGAGTGGGGGTGTTTCCATTTATTATCAAACGTCCCGGCACTCCGACATTTTTTCCCCCCCTTTGTCGGAGTGGTGACACTTTTATCTTTTGTGCAACGTCCCGCCATTCCGACACGAGATAATTATCAAAAATACGTAGGCCTACTAGAAACACTAGTTAACTATATTTACGCTCACATCCACTCACACAAGACAAAAGATTTCGAAAATGAAGTGTCACGATCACAAGAGCGTAGGACCAGATAATGCAGTGTTATTTTCTTTATGTCTCTACACGGTTCCCTCTCGCGCTCGTGCGCAATTTCGCACGGCTCCCGTGTTTTCTGGGCACAAAACAAAGCCCTGCCAAGGGCAGCGGCTCGTGCCATAGCCGCTCCTAGCTCTCAGCAAGTTTTTTTTTTCTGACGGCTGCACTCCATCCATATGCACGTTAAATTGGGAATCTTTTTACGAATGGGGCAACACATGCATCACTCCTCTCTCAGTGCGCCGCCTGTCATGTGCTCATTACGCACTGTGTGTCGGCTGTCTGATGCTCCAAGAGGCACCACTGAGGCCACTGTGAATGAATGATGTTGAACAGTATTTGTGCCGCTGTTTTATTAATGCAGTTGACATAAAAACGATCCATATTAAATGAGAACGATAAGGAAGAGCAGCAAAGGAAACATGCCAGCATGTCCAGTAATCAGGGCTTGCCACAATTACGCGGCACTGTCCGTGGGGCGCGTCATATGCGTGTCCATTATGCGTAAAAGCACAGTGACACACACACACACACACACACACACCACACACACACACACACACACACACACACACACACACACACACAACACACACAC